>CM061225.1:85534005-86828639 GCA_030844895.1 Ambrosia x helenae
CGATGATCTCGAATGGTCCAACGTACCGCGGGTTCAACTTTCCCCGTTTCCCAAAGCGTATCACACCTTTCCAAGGTGACACCTTTAGCAGTACCTTGTCTCCAATCTGGAACTCCAAAGGTTTCCTTCACTTATCAGCGTAACTTTTCTGTCGATCACGTGCCGCAGCCATCTGGTTTCTGATTTGCACGATTTTCTCAGAAGTTTCGTGTACTAGTTCGGGACCTGTCAGTTGGCTATCCCCAACTTCAGCCCAGCAAATGGGAGACCTACACTTGCGTCCGTATAGTGCCTCAAAAGGCGCACACTGAATAGAAGTGTGGTAACTATTGTTATACGAGAATTCGATTAACGGCAAGTGCTTATCCCAACTGTTGCCAAAGTCTACCACGCATGCTCGTAGTAGATCTTCCAACGTTTGGATGGTACGCTCACTCTGTCCATCCGTTTGTGGGTGATAAGTTGTGCTCATATCTAAGCGAGTTCCCAAAGCATCTTGGAGAGTAGTCCAAAAACGAGAAGTAAATCGTGAATCGCGATCGGATATGAAGGAGGTAGGCACTCCATGCCTAGAGACGATCTCTTTGAGATAGAGGTTGGCCAGTTTTTCCAACGTGTCAGTTTCCTTTATTGCCAGAAAGTGTGCCGATTTGGTTAAGCGATCGACGATAACCCAAATCGTATTATGCCCACTTGGCGTTTTAGGAAGCTTCGTGATGAAGTCCATGGAAATTCCATCCCATTTCCACATAGGGATTTCTGGTTGCTGGAGTAAGCCTGAAGGTTTCTGATATTCGATCTTAACCTTCGCACAAGTCAAGCACTTACTAACATAAGTGGCTATTTCGGCTTTCATGTTTGGCCACCAGTAGAGGGTTTTGAGATCTTGGTACATTTTATCCGAACCAGGATGTACCGAATATCGAGAGGTGTGAGCCTCGTCGAGCACAAGTTTCCTGAGATCTCCAAAACGTGGAATCCAGACTCAATTCATGAAGTACTGAAGACCATCTGTTCTCAGTTCCAGATGTTTATCCGCACCATGCAGTGTCTCCAGTCTGACGTTCTCTTCCTTTAGAGCCTCGCCCTGGGCTTCACGTATCTTGTCAGGAAGATTGGAATGGATAGTGAGTTGTAACTCTCGCACTCTCTTCGGCTTCGTCTCCTTACGACTGAGGGCATCTGCTACTACATTAGCTTTCCCTGGATGGTATTTGATGGCGCAGTCATAATCGTTCAGAAGCTCGACCCATCGACGTTGTCGCATGTTCAGCTCTTTCTGATCGAATATGTGTTGGAGACTCTTATGATCAGTGAAGATCGTACACCTCGTTCCATAGAGGCAATGCCTCCAAATCTTAAGAGCAAAAACGACTGCTCCTAATTCCAAGTCATGGGTGGTGTAGTTCTTCTCATGAACCTTCAATTGATGTGAAGCATACGCGATTACCTTATCACGCTGCATCAGTACACACCCTAATCCTTGGATAGACGCGTCACAGTACACCACAAAATCGTTTGTACCTTCTGGTAACGATAGGATTGCTGCACTGCAAAGTTTTGCCTTTAACAGTTGAAAAGCAGACTCCTGGGCACCTCCCCACTTGTAAGTAATACCTTTCTGCGTCAAAGCAGTGAGGGGTTGAGCGATCTTGGAGAACCCCTCAATCAATCTGCGATAATATCCCGCCAGACCAAGAAATTGGCGCACCTCCGTAGGAGTCCTAGGTGCCTCCCACTGCTTAATAGCATCAATCTTGGCGGGATTGACATGTATTCTGGCCTCGTTGACTACATGTCCTAGAAATTGGACTTCTCGAATCCAAAAGTTACATTTGGAGAGTTTCGCATACAGCTGCTCATTTCTCAAGAGTTCCAATATTAACCGCAGGTGTTGTTCGTGCTCTTCCCTGTTCTTGGAATATATCAATATATCATCTATGAACACTATGACGAATTTGTCCAAATAAGGCTTACACACGCAGTTCATGAGATCCATGAACACGGCCGGTACATTAGTTAGCCCAAATGGCATTACCAAAAACTCATAATGTCCATAACGAGTTCGAAAGGCTGTCTTCGCCACATCCTCTTCTCGGACTCTCAGCTGATGATATCCTGACCTCAGGTCAATCTTGGAATAGAAACTTGACCCTTGAAGTTGGTCGAACAAGTCATCGATACGAGGTAAAGGGCAACGATTCTTTACCGTCACCTTGTTCAACTCTCGATAATCAATGCACATACGGAAGCTTCCATCCTTTTTCTTAACGAATAGGACTGGGGCTCCCCATGGTGAAGAACTAGGTCTAATAAAACCCCGATCCAATAGCTCTTGGAGTTGGGTAGACAGTTCTTGAAGTTCGCCTGGCGCTAGGCGATATGGTGCGCGTGCAACTGGGGCCGCTCCGGGTGCAAGATCTATCTGAAACTCCACTTATCGAACAGGTGGAAGTCCGGGTAATTCTTCAGGAAATACGTCTAGAAAGTCACGGACTACTGGGATATCTTCAATCCCCGTTTCGACTTCCGTTTGAGTATCAGAAATATTAGCCAGAATGGCCGGATAGCCCTTTCGAATACACTTCTGGGCTCTCAAGAATGGGATGATGCCTACCATGGCACCACCATGATCACCCCGAATAGTTAGCAGTTCTCCGTTAGAGAGGGGGATACGAACAATCTTTTCTTGACAGAGAATTTCAGCGCGTTGCTTAGACAACCAATCCATGCCGACCACAAGATCAAAGCTTCCGAGGGTGATAGGTAGCAGGGGCGGACCTAGTTAATAACTAGGTGCCGCGTCCGTTGCTACTCAACTTCGCGCGCGTAGTGAAAAATTAGCGGAAAATTTGTTTTTTTTTACGAAATTTGAAAAACGTTGCTACTAAAATGAAAAAAAAATGAAAAACGTTACTACTGAAATTCATTTCTAGATCCGCCACTGATAGGTAGAAGATCGATGGCAAACAACTGCCCATCTAGTTCGAGCTTGCAGTCACGATAGATGTGGGTTACCTCGACAGGCTTCCCATCAGCTAATTCTATAGAATGTGGGGTATCAAGAAGAGTAGGAACTATCCCTAGCTGTTTGCTAAGGTTTGATGACACAAAACTAAAGTCCGCACCAGTATCGTACAAAACAGAAGCAAGGTTGTCGTTTAAGGAACACGTATCCGTCACGACATTGTTGTCATTCCTAGCTTCTCCTGAACCAATCACGAAAGCTCTCCCACGAGCCCCGTTGTTGTTGTTGTGGTTGTGGTTGTGGTTGTTGTTGTTGTTGGGAGCGTTGTTGTGGCTGTTCCCATTTCTGTTACCACCACCGTTGTTATTGTTCCCACCGTTGTTGTTGTTACCATTCCCGTTCAGCTGTGGACAGTCCTTCTTGAAGTGACCCTCATTCCCACACTGGTAACAACCCTTATTGTTCCTTTCTTGCTGTCCTTGCTGAGGTGCTGGCTGATTTCCTAGGACATTGACTC
The DNA here is from genome assembly GCA_030844895.1 of Ambrosia x helenae. NCBI lineage: Eukaryota > Viridiplantae > Streptophyta > Magnoliopsida > Asterales > Asteraceae > Ambrosia > Ambrosia x helenae. Next base: position 85,537,491 of record CM061225.1, read on the forward strand.
TGCAGTCCTTCTGCACATGACCCATCTTACCACAGCGATCACACTTGATCCTGTTACAGGGTCCTGAGTGGTGATAGTTGCACTTATTGCACTTGGGACGGTGTCCCAGATAACCACTCTGTGACTGATTACGGTTGCTACCGTTGTCATGCTTCTTGTTTTGCTGCTGCTGATTGCCATTTGTCGAAAGCCTGCCAGATGCATTCTCCCGCTTCCTCTTGTTATCATTGGTGTTAGAAGATGGAGTTCCACGAGGGGGTAGGAGTCCCTCTTCCACCTTCTGATCAGTCAGCTGGTGAGCCAAATGAATCACCTGCTGGAAGTTATTGAAGTTAGCAGCAGTGACCATTCCCTTAATCTGAGGTACTAGGCCCTGGATATACAACTCAATTCGTTTGTAGAGCGGAGTGGAGTAATTAGGGCACATTGTCGCCAGTTCATGTGACCTGGTAGTATAGCTCTCAATCTCCGACCCCACCATTTTCAAGTTGAGGTACTCGGTCTCCAATTTCTGAATCTCATCTCAAGGACAGTACTCCTCCTTCATGAGTTCCTTGAAATCCGCCCACGAGGTAGCGTTCGCCACATCGACTCCCAGCAGCTGCACTTGGGCATTCCACCACGATAATGCCGCCTTCTCAAGCGTAGCGGTGGCATACTTAACCCTATCAGCTAGCGGGCAATTGCACATAGCAAAGCACGATTCCACCTTTTCGAACCACCTAAGTAGTCCGATTGCTCCTTCAGATCCTCCGAAGTTATGAGGCTTACAATCCATGAATGACTTATAGGTACAAGTCGGAGGGTGATGAGCAGGTTGGCCAGCTTGAAAAGCCGCCAAAGCTGCTACAACCCGATCATTGATTAGTGCGCTCAGTTCTTCTTGCGTCATGTTGATGCTGCCTCTACCATTTCCTCTACCCGTCATGGTAATTCTACATTTACATTTTACTCATGAGAAAACAATAATATGTTCCGCATACCATCGTCCATGCAGTATAAGTAAACTAGAATGTAACAAGGATTATGAATGCGAGAATAAGATAAAGTAGTAGATTGATGATAATAATAATAACATAGGATAAACGATTCTCAGATCTCACACGACAAAATAACAGTTATTATACGAATATATATATATGATACTTAAGATAGTAGAAATCAATCGTCCGCATGATCCACACACGAGCCTTCATCATCGCTTTCGTCTTGAATCTCGACCTCAAATAGATCGTTTTCCTCTTTTGGCTCAAGCTCTTCTTCAAATGCTGCCTCAATGGCTGCTCCAATAGCATCATCTTCTTCCTCCATAGGTTCCTCCTCAGGATCCTCTTCCTCAAGATCCTCTACATCTATCCCTAAGGCTGCTATAAGCCTATTACGAACGGTATTCGATTCTTGCATAGTATTTGCTAAACTCTGTCTAGTGGCAGCCAACTCCTGCCTAGTCTCAGCAGCTTCCCGCTTGACGACTGCCATCTCAATCATCAAGTGCCCTATCTGACCTTCCATATGCCTGATTGTCTCATCTGCATTCCTCCTCCATAACATAAACTGTTGCACAGCAGTGAAAGCATTGTCCAACTTAGTATGAGCGTGCCTCACCATACCTGCAAAAGATCTTTCCCAAGAATCTATAACAGGAGGAACTCTAGCTGGCACTCCATAACCTACAACCCAAGAGTGCAACTTATCGGTAAACCAATGCCAACGATTGGTATCCCAATGTGAATCCTGAAATGAAGCTGAACGTAGGTAGGGATCCACTGATGGAGCTTGTTGTCCCTCGATAGCACGAGAAGAATAGTTATGAGTAAGGTTAGTCATGGTCTTTCCTGCAATACGCTAGATTAGTACACGTATTCCAGAAATATACAAGTTGTGCACTTAAGGTAGTGAGTGTAACTAATACTTATGCTATGATGATTATAGACTAGAATGCAATCCTAGTTCACTATAACCAATGGTTCTGATACCAATCTGTCACACCCTCAAATTTCCACTACGGGGTTTATACCGCGAGGCGTGTGACATACCAGGATCCCATAGCCATAAGTCACATGAACGACTCTAAATGCCCAAACAATTTAGTTCGTTATCGAAAACAGGTTTACTAGATAATCATTTATTCAAATAGTTGCTAAACAACAAGATCCCACAATAGTGAGCAAAGTGCCTTGCATCATTGTCTATCAACAATGATAATATGTTGAGTTATAGTTCACACCCATGCTCTCCAGCACACGATGTGAGGTTTGTGAGACCTAATAGCGCTATCAACTAGTAATCCGCTTGCCATCCGGCAACTCATTCGGTATATAGAAGGACTTCAATGATAGAGTTGGTTTAGTTCATCAAGGACATAAAGCATGAATTAGTGAGCGCAGATTCACCTAGTGAATCATAGCACCCCAAACCCGGGATGTGTATGAGTAGTCCCAAACCGGACTATGAAAAAGTTTAGAAAGTTGTCTCATCCGAGACGTATGCTTTTAAGAAAAGAGTAGTGAAACTCTGTTAGGACAAAAAGGATTGGTGAAACCACTTTTGCAAACCTTAGTCTAATTCACTTCTGTCAAATTATTCTAAGTATAGAACTACTGAAGAAAGAAGACTAAACTGCTGAAGAAGGATTCTACAAGTACTGAAGAAGAAATGCATAAGAAGTTCTGAAGTCCAAACCAGACAGTTAACTGAAGAACTACCGAAGACAAACTACTCATCAGTAGTTTGTCATTCATCAGCACTTGTTCAAGAATCTTTCCACCGCCTTATGTTTCAGTAGTTTATTAGTTTAATATTACTTTAACTTTATGTACAAGTTCCAAGATTGCAACTTGTTGCAACTTGTCTCTGAACTTGCTTTTTGGCAAGGTTCATGTATTTGTAAAGTCTATAAATACATGGGTTCATCCCTCTGTTTTAGACAATGATTTTTAATACAGAAATCCTTCAAAGCTTATCATTGTTATTTCCATTTCATTTACTGAGAATCTGTTTAAGTGTTCATTCTCATTCATTGCTTAGATTCTCATTAAATACTTGTCTTTACTTTTAACATCCAGGGGGAGTAATAACTCCTGTTGATAAGTGTAGCTTTAAACTCATATCATTCCGTTGTGCTATTACTGATAAAGAACTTGCTAAACACTTAAGTGTTCACTAGCAAGTTCATACAAAGAGCAATACTGATCCAACAATTGGTATCAGAGCACTGGTTTATCTGATCACATATCAATCTAACACATTGAGAATCAGACACAGGCTCTTATTGATATTCAATAAAGGATTAAAAGTTCACTTTTATCAACATCCATCACTTTAAGAGATATTTGACAAATCAATACTCTTTAAAATGGATCCTCATAATACTGGTTCTGCCAATAAACCTGCTATGCTAGTAAGAAATGAATATATCATCTGGCAAAGGAGAATGGCACATACCTTATCACAGACCAACACAGGTTGCTGGAAATCTGTGATATATGGTCCTCATAAACCAGTAAATATCAATCTTGAAACTAAAGAAGAAATTCCAAAAGACCCAAAAGACTATACAGATGATGATTTCCTAAAACTTGAGCTTGATGCTAAAGCTTTATCTATGTTGGCAATGGCACTCCCAAATGAAATCTACTCTGGCCTATTACATTGTGATAGTGCCAAAGAGCTTTGGGACTGCCTCAAAGAACAGTTTGGAGGAACTGAAGAGGTGATTGCCAACACCAGAGAAATCCTGGCTCAACAATATGAAACTTTTGCTCACATTAATGGGGAAATTTTAACACAACAATTTGAAAGATTCTCCTCATTAATATCTGAGCTAAAATTAAATGGTCAGACCTACACAACTGTATCTATGCTTCATAGATTTTTAAGGTCTTTACCTGAAAAATGGGAAACATACTCTATAGTCTTAAGATCTTCACCAGACTTTAGCTCCCTCACTCTTACAAAACTTCATGGGAGATTACTTACTTTTGAAAGAGAAATTGATCAAAAGAAAAAGTTACAAAGTTCTGGTAAAACTGTTGATGACTATCTACCAGGTAGTACAGCACTATTGGGACAAGACTCACCAACTTGTTCAAATAGTTTTGGATCTTTTGACCATATTGACATAACTGCTGGGATCTCATCTGAATGATCATTCCTAGGTTATGACAATAATGATTTTAGTCAAACTGCTGATAACATGTGTTTTATCATGGATGATTTAAAACATTTCAGCAGTGATGACTTGGAAGAAATGGATATTTTACACCAACTGGCAATGTTAAGTTTAAAAACAAATAAATTTTACAAAAGGTTAGGAAGGAAGTTTCCAGGACTCAACAGCTCAACAAAAATTGGTTTTGACAAATCTAAACTTAGATGTCACAAGTTTTAAAAGTTGGGACACTTTGCTAGAGAGTGTAGAAGCTCTAGCTTTAACCAATCTCAGTCTGGAAATAATTTTAACCCCAGTTATAATAGGAATAATGGAACACAAGGGAGTGCACATTTTGTACAGGCACAAGCTCCACAACACCAATATGTGCCACAAGTACAATATGTACAAATGCCTGCTCAACAGATGCAGAGCCAACAATCAATCCCTCCCTTTCCAGCTGCTCAACCGCCTCCACAGACTCAGCAACCCTCACAACAAAGGTTATTTACTTCAGGGTATGTTGACTGGAGCAGTCTTCCTTTTGACACTACTGAGTCTAACCCTGATGCAGACAACAAGATGTTTGACATCAACTGGGGAGAGCCTGACAATGGAAAAAAGAACTTTTCCTTAATGGCATTTGAGGGATGCACCTCAAAATCTGCCTTGTCACATGTATCAAAAGAATCTTTGACAAAAATTTGTTCAACTTCTTGCAAAGAATCTTTTGCTCTCATAAGAGAGACTAATGTGCACTTACAAGGTAAAGCAAATCACTCTGAGAGAAAATTCACTCAGATGAAATGTGATTTAGAAAGAAAACTTTCTGCAAAAATAAAGAAGTTTCTAAATTAACTAACACTGCTATTAAAACCCAAGCACAAATTAAAATCATGATAAATGACCTAGGAAAGGTCAGACAAGAGCTTGCTGACACCAAGGTCACATGTGAAAAATGGGTTGAATCTTGTAAAGGGTACCAACTATTGCTAAACAAACAAAGTGCTTCAAATGTTAGGTTTGGCATAGGGTACAATCACACTGAAACACCAACAGATTTTTCCCCCAAAACAACTGAAGATGGGAGAAAAATTGTTTCAGGTGAAACTTCTGAAGAGAAAGAATGCACATCTTTCCATGAAAACTTTCTAAAAACTCACAAAGAAAGTTCTTTAGAAGTACTGATAAAATCTGACATTAAGCCATCAGTAGTTTCAACTACATCAGGAGTTGAGAACCTGAAAACTACTGATGACCTAAAACCAATCAAAACAGTCAGAAACTTGTCTTTAAAAGAAAAGACAAAAGAATGTGAAATCTGTGGTCTGTTCAACCACAAGACAGAATTTTGCAGATACAGAAAAGGTATTCAGTACAACAAGAAAATTCAACAACTGGTTGTGGGAAAACAAATCAGAAATGATTTTGTAGAAACTTTTTCTCCCAGGAAACAACAACCAGTAAACACCTTCTCTCAGAAAAAGACAAAATCTCAACAAAAATCTTTTTCTCAAAATTCTCTTTAAGTAGTTAGACCTAAATCATCAGCAGTTTCACAAACTGCTGAGATTAAAGATCTCATGAACATGGTACAACTACTGATGACCAAAGTTGATGGTGGTCCTCAAAAGGATACCACCATTGCTCTTAATGAAAAATCCATTGCCAAAAAGACATGGATTCCTTAACTTGGTCAAGAACAAACTGTAAATGTTCTCAAGAGCAAACCCAAAGCCAAACTGGCTTGGGTTCCCAAATCTAACTAATTTGCTATCTTGTGCAGAGAGTTTCCAGAGGCTTAAATAGCATTTGCTATGTTGGCAGTGGAGGCTCAATGCACATGACAGGATGCAGATACCTGATAAACAATTTTATCAGTCAAAGAGAAGGATCTGTATCCTTTGGGAACAATGCTAAGGGATATGTGCTAGGACATGGCAATGTCTCCTCTGGCAAAATACAGTTTGACAAGGTCAATCTGGTTGAAAACCTTGAGTACAACTTGCTGAGTGTGTCACAAGTGTGTGATAAAGGATATTCTTCCTTTTTCACAAAGACAGCATGCAAGATCATATCACCAGAAGGCCAGAAGTTGATAGAGAAGATCATTGAAGATCACACTTTGTTGATAGCCAAAAGATGTGGCAATGTCTATGCAGTGGACATTGAAAAGGACAAAGTACTGAACAACACTGCCTGTTTCTTCTCAAAGGCATCAACTTCAGAGACTGATCTCTGGCACAGGAGACTTGGCCATGTGAACTTTAAAACCATAAATAAAGTCACAAAAATGGGCTTGGTCAGAGGTCTACCTTTAAAGGTATACCAGTGTCAAGAACACTGTGTATCCTGTTTAAAGGGAAAACAGCATAAGTCCTCCTATAAGTCTATTGAAGAATCAAAAACAACTGCATGTCTTCAACTACTCCATATGGACTTATTTGGGCCTGTAAAAATCATGAGCCTTGGTAAGAAGAAGTACTGCTTGGTCATCATTGATGACTATTCAAGATTTACATGGGTATTCTTCTTATTTTCCAAGGATGAGGCTGCTAAAATCATCAAGTTCTTCATTCTACAAGTAGAGAAACAATATTCTCTATCTGTCAAAGCCATTAGAAGTGACAATGGGACAGAGTTCAGGAACAAAACTCTGGATGAATTCTGCTTGTCTAAAGGGATTATTAGACAATATAGTGTTCCCATAACTCCTGAACAAAATGGTGTAGTAGAAAGGAAGAACAGAACCTTAATTGAAGGAGCAAGAACAATGTTAGCTGATTCAGGCCTACCATTGTATTTCTGGGCTGAAGCAGTTAACACTGCATGCTATGTTCAAAATAGAGTCCTTGTCAACAAGAGACACTCCAAGACTGCCTATGAATTTCTTCATGGCATAAAGCCCCTTATCTCCTTTTTCAGGGCTTTTGGATGTCAATGTTTCATTCTAAACATCAAAGACTCTATTTCAAAGTTTGCTGCCAAAGTTGATTCAGGTTACTTTCTTGGTTACTCTTCCACTAGAAAAGCCTACAAGGTTTTTAACTCAAGAACCAGGATAGTAGAAGAAACACTGAATGTCAAGTTCAATGAGTCAAAACACACTCTTATTCCAGCACATCCTGCTAAACTTTTTGACCTTGACAGCTTCCATTTTGGACCTGAAAAGACTGTTACTTCATCTAAACCTACTTATTATGGTGATCAAAGGTTTGATTATGAGGATCCAGCACCATGGACTCCTCAAACAGTCATTAAGTCAACTTCCAAACCATCAGAAGTTTCACAAACTTCTGATTCAAGAACTGCTGATGTACAAACTCAAACATCTGGTTCAGCACCTAAAACTACTGAAGATACTGAAACTGCTGAACCAGACATTATAAACCTCAGTGGTTTGTTTGATGAAGTACAAGAGCCACCTACACCTGTCAGTGGTTTACAACAACTGATTGAACACAAAGATCATCCACTTGAACAAATCATGGGTGATATTGCATCAGGTGTTCTTACAAGAAACCAGCTTTCCAACTTTTGCTTCTTCTCAGCATTTATTTCTCAGTTGGAACCTAAAAAGTACCAAGAAGCACTCAAAGACAACAACTGGGTACAAGCCATGCAAGATGAGTTGCTTCAATTCAAAAAACAACAGGTTTGGGAAATCTGTCCCTTACCACCAAACAAGCAACCAATTGGCACAAGATGGGTTTTTAGGAACAAACAAGATGAGGCTGGTATGATTATAAAGAACAAGGCAAGACTGGTAGTACAAGGTTACTCTCAAGAAGAAGGAATTGATTATGATGAAACCTTTGCTCCAGTTGCAAGGCTTGAAGCCATCAGGTTATTTCTGGCCTATGCCATTTCCAACAAAAAAAAAGTTTATCAAATGGATGTTAAGAGTGCATTTTTGTATGGGAAAATAAAAGAAGAGGTGTATGTCTGTCAGCCACCTGGATTTGAGGACCCTTCTCATCCTGAGTGGGTGTACAAACTAGACAAAGCTCTTTATGGGCTCAAACAGGCTCCAAGAGCCTGGTATGAAACACTTTCCAACTTTCTACTCAAAAATAACTTCACAAGAGGCTCCATTGATAAGACTCTTTTCATAAAACATGTTGGAAATCATATCTTACTTGTTCAAATATATGTTGATGATATTATATTTGGTTCAACAAATACAAAACTGTGTGATGAATTTAAGAAACTCATGCAATCAAAATTTGAAATGAGTACAATGGGAGAACTGCAGTACTTTCTGGGACTGTAGATTAAACAACAAACAAATGGAACTTTTATACATCAATCAAAATATGTTAAAGAATTATTAAACAAATTTTCTTTACAAGACTGTAAATCATGTTCCACTCCCATGACACCAACCACACAAGTTGAACCAGATGATCAAGGAAAACAGGTTGATCAAACCATGTATAGATGTATGATAGGTTCCCTTTTATATCTAACTGCCTCTAGACCAGATATTATGTTTTCAACATGTGTCTGTGCTAGATATCAATCAGCTCCTAGGGAATCACACCTCATTGCAGTCAAAAGAATCTTCAGATATCTGAAAGGAACTCCAACACTTGGAATTTGGTATCCTGCTTCAAGCAATACCAAGTTATCAGCTTTTTCAGATAGTGACTATGCAGGGTGTAAAATGTTAAGAAAATCAACATCTGGTGGTTGTCAATTCTTAGGAAACTGTCTAGTGTCCTGGCAATCAAAGAAACAAACATCTGTTGCAACTTCAACTGCTGAAGCTGAATACATTGCAGCTGTAAGTTGTACATCACAGATACAATGGCTCCAGTATCAACTTCTTGATTATGGAATCAAAGAGACCAAGACACCATTGCTTGTAGACAGCAAATCTGCCATTAGCATCATTCAAAATCCTGTTCAGATTTCAAAAACCAAACATATTGAAATCAGGTATCATTTCATAAGAGATTGCTATGAAAAAGGCAAGATTGAAGTGAAACATGTAGCAACAGCTAATCAAATAGCTGAGATATTCACTAAACCCCTTGACACATCAACATTTCAGAAGTTAGTATCCATGCTTGGGATGCTAAATTTGTAAGTGTATCTTTTTATTTTTCTGCACATATTTTCATTTTTCACTTACATTTGTTTTTAAGTCTGAAAACTTCTGAAAAACAAACAAGAGAGAAACTACTGATGAACAAAAACATCAGTATGGGAATATTTTCTGAAAAGTGATTAACTTCTGATAAAACAACCTTCAGAAGTTATGAATAAAGTATTTATAAAGCATTCTCATCAGTTGTTCAAAACTACTGAAGAGAAAATGGGAACTACTGATGATATCAATTCTTCATCAGCAATTTAGTCAAAAAGGGTAAATCAGACTTTTCCCACATCAGAAGTTTGACCTAGGCGGTTAAAAACTTGTGATAAATACCTTTTCCAACACTTATCCTTTCAAAAAGCAAAAATTCCCTCCTTCTCTCTCACAAAAACACTTTCAAGACCTAAACCTGCAAAAACACTGTTCTATCCACACACACACAAACCACATGGCTCTCGTACTAAAACAGAGACACAATCAAAGAGGCTACTTCGAAAAACAAGAAGCCTGGTTCCAATATGACGAAATCATTGATTTGGTCGTCAAATCCCAATACTTCACCGCCCTCACCATCGACCCTCCAATCCACACTGAAACTCTAAATGAGTTTTGGGCAAACGCAGAGACGGTGACGGTGAACAACAAAGTAATCTCCCTCAATTCAACCATCAAAGGGAGAAGAATGGCAATCACACCGGCTATTTTGGCAATTAGGCTGGGTTTGGATGATGTAAATGCCCCAGACCAATTTCCAAACTCTCAAATTCATTTAACCATGACAGAGTGTGGTTACCAAGGTACTCTCTCACATGCTACAATCTTTAAGAAATATTTTGAACCAAAGTATAAACTACTTTTTCATTATATTATTATGTGTTTGAGTCCAAAAACTGGATCTTATGATCAGATGCCCTCCACTTTTCAACCTATTTTTCATTCAATAGTGAATGAAACAAAATTCGGGGCATCATCACTTTTCTTTAATGAGTTGGTGTTACATTGTAACATCGTGAATTTCCCCTAAATTTTTTTTTTGATAAAAAGAATGTATTGTTTTAAACAATATATGTTTTAAATACCTTAAACTAATAATTATTTGTATCTCGACACTTTTGTACGTTTTAGAAATATTTCGAGTCACTTTCGGGCTTATATAATCATATTATGAATTTAGAATAATATAGTTTTAGGGAAATAATTGCCAAAAAAAGATTTGTGTGGACCGGGACTCGAACCCGCGTCCACAGCCAACCAACACACAGTGACAACCAACTAAGCCAACTATCATCTTGTGTAGTATTTTAGAAGAAAATAAACTTAACACATTCCTTAAATTGATTAGTCAAAGTCTTAGTCAAACAGTCAAAGTCTTAGTCAAACAGTCAATTCATCATAAAACCTTACTTTATGGTGTTGACCAATTTTAATGGCTAATTGACTCCAAAACTAGTATAAAAACCCACCTATGACCCATTATACTTTGCACCTCTAAATCGATTGTTTCAATCTGATTAAACTTTCCCTCATACCTTTCTTCTATAGTCTATTACTTCTACAATTGAAGCTTTGATTATAAGCTCTTGTAATTGGCGAATTGGAAGCTTGATATTCTTTCTTTTTCGTTTTCTTCAATTTGGACTAGCTACGTTGTTGAGTCTTTGGGATTCGCCTCGCATACATTCTCAACACATTAATCTATTTTTTTTCACGAGACATAACATTTTGCTAAGGTGAGTTTTACATAGCCCCTTTTCTATTTATTACTATTTTTGGGGTGAAACATGTTACAACATTCTATATGCAATTCAATCATAAAGTTTCTATGTGTTTTTCTATGTTGCATTATGTCTTAAACATGACTAGGTAAGCACAATATTCTAGCATAATCATTAACATTGATCAGCCGACGGTATACAATGATAGATCTATTGGACTGACAATCCCACCCGGATACGTGCCTCCTACAAAGGTAGCGTGGGTGATTGTTATCGCATAACATAATCGAGTGAACCATGAGCGTATGGGATGGACCACAATATAACAGTCACAAGGGTTGATTATGCACTCGATTTACTTCTAGTATGTTTTCACATATGGACTAGACTTGCCATGACACTTGAATTGTACAAGTTTTATTCGATTATCAAAACCTATGTAATTCTCACCAACTTTTGTTGACCCAAAATATTTTCAAACTTAACATGTTTCAGGTTATAGCTTGCTTGAAGATTAGAGTTATTGCTTGAAGATGCGTAGCTAGTATTTTTCATTTTGATGTACAAAATTCTTAGAACAATTGTATGTAATTTATTTAAATCATTTATTGAAATTTATTATTTACCATGAGCTACTGAACAATCATCAATACGTGACATCCCGATGTTTCCGCCATCGGTTGGGGTGTTACATACATCATCTCAATACTAAAAAGAAGTTTTCGTTGTACCCAAGATTTATTATGCAGTGCATAATAAAAGAACTTGGAGAAGAGGTGCTTGTGGGTAAAACAACAATTTTAAACCCTTTATCCTCACAAGCATACTCAAGGCACAACAAACCGGCTGCCTGGCCAGAAGATGACCAAGGGGAACCAGAAACAGTCCCCATGGAACCCTCATCTTCCAAACCTACACCCCCAAAGGCCAAGAAACCCAAGCAACAAAAACAAAAACCCACCAACCCAAAAAGAAAAGCAGTTCAGGAGGTTGAGATGCCTGAACTAGCTAATGTGCAATCTGCACTTGATAAAAATGTGACTGAAACATCCTCTCAGTCTCATCCATCTCAAACCCCACAAAGAGCACCAATCACCATACTTTTCAAAAGAAAAAGACTAAAGAAAACTATTCCTATTGACTCCTCTTTTGAAACTGCTGAACCCATTGACCAAACTACTGAACCAGCACCCCAAATTTCTGAACCTGATATAGAAATAGCCAAACTTCTCTCCGGGCTAAAAGAGAGAGTCCCATCTGAACATGTCAGTCCCCAACAACCACATCAAACAGGGCACATAGCCTCAGAACTTGACATGGATGTGGACACTCAAAGCCCTAACCAAATAGATGAGGATGAACCAGGGTCTCTAAGCCCTAACTTAGAAACTCTTGGTTCTTTTAAGGCTGTTACTACTCATTTACCACCCAGTGGTGGATCTGAGGAAAGAAGCAACATAGCTAAGACCTCAACTGTGGCAACTACTGATGAAGGCTTAATGCCTGAGGTAGGAAATCCTCTGAACCAAGAAAAAGAGGTACATGAGACAACTGAGTTGGGCTCAGCTCATGATGTAACTGATACAGTCCTCATTGAGGATGTAATCAGGGATTCAGATGATTCCATTGACTTGGATGATGTTTCACAACACAAAACTACTGAATTGACGGCTACAAGTGAAGGTCCTGCACCTGGTGTATCTATGCTCAAGAAGCTAGTCACACCAGATCAGGTTAAAGTCCACTTAATCCCTGATTCCCCTATAGTGGCATCTTCTGTACAACAAGAAGATCTCCCAAAAACACACCCCTCACTACAAATGCCTACCCAATTCCCTGGGCCATCCAGCATAGACATGAACCAGCTATGCAGCCCAGATGGTCCCTTATATCACATGATGAACACCCTCATCAAAAATCACTTCCAAACCTACACAGCTGACTTGGAGCTGTCCATCAAAAACCAATTTGGAGTGATACAGACTAAGATGAACGATCTGTCCAACAAGATTGACTTCAACTCCAAACAGATTGCTACTCTTACAGGTCATTTCTCTAAACCCTCAAAGAAAAAGCTTGATGAATACAAAAAGGGGGAGAAAACTAAGGAACCTAGGGAGTCACTCGAAGCCAGGATAAGGGCAAGAGTGGCTATCCAAGAAAAAGAACAGAGAAACCAAGCCAGAAAAGAAAAACTGGCCCAACAGTTTGGTGTATCTGTACAAGAAATAGAAGATGCTGAAAAGCCTAATGAATCCCAAGGCCACAATGAAGAAACCTCTGATGGTGAAAGTTCTGATGAAGACTCAGAAAATACTGAAGACAATCCTTCAGTAGTTGACAGACCTTCAGTAGTTGTCAACCCATCAGAAGTCAACACTTCCAATACTGAAACTACTGAACAGCCTTCTAGATCAACTGAACCTACTCAACCAACTACTATTCCAAAGCCTACTACAACTACAACAATGACTGTGCTGAACCCTTCTCCTCTATCAATGTCCAAAGAATTACTTGAGAAGAGTTTAATTGCAGCTGAAAGAAAGGCTAAGGAAGATGAAATCTGGAATGCTTTGGAAACAAGGGATGACTTAAGCCTCAATGAAAAGCTACAGGCTTATGAAGCAGAACTTCAAAGGCAGGCTAACCTGGAAAGAATTGCTGAGGAAGACAAAAGACAACAACTGATGTCTTACATCACCAAGAACAGCAAGACCAAAGCCTATACATTAAAGGGACTCTCCATGGAAGAGCTAACAAGAAGAGCTCAACTTATTGCAGACAAACTTGCAACAAGTAAAGATGGAAAAGCCAAGAGAGCCCAGATGATTGATGAACTAGTAGCAAATGGTTATGGTTCAAAAGCCTCTGTGTCCAAATGGAAAGAAGAAAGAATAGTGGACACTTATAGAAAATACAAGGCTGAAAGGGCTGCAAATCCAGAGAAGTTTGAAACTGCTGAAGTGTCAACTTCAGTAGTTAGAACTTCTGGTGTTTCAAGAAAACCTGCTACAAAGAAAAAGACAGAGGAGAATGTGAAGACTGATTTCAGGATGGTACTACTAGAAGGAAGTACAGTAGTACACTCTGACTTCGACATAGAAGAGAAATCTCTGCTAACCCAATTCAGGGATCCTTCCACCTTTGCCTATCAAATTCAAAAGACCATTAAAGACAAATTGCACACTAAGGTAGTTACTGAGCATCACTTGCCAACCTTTCAACTACCTAATGTGATGCAACAAGAACAAGGAAGAGAATCCCACCTGAGAGTCACTGAAGTCAAAGACATCCAACACTCAGGAGCATCCCAGGGTACCAGCATGGTTCCCTATACTTTAGACTTTGACAAGTCTAAAGTGCCTATCATCAGATTATTCTAAGTATAGAACTACTAAAGGATTGGTGAAACCACTTTTGCAAACCTTAATATTCACTTCTGTCAAATTATTCTAAGTATAGAACTACTGAAGAAAGAAGACTAAACTGCTGAAGAAGGATTCTACAAGTACTGAAGAAGAAATGCATCAGAAGTTCTGAAGTCCAAACCAGACAGTTCACTAAAGAACTACTGAAGACAAACTACTCATCAGTAGTTTGTCATTCATCAGCACTTGTTCAAGAATCTTTCCACCGCCTTATGTTTCAGTAGTTTATTAGTTTAATATTACTTTAACTTTATGTACAAGTTCCAAGATTGCAACTTGTTGCAACTTGTCTCTAAACTTGCTATTTGGCAAGGTTCATGTATTTGTAAAGTCTATAAATAGATGGGTTCATCCCTCTGTTTTAGACATTGATTTTTAATACAGAAATCCTTCAAAGCTTATCATTGTTATTTCCATTTAATTTACTGAGAATCTGTTTAAGTGTTCATTCTCATTCATTGCTTAGATTCTCTTTAAATACTTGTCTTTACTTTTAACATCCAGGGGGAGTAATAACTCCTGTTGATAAGTGTAGCTTTAAACTCATATCATTCCGCTGTGCTATTACTGATAAAGAACTTGCTAAACACTTAAGTGTTCACTAGAAAGTTCATACAAAGAGCAATACTGATCCAACAAACTCACCTGGTGTTTGTGCGAGAGATCTAGCAAAACAAAGAAAGTAACTATCGTTCCAACAAGGATCTCCCTATGAACATTTAAGACATATTAAACTATGTTCTTGTTTATCTCACAAGCTCGGCACCTACTCTTGTGAACCACATCAATTGGTGTAGATCATGTTTCATGTATAAGTTGTTTGATCAAAAATGTTTCATGAATCCATGTGTAAACAATTACTCTAACACTAGATGACATGATTGATTTGCATAGGTGGAACAATGTGCACATGATAGAAGCTTGATTACTAATCCCATAATAATCATCCTACCTTGGCTAGTAGGGGTCGATCCTAGTGATCAAGAGACTAAGCTTGGGTTCACAATAGGGCCGATGGAACCATAAGAAAATAAACGATTAGTACTTACCTTAATACTAATTGACTATGTGTGATCCTTAGAGTTTCTTGGTGGCCTTCCTTGGCCCGACAACTAGAATAAGGGAGGGTGAGTGTGAGCCGAAGCTTGGGGAAAGGTTGTGAAGAAAGGTGGTTCAGCCTCAAGAATGCCGAAGGAGAGAGAGAGAGTGAGGAAGCAAGAGTGCTTGTGTTGGTGTGAGTTTGAGAATGAGAGGTGACCTCTATTTATAAGGGATCGGCCGAGGTGTGGACAAAACCAATGAGGAATGCACTAGCCATCTAGAATTAGCTATCGTTTAGGTGACTAATCAAGTATGATTGAAAGATAGTGACTTAAGATGGTTGCTAGCTCCTTGATCATAGCCGATTATAGATAGGTATGGACCAAAGGGATATGTTAACTCATCAAGGGATGGATTAAGGTTTTGTTTCTTTCCTATTCTTGTATAAGGGTGACAACTACCCATAGCTTCAAGTAGACTAGATGCAAGCTATCCTCTTGCTTATGTTTCTTTCATTCGGCCGAATAGGGGACAAGGAATGTAGGATAAATGTTTTATGAAAATGATGGATCATGCATGCCTTCCCATGTAGCCGATTTGCATGCTTTTTACCAAAGAGGATGGATTAGCTTGGGTTATCTAATTGTCATAGCTTTGTCATGAAGCTAAAGTGGTGAAATGGATTACCTCATGTCCCTTCTAGATGGATTACATCACTTGTTTCTTAGACAAGGTGTCTTCTTAGATGTGAGGTTAGATAGTGACCTTACATAGCTTTCTTAGCTTGTCTCACTATGCTTCTTGTGTTGTCACTATGGGCCGCAATCCTAGTGTTGGGATAAGGTGTCCTAGACAACTCATAGATGTAGGCACATATGGATAGTGATAGCTAAATGTTATGATTGATAGATCATAGGAAGCTAGGTGATAGTTAGGAGGTTTCTTTGGCCGATTTTTATTGGGTAGAAACAAGTAGAGGTAGTTGTCTTGCATGAGGATTTCATGAATGTTTGTTTTTATTTCTAATCTAGTGTAAGTGCATACCTCATCATGCTTCTAGTCCCATGACATCATGTAATATTGTTGAGTTGTAGCCGATCCATATGGGTTCTCTT
The DNA here is from genome assembly GCA_030844895.1 of Ambrosia x helenae. Taxonomy (NCBI): domain Eukaryota; kingdom Viridiplantae; phylum Streptophyta; class Magnoliopsida; order Asterales; family Asteraceae; genus Ambrosia; species Ambrosia x helenae. The sequence continues at coordinate 85,554,041 of CM061225.1, forward strand.
GCATAGACTTCAGCTAAGGGTAGTCATAGGGTGTTGGCATGGATAGTGACATTTCCTAGTTCCAAGATTGTCTCTAAGTGTTCTTGTGGTGTCCCTTTCGGCCGCACACCTAGGATAGACTAGGAATGTTTGTCTCTCACTTAGGTGTAAGCTAGAGGTGGCTACTAAAGACAAAAGAAAACTTTCAAGTGTGTGGGTATGTATGCGTGTGTTTATATATGCATGTATGTATGTGTGTTAGCTTCTAGAAAGTATTTAACAAAATATAGTTTTTCTTATCAAGCCTAGTGTATATGCACATATATATATACAAGCACATTTTGAAGTATAAAAGATTCATGTACACTCATAGATAAATATTTATAAACTCTCACAAGTTTAATCATATGTTTGTCAATCTATGATGACTTATAGATACATATATAGCTAGTATGTGCACGTGTATCTTATCTAGTTAACTCTAGTCAAGTAGTATGCAAGTAATCTAGGTGCAAGTAACTAGAGTTTAGTTAATTTAGGAATCTGAAATTGCGGGGTATCACAGAAGATGGCTCAAGGGAGCTTTTAGGCTCTTGATACCATATAAACAAAGTGGTTTTTGTATTGAAATTGTGTGTTGTGTACAATGATTTACATTACAATATATAGAGAATACAAGTTGAATGAAAAGCTACAAAGTAAATACAAAGGCATGAATCATGGGCATGAGTCATGGACAAGTATCATGGGGTCAATAATCTTGACTTGACTTGACTTAGTCAATAATCTTGACTTGACTAGGTAAATGAGAGGAAAGTAATCTTCAATTATTGATTGATTGATTTATGTTGTTAATACTATATAATATGAGGTTTGCACTTTTATTGAAGTTTAGCACTTCTTAAGATTTTACAATTTAAGTCCTTGTCAAGGTTGGCTCAAGCTAATTAGGGTTCTGGGGTGAACTATTAGAACGAGCATGTTTCTTAGTGTTATCTTCTTGTATGCCTTATCTTATTCGGGTTTCCGTTAAATTGGCTTTCGCCGGTGGCCATCATATGTAAAAGGTAGTTGGAGGTGGTGGTCTACTTGTGTTTTTATTTTGTTTTAAAGAAGCTACACAAATGGTCCCACTAATTCAATAGAGTTTGTTACATAAATTGTCCATATGGTTATAAAATGACATCTAACAGAAAACTTAACAAATGTTAATCTTGGAACCCAACATTATTACAAAAATAAAACAGAATACCATAACTTGTTAGGGGGACGGGGTGCTATCAGAATTGGTTACGGGTACCTCACTACCAGCACGGTAACACCGCCGCCACCCACGCTGGTAGTGGTCCCGTGAACCAAATTATGGTTCTAGTTACCGTGCTGGTTCACGGATGTGGCACAAACTTTCACACAATTTTATTATTTTTTATTCCTCTCTCTCTATTCTCTCTCTCTCTCTCCCTGTTCTATTTTGTGTAAAGGGTTGCTGCTATTTTTTTATATTTTTTTTAGGGTTTGAAGTGAGTTTGTGAAGAAGGAGATAGATATATAAGTATATGTATATGTTTACAAATGTGTGGGAGTCTTTTGTCATTTTGTGGTACAAGTTGTAGTGCAGGATTGGTACAAGTTATGTGGGTTTGTGGTTTTTTAAGGGGTTTTTTTTTCTGAATTACATAAAAAAATAATAATAATTTTTTGAAAGGTAAAAAAAATAATAATTATTAACTATACTTTTATGTGTGAAAATTATTATTATTATTTGTGAAAATAATTGATAGTTGGGTAAAGAATCAGTAGGGTGTTGCCTTTAAAAAAGTGTTTCAGTAAAGAAAATCAGTGAAGTGATGTGGCAGTGCAGGATTGGTAGAAATCAGTGAAGTGAAAACAAATTCAGTGGAGCGCCCTTTGTGCCCTTACTTGAAGCTCTTAGTACTCACCATTGTTGTTTTGAAAAAACCATACAAAACTAACCGTAGAATTAAATATATAAAATATTATGATTTAAATTTCTGAATAATGTAAAATATTGCAATTCAAATTTCATAGCGATACTAGCTAAACATAACCCTTGATGCGTACCCACATATAAAATAAAAAGGGTAGTTTCTTTCGCCACAACAAGAGTCGAAACTCTTAAGTGTAACGCAGTTGGACAAAACCTTCATGTGCCTCTAATTTGAACTGGCGACCTTCAAAGGAGGCATAGTTATTATCTTCGTTGTCTTTGTCACTCCACCAAATGGCGGGGACATGGATATATGTAGAAGTGCACAAACCGGTTATTTTCTCATTTTTGCTTTAACCAGCTATTACTTTAACTAAGTTGCTTATTTACTTTAACCAATTTGGTTAATAACCGGCTATTTTTGGTTAATTCACCGGTTATTTTAAAAAATGGCAATAACCAGTAACTACTTAAAATAAACTGTAAACAGTTGGGTTAGTAGCGGTTAAAATTAACTAGGAACCGTTACTACTCTAACGATTAGTAATTGGTTTCGGTTTCGGTTAACAAACCGGCAGAGCCGGCCCGTATGTACATTGAACCTAGGCTGCTGCCTTGGGCCCCCAAACTTTTGGGGCCTCCATTTAAACTAAAATTTGTATATCGTATATATGGAGTTTAGACCCCCCGTAGTGGGGCGTTGTTTTTCAAAAAATTTCAAAAATAACGCCCCACACACCGCTACAGGGGGCGCTGTATGCTAAAATTGGCTGAGGGCTTTATATTTATAACGCCATGTGATAATCTAACCAACCAATTAAACCTGCCATATGGCAAGGTCAAAGTCAAATTTTTATTTTTATTTTTATTTTTAATAATAATAATAATAATAATAATTGAAAATTTTGAATTTTAAACGGTTACTGTTCCAAACCGTTTGAAATTCAAAATCCCCCCCCCCCCCAAACGTTTGAATTTCAAACGTTTTCCCCCTAAACCGTTTGAATTTCAAAATTTGCTAACCCTATAAATACAACACCAAAACTGATTTTTCAGTCACACCTCCAATTCCTCATCCTCAAAACAATGAATAACATGGGTGTCAGTTTTCAACCAGGAGCTGCCGGACCGTCTAATATCCGGCAGTACTCTCGCCGGGTCCGGGGACGGGTCCGCCCCCGGAGACTACCATTCACCTCCTCTACTCCTCCTACTGCTGCACAACCTCCTCTTTCTCTTCCTCCTCCTCCTCCACAACATTGGTTATATCCCCCTCCTCCTGCTGTTGCTGCACAACCAACCTTTCCTCCTCCTAAAGCCGATGATGACTGGACGGATGAGGAAATGGTCTGGGCCATGGATTATGTCATGGCCCAGAAAGAAATGGAGCGTCTAATGTTGTCGGTCCCTACCCCCCGGACTGCTGCTATCCCCACCCCCACCCCCACCCCCACCCCCACTCCCACCTCCACCCCCTACCATCAGACTACCCCCACCCCCATCCCCCACCACCAGACTACCCCCACCCCTTACCACGAGACTTCCCAACTGAGGGGGACTTGGAAGCCCTCAGGGAAATTGAGGAGGAAGAACGCCTCTGGAGCCTTCCTTCCCCTCCTCGTGAGTACTGCTATTTCCCCTCGGATGCGAGATCCGATGGACGGGATAGCTCACGTTCCGTGTCCCCCGAGTATCCCACACTCGAGGACTGGGACAACTACTCTCCATAGTGGAGAAAATTAGGATTAAATAAGTAATTTAGGAATATGTAATGTTTAAATAAGTAATTTAGGAATTCTCTAGTAGGAATATGTAATGTTTAAATAAGTAATTTAGGAAGTGTGTAACTTTTTTTTTTAATATTAGTTGTGTGTTTTTATTATTATTTGTAATTTTTTTATATTTATTTGTCTTTTATTTTAATTATTTTGAGTTAAAAGATTAAAAAAAATAATAAAAAAATCAACCAATCACAATCAGGGGCTTTATAAATAAAGCCCCACCACTACACCCATTTTTCAGTTTCTCTCTCCACGCTGACTCAGCAACCACGTGGACCAATCAGGAAGGGGGGCTTTATATATAAAGCCCCCCACTACGCATGATGTTAATATTGATCTAATTAATAAGTTTCTTCTATCCTAGTGGTTAAAAGTCCACTTTTATTTTGTAAGGATTCAGGCTCTAACCTCTAGAGCAGCGTTTTATTATTATTAAGTTTTTTTTCCAGGTTACGTCCACCACAACAAATTGGTGTGGAATTAATTGCTAAAGAGGGATACTAAAAATTGCATTTCTTTTACTAGTCTAAATAGTTAATGACATTATATTGGAAGCTAGGGCAAATGATTTTAATAAAACTCTCTTCCTTTTAGATGCAACAATTGTAGTTTTTAAACACCCATTTTAAGGTGTAAAATATTTTGGTTTAAATATTTTCTTTTCCAAGCTTGTTGCTTCATATTTATGACAACGTTGAGTCCAAATTTATCTTTTTGGTGTTGCTAATTTCCTAAGGATAAGGTTTGTTAATGACTCGAATCTTGAACCGAGCTTGTTATGACCGTTACCAGACCCGATCCACGCGTGTTTGTGAACTCCAAAAGGGCCCCAATTTTTAAGTTCGCTTTGGGCCTCTAAAAAGGTTGAACCGGCTCTGCAAACCGGTATATGCATGAACGTGTAACAAAATTAGAATTATGATCATTCATACTATTCTATATTCGGCCGAAAGAAGGGATTCAGTGCCCACTGGGTTTTGTTTACCTAGGAGTGCATATAAATGAATTCAAATACATGTGAATTGTATGTCATTTGATTTTATTTGTCTATATGTTTAATTTATTTGATATTTCTCATCAAATTTTGGAAATGTCACATGTGATACATATGTTGTCAAATCAACACATTAGTTCCAGTTGAAATATACTGCTTGCGAAGGCATAGGTAATCAAAAGTATAGTGACTCACTAAAATTTGAAAGTTATAGAACATATATTATGAATAAAATTTTGTTACCAACCAGTAAGAATAGACATCACGGTAATAGATTAAAATAAGAGACATAACTATTTTAATCAGAACATAAGTCAATATTTCCGTTTAGTAGTGAAAATTATAAATTGGTTAACTTTTTGTATAAATAAATTTTAATTATGCTATTAAAGAATTTCGTGAAGAAAGAAAAGGACATATTGGGCTATTGCCTATTAGAGAATAACGTGGCGACTAAAACAGACTGGGCCTGGGCTGAGATAATATCATGTTATGATAGAAGTCATTGGTAAGTATTGCCAACTTCATGGGCCTCCATCAAAAGCACACCAACTTCCAATTCAAATAGACTTGACTTAACCGATTAGAGACAGTTCGCGAGCAAACGGACAGGTCAAGGTTTAAGAATAGAGGATTTTAGGACAACCGTATTATTGAGATGCAAAACGAGGCTTTTAAGGCTATCGGGTATACAAACGAGGAAAAGCTTGCCACGTAGGAAAAAGGTGACTTGGGACGGGGCAGGGGGCGGTGTTGGTGTCCATGACGGGGGCACGTGATTGGTGGAGGCATTGGTGGGTGATGGTGATTGGTCCGTCTCCAATGTCTCGGTGAGGACATAAGGGACGGGGGGACATGGGACGGGGGGAGGACATGGGAGAGAGGTGGTGTTGGTGTCCAGGACATAGCAAAATGTGGACTGTTTACCTGTTAGCCTAATATAGAGTAAAAGAATCACAATAACTGCATACAGATTGACATGTAGTGCTGACCTGAAATTAGGGGTGTGAAAAAAAAAATTGAATTAACCAAATCATAACCAAATTAACCGAAAAAACCAAATCATATTAAAAACTGGTGGGTCAATTAATTATTTTTCTAAAAACCGAAAGTAGCGGGTAGGTCATGGTCATCAATTTTTCCATACCCACTACAACCGAACCATACCGAACTGGGATGTAGTAAAATCCTTGTCGGATTTTGGACTTTTCACCAAAGAAGTTTGTTTGAATTTATAGGTTATATCATATCGTCTTGTTTGAGCGTTTGTTTGAATTTATAGATTATATCAGACTGTTTTGTTTGAAGATTCACTAATAATTAATATTAATCGTATAGATTATGTATAGTTTGGTATGGTACATTCGATACTAGTACTGTTTCGTTTTGATACCCGATATCATTTGCTCACTTCTAAATCGTTGCAGTTGTTTATTGAGAAAATTAATATGCATGAAACCACGATGTAAATGAATAGATATATATTACTGTAAATAGGTCATAAGCGAACTTTGTTTCACTTTTTTAAACAAGTTTTACACATAAATACCATATAATCCCGCACATGCATTAATTTGAACCAATTAATTGAACCCAAGAAGATAAAATTATATAGACATAAAACAGTTCAAGAAGTTATTAAATGCAACATGAATAGTTATTTGCAGTTGTTTATTTAGAAATATATTTTTGTTTTAAACAACGATGTAAATGCATAAAACATGTACACTTACTATATAATAAGCAGACTCAATATAACTTTTTAAACAACCAAATAGATAAAAGTATATAGAAACAAAGGAAAACAGCTAATAAAGTTATTAAATTCACCCAACATGAACAGTTAATTACAAATAAGAATCCAACAAGAAGAAGAAACTTATTTAACGAACAAACCAAAAACATATGACATGAAGTCAAACACATGTTTGGTCTCTTCTGTGTCCCAATGCAAAGACACTCTCAAGATCAGGTGGTTGGAAGTACCCGTTTTTCGGCGGATCCCTTTGCTTCAAACACATTTGTTTCTTCCTCGGCGCAGGGGGGCATGTCATCGGTATGTCACACCCCCTTCGCTTAGGCGTCTTACAACCCTCTTCACCACTCGGTTTCATCGAATCGAATGTTCGAAAGCGAGAGTAATATTATTATGTAACTGTTGGAATTGGGTTGTGAAGTTGTAATTGATTTTGGGTGGATTTAAATTAGAACTATAGAGACACAAGAACACTTTTCTAGCTTGTTCCGGAAGAGGCATAATAATATTTGAGTTGTCAAAAAGCGCGGGAGAAGGAAGATGACGTGGATCCTAGGTGCCGAAAAGGACGGTGGTGATTTGCTGATGTGGGGTACAGGTGTCCGGTTGTGAGTGGATGAGAGAAGGTTAAGAGAGTGAGATAGTGATGTTCGAAGTGGGCCTACATTAACCTTTTGCTTTTTGGCGCGCTTTTTAGTATTATAATGAATAATAATAATGGAGGTGGGTTGGTTTAATATTTTGTGGAATGTGTGAGTACACGTGGCGAGTGATTGTGGTGATGGAGGCTGCAAGGGGCATGATGGATGTCATTGGTTGGTGGTGTTTGGGGTGGACGGAAAGTGACCGACGGTTTGGATTTATACATGTGTTTATATTGAGATTAGTTGATGTTGTATGGTGGTAACTTTATCACTTATTGGATAGATCCTGGTTTTTTTTTTTTTTAAGAAAATTGCTCGAATAGTCCCTGTGGTTTGTCCAAATTTCACCTATAGTCCCTAAGTTTTCAAAATTACAGGCTTAGTCCCAAAACAGTGAATTTTTTGCACTCGGATAGTCCCTGGAGCTAACTGAGGTTAAATAATCCAGTTAAGTGGGTGTAAAATTACTAAACTACCCTTTCTATAAAACAAATAAAATATAACACTAGTGGGCCCCACGTTTTATAATTAAATATATAAAAAAAACCCTTAATCCCTACACCACCACCACCAACTTCATCTTCCCCATCCTATCACCACCACCACCCACTTCATCTTCTCCACCCATCACCTCCACAAACTACTACTGTTATACCTGCATCCAAACATCCTCTATATTAGTTCACCTATAAAAAGACCTCTCCTTCTCAGTGTGTGTGAACAGAGCAGTGACCGGAACTGACGCCGCCTTCCTCTCCCCCTCCGGTGACATCTCTCTCTCTCTCTCTCTCTCCCATCCTAATAACATAACCGTTAACCTCCTCCTCCTCTTAATCATCGAACCAGTAATCATCATCGTAATCAATAACCCAACTGTTCCTGCAAGAGACACGAACAAACGAAGGGTTTTGTTTAGACCCGATCGGAAATGGTATGAATCTGAACCGTCGGGCTTCTCCTCTTCCTTGGCGGTGGTGCTCCGCCGTCGAGTGGTGGCCTACGTCGGGCTTCGATGCTCTGTTGTTTGTCGATTAAGTGGCTGATTGAGTTGGGTATTTGGACTATTATTTGTTCAAATGATTGAACAGATGTGACTGTGTGTGGATCGGGAGATTGTTAAGTGTTGATGAAGAGGTCTTCGTGTAGATCTGTGTAATCTAAAGATGGGTATAGAGATGGAGCTGAAGGTGTTGGGTAAGATGATGTGTTTGGGTTTGATTGGATGATTTTTGGGTAGAGGTTTTGTTAAGCCATTTTGATCTGAATAATAATATTAGTGATAGGTTTTGATTTTGGTTTTTTTTTTTTTTTTTTTGAAGGTTATATAACGTCGAAATCAAGTGGTGGTGGTGGTGGTGGTGGTGGTGGGATTAAGTGGTGGAGGGTGGAGATGGGTGGTGGTGGTTTGTGGAGGTGATGAGGTGAAGAAGATGAAGTGGGGAAGATGAAGTGTGGGACCCACATTAATAGGTATTATTTTTTATTAAAGTAAGGGTAGTTTAGTAATTTTACACTCACTTAACTGGATTATTTAACTTCAGTTAGCTCCAGGGACTATCCGAGTGCAAAAAATTCACTGTTTCGGGACTAAGCCTGTAATTTTGAAAACTTAGGGACTATAGGTGAAATTTGGGCAAACCACAGGGACTATTCGAGCAATTTTCTCTTTTTTTTACTAGGCTAAAGTCAATGGGGTTCTATTGCTTTAGAGATTATAAAGGGTGTGTAGTTATCAGTATTGGTGTAGTTAAACTTGAGGGTTCTTGTTACAAGATATATAAAAATGTAGATTTAGGAGGATGGTAAAATGGATGTGTGAATTGTGAATTAGCCTGTAAAAACAAGTTTATATTCATTAATACACATAGGGAAACTTACATGTGTGACCCATATTTTCATTTTTACTCATGGGATTGCTAATGTTAAATGGCGGGCTTTTGATTTGTGCCAGTACGATTTGTTACTGTTTGGTACGATACTGACATAGACATGTCGAAAAGGATATTGACATGTGTTTACAACTTTACATCGATAGAATATAAAAACGGATATTCATGCTACACAGATATTGTTGGACAATATCGGTTCAACACATCACAATATCGGTACAGCAACGGCAGTCGCTATAGCTTATGATACCAAAAACAATACCAAGTTGTGAATACAACTCCGTTTTCAACGAAATTTATATGACACATTAACAAAACCATAAAATGAATACAATTAGCATTTATATCGATTGAAAACCGTAAAAGCAAATACCAGATATCAATACTTAAGTTGTTCGATCGGTATTGGTCCAGGTGGTCATGGTACCGATACAATATTGGTTCTCACTATGGCTCATGGTAAAATTTTAGGGTATCCTGTTTTTTTACCGTACAATCATAAAACGGAGAAACTTCGTTTACCGTTCATTAAGTGGTATATCGCACTTCGCATTTAAAGTTAAAAGGTATCCCGGGCACCTTCTGAGCCCTTAATCTATATGCCACTAATTTTATCATTCTTAGTGTACTATGAATTAAGTACAATGTATTTGTTTCTTATTTATACATAAGGTATGGATCTTTGTAGCTCATACATTCATTAATTTCACCTTGTTCGAGTCGGATGTGATCTGGAGCTGACACGAATAATCCACAATCGAGTTGAGACATTCGAGCACCTAAACTTGAAAAAAGTTATTAAGTCCGCTACCGCTAATATAACCGGATTATGGGTCATTAATATTAACCAACTTATACCAACTTCCCTGTAGTTTGTATAACTCGTTTGTTATATCACTCGTTAGTTTCTCTCTTTAAACATGACTATTATAGTCAGGGGCGGATCTAGTTCATGGAGAGGGGGTGCGGACGTTGCGGCTCAACTTCGCGCGCGTAGTGGAAAATAATGGAAAATTTGTTTTTTTTTTTACGAAATTTGAAAAACATTGTTACTAAATTGAAAAAAATGAAAAACGTTACTACTGAAAAATGTTTTTAGATCCGCCACTGATTATAGTAGCTTTCAAGAGACACAAAGTCCATGAAAAACAAAATTCGTATTTATTTATTTTTGATCCGACATCATTTTGTTGGATTTTGCATTCTATTTAATATTTATTGTATGAAGTCGGTATCAAGCTCAAGCTTGGCAAGTTCAAGCCGGTTCGTAATTTTTTTTTAATTATTTATGTTTCTCTTTGGATAACATAAAGAACAAAAAATAATAATAGACACGTGTATTATTTTGTTTTGCTAATATTTTAAAGATCAATAGACGTTAAAATATTATATTTTATTACTTTTGTTTTCTTAATTTGTTTTTATACAAAGCTGATTAATTAAACTTAGAGGATGTTTGGGATTGCGTTTTGAATCTGATTTTTAAATTATTGCGTTTTGAAAACGCAGATAATCAGTTTTTATTGTTTGGGATTGCGATTGAAAACGCAAATAATCAATTTTTTAGGCTATCAAAACGCAATAATCTATAAGCAGCTCCACCCCTGCTTTTCCAAAACGCATAATCTGTTTTGAATAATCAATCCCAAACACCCCCTTAAATGTTAACCAAGGGCCCATGATTCAAGGGACAGGAGGGGTCCTCAAATTTTCGTTCAAAATTTCAAGTATATAATATCTGTATACTTTTTTTTTGGTATGTATGGTTTCAACCTCCTATTTTTTTTATAAAAAAAAAAGTAGTTATAAAGCCTAAATCCTATAGTTCTAAACCCAAACATTAACAATTTTTAACCTCTAAAGTCCTAAGCCCAAGCCTAACATTTTTTAACTCCTAACTATTTTTTGTTTTTAAACACAGCAGGGGCTATAAGGGTGAAAATACGTCAAGTTCACTCACATTTCTCATCATCTTCTTCACATGTCTATGATTTTACAACCCATTAATTTTTTTTAATCTTAGATCCAGCCTTTGAATGCTTTCTTCTCTTCACTTAATCGGTATCCCAAATCAGAAGATAAAGAAACTACATTTTCTCCGTCTTTCCATGTAATTTATAATAAAACTAGTGGTATAAAACGGCGCGTTGCGCCGGAATTTGATCGGTACCAATTTCTTTCTTTATGGCACATGTAGTTCTTATAAGAAGTTGTAGGATAATCTTTGTTTATGGCACATGCAGTCCTTATAAGAAGTTGTAGGATAACGAAGAGCGTACACCATGTGATTTGTAACGATTGAAGACAAGTATTCCGTTATAAAACAAAGCCCAAACTCTATATCTAATAACAGTAACCAACTGGTTCTCTTTATCAAATATATTTCTTTGATGTGTTATCTATTAATTCCTTTTAATTAAGAGATATTTCTCTATGTGTTATCCGTTAATTTTTTCAACGGAGCCTTTATCTTCTCCATTAATAAACCCTTCAGTCTTACTTCAAAAAATAACGCATTGGTTACATAATCTATATGGTGATGGTGATGGTGATTGTGGTTTGACGGTGGCCATGGTGATGGTGACTCGGGTGGTTGTGTGACGGTGCCGACCCTTCGGTCACTCTTTCTCTCTCATCTTTCCCTCTCTGCAATTGTGATAGTCTGTGACAGGGAATATGGTGTGACCGTTGTGATGATGAATGAGGTGGTGGTGTGACGGTAGTGGCCGGGCTTCTCCGGCCCCTTTTTTCTCTCCCTTCTCCTGTTCTCATGTGATGGTGACGGTGTGCGACGGTGATGATGTTGTGGCAGTGGTGATGAAGGATATGGCGGTGTTACGACGGTGTAGTAAAAAGATGAGACGCGTGAAGAAAAAATCTGGGAGTTGGCCACCGTTTAAGAAAGGAATGAAAGATGATTTAAGAGATAAGCGGTGGTAGAGAATGATGGGCTGGAAGGTTAAGGGTATGTTTGGCAAAACTAGCTGGAGGCTGGTAGCTGAAGCTGCAAGCTGGTGGCTGCAAGCTGGTAGCTGGAAGCTGTTAGCTGGAAGCTTTTTAAATATATTTTGGTGTTTGGCAGAGTAGCTGGAGCTTTTAATAAAATGTATAAAATGACCAAAATGGTCATAATTAAAAGATTGTAAAGAAGGTTTTATTTTATTTTTAAAATAGAATGGGTATTTGTGTCATTTACTAACTAAAAACTTGTAGCTAGTAGAGCTTTTTCTTAAAAGCTACTACTAGTAGCTTTTCACTGTAGAGCTTTTTCTTTAACCTAAAAGCTTCCAGCCCCTTTAACCAAACAAAGCTTTTTATTAAGTATGAGCTTTTTCTTAAAAGCTTAAAGCTCCTAAAAGCTCTTAAAAGCTCCTTGCTAAACATACCCTAAATGGGTACAGAAGGATGAAACATTGAAACGTGGACATACACGTGGGTTGCAAGGACATAAACACCTAGCAATGGATGGAAGAAGTGGCTGTGTGAGTGAGACGCACATGGACAAATGAAGCTGTGCCAGGGAGCTGTTTTACTATTCCTAAGCATGTATTATTAATAGATTGGTAATTTACTTTAGTGTCTTTATTTGCTTATTTCATACAGGTCTTGCAAAATTGATCAAATGAGCAAGAAAACCCTCAATTTGATTTTTTTTTTCATAAACTAGATTAAGGTCATTAGAGGAAAACGTAAAATGATATTTGCTTTTGATTAGGGCTGGAAATAATTATGACTTTAGGTAGAAATTAGGGCTTTAATTGGAGCCAAATTTTTGCCCTAAACTTGTTTAATTTAATATTTTGATTTTATTTTGGAATAATAGAAATAAATAATCCCAACTATTGACTATTGGCCAATAACAGTCCCAACTACGAAAATCACCAATATTGGTCCCAACTTTCAACATATTGGAAACCAACGGACCCAAACTAACGGAGGCTAACTCCGTTAGTGTGATGCTGATGTGGCATGCTCAGGTGGCAAGATGATCCTACGTGGCTTCTTACATGGCATGCCACGTGGCAAAATAATCCTATGTGGCATCCTACGTGGCATGCCACATGGCAAAATGATCCTACGTGGCATCCTACGTGGCATGCCACGTCAGCATCACACTAACGGAGTTAGCCTCCGTTAGTTTGGGTCCATTGGTTTCCAATTTGTCGAAAGTTGGGACCAATATTGGTGATTTTCGTAGTTGGGACTGTTATTGGCCAATAGTGAATAGTTGGGATTATTTATTTCCATTATTCCTTTTATTTTTATGTTATTAGATTATACTATGAGGAAGAATAAAACCATAACATCTTTTTTCAAAAGAAATATCGAAGAACAAGCAGAGAGAATTGATAATGAAAATATGAGTAAACGTCAAAAAGCTCATTTTTAATGTTTTAGAGTATTTGTACAGTTGTTTGTTAAACAATGCTTAGAACTTTGATATTTATTATATTTAATGTTTGACTCGACACGAATCGAATCACCAACCCGAATATATCACCCTAAACATAGCTATAGAAAAAAAAAATAGGTCTCGTCCCATGACCGGTGACTTCCGACCCCTTGATCCGAATTCTCAAGCTTCGCCACTGGTGAACATTTTAACCGTCTCCCACATTATTTATTTGTATACATTTAAAATTAAAATTTATATAGAGTGACATAATTCAAGATGGTTCGCAAGCCGAGCCAGGCCTAGCTCAGGCTAGGCTCCGTTCAAAAACCCCACACAACCAAGCCTTTTTTCAAGTGAACTGCGAGCTTTTTAAACACCCTTACACGTAGGGTGTTAACGAGTTAAGTCGGACCATGTCAAGTGGTAAGAAATTTGGCCTCAACTTAAACTCAGAATAAATTTTCACTCATAATAAATAGTGTTTGATCTCTAACTGAAATGTTTTATCATTGTTACATTTCAAGATCAAAGCTCTTTCGTTATCTGACACGTCTTGCAAACATCTACTTTGTGACCATGTGCTACTTATATACATGATCTTCGTTTATTAGCTGAGCTTTAGCTCGCCTATAATCTAAGATGAGCTTTATATCTTGATTCTTGACCCGAAACTCATAGAACTCATTTGTAAAGACTAGTCCCCGCAACAACGTCCACATTGGCAGTAGCTGTGGACGTTGTAGCGACTACTAATAGCTTTATTACAACGATAAAGAAATGACAAATTATAGAATAATTACAATACATTGTTTACCCTTTTTTCAATTTCACAATTCATAAGCCTATCTTGATCTGTCAAATGCTACAACTGATTCAACAACACCCAACTTTCTTGCTACTTAGCCACCTGAAACAAACAAAGATAAATCAAAGTACCTTGTCTTGTAGATTCATGATTTCTGACCAAGGCGTTATATTAACTAGCCCAGCAAGAAAACCAGCTCGTCAACCCACGAACACGACCCATTTAACATCCACATGACTCAATACGCAGGCTTCCATGAAGAAATCACATATATAACACGCCCTTTCCACCCCTGCAACATCCAATAGCCGTCTTCATCAACAAGGAAATCTTTATGATAATCAGAAATCGCCCACTCTTTAGCCTTCTTCACGATTTCTTGATCAATAGCCACCTGGCGAAACCCAGCCCGTTGATTCCTAACCTGCCATTGTTTATAAGTCTCCGGACGTTCAATCCTCTCACCGCCTTCACAAGCTATAACATTCATCGCCTCCCGTCCCCATATCGTTTTCTCAACCAGTATTCGCTCTTCAACCGAACGGTCAACTATAGCATCAAGCATATCAAACAAAGAAGAAAAGAAAAACAAAGCCTCTCTAAACCTTGTTAGAAAAAACGGCGCGTTATACGACCCGTTCACGATCCCTTGTATAAAGATTTCCGGGTTCATCTTCCTGATAAGATCTAAAACTTTACTCCTTGGACTATCCACCATGACTGATTCATCAAGTAAGTTTCTAAACCTAAAACCACAATTTACAACAAGTGTTTCGTCATCATCAAGCTCAAGATCCTCAATTTTGATTGTTTCCCATTTTTGGGCTATCGCTTTAAATTTAAACGGAACACCAAACGTTTCAGCATAATTTGCTAACCGGCGCCCTGTTTCTTCAACCCTTTGGGCCGGTCGAAAACCAGGACATGGGCAGTCAATCCCAGTTATTCGAAGCTCGGTGGTCCACCGGGCCTAGTTGAAATACGTTGTATAAGGCTGGGCCATTGGAAACCATACAGAATTCCAAAATCTATTATGTGGAGTTTTGTTTTGTTCTGCGCAACAGACATAATAGTCTTGTTTAAAACAAAATGAGAGATTTTCGTGAAAGGGAAGCACCCAAGGAACAAATGGTAAGCTTTCAATATATCGACAGCTGATGTCGGCCTAGAAAGAAGCGCTTTGTAGATTCCGGTTCCTGACCCAGCCATACGTGCTTCCAGCCCAGCAGAAAAGTAATGGGCCAATCTTTGCATCCCATCACCTGTGGGTGAAGCATGCTCTCTTATCTGTTTCAGCAGATCAGTCACACCCCTTTGGTCATTAACGGAAACCGATTGTGCACATAGGCTCAAAAGCGTTCTCAAATCCACCAATTCCTTCTGCTTCTTCTTCCCTCGGGCTTTAACCCCATTACCCCCCTTAGGCTGACCCGCTTGACCTTTACTAGCAGTGTCTTTACGAACAAATTCATATTGAGAAGGATGAGTTTTCGCTCCACCACATAGCAACACATCATCAAACATCTTAGACCGCACAGCCGGCTCACTATAAACCGCAGATTGCTTGAAATTCCTTCCATCCTCAACAAGATCCTTAGAATACGGATTCTTTTTCCCTCTCGATCCATCCGTTTCCCTCTTGATCACCGTCCTTTGATCCAGGACACTAGCACCTCCATTATCTATAACCCTACCATTAGGAACAAACCTAATTCCTTCATCTAAACCCTTTTGAAACTGCACAGTATCCGGAAAACTCAAAATACTCACAGCGAATCCACAAACCCATCGACAACACTACTAGGACCGCTAAACAAGCTGTAAGGCGGATTACTAAACCTAGGTAAAACCAAAGACTCACTAACATCACATCTAAGACCAGTACCATTCACAGACCTATCACAACCAAAAGAAACAACCGAATCCGCAACGCGGCCTACATCTTGATCATCTTTGACCATAAGGACATTATAGAAAGACTTTTCTGCAGCCTGAAGAGCAGCAGACTCTTGAAACATGCAGTTTTTATCATCTATATCTTCTTCCATAAGCATCTGATTAATATACTTAAGAACTAAATCACTAAAATC
Organism: Ambrosia x helenae; assembly: GCA_030844895.1. Lineage (NCBI taxonomy): Eukaryota > Viridiplantae > Streptophyta > Magnoliopsida > Asterales > Asteraceae > Ambrosia > Ambrosia x helenae. The sequence goes on from CM061225.1 coordinate 85,570,323, forward strand.
AGAATCTTCATGAATATCATTATCTCCTTCATCTTTTAACCTAGGGTGAGGTGTATAATTACTAGGGCCAATATTAGCTAAATTAGAATAATCAGTAAACGAGTCGTTGAAATTCATGGCCCTAAGAATATTCTGATCTGACAGAATCGAAGCATAATCTAAACAACTATCTGTCTTCAATCTTCCTTCCATGATCGATTATTATTTCCGGAAAAGAAACTGTTTTTAAGTTAAATAAACATTTATCTCCTGAATTTTATGTGATAATAATAATATAATAATATATATAGAGAGAGAGAAGGAATTAATTACCAGAGAGAAAGTATACGAATGAAGAAGACGCGGAATGGGTTTTGGTTGGGAGTTGACAAAGCCATTAATAAGCAACATAGGAAAGCATAGAAAGTATTATATAATGTTTTTTTTTTAAGGTACAACTCTAGAAGTCGGGTACTTCGTACGCGACTTCTAATGGTCAAAAGAGCCCTAGTCAGTCTTTATTCAGACGGACAGTGTTTTCTGGCCTACCAGTCACCAGTTCAGGGGAAACCAGACCATCCACCCGTATAAAAGCACGACAATGAAATAATCGGTAAAATTCGAAGCTCTCAAAATCAAACTCATGACCTTTCAGTCATACGCCTTCTATCACGAGCCTCCATCAGTGGCGAAGCTTGGTTCTCGAATCGGAGGGGGCCGGACTTAATTTTTTTTCGATCGGTAGTGACCGGAAGATCAAATCGGTGGGGCCAGACTCAACTCGGACTCAATTTACCTACGGAAATCACAAATTTCTACCACTGCGCCAAAAAACAGGGGGGCCGGGCACCCCCTGGCCCTTCAAAACCTCCGCCCTTGGCCTCCATAACCACTCCACATAAGGTGGGTGAAAGTATTTGAATGGATACTGTATTTTTTTATAATATAAAACTAACATATTAGGGTTGTAAAAATGATCTTTTATCATTAAATAATAGGGTTGTAAACGAGTAGAGTCAGAATGGGCTCAAGCTCAAGCTCGAAAGTAAACGAGGCAACTCGGCTTGCTTAAGCACAAGCTTGAAGTTAAACGAACCTAAGAATGAGCCAATAAACCGAGTCGAGCTAGGCTCGGTTACAAAATGAGCAGGGCCGTCTCCGAAAATGTCAAAAAAAATTTGGGCCTTGGGCGAAAAAGAATTTGGGCCCAAAATTTTGTAAAGATGAATGAATTATAAAAAAAAATTGAGTATAGTGCTAGAGCCAAGGATTGAACTTGAGACCTCTACATTAAATTAACATGGTTTTTCCAACTCCACTAACAAGACTTTAATGTATAAAACACAAATATATATCCTAAATATAGAATTTAATATATATACGCATATTTTAAAAAAACGTTCGGGCCCATTTAAGGGTCGGGCCCAGAGCTGGTGACCACCCGGCTCACCCTCATAGCCGGCTCTGAAAATGAGTAAGCTATAGGCTCAAGTTGTTTAGATCGACTCTTTTTAGCTAGTTTTTTTTGGCTACGAGCCGAGCCACGACGTTTTTAAATTATTAATGTTCCAAGTGTGCAAACATTAGAACAAATTATTAATGTGATCAGTTTATAACTTTGTATGGCATTCACATGAATTAAAAGTTGTCTACATAGATAATGATTGTATTATTTTTTTAAAGCTCAACAAAGTCGTCACCTGTTTTCTTGGGTATCTCTTTATGACGAATTCAGAATACCCACAGGGCATCTGGTCCCTCATGTCCACCAATTCAGGGAAAACCCGACCACCCACCCGCCCGAATGAACGACAATGAATAATCAGTAAAACTTGGTATCCTTCAAAGTTCGAACTTGTGACCATTAGGCCCCAAGTCACCTATCATTATCATTAGGCCTCCATACCACTCCACCAAAAAAAAAATTAAAAAAAATAATGATTATATTATTAGTCGGTGGTTTTAAAATATGCCTAAATACGTGTATTTTAATCGAGTTGAACTAGAATATATTTTTAAATGTCCCACTTAATATATGACTTGCGTTCTAATTTTTTTTTTTTTTAACAGTGACTTTCTTCAAAGCGGAAGTGGCAGAATTTCATCACACCAGCCTAATCGGCAGGCTCTAACCCTTTCTACACGCCCAGACTATGTTGTCGGAAACCGTATTGTCTCCACACGAGTTTTACCTCGTTGGAGTAACAGCCGGATGAAAACCGGGTCAGCTCAGGATCGAACTTGCATCACTTGAACGACAAGCCTCACCATCATTGCCTTGCGTACCTTAAGGAAAGACCGGTCCCTTCACAAACTGAACTACACTTGAAGAATACTTGCGTTCTAAATATCCCACTTAATACATGATTTGCGTTTTAAATATCCCAACTTAATCATGGTTAAGTGACACTATATAAAGATTTTTTTTGAAAGGTTTAGTTCAGTGAAAATCCGTGTACAACCCTAACCTAACGGTCTAAAGTTCAAATCCCTACTCATACACCGGTGTCCTCCTTGCCTAAGCTCAAACCGTCACGGGGAATTTTTTTTTGTTGTGTGCATGGATCGAACCTGTGACATACCCTTAGAATAGGAACCCCTAAGAGAAAACGCACCCTATCTCAAACCAGCTGGACTGAAGATCATTAGGAGAAACTATATAAAGATAAGTTAGATTTTCTTAACACATAAAAAAATTACAGGTAAAAATACACATCCATTTGTGATCTTATGTCCGATCAATAATTACCATTTATTAATACAAAAAGATACAAGGAGATAATTTAAATAAATAAAATGTACCTTTTTGTGTCACATGATAATCAAAACCTATTCATTCATATTATTATCTAATAAATATAAACATAAGTTGTTTATTAAAATATTGATAGCTATCAAGTGAACTTCAATAAGTGTTCCAACATCATAAAAAGTTTCTTAGTGCAAATATTTTATATTTAAACTTCTAACCAATCAACATTAGGCATTGAGTATGTCACCGTCTAATGTGTACTTTTAACATTTTAAAATAATGATTTCTTGATTTTATATATAACCAACCAATCAATAAACCAATTATATATACATATTATTTTAAGAGAAATATCGAACATACATAAAACATAGAGTTGACAAAATGTGTCATTTTGTGTTAAATGAGTTTAAAAAACTACTGAACTTGAAATTTACATGCTTTATTACAAGTGTTATTTTCTTGACCATTTACAATCAAAATCAACATGTTTAATAAGCGGATTACTAACATGGATGAACCAAGTATTAGAATAACAGAAACAAATCCAGGCAATACCGAAGCATCAAAATGAAATAAAATACATTAGAAAATTTACAAAATGCACAAAGGTATCTACCAAATCAGACGAGCAATCTTACAGTTTGTGTTAGATTGCCATTATTTCCACTCCCGAAAATTTACAGTCCACCAAATGAATCAAGACCCCCCCCCCCCCCCCCCCCCCAACCCACCCAAATATTTTTCGACATCATCTCTAACTTTACATTTGAGCCTCAAGAGGCTTCTGATTCTTCGCGGTTTGCTTAGCTTGATGCTGAGACCAGTACGCATGTGCAACCAATACGCGATCTAGAAGATTCTGGGGCACGGCTCTCCCCTTCTTTGTTGAGGCGAGATGCTTGCAGTGTGAACCAATGTTTTCCATTTATCCTGAAACGAAGATGTGACCGCATAAATTCAGAAATTTAGCTGGAAAGGAAACTTTTCAAAACGGGTAGACGCTCAAAATGCATTTTTGATGCATAAAATCTCTAAATTGAATTTATCAAAACATTAGAGTATCAAGATAATAATATTCATGGCATCATATGTGACTCGCAAGTTGTTTAACAAAATAAATCAAAAATAAAATTGGACATTAAAGCGTTGCAGGCCAACCCTATTGACCCGTTATCTGACCTGTGCATATAGTAAGGAAACTAACTATTCAAACGGGTCAAACAGGTTGAGCGGAGCGCTGCTCAAAGCGAATTTTTATAGTATAAAATCTCCAAAATCCATTGATCAAAATATAGATTGCAGAGATACTAAAATTTCTATCTATATAACTGTTTAATAATTAAATTAAAAAATACGGACAATAAAGTATTGCAGGCCAACCCATATCCAGACCTGTAGAAGATGGATTTTTTACCTTCAAGTCGACATAAGTCCGATGACTTGCTTCACCAAAAGCCCGCATTTTAACATCACGCCATCTGCAGAATATTATACAATTAGATCTCTATCAAAACCAATACTTGGCGTAAAAACATAAGCATTTTGATTACAATTCACACCTTCCGGCTCCAAGGGTTTCAACAGCTTCCACAAGTGCTTCTACTTCTGATACAGAAAACGGTCTCCTTGTTCTCCTTTGTGAAAATTCATATCTTTTGGCTGAAGTTTCACTCAACGGGACAACCGAGAGTACTTCAGTATTTAGTGGCGGAACAACCACAAGAGCTTTGGAATCCTCCACCGCTTCCTGCGTTGTAACTTCTGTGACTTCATCTGCAAAAGTTTTACTTTCTTCGTTTCTTCTCAAGATGGTTGTCCAAACTAGTCGCCAGAGGAGGAGGATCCGAGGAAGAACTTGAGAAACACCCATCGGTAATAGGACTGGAAGACAACATAATACTAATAAATAAGCATTAAAGTTACATTTTTTAATCCGAATTATTTAGTAAACCATGAAGTATGTTATACCGAGATTGCCATTGCTGCGCGTTGCATGATGGAGTTTCTTCCCGAGCAAGAAACGGAGAAACTTCTGGTAAACTAGCCTCCAATGTAAATCCGACAGATTCAAGGTTACAATTTTGGGAAATCCCGGATTGCTGTAGTGTTCTGTTGTCGTCTCTAACTTTCTTCCTTGAACAACTACGCCTACATGTAATTTACCATGTAAAATTGCCTTGACAGCTTCCATCACACTCCTCTGTAAACAAAAATTAATTTGCATATTAAGGACCAAAACTGTTTAACCGATAAAGAAATACGTATTATATATTAAACGGATCAATTTTGATTGTAAATAATACCTTCAGTGAGCCTACGGTTTCAGTTTCAGGGACCTCAACGTACAATTCTGGAACTTTAAAAGACTTGATGCTAAATTTCACTAAATTAGACATGCTTTCGCTACTTGTCTCCTTTATGTATGAACTTTTTGAGTTATTATGAAACAACTTCCTCCTTTTAATAGCAGCGTCGGCTTGAAACCGTTCTCCCATGCATATCTTTTTCCTTTTATGGTAAAACGATTTAACTCCGCCACCTGAAAAAGGACAAATAACTCAAATGTTGTACACAAACTATAAATATTGTGTATATGATAATGCTCCACTTACTATAGCCGTTTTGGAGTTCATACTCGTGCAGCTTTCGCGCTACTTTCCAGTATCTAGAAGGCATCATTTTCCTCATTCTTCTATATGATCGAGATCCAAACGCCCTCAATCTAGTGTTATTACGGTTATTATACCTAAAGTATTTTTCATCATCATCTCTAATACTAATATTCACATTTTCCCTATCCCTTGGAAAACAAGCACTGCGAACACGATCCTTATAAAAGGGTAAATCTGCGCTAGTATATGACTTGTTTGACACACCGGTATGTACACGTGGTTTCAAAACCGTCCTTGTAGGTCTTGACTAAAGACAACCCTCCACTTTGTTTCTCTACGACCTCGGGATGTATTGCATCTCTATTATCCTTAAAGTTAACATCATATTTATCACCGGGTTTGTCTTCATAAGCTTCCATTATCAAACTAGTGTTGACTTTTTTTACGAAACCGGAATTTGTAACAATAGAAGCATGATCTGAACCAGAATCATTCTCGGAATGTGGCGATTCTTTTAAACAAGCGTCTAGATTTGAAGGTTGAGCAACAAGCTCGCTTTCTGCACCACTGGCCGGATCATGATGATCCGGCATTACAGCCTTGACGTTGACTTCAAGTGATTCATGTTTAACACCTTCTTCATGAATGCTAATCTGTTCCTTTCCTTTCGAACCAGTACTAGAAGTAGAACTTTCGCTCTCTCTGCTCCTGTAATAACTTGTCGGCTACAGCGGCTAACAACTCAAAACCGCTAATTTCCCCATCTTCCAATGATTTGTTGTGTAACCGCCGCTTCTAAACGAAACAAACAAAACGTGTCAGTAGACATTCACCGACATTAACCAACACCTCCAAAATAAATATAAAACAAAGTTTATATTAATATTTACCCTTAAGGATCTAGGAGCCTTAGGTATCACAGGAGGCAGTAAACCATGAAATCCTCTGTTAAAAATAGTGTTATAACTATTTTCTCTAAGGTAATTCATATGTTATATTGCACGTTCATATGTTATGTTGGACATATTGGGTTTCTAGTTGTATTGGGCTCATAGCCTAGACTTGGGCTTATCTCTGAGTTTGGGCTTGTGGTTTTCAGTTGATTATGATCTGGCCCATTGCCAGCTCATGAGTTGTTATACGTATACTTTGATCGTGTGGTTAAGATGTGTGCAGGTTGTTATGATCGAGTGGCTCTGATTGGTTTTCACGTGGATCAAGAAGAAGCTTCTGGAGCTTCATATATAAACCTTTCTAGTTTATTGTGACGATCACTTTCTCTTTCGTCTCACACACACTTTCTCTCTGTCTCTTGTATAGGTTATCTGGTTAGGGTTTACACAGTCCTTTGTATTCATCAGTCTGTAAGTCTTTGTATTGTATTGTTTCTATTCCTTGTGGTATCATCTGATCTGTAATCAGTTGATCCCACAAACTCTGTATTTCTTTCTGATCATTTGATTGATCATCTGAGTTCTACGATTGTAGAACTCTTGGGTATTTGGGGGGTAAAGATTTGGGCTGGATAAATAAGATTTTGTCGCCTTGTTTTGTCGCTATACCTTGTGTTCTTTGTGTTGTTTATATTTCTGTATTGTGTTTGTATTGTGGATCTACAAAAGTTTACATGGTATCAGAGCCTCAGGCTCTTTGATTCTGGTATTCTTTCGTCTTCCGCTGTTTGTCTCTGATTTTCTTGTTGTATTGGTCTTGTCTAGGGTTTTGATCTGTGTAATAGATCTTGACCTTGTTGTGTAAAGTAATAGATCTGATCTTTGTAGATCTTGGCTATTACTTGTTGTCTTAGTATAGTTCTTTAGATCTGGTATATTGTCAACCATTGTTGGCTTGGTTTTGGACATCTGGATTGGATCTGTGGATAGCTGGAAGCAGCTGGACTCTTGGATTGGATTATTGCTACAGTTGCCCCCACTGCTCTATACCCTAAGTGAAGGTATAGGTAGTGGGATTGGAGAAACCCTAACTTGGGTTCCCCCTCTTGGTGAGATCGTTCCTCTCTTGTATTTTCATTTCGTTGTCTGTTGTTGTCTAGGTCTTCTGGCCGGGTTAGGGTGGACCGGCATTGTTGGTTATTGTTTGTCTTCTTTGTGTGTGGTCTTGGTTGTCTTGTCTTGTCTCTCTGTGTGGTATTGTCTGTTGGTATATACATATATATATACTTAGTTAATAAAAGAACTCCTGAATTAAGACCTGGGTGGGCACCCTTGAGTGATGAACCCACTATCTGGACACTGATTCAGCTTCGTTCTTCTAGGACTGTTCTTTTGTATTGTCTCTCATTTGTGTGCATTCTCTTTGTTGTTTGATTGAATATGGGTGATGCTATTGTTAATCAAGGTGCTGGAGGTGGTGATGCTCCTCCAGCAGGAACCCTGATTAGCAAACTGGATGTTAGTGATCCATTATTCCTTCATCCAAGTGACACTAGTAGTCTGTCTATAATCAGTATCAAGTTAAAAGGTACTGAAAATTACTCTGTCTGGTCTAAATCAATGAAAATTGCATTAGAAGCTAAGAATAAAATTGGTTTTATTGATGGAAGCTGTGTTAGGTCTGTTGATGATGAAGTATTAGGAAAACAGTGGGACAGATGTAACTCTGTTGTTATGTCTTGGTTATTAAATTCAGTTAGTGAGGAATTATATCTAGGTCAGGTCTTCTCTCAACTTGCCAGAGATGTTTGGCTTGATTTAAGAGAAACCTATGACAAGGTAGATGGGTCAATTGTGTTCAATCTGTATCAAAAGATTAACTCATTGACTCAAAGTGGTAGCACTGTTTCTGAGTACTATCACAAACTTAACACAATGTGGAAACAGTTTGATTCCATTGTGCAATTACCTGCCTGTAGTTGTCAAGCCTCTAAAGAGTTCAATGAGTTTAGTGCATTAATCAAATTAATGCAGTTTCTGATGGGGCTTGATGACATTTATCAACCTGTTAGGACAAGTCTGTTGACTAGAGACCCCTTGCCCTCTGTGAAAACTGCTTTCTCTATTGTGTCTAGGGAAGAATCACATAGAGGATCTTCTAATGGAACAAAAGGTACAAATGTATCTTTTGTTTCCAGTTCAAATCAGTTTTCAAGAGGGACTAATAGGGGACCCAACCCTAATCTAAAGTGTACCCACTGCAACATGTTGGGTCACACTGTAGATAGGTGTTATGAACTTGTTGGTTATCCCCAAGGTTTTCAAGGGGTAAAGAAAAAGGGGTTGGGTCAAGGCAATAGAACTAACAATAAACCTGGTAACCCTGGTAACCCTTCTTCAAAAAGGGCTAATGCTTCTAGTGCAAATGTGTCTTCTTCTACTGTCTTGCCTTTTACCTCTGAACAGATAACAAAGTTGATGAATCTGATTAGTGAAAAGTCTTCAAGTGAAGGTCAAAACTCCAATGTAGGAGGTGAGAGTTGTTGTGTGTCTGGTTTTTCTAGTTTTACTGTCTTAAACAAATTGTCTAAGGTTTTCAGAAACTACTCAAGTTGTTCTAATATGGTTAAATTTGCTTTACTAATGGGTTGGATAATGGACTCTGGGGCAAATCAGCATATGGTAGGTAGTGATGAAAACATGATAAATTGTGTTGATGTTTCACAGTATAATTTGTTAGTTAAACATCCTAATGGCACAAGTGCCAAAGTGTCTAAAATTGGTGACATTAAGTTGGCCAATGGTGTTATTTTACATGATGTCTTTTATATACCAGATTATTGTGTCAATCTGGTATCTGTTCAGAGGTTAGCCAAAGACAATAAACTTAGTGTATTGTTTGATGAAAGTGCTTGTTATGTCCAGGATTCCAAGGACAAGAAAGTCCTGGTGACTGGTAGAGAATGTGATGGTCTTTACTTTGTTGGAAAAGATGTGAGTATGTCTAGTATGTGTTTTAACAGTATAGTTGATAGGAGCCTTTGGCACAGTAGGTTGGGGCACCCTTCTGAGCAGGTGTTAGCTGTGTTAAAGGATAAGTTAGGACTTAACTTTGGTGAGTCTGAACCTTGTGAAATATGTCATAAGTCTAAACAGGTAAGGGTTCCATTCCCTTTAAGTGAACATAAGACCAAACAGCTAGGTGATATCATTCATCTAGATGTTTGGGGACCTTATAGAGTCACTAGTAAAGAGGGATATAGGTACTTCTTAACTGTTGTAGATGACTATACAAGGTCTGTCTGGTGTTATTTGTTAAAGAATAAAGGTGAAGTTTTTGAAAACATTCAAAGTTTATTTGAACTCCTCAAAACTCAGTTTACTAAAAATGTTAAAGTGTTTAGGAGTGATAATGGAACAGAATTTGTAAATAAACAAATGTCTTCATTATGTACTAAAAATGGTATCATTCACCAAACCTCTTGTGTTCACACACCACAACAAAATGGTGTTGTTGAACGCAAACATAGACATCTTCTTAACACAGCTAGGGCATTGCTTTTCCAAAGTGGTGTTCCTTTGTCTTATTGGTCTGACTGTATTCTAACTGCTTCATACCTCATTAACAGGATTCCCTCGTCTGTCTTAAATGGTAAAAGTCCCTATGAAATGATGCATGGGTTCCCCCCAAAGTTAGAGCATCTTAGAAACTTTGGTTGTTTGTGCTTTAAAACTGTTGTTAATGAAAAAGATAAACTCTTTAGTCGTGCTGATAAGTGTGTCTTATTAGGGTACTCAAGTTTTAAAAAGGGTTATAAATTGTTAAGTCTTGAAACAAAAGAAATTGATTTTTCTAGGGATGTAAAGTTTTATGAAGAAATATATCCTTTTAAAACTAATAAACCTGTGTCTGAAAATACCAATATTAATCACTTAAATTTTTTTGACTATACTGATCAGCACAACTCTGAAGTTTCTTTAGGTGTTAATAATAATAATAATGATAATATTCCCAATGATGAAGGGGGAACCAGTACTACTCATGAACACACTCCTGGCACTAATTCATCTAACCCACCCAGGGCTGCCAGGAGGGTAGACCACATTAGTGGTCAGCACATTGGTAGTACAGGGTCTAGGGGGAATGAATCATTACCAGTAGAGGGTAGTTCACATGATGAGAGTTATTCTCCTGAGGGAAATAACCTACACTCTATTAGGAGGTCTTCTAGGGAGTCAACCTTGCCCAAAAGATTTGATGAATTTGTGGTAGAGGGCAAGGTTAAGTATGGAGTAGAAAGAGTGGTTAACTACTCCAATCTTTCTGTTGAAAGTAAGTGTTTTCTGTCTAGTTTAAATAAAATAGTTGAACCTATCAGTTATTCTCAAGCTTCAACTGATCCTAGATGGGTTGAAGCCATGAATACTGAGATGGAAGCTTTGTACAGGAATCAAACCTGGACTTTGTGTGACCTTCCAAAGGGCAGAAAACCCATTGGTTGTAAATGGGTCTACAAAGTCAAGTACAAAGCAAATGGGGAAGTTGAAAGGTTCAAAGCCAGATTGGTTGCTAAGGGATACAACCAAAGGGAAGGCTTGGACTTTGGTGAGACTTTCTCACCTGTTGTTAAGATGGTTACTGTCAGGGTGATCATTAGTCTTGCTGTTAAAAATAGTTGGCCTCTTTATCAATTAGACATCAACAATGCATTTTTATATGGGTCTATTGATGAAGATGTGTATATGAGTCTACCTGAAGGGTATCATTCAAAGAATGATACTCAGGTTTGTAAATTGGTCAAGTCACTTTATGGGCTGAAGCAAGCTCCCAGAAAGTGGAATGAAAAACTGACCAATGTCTTGTTGGACATAGGATTTGTCCAAAGTATATGTGACTACTCTATGTTTGTTAAGTCTAAAGGTGATCTGTTTATAGTCTTACTAGTATATGTTGATGACATTGTTTTAACTGGTAATGATGAAACTGAAATAACTAAGATTAAGAGTATGTTAAGTAAAAGTTTCCAGATTAAAGACCTAGGAAAGTTGAAGTATTTCCTGGGTTTAGAAGTCTTGTATGAAGACTCTGGTGTCTGTCTTAGTCAAAGAAAGTATTGTCTTGAATTGCTCAATGAGTTTGGGTACTTGGGGTGTAAACCAGTCTCTACTCCTATTGAGCAAAACTATTCTGTTACTGTAAAAAATGATAAGGCTAATCAAGTTCTTGAAAACATTAGTGGTTTTCAAAAACTTATTGGGAAGCTTATCTACTTGTCTCTTAGTAGACCAGACATTAGTTATACTGTTCAATACCTAAGCCAGTTTATGCATAAACCCACAGCTGGTCATCTAAAGGTAGCCTTAAGGTTGCTTAGATACCTGAAATCATCTCCTGGCAAGGGTATAATGTTCAGGAAAGATGATAAGTTTGAGCTGAAGGGTTATGCAGATTCTGATTGGGGTAAATGTATTATTACTAGGAAATCTATAACTGGGTTTTGTGTTTTCCTTGGTGGAAATCTGATTTCCTGGAAAAGTAAGAAGCAAAGCACCATTTCTCGGTCTACAGCTGAGGCTGAGTATCGAGCAATGTGTGCAGCCTCTTGCGAGTTAATCTGGTTAAAAAATTTACTTAGTGAATTAAAAGTTGAGTGTAATTTGCCTATTACATTATTTTGTGATAGTAAAGCAGCTATATCAATAGCTGCTAACCCAGTGTTTCATGAACGAACGAAACACTTTGAGATTGACTTGCATTTTCTGAGAGAAAAAATCTCAGATGGTGTGATCAACACTGAGAAAATTGGGTCAATGGAACAAGCTGCTGACATTTTTACAAAAGGGTTAGGAAGTGTTCAACATGAATACTTGTGTAAAAAACTGGGTATGATTGATCTATTTAACATATGAATTAAGGGGGAATGTTAAAAATAGTGTTATAACTATTTTCTCTAAGGTAATTCATATGTTATATTGCACGTTCATATGTTATGTTGGACATATTGGGTTTCTAGTTGTATTGGGCTCATAGCCTAGACTTGGGCTTATCTCTGAGTTTGGGCTTGTGGTTTTCAGTTGATTATGATCTGGCCCATTGCCAGCTCATGAGTTGTTATACGTATACTTTGATCGTGTGGTTAAGATGTGTGCAGGTTGTTATGATCGAGTGGCTCTGATTGGTTTTCACGTGGATCAAGAAGAAGCTTCTGGAGCTTCATATATAAACCTTTCTAGTTTATTGTGACGATCACTTTCTCTTTCGTCTCACACACACTTTCTCTCTGTCTCTTGTATAGGTTATCTGGTTAGGGTTTACACAGTCCTTTGTATTCATCAGTCTGTAAGTCTTTGTATTGTATTGTTTCTATTCCTTGTGGTATCATCTGATCTGTAATCAGTTGATCCCACAAACTCTGTATTTCTTTCTGATCATTTGATTGATCATCTGAGTTCTACGATTGTAGAACTCTTGGGTATTTGGGGGGTAAAGATTTGGGCTGGATAAATAAGATTTTGTCGCCTTGTTTTGTCGCTATACCTTGTGTTCTTTGTGTTGTTTATATTTCTGTATTGTGTTTGTATTGTGGATCTACAAAAGTTTACATCCTCCATCATATATCCTCTTTTTCAAACCATATCTTAACTATACATGCTAATAAGAGATCAATCGTCAACCGGAGCGAACGCACCACTGATCGCTACTGCTTGTAATCAAATCAAAGAATTAAACTCCTTATAATCATAACTTGAATAGACATATTCTAAGGACCACACTAGGGATGGCACATAGCGCCGAATACCGATCCCGTCCTGTCCCAATCCCAATCCCGATCCCGATCCCGTACCGAACCGAGCCGAGGTTGTTCGGTATCGGCATCGGTACCCACATTTAGAGGTTTTCGGTTTCGGTATTATCGGTATCGGTACGAGATCGGTATGGTATCGGTATTCTAAGGTAAAATACCGATATCATACCGGTACCGTACTACCAATACCGTACCACATGTTTTCGGTATCAGTATTGAGATTTGGGAGTTTTCGGAATCGGTATCGGTTGCGATATCATACCGGTACCGTACCAATACCGTACCACATGTTTTCGGTATCAGTATTGAGATTTGGGAGTTTTCGGGATCGGTATCGGTTAGTACTGATACCGTCCCGAGCTCATCCCTAGACCACACAAATAAACATAAAACATAAATTGCTATTTATGAACCAGACATTTAATATCTGTACAACAAGATTTTGTCCACAAATAATTCCCAGCAATAAAATCCACATTTAACCTCAATTAAACAAAAACTCGATATCTTTTTTATTATATAACAGTTTTTGCCTTAATTATATCATAAATTTACTTTTTTTAATATCCAACAAAGCCCGGGCCACGATCGCAGACAACGCTGGTGACTCGAACCATTACCCGGATGCCCAATTTGGTAAATTTACAACATAAATTCAACGAGATCAGACTTAAAAACTGCAAATTATACGAATCGGGTCGGATCTAAATACAATTAACAGAACAAACGGAGCAAAAATCGGAGCTTTAGCTTAAACCCACGAAGATCGGACTAAATCTTGGCTAAAAAACACAAATTAAAAAAAAAAAAAAAAAACAGCGAAACATAATAATCGCGAAATTAAGGAGATCGGAGACAAATTACCTGTGTCTGAAACTGGGTTTAATGATTGTCGTATGTATGACGTAACTGTGGTGATGGGTTTTGATAATTCTGTAACAAAAAAGTTTTAATTGATTGGGTTAACGGTTAAAGGTTACTTAAACCCATGTAGTTGTTGTTGATGTTGAATGAGTATTTAAGGGATGTGGTTTTGTAGTGATCCAACCATAGATTCCGATGAGGGGTATGGTGAGGTTTAGTTAGAGGGGTAGGAAGGTAATTTCACTATTAAGTGAGACTAAAAGTTTGAACTCTTTACATTATAAGACAAGGATGTGTGTATGATGTAACATTTTGAATAAAGTTTTAGATAAAGAGTGGGAAAAAATTGTTTTAGTTGAAATATTTATTTATTTTGTCGTAAGGTTGTTAATGATATCTGGTATGAGGCCACCTACCATGAAATAATACCTAGTGAAAACGTAGACGTAAAATTGTTAAATCATACACGCCTGGTGCGGTGTGTTAATGTGAAGAAATAGGTCGAAACATAAAACATTGAAAAGAATAACTAAGTCGATGTAGGTTCCATGTGTTGCGACGAACCAACGTTGAACAACACGCACGTTACGCCATGAATGGAAATGTGTACAATTTTACAAAGATAAATAAATGCGTGTAACCAAATAAAAAACATAATTTAAAATTAATAAAATAAAAAACAGAAAATAAAGATAATAATAAAAAATAATGTAAACCTTCTTGGCCTACAGCCAATTATTTACTTAAAAATTATACTTATGTTATTTTAATTATAAAGAACTAGCTTTCATCTTGGGAGTGTCCCGGGATTGAAAAATATAACAATTTTAATAGTATTAATACTAATAGTAATAATGATTACCCTTGTAATTAAATGAATAAAAAAATAACCTTGCTATAAGGTGACACCATGTTTTTGCAATGTTGCGCGATTATTTCTCCTAGCTTCTCTTGATGAAGTATACCAATGTATCTTTAAAAGAGTAAAATTCCAATAAAAGCATGGCGATTGAGCTGAATTTCAACATTGTAGATAAGAACCTGGTTTAAAAGAAAAAACATTATTAATGAATAACCTGAACGCTTTGTGTTTTTTTCCTGTATGAACGAAACCTCACAAAAAAATAGTTGTTTTTTTCTCCGTTTTTTATATAGAACTATGGTACTTGTTGGAAAGATAATAAAACACTCTTTAATTTGGTGTAACTTTTTTCTTTAAAAAATATCGTATATAAAAGATATTAACGTTTAAAAATTATGGGAGGAAAATTTAAATTTGTTTTTAAATTCTTTTTTCCTAAAATAACTCAATTTAAATTTAGTAGATTAGGTTTTATATTATTATTTATTTATTTTTAATTTGCCACATGGCATGACACGTGACACACTCAAGGAGGAGAATGCCTCCTTGAATGTCATGTCATTAAAATGGCTTTCTTAGGCCTCCATTGAATGTCACCTCATCAATATTCAATTCTTTTATTATAAGTTACAGATTATAGATTATTATTATCATAAAAAATGTGAGTGCAAGTTTACGACTTCGATTCAATACGCTGCTTTATACGACTTCGGCACTAGACAACTGACGCTGGAAAGGGGTCAACAAGAAGCTCATGAGCGTTTGGTGAATCTAAAGGCAGTCGGGGTGGTCCGTGATGGCCACCCCGTGATAGCGTGGTCACCGCGAAACACCCCCCCCCCAAACTTTCACTACCGCGATGCAATAAATCGTGATATATATCACGGTTGACCATAAGAGAAATAGCCGTTGGAAAATGACCGTTGGCTGGCTACCAACGGTCTGTTGACCATTGAAATTAAAAAAAAAAAACTTTTTTTCCCAATCTATATCTATAATACATTATAAAGGAAAAGTGATGTACCATATTGGAATTTTGTCATGGATACAATTTTTAAAGCAACAAGTATAAGATAATAAAGCTTATTTCATAAGGGTATTATAGGAACATTGGTGACAATTAAGACACTTTAAAGGGCAATATAGTAAACTTAGCAAGCTATTATAAAATTTAATCCCTTCACTGCCCTTTTTTCCTCTCTGTCGTTCCTTCTCCATCCTATTAAATTACCTCTTTCAATACACCAGTCTGTTCAATGACAAAACTGAGAATGAAAACATCTGTTTGTATCCTCAACCACAACAAGTTAATTCCTGACTTTCATCGCCTACATTCCATTATTCCTGTCTTCCAACGATTGTTCACCAAAAATCCAAACCACAATAGGGAATCAGAGACGGAGCGATTGCAGGTGTTGTGATGACAAACTTTCGGCAAGTGCTACGTTGACTTCTGCTGTTGCTTCTCATCACCTTCTTTCTGGTTAGTTTCTTGTTTTTTTTATATTATATTTAATTATTTATAAGATGAATATGTGATTATCTTAATGGGTTTTGTTGGGTTTGTAGTTAAGAATTGGTATGTGATTTTTACCGTTAAATTCATATCTAGAGGATAAGATAAGATTCAGATTAGTGAAAGTTTTAATAAATCACTATTTTTTATAAAAAAATTAGCTTTTGAGTTTAAATACAGTTTTGATGACTTAAAACATAATATAATAAAGATTCTCTTAATAATTTGAGTTTTAAAACCACTTTTGATGAATTAACAGTGAAAGCATGATGTAATAAAGATTCAAGATTTTATATTAGCTATGGTTCATTTTGATATACATGATTATGAGGCTTGAAAGTTGAAACCATAGTGTAATATTATTGTTATTATTATTATTGTGTTTGTATATGTATAGATAACGGTGATCAAGGAGCAAGAAAGGTGTTAAATAGTGATATGAAAAGGCAGATACGGATGTCGGTTTTGGAAGTGAGTTCAGAATATCAAGATGCAACGTTATGTAAAAAGATAAATTAGGTGTTATGCGCTAAACTTACATTTTGTATTGCTTTTCTGCCCAAACTATGTTTTACACGTTTGACCGTTAGAGATGCAACATAAAACAGACCATTTGTAAGTAAAATGGCTAAATTTCCACTTCTACTTTTAAGGAGTTTAGCCAAGTCTGAGTGGAACCTGAGCCTGACCGTGTGGCAAGAATGGGCTTGGGCTCGGTTCCAAGATGCTCATAAACAAGAACCTCCAAAACTAACCCTTGATGCCAATGACATTATAACCTAAATTACATTAAATAATCCTTTTTTTGTGGACAAATATGTAATAACGTTTAAGCTTTTTGCAGGTGGTAAATTTGAAAAGTTCAAACATATTGGATTCTCCGAATATGCAGGCAAGCAGTAAGACGAAATAATATTAATTATTTCATTTCTCTTTTTTTTTCCTCTACAGTTTTCTCATTATTTACTCATCTTTCTTTGTAACTCATATATGTAACGAAAGTCGACAGCAAGCCCTAGCTGGAATCTTGGAGGTATTAGCAGCAGTCCGTGAGACTCATAATTTCCCATTGGCTCAAACATGGGTCCTATGCAGGCACCGAGGTGTCTTAGCCTATGGTGGAGGGTTCAAGAAAAGCTGCAGCAGTTTTCATGGAAGTTGTATAGGTCAAGTATGTATGTCAACGACTGAAGTAGCTTTTTATGTTGTTGATGATCTTATGTGGGGATTCCGTGACGTTTGTGCTGAACATCACTTACAAAAAGGCTAAGGTGTAGCTGGACGGGCCTTTGCGACCTGCAGTTCATGTTTTTGTGAAAATATTACGCATTTTGGTAAAACGGAATACCCGTTAATCCATTATGCCCGTTTGTTCGGGTTAGTTGGATCGTTTGCAATTTCTTTGAGGAGTACTCATACAGGTGATGATGATTATATTTTGGAGTTTTTTCTTCCACCTAATATGGTTGATTGTAAAGATCAACAAACAATGTTGGGCTCATTGTTGACTTCAATGAAGCAGCATTTTCGCATTCTGAAAGTTGCGTCGTGTGAAGAAATAGGAGAAGATGGTAGATGTGTTTGTGAATGGTGATATTATTGATTCAGGAGTTCAGTCTGTTCGACTATCAGAATCTAATATATATCAAATGGTGGACCATTAGTTGCTGAACCAAATGCGATAAATGGAAAGAATGTCAAATTAGAGACAGCTGAAATAGCAAAAATATCAGAAACAAAACCAAGGGAAAGCTGAGAAATCGATTAGTTTGGAGGTTCTTCAACAACATTTTGCAGGAAGTCTTAAGGATACTGCAAAGAATCTTGGCGGTATGTTTATACATTCTTTGCTTTATATTCCTCTTAATTTTCATACTGTGACGAAATAATAAATCAAACAGAATTTCAACCATTATTTTGACCAAAAGTCAATATAGACTAATGTTATTATAATTTATCGGTTTTGCAGTTTGCCCAACTACATTGAAACGAATATGCAGACAGCATGGGATATTAAGGTGGCCTTCTCGTAAGATAAAAAAGGTTAACCGCTCGCTCACAAAACTAAAACGAGTGATTGAATCAGTACAGGGTGGTGAAGGAACATTCGCTATCCCTTCTTTAGCAACCACCCAACTCCCTCCGCCCCGGACAACAGGTCCAAGTGGTTCACCAACTAACCAACACATTTCACCTGGGTCCAAAACATTTGACGTTCCATGTCCAAATAACGATCAAGGTCCATCCAACCAAACATATGGAAGCAGAGAAGCCAATATCGGTAGTCCAAGTTCTTTTAAGTCTTGCCAAGGTAACCCTTTTTCTTAAAACTGCATCCTTGTTAAATCATAAATGAATTGTTTCTCATACTCAGAAATATGTCGGGTAATAGAAAGTCAACTGTTTGAAGCAAAAGCACTGAATGCAGCTGCTGAATTCACCGTAGCCGATGTTCTTCAAGCTGAAGAACCCCTTAGAGGAATAATGTTAATCGAGTACGCTGGAAGCTCACACGATCTAACAAATCTTTGTCTAGGGACCGAGTCACTTGAAAAGGTACAGGAACTTAGTCCAAAAGTGCAGCTTTTCACGGCCAGGACTGAAATGAAAACAATAACGATAAAGGCGATTTATAGAGAACATATAATCAGGTTTCGTGTAGCGACAAACTTAGGTATTGTCACATTAAAAGAAGAGGTTGCAAAAAGGATGAAGTTAGATGTGGGTACATTTGACATAAAGTATCTTGACGAGATCATGAATGGGTTCTAATACTCTGTGATGCAGATTTACAAGAATGCATCGAGTTGTCGATGACATCAGGGTGTAACATAATCAGGCTGTTGGTTTATGATTTATCAACTAATCTTGGGAGCTCATGTGAGAGTTCAGATTAAATGTTAGTGTTAGGATTTTGAGTAAGTTGTAGATTATAATGGGGTCATAGGAAGATGGCCAAGTAATAGGAAGGAACACTCCCTTGTTCTTTGTTGTATAAGATATAACCGAATGTTGGAAAGTTTTATCTGTACATTGTTTTTTGTTTTCCTTTTCATATACTTTGGTCATCAGATATTACTTTTAATGTTAGATTTATATTTTGTTGTGTTTTTCCTTGTCAACATGGAAATAGAACCTTTGCAAATGACAAGAAAAATATGAATCTGTATGTTAAATTTTGACTCTTTAGAAAATTATGTTTCACTTCTCATATGTTTTGACCTTGAATATTTTAGTTAAATGTATCATTGATCAACTATTTATAGTAGTGATAACTTACAAATAAAAGGTGCAGTCAACCAATGTGAAAACCTGCCTGAACTGGAAAAATGTTGGTCTAAGCAGCTAAAAATGGCTTATAATAAATGTGCACTTTAGTTGCCTCGGACCATTGCTTTTTAAGTGCCTCATGTCTAGGAAAAAGGTTTATCCCTTGCATCTTGATTACGCCTAGCCATCGACTACCTATCTTATAATTTATTTATTGTTTTCTTTGAGCCAATTTAAAAAAACCTTGTGAGTTTCGCAGTAACTAAAAGCTCATTTATCCTTTGTCTTGAAAGTCTTACTGGAATGGTAAACCCTCTATTCTACATCCTTCAATTGTATTTACATTCAATGACAAACTTTATTTATTCCTTTAGGAGCATTTCCAAAGTCTTGATTGCTTTGTTACAGGTAACTAACTTGATTTACAACAGATTTTGTTGAATATTCAATCATAAATGAGTGCTTCTGCTTTATGGTTTAATTAATGCATGTATGGGGTTCTTGTTAATTACTAAGAGAGGATAATTACTTTTGTCTTGAACTTTAGTACGATTAGTCATTCGCTTATCGTCATTCTAATCTTAAAGTGGCAATTTTGAACCATTTACCTTTACATGGGTTGACATATTAGTTGTCTTAATAAATTTGTATTAAAAACAAATTACATGACATCTGCGACACAACGAGCATCAAAAACACATAAATACCCGCGGCAACGCGCGGGCATTACCACTAGTATATATATATATATATATATATATATATATATATATCCATACAAAATAAAAAATACACACAATCAAAAAACACACAATCAAACAATACAATCAAAAAAATATGGAAGGATCAAGTAAGAAACAATCGGCTACGAAACGAAAGTTTAGACCGGTCCGACTGTGACACCCCAGGAAAATCCCACATCGGCCGTGGCCAGGAGAGATCCTTGGTTCATAAGTAATGTCTTGCCTCTTAAATCACCAACGCGTTTTAGGGCTTAATGTTAGTGGATGAGAGGAAAACTCCACAGTTAAGCGTGCTCAGGTACGAGAAATTCTAGGATGGGTGACCTCCTGGGAAGTCTCCACTGGGCAACCAAAAACAAATCCGTGAGCTCTGGATGGGTAATCCATCGGGGCAAAGCGGACAATATTGGTGGTGAGAGGGGCCGGATGTTACACCGACCGAACTTAGGCGAACCGGCTCGATTTCGTTAAGACGCACCACCGACCCACAACCTACACACCAACCCTATCAAAACCAAGTTTTCAAAACCTTATGTTTCAAACCCAACAATTCTCGCTTCTAAACCAATATCTAGTGAACTACCCTCAACCCAGCATGCCAACCTAAATCGCATCCGGAGTGTTCCAAGCACCTTCCAATCCGATTGATCTACCTATGTTCGACCGTTATGGAGTTCGCGATTCGGAGAACTATACGGTTGAAGATTCTGAGGAAGATGACGAATATGAGGAAGAGGAAGAGATACAAGTGCAAGCAGGAACAGGAACAGGAAGAGGAAAAGGAAGAAGAGGAGGAGATAACACCGGGCCAAAAGAAAGAATTCCCTGGTCGCAAGAAGAAGAAGTGGCGGTGGTGAAGTCGTTTTTACATATTTCCGAGGACAAACGCATCGGAAATCAACAACCATCCAACACCTTTTGGCTGCGAGTGAAGGCACACTTTGAACAACTTACCAGTATGACGAGAAGGTGGATGGATCAAATAACCGGTAAATGGAGCGATCTACAGAAAAAAAATGAGTAAATTCAACGCCCTCTACGTCACACAGGTATATGATGTTATTTTTTATAAATTGTTTACTTTATATTTTTTTTATAAAAATTGTTAACTTTATAATTTTTTTTTATAAATTATAGAAACGTCTTTGGCCAAGTGGAGCGGTTGATGTGGAAATCATACGTGCGGCCCTCAACGATTATCAGCGGCTGTACGTTAGGACTGGTTTTAATTCGTTGGATTATTGGGAAGTTGTAAGAGTTCATTCGAAGTAGGTTCCCCTTGATATTCCGGAGTTAACCGAACTTGGGTCAACCGGCCCTCGTGGAGGAAGGGAAGGGGAACGGGTGGTCGTTCTAAAAAACGATCTAAAACATCCGACTCAGGAAATTGTACACCATCAACGGACGGGCTGTCTACCAACATGCTTGAACTTAATTTGAATGATGAATTTCTTGACCCTGATGACGACACTACCCGACAAGAACCAAGATTCGAAGGAAGAGTGTCGAGTCGTCAAGTGGCAAAGGCAAAGAACCTTGGGTGGAGGCGATGACCGAATACAAGCCGGCAAAGATGGTGGAAATTGATGAGAATCGGGAAAGGCGTAAGCACTTGGCAGACTTGAAAATACAAAGAGAAAACACCTACATGAAATATTTGTCCGAAATTGAAAAAAATAAAGATTTGAAGGCGTTGAAGGAGTTGCACGAAGACGCCGAAGAACCATACAAGTCGATTCTCACTGATTGAAAACGTGAAATTTGCCACAAGTGAGGTTGGCCATGTAACTTTTAGTTTTTTTTTCCCGGTTTTTTAGGTTTATTTTTCTGTTTTTTTTTATGTTTTTAGGTTTATTTTTATGTTTTTTATTTAATGTATTTTTTTATTTAATGTAATATTTTTTTTAGTTAATGTATTTTTTTTTTAATTTTATGTAATGTTTTTAGATTATTTTAAAAAATAAGTTTAGTGATGAAATGTGATAAAAAGTGCACACCGTCACATGTGTTTAGTGATGGAATGCGATAAAATGAGGTGACAGAATCTGATTGAGTGTGATAGTGTGATGAATGTGATAAAAGGGTGACCACCCCTTATGCCCTAAGTTGTATACGCTAATCCAAGGTGTTTTCTCTTAAAAATCTCATCTTTGCCAGAGAAAACCAAGAAAAGTTAATGAAAAACTGACGTGGTGCTAACGAGTCACTTATGAAAAAGAAAGAAAAATAGGATGACTCGTTATGCCCTATCACCATGACTAACTTGATGCATATGTTCCACCTGAAAACTCATGAAGACATTGGACCATTTTCAAAGAAGAAAAGCAAGTAGTGATTTTACAAGTAAAGTCACCATTTCAGCATAACTTAACTTCTGGTTAAACTCACTTGTCCCGGAAAGTTGTTGAAAATATACATATACTCCAATTCAATATGTGTTATAAGTGTTGTAATATGTTACTCATAATGTGTTATTTGTTTTTTCATGTAATTGTACAAACATGGACTCGCATTGGGCTTACTAAACTAAGGATGCTGCTTAATGGGTTGATGCATATGCTGTGGATGTTGGGCTGAGCCCATGGGTTATACCAAAGGCTCTTAACAGATATTCTTAGACAGTCCGGAGTGGGGTGGGGAAAGGGGCGGGAAGGGGGGAACATCGCCCCCTAATGGCGTGGAAGAGGGGCAGGAAGGGGGAGGCGGGGAGAAGAGCATCGGCGTGGGGGCACTTGCTTTTTGTTTTGATTGGCTGATTTTTTTTTAACTTTAACACACACACACATAATAATAATAATAATAATAATAATAATAATAATAATAATAATAATAATAATAATAATAATAATAATAATATTCCTCCCCCACCCCCTTCCACTCCCCACAATTTTCATCCCCTCCACGTGGGACCCAAAAGTGCCACATGACGCTTCATCCCCCTCCCCCCCCCCCCCAACCACTCCTTATGGTCTTAAAGATTGATGAATTCCATTATTCAAAGATTCATCTCTCTTATCTCTCTCAAACCTCTTTGGCGATTAGGGTTTGAAGAGTAGTTGTCATACCAGTCATTATCCAGGTCTATTCTGTTATAAGTAATTTGTATTATCTGTCTTGGTCTTTGTTTTGTAAGGTTTTCTTTATCTTGTTCTCGACTGATGTATTCAATAAGTCGAGATCTTGAGACTTTGTTCTATTTATAGGGTTCATCATTTGATTGAATCTTAAGGGTATTTGGGGGAACGTTTTGGGTTGGTTTAATAAGATTTTGTCACCTTTGTTTTGTCACTATTCCTATTGTTTATTGTTCATATTGTTTGTGTACTGTTGGTTGTGGTTGTTTTAGTTCAGCTCTTGTTCAAACGATTATTTTCTACAAAAGTATCAGAAAATTTGTCCTCGCATCATCAAATGTCGTACCACAAATCTCCACCTAGGTTATCCACATTGACTAGTCGAACGTAAACTCATTCAACAAACTTAAATATTTACGAACGATCCTAAACAATGTTGCATACATTTTTTAAACATATATCAAAATTTAACTTTTAGATCCCCAAAATTTTGTATAATCACCGGGTATAAACAAGGCAACATCAGTGGCGGATACAAAGGCTTAGTAGGGTGGGCATGTGCCTACCATAATGGTTATTTACAATGGAAATAATTAGAGTGAGGGTAACTTACACATGGTAATTTGATTTGTACACCAGAGGCACTACGTACACTAAAGTTTCTCGTCTCTTAATTTGTAATTTTTTTACTGTGTCTAGTAATCAGGTTATTGTTTTCTAATTTTTGCTTATGGTTAGTCAAGTATTTCTTATTCAGTCTTGTTTTTCAATGTTTACTTATATTTATCAGTTTGTTTAACTAGTTAAAATGTTTATGAATTATCAAGTAACTTGTTTCTATTTGATAACATTTACTTATTATTAACCTAGCTACTACGAGGAGTTATGGATATACTTTAAAAAATATACATTTAAAGCATACTTGATACTAGGCTTTAATGTTATTCCTAATAACTTTTGTTATTATGGTAAAGGATGTTATTATGATAAAGGACATGTATTTCGATAATGATCTGATAATCAATTACAAGGAATGAAACACCCTTTTTATATAGAAGGGGCAAAACACATAAAAAGCAAATAAACAATCAAGGCAATGATTAAGGAGATAATAAAGGAAACGAATAAACGGATCTTGTCCTTTACTCCCCCTCAAGTTGGCGCGTGAATGTTTATAACGCCCAACTTGTCAAGTAGGCTATGAAATCCTTCCGTCCCCAACGGTTTTGTGAGGACATCGTCAATTTGGGCTTTCGTATGGATATGCATGGGTTGTATTTCTTTGGATTCAACTCTTTCCCGGACAAAGTAACAATCCATCTCAACATGTTTGGTTCGCTCATGAAAAACGGGGTTGTTGGCAATATGTCTAGCAGCTTGATTGTCGCAGAATAATTGTGTAGGCCCATCGCATGGCATTTCAAGTTCTTTTAGCAACCATCTCATCCACAAAATTTCGATTACTGTGGATGCCATAGCCCGGTATTCAGCTTCCGCGGATGAGCGGGAAACAACCGATTGCTTATTGGACTTCCATGATATAGGGGCACCCCCTAAGAGTAATAAATAACCAGTTCGTGACCTTCTTGTTAAGGGACAACCAAGCCAGTCAGAGTCACATTAGGCAGTGAGGTTTGTTCCACCATCTTTGGTGAGAAGAATACCTTGACCAGGAGTTGCCTTAAGATACCGTAAGACACGATATGCAGCTTCAAGGTGGCTCTCTCTTGGGTCACTAACAAATTGACTTAAGACATTTACCGAATAAGCAATGTCAGGTCTTGTTGCTTGCAAATACAAAAGCCTCCCAATAAGTCTTCTATATTGATTAGCATCCACACGTCCTTCTTGTTCTCGCTTGTCTAATTTCAAGTTTTGTTCCATAGGGAACGAGCTTGGTCGACATCCCAACATACCCGTGTCTTTTAAAATGTCTAACGTGTACTTCCGTTGACTAAGGACCATTCCACGCGTCGTTCTTGCAACTTCGATGCCTAGAAAGAACTTCAAAGGACCAAGGTCCTTGATGCTGAATTCTCTGTGAAGAAAATCTTTGGTTTCTTGAATTTTATTTAGGTTATTTCCTGTGATTACCACATCATCCACATATATAAGTGCGACAATAAATATTTCTTCTTCTTGAACAAGAATAACGAGTGATCGGCTTTTGACAGCATGAAACCAAGTCGTTGCAAGGAGGTAGTAAATTTGTTGTACCAATTTCTGGATGCTTGTTTGAGGCCATAAAGTGATTTTTTTAGCTTGCAGACTCGGTTGTCATCACGTTTTCCAAACCCTTGGGGTATCTTCATGTAAACGTCCTCATGTAAGTCACCGTGTAAGAAGGCGTTATTTACGTCCAGTTGATGGGTGTGCCACCCTTTCTTTACTGCCATGGCAAGCAAGCTTCGAACCGTGACTAGCTTTGCAACAGGGGCAAAAGTGTCATGAAAGTCAACGCCTTCCATCTGTGTGAAGCCCTTTGCAACGAGTCGTGCTTTGTAGCGCTCTATTTCCCCATTTGGTTTGTACTTTATTTTGTACACCATTTTGAATCAATAGCCCGTTTCCCTTTTGGTAATTCTTCTAAAGTCCAAGTCCCGTTTTTTTCGAGAGCTTGAACTTCGGTTTTCATGGCTTCGACCCATTTCGGATTTTGAACTGCTTGAGCAAAGTACTTTGGCTCATTATTTGAAGTAATGGCCGTCAAGAAAGCTTTATGAGAATTAGAAAAATTATCATAAGAAACATAATGTGCTAAAGGATGTACCGTTGAGGGTTCATGACCGGAGCTACTGGATGAATGCTCATGGTCTATAGATGGAGGAAGCCTGACGTCATAATCATTAAGATAAGTTGGTTTGGATCTGATTCTTTGAGGTCGTGCAAAAGGTTCAGGCCCATCTCGAACATTTTCATCCACTATAATTGGACCTGTTGAGATATCTTCTTCTGCTTTGTGGCCTAGGTGAATCCATAGTTTCTGTTTGTGGGCTTGGCATAACTTCATTTTGTATGAGCTCTTCATTAGATGTAGTGGGGTCTTGAGGATCTATTGTGTCATGTTCTGTTGATGCTTCATGAGTTTCATTTGTAGCATCTTTTATAATGGGCTCGACATCCTCCCAATGTTTGGGACAAATAAAAATTTCTTCTTCATCTTTGGGTATAGCTACTTTTGTGAAGGGAAAAACATTTTCAAAAAATCGTACATCTCTTGAGATAATAATTTTCTTGTGTTCAAAATCATAAATCTTGTAGCCCTTCGTCCCCGGCGGATAACCCAAAAATATTCCGGGTCTCCCCCTCACCTCAAGTTTATCCCCTTTGGTCTCCGTGCTTCGGTAATATGCGAGACAACCAAAAACCTTTAAGTGTTCGTAGTCAGGTTTTTTGTTGTATAGTAATTCGTAGGGCGTTTTGCCACCGATCACATCGGAGGGAAGTCGATTTATTATGTGAGTAGCCGTTAAAACACACTCACCCCACAACTTAGTTGGTAAATTTGCTTCAAACTTTAGAGCCCTGGCTGTTTCTAAAAGGTGACGGTGCTTACGTTCCACAACGCCATTTTGTTGTGGCGTATGTGGACAAGTGGTTTCTAACACAATCCCTTCCCTAGCATAAAAATCACGCATGTTGTTGGACGTAAATTCCCCTCCATTGTCGCATCTAATTCTTTTAATGTTCTTTTCAAATTGGACTTGCACCATTTTGTGAAAATAAATTAGACATGTGCTAGCTTCATGCTTGTGCTTGAGAAGAAAAACCCATACAGCTCTACTAAAGTCATCGACTATGGTAAGAAAATAATTTGCTCTTGTAAAAGAGGGTGTTCGATACTTGCCCCACACATCACAATGGATAAGTTCAAAGCATTTACTAGTTTTTGTACTACTAGTTGGAAAGGGTTGTCTAGTGAATTTCGCTTTAACACAGGAATCACAAACACCTTTGGGGTTTATAGAGACATCCTCAAAACCCACATGAGATAGTTTCGAAATAGAGGTGTGACCTAACCTTTTATGCCACGTGTTAGCCGTTGTCATCATAGCTTGTCTCTTGGCTCCCATCAAGTATAGACCTTTGACACATTCACCGGCTCCTATCAATTCCCTTGTACGTAGGTCCTGTATGACAAAAAAGCTTGGAAAAAATGTCACGGCACATTGTAAGTCATTAGCCAATTTACTAACTGATAGTAAATTGCATTTAAAATCTGGAACGTGTAAAACGTTCTTAATGGTCATTCCGTTTGGTAGTGTACAATCCCCGCGACCCTCAACAGGTATTGTAGCACCATTCGGTATGGTGACCGGTGACTCATAATTCCCTTTTGTTAATGTTTTCAGTAGGAAATCTTCATATGTGAAGTGTTCGGTAGCGCCAGAGTCAACAACCCATTTACCTTCTCGGTTAACGTTACCTACCATATTGGCCATCGGTGCAACTTCTTCCTCGTTAATATTTTTTTTGTTTTCGAAAAACTTCACAAACTGTCGATGTTGTTCTTCGTTCAAACCTGGTATAGAACTCGTTTGGTTTGGAATGAAGAACGAGAATGCAGCGGAATCGGTGTTACGTCTTTTGGCTTTGGACACAGCCCTTTGTTGTTCTTCGTTCTTGTCTCCTGCCATAAGGCTAGGTCTTGGGTTTGTGATATTTTGTGTGAAGGATCTCAATACCATAATAACTTTTGTTATTATGGTAAAGGATGTTATTATGATAAAGGACATGTATTTCGATAATGATCTGATAATCAATTACAAGGAATGAAACACCCTTTTTATATAGAAGGGGCAAAACACATAAAAAGCAAATAAACAATCAAGGCAATGATTAAGGAGATAATAAAGGAAACGAATAAACCGATCTTGTCCTTTAATTCCATCGTCATTTTGTCATTGTACCAACCTAGTTTGAACTAACACATCTTTTGCCCTCTCCCCCTCGTTACGAAAATTCATAGATCCATCACTCAACATTAACATATGAAACAAAACTCGTGTACCCCTTTATTGATTATCTAGTCTGATTAAAAGTTATAAAATAACGTTAAATGACGTAAAGGACCTTTGTTTCATAAAATGTATATTTCGGCCTTTGGAGGCCCAAAGTTGCAAAAGACCTTTGTTTCACAAAATGTAACTTTTTGAGAAAAAGACTTTTGGTTCACAAAATATAACTTTTGAAAAACTGTGTAGTTCAATCGAGTATTTATTATACAACCACAAGTGAAGTTGAATAAGGAATTCTTGAATTCATTATTTCAACTTCACATCTGCTTGTGAGGCTTGTGAGGCTGGCATCGTTTGAAACATTAATTGCTTAGGCTAGTCGGTGTGGAGACAACCTAAATTGGTTGTTCTCATTACCACATAGGATGCCACATAAGCAAAGTGGGTTGTTCTCTTTTTTTAGACAACTCAAGGGTGTGGAGACAATCCTCCCCTCTTTTATTATTAATAATATTAAATGCAATAATAATACTAAAAGACTATAAAAGTAACTAGTAGGAACCTGCGCGTTGTGATGGGGCTGCACGTTGTTTGGTTGCATATGGTCAATCGCCTCGCTGTTGTTTTTTGCTT
This sequence comes from Ambrosia x helenae, assembly GCA_030844895.1. Taxonomy (NCBI): domain Eukaryota; kingdom Viridiplantae; phylum Streptophyta; class Magnoliopsida; order Asterales; family Asteraceae; genus Ambrosia; species Ambrosia x helenae. The sequence goes on from CM061225.1 coordinate 85,599,288, forward strand.
GATTCGAAGCGCCGTCAAAATGGTTGGGAAAATGAAGTGACAATCTATGTCGGTTGGAGTACTTAAGTAATGATACGTGGTTACAACAAATATAAAAGGCTAATAGAAAATGTGGGGTAGATCTATCAAAATGAACCATCTAAATGTTTAGGCTCATCGTCATGATCTCGACGGGGCACTTTTAAGTTGAGGTCAAGGTGGGAGGTTGATGTCGACACGTTGTTGACTTGTTATCTTGTCTATTCAATTCGTATTCACTAATGGATGGAAAGTGAAGTGATACTGAATGTCACTTGCATGGAGTACTTAAGTAATGATATGTGGTCAGTTTAGATACAAAAAAAGTACAATATACTGAAGTTGTGTGTTAGGTATATAAAAATGAACCTTTTGAATGTTCTACAACATCATCATTATCAGGAGGGGTTATGTTTACGTCGAGATGTAAGGGGAGGTTGGTGTCGTGTAACATCCGCTCCTTATATTTTTGCCAAGATTATAAGTGTAGTCCCTATATTATCACATTTACATATCCAGTCCATGTACTTTTGTTTATTCTCAAATTAATAAAAGCTTGAGTTTCTTTTTATCATTACATATTTACTGACGGGTCTACGTTTTAATCAAATAAGTATATTGAAACGTTTTTCAAACTTACTATAATTTGACTTTTATAGGATACCAAGTCAGGATGTTAGTTATGCCAAAAATTATTTTTTTGTATCATATATTTTAACCACAATTAAACAATTACCAATTTCTTTTAAACTTTATGACTAATTATATTACCTCAAAAATAAGTTTCATGAGTTTTCTAGTCAACTAATTACTAGTATTACTCACAAAATTGATTATTATGTTAAACACCATTCATTATATTTCTAATTACTCATTCTTTTCCTCAATACCCCAACATGAGTTTCACACACAAACACTCTCACTTCTCTCATATTTTATCATCTTTTGAGTTCATATCATCATCATCCTCAAGAATTTTGGAGATTTTTGCTTTGGTTTTCATATATTCTTATTTTTCTAAATCGAACAAGCAAAACCGTAAGTATTTTCAATCAACTTTCACTATTTTTCCTTTTCATATATATTTCTTCAATAGCATTATATTTATTTGATGATTCATACACTTTAGGGTTTCAATTGCTAGTTAGGGCTTTAGGGTGTTTATGAACAATTTGGGATTTTTGAGTTAAAAGTATAATTAACTTGTACAATTCATAACTAATTCATATGTTATCTAAAAATCATGAAATTCTAACCTTAGCTTCTAGATGATATTTATGACCTGAAAATAGTTTCTATTCTGATTTTGTGGCCGTTGCAATAGTTTTAATAATTTTATTTTGATTAAATCATGCTTATTTCATTAAAAATCATATATAATGTATTTTAATGTAAATATTCGTGAAAACCCTATTTATTATGTTAGAATACTGATTATGATTTTTGCTACTTAATTTGTATTAGTTTTGTACTTTTATAGAATTTAATTCTTTATTTATGTTTTAGACAATAAATATAATATAAAATCATTTTGGTTAAAAAAAATTATCTAAAAATTATTTTTGACCATTTTGTTTCATAATACATTATTTTCATTAAAATTCTTGATATTTTGATTAACTTAAAATTTTATGTGAATTTATGATAATTATGCGTTTATATTATATATTCATTAAGTCATTTAAAAATATTTATGAAATATTTATATCATTTTATGACTTCATAAATCTATTATTGTATAAATTTAAATTATTTATCTTATTTAAAATTTCTTTGACTAACCTAATTAATTGGTTGTATTTAAATTAATAAATACAAATAATTAATGTTTCAAAGTTGTTACATTTTTTTTGAACAAGTCAAAGTTGTTACATTTTTTTTTGAAGAAGTCAAAGTTGTTACATAATTTAACATTTATGTGACTTCCACCATTTACTTTAAATTCATAACTTTCAATTATGAACTTATAATATTATTATTCTTATTTATTCTTTAGTTCATATGTCTAATTATTTCAAGCAAGTATATATATTTACTTACGTCGCATTTTCAACATATATCGTTATTTACAAGTTAAACCCCAAATTAGACTAGACATCCTAAGTGCCTTAGACTAGAAACCCTAGACTTACTCTAAGTCCAAACACTTATACATATAACATACTTTTAGGTTGAGACTTCGGGATTTGCCAATTCACGCTCACGACGATTTAGTGACATAACTATTTAGTGAATGTGAGTATATTTTTTCCCCTTTTTACTGTTTTACTATTTTGGGGTGACTCGTGTACTTACTATCAATTTTCTATTTCATCTTACTAAAATAGCAATTCTTATGTGTGTTTGCTTGTGTCATTTCGTGTATCTATGACCTGTCAAATCATTAACCGTTGCGGCCTGACATTTCAATGAATAGTACTATGGTATATATATTTTTTTTTGAACGGCCAACTAAACAACGCCGGGTACTTCGTACGCGGCCCCCCAGTGGCAAAGACAAGGGCACAGCCCGGCCCACCCCGGACGCACGAAGCCCCTAGCCCGCCTGACAGCCCGCTTCCAGGGAAAACCCGGCCCACATACCCGCCCGAAGGCACGACAGTAGTAAACCGGTAAAACCTGGCGAGATCAGGACTCGAACTCATGACCATAGGCCACGAGTCATCCATCATTTCTCATTATGTCCTTCGTGGGAATCGAACCTAAGAACTCCAAGAGAGATCCCTGGTCCATTCACCAACTGAGCTACCCGTGAAGGACTATTATAGTACTATGGTATATACCCTTGTGACTCTGTTGAGAGTCCTCGTCATTGCTATGTATTGCATTACTACTAGCGCATACTATATATATCTGCTTTCCTTTCATAGGGTTGATTTGACCCGGATACCACTTATTACATTTGGCAAAATAACACATGAATTGCTAAATTTTCTTTACTATATGTATCAAACGGGTATGCTCACCAATACATGTTTGTATTGACAAAATTATTTTCGTACATGTTTCAGGTTATTTGAGATGCATTCGTTAAGCTTTCGGTTTCATATTTAGATTTTGATTCATTGTATTTCAGTTTAGGTGACATTTAGAATCGTTGTATTTCATTTCAATGTAATAAACTATTTAATCAATGTATCAACATTTACACTTTTAGTCCATGAGCTATTGAACAATCGTCACTACGTGACACCTCGATGTTTCCGCCATCGGTTGGGGTGTTACATGTCGGTATGCTTTCACTGAGGGGACGATTGATATTCCCATGTTGCAGGTGTTTCCTAGGGGTTCCTAGTAATGCACTACGTAGTCGCCTTCTGAAATTGTATAACTCATTGTATATTTTATTGCATGTTCCTCGTAACGAATCTGATGTAGATGGATTAGGACGACATTGTTTGTGGCAGGATGTTAAAGGTGTTTCACTATGTTCTGGAGGGTCCATGTTTAGGTCGAGATGAAGGTGGGGTTCATACTCGTATGTCATGTTGTTCGTATGTGTGAGATGTAGTTGTAAAAAAATATTAGTTATATGTAATTAAGGTGTGTGGCCAGGAGTGTAGGAGTGTGTTATTACATTTGAAGTGAGCGTCATATGTTGTTGTAATTGAAAATTCACAAGGGTATTGACGTTGCAAAACACATAAATCGATAATACGTGTACGACACAGTTGGGTTTTCAAACTGCTTGACATGCATTACAATGCAAATGACACGGTTCTCAAATACGCATTAAAATGTTGGAAGCATTAGCAAAATACTAAAAACTGACAAAACCTGTTTAATCCATTACACAACTCTTCCTAACAACACATTTTGCTATCTCTATTCATTACAACCAATTCCAATACACTTATGTTCCAAATGTACCATTTAAATACATAGAACATCATAATTACTGATATTTAATCGTTTTTAATTATACCCCATGTCAAACAATTTTTTTAAAATTCTTTATGACTTGAAGCATTCACTACTTGTCTATTTTATCTTACTCTTTGATTTTTTTACTCTTTCAATAATCTACTCCACAACACAGACATAACACACAAGGCAACACACACATGCAATACACACATCACACAACCATATCCACATCAAGATTACTTACGCCATACACACACCTAATAACAAACATCAATTCTCTTTCTATTTCTTTGATTATGTTTAATAGAGTTTTTTGCTGAAATGGTGTAATTTTCAAGGGATTTTGTGTCTTGGTAGATGTCAGAAAGGATTTTGCAATATTGGGAGACCCACAATCTAAGATTGCGGGTGTGGCTGATCTATGCTGCTGATTGGACGCTGCTGCTGACTGTGGACACAAAAGTGTGTATCGAAGGCAGACGTGGACGAACGAGCTGGACTATTGCTGACTGTACAGTCCCGCAATCTGAGATTGCGGGTGTCAGTGGAACCTTTTCAGAGTGTTTTGGCTCTATTTTGCTGTATGTGTTATTTAATATTAGTCTCGCAATTTGAGATTGCATGAGAGTAGGTTGGAATAGTGTTCTTGCAAGCACACTTGTGACATTGATTGAATGCATGGGTTTTAATTGTAGTGACTTGTGTGAGTAGAAGAGAATCAATTCTCTGATTGCAAATAGTGTCATACTCCAAGCTAACATCAAATCAAAGTTAAAATCTGCATGCATTTGCTTGCAATATATATGAGCATAATGTTTAGTGAAACCATAACAATCTTGAACATACACAAAGCAATAAAATTCACAAGCACAAGTATCATCTTAAAAAAAAACTATGGCACATTTACACTCGGGTCCAAGAAACAATGAGCTTCTATGGCTCCAGCCACAACATCGTTCAGCTTATCTGTTCGAAGATGATGCTGGCCATGCCACAGAGCTTGATATTAGGCGGGGCGACCAGGCATTATTTTCTGCCATTAAAAAAAATCCGTTAAACCCCAATGTTGAAGAGATGGTTAGAATGGCAGGCTTTGGTGGGGTTCTTGATGTTGGATACCTGCTTTATGACCGTGGTTTGATAACCGCGTTGGTAGAAAGATGGCGTCCAGAAACTCACACGTTTCACCTATCGTTTGGTGAAACGACGGTGACTTTAGAGGACGTGAACGTGCTCTTGGGATTGCGAGTCAACGGTCCCCCATTGGGAGGACCAGAGGAAAAATGGGCATCCCAAGATAGAATACAGCTAGTTGGGGGTTTGTTGGGCATAGAGGAGGAGGCGGGAATGTTGAGTGGAAATTCTATTAAAACAAGATACCTTATAAACAAAGTAAAAGAACAACTGCCTGAAGGGGCATATATGAATCAGATTACACAACAAGCACGTTGTGTGGTCTTGGTTATTGTGGGTAACACATTGTTTGCTGACTCTTCTAACGGTTTCACATCATTTTCATTTTTAAGGCACCTTGAATCGTTAGAAAGATGTGGTTAATATAGTTGGGGGAGTGCTGCATTGGCTTGTTTGTACAGAAATATGTGTAAAGCCGTAGTCTCCACTGATAAAAAAATTGGAGGACCTATGATAATACTCCAGTTGTGGGCCTGGACACGAATCAGTGTACTATCCCCCAAGTGTTCAGCCCGGTTGATGCCTGGAAAACCTTATGGTGCTATGTATGTATTTTATCCATTACCCTTATATTATATAAAATAATTATTTGTTAAATAAACTAAGTCGTTTTTTTTATTATTTTTTACAGCTGGAAAGGTAAGCACGAATTAAAGGAGGTTGCCTCGCGATCGTTAAGACAGATACGATCACAACTACAAAATTTACATGTTGAACATGTATGAGACCGTTGATGTTGTGTTACACGTAAAATACATTATGAGACTAATAGTGTTTCTTATTAAATTTTTTTGAAACAGTTTATTTGGAGACCCTATGCACAATACATAGGGATATTGCCTCAAAGTTGCACAGAGGGGAGTGATTGTTGGCGTTTGGATTGCTTTCTTGTGTGGTTTCAGGTGGTGGAATACCACCAAGCTAGTAGGGTCATGAGATAATTTGGAATACGTCAATGGATTCCTGAGGGACCACCCTTTACCCCCCAAGTCCACACCGAACTGCACAAATTAACCCGTTCTGGCAGACCATACGAATCTTGGTTTGCAAACTTTCATAGCGAGTATGTGCAGTCGTGGAATGACCGCAAAAATAGAATAGTGGGCGGGGAAGAAACGCCATTTCCTTCCGTGTATCCCGGTTATATGGAATGGTACTTAGAAAGAGCCGTGGGATACATGACGAATCCAATGTCCATCCCGGTATCGCAATCGGGTTTCAGAGATGACGCTGGGATTGCCCAAGTGATGGTATATATATGATTTTTTTTTTTCAAATATATATAAGTGTATATTTTAATGATAACTTTTTTAATATATAACTATTTGAACTTTATAGATGGAAGGATACACGCAGATTTACCGGGAAGTGTCCCAAATCATGGCGACTGTCCCTGCCGACTTTAGCTCCAATCTTGGGGTTATTCAAAGCACTTCCGAAACACTGATGTCACAGTTTGGTGTCGGTGATCGTTTGAACTACCCTTCACGGCTTCACGGTAGACCTGCTCCCTCGGTTGCAGACAGAAGCCGTCCTCGACGAGCGCCTAGGCGTAGGCGGAATCAAACCAATGTGGAGGTTCAAACAGAAGAAGTGGCAACGGATAGTCAGACCGGGTCAATTAACGAATTCTTTGATGATGAAATGGGAATTGATGTTGACTCCTTTATTGCTCAGTTCAGTACCGCCCAAGATACATCACATCTCCAACCGGGGCCTTCCTTTTCTGGTCAGTTCGGTACCCCCAAGGTACATCACATTTCCAACCGGGGGCTTCCTTTTCTGGTCAGTTCGGTACCCCCCAAGGTATATCACATTTCCAACCAGGGCCTTCCCAGATGAACACCGAGCAACCAAACATCATGGACTCCCTTTTAAACAGTCCATTCAACCCATTTGATGATGCAAGTTTCGTGACACCGACACCGAGTAACTTCCCAATGAACCCACCCGTCAACACAGGGCAATCATCAATTAACTATTGGGCCCCAAATCAAGGTGACGAAGGAACATCGTCACCTTCATACTACACACCAGTACCTCTTGATTTCCCCAATGAGCCGCGTCGGAATCCAGACCGCACTCGACGTCCTCCTCCATGTGGTACTAGAGGACGATTATGTAACCATCCTAAATAGTTTAGCTATTAGAAAAATCAAATGTAATAAATCAAATGTAATAGTTTAGCCAATTTTAATCAATTAAATATCATTAAAACAAATAAAATCGATAAAAATAAGCCATTTTAACATATTTATTGGTAACAAAGGTAGATACACAAAATGAGGTCCGGGCTTTTTGTGAGGCCGGGATCGTGCCACGGACAGTCTCGTAACGCCCGAACCAGCGACGGTGTCGTTATGTCTCCCAAGGACGCCACGTTCGACGGTCCGGTGCCGGTAAAGGCCAGCCCGGGAGACGGATACGGGCGCCTCAAAAGGGCCCCCCAAGCCATTTTACACTACGATTTTTTTATATTTTCATCCGGAAATTTTTTCAACATATTTATTGGCAACAAAGGTAGATACACAAAATGAGGTCCGGGGCTTTTTGTGAGGCCCGGGATCGTGCCACGGACAGTCTCGTAACGCCCGAACCAGCGACGGTGCCGTTATGTCTCCCAAGGACGCCACGTTCGACGGTCCGGTGCCGGTAAAGGCCGGCCCGGGAGACGGATATGGGCGCCCCAAAAGGGCCCCCCCCCGGGCCATTTTACACTACGATTTTTTTATATTTTCATCCGGAAATTTTTTTAACATATTTATTGGCAACAAAGGTAGATACACAAAATGAGGTCCGGGGCTTTTTTGTGAGGCCCGGGATAGACATTCAGCGCCTGTCATATCAATTGACGACACTCATCTGAAGGGGACGTATAAGGGTAAGATGTTGATTGCGGTGACGAAAAATGCAAATAACTACGTTCTTCCGGTGGCGTATGCAATTGTGGATGAAGAGACAATTGAGAGCTGGTCTTGGTTCTTGGAGCAGTTTAGGGAGCATGTATCACATCACAATGCCAGCCGTCCCCTTTGTGTTATTTCAGACCGACATGTGGGAATCATACGGGCAATGGAGGAATTGGAAGGATGGAGGGAGCCACATGCTTACCATCGTTATTGTCTTCGTCACATAAGAAGCAATCTCGGGTCAAAGTTTAAAAGCAACACGTTGAAGAAGCTTTGCTGGACAATCGGAAGCACATCCCAGCGTGCTAAGTATCGTTATGCCATCAGACAGATGAAGTACATTAAGATGGAGGCGTGGAGATACTTGATCGATGTCGTTTGGTCGGTCAAAAATAATGAAAATAGTAGTATATGGAAGTTGAGTCGTCTCCACAGGGAATTGGTGGAAAGTATAGTTTTGTAAGTTAACTAGTAAATTAAAATCTAATTACTTTGTTTTTTTAATTGAATTTAAGAAGTTGTAACAATAATATAAACGAAGTAATCCCCTCCAGGCTTCCGGTTAATGATCCACCCTACTCTTGTTTAAATGATTGGATACTACATAGATATAGTTTTGTTGGACGGTTCAAATCAAGTGATAACCGAACACAAGTTTTTAATAATAACCTGTATAATTCAATTACCAACCCACAAGTATCACCTACCCTCTAAATTATCAAACTACTCACGATGCAAGAAAAACCGAATGTGAATGATAAAAAGATAAGTAAATGAAAACGAGTGAATCGCTTAAATGATAAAAACCACAAATATTCTTCAACTAAATGAAAAACAATCCATAAACCAAATCAAACAAGATTTAAGGTTTCACAAATAAACCATACACCCGGAGGTGATTACAAGATGTTTAGCCACTCATGATAACAAGAAACAACTCAAAAGTATGAATAATAATACCGAGCATGATGATTAGAATTGAAAGTATGGATGAATGATGGTGAATCTTGATGTTTGTAGCTCCAAATTGCTCCCAAAGATGATTAATTTTCGTGTATATGGGCTGGCCACTTTTAGGGTTGAAGGTTTTTAGCTTAAATATCTTGAAGAAACAACCTTCCTTTTTTTTTCTCACAACTGCCGTAGGTTACGGTTGTAACTAAGAGGGTTACGGTTGTTGGGTTCTGCTCCTTCTTTGATGTTCCTCCTGCTGTCTTCGGCGTAAGGGACAAATAATCAACATTTGAAAGAAAAGCATTTATGCTGCTGTTGACTTCATTAAATGCGTTGACTTTTCCTTTTCATTTGTTGCTTCACTTCATTCTCACGAGCATTCCTTTTACTATTATTATTATTATTATTATTATTATTATTATTATTATTATTATTATTATTATTATTATTATTATTATTATGAGTAGTAGTAGTAGTAGCAGCCTCCGACTCGGGTATTCTTGGCTCATCCAAAATTTCTCTTTAATGCTTCAACGTCCATGAACACATCCATATTTTCGGTTCACCATCCAAACTCAACCTCAACCACATTTAAGCTTCCAAATCCATCCAAATATGCCATTGAACCTACAATCACACAAAGTTGCGTAGTTATCACATTCAAAGCATATAAACGCTCAAACTGCATTAAAAACACATAGTTAAGCATCTAAAACACCATGATTTACCCCGTCCATAACATTCCCACACTTACCTTTGATTGTCCCCAATCAAACCATCTCAAGACACGACTCACCTACTTAACAAATCACCTCCAATTCCTTCACCTATCGATTTTCCAAGGTCCCCAATCATACCCGTCCCATAGACTTACACAATCGAGATTGACAATCTGGCGAGCAATGTTGCGCAATTTTAAAACAAGACTTGCCTATCCAAAACTAACATGCTTATTATCATCTACATATGTTACACACCCCTCACAATGTTCGCTCCTCTCGGTTTAATATCTGGACTAGCGTATAATGTGCTAGTATATAACACTCATAAAACCAAGAATGCGACTTCGTTATCATAGGTTTGTATAACAATCACACATAAGCTATAAACCGTGCGCATATCAAAAGGACTTACGGGTTTTGGGCTTCGGGTAAAGGTAGGATAGATTTGGTTCACAAATGGCTTGGAAACAATGGATTTAACACAATTGTTTGACATCCTTATTCACAAGTCACACAAACATACTAACACACAAACTTGGGCAAAATCGACCCATAACAATAACTTCTATTTTTTTTTTTTTTTTTTCATATATATATATTTTTTTTCTTTTTTTCTTTTTTTTTCTCTCTCTTTTTTTTCTCTCTCTTTTTCATTTTTTTTTTCAATATTGAGTAACTCAAACAATAAGCATTACGAACACATTGGATGTCAATATTTTTATTCAACAAGGTAAACGGGTCAATTTGGGTGATCATGTAGGTTTAACAATTGAAAGGTTTAGGCTCAATATAGTTTACTAATGGTAATGTTTAACAAACGGGTCAACACAGACAACACAAGGGTATCAACAAACGAGTGGGTTCCTACATTGCCTTTCTCATCTATGTGCACATTTTGCCTAAAGCTTTAGCATGTATCGAATTATACAAATTCTGCAACTAAGAAGCATTTGGCCTACTCTCATGAAACGAAACATTTATATCACTAAATATCTAGTAGGCTCAAAGTCTCACAATGTAGGGAAATGGGCTGCCGACATGTAGCATATGCAAGTCCTATAAGCATGTTACCCCTAGTTAGGCATCTCTTTTCATTTCCTCTAAAAACGCTCACCAGAAACACTCTCATGAAACTTAAAGGGACAACCATGATTGGGGATCTCGTACTTTCATGTTTGGCAAAAGACTCTTTAGTGATTGAAAATTTGGCTTTTGTGTCTGATTAAGCAGAAAAAGGGACAAATTTTGCAAGAATTTATTTTCCATTAAAATGTTTTCAAAAATTTTTAAAATTCCACATTTTTCTTGCAAAGGTAAGTACTCCACCTTACTTCCCTCGGGTCCCCATCCCCACACTTGGGATACATTGTCCCCAATGTATGGTGTTTCATGCTTTTCAACACCTCTCTCACTCAACATGCTCAAGTTTCAATGTTACCAACCCAGGTGGACTAACATCCCCAAAACAATCAAACAAAACATACTAAAAACGGAAAAACAAAAAAATAACTGGAAATGTACAAAAATATACAACGCGAGGAACGACACATGACCTGATTAAGAGGAGGGTGCTCATCTGTAAGATGGGCCAGGTGGTCCACCATAAAATCCCCCCAAAAGCTGGTACAATTCTGTCATGTGAAAAATGCTGCCCAAGCCTTGGTCCTGACGCTGCTGTGATGATGATGATGCTGATGATTGAGGCGGCTGCTGCTGGGACGGGTACTGATAGGGTGGTGGCCGGTATGGGTAAGAGCTCTGAAAATGGGGAGCAGTATACTCCCGTGGCAGCCACATCGACCCGTGAACCTGAGGCGATGGAGGCCTCGGCACACCTTGCCCAAGTGGTGGCATAGTGCTGTAATCCACGAAAGGTGGATTCTCCACGTAAGGAACCCCAGCACAAAGATCCAAGTGCCTCCTATATTGATTTTCATCAAATGCTCGCATGTTTAATTCCATTTGCGCTTCGATGTGACGAACCCGTTCAGCTCTCATCAGCTGCTCATGTTGCCTCCTGCGGGTTTCTTCCATCCTGGAGTTCTGATCATAGAGGCTCTGCTGAAACGAATCCCACGAATCATACTGTGGCGGTCTCATACTCACCACGTACACCTGCATATCATCATCAAAAACACCCCATGAATGTTCGGCCGCCCCAGTTTGCGGCTGATTCAGTTCAACCGGCTGTCTTGCCCCCTCTTCTACCTGCCTTCGGACCAACTCCTCATCACTGGAGTCCTCGTCATCCATTTCTCCTCCTGTTGGTGCTTCCTTTCCCCATTGTAGCACCTTTACTTTGTTCCCGTTGCCCATATCCAGCTTGTGCCACAATTTGGTTCTTTTGTACTTCCATTTTTCAACTGCCGACGCCAGGTTAGAAAAAGAGAAGATAATATGTTTTTTTTCGTAGGGTGCTTCATCCTCCAATATGGCCCCTTGCTTCTCCAACAAAGCACTCAACAACCTCGCATGTGGTGTCATCTTTTGTAGTTTGAGATTCCTCCCCTTCCACACATGCATAATAACCAAATGGCAAAAGGAGAAAGGCAACTCCCCAGTCATGATCGCATACAGAAGTGGCACTTCCCAAATTCTCATATTCACCATATCACCTCCTCTGGGTGCTATATTCGTGAGCACGAACTTCAGTAACACCCTGACTATCGGCTTCAAGTCATCCCTCTTCATCGAAGAACCCGTACCTGGTTGAAATATTGCTGCTCTCATTGTGTCTTCATCCCCCAATGCATGAGGATGCTTCCAATAATCGCACTCACCCACATAATCGTAAAAAGCTAACCCTTTTGAATCAAACTTGGCTAGCTGTTTCAGTGTAGTAATCGAGAGCACAACAGTTTTATCCCCAACCCGTCCCGTGAGTTTGACTGTCCTTGGGGGGTTGGACCCTTCTTCCCGCTCTAATGTGCTTAGCCATGCCATAATACTATCGACATAAACCCTTCCCGTTGCATTCCCCTTGAAATCCACCAGCGCCTCCCAACCTAAGTTTCTAAATTTCTCTGTGAACCCCATGGCATTAAAGTCATCTTCAAGCACCTCCTTCTTAAAGCACGTGTTATCTAGGATAATGTTACATGCCCCCATCTTTGCCATGAATAGCTCTGGTTGATAAGCTTGGGGTCTTTTCCAAAGTGGACCCTTCGACCATTCGACCTTGTACGGTATATCCCCATGCTTTCTTATGGTTTGCTCAGCAATTCCTTGTTCTTCTTGACCTTCCACTCTACCCTCCTCATAAATGACTATGCTTTGACCTGTGGTTTTTCTTTTCTTGGCAGCGCTTGGTTGAGGATTGGAAGAAGACTCGGGTGCCTTCCCCTTATCCTTGCTACCATATGACTTTGACTTCGTCATCCTGCACAAACATAACCACATAAACAGAGCAAGTTAGTCCCATCTCATTCAATTACTAAGTGTGGATTTCTAACAATCCTTCCCACACTTATGTGTTGCTATGGCTACCGGGCTTGTTGAACTATTTCAAAAGGCGTCTTTATTAATTATTGAACAAGAATTTAAAACTTATCTAAGTTACCAAGTTCCAATAACCAACAACCTTAATATGAACATTATTCTGAATGCATGTGATGTTCAACAAGCCCTACATGTCACATAATAGCCATATCCCTACCAAACAACATTGTCTAGCATAACAAAATTGAAACTTTTTTTTTTTCATCACATCTCATATCCAACAACACGCTAGAGTTTATATCAATCCGCATTCATATATAAAAGCTTAATATCTAAACAATGGTCATGCATACATCCACTTACAGGCAATATTCTACCTAAAGAGAGGTAGAGAACCTACCTTTGATGTTTATATGGGTTGTATTAAGCTTCAATTACACCAAATAAGCTTTAAAATTGAAAAGCCCCAATTTGAAAAATTAGGGTTCTTCAAGCTCGAGCAGAATGCTTCCAAACGCGGCGAAATCACGAAAAACAAATGGTAGGGTTTTGTTCCTCTCGAAAAAATAAGCAAGATGGACTATAAATTTGTGTGATTTGGTGAAGATTTGAAGAAGTTAGAGATTTAGGTGGGTTATGGTGTTCTTGAGAAGAATTGTTGAAGAAGATGATATTATGGATGAAAGATGTTTAGACTTAGGGTTTTGAAAAGTTATGTTACAAGTAATGTACCGGTTCATGAAATTAAGATGTGTTCGAACCCGGTTCAGAAAGGTCCCAACCGGTTCAAATCTGACCCGGTTCAAGTGGGTTTGGAGGGGTGCTCTGCGTAAGCTACTGAGGAGGGGAGGGGACTTACGCTGGTCATGCACTGGTGATAGGGGTTGTTTGTAGGTGCTCGCCTCCTCCTACGGCTGTTCACACAGCCCTTACGGTCCTCGAGAACTGACGAAACACATTTATTTTAATGCTGAATGAATTCATTTGCTTTCTTTAGAAATGCAATTAATGCATTTTGATTTCTCATTCTTGCATTCTTTTCTTTTTATTATTATTTTACGTTTGTTTTTTTTCTTTTTTACTTTAACAATATTTTTGTTTTCATTCTTTGTTTTCATTTTTACGTTTTTTTTTTTACTTGCAAAAATATTAATCCACTTGCAACAATATTTAATTCTTACCATCACCCCCTTGAAAAATCTAAAGTTGTCCCTAACTTTCGGTTTAGTTTAAAGACGTACCTGAGCGGATCAACCTTCCCCACACGTATGTGAGGCACCGGGCGGGTTTCAACAACTTGCAAATGGTTAAAACGAAATATACACACACAAAAACAAAAAAAATATTTACAAAAATTCCGGGCTGCCTCCCGGTAGCGCTAAGTTTATTAGTCTTCGGCCAGACTTGTACCTCATATGCTCATTCTGAATCATAAGTCAGAGTACTTAAAGCGAAGCTCTCTGACTGTTTGTCCGGTCCATTGATGTCATTTGGCTCGATATACGGTTTCAAACGGTGGCCATTCACCACTTGCCTCAAATGATCATCGAAGTCTTCAATCTCCACATCTCCATAGTTCCCCACACGTGTGACCAGATACGGTCCAGTCCACTTACTCCTAAGCTTTCCTGAAAATAATTTCAATCTAGAATTGTATAACCAAACTCTATGACCCACCTCGATATTTTTCAACCGGATCTTGGCATCATGCACCTTCTTGACTTTGTCTTTATATGCCGCTGCACTCTCATATGCCTCGTTTCTCAACTCTTCTAGCTCTCCCAATGCCAACTTCCTTGCCTTTCCTGCAGCATCATAGACCATGTTAACCCGTTTAACAGCCCATAAAGCACGATGAGTAAGTTCAACAGGTAAATGACACCCCTTCCCGTAGACCAACCGATAAGGTGTGGTTCCAATAGGCGTTTTGTAGGCAGTGCGATACGCCCACAAAGCATCGTCCAATTTAGTGGACCAGTCCTTGCGGTCGGGTCGCACAGTTTTCTGTAGAATTTCCTTAATCTGCCTATTGGACACCTCAACTTGCCCACTAGTTTGTGGGTGATACGGTGTCGCAATACGGTAGTCTACACCATAATTTTTAAGTAGCTTGCCAAAGTAAAAAATTTTAAAGTGGGACCCCCCATCACTAATGATCACACGAGGGATTCCAAAGCGAGTAAAGATGTTACTTTGGACAAACTTGCACACCACTTTGTGATCATTCGTCTTGGTGTCAATGGCTTCGATCCATTTGGACACGTAATCCACTGCCACTAAGATGTACAAGTTACCGAATGAATTTGGGAATGGGCCCATGAAGTCGATTCCCCAAACATCAAAGATGTCGACAACTAGAATCAGCTGCATGGGCATCTCATTCCGTTTTGAGATGCTACCCATCTGTTGACATCTTAAGCAATTTTTAGCGAACTCAAAAGCATCTTTAAAAATGGTAGGCCAATATAGGCCGCATGAAAGCACTTTGTGGCCCGTCTTTTGACCACTGAAATGGCCACCACACGCTGATGTGTGCACCATGCTCAGCACACATTGAACTTCATCATCCGGTACACATCGTCGGATGAGCTGGTCTGGTCCAACTTTGAAGAGGTATGGGTCATCCCATATGTAATACTTTGCTTGAGAAAGAAAATGCTGCTTCTTCCTCTTTGACCAGTGCTCTGGAGTGGTTCCTGTAACTGCATAATTAGCAAAGTCAGCAAACCATGGTTTAGTGGAAATAGATAATAATTGCTCATCTGGGAATGTGTCATTGATTTCTACTTCCGGTGCTTGTGTCTCATGCACCACCCGTGACAAGTGGTCGGCTACCACGTTCTCACTCCCCTTCTTGTCTCGAATCTCAAGGTCGAATTCCTGCAACAGTAAGATCCAACGAATCAACCTTGGCTTAGCATCCTTCTTTTCCATGAGGTACCTGACAGCACTGTGGTCAGAATAAACAATAACTTTGCTACCCCATAAATAAGATCTAAATTTATCCAATGCATACACAACTGCAAGCAACTCTTTCTCAGTAGTGGTATAATTTAACTGAGCATCAGAAAGAGTTTTGCTTGCATAGTAAATAGCCACAGGCTTTTTATCCACCCGTTGTCCTAGAACCGCCCCAACCGCATAATCACTAGCATCACACATTATCTCAAAAGGGGTGGACCAGTCTGGTGATTGTAAAACAGGAGCTTCAATTAGTTTTTTTTTAGGGTGGTAAAAGCTTCCATACATTCTTCATTAAAAACAAACGGGACATCTTTCAGCAAAAGGTTACATAGCGGTTTAGTAATAACAGAAAATCCTTTTATGAACCGTCTATAAAACCCGACGTGTCCAAGAAAGGAACGGACGCCTTTGACATTTGTAGGTGGAGGTAAAGTTGAAATCACTTGAATTTTAGCATGGTCCACCTCGATTCCCCTACTTGAGATTACGTGTCCCAACACAATCCCTTCCTGAACCATAAAATGGCTCTTTTCCCAACTTAAAACCAGATTTGTTTCGACACATCTTTTCAAAACTTTTGTTAGTTGTGTTAAACATGACTCAAAAGATGTGCCAAAAATGGAAAAGTCATCCATGAAGATCTCTAGAGAGTCCCCAACCATATCTGAGAAGATACTCATCATGCACCTTTGAAAGGTGGCCGGGGCATTACAGAGGCCAAATGGCATTCGCCTGAATGCGAAGGTACCATATGGACATGTAAACGTAGTCTTCTGTTGATCCTCAGGATGTATGGCAATCTGGTTATATCCTGAATATCCATCTAGAAAGCAGTAAAATTTCTGACCTGCGAGTTTCTCAACTATTTGATCAACAAACGGTAATGGAAAGTGATCTTTGGAAGTCGCAGAGTTCAACTTCCGGTAATCAATGCAAATACGCCACCCGGTCACGGGCCGGGTAGCAATTTGCTCACTATCCTCACCTGTAACAATCTGTATACCTGCTTTCTTGGGCACTGTCTGTGTTGGACTCACCCACTCACTATCTGAAATTGGGTAGACAATACCTGCATCAAGCCACTTTAAGACCTCCTTTTTCACCACTTCCCGCATATTCGGGTTCAACCTTCTCTGAGCATCCCTAGCTGGCTTTGCACCTTCTTCAGTGATGATCCTGTGCATCACAATGGATGGACTAATTCCCTTCAAATCTGCAATGGTCCATCCAATCGCCGCTTTATGCTCCACCAACACTTCCATCAATGCTTTTTCCTGCACATCAGACAAATTAGAAGCAATAATAACAGGAAGAGTTTTATTCTCACCTACAAAAGCATATTTTAAATGCTTTGGTAATTCTTTCAGTTCCAGCTGTGGAGGTGATTCCAATGATGGCTTCAACTGTGTGTCAATGTGCTCTGGTAGGCTTTCCACCTGATGTGTCCAGGTGGGTTTCCCTTCTTTGACCGCCATCACCTCCAACTCATTCTCCATCTCTTTCAGAACCTCCCTGTATTCAACATCCTTCCTGTCACAAACAAAGCACGTCTCTGTTGCGTCCTCCTCATTTACATGGGGGTGACACGTGTCAATAATGTCTGCCATAAAGCATTCATCACTGACCAGAGAGTTAGATATATGGGGAAAAACGCTTAAACGAACTTTCCTATTCCCGAATGCCATGTCAACTGTCCCGTTTCTACAATCAATTAAAGCATTTGCAGTTGCTAAAAACGGTCTACCAAGTATCACATTAGGTTGTTTAGTTGTATTTGAAGAGACATAATCCAACACTAGAAAATCAACGGGGTAGTAAAAGTCCTCAATTTTGACAATGACATCATATACTATCCCCCGGGGAAGTTTCAAAGTCAAGTCGGCCAACACCACAGTAGTGTTGGCTTTCTGTAAAGGCCCAAAATCATACTGGTCGTATAAACTCCCCGGTAAGATGCTAACACTAGCTCCGAAATCCAGTAAAGCTCGGTCTATCCTACATTCACCCACTTGAATGGGTATCAAAGGAGTTCCTGGATCCCTGAGCTTAGGAGGAAGTATACCCGACAAAACGGCACTGACACTTTCTGAAAAATCAATTTTCTTTGGAACTTTATTTTGCCGTTTTTGAGTACACAACTCCTTCAAATACTTAGCATAAGCGGGAATCTGTTTAATAGCATCCAACAAAGGTATGTTAATCTTTACCTGCTTAAAAATTTCCCACATCTCCTCCTGTTGTGGGCTCCTTCTTTTTACCTTTGTTTCTGGTGGTACCAAAGCTTCAGGAAACGGGATGGTATTACCCTCCACACCCTTTTCCTTAGCTTCATTGTTATTCTCTAATACCCTATTTGGTGATTCAGAAAAAGTTACTTTCTTAGTCTTTTTAGGGTTAACAGATGTTTTCACAGATTCCCCCTCATCATCATCATCACTAACATCCTCCACCACCCCCTCTACAAATGGTGGTGGAGACCCTACCTTATTGTCATAAATCTTACCTGAGCGAAGAATACTTACCTGATTAATCTCTGCATTCTTGCCATGTCTCGAGCTGGATGACTGGTGTGCAGGATTCACTGTGGTGGTGCTCGGTAGCTTACCTGGATCTTGACGCATAGTTGACAACTCTTCTGCAATCTGGCCAACTTGCTTCGAAAGGGCCTTGTACTCCTTATCCCTGATTTCGTTGTCCTTTCTGATCTCCTTCATGAAATCGCCCGTTGACTTCATGAATTCTCCTGTTGACTTCATAAACTCAGTCAACATATCCTTCACTGATACATCCTGCCCCGAGGATCCACCCTGTTGATTGTCTTGACTTCTCCAGTTGCCTTGAGAACTCCCTTGATTGCTTCCAGATCCTTGCTGGTAGTTTCTTTGATTGTTGTAATTCCCTTGGCCTGAATATCCTCTCTGATTGTTTTGATTAGGTACCTGTGATGGAGGATTCAACTGGTTAGAAGTATTACTGTAACTAAAATTAGGGTGATTTCGCAAACCTGGGTGATATGAATTAGAATTCATATCATATGGCTTTCGCTGTCCATAAAGCTGATTTACTTCTTCAGATTTCCCTTGTTGAGTAGGACAATCAGCATCCATGTGTCCCAGATCATCACAAATGGAGCAAACTGTAAAAGAATTAGCTGCCTTTGCTCCGTCACTCCTTCCTGCGCCTCTACCAGCTGTCAACTGTGCAATCTGTCGCTCTAAGCTTGCTATTCTCTTTTCAGCTTCTACATCAACACCCTTAGTTGCACCTGTTCGGCTTCTTCTACTAGCACGAGCCTGTCTCTTTGATGTCACTGCCAACCTCTCCATGTACTCCCAATCCACATCCTCATGATTAGTCAAAAAGGTACCATTACTATTGGCATTCAAATCTCTAACATCCTCGGGTAATAAGCCATCATAGAATGACTTAATCAGTTCCCACATAGGTATATCATGATGTGGACACTTCCTTAACAACTCCTTAAACCTCGTGAAGGCTTCATGAAATGGTTCCCCCGAGTGTTGTTGGAAGGTTCTGATAGCCTCCCGAGCATCAGTAGTGCGAGTCATAGTATAATATTCCTCTAAGAACTGCTGTTGAAGCTCTTGCCATGTGAATATGCTCCCAGCAGGCAATGAATGGTACCACAATTTTGCTTGATCCTTGAGGGTGAACTAAAACATCATCAACTTCACTTCATCCGGACTAAACCCATGGCCCCCAATGGTGTTACAGATACTCACAAACTCCGCAATGTGTAGATAGGGCTCCTCTGTTGCCTTACCATAGAAACTTGGAAGATGGTTCAAATATTGAGGTCTAACTTCAAAGCTCCTTCCGTTCTGATGTGGTGGTACTACGGGTGAAGTGTGCTCGGTGGCCACTGGAATAAAATGGCTCCCAACGCCATTTACAAGAGGTCTGTAATTCACCCGAGGTACTCCATCTACATATTGCCGTTGCCCATTCCCTCGCACTTGATTTCTTGGTTGATTCTGAGGGACCCCTCTCTGTCCCTGATTATTTCCCCTGATATTAAACCCTCGCTGATGTTGCTGCTGTATTGTGGACCAAACTCATCATGCTCCTCATAGTCGAACTGATCCTGATTCATGTAGTATCCATCATCAGCAACTCCTCCATCCCAATCAGCAACTCTACCATTAAAAGTGCCCGCTGTACCGTGCATACTGTCATCTCCATGAAGTGAATCCGTTGCTCTATTACTGTTAGATCTCGGGTTTCGGTTTTGTGGTGGTTGTCGATTTAAGGCTAATGGGTGGTTAGGTTGTTGTTGCTGTTGTGGGGACTCAAAAGCTTGATCATTTTCATAATGTTCGTCCCACTCGTCATGCTCTTGATGGCCTTGCTGAAATTGTCTAGAACCACCAGCGTTCGGATCTGGGTTAAATTGTGGGAATGGTTGTTGTTGTCTTGGAGTTGGTGCTGTTTGAAATGGTCGTGAAGGCATATCGCCCAATGGGTTTTGTTGTGGTGGTATTGGGTCAGGTTGGTTCGGTGGAGGTTGGTTATCTTGGTTACTGTGATGGCTCATGTTTGGTGTTGGTCGGGTTTGATGAATGGCTCTGTTCTTTCTAGCTGTCTTTTCAATTTCCGGATCGTAAATTAGTGGTGAAGTCTTGCCTGAATAACGTGTATGATGCATGCAACTAAAGTACCTGCACAGACACAAACAAGCAAACCACGCGTAATACTGAACTAAACAAAACAAAACAAAACAAAACAAAACTTAAACTAAAAGACTAGAAAAAGAAAATATTTTTGTTTGTTTTTTTTTTTAGATTTTTAAGAAAATAAATAAAAACTAAAACAAAACTATCTAACTAAGCGCACCGATTCCCCGGCAACGGCGCCATTTTGATCGATGTCGTTTGGTCGGTCAAAAATAATGAAAATAGTAGTATATGGAAGTTGAGTCGTCTCCACAGGGAATTGGTGGAAAGTATAGTTTTGTAAGTTAACTAGTAAATTAAAATCTAATTACTTTGTTTTTTTTTAATTGAATTTAAGAAGTTGTAACAATAATATAAACGAAGTAATCCCCTCCAGGCTTCCGGTTAATGATCCACCCTACTCTTGTTTAAATTATTGGATACTACATAGACATAGTTTTGTTGGACGGTTCAAATCAAGTGATAACCGAACACAAGTTTTTAATAATAACCTGTATAATTCAATTACCAACCCACAAGTATCACCTACCCTCTAAATTATCAAACTACTCACGATGCAAGAAAAACCGAATGTGAATGATAAAAAGATAAGTAAATGAAAACGAGTGAATCGCTTAAATGATAAAAACCACAAATATTCTTCAACTAAATGAAAAACAATCCATAAACCAAATCAAACAAGAGTTAAGGTTTCACAAATAAACCATACACCCGGAGGTGATTACAAGATGTTTAGCCACTCATGATAACAAGAAACAACTCAAAAGTATGAATAATAATACCGAGCATGATGATTAGAATTGAAAGTATGGATGAATGATGGTGAATCTTGATGTTTGTAGCTCCAAATTGCTCCCAAAGATGATTAATTTTCGTGTATATGGGCTGGCCACTTTTAGGGTTGAAGGTTTTTAGCTTAAATATCTTGAAGAAACAACCTTCCTTTTTTTTTTCTCACAACTGCCGTAGGTTACGGTTGTAACTAAGAGGGTTACGGTTGTTGGGTTCTGCTCCTTCTTTGATGTTCCTCCTGCTGTCTTCGGCGTAAGGGACAAATAATCAACATTTGAAAGAAAAGCATTTATGCTGCTGTTGACTTCATTAAATGCGTTGACTTTTCCTTTTCATTTGTTGCTTCACTTCATTCTCACGAGCATTCCTTTTACTATTATTATTATTATTATTATTATTATTATTATTATTATTATTATTATTATTATTATTATTATTATTATTATTATTATGAGTAGTAGTAGTAGCAGCCTCTGACTCGGGTATTCTTGGCTCATCCAAAATTTCTCTTTAACGCTTCAACGTCCATGAACACCTCCATATTTTCGGTTCACCATCCAAACTCAACCTCAACCACATTTAAGCTTCCAAATCCATCCAAATATGCCATTGAACCTACAATCACACAAAGTTGCGTAGTTATCACATTCAAAGCATATAAACGCTCAAACGACATTAGAAACACATAGTTAAGCATCTAAAACACCATGATTTACCCCGTCCATCAATACTTGAGAGATATTGGCCTCCATAAGTGGACGTTGGTGCGAGACCACGAAAATCGCCGCTGGGGTAACCTAACAACAAACATGTCTGAGTGTTTTAACCATGTGTTGTCGAAAGCAAGGATGATGCCTATAAAGGCAGCCATACACTTTACATTTATAAGGGATGTTGATCAATTCAACATCCATTATCGAATTTCCAGACGGTGCGAAACAATGTTGCCCCCCGGATATGGACGGTCATTTCCGAACGTGATGCTAAGTCCCGAGAACACTATGTACGTTTGTATGATGCTTCCCAGAAGCGGTACCACGTGGAGTCTCGTCTACAACCCAATGATGACGGAGGGAACGATTATACGGTTGAGTACGATAACAGAACTTGCTCGTGTGCAAAGTGGCAAATAGAACGTAAGCCATGTCCGCATGCTATAGCGGTTTGCCATTTACGCCGTAAGAATATTCATGACCTTGTTGATCCTCGATACCACACATCTATGTATCGGTTGCAGTACAGCGGGCATTTTTACCCCCTCGGTCATAAAAGAGATTGGGAGCAGGCAACATGGAGAATTCATGGTAACCCGTCACAAGTTACCGTCAAACGTGGGAGGTTGAAGCAAAGGAGGATACATAACGAGATGGATGTTACGCATGAAGACCAACCAAGAGCACGCCCTAAATGTAGCATTTGTAAGGTGACCGGGCACAACAAAAAGAGCTGCCAATTCCGTCAACAGTGATTTCTTATGATCTGTTTTATCTATGCTAGTTTGTAGTAGTAGTAGTATTTTGTGTTGCTTTAATATTGTATTTTATCGGTTAACCTTAGTACTCGTTTATTACATTTGCGTGTTCCATTTCATAAGTTTGCAATTCAACATAATACAATTTCATGCAGGATTAATACAAAAACCAGGACCACCACAACTAGGTAGATTACAATATCTACCACCGGCACCACATAGGGGTCGACCCACATTCTGATGTGGTTGTTCACTTTGAACAACTCGAGTGGACGAAGCTTCCTGAGTGTTATAAGGGGGTGGGGGTACACGTAATAGACTCGTGAGGAGTAGGTATGACCCCCCCCCAGATTATTGTGGAATGACCCCCCCTAACAGGGATGTGAATGAAATAGCCCCTAAAAAACTAACACTCTCATCATCATCATCATCATAAAGCAGCCTTGATAACTCAGCAAAGTCCACATCTTCATTCAAGGGAGTATCTTGAAGTGTTGACGGCCCTGCTTCGTCATAATCATCACGTGTTGACGGCCCTGCTTCGTCATAATCAACACGTCTCCGCTTCGCGAATTGAAGACATGAAGGATAATTCACGCGATCTCCTTCGCGAATTGAAGACAACACTACGCTGGCAGTGTTTTGAATGTCTCTGAGTTCTTGAGGAGCGCTTGCCATATACCGAGCCGCTAGACGATGTATCTCGGTATACCCTTCTAGCTGCAATAATATTAGAAAACAAATATTAAATTTTTTTTTTTGCATTATAAGCTAATTCATAATTATTAAAGTGATATACAAACCAGTAGTGCGGTAATCGACCCATGATCTAGGGATCCGGTTTGTGGTACCGGATTATTCATCGGGTTGGTGACGTATCCAACCGTGTTTTTCGAATACCAAGTCATGTAATCTGGAGACACGGAAGGAACTATCGTCCGTTCCCCGTCCACCCTGTTGGCTCTGCGATTATCCCAGGAAGAGATATAGTCGGCATGTTCATGTGTCCAGTTTGTAAGTCTTCTCCCGGTACAGATCATTTCATGCAATTTTTGGTGGACTTCAGGGGTAAGGAGAGGATCCTGAGGTCTCAATTGACAGAACCCGAACTGTCTAAGGACCCTCGATGGTGAGTGGTATTCAACTATATGCATCCACACAATGTATGACTCACAGCACCATGAATCCTCCCCGTCTTTGCAGTAATCCGGCAAAGACGCAAACGCTTCTTCATATGGTCACCAAATAAACTTGTTCACAAAAAAAAAAAATATTATTATTAATACATGGTACCAATTTAACCAGTAAAACAATGTAGATTAACTCTTACCGACTCCTCATGAAGATTTTGTAACTCTGAACGAATTTGGCGTAAGGAGTGTGACGCGGTCTCCCTAAAGTCATGTTTCACACGCCAACTATAAATATAATTATAAAAACAATAATTAGTTGAATTAACAAGTTTTACTAAATATGCATCCACACAGAATACTTACAGGACACCAAATGGAACTCCAGCTGGGAACTGGGTTTAATTTTGGGGGATAATACACGGATTCTGGTCCAAGCCCACAGTTGTAACAAAAACATAGGACCTGCAACCGTGGTTGTGGTCCTTACTGCTGCTTTGCATAAGTTGCGATACAACCATGCTAACACAGCACTCCCCCAACTCAACCTCCCACATTGATGAAGATTCAACAAATGTGGTAAAAATGACAACGACACAAAACTTTGGCTTGTGTCGGGAAACAGACAAAATGACAAAATAATTAAGATCACACATCGTGCGCGTCGTGTGATCTCGCCCTCATCGGCGTCAGCGGGTAACGGAGCCTTTATTTTTTCTACAATTATGCTGGATTGCGAAGTGTTTCCGCGGAAATTGCGGGGCTCACTTTCTACACCCAACATTTCTTCGACATACTCTACCCGTTCCGCATGATTTCTCATGCTGAATTGGGGTCCTGAGACCGCTGCACCATTAACCCACAGACCCATTAGGACGTTAACGTCCTGTAACGTCACCGTGGCCTCACCAATTCTTAGGTGAAACGTGTGGGTCTCAGGACGCCATCTTTCAACAAGGGCAGATATTAGCCCCCGGTCAACTTTACGGTATCCGCACTCAAGAACTCCACTAAAACCAACGATCCGCACAAATTCTTGAATGCGTGGATCTAACGGATGCTCGCTAATGGCATGCCAAAATGGTTGGTCACCCCGTCTGAAATCCAATAAACCATATTCGCCATTTCCTTCAAACAGCTTCGCAGTACAATGCTGTGGTTGAGCCCAAAGAAGTGGATTATTGCAAGGACCGGGGTTTAGAGATGCCATATTAATTAAGAGGGTAAATGACTTAGCAATATTCAAATTCTAAACGAAATAAGTAAACTTCGATTGATTTTCACATTCTAAACCAAATAACTAAACTAACATAGAATATATATAATATACCTACCTACCTAGTTCAATGCTAGTAAAAAAAACCAGGTGTGACTTCCGCAATCTTAGATTGCGGTTGTCTTCATGGCCCACCAAAATCCTACCAAACACACATGCCATCTCATCTTGGAAATCCTCGTCGTCCACCGTTGCATGACGAGTCAGTAGACACATCACCACACCCGCAATCTTAGATTGCGGGTCTCCCAATATTGCAAAATCCTTTCTGACATCTACCAAAGACACAAAATACCTTGAAAATAACACCATTTCAGCAAAAAACTCATGTTTAATATATAGTAAAGGTCAAACCAATTCTCATCCCAGTTAACATAGAACAACTTACAAGACAAAAAAAAAACGAAATAGATTAAATTAGTACAGGTTGTGAAGCTACTGAAACCGAATGAATTGGGAATGACGACTAGAGGTGTCGCATCGGTGAGATAGGAACAATGGTCTCGACTCGAGAATTGGCGGCGGGTCTAGTTTACATAGGCAAGGTTATGCGACTATGACGAAGCTCATTAACGAAGCTCATTAGTCGGGGCGAAGTGTGGCAGCGGTTAGTGATTGTGTGGCCTGAACAAAGAACTTTGAGAGACCCAATTATTTTAGAATACCTTATCATAGATTATCGGTTACAAGGACAAATATTTATTGATTTAATCATCAATTCTAATCATGGTCGTCGGTTACAAAATGGGGAATGCGGACGGTTTCATTGCTAAACTTGCTTCCGATGTAGGTTATGAACCAGCGGTGAGAATAATGAGATGCTTTATCGATTTTCTGACATTAATGGATTTAAAAAAACCCATTGTTTCAAAGTCGAACCAGTCTTTGGAAGAAGTGATGACTCAAGTTTTCAATTATGCCTTTTCTTTGTTCTCCTTTTATTTTTTAACTAATAATTCTTTCGAAACCAAGTATATATGATTTAATTTAGTAAAATATTATCTAAGTTATTTTCTAGATGCATAGTAAAAAATATATATTTTCAAGAATCTTATAGGCTTCATATTTGATTAAACATTAGTAAACTTTACCCTTTATTATTAATCTATGCTTATTTACTACTACAACGTTTTGGTCCCCGAACCATGTGATGCTTTATATCGTTCACAATATCGGCTTATTTGTATATGATGTTGCATAATGCATATGTATATTGAAGCTTAACGGACATCTAATAAGAACAAACTTGTCACACGATTGAAATTTGAAATGACACACATTTAGATCACTACCAATTTAGTATTTATTTATTTTTTAGGCACTGAACAAGTTCTTCATTTGCATCGATGATAAACATGTATATAGTCGACACACGTTACATAGTAAGTAATTAGTTTAACCATGACATCTTGGGTTTGGAGGTAAGGTTAAGCAAATCTTCACACATTGATTGTGAGTGCTAAAGCAGTTCTTGCGATCATCACAACAACAATAATGTTTCCCATCATAAAACCCGCAAATGGGCCAACCAAGTTTGCTTGACGAGCTTAAAACATCGGTTTCACTTCTTTCATCGTTCTTGATTCTTGTACCTGCATATAAGATAAGGAATATGTATCACTTGAATCGTTGCTTAAATTGTGATTATTGTTAGAAAACAAATGATAGCAAATTAAAATATTGAACTTACAATCAAGAAATGAGACGAAAACCATATTAAAAATAATAAAATATGCGATCACTAACTTCCCCATCTTTGTTCAAGTTATAAGTAATCTACAAACAGGTAGTCGACTAAATGAGAAGGGAACGAGTTATATACACGTTGTAGATATCTAAACAATTAAATTATATAGATGCCTTTTAAAAAAAATTAAATTATATAGATTACAATAAATAATTATTCTTTTCTAAGTGTAATAAATAATGTTATTAAAATATATTTATGTAAAGGTTTAATAAATTATCAATAAATGTAACCAACTTTTGATCGAATTAAAATCGTTCAACTAATATGGTATGTGATTTGATATTATGTTTCCTTTCAAAAAAAAAATTCGATATTATGTTATAGTATAACAACTAGATATTTGCCCGCGTTGACACGCAGTTCAACAACGTACGATTATTTGGAGTAGTATAACGTATAAGAAAAATAAAGTAGAAACATTTTATTAAAATTTAAAAGCAACGAATACACATTTATTCAAATATCGCTGAAAATTTCCTTATAAACCACATTTTTTGTTTTAGTCATCACTTTCCCACCAGCATCAAGTATAAGTAACTTCACGCCTGCCCTGCTTTTAACTCTTGACAATGCGACATAAAGCTGGTCATGTGAGAATACAGGGTTTCTTAAATACAATCCAACCTGAATAAGGCGACTTAAATGGTATGTGTTAAAAATAGACTTATGGCATATTCAACAATAAGAAAGTAATAAAAATGAAAATAAGAAACTAACTACCACCTAAATTTCACAATTTAATTTGACACGTCTGAGAAAATGAGCATTACCCATATCGACCCGCTAAAAAAGCTTCGAGCATATTTTATTCTATTTGACACATTTGAAAAGGCAAACATTACCCAAATCGACCTGTTAAGAAAAGAGAAGATTGCCCCAATTCACCTATGGCCTATGTATAACTAAAAGGAACATCAATCTAATCAAAACACCATAAACACACTGTTGGCAACTTTTACCCTATTTGACCCATTGGAAAAGTTGAACATTACCCAAATCGACCGATTTATAAGTAAACAAACATGAACCTACACCACTAAAACAACATTTTAACCGACTATTACCTTATTTGACCCGTTTATAGGAAGGAACATTATCTAAAGTGACCCATGTATAAGTAAAAGGAGCATTACTCAATAATTTTAACCGACTATTACCTTATAGATGCTATTTATACGCTAAAAATAGTAATGTGACAAATCAAATAATTCAGCATTTATTTTGTGTTTAAATGTCATTAATTTTAAAAATTGGATTTTTTTTTAAATTTTGATTTTGAATGTTTAAAAATAAATTTATAAATGTATTTATATATGATTAATAATTTTATGTTTAAAGGTTATTAATTAAATGGTAATCATAATTATTAACATTAGATGTTTCGAATATTGTGTAACTCACGATAAATGCTAATTATACGCTCCATATTTGCGAAATCGTTGCTAACCCCACATTGTGTAAATCTTCTTCCACATTTTGCTTCCCGGACTACTCCACAGCCGGGTGTTTAATAACTTTCCTAAACACTATAATCCATAATTTTTAATTTTTTTAAAATAAAAACATTTAATAACTATTCTATTTTTAAAATTCAAAAAAAAGTCATTAATGTTTTTATAAATGTTTTTTATTTTTAAAAATCGAAATCATTCATTAATGTTTGGGTCAACGTGTTTAATAACTTTCCTAAACACTGTAATCTAGTTTTTAATTTTCTTAAAATAAAAAAAATGTAGTGACTATTCTATTTTTAAAATTCAAAAAAGAGTCATTAATGTTTTTATAAAAATTTTTATTTTACATCAACGAAAATTATTCATTAATGTTTCGGTCAAAGTGTTTAATAATTTCCTAAACACTATAATCCAGATTTTTAATTTTTTTTTAAATAAAAAACATTTAATGACTATTCTATTTTTAAAATTCAAAAAAGAGTCATGTTTTTATAAAAGAATTTATTTTTTAAAAATCGAAAATCATTCATTAATGTTTCGGTCAACGTGTTTAATAACTTTCCTAAACAATATAATCCACATTTTTTGTTTTTTTAAAATAAAAAACATTTAATAACTATTCTATTTTTAAAATTCAAAAAAGAGTTATTAATGTTTTTATAAAAAAATTTATTTTTTAAAAATCGAAATCATTCATTAATGTTTGGGTCAACGTGTTTAATAACTTTCCTAAACACTGTAATCCATATTTTTAATTTTCTTAAAATAAAAAACATTTAATGACTATTCTATTTTTAAAATTCAAAAAAGAGTCATTAATGTTTTTATAAAAATTTTTTATTTTTTAATAATCGAAAATTATTCATTAATGTTTCGGTCAAAGCGTTTAATAACTTTCCTAAACACTATAATCCAGATTTTTAATTTTTTTTAAAATAAAAAACATTTAATGACTATTCTATTTTTAAAATTCAAAAAAGAGTCATGTTTTTATAAAAGAATTTATTTTTTAAAAATCGAAAATCATTCATTAATGTTTCAGTCAACGTGTTTAATAACTTTCCTAAACACTATAATCCAAATTTTTACTTTTTTTAAAATAAAAAACATTTAATGACTATTCTATTTTTAAAAGTCAAAAAAGAGTCATTAATGTTTTTATAAAAATAAATATTTTTTAAAATCGAAAATCATTCATTAATGTTTCGGTCAAAGTGTTTAATAGGAGGAACATTATCTAAAGTGACCCATGTATAAGTAAAAGGAGCATTACTCAATAATTTTAACCGACTATTACCTTATAGATGCTATTTATACGCTAAAAACAGTAATGTGACAAATCAAATAATTCAGCATTTATTTTGTGTTTAAATGTCATTAATTTTAAAAACTGGATTTTTTTTTAAATTTTGATTTTGAATGTTTAAAAATAAATTTATAAATGTATTTATATATGATTAATAATTTTATGTTTAAAGGTTATTAATTAAATGGTAATCATAATTATTAACATTAGATGTTTCCAATATTGTGTAACTCACGATAAATGCTAATTATACGCTCCATATTTGCGAAATCGTTGCTAACCCCACATTGTGTAAATCTTCTTCCACATTTTGCTTCCCGGACTACTCCACAGCCGGGTGTTTAATAACTTTCCTAAACACTATAACCCATAATTTTTAATTTTTTTAAAATAAAAACATTTAATAACTATTCTATTTTTAAAATTCAAAAAAAAGTCATTAATGTTTTTATAAATGTTTTTTATTTTTTAAAAATCGAAATCATTCATTAATGTTTGGGTCAACGTGTTTAATAACTTTCCTAAACACTGTAATCTAGATTTTTAATTTTCTTAAAATAAAAAAAATGTAATGACTATTCTATTTTTAAAATTCAAAAAAGAGTCATTAATGTTTTTATAAAATTTTTTATTTTACATCAACGAAAATTATTCATTAATGTTTCGGTCAAAGTGTTTAATAACTTTCCTAAACACTATAATCCAGATTTTTAATTTTTTTTAAATAAAAAACATTTAATGACTATTCTATTTTTAAAATTCAAAAAAGAGTCATGTTTTTATAAAAGAATTTATTTTTTAAAAATCGAAAATCATTCATTAATGTTTCGGTCAACGTGTTTAATAACTTTCCTAAACAATATAATCCACATTTTTTGTTTTTTTAAAATAAAAAACATTTAATAACTATTCTATTTTTAAAATTCAAAAAAGAGTTATTAATGTTTTTATAAAAAATTTATTTTTTAAAAATCGAAATCATTCATTAATGTTTGGGTCAACGTGTTTAATAACTTTCCTAAACACTGTAATCCATATTTTTAATTTTCTTAAAATAAAAAACATTTAATGACTATTCTATTTTTAAAATTCAAAAAAGAGTCATTAATGTTTTTATAAAATTTTTTATTTTTTAATAATAGAAAATTATTCATTAATGTTTCGGTCAAAGTGTTTAATAACTTTCCTAAACACTATAATCCATATTTTTAATTTTTTTTTAAAATAAAAAACATTTAATGACTATTCTATTTTTAAAATTCAAAAAAGAGTCATGTTTTTATAAAAGAATTTATTTTTTAAAAATCGAAAATCATTTATTAATGTTTCAGTCAACGTGTTTAATAACTTTCCTAAACACTATAATCCAAATTTTTACTTTTTTTAAAATAAAAAACATTTAATGACTATTCTATTTTTAAAAGTCAAAAAAGAGTCATTAATGTTTTTATAAAAATAAATATTTTTTAAAATCGAAAATCATTCACTAATGTTTCGGTCAAAGTGTTTAATAGGAGGAACATTATCTAAAGTGACCCATGTATAAGTAAAAGGAGCATTACTCAATAATTTTAACCGACTATTACCTTATAGATGCTATTTATACGCTAAAAACAGTAATGTGACAAATCAAATAATTCAGCATTTATTTTGTGTTTAAATGTCATTAATTTTAAAAACTGGATTTTTTTTTAAATTTTGATTTTGAATGTTTAAAAATAAATTTATAAATGTATTTATATATGATTAATAATTTTATGTTTAAAGGTTATTAATTAAATGGTAATCATAATTATTAACATTAGATGTTTCCAATATTGTGTAACTCACGATAAATGCTAATTATACGCTCCATATTTGCGAAATCGTTGCTAACCCCACATTGTGTAAATCTTCTTCCACATTTTGCTTCCCGGACTACTCCACAGCCGGGTGTTTAATAACTTTCCTAAACACTATAACCCATAATTTTTAATTTTTTTAAAATAAAAACATTTAATAACTATTCTATTTTTAAAATTCAAAAAAAAAGTCATTAATGTTTTTATAAATGTTTTTTATTTTTTAAAAATCAAAATCATTCATTAATGTTTGGGTCAACGTGTTTAATAACTTTCCTAAACACTGTAATCTAGATTTTTAATTTTCTTAAAATAAAAAAATGTAATGACTATTCTATTTTTAAAATTCAAAAAAGAGTCATTAATGTTTTTATAAAATTTTTTATTTTACATCAACGAAAATTATTCATTAATGTTTCGGTCAAAGTGTTTAATAAATTTCCTAAACACTATAATCCAGATTTTTAGTTTTTTTTAAATAAAAAACATTTAATGACTATTCTATTTTTAAAATTCAAAAAAGAGTCATGTTTTTATAAAAGAATTTATTTTTTAAAAATCGAAAATCATTCATTAATGTTTCGGTCAACGTGTTTAATAACTTTCCTAAACAATATAATCCACATTTTTTGTTTTTTTAAAATAAAAAACATTTAATAACTATTCTATTTTTAAAATTCAAAAAAGAGTTATTAATGTTTTTATAAAAAAAATTATTTTTTAAAAATCGAAATCATTCATTAATGTTTGGGTCAACGTGTTTAATAACTTTCCTAAACACTGTAATCCATATTTTTAATTTTCTTAAAATAAAAAACATTTAATGACTATTCTATTTTTAAAATTCAAAAAAGAGTCATTAATGTTTTTATAATTTTTTTTATTTTTTAATAATCGAAAATTATTCATTAATGTTTCGGTCAAAGTGTTTAATAACTTTCCTAAACACTATAATCCAGATTTTTAATTTTTTTTAAAATAAAAAACATTTAATGACTATTCTATTTTTAAAATTCAAAAAAGAGTCATGTTTTTATAAAAGAATTTATTTTTTAAAAATCGAAAATCATTCATTAATGTTTCGGTCAACGTGTTTAATAACTTTCCTAAACACTATAATCCAAATTTTTACTTTTTTTAAAATAAAAAACATTTAATGACTATTCTATTTTTAAAAGTCAAAAAAGAGTCATTAATGTTTTTATAAAAATAAATATTTTTTAAAATCGAAAATCATTCATTAATGTTTCGGTAAAAGTGTTTAATAGGAAGGAACATTATCTAAAGTGACCCATGTATAAGTAAAAGGAGCATTACTCAATAATTTTAACCGACTATTACCTTATAGATGCTATTTATACGCTAAAAATAGTAATGTGACAAATCAAATAATTCAGCATTTATTTTGTGTTTAAATGTCATTAATTTTAAAAACTGGATTTTTTTTAAATTTTGATTTTGAATGTTTAAAAATAAATTTATAAATGTATTTATATATGATTAATAATTTTATGTTTAAAGGTTATTAATTAAATTGTAATCATAATTATTAACATTAGATGTTTCCAATATTGTGTAACTCACGATAAATGCTAATTATACGCTCCATATTTGCGAAATCGTTGCTAACCCCACATTGTGTAAATCTTCTTCCACATTTTGCTTCCCGGACTACTCCACAGCCGGGTGTTTAATAACTTTCCTAAACACTATAATCCATAATTTTTAATTTTTTTAAAATAAAAACATTTAATAACTATTCTATTTTTAAAATTAAAAAAAAAGTCATTAATGTTTTTATAAATGTTTTTTATTTTTTAAAAATTGAAATCATTCATTAATGTTTGGGTCAACGTGTTTAATAACTTTCCTAAACACTGTAATCTAGATTTTTAATTTTCTTAAAATAAAAAAAATGTAATGACTATTCTATTTTTAAAATTCAAAAAAGAGTCATTAATGTTTTTATAAAATTTTTTATTTTACATCAACGAAAATTATTCATTAATGTTTCGGTCAAAGTGTTTAATAACTTTCCTAAACACTATAATCCAGATTTTTAATTTTTTTTAAATAAAAAACATTTAATGACTATTCTATTTTTAAAATTCAAAAAAGAGTCATGTTTTTATAAAAGAATTTATTTTTTAAAAATCGAAAATCATTCATTAATGTTTCGGTCAACGTGTTTAATAACTTTCCTAAACAATATAATCCACATTTTTTGTTTTTTTAAAATAAAAAACATTTAATAACTATTCTATTTTTAAAATTCAAAAAAGAGTTATTAATGTTTTTATAAAAAAATTTATTTTTTAAAAATCGAAATCATTCATTAATGTTTCGGTCAACGTGTTTAATAACTTTCCTAAACAATATAATCCACATTTTTTGTTTTTTTAAAATAAAAAACATTTAATAACTATTCTATTTTTAAAATTCAAAAAAGAGTTATTAATGTTTTTATAAAAAAAATTATTTTTTAAAAATCGAAATCATTCATTAATGTTTGGGTCAACGTGTTTAATAACTTTCCTAAACACTGTAATCCATATTTTTAATTTTCTTAAAATAAAAAACATTTAATGACTATTCTATTTTTAAAATTCAAAAAAGAGTCATTAATGTTTTTATAATTTTTTTTATTTTTTAATAATCGAAAATTATTCATTAATGTTTCGGTCAAAGTGTTTAATAACTTTCCTAAACACTATAATCCAGATTTTTAATTTTTTTTAAAATAAAAAACATTTAATGACTATTCTATTTTTAAAATTCAAAAAAGAGTCATGTTTTTATAAAAGAATTTATTTTTTAAAAATCGAAAATCATTCATTAATGTTTCGGTCAACGTGTTTAATAACTTTCCTAAACACTATAATCCAAATTTTTACTTTTTTTAAAATAAAAAACATTTAATGACTATTCTATTTTTAAAAGTCAAAAAAGAGTCATTAATGTTTTTATAAAAATAAATATTTTTTAAAATCGAAAATCATTCATTAATGTTTCGGTAAAAGTGTTTAATAGGAAGGAACATTATCTAAAGTGACCCATGTATAAGTAAAAGGAGCATTACTCAATAATTTTAACCGACTATTACCTTATAGATGCTATTTATACGCTAAAAATAGTAATGTGACAAATCAAATAATTCAGCATTTATTTTGTGTTTAAATGTCATTAATTTTAAAAACTGGATTTTTTTTAAATTTTGATTTTGAATGTTTAAAAATAAATTTATAAATGTATTTATATATGATTAATAATTTTATGTTTAAAGGTTATTAATTAAATGGTAATCATAATTATTAACATTAGATGTTTCCAATATTGTGTAACTCACGATAAATGCTAATTATACGCTCCATATTTGCGAAATCGTTGCTAACCCCACATTGTGTAAATCTTCTTCCACATTTTGCTTCCCGGACTACTCCACAGCCGGATGTTTAATAACTTTCCTAAACACTATAATCCATAATTTTTAATTTTTTTAAAATAAAAACATTTAATAACTATTCTATTTTTAAAATTCAAAAAAAAGTCATTAATGTTTTTATAAATGTTTTTTATTTTTTAAAAATCGAAATCATTCATTAATGTTTGGGTCAACGTGTTTAATAACTTTCCTAAACACTGTAATCTAGATTTTTAATTTTCTTAAAATAAAAAAAATGTAATGACTATTCTATTTTTAAAATTCAAAAAAGAGTCATTAATGTTTTTATAAAATTTTTTATTTTACATCAACGAAAATTATTCATTAATGTTTCGGTCAAAGTGTTTAATAACTTTCCTAAACACTATAATCCAGATTTTTAATTTTTTTTAAATAAAAAACATTTAATGACTATTCTATTTTTAAAATTCAAAAAAGAGTCATGTTTTTATAAAAGAATTTATTTTTTAAAAATCGAAAATCATTCATTAATGTTTCGGTCAACGTGTTTAATAACTTTCCTAAACAATATAATCCACATTTTTTGTTTTTTTAAAATAAAAAACATTTAATAACTATTCTATTTTTAAAATTCAAAAAAGAGTTATTAATGTTTTTATAAAAAAATTTATTTTTTAAAAATCGAAATCATTCATTAATGTTTGGGTCAACGTGTTTAATAACTTTCCTAAACACTGTAATCCATATTTTTAATTTTCTTAAAATAAAAAACATTTAATGACTATTCTATTTTTAAAATTCAAAAAAGAGTCATTAATGTTTTTATAAAATTTTTTATTTTTTAATAATAGAAAATTATTCATTAATGTTTCGGTCAAAGTGTTTAATAACTTTCCTAAACACTATAATCCATATTTTTAATTTTTTTTTAAAATAAAAAACATTTAATGACTATTCTATTTTTAAAATTCAAAAAAGAGTCATGTTTTTATAAAAGAATTTATTTTTTAAAAATCGAAAATCATTCATTAATGTTTCAGTCAACGTGTTTAATAACTTTCCTAAACACTATAATCCAAATTTTTACTTTTTTTAAAATAAAAAACATTTAATGACTATTCTATTTTTAAAAGTCAAAAAAGAGTCATTAATGTTTTTATAAAAATAAATATTTTTTAAAATCGAAAATCATTCATTAATGTTTCGGTCAAAGTGTTTAATAGGAGGAACATTATCTAAAGTGACCCATGTATAAGTAAAAGGAGCATTACTCAATAATTTTAACCGACTATTACCTTATAGATGCTATTTATACGCTAAAAACAGTAATGTGACAAATCAAATAATTCAGCATTTATTTTGTGTTTAAATGTCATTAATTTTAAAAACTGGATTTTTTTTTAAATTTTGATTTTGAATGTTTAAAAATAAATTTATAAATGTATTTATATATGATTAATAATTTTATGTTTAAAGGTTATTAATTAAATGGTAATCATAATTATTAACATTAGATGTTTCCAATATTGTGTAACTCACGATAAATGCTAATTATACGCTCCATATTTGCGAAATCGTTGCTAACCCCACATTGTGTAAATCTTCTTCCACATTTT
Organism: Ambrosia x helenae; assembly: GCA_030844895.1. Lineage (NCBI taxonomy): Eukaryota > Viridiplantae > Streptophyta > Magnoliopsida > Asterales > Asteraceae > Ambrosia > Ambrosia x helenae. The sequence continues at coordinate 85,636,087 of CM061225.1, forward strand.
GCTTCCCGGACTACTCCACAGCCGGGTGTTTAATAACTTTCCTAAACACTATAACCCATAATTTTTAATTTTTTTAAAATAAAAACATTTAATAACTATTCTATTTTTAAAATTCAAAAAAAAAGTCATTAATGTTTTTATAAATGTTTTTTATTTTTTAAAAATCAAAATCATTCATTAATGTTTGGGTCAACGTGTTTAATAACTTTCCTAAACACTGTAATCTAGATTTTTAATTTTCTTAAAATAAAAAAATGTAATGACTATTCTATTTTTAAAATTCAAAAAAGAGTCATTAATGTTTTTATAAAATTTTTTATTTTACATCAACGAAAATTATTCATTAATGTTTCGGTCAAAGTGTTTAATAAATTTCCTAAACACTATAATCCAGATTTTTAGTTTTTTTTAAATAAAAAACATTTAATGACAATTCTATTTTTAAAATTCAAAAAAGAGTCATGTTTTTATAAAAGAATTTATTTTTTAAAAATCGAAAATCATTCATTAATGTTTCGGTCAACGTGTTTAATAACTTTCCTAAACAATATAATCCACATTTTTTGTTTTTTTAAAATAAAAAACATTTAATAACTATTCTATTTTTAAAATTCAAAAAAGAGTTATTAATGTTTTTATAAAAAAAATTATTTTTTAAAAATCGAAATCATTCATTAATGTTTGGGTCAACGTGTTTAATAACTTTCCTAAACACTGTAATCCATATTTTTAATTTTCTTAAAATAAAAAACATTTAATGACTATTCTATTTTTAAAATTCAAAAAAGAGTCATTAATGTTTTTATAATTTTTTTTATTTTTTAATAATCGAAAATTATTCATTAATGTTTCGGTCAAAGTGTTTAATAACTTTCCTAAACACTATAATCCAGATTTTTAATTTTTTTTAAAATAAAAAACATTTAATGACTATTCTATTTTTAAAATTCAAAAAAGAGTCATGTTTTTATAAAAGAATTTATTTTTTAAAAATCGAAAATCATTCATTAATGTTTCGGTCAACGTGTTTAATAACTTTCCTAAACACTATAATCCAAATTTTTACTTTTTTTAAAATAAAAAACATTTAATGACTATTCTATTTTTAAAAGTCAAAAAAGAGTCATTAATGTTTTTATAAAAATAAATATTTTTTAAAATCGAAAATCATTCATTAATGTTTCGGTAAAAGTGTTTAATAGGAAGGAACATTATCTAAAGTGACCCATGTATAAGTAAAAGGAGCATTACTCAATAATTTTAACCGACTATTACCTTATAGATGCTATTTATACGCTAAAAATAGTAATGTGACAAATCAAATAATTCAGCATTTATTTTGTGTTTAAATGTCATTAATTTTAAAAACTGGATTTTTTTTAAATTTTGATTTTGAATGTTTAAAAATAAATTTATAAATGTATTTATATATGATTAATAATTTTATGTTTAAAGGTTATTAATTAAATTGTAATCATAATTATTAACATTAGATGTTTCCAATATTGTGTAACTCACGATAAATGCTAATTATACGCTCCATATTTGCGAAATCGTTTCTAACCCCACATTGTGTAAATCTTCTTCCACATTTTGCTTCCCGGACTACTCCACAGCCGGGTGTTTAATAACTTTCCTAAACACTATAATCCATAATTTTTAATTTTTTTAAAATAAAAACATTTAATAACTATTCTATTTTTAAAATTAAAAAAAAAGTCATTAATGTTTTTATAAATGTTTTTTATTTTTTAAAAATCGAAATCATTCATTAATGTTTGGGTCAACGTGTTTAATAACTTTCCTAAACACTGTAATCTAGATTTTTAATTTTCTTAAAATAAAAAAAATGTAATGACTATTCTATTTTTAAAATTCAAAAAAGAGTCATTAATGTTTTTATAAAATTTTTTATTTTACATCAACGAAAATTATTCATTAATGTTTCGGTCAAAGTGTTTAATAACTTTCCTAAACACTATAATCCAGATTTTTAATTTTTTTAAATAAAAAACATTTAATGACTATTCTATTTTTAAAATTCAAAAAAGAGTCATGTTTTTATAAAAGAATTTATTTTTTAAAAATCGAAAATCATTCATTAATGTTTCGGTCAACGTGTTTAATAACTTTCCTAAACAATATAATCCACATTTTTTGTTTTTTTAAAATAAAAAACATTTAATAACTATTCTATTTTTAAAATTCAAAAAAGAGTTATTAATGTTTTTATAAAAAAATTTATTTTTTAAAAATCGAAATCATTCATTAATGTTTGGGTCAACGTGTTTAATAACTTTCCTAAACACTGTAATCCATATTTTTAATTTTCTTAAAATAAAAAACATTTAATGACTATTCTATTTTTAAAATTCAAAAAAGAGTCATTAATGTTTTTATAATTTTTTTTATTTTTTAATAATCGAAAATTATTCATTAATGTTTCGGTCAAAGTGTTTAATAACTTTCCTAAACACTATAATCCAGATTTTTAATTTTTTTTAAAATAAAAAACATTTAATGACTATTCTATTTTTAAAATTCAAAAAAGAGTCATGTTTTTATAAAAGAATTTATTTTTTAAAAATCGAAAATCATTCATTAATGTTTCGGTCAACGTGTTTAATAACTTTCCCAAACACTATAATCCAAATTTTTACTTTTTTTAAAATAAAAAACATTTAATGACTATTCTATTTTTAAAAGTCAAAAAAGAGTCATTAATGTTTTTATAAAAATAAATATTTTTTAAAATCGAAAATCATTCATTAATGTTTTCGGTCAAAGTGTTTAATAACTTTCCTAAACACTATAATCCAGATTTTTAATTTTTTTAAAATAAAAAACATTTAATGACTATTCTATTTTTAAAATTCAAAAAATAGTCATTAATGTTTTTATAAAAATAAAATAATTTTTTAAAAATCGAAAATCATTCATTAATGTTTCAGTCAAAGTGTTTAATAACTTGCCTAACATTGTAATCCCGATTTTTATTTTTTTTTAAAATAAAAAACATTTAATGACTATTCTATTTTTAAAATTCAAAAAAGAAGAAAGAAAAATCTAACCTCGTATGCAAGACGGATGCCTTTGAACACCTCACCAGCTTGTGAATCCTTGTTAACATTAAATCCACAGTATTAAACGGATTATTATGAAATCATGAAAGAGAAAAATCTTATAAACAATCGGAAAAATCTGAAAATAATTATAACGAAACAACAATATATAACAGGAATCGTATGAAAAAGCAAGAAACAATCGTTACCTTGAAGGAGAGAGACGAAGAACATGAAACCTAAACCCCCAAATCTGCAAAATTATTTAAAAGCAATCAACAATACAAAAAAATAGGTTAATATCAACAATCGATTATCCCCGAAAATCATTAAATATGGAAATCATTATAAGAAACAAACAATCGCCTAAATATGAAAATCATTATAACCAACAAACAATATATAACAGGAATCGTATTAAAAAAATTGAAACAATGGTTACCTTGAATGAGTGACACGAAGAAGATGAATGATCGGAGCCGACGAACACACACAAAACAAACAGACTGATAATAAGTATAACAAAGAACAATATGTAACAGGAATATTATGAAAAAGAAAGAAAGAATCGTTACCAATGATCGGAGATAGAAGCGTTGGTTTGATGAAGAAGAAACGATCGCAATCTTCTTCTTCAAATGAGAGAGAGCGAATCAGAGAGAATGAGGGAAGAAAGAGAAACGCGTGTGTTTTTATTAGGGTATTGATTGGGTAGGTTAATGATTTTAGGAAACTATTAACTCACCAATTTTGACCATATTTATGTATTTTTAATCTAATTTTAATTTAAAAAAAAAGGAAAATTTTATAAATTACAAGAGGCAGGACACGTGTCACAATATGGGAAGAGAGAGGAATTGAGGTGAAATGAGGGAGTGCCAAGTGTCCTCATGGACTTTGTTTTATTAGATGTATAGATGTATATAACCACTAGCTGATTACGGGTCCCGGGTTGAAAAATCTAATTTTACGTGATAATCTATTGCAAATGGCTTAAGATAACTAACCACAAAATCTCTCAATCATTGCATTTTCATAGTATTTTAAATGATAACATGGCGATTGGGCTGATTTTCAACATCGTAGATAAGAACCTGGTTTAAAAGAAAAAACATGATTAATGAATAACATGAACACTTTGTGTGTTTTTTTTCCCGTATAAACGAAACCCCACAAAAAATAGTCGATTTTTTCTCCGTTTTTTATATAGCACTATGGTACTCGCTGGAAAGATAATAAAACGCTCGTTAATTTGGTGTAATTTTTTTCTTTAAAAAATCCCGTATATAAAAGATATAAACGTTTAAAAATTATGGGAAGAAACATGAGAGAGAAAATTTTAAATTTATTTTTCCTAAAATAACTCAATTTAATTTTAGTAATTGAGAAATTTATGGTTTTATGTTTATCTTTTTTAATTAAAAAGGGAAATAATTCAAAAAAAAACTAAAATCTTTCGATTATGATGCCACGTGACACTCTCAAGGGGAGGTTGAGGCCTCCATTGCACGCCACATCAGCATATACGTTTTCTTTTATATATATAGATAGATTTAGAAGGTTTAATAATTTTAAAAAAAAAAAAATTTAGAAGGTTTAATAAATTATCATATATTATGTTATAGTATAACAAATAACAATCTATATCTTTATTTATAGTATATCATAATTCTCAAAAGAATTTTTAAAATTTAAGAGTTCTAAGAGGGTGTTTGGGATTGCATTTTGAATCTGAGTTTTAGATTATTGCGTTTTGAAAACGCAGATAATCAGTTTTTAATGTTTGGGATTGCATTCTGAAAACGCAGATAATCACTTTTTTAGGCTACCAAAACGCAATAATCTATAAGCAGCTCTAACCCTGCTTTTCCAAAACGTATAATCTGATTTGAATAATCAATCCCTAACACCCCCTAAGTTTAATTACATGTGAATTATGATATAACATATAATGCATATAATAACTACTTTTTCTAGGGCAAACTTGTCTTTAAAACATCCTATTTAGTTATGGAAGTGACCCCACGTTACGTGACGGGACAAACCAATTTTGAATGAAAGTTAAATGGAAATGCAGACAAAATAGTAATAATAACACTAATTAAAAAAAAACCTAAAACTGAAATATTGTAAAAATATAAAAATGCTTTAGTTTCCCCTAACACCAGTCGGTTCTAGGATGTTTGGTTTATTTTTTGTCCATCCTGGTTTCTTACCCGTGCCGATTTGGCCAAAGAACTTAAAAGAAACCAAACTTGTTTTCAACCCGAACAAAAAATGAGTTATCTCTAGGCTAATTTAATGTAATAGACACTTTTTGGGCTTTTTTTTTTTTTTTGATTTTGTTGTCAAAAAAGTTGAAATATAAGTTTCTTAAAACATTACTTCAACATTTATGTAGTCTCAACAATTTCATGTATTAAGAAGCATGAATAGAAAACTTGAACCAAGATGAATATCCAGTAATAACTGTAATGAGCCCATCTCCTCACGTACCTTCAAATTATATTTTGTGCAAGGGTATTTTTTATATAGTGTTCCCAATAAGTAATACAATGCTTTTTAGGACCGTCAGTACGAAAAGAAGTATAATCTATAGTTGGATTTAGTCGACAAGTTATATTTCTCAAACATTTGATAAACAGTTAAATAACTTAATATTATTACATATCATACAAATATTGTTATTTTCATTTAAAGAAATATGTTGCATTTAATAAACTATGAAATAACTTACTCTTATTACATATAATTAATAATGTTATTTTAATTTAAAGAATATAATATGTTTAATTTTATGTGGCGTGTGAATTTTATGATATTTATAAATAGATAACTTTAAGTCTATTTATTTGTTCCTTAGTTATATATAATAACATAATACTATTACTTATTTTGTTTTTATAAATTTCTTTAATTTTGTTTTGTTCTAATTTAATATGTATTTCTATCATTTTTTATTTATATAAGTTTAAAAAATATTATTGAGAAAATGCATTTAGTTCATTTAAAGTTTATTAAATAAAGTATTAATTAATTAGAAGTTTATAGTAAAGGTGCCAATATTTAGACACCCAAAAAAAATATTGTGACACCCAATATACTCCTCGTATTGACCAATACGAGGAGTATTGAAGTCAAAGGCTGCATACTAATATTTGAAGGAATGTCAGATCTGAAATCTCATACTCATATGCCTCGTATGACCAATACGAGGCATATCAGAGCCACGTATTGAGTCTGAAACTAACTAGGCATAGAAGTGATATGGGTTTAATATGTCTCGTATAGACCTATATGAGGAATATTGACATTTTTTTTGTTGTAGCAAACTCTGTACATTTTATACAATACTACCATGGACTATACGATATTACCCGATATGATACGATTCAAGAACTATACTACCATATAAATATTTTTACTTTTAAAAAAGAAAATATTAATAAATTTTATGTATAAATGGTAAAAAGTTTTCAAAAAAAAAAAACCCCACTAAAATACATTGATCTATCAATAAAAAAACTATTTTCGAATGTATTAAAATACAACGATCAATCGATTTAAAAAATATTTTTTCAAACCAACCTTATAACTACTTCAAACTCAACAAAACAAAACAAACATCTTCAAAACCAAACAAAAGAAATATTTTTTATAAAATAATATTGGTAACAAAAAGTTGTAATTTTTTTAAAAATAATATTAGAATGATTATAACTATTTTTTTTTGTTAATTTTTAGATTTTTTAAAAGTTAATTTAGTATTTTTAGTTATTTAAACACAATAAAAGTGAAAATACAAAAAAAATAAAAAAAAAGACCCTAATATATCTCATATTGATTTATCTGAGGCATATTAGGGGAAATGATCCCCCCTATAACACTTCTTAGGCTAGTACCAGACCTAATACTTGGCTCTGATTTGCCTCGTATTGGCATTCCCTGGGATGTCAGTTTGCAGCTTTTAACTTCAATACTCCTTTTATTGATCAATACAAGGAGTATATAACGTGTCGAGTTAGATTCTCAGGGTGTTAAAAGAGACAAAGCCTTATATTAAATAATGTATTAATGTGTATTAAGATTTGAGGTAAATTATAACGATGACCTCCTCTAATGATGTTAAATTACCTGTTGGTCATCTAGAAATAGGGATGAGGTCGGTACCGTACTTGTACTCGTACCTGTACCGAAAATACCGGTACCGAATCTGAACAAAAGTGAGTACCGAGTACCCACGGTATGGGTACCAGTATGGGTATCGGTACTGCTATTTCGGTATGGTACCCGTTTTGGTCCACGTTGTTATTTTTCTTTTTTGAGCACTCGTAAGGATACCAAGTAGGTAAACCATTACGAGTATCAATACTATACGGACACCAAATTAATAAAATCGGTACGAGTATCAATATGGTACAGGTACCAATAGGTAAAATTGATACGAATTCCATAAATCTATACTATATTAATTATAATGCACGAGTACGGGTATCGGTACCGCTATTTCGGTATGGTACCCGTTTTGGTCCACGTTGTTATTTTTCTTTTTTGAGCACTCGTAAGGGTACCAAGTAGGTAAACCATTACGAGTATCAATACTATACGGGCACCAAATTAATAAAATCGGTACGAGTATCAATATGGTACAGGTACCAATAGGTAAAATTGATACGAATTTCATAAATCTATACTATATTAATTATAATAATGCATGAGAGAGTGGTAGTTAAAGATACCCAAAAGTTAAGAACTTTATTTTCATTAACAACTCTAAAATAGGGGTAAAATAGTCACTTAAACACTTTTACACTTTAATTCACTTAGTTAGTAGTTACACTTTTCTCCGATTCCCTAGAAAATTATAATTCTTTTATTTAATCCTATCATAACTTTTAAACTATTATGATTTAAAAACTTTCAAAAATACCGTGACGACATGCGCTCATCTTTGTCAACGTTTCGATCTTTGTCATAGTCAATATCGACGTGTAGTTTGAAATGTACAAGAAAGAAATGCGTTATGTAAAAGTGATTGTTGCATTGCATATTTAACTAAAAGAATATAAAAGAAATAAATATTTATTAGACCATGTATAGTGGGGGGGATTTAAATTTAAGGCCCCTTTAATGATTGGTCCACGTGGCACATGAGTCAGCATGAGGCTTTAAAATAAAATGGGGTGTAGTGGGGTGGGGGGGGGGGGGCTTAAATTTAAGGCATCATCCAATGATTGTTAGTTATTATTATTATTTTTATAAATTAATCAAGTAAAAGTAATAAAAAAACACAAATAATATTAAAACCACACAAATAATATTAAAACCATACATTACATACTCCTACATTAAACCTTAATTAAAACATTACATAATCCTAAATTAAAACATTTTTTAAACCTAAATTACTTGAACACACCCACGGAGAGTAGTTATCCCAATCCTCTAGTGTATACTCCGGCAACAACACAAAACGATCGCTATCATGACCGTCCGACCTAGCATCCGAGTGGATGCAGCCAAAGTCAGGACTTGAAAGATAGTATGGTTCATCATCCATACTCATATACTCCCCACCAATATCTGCTTCGTACCCTTCCTCATTTGAATCCCGAGTAAGAGGGTTTGGGGTGAGGTTGGGTTGTGTCTCCACCAGTCGTAGCTGTCCCAATCCCATGACAGTTATGGTGTAGTCAATACAGCAGATACATTCCTCATCTGTAAGAGGAGCACCTGGATCGGTTACTATTCCACCTGGTAAAGGAGGAATGGTTGTTACTCGACGAGGAGTGTACACTGTAGGAGGAGGGGTGTACACTGGTGGACGAGTAGGAGTGTACATTATAAGAGGAGGAGATGACATTGATTAAGGAGGATGAGGAGGAGAGGACACTGGTTGACGACGCATGTAGCGAGAGTATCACCGAAGATTGGAAAGTCCAGCAGGTTCGTTAGGATAAATACCACCCATATCATTGAATGTTTGACTGATAATTGTGACTGATAATTAGTTCTGTGTGGTTTGTAGTGTGGTTTATATATATAATTGAAATTGAAAAAAAAGTAAAAAAAAAATGACCGTTAAAGATACGTTAAGGGAGGGGGGAAAATTATGACCGTTCAAAAAGGGATGGGTGGGGTTGGCTGAGGTGGCGGCGTTATATTGGTTGAGAGTTGTTGTGCACCGGTTAATAATTTAAAGCCCCTCCTTTTTTTTGTAATTAGCTCCCCCCTGTAATGGTGTTGGGGGCGTTAGTTTTGATTTAACGTCCATAATAGTGCCCCACTACGGTTACTCTTAATTAACTGAATTAATCCAAATTTCACCTACAACAAAATGCTTTATAGCTAAAGGGTATGTTTGTCAAAACTAGCTGATGGTTGGAAGCTGATAGCTGGTGGCTGAAAGCTGGTAGCTATAGCTGTAGTTTTTTAAATATATTTTGGTGTTTGGCAGAGTAGTTAGAGCTTTTACTAAAATGTATAAAATGATCAAAATAGGCATTAACTAAAAGTTTGTATGCATGTTTTTTTTATGATAGAATGGGTATCTGTGTCATTTACTCATTAAAACCTTGTAGCTTGTATGAGCTTTTTCTTAAACGCTAGTACTAGTAGCTTTTCAATATAGATCTTTTTCTTCTAACCTAAAAGCTTCAATATCCTTCAACCAAACAAGACTTTTTATTGAGTATGGGCTTTTTCTTAAAGCTTGAAGCTTATAGAAGCTCTTAAAAGCTTCTTGCCAAACATACCCGAACTTTAAAAGATGTAACTAATTGTGACACCCGACAAACCTCAGTTAATACTTTTATAAAACATATAAGTCTACCTTAGCGACACATCAATAAAACATACTTAACGGGATTAATCGAGTCGGTTCAATGATTCAAGGAATCATCGGGAGTCGGTTTACACACATACGTCCAAGGGTTGGTGATTCAGTGGATCAACTGGTAGGAACGCACACAATGTTCATAGTTTTATGATTCAAGGAATCATCGGGGAAACATACACATACACACAAGTCTCAAGTCCCGTGGTTGGTGAATTTACATAATTAGGGGTAACTTATCAAGTATAATATGTTCTACGATCAATTAACAACTTGTGAATACGTGTATATATGGATTGGTATGATAATATATGTTTCAAGTGTCATTTTGGTTCGTTGGGACAAATGAAAGACATAATATCTCATTCTCACCTACGAAGTTGCAAATGAGAGACAAAATATCCCATTCACACCAACGATGGTGCAAATGAGAGACATAATTTCTCATTCTCACCTATGAAGGTGCGAATGAGAGACATAATTCCTCATTCTCACCAATGAAGGTGCGAATGAGAACAAACTATATAAGCATCTCTTTGGTTCATTCTCATTATTTCACAACCCTGACTCGCCTCCAAGTGCTCTCTTACAAACCCCAACCTGTAGAAACGAATTTTTGCCCTTATTTCTTAGATCCTTAAGCCAAATCAAGTTTATAAACAATATCAAGTGAAGATTCAAGGTGTGTTAATAATCTAAACCCGTTTCATTACATTTTTATGTGTTTTTATAAACCCTAACTATCCAGATCTGATTTCAAAGTGTTTTCCTAAATAAAAACCTTTCTAAAACCTTTCTAATTAGGGCTTTTGTGTTTTATGTTGATAGAATGATAATAGGATGCTGATTAAATGACTTGAGATTGTTTAGAAGCATGATTAAGTGATGTTTGAATGATTGATTGATTGAAGTTTTGTGGACTTTGACCCATTTTGGGGTTTATGTTATAGATCTAGGGCTTGTAGCATGAGTATGATGAAAATAACATGTTAGGAACACATTCGGATGATTTAATCTATATTGAATAATCTGGAAAATGAAGTTTTTAGATTTATTTTAATACTTTCCATTTTGGGTAAACTTTTCATGCATTGAGTGGCATCTCCATAATTTGTCATTTTAGGAATTATATGATTTGATATGCAAAGTGAACAAATTGATGACTGAATCAAGTGTGATAACATGCTATTAGGTTAGATAGGTGTTACTGCAGGGATTAGTTATGATTCGTTGGGTTTTCAATCGGATTTGAAGGGTTTTTGTTCGTCAAAATGGTTTATCAGCTGAACAGTGCGAATGAGAGGAAAGATTTCCTCATTCGCATGATCGATTGGTGCGAATGAGAGGAAGGATTTCCTCATTCGCATAAATGTGAAATTTTGTGAATCTTTTGTATAAACCAAGTGTTTTACGCACATTACTTGTATGAGAACTATATATGCTTGTTAAACTGAAATAACGGGTCACCAATGGGATGTCGAGCCTTGTGTGGTCGTGTCAAACATTAAACACTTTTACAAATATACAAAGTCAAGGTCTTTGACAACTAAGGGTTATTAGACAAACAAATCATCGGTTAAACACTTATAGGCTATCTATGGTAGGTTTCCAGTAGTCGGGACTAACATAACTCGCCTGGTATATTACTTACTTGAAGACGCAACCTAAGGTGAGTTTCACAGCCCCACTTTTACTGTTTTTACTTTCGGGGAGAAAAATGCTACAACACTCTAAACTTTTGGATTACATAAACATTATCACATCACTTGTGCACTGCCAATCCTTACAACAATTCAAACTATTAAAGGGGTGTGTTAGTGGGGGATAAGGCAAACCAAGGGCGAACCAAGGGTAGACCGAGGGCAAACCAAGGGCAAACCGAGGGCAGAACGAAGGCAAACCGGAGGAAAACCGTAGGGCAGACCATAGGATACCCACGGTAGTCGGAACACTTGAGAATTGAGTAAAATGTCCAACTGGCTTTAAATCAAAATAGTGTGTTATGTGAATCCGGTTTTTCTGAAAGTTGTCCAACATCAAAACCTGTGAACTCACCAGCATTTTATGTTGACGTATTTTAGCATGTTTTCTCAGGTCGCTGGTGGGGTGTTGGTGTTTCAATAAAACTTAAACTTCTTTTCAAAAGAGGCAGAGTCCTGAAGGAGGTGCCAAAAGCTTTGGTGAAAAGGTGATTAAGTGAGGAAACAAAAAGACACTTACAAGTTTTAAATTTATAATTTAAAACGATAGTTGCTCAACGTTCTAGACCCAGCACAATAGACAAGCGTACCTATCGTGTATAGTATTGAAATGTGCAAATACCGAGTATCGAATCAGTGGACACGATTTTTACTACTCAGCTTTACCTAAAAATTACTTAATGGACTTTTTAAAATGCAAGAAGAAAAGTAAAATGAGAGACGTAAACTTTAAGATAAATCAATGACAAAACAATGGTGTTGCTTCAGGATCAGATGGGACCTGGTAAGATAATAGTAATCTTTTATTAAAGTGGCGTATTTAAGTTGCGCACTTGTGCTTCAACCTAGAGTTGCATAACTACATTCTCTAGATGTGACTGTTTTCGCATAACTGTATAAACGACTCATGTTCTTAATGTTTTTATGATGGTCTCCCAAACCGGGTAGCTCACCTCTCAACAATGAAAAGAAAATGACTCGAGACCGTGTCGACTCAACCCCAAATTACCTACCTCCCAGTGTTGCGATATAGACATCTAACTACTCTAGACTTTTATGAATAACTTGTCGGTGGTCGGAGAATGACCGAACAAGTTACCACATAATATCATAGAGGAGTCGTGACTAACCAGAACACGTGTGTCCCCTACTTGATTTAATTAATTTATCAAAAAGCGAGTGGTCTATTACTAATTGTGTGACAATATAGTAATGAAAGAAAATAAAGACCGTTTTCTTTCAACAAGGGTTCATCAATCCTTAACTTGCTCCAAAGCATTCACATAGACAATGAAGCTAATTCGTAGAATTAAGTCTTGACTTATCACTAGGACCGAGTATAAAGACCGTACCGACCCTAAGTGAGATCTTAATAGTAGAGGATTAAGCCACTAAGTGTGTGTATTTCTACTCACAAATTGGCTAATCACTACTCGCGGGATCATGTTAGCTTACAAGTGCATGGGTTGTTACTGTAACACCCCAACCGATGGCGGAATCATCGAGGTGCCACGTAGTGACGATTGTTCAAAAGCTCATGGTACTAAAATGTAAATATATAATTATTGAATATTGTTTTACAACATGTGAAATTAAATACAAGACAACAATAATAAAGATAATTGATTGATTTAATCTAAGTCCAAAGTCCTATGTGAAGCGTCAAGCAGCTTATCCTGAAACATGCACGAAAAATAATTTTGTCAACATATGTTGTTGGTGAGTACTACTTAGTTTTGTACATATAGTATAAGTTTGAAAAGGTAGTACAATTCATGTGTCTAGCATCACCAAGGCATTATGTAAACACGCAAGTAACCAAACAAGACAAAGATCACATGTAAAGTTGTACAATGAAATTGATGATGAGCACCTCAACACGTGTGAGTCTAAATGAGCACCATAACATAAGTTATGTCTAAATGAGCACCGTAACATAAGTTACGTCTGTATGTAAAGAGCACCATAACATAAGTTATGTCTAAATGAGCACCGTAATATAAGTTACGTCTGTATGTAAAGAGCACCATAACATAAGTTATGTCTATATGTATGATTTTGTATGTAAGCTACGTTCATGTTCAAGCATAAGCACAAAGTTAATCAAGACACGTATATGAATTGTAACTGAATAAAAATGTATGTGTAAATGAATTTGTAAGTTTTGTATACTTGTGCATGAATCACCCCAAAAAAAATGTAAAACGAAAAAGGGGATAAGTAATACTCACCTTAGCAAGGTGGTAAGTCTTGTGTAATTGAATAAGTATATTCCAACGTTGCCAAGTATCACCCTATGTATAATGTAACAAATAAGTCTAAGTCTATTTGGTCTATAAGTATTTTCTAGGGCTTCGAATTGGGGATAAGTATTCGTTTGATTAAACGTTTAATAAATAAAAGAAATTTGATAAATAAATAAACAAAAAGTCTTTGAGTAAACTTTGAATCAAATATGGTCACAACATTAAGTTTTAAGTGTGAAAATAATTTTTATAAAATTATTTTCTTGAAAATAGAATATTTAATCTATTTATTTCAAATTGTCAAAAATGTATATTGTTATACAAGTTTAGGATAATTTTTTTGGGGTTTTATAAAATCGTTTTGATATTTTTATAGAATTTTAAAATTTTAATTGAATAAACTTGTAATATTTATTATATATATTAAATTAATGATTTTTTAAAAATAACTAAAAATTGGACAGCAAAGTTTATCATTGGAATATCATAAAATAAATTTTGTAGAATTTATAAAATAGTTTTAGTATTTTAAAACGATTTTTAAAAGAATTAAGAAAATATAAGTATAAAGAATAACACAAAAAAATGCTTATGATGGGACTCGAACCTTGGCCCTTGGCCGGTTCAGAGTTTTTGTGAGAAGGGGCCAACCAACTGATCTGAACAAGTTGGTTGTGTTATTTTTGTTTCAAAATAATTATATAAGATACTCGCTGTTCTTCCCCAATTCTATTTATTCAAGCCCTAGATTTTTCAATCAGTTATAAAACGCGATTATAACTAAATTAACCATAGGGCTTTTTGTCACACCACGCCAATGGCGGAAACACGTGGCGCGACGCTCGAAAGCATATCAAAGTCAAGATTAACACAAACTATATTTAATTAGAAAAGATCATTATATTAAGATGTCGGGAAGGAGTACCTGGTTTCAAACATTACTTAAAACCACAAACATTAAGTTTTAAAGTGGGGTGTTTCCGTTTATGTCCCAACCCGAAGGTAACAATAGATGAAACCCCCAACCATTGTCCGACATCCCAAATTCCACCGTACTAGCCGCATACCTGTTCAGCACTTAGTTACCTGAAAGATATGTTTAAAAAGACGTCAATATATAAAATATTGGTGAGTTCACAGGTTTTAGTTTCGTAAATACGACATTTTTACATTCTGTGCAAATCCAGCACGTTTTTACTTCCTGTGCAAATCCAGCACATTTTTACCTCCTGTGCAATCCAGCACATTTTTACATCCTGTGCAATCCAGCACATTTTTACATCCTGTGCAATCCAGCACATTTTGTGGCCTTTGTACGGAGTAGCTAGCTCCTACAAACTATGATGGTAAGTAATCCCCTGAGCCCCATAACCAAACCAAGACTATTAAATATGCCCCGCTCCAAGTCGTTTCTCGGAAATCAACGACTTAAGTTCAGAATACGTGCACCTCTTGTCTTTACCGGGTTGACGCTATCAACCAGAGGTGGGCCTCGTCAGGCACCGATAGTACTATCCAAATATTCCTTTGGTTTCATTTTACCTGAATTAATGGTTACAGTAGCGAGGACCCAACCCCGAGTGGCGACCAAAAACTCAAGTACTCATCATGCCACTTACCACATTTTAACCTTTGAAAACATTTCAATATGTGATAATTTTTGACAAAACATATCTTTCCCCCAGTTAAAACAGTAAAATGGGGCCGTGAAACTCACCTTAATTCCCATGCTTAGCTAGCAAATAAAATCCAAAGCTTTGACCGACTTCCTCGTGCCCTAATTACCAATAAGGGACACCTTAAAGTCTATCACATATAAATCTAGCTTATTTTCCGGTTAAAAGATAGTTTATTCAACTATCTAGACTCGTGTGTACTAACCCGAGCCTTTAAGTGTTTTAACTCGACGAACCGATCGTGACTTATCATATTTCATGAATTCACATACGACATAGTACCCAAGTCGCGCACCTGTTACTATTCGTGTGTAAACCATGTTGGACTAACACCACGAAACGTATAACTCATCCCGAGTAATAGCTTGTCTCGTAAATCGGATAAATGTAATCGTCTTGTATAGTTATCTTCGGGAAATATACCTTGCCGAAATATAATATAGTTATTAAAATCCATTTTAATAACATTCGTTATTTCTTTTCCCGAATCCGAGTATCTTACAAATCTCAAGACTTTGCTTTTTATAAAAAGGTTTTCCAAATAAATCCGAACGCTTATACATCTTTTAATCCGAACAACAAACATATTTTAGTTACCAAGTAACCTTTAAAAACTCGTCAATCCTTGACGCTTGGTAGCAAAA
Organism: Ambrosia x helenae; assembly: GCA_030844895.1. Classification (NCBI taxonomy): domain Eukaryota; kingdom Viridiplantae; phylum Streptophyta; class Magnoliopsida; order Asterales; family Asteraceae; genus Ambrosia; species Ambrosia x helenae. The sequence continues at coordinate 85,652,250 of CM061225.1, forward strand.
GACTATATATTTGTTTGAAATATTTCTCGGAATGGACTATTATTGTTACAAATAATATTTGTCAAAACGTCGTGGTTGTACATGACTACATTTGTCAAGCGCTTGGAAAGTTATTTATAAGAACGAACAATAAAGTCATACTTGTCGCGCTTCGGATTTATAAAAATTTCGGCAGAGTTTCCTCTGTTTTTGGTATAAACCAGACAACACAAGTTGTCTACAAATTCCCAAAATCAACTCCTAACAAAGACGACATTATATTTATCCGCATTCTAATCCGCGAGATTTTATATGTTGTGACTATTTATATAAATCATCCTGTTTATATAAATATATATATACGTATAGTCCATCAATTTAGTCCAACAACAACGCAAGTCACGACTAATACACAAATATTAGCTCATAATGCTTTTCGTTAATATTTTTATCGGTTCGTTAGCGAGTTAGTCGTTCATATTTATATATTTTAGGAATATATGTGTAAATAATAATATAACGAAATAATTGCTAGTTAATTATACCGTAACGCTTGACCAAAGTTTACTGAGTTGACCGGGTTGACCAACCCGAATCTGACCGGATCTACCCGAGAGCACCATACTTGACCCACGACTAGAACTTGAAGACGGCACGCAAACCGAGCCAGATCGGAATCTGAACCGGAAGCATAATCTTGACCCGAGCCCCGAGTCCCGAACCCAAAACTGACCGGACCCGAACCGCCGGACGCCACCATCGTGGCCGGACCACCGGTGCCGTGGCCGGACCACCACCACCGTGGCCGGACCACCAAAATCTCCGTTCTGAATACTTGCGCGCCATCGGGACCCAACCAAACCCATTCCAGCCCCTCCTGAACTCGCAAATAGCCGGAAACAACTCGCCGGAATATGGCCGGAGAACGGAATTTCGTGAAAACTTGTGAGGAGTCCCCCAAAGACCCGATCTAAACGTTTGTACAAAGAAAACTCAAAAACGAGCTTACCGGAAAAGTCGCCGGAATGGTACCAACGTTCAAACCGCTTCGTTTTAGGGAAAACGGCCTTCACCATCGCGTTCGGGGCGTCGAAATTAGTGGGGGTGGGGGTGTCACGCGCCGGAAAAACTTGCCGGAACCGCCGGAAACTCGCCGGAACCGCCGGAAGGTCGCCAAAAACTCGCCGGAACCGCCGGAAGGTCGCCGGAAAAACTTGCCGGAAGGTCGCCGGAAACTCGCCGGAACCGCCGGAAGGTCGCCGGAAAAACTTGCCGGAAGGTCGCCGGAAAAACTCGCCGGAAGGTCGCCGGAAAAAGTCGCCGGACCGCCGCCGGCCGGCCTCCGGTCACCGGAAACTTCTAGAGAGAGGGAGAGTTGAGAGGATTTGGTTTTTAGAGAGAGAAGGAAATGTGGAGAATGAGGGAGGTTGTGAAGGTTATGGCCTTATATAGGTGGGCCTTTGGATTGGGCTTCAAGCCCAATGTCGCGTACCAACTGCTCCGTTTTAGCCCGTTATCGCTTCTGGACTCGGTTTTTGTTCGTAGTCATAAATAACACCAGACTGAGCAATTCCATAATTATTTTCGTCACCCGACGCGTGAAGACGGCACACGCGTTAAAATCGCGTTAATCGGTTCGGTTGTGTTATCCTTCATTTAAATGATCCGATAACTTTCGAAATTCAACCGATAACATTATTTATGATAAATAATTATTCCGGAGGTTCGGTAACGGTTAAAGCCACGCGTTTCGACGTTCGAATCCCATGCCCGTTCCTCTCCGCGTTCTCCAAAACGCTGCGTTTTTGGCCGTTTACCACGCCGTTTTCACATCCGTTCGCATCGATAGTAAATACGTGTTGTATTTTCATAGAATAAGCTTATGTTATTCCAGTTTGACAAATTTTTGCTGATGTCAGTTCGTTACGTTAAACACGCGAAGTCTTTCTTTAAAGGCATCAAGACCTCAACGAACTTTCAAAAGGACATCGTAGGACTCATATCAGCTCAACTAACCATAATTAACCTTAAACCATGTTAATTATTTCTAAAACATGATTAGCATCACGTTAATCGTTGTACGAAATTTGCCGGTTGTCACATTCTCCCCCCGTTAAGAGAATTCCGTCCCGGAATTCAGTTCAAGTCATCCGATACGTTAGTATCCTTGAACAGGGCGGGATGTTTGCGACTCACACGATTACCCCTTTTCTTCGTGAACTCCAGTTCACGCTTAGCGTCCTAACGAACACAATGTCGTGAGTCGGCTACGGCCGAGCTCTTGGGTATCGCAATCCGGCACAAACATCGGTTTTCCCGAAATAGTAGAGCTTTGCGTCAACCTGAATCCTGTCGGTTGAGGAATTGACAATGCTTCCTCAAGCCAGACCTGCGGGATTCGTCAAGAGTCCCACTAAGCTCTTGCGATAGTTCGAGCTTGTTCGTTGCAAGGACAATTTTAACTGACATATCCGAGTCACTGGAGTACTAAGCGAAGTCGCTCCATTACCGTTTTCGTGCTTAACAACACCCTTTCAGCGTATAACACTCAGCAAAGTCCTATACCGATTTGAAGTTCCTAAGGCTAACTCTTTGTTAGCACAACTTCCCGATCGGTTTGGCCACTTATTCAAGAAGATTTGAATCTACCTGATTCGTTGGTCACCTCTTGAACTCATGCCAGATCATGTGTATATCTCTATCTGTCATTCAATGTACTAGAGACGTACACGTATGCACTCCAGAGGACTTCGAGCAGTACACCCCGAACACTAGGGTGATGATTCCTATCACATAGGAAATTCTGGCGATGAAGTACACGAATTTGATTTGCCACCGACACTAATCGTATCACACAGGACACTTCCGTCCAGGACAACAATTCATTCGTTCGAGAATGGTAATCCATAACCATCTCAAATTGAATGTTCCAGACTTGCGTTCAAGGTTTGGCACACCCTGGGGCAGGATAACTACTAAAATCCGATATTGTGAACGTTGGCATCTAGTGTCTAGCCACGACTCTCCAAGAGTATAGGTGGCTATCCGCATGCCTCATATTATAACCACAAGCGAGTATGGGATGAGAAGGTTCCAAACAGCAATCGATCATCGCCTGTGTCTCATCACAGCCACCGGACACCTCAGGCGACAAGACCATTAGGTTCGCTCGTTGAATTTCACTAATCGGGTGATCTTACCAGATCACAAAGCAGTCGACATTCTCGAGGACGCTCCAGGTTGTTTATAGTAGCGGATGGTAATCCCGTGTCCTCACATGGACCGAAATTCACTATGCATCCACTTACAACCTTTTCGTATGAGCGATTATGGTTAGTGGTACTAGGACGCCTAATATGGACTGATGGAGGTCGAAAGTTTTTGCGTCACTTCCACCCCTCAGTTCCCCAGGCAGTAGACAGTGTATATTCAACACACAGCCGTACAATTCCACAATACGCGAGGATTTAAGCCGACTTAAACACAAATGTCTAGAGGCTCACATCAACTCACCACGTTGGTCAACACGGGAATGATGTATATGAATCATCATGATATGGTTGCAGCAACAGACAAAGGATAAGGTCTCGACAACATTTCAACACGTTGGTTTCCTCGAGACGGTAAGCAGAGCATTGGTAACTACCCGAAACAAGGGTACCCAGTGCTTGTCCTGCTATATGTGCCTCACGAGCACTGGTGTCCTATCGTTATTAGCAACCTAGTAAGTCAATTCTAAACAATACAGGACACACGTTCCTTAATTTGACTTTCAGATCCTATGCAGAGATCTGAGTGAAAGGAGTCCTGACCCGAAATCCTCACTCGCCGAATATTTCATCTTCCGGGATCTTTCGAGGTAAGAGGTGAAATTGAGTCATAGATGAATGCATCTGGCACAGATCTCACGTTTGGGCTTGACGGCTTCATGCGCCAAAATCGTTACTTAAAACAACAAACGACCGAGATCGCCCTACAAGAAGTAGTCTTGAGCCTTCCAATAAGGCATCCCATTCAACGACTCAGGTAGTCACACACATGGGTGCAACATGTAAGCTTTCGAGCTCATCTTGGTTAGTCAGGTACTAAACGCACTGACCTGGCAGCTCATATTACTTGGGTGTCTCCAACAGTGCCTGTCAACGACAGGGGATTTTTGCTCTAGCGCGAGCAATGCTACTGAAAAATAACTGGGAACACCCGTATCGACCCAAGGTCGAAAGGGTTCCACTATCCCAAGAATCTACGCACGACACCGAGACAAGATAGACCTACTATCAGAAGAATAGCAACATTTCCCGAACGGTTGAATCGATCATCCATCTCAACACGGTAGGGTAGTACCCTTATAGAGTAGACAATGCTACACGCCCTTCTAGGTTCAGGGTTTCATAAGACCTCTGAATCATGTACCGGGGACTCCACCAATGCACACGCTGTGGGTGGGTCCACACTGTTATTCCCGCAGTCATCGGCATGACACGTTGGCGGGTATGATGTCAAACGAATCCACTGGGATGAGCAATAATAAATTGAGTCTTTCAACTCTTACTAGCCCAAAGGTATGGGTCATAATATCGCTCACAATTACTCGATACCTTCAAGTTCGAGATGTATTCGAAATCCCTTCATCGCAAAGACGAGGCTCACCCCGTCGTGTGTGGATCATGGGATTTCCTTCCGACATGATTCGAGAGTGGTTAGTCGACCAAAATGCGCGTAAAGGTCAAGGCTGGACATGGCGTCACTGATGCCTTAGATCTTGAAGAGGTAATGCTCACGAAACGCGCGAGCATATAAAGAGGTCGGCACATGATTCGGTCAATTACTGAAACTACCACGAGATTCGAACTTTAGGGAGATACATGTGCTAACACTAGGACTAGAGTGTCTTAGTATGACTACTGGAAAGTCCGTTAGACACCCGAATTCCCACATTATCGATGGCGACACTACACAATCACTCAGCAACATAACAACAGTCACGTGGGTTTGGGGTAATGTCTTTATTCCAAGGGAACCAAGAGTGAATCAAACGACAAGTTATCACATCATCAAGTCAATCCAACAATTGTAGCAATACGCTCACGGTGCGATACGGCAGTAGAAATAACATGACATGACAACAACACATCCACGAACACATCAACAAGGGAACACCGCACGGGAACAACATGACGACAAAGAAGCATGACAACAAGGCAACACCGCAACATGGACCGCATGACACAGAGAAATACGACAACAAGGCTACACCACAACATGAATTCACGACAACAGGACGACACGCAACCTAGCGAGTCCACTATACATAACTACAAGAAGCTCCATTACGGTGAGCACGCACCCCGGTGCGTTTCAGCTCACTTATGGTGATAGAATCCTTATTCGTGTCCTCAGCCACAAACCTATACTCCATAGGCTCATTAGTAGGAACAATTGGATCACCAAAGGCATCCGCCATCACAACAGAAATGGGAACAATGGGTTCCACATAATTTAGTAGACTTATTAGGCCGACATCGTCCTTAGGGAAAACGACTGCAGGCTCGATATAAGTCACTCGAATAATGGCGACTGTACCATTGACAGACTTAACCCAAGCTTGAGAACCATTCTTGGCAGGAGCCAGGGAATGATAACGAGTGGTTCAACGAAAACCTCAAAGAAAATGGAGTTAATGGCAACGAACTCCATCGTGACACAAACATGATCATAGCGGCTTGGCAAGGGTCTTAGAGATATCTATATCAATGGCAATGATCTTAGTAGGAGCCTTCGAAACAACAGCAACATCAAACTTGACAAAAGCCATAGAACAACGATGGCAGCAACAACAGCAGGCTCAGCAGAAACCTTAGACCCGTCGTAGCTATTAGATGTGTGGTAAATAGTATCCATAGGACCTAGAAACCAATCTATACCTTTTCCAATATCACCATATTGGTCACAACGAGAATAGTAGAGGTAGAAGGATCATAATTTATCGAGACACCACGATAAAATAAAAGACGATACAGACTCTGGCAATCCAGCCGAGTCATCCTTCTCCTTAGGGTCCTCTTGCATGTTATTTTGGTCCTAACACCGATAGTCATCAACTGAAATGCCTCTCCGTTACCTAAGCAAGGCCAGTGAACTTTCCTTCATGACAGGCCACACATGGAGAGTATCGAAATACGACAAGAGATTGGACAAGTCACATTGTCCATGACGAATGGATCTCGCAACCTTAGTTTATAAAACACCGTGACACAGGGACGCAACGTCTCAATATCTATGGGGATTGATGGAATACACTTCGCATCAATTGCCACCCCAAATAGACAACCAGTCTCGTCGTCCTGACGAGGGTAGTAGACGTTCAATATTGCAACTTGAGCAATGGAATTGCCGTCCCATGGGTAAGTTTAGTTGACAGAATAACGTGACCACTTCCAGTAGTCCGTTATTTGATTTTCGAGGGGGGGATTTCGATGTCTGCCAGAGCGTTCCGTGACACTTGACAATTATGTGTCACACGCTTTACGATTTCGGCTCCCGAAATGTGGTTTCACTCCCCGAGTATTATGACGGATTCAGACGCAAAACGCACGTCGTGATCCTATATTCAATATATATGTATGTCTCCATATATATTAACTGACTTGGGTAAAATTATCTCCGACTCGACTCACTTTACCATATAACTACTTTCCCATTAAGTAGTCATACTAGGATCTTGGCAGTCGAGATTTCATTTTTCCCGTAATCGACTCGACTCACCTTTCCATATATTTATTTTCCCATTAAATAAATATACTATGACCTTGTCGACTCGATATTACATTTCTCAACCATCAACTCGACTCACCTTACCGTATAATTATTTTCCCATTAAATAATTATACTAAGATCTTGTCGATTTGACATTTCGTTTTACCACCATCGACTCGACTCACTTTACCGTATAATTATTTTCCCATTAAATAATTATACTAGGATCTTGTCGATTCGACATTACATTTTACAATCATCGACTCGACTCACTTTACCGTATAATTATTTTCCCATTAAATAATTATACTAGGATCTTGTCGATTCGACATTACATTTTACAATCATCGACTCGACTCACTTTACCGTATAATTATTTTCCCATTAAATAATTATACTAGGATCTTGTCGATTCGACATTGTATTTTACGACCATCGACTCGACTCACTTTACCGTATAATTATTTTCCCATTAAATAATTATACTAGGGTCTTGTCGATTCGACATTTCGTTTTCAACACCCGACTCGGCTCACTTTACCATATATTTATTTTCCCATTAAATAAATATACTAGGATCTTGCCGATCGATAATTCGTTTTCAACACCCGACTCGGCTCACTTTACCATATATTTATTTTCCCATTTAAATAAATATACTAGGATCTTGCCGATCGATATTTCGTCTTCAACACCCGACTCGGCTCACTTTACCATATATTTATTTTCCCATTTAAATAAATATACTATGGTCTTGCCGATTCGACATTGTTGATTTAGACGCGGGCTATCATGCCTTCTAGATAAAGATGATCAAGCCTATTAACTCCGCAAGGACGATTTTGCCCCCCCCCCCCCGATAGGGGAAGGAACGCCTGACCCTTGAAGACAACTTGGGCATGTGTTAGATCAAGAATGACTTACTCACAGTAATAATATAGCAGCACACGGGCAACTAATCTCAATACTGATCCACATAGGGTCCCGTGCTCAAAACGCACTGGTTTTGCAGGGACGCACCCTCGGTCTTTACTGGTTTCCAAGTTTAGCGTTCCACGCATCGTACCAAGCATTCATCTCTTCGGCAGGCAGTGCATCCTCGTATGTCCGCTCCATCGAAGAACTTCGTGCGGAGGCATTAAACTCCTATACAAGGAAGTTTTCGTCTCCTGTCCTTATCCGATGCGAGGGTTTACGTCAGATTACTCATATGAAGTAGACGTCCGAGCTCTTCCGTGTTCGTACCTTAGAGGTAATGCTGAAGAAAGCTCATTCGGTTTGCGAGGATCAAAATCAAGGGATATCAACAAGACCTCCCTTTTAGCCCGTTGGCCAATCAAAAGCTAAGACTGACCCTACAGTACAAGAATAGACAAGGCAAGGAGTGATCACCAATCCCAGCCCTAGCGCCCACCAAGGTTACCGTGCACCACAAGTTATTATTACGTGTGCACCCGCAATGATAATCGGCGTTGCCAGGTAATTTTGGTGCCCGCTAGTTCCGAGCTTCCTGATCCAAAACAAAGATTTCACACAATAAGAGACCCTAGACAAGCTTCGCCTTCACAACATCAGCAACACGACAACGTCCACTAGCACGATAAAGGTTAGCCCTTCCGATCATCCCGTCCGCAGGTAAGCGGGTGAGTTCGTCGTAGACCACCGCTTGTCCTTCCCGCTTGTCGATGTCGGTAACCGATGCAAAAGTGCGGACTAAAGTGAAGTGTGAGACGATATCCTTACAGGCAAGCTATCTATACTACTTATATGCATTAACTAGCACTAGTTAGAAAATCGGATCTCTACACAATTTAAACAATCATATCCTTATTTTCTAACATTTTATATATTGACACACATGGCTAGTCGGTCGGAATTTCCCCTTGTACAATCCATGTACAATGTTCTTTCTTTTCTAAAAATATTTCGTTGTGTTTTATTATTTTTTTTTTGAAAACTTCGTTTTCGAGCCAAAACTGGTTATAGTCTAGATTTTTCAAAAATACAAGTTCGCTATAACCTTGGCTCTGATACCACTTCTGTCACACCACGCCAATGGCGGAAACACGTGGCGCGACGCTCGAAAGCATATCAAAGTCAAGATTAACACAAACTATATTTAATTAGAAAAGATCATTATATTAAGATGTCGGGAAGGAGTACCTGGTTTCAAACATTACTTAAAACCACAAACATTAAGTTTTAAAGTGGGGTGTTTCCGTTTATGTCCCAACCCGAAGGTAACAATAGATGAAACCCCCAACCATTGTCCGACATCCCAAATTCCACCGTACTAGCCGCATACCTGTTCAGCACTTAGTTACCTGAAAGATATGTTTAAAAAGACGTCAATATATAAAATATTGGTGAGTTCACAGGTTTTAGTTTCGTAAATACGACATTTTTACATTCTGTGCAAATCCAGCACGTTTTTACTTCCTGTGCAAATCCAGCACATTTTTACCTCCTGTGCAATCCAGCACATTTTTACATCCTGTGCAATCCAGCACATTTTTACATCCTGTGCAATCCAGCACATTTTGTGGCCTTTGTACGGAGTAGCTAGCTCCTACAAACTATGATGGTAAGTAATCCCCTGAGCCCCATAACCAAACCAAGACTATTAAATATGCCCCGCTCCAAGTCGTTTCTCGGAAATCAACGACTTAAGTTCAGAATACGTGCACCTCTTGTCTTTACCGGGTTGACGCTATCAACCAGAGGTGGGCCTCGTCAGGCACCGATAGTACTATCCAAATATTCCTTTGGTTTCATTTTACCTGAATTAATGGTTACAGTAGCGAGGACCCAACCCCGAGTGGCGACCAAAAACTCAAGTACTCATCATGCCACTTACCACATTTTAACCTTTGAAAACATTTCAATATGTGATAATTTTTGACAAAACATATCTTTCCCCCAGTTAAAACAGTAAAATGGGGCCGTGAAACTCACCTTAATTCCCATGCTTAGCTAGCAAATAAAATCCAAAGCTTTGACCGACTTCCTCGTGCCCTAATTACCAATAAGGGACACCTTAAAGTCTATCACATATAAATCTAGCTTATTTTCCGGTTAAAAGATAGTTTATTCAACTATCTAGACTCGTGTGTACTAACCCGAGCCTTTAAGTGTTTTAACTCGACGAACCGATCGTGACTTATCATATTTCATGAATTCACATACGACATAGTACCCAAGTCGCGCACCTGTTACTATTCGTGTGTAAACCATGTTGGACTAACACCACGAAACGTATAACTCATCCCGAGTAATAGCTTGTCTCGTAAATCGGATAAATGTAATCGTCTTGTATAGTTATCTTCGGGAAATATACCTTGCCGAAATATAATATAGTTATTAAAATCCATTTTAATAACATTCGTTATTTCTTTTCCCGAATCCGAGTATCTTACAAATCTCAAGACTTTGCTTTTTATAAAAAGGTTTTCCAAATAAATCCGAACGCTTATACATCTTTTAATCCGAACAACAAACATATTTTAGTTACCAAGTAACCTTTAAAAACTCGTCAATCCTTGACGCTTGGTAGCAAAAGACTATATATTTGTTTGAAATATTTCTCGGAATGGACTATTATTGTTACAAATAATATTTGTCAAAACGTCGTGGTTGTACATGACTACATTTGTCAAGCGCTTGGAAAGTTATTTATAAGAACGAACAATAAAGTCATACTTGTCGCGCTTCGGATTTATAAAAATTTCGGCAGAGTTTCCTCTGTTTTTGGTATAAACCAGACAACACAAGTTGTCTACAAATTCCCAAAATCAACTCCTAACAAAGACGACATTATATTTATCCGCATTCTAATCCGCGAGATTTTATATGTTGTGACTATTTATATAAATCATCCTGTTTATATAAATATATATATACGTATAGTCCATCAATTTAGTCCAACAACAACGCAAGTCACGACTAATACACAAATATTAGCTCATAATGCTTTTCGTTAATATTTTTATCGGTTCGTTAGCGAGTTAGTCGTTCATATTTATATATTTTAGGAATATATGTGTAAATAATAATATAACGAAATAATTGCTAGTTAATTATACCGTAACGCTTGACCAAAGTTTACTGAGTTGACCGGGTTGACCAACCCGAATCTGACCGGATCTACCCGAGAGCACCATACTTGACCCACGACTAGAACTTGAAGACGGCACGCAAACCGAGCCAGATTGGAATCTGACCCGGAAGCATAATCTTGACCCGAGCCCCGAGTCCCGAACCCAAAACTGACCGGACCCGAACCGCCGGACGCCACCATCGTGGCCGGACCACCGGTGCCGTGGCCGGACCACCACCACCGTGGCCGGACCACCAAAATCTCCGTTCTGAATACTTGCGCGCCATCGGGACCCAACCAAACCCATTCCAGCCCCTCCTGAACTCGCAAATAGCCGGAAACAACTCGCCGGAATATGGCCGGAGAACGGAATTTCGTGAAAACTTGTGAGGAGTCCCCCAAAGACCCGATCTAAACGTTTGTACAAAGAAAACTCAAAAACGAGCTTACCGGAAAAGTCGCCGGAATGGTACCAACGTTCAAACCGCTTCGTTTTAGGGAAAACGGCCTTCACCATCGCGTTCGGGGCGTCGAAATTAGTGGGGGTGGGGGTGTCACGCGCCGGAAAAACTTGCCGGAACCGCCGGAAACTCGCCGGAACCGCCGGAAGGTCGCCAAAAACTCGCCGGAACCGCCGGAAGGTCGCCGGAAAAACTTGCCGGAAGGTCGCCGGAAACTCGCCGGAACCGCCGGAAGGTCGCCGGAAAAACTTGCCGGAAGGTCGCCGGAAACTCGCCGGAACCGCCGGAAGGTCGCCGGAAAAACTTGCCGGAAGGTCGCCGGAAAAACTCGCCGGAAGGTCGCCGGAAAAAGTCGCCGGACCGCCGCCGCCGGCCGGCCTCCGGTCACCGGAAACTTCTAGAGAGAGGGAGAGTTGAGAGGATTTGGTTTTTAGAGAGAGAAGGAAATGTGGAGAATGAGGGAGGTTGTGAAGGTTATGGCCTTATATAGGTGGGCCTTTGGATTGGGCTTCAAGCCCAATGTCGCGTACCAACTGCTCCGTTTTAGCCCGTTATCGCTTCTGGACTCGGTTTTTGTTCGTAGTCATAAATAACACCAGACTGAGCAATTCCATAATTATTTTCGTCACCCGACGCGTGAAGACGGCACACGCGTTAAAATCGCGTTAATCGGTTCGGTTGTGTTATCCTTCATTTAAATGATCCGATAACTTTCGAAATTCAACCGATAACATTATTTATGATAAATAATTATTCCGGAGGTTCGGTAACGGTTAAAGCCACGCGTTTCGACGTTCGAATCCCATGCCCGTTCCTCTCCGCGTTCTCCAAAACGCTGCGTTTTTGGCCGTTTACCACGCCGTTTTCACATCCGTTCGCATCGATAGTAAATACGTGTTGTATTTTCATAGAAGAAGCTTATGTTATTCCAGTTTGACAAATTTTTGCTGATGTCAGTTCGTTACGTTAAACACGCGAAGTCTTTCTTTAAAGGCATCAAGACCTCAACGAACTTTCAAAAGGACATCGTAGGACTCATATCAGCTCAACTAACCATAATTAACCTTAAACCATGTTAATTATTTCTAAAACATGATTAGCATCACGTTAATCGTTGTACGAAATTTGCCGGTTGTCACACTTTTGGAGTATAAGGGCTGATTAACAAAACCCATAAAAGAAATTGAACTTACAACGCGTTTTAGAGGTGTGAACAAGCGGTCAACAGAAAAGTCAACACGAACAAGAATCTTAGATTTGAAGGCGTTTCAGCGTTTGATAGGTGAATGTGATAGAGGGGTTTTCTAAATCGCTACTCTTAGGTTGTGTGTGTGAGTTCAATTGAATAAAAATCGAGTATTTATAATGTGTTGATGTGGGTTGATATGGAATGTTAATAATTAGCTTAAATTCGTTTTTTGGTCAATTCAAACGCATTCAAGTTGTGCGGGATTGATGGCTGGTCCAAAGGCATCATTAACTCCGGTCAATGTTTCCAAAAAAAAAGATTGAAGGCTGCTCTTCGGGTCTGCAGCGATCGGACAGCAGCAGGGAAAAAGAAGGGACGCGAAAACAGGGTTTAATATATTATGTGTTGGGTTAAGGTTTGGAGATGGTAAAAAAAATGTATATAATAAAATCTGAATTTTTTATTTATATTATTATTATTATTATTATATAAAAATAAAAGTGACGGATGTCACAGTTACACACCATGGGTACACTTATGAGTCCTCCCACTTCCTATCAAGACACCCACAAGACCAAAGACTAAGTGATTTATTAATTAACTCATTAAACAAAGTTTAGAATAGAAAGAATTATTAAGAACACAAAACACCACTTTTAAATAAAAGAAAAACTATTTAATTCATATCAAGTGGCAAGTTTCCATCATCACCCTAGCAACACCAACAGAAATCTAGCCTAGCATGGTTGATACAACAAGCTCACAAGGTTGGGTTTGTGTTCAAGACATGGTGGAAGGTTGTATGAAGATTTCTAGAGGTTTTGGGTGATTTTAGGTTGTTTCTCTCTTGATTATGGTGTTTAAGGAGTGATCCCAGGCTCCAAAGGATACTCACAATCCTCAAGGATGGCTGGAACTTCGTGGAGAAGTGTTGGCTTACGAGTGGAAAGGGATGCTTCAAAATGTGGGGTGGAGGCCTCTATTTATAGGAAAATCAGCTCAAGCACGCCCATGCTCGCACCCTGGCACGCCCATGCTCGACAGCAGGTACTGTTGCAGAGTCCTTTATGCAGGAGATGTCACACCCTCAAAATCCACTTGCGGAGTTTTACCGCGAGGCGTATGACAAACCAGGATCCAAACCAACGATCACAATAAACAAGTCTAAATGAACATAATGCAATTTCAAAAACAATGTTTAAAATCCCCAATCACAGCGGAAGCTTATTCAAAACATAATCCAAAATAAACCAAGTGTTCAACGTTTGAAAACCATGCAATCCTAACTAGACGTCGTGCAGACGCGTGCGCCGTAGTTCCATTGTGCTACCTTAGCGACATGAGAAAACATGTAAAAGTTTACGTCAGCACAAAAATGCTGGTGAGTTTACAGGTTTTGTAATCCAAGTACCAAGTTCAACCTGTCCATACTATAACAAATCGAAAACCAAAGTACGCTAGCTAGGCGCATGTTTTGTTACTATCACGATTGGAAAACCATTACTAACTCGCAAACCAGATGTCGTGCCCGATGTAGTAACCTGTTGTTCCTGTTTGAGACAATATGCACCCGCCGACCCTCCAAGTCGACGAGCGGGGTTGGTCACTCCCAATAGCGCTATTCACATTTCCCCGTTGTGCAAACCCGCACATTCATGGTTCCCCCCGGGACTTCCAAAGATCGTATAGTAAACAATAGAAACCCATAGTATGACAGTAGTTACCAAACATAAGTTTTAACACATGTTTTCTCCCCCGAAAAGTGAAACTAGTTAAAAGAGGGGCCGTAAACTCACCTTAAGTTGCGTTACTCCGTAACACGAATAAACTCAGCAGCTATGCTAGTCCCGTAAAGCGGCGACCTAACATATGACAGTTACAAGTACTTAGACTAATAACCCGCAGGTTAGTTAGTCCCTAGATGTCCAGACCATAACCAAGTTCGTTTGAAAACACCGTGACTGTTTAACTGACCCAATGTACAAGACTCGACATCCCATTGGTGACCCGAGACTCCCCGTGTTATGTTTACGCTCTCAAACAAACAATCATGCAATCACACTTAACATACGTTAACGTCCGACAAGTTATAGCACGTAGTTCACGTATCACATAATTACATCCAAACATATGTTACCAAGTTATTAGATATGTTACGGGGTTCCTAGCATGTTCCTAGATGTCAAATCGGGTCTCGGAATGCTAATTTACACTTACAGCAACAGTACACGCGATTAGGAAAAGTCAACTAGCATTTAGGTTAGTCAACAGGCATTTAGGAAGGCTAATCGCATGTAATATATACATTTAGGGTCATAAGACATGTAAATCTTGAGTTTATAGGCGATTAGGGCTATAAGACATGTATTTCAGGACTTAACTAGCATTTAGGATCACAATTGCATGTAACAGAGGCAATTAGCCCCCAAATGCATGTACTTCATGCGATTGGGGAGTCCATTCTGGCGATTAGCTTCCTAATCGCCCCTAACATAGGCGATTAGGGTCGCTAATCGCCTGTAACCCAGCTGTTCCGGTTTTTTTTGCGCGTTTAACACTCCAAATCAGATCCAGAACGTGTGTAAACATCAAATATCAATCTAATAACTATACCAAACATGTTTAAACCAAAATCCTTCGTTTAGCCTCGTATTATCAGCCCTGCATGCAACTATGTAATCCAAACACAATACACATAGCATGAAACATCACATTAACATGCATAACTATAACCCTAATGAACAACTACTCAGATCCTATCATCATGCCATCATTATTAATCTGAAACTAACCTAATAACATGTAATCATCCATCTTGAATCATAAAAACCCTAGCTTTTAATCATAAACACACATAACACATGTATGATAGATAGAATCCGATTAACAACACCTATTAACGATTTTCAGAAAGCTTATTTGTTTTAGAACAGGTCTGGACCATTAGGGATTTAATAAAAACGTTAATAAAGATTGCATGGATGGAAACCACACCTTAGATTTGTGAAAGATTGATGAAATAAGCTTGAAACCTTGTGTTTTGATCAAAAATCACGTTCCAGAGGTTGTGTGTGTGTTGGGGCGGGTTATGGGACGACTAGGGTTGCTATTTTGAAGTTTAGGAGGTCAAGCATTGTATTTATAGTCGTTTTTAGTCGTCCAGCACGTAACACGCGATTGTGCAGCAGTTACATGCGATTAAGGATGCTAATCGCATGACATTACATGCAATTGGGCCTAATCGCATGTCATTACATGCGAGTAGCCCCCCAATCGCATGTAATGTTTCCCTAAATGAATGCCCTATAGGCGATTAGCCTCCCTAATCGCCTATAGGGGTTGGTTCGATGTGTTTTGCGTGTTAAAACCCGTTTTAACATATGTTAACACATTTTCACATACCGACAAGTCACATAATGATTGTAAACACATAACACTTGCAAACAAACATATTCACACTCGTTCACCAAATTCCCGGGACTCGAGACTTGTATGTTCCGTATGCCCTGACGATTCTACGAATCGTCACCATTTGTACACTTGGTTAAGGACTGACATCTAATGAACCTCTAGACCAACATCCAAAGATCTTCTATACTAAACCGATAGTTCCCGAACCATAACACGACTTAACTAACCCAGTTAAGTATAATATACGCGTGACTCGCTAAGGTAGACTTTCATCTAGACAACGTTGTTAACCAGAATTTGCCGGGTGTCACAGGAGATGTCTGTACTTAGGGCAAGCACGCCCATGCTTCAGCATGGAGCACGCACGTGCTTCCCAGTACGAGTAACCGTCTTGTCAGTTTTGGTCAGTTTAAGCATTGGGGAACACGTTTCAACATGCACGGCCATGCACTAGCATGTGGCACGCCCGTGCTCTTCTTTAAAAGCTGAATTTGGCCTCTACTGACTTGGATATGTTGACTTGTTGACCCGGAACAGTTGCACGACCATAAGCACGGTCGTGCCACACCTGGCAGAGCTTCAGAGTCTTCAATTCTTCGTCTGTTAGTGTCGTTTTGTGCTGGTTTTCACTTCTTTTCACCTCCTGACCTCTGATCCTGCAATTATCAACAAAAGAGATAAAAGCACTATTTTGAGTATAAGATAGGTGATAATTATGGGTGTAAAACATGTCAATGTCTCAGCACATCAGTCGCCAAGGTAGTAGTCAAGGAATAGGACACACGGAGTCTCACTGCATTCTATTGTTATGGGTATGCATGCATATATTAATAGGTATACACATAAGGATAATTAACTAAAAGAAATCTCTTTAAAGTTTTAAATATACATAATTAGCTAAATATAAAAAACTTTAAAACAATTAAGTTTAGAAAATGTAAAGATGCATATTAGATATTAAATGTAGGTAAATTTCTTTTAAAAACCTCGGCTGCATCAATTCAGCAGAAAACACCTGATGCATTATATATATTCATGTAATATTAACATCTTTGTTAATAACAACAAAACTCTTAATTTGAAGATGTTCTTTTTAACAAGTTTAAAAAAAAAAGATAAAAGCACTGAATTCGGTACTCATAGAATACATAATAATTTTTTTATACTTTAGTCAAAGATAAACAAAATTTCTTAACTTAAAGGGGTGGGGAAATCATGAGCTTTAAAATTTAAACCATTTACTAACTTACTAAAGTTTATCCTATAAATACATAGTAATGCATACCTATTTCATTTGCTAAAATACTTAGGCATGGATCTAAATCTGAATTCAAAGGTTGAAACTTCTAAGATTGGTTCTTTGTTAGTTTATGGTTTTCATTAGTCTCATTTTATTAATTATACCTTTTTATACATATACGAAAATGAACAAATCAATAGCCATACAAGCATTTAAGGTTGCATTTATTAATGTTTACTTTTTAATATTAACATGGTTGTTATTTTATGTGATTTATTGTATGTGTTTTATTGCAGGATAATGATGATAATTGTGTTGAGATTATTTGCTATGGTGCCCCTACAAATCTAATCTTCAACATGAATTTAGTGAAAAGGTAATATCAATATTTATTTCATCGATCTTCTATTAACTTGTGTATCAAATATTTTTAAAATTTTAAGGATCGGATGCATGAAACTAATATGAAGAGATCCAAGAGGCTTTTTGAATGGAAATGGAGTCAAGTTATTGATCTAGACAATTCAACTGAAAATGACAAAGAATACGTATTGGATGATACTGCATATTCAAACATTAATGACTAAACTAAAAAAATCCATTTAAGATACCTCGGGTGTCAATTCAGAAGCACAACATATTTCATGCGGTTTAATTATATTATATGTTTTTTTAAAAGTTGTGTTATTTTTAGTATCATATTTTATTTTATCATTCTAGTAACTTTTCAATTAATTTAGTCAGTTATGATATGATTTTTCTTCATTTTAATAATCATTTTGACTTTGCAAATCAACAACAACAAAATAAAAATATATGTATCTGCTGAAAATGTAAAAGATGGATTGGAAGCAATAATTTGTTCTATATTTTGATTATTAAAACAAATCTCATCCTCCAAAAGATGTGATAATCAAACATAAAGATATACAAGAAATTTCAGGGATCGCTCTTGATGACAAATGGTGGGCAGACAATATAGATGAGATCATGCAGACTTGGAAGGCGTATGACTAAATTGATCTCATGATTCAAGTAGTTCACATTTGAGCTTTTAGTTTAAAATTTCATGTCTATTAGTACTTATTTTTCCTTTCGTATGGTACTATATTTTATCAAATGTTTTTCAACTACTTTATAATTTAAATGTTAAATCTTTTTAGTTACTAGACATGTGTAAAGTTTATGACGTATATCCACCACAATGATACTACAACAAACATTATATGAATTTGGAATAATTATCATACTGCAAAGTGTCGCTCCCGCTGCATCGCGCGAGTTTCCTACTAGTACCATAATACGAAGTAAAACATTTTATCAAATTCATTAGTATATAGAATTCGGTACCCGTCCGCGTACCGATATCAAAAGTACTTAATACCGAAATCAATAAAAGTGGGTACCGATACCTATACCGAGTATCTAAAATCGGTGCTGGTGCGTGTACCGGTATAGGTACGGTATGGATACGGGTATAGATACTCAAGAAAAATGCCCATCCCTATTTAGAATACATTATATAGTATATTGTAATTGCAGCTCATTAAACAAGATAAATGGTTTCATTTTCGGTTTTAACTATACTTTAATCCCTTTTTAAAAATGATTACGTTATTGACTAAACATAGAATTCGTTAACTAAAAATTAAAGAAAAGACACAAGTGGTATACAAGTTTGGTTGCATGTTTGCGAACACAAAATCTCTTGGCAGGTTTTAATATACACGCAAGAGAGATAAGATCCTCTATTCAAGTTAAATTGTGCGAAAATATAGAGATAATTGCGGTGTGAATTTTAGCCAAATTGGTTATCTCTAGTAGTGCCGTTGTTTATGTTGTTATACCATAAGAGATAAAAATTTGAGAGAAATGTATAGATGTGAGGTTTATTTTTTAGAAATTGTATATAACACGAGGGGTCTATCAAATTCTATGTTTTTTTCCTTTTACTTAAACCATGTCGAGAATGTTTCTGGTTGAATTTATGTTCCATCCCTATTTATTATGTTTATTTACATTGTAATGCAATTTATCGGTATCATCCCTCAAAGTTTAGTTATATATACAACAGGGGTATTATATTATAATTCAAACCTTCAAAATTATTTTCACTCCTCTTAAAGCGTCGCGCTATGGCCAAAATGTGGCGTTGAGGGTTCAAACTTGATCGTTCTGTCAGACTTAATCAGACATCATTGACCAATCAATCAACCTTGGTGAGACACGGAGGGCCGCAAATATTCTAGGGGTTGACACTTTGTGGAGTCGTCTATTTCAGGGTGCGGCCGAGAATACGTATCGTGAGCTGACGGTAGAGTTTATATTGTCCTTTATGCGTACACCTCGGCCCGAAGATTATGTAGAAGACCCGTATTGGCCGTATCGCGAGAAATCCTTTCGCATGGCCACACATCAGTATAAGATGACAATCGAGGTTAGTTATTTCGATTAAACGACATTTCATTAATATGTACAAATATTAATAACTTACTAAAAAGTTATTTTTAATGTCTTATTTTTTACATGAGTTCGTGGTACACTCGGGGTTATACCTACAGGCGGAGGTTGATACGAGATATACACAGAGGCAGACCCTTGTTAGAGTCTAGAGGGCCATCGCTACTTCCCACTTTGGGAAGTCTCGGGCAAAGGCTAGCCGTATCAAGGATCTTCTGTACATATACATGCACCGTGCGATAGCCACATCCATTGCCCACGAGGCTGCAGCCGGGATAAGGTCAACACTTGACCTTTTCTTTTTATAGTGTCTACTTTTGGATCGGTCGTGCGACCTATCCACAAGCCTGGTGGAGTTTCATTGCATCGCACATCATATCCACGCTCGTGGCGCACTGTACGACGGGGCGTATGTCACAACCATTGCGCGCTCGTTGGGCCTCTCCCTAAGGATGACCACTGGCTATCCCTCACGACCCATCAAATCCATTGGTTGCGGCCAATGCATGGAGCATACGGATCTTGCGCGACTTTATGGGGGTGGTGGGTCTTTGGTTCCGGTCTCCCGGTGCCCATCTCCTGTATGTTCCGTTGCCGGTGCTGCAGGTTATACCGTTTTTTATTTAGCTGGAGCTTGATTCGGGAGTACATGTTCCTCTTTACATGCAGGCCTAGGCCCAGCACCAGCCACAGGAAGAGGATTTAGGCGATGATGGTCCCGGCCCTCTATAGCAGCCATAACAGCAATACACGCAGCATGTGTACGAGGACTTACCTCAGGTTGCGTGGTTGGTGGCCCGGGATTTTGATCGTCACCTCTCTGACTTAGATCTCCGCTTCCACCATTATGATCTTATTCAGGCGATCGGATAACGGGCTTGGGTGCCGAAGATACCAGTACCGAAGCTACCACCGCCACTGGGATCGCCTTAGCATGATTGATTATGTATTTATGTTAGTTTGTAGTAGACTTTTAGTTGTATTTATGTTTTGTATGTACAAACTGATTTTTATATATTTATGCACTTGATCTTTTGTTTATACGATGTTTGTTTTGAATGCTTATAATCTGTTTATGTTTGTTTCGAATGTGTATAATCTGTTTGAATGTTTGTTTCGAATGTTTATAAAATGTTAAAATAATAAATGGACTAATAAATAACAAATGAACAATAAAATCGGTTAAAATTTATAGACTGCGTTATTATTAACAAATATTAAACGTTTCTAATTTATAAAATCTTTAAAATTTTGAACAATAATTTGCAAAACTTATTTTATAATTTATTATTAAAAGTTAATTTATACACACCTAACCACAAAATCCCCTAAAAAACCCAACCCCCAACCCAAACCTTAACTGCAATCTCAAGGTCTGATGGCTTTGTCAGCTTTTATATTTTAAAGCGTCGTGCTATGACCAAAGCACGTCGTTTTGAAGCCACGTGGGGATTAAGATAGACCGGGGAAGTAGGAATGGACGGGGACATAAGATATCATCATACAAAATGTGATGTGACAAGCAGCTTTTACAAAACCAAAAAGTGTTTCTCGTATACATGAAGTCATCACACACCGACTTTTTTCAATCAATAAATGCTTTTGTAGTGTTGGGTGTGATATTATAAGCACTTATATGATTTTTTTTGTGACGACTTCATGTATACGAGAAACATCAAACATTTGGAAAATTTCTTTCTTTCTCATCTTCTTGATACGGTATAGTTTTAACGATCGCTGCATAGCTTGGACATATTCCATCGGCTAGATAATACACATGCTTGTATTCTACTCTTAAAACCATAAACCTAGAATCGGGTCCCAACCCGTTAAGGATGTTGTTGAAAACATACGACTGACCAACAACACCAAGGAAAGCATTCCAAACCCATAGATCCTGCGATGCCACGACTTCTAGAATTAATGTGGGATGACGATGATCACCTCAAGTAAATTGACCTCTCCTTGAATTAGGGCAATTAGACAATGACGAATGCATGCAATCGATGTAACCAAGCATACCGGAAAAACCATGTTTACTTTTGTGATGCTGATACAACTTAAGAATGTCATTTTGGTTGGTTTTCGCAAATATCGCGGATGTGTTCAAATATTCATCCCATGCATCGCTAGCTGTGCCCTAAGCCAACTGATGAATTTCCGATGTACACTTTTGATGTAGTAAACTACCTGTAGCCTCTAGCATCCCAGCGTAATGTGAAAAACGGATCATAATTTTCAAGATCATTGGCTATACGTAGGGAAAGACGACAGCTCATTTTGAACCGATGCCTAAACATTTGATTAGTGTATACCGGGTTTTCGGCAAAGTAATTGGCCACCAATCTATAGTTAGCACCTATATTGAATATAAATTTCAATTAGACAAAAAGAGATCCATTTTTACTAAAAAAATTACTAATTACACAAAAATATACATTTACACTAAATAAAATAGTAATTTTCAAAAAACAAATTACCTTCATGATCCCTATTTAGTTGTGCCCTCCATCTTCTAGGTTGGGAACTAGTTTCTTCTTCTTCTAAAATAATTTGTGCGGTTTATATCACCGCATTACAAAAACATCCGTTTATTTCGTCGGAGAAGGATGAAGAACCCATAGTGTAAAATGAATAAAGAATTATAATTTTTTTAGAATGGCAGAGAATTATAAATTGAGGGTTGTAAAGATTATAAATTTGAAGAGAATTTAAGAAAGGTAGATAGAATTATAAAGGTTTTGGTGTAAAGTAGTTTATTTAAATAGGGATTTTTTTTTTAAATTTGACCATTAAATGGTCACTTGCTTTGAAAACCACATGTGACAAGCCTGAGCTCCGTCACGATCATCACGCCATGAGGGAGAGGGAGTGGTGTTGGCGTGAGATCATGGGGGTCATAGCGCTCTCACTATCCACCCACGTACCCCACACCGTTAGGTCTTAAGCTCAAAGCCGAGATCTTTCAATTGTAAACAAGGCAATTTCCCACAACACCAACTTTTCTTTTATTACTCTGTGTCCAACCAATTATTCTTATAGGGTTCTTGAAAAATTTAAGATATTGGCTTTACTAAATTTTCAAAAGCACTAGGGTCCGGGGACCCCAACCCATCTAATGTGGGTCCACCCCTGTATATATGCATTTTTTTTGTTTACTAATGTGGGTCCACCCCTGTATATATGCATTTTTTTGTTTACTAATGCATCAATTTATATCTAATTTGAATTTTAACATAACTAACATATTTTATCTTATGAGTTGATAATCTATAACAACTTATTTATAAAACCCATTTGTGATACATGACATTCCTTTTCAATACCCCTTCCCTATTTATGACACATGACACTCTCTCATTGATATAACAATTCAAAATTTTACGGTTAAGAAACACAAAAAGAGTCCTTATTTAATATATAGTGATTTTTATATTTGTAGTTTTTTTTTAAATTGAAATAACTTTTGTATTGGAAATATTGACCATATAATTATCAATCCACCAAAAACCTTACTATGTTTTAAATTAACTATAATATTTTCCATGTTTTCCAAATATTAACTATATAATTAGTAAATTTTCTTATTTTTACTTTCCACATTGTCTTATATATAAATTATCTAACAAGTTGAAAATTAAATGTTGACTAGCATTGTGCATTTAAATGAAACTGCCAACAATAAGTATTAACATTTATATTGTATAATACATATATTATAAAATATTAATTAATCCTATGATACTGACTTTTGGTTTTTTATTTTGACCTGTTACCAACAAAGTATATGTATTCTTTTATATGGCATATGTTTTATTTATGTAGTTTCATTTGAATATTAAAGATGAAATTTTAATTTTTGTGTCATTAATGTGCAGAGCTCTACATCTAAAATTCTTTAACACGTACATAATTAAATATAAATTATAAAATACATGCATCTATTTAATAATGTTCTATTTTGTATAAATTTTTATATTTTATATTACTTCTTTTTAGTTTTTAGTTCCTGCTAAATTAACATAATCATCTCATATATAAACCCTTTTTTTTCCAAAATCTTAATGTTTAACTAAAATAATTAAATCTGAATAACAAAAAATAAAATTTTATTAAGGTATATACTTTCCGATTTTTTAAATTTAAATTATTTTGAAACTTAATGTTTAACTATTTGCACCATTTAATTATGGACTTTCTTTCCACTATTGAAATTTTTATTAAAATTGTTTTGATTTCGCCAAATTGCATAATCATTTCTTAGAAATTCGAACTCACCTGACATTATTAGTGGTCTTAAAATATCATGATTGTCTAATCATATAGTAGTACTGAAGGCGGGTGTCCCAGTAATGCTATTGCGTAACATTTATCAACAAAATGGATTGTCCAACGGTACAATACTACAAATTACTAAACATGTCGGGTGTGTTATTGAAGCTAAAATAATATCCGAAGAAAATATAGATACAAAAACATGTGTGTTCCACGAATAAGTTTGATACATTTTGAAGATTTCGTTCAAGTTTCAAAAACACCACTTTTCATTATATGTATGTTTCGCAGTGATGATAAACAAAATTCATAGACAAATGATATCGAGAGTTGGGTGTATTTTCAATACCCAACTTTCATCCGTGATCACTTGGATGTTGCATTCTCAAGAGTAAAAATTAGAGCCAATTTTAAGTTAATAATATTAGATAGTGATGATAATGCATCCAATGTTGTGTAGAAGAAAATATTTAGAGATATTTAAACTATTTGGGTATTTTTGTTAGTTATCATATGTATATTTAACTTTTCATTAAATTTTATTTCAGTTAATTATAATATAAAGCTTTAAGCGATTTTTATTTATATAACCGTGTGTAACACATGTAATAATCTAGTACGATCAAGATGGTATTCGGTTGACTTCTATGTTTTCTAAACAAGAGATTAAAGATGCAGTTTTTGAATGTGGCTCAAACAAGGCTCCTGGTCCGAACGGGTTCAATTTTAGCTTTATTAAGAGGTTTTGGAATGTGTTAGGGGAGGATTTTTACCGTATAATGGTGGATTTTCATGAAACTAGCGTCATTAATTCGGGTTGTGAATCGGCTTTTATTACTTTGATTCCCAAGGTTAAATCGCCTGTGGGACTCAAAGACAACATGCCTATTACTTTAATTGGGGTAATTAGCAAAGTTATTTAAAAAATTCTAGCCAATTGTCTTAAAAATATCTTGGGTAAGGTGATTTCAGAATCTCAATCGGCTTTCTTGTCTGACCGTTTTATTCTTAATGGGCCCCTCGTTGTGAATGAAGCTTTGGATTGGCTGAAAAAAAAAGAAAGAAAAAGGTGTTTCTTCTAAAGATTGATTTTGAGAAAGCCTGTGACAATGTCAACTGGGCTTTCTTGTTATCCATTTTATCTCAAATGGGTTTTCCTTCTCGTTGGTGCATGTGGATTAAAGGCATTCTTGAGTCAGCTCGTGCATCTATTCTTGTTAATGGATCTCCTACTTTTCAGTTTAATAGTGAGAAAGGGTCTTCGTCAAGGAGATCCTATTTCTCCTTTCTTGTTTTTGATTGTTATGGAGTGCCTTTCATGGATGCTGAGAAGAGCGAAAGACATTGGAGTTTTTAAAGGTATTGATTTTTCCTATGACAGTTTTGATATTACTCACCTTTTCTTTGCGGATGATGCCCTTATTTTGGGTGAATGGTCCCTAGAGAATCTCCAAAGTTTGGCTAGAATTCTTAGAGTTTTTTACTTGTGCTCGGGTTTACGCATCAACATTCATAAGTCTAATTTATTTCGGGTGGGTACGGAAGACAGGGAGGTGGATAATTTTATGGAAGTTTTGGGATACAAATGAGGGTCTTTTCCATTCGTCTATTTGGGTGTTAAAGTGGGAGCCAATATGTCTAGAATTGGTAATTGGAATACGGTTATTGAAGTAATAAGAAATCGGCTAACGTCTTGGAAAGCCAAAGCGCTTTCTATAGGTGGTCGCTTGGTTCTTGTGAAGGCGGTTCTAGAAAACTTGCCTATTTATTATCTATCGTTATATAAGGCTCCTAAAGCGGTTATTCAAAGTATGGAGGCTAATATGAGACGTTTTCTATGGGCGGGATGCAACGAGGAGAAAAAAATTAATTGGGTAGCTTGGGATATTATTACAAATCCTAAGAAGTCGGGTGGTCTTGGTCTTGTGAAATTGGAAGATGTTAATGATGCGCTTCTTCTCAAATGGGCTTGGAGGTTTAAACAATGTGATAACTGCCTATGGAAAAGAGTGGTGATCAATTGTCATGGGGCGAGTAGAACTTGGGTGTTTTTACCTTGTTCTTCGTCGTCTAGTGGATGTTGGAAGCAAATTGTTAAGATAGGTGAAAAGAAGATCTGGAACAATAATTCTCTTGGTAGTTACTTTGTGGGGATTATGGGTGATGGGTCTACCATTAATTTTTGGGTGGATCATTGGCTTATTAATGTTCCGCTCCGCTTGGCTTACCCCAACTTATTTAGACTCGAGAAGCACAAGTGGGTCTCTGTTTCAGCAAGGATTCAAGTTACTAATGGGTCAAAGACGTTGCAGTGGGATTAATGGAAAGCGCCTTCGACTGCCGAAGAGATCAATGAGCTGTTTAGTTTGATGTTCGAAATTTTTGATTACGAATGGAAGGGTGGAACGGATACACGGAAATGGACTGCAGAACTGAATGGAAAATTCTCTGTCAAATCAGCGAAGGCGCTGCTGCACCAAAGCTTACAGCCGAGTTCGAGCAATCACATGAAATGAAAAGGACGGGTTCCATTAAAAGCAAGATAATGGTTTGGCGAACCTTGATTAACCGTGTGCCTACAAAGGTGGATCTCGGTAAACGTGGCATTATACTACCAAATGAGTTTTGTAACTGGTGCGATTCGGAAGCTAAAACAACTCATCATCTGTTCATTGGCTGTATTTTCGCTGCAGAAATTTGGTCACGGGTAGAATATTGGTGCCACCTTACTCCCATTTTCGCTTTTGATGTGAAAATTGTATGGAGATCCCTACTATTCAAGCGAAGTCTAAGAAGTCGAGATACATTTTGCGGGGTATTGTTTTTACTACTTTGTGGGCTATTTGGAACGAACGCAATATGAGAATCTTCAAAGGCGTTCGGCATCGTCCGGTTGAAGTTATGGGAAGCATAAAAATGGCGTCTTATTTTTTGTTTCGAAATAGAGGTAAATTAAAAGGTTTAGAGTGGAATGTTTGGTGTAAAAACCTTCTTGATGTGATGTAAATTCGTTTGTTTTTGCCCGGGGGTCCTTCTTTTAAAGACCGGCCGTGACTTTTTGAATGAAATTTATCTTTAAAAAAAATCTAGTATGATATTAACTAATAAACTTTATAACAATGATAAATGCGGTATTAGTGAGGCTCATTCATTTTCTCGATCAAGTTCATTTATGGGTAGAAAATGATTCTCAACAATGTTTTTAAGTTATATCTATCTACTGGGTTATCTTCCGAGAGCGTCTCGAGATAGATAAATCCAATATGATGTGACAAAATATGTGTACTATAAAAGTAATATGCCGTTTTTTTCAGGAAAAAATTGTAAAAAATTTGGTATCAAATGATATGTCATGATGATGATGATAGACGATTCTAATTTGTAAAGTGAGCATTTGTTGAAGAATGACATACATGTTCAATATTTACTATGGATACACAATCAATCATTTTTTCATGTTTCCTGACTGTTTTCTTCACTCATACATAATTTAAGTATTTATTTATCACCACATAAAAAATCGTTTTGTTTTTTCGTTTTTTGTATAACACTATGGTACTCGTTGGAAGGATAATAAAATTCTCGTTAATTTGGTGTAACTGTTTTTCCAAAACAATGTGATATAAAAAAGCTATTGGCGTTTAAAAAACATGGAGGCAAATGCATGTGCCATGCACATGAGAGGGAAATAAATTTTTATTTTTATTTTAAATCACTAATGACATGACATGCTACATGGCACACTCAAGAGGAAGGTTGTCCTCTTTGAGTGTCATGTCGAGCTCGTTTGCGGACCTATGTGTTGTTAAAGAGGGACAGGCGCCCCCTTTAAAAGAAAAAAATTAGTGTAATTTATAGGCAAAAAATCTCGACTGCATCTTTTAAAAGTTTGATTAAACCCCTCAAATACACCCATTAAAAATAATTACCAGGTCTGCCACTAATCAAGTTAATTTGTTTAACTTCGAAACCAAGCTCGTGTGACTTACGTGTTACTTGTTAGTTACAATTTTATAACATTAACTATTCTAAACTACTATAAAGTATAAATATTTTACCTCAACCTTTTTTTTTAATCTTAATCAACTTTATCTCGTTTTCTATCCTTGTTCATCTGTCACACCCTCAAAATCCACTTGCGGGGTTTTACCGCGAGGCGCATGACAAACCAGGATCCAAACCAACGATCACAATAAACAAGTCTAAATATAATTAATGCAATACCAAAACATAGTTTTAAAATCCCGTTTACAGCGGAAGCTTATCCAAATAAAGTTCAACATAAATAACCA
Organism: Ambrosia x helenae; assembly: GCA_030844895.1. NCBI lineage: Eukaryota > Viridiplantae > Streptophyta > Magnoliopsida > Asterales > Asteraceae > Ambrosia > Ambrosia x helenae. Next base: position 85,680,409 of record CM061225.1, read on the forward strand.
AAGTTCAATGTTTATGAAATCATGCAACTCTATCTAGACGCCGTGCAGACGCGTGCGCCCTAGTTCCATTGTGCTACCTTAGCGACCTGAGAAAACATGTAAAAGTTTACGTCAGCACAAAAATGCTGGTGAGTTTACAGGTTTGCAGTTCAAGTACCAAGTTCACCTGTCCATACTATAACAAATAGAAAACCAGTATACGCTAGCTAGGCGTACGTTTTGCTACTACCACGATTGGAAAACCATTACTAACACGAATACCAGTTGTTGTGCCCGAATAGTTCCAAATGTTCCTGTTGTTCCTGTTTGAGACAATATGCACTCGCCCGGCCCTCCAAGCCGACGAGCGGGGTTGGTCACTCCCAATAGCGCTATTCACATTTCCCCGTTGTGCAAACCCGCACATTCATGGTTCCCCCGGGACTTCCAAAGATCGTGTAGTATACGTTAGAACCCATAGTATGACAGTAATTACCAAATAGTTTTAACACATGTTTTCTCCCCCGAAAGTATAAAACCAGTTTAAAAGAGGGGCCGTAAACTCACCTTAAGTTCCGTTACTCCTTAACCCGAGTAAACTCAGCTGCTATGCTAGTCCCGTAAAGCGGCGACCTAACATACGACAGTTACAAGTACTTAGACTAATAACCCGCAGGTTAATTAGTCCCTAGATGTCCAGACCATAACCAAGTTCGTTTGAAAATACCGTGACTGTTTAACCGACCCAAAGTACAAGACTCGACATCCCATTGGTGACCCGAGACTCCCCGTGTTATGTTTACGCTCCAAAACGTACAATAACGCAAGTACACTTAACATACGTTAACGCACAACAAGTTATAGCACATAGTTCACGTATCACCGAAATACATCCAAATATATGTTACCAAGTTATTAGACATGTTACGGGGTTCCTAGCATGTTACTACATGTCAAATCAGGTCTCGGTATGCCAATATACACTTACAGCAGCAGTACACGCGATTAGGGAGGCTAATCGCATGAAATGTCACGTGATTAGGGCTAATCGCCCCATAAGTCAGGCGATTAGGGCTACTCGCCCTTGGGACCACACGATTGGGCTACTCGCCCCTGTAGCCAGGCGAGTGGGCCTACTCGCCCTTATTACACGCGAGTGGGGGTCTACTCGCCCCTGTTACATGCGATTAGCAAGGCTAATCGCCTGTAACCTTGCTGTTCCGGTTTTTCGCGCGTTTAACGCTCCAAATCAGATCCAGAGCGTGTGTAACTACCCAATATCATCCCAAACACTATCCTAAACATGTTTAACCCAAAACCCTTCGTTCATCCTCGTAAAATCAGTCCTGCATGCAACCATAGCAATCCAAACACATACACATAGCACGCAACATTCAATTAACGCATGTAATCATAACCCTATTATTCAATTACTGAGATCTCTATCATCATACTAACAATAGTAATTCTGACCTAGCATGATTACACATCAAAACATCATCAAGATTCATAAAAATCCTATCTTTCTAATCATACATACCCATAACGCATGTTTATTAATTATAATCCGATTAATAACTCTTATTGACGATTTTCAGAAAGCTTTTTCGTTTATGAACAGGTCTGGACCATTAGGGATTGATTAAAAACGTTTACAAAGTATTATGGATGAGAATTAAACCTTGGAATTGCAAAAGGATGATGATTAGACCTTGAAACCTTGTGTTTTTGATCAAAATCGCCTTCCAGAGGTTGTTTAAGTGTTTGGGGCGGTTATGGGACGACTAGGGTTTGTCTAATTGAGTTTAGGAGGTTAAGTGTTGTATTTATAGGCGTTTCTAGTCGTCCAGCCCGTTCCATGCGATTGTGCAGGTTTATACGCGAGTAGGGTGCCTAATCGCATGACTATTCATGCGAGTAGCCCTACTCGCCTGTAGGCATCTGCCTACTCGCCCCAACAGCATGCGATTAGGCTATCCCCAACAGCCTAATCGCCTATAGCCCCACAGAAGGTGTGTTTTGCGCGTTAAACCCCGTTTTAACATATGTTAATGCATATTCATGTACCGACAAGTCACATAATGATTGTAAACACATAACACAAGTAAATACACATATTTACACTCGTTCACCAATTCCCGGGACTCGAGACTCGTACGTTCCGTATGCCCTGACGATCCTACAAATCGTCACCGTTTGTACACTTGGTTAAGGACTGACATCTACCGAACCTCTAGACCAACATCCAATGATCTTCTAGACTAACCAATAGTTCCCGAACCATAACCCGACTTAACTAACCCAGTTAAGTACAATATACGCGTGACTCGCTAAGGTAGACTTTCATCTAGACAACGTTGTTAACCCGAATTTGCCAGGTGTCACATCATCCCCACGTTAAAAGAATTTTCGTCCCGAAAATTGCGTAAGTAACAAAAGAAACAACGAAGGGAATAAACAAACAGATAGGAATCAATAGAGAGTAGCAATCAAGAGAGAGATTTACCCGAGGTGTCACATCATCCCCACGTTAAAAGGAATCTCGACCCGAGATTCATTCAGCTGCCGAAGAGACATGCCTCGACTCGAACGCTTCCTTAGGGAAGAGATGAGGATACTTAGACTTCATCTGATCCTCCCGTTCCCACGTATATTCCGGTCCCCGGTTCGAGTTCCACCGAACCTTAACGATACGAATCTTGCTTTGACGTAGGCTACGAATCTTGTAATCAAGGATCTCCACAGGTTCTTCCACAATCCGAAGACGATCATCAACCTTGATCTCTTCTAGTGGAACGATGAGAGACTCGTCAGCCAGACACTTCTTCAAGTTTGACACGTGAAAGACGTTATGTACGTTACCGAGCTCCGTCGGTAGATCAAGTCGATATGCCACCGGCCCAATCCGTTCCAGGATCGTAAATGGGCCGACATATCGCGGATTGAGTTTGCCACGCTTCCCAAAGCGTATGACGCCCTTCCACGGTGAGACTTTTAGAAGTACCTTGTCATTGACTTGGAACTCCAGTGGTTTGCGACGCTGATCAGCATAACTCTTTTGCCGGTCCCGTGCCGCCGCCAACCGATTTCGAATCTGTACGATCTTTTCCGAAGTTTCGTACACTAGTTCAGGCCCAGTGAGTTGACTCTCACCCACTTCAGCCCAACAAAGAGGAGAGCGGCATTTCCGTCCGTACAGTGCCTCGAACGGAGCAGCCTTGATGCTCGTATGATAACTGTTGTTGTACGAGAATTCTACCAACGGCAGATGAGCTTCCCAACCCTTCCCAAAATCGATCACACACGCCCGCAGCATGTCTTCTAAAGTTTGAATAGTACGCTCACTCTGACCGTCAGTCTGTGGATGGTAAGCCGTACTCATGTCTAGTTGGGTACCCAAAGCCTTGTGCAAAGACTTCCAGAAGTGAGAGGTAAAATGGGAGTCACGATCCGAGATGATAGAAACAGGTACCCCGTGCTTAGAAACAACCTCCTTCAAGTAAAGACGAGCCAAACGATCCATAGTGTCGGTCTCCTTAATAGCAAGAAAATGGGCTGATTTCGTTAACCGATCGACAATCACCCATATCTTGTCGTTCCCGCTTGGTGACTTAGGAAGTTGTGTGACAAAATCCATAGTAATCCGTTCCCATTTCCATTCCGGAATTTCAGGTTGTTGCAGGAGACCCGACGGTTTCTGGTATTCCACCTTGACCTTAGCACAAGTCAAGCATTTACTCACGTATGAGGCTATGTCCGACCTCATGTTTGGCCACCAGTAAAGCACTTTCAGATCTTGGTACATCTTATCCGAACCAGGATGAATAGAATACCGGGACTTATGAGCCTCATCAAGAACAAGCTCCCGTAGTCCCCCGAATAAAGGAACCCATATGCGTTCTGCGAAATAGTGCAGGCCATCAGGCCTTCGCTCTAGGTGCTTGTCGGCACCGTGCATGGTTTCAGCTTTAAGGTTTTCCTCCTTCAAAGCTTCTAACTGGGCAGAACGGAGTTGATCAGGTAACGACGAATGGATAGTGAGCTGCAACGCCCGAACACGACGAGGTTTAGAAGATTCCTTCCTGCTCAAGGCGTCTGCTACAACATTCGCCTTGCCAGGATGGTACTTAATAGCACAATCATAATCGTTCAAAAGTTCAATCCAGCGACGCTGCCGTATGTTCAAGTGTTGTTGGTCGAAAATGTGTTGGAGACTCTTGTGATCGGTGTAGATGGTGCATTTGGTACCGTACAAGTAATGTCTCCAAATTTTCAACGCGAATACCACAGCACCCAACTCCAAGTCATGAGTTGTGTAGTTCTTCTCGTGCACTTTGAGTTGACGAGAAGCATACGCAATCACTTTCTCGCGTTGCATCAACACGCAACCGAGTCCATGAATGGAAGCATCACAGTAAACGACAAAATCATCAGGACCCTCAGGTAAAGACAGAATAGGAGCAGAACACAGTTTAGACTTCAGTTCTTCAAACGCGGACTCTTGTGATTCACCCCAGTCGAACTTCCTATCCTTCTGAGTGAGAGTGGTGAGGGGTTGAGCAATCTTCGAGAACCCCTGAATGAAACGACGATAATAGCCCGCAAGGCCTAGGAATTGCCGCACCTCAGTTGGCGTCTTTGGTGCTCCCCAGTCCTTGATCGCCTCGATTTTTGCTGGATCGACATGAATCCCTAGTTCATTAACCACATGTCCTAGGAATTGGACTTCGCGTAACCAAAAGTCACACTTTGAGAACTTGGCGTAAAGTTGTTCCCGTCGTAAAAGTTCCAAAACTAACCGCAGATGTTCCCCGTGTTCGGTCTCGTTCTTTGAGTAGATCAGAATGTCATCAATAAACACAATGACAAACTTGTCCAGATACGGTTTACAGACGCGGTTCATTAAGTCCATGAAAACCGCCGGTGCGTTCGTGAGACCGAAAGGCATGACCAAGAATTCAAAATGGCCATAACGTGTTCGAAAAGCAGTCTTTGCAACGTCAGCCTCCCTGACGCGCAGCTGGTGATAACCGGACCTCAAGTCGATCTTGGAATAATAACTAGAACCCTGGAGCTGGTCGAATAGATCATCGATACGTGGAAGAGGATAACGGTTCTTGACGGTCAATTTGTTCAGCTCTCTGTAGTCAACACACAATCGGAAACTCCCATCCTTCTTCTTGACAAATAAAATCGGGGCTCCCCAAGGGGAAGAACTTGGTCGGATGAAACCCTTGTCCAAGAGTTCCTGTAACTGGCTAGACAATTCCTGCATTTCGGGAGGTGCAAGACGGTAGGGGGCCCGAGCAATAGGAGCAGCCCCTGGTACAAGATCAATACCGAACTCGACTTGACGATGAGGAGGAAGACCGGATAAATCATCGGGAAAAACATCAGAAAACTCGCGTACCACCGGAATGTCGTCAATCTTCTTCTCATCACTAGTGGAAACAGATAAGAGCGCCAAAACGGCTGGATAACCCTTTCGAAGACACTTAAGGGCTTTCATGCTAGAGATGATGTTTAGCGAAACACCACCCTTGATACCGTACACCGAAAGAAATTCTCCATCAGGGAGAGGAATCCGAATAACCTTATCGTAACAGACAATCTCCGCGCGATACAAAGATAACCAATCCATTCCTACCACAACGTCAAAACTACCCAATGGTACCGGCATAAGGTCGATGGGGAACGATAAACCCGACAACTCTAACTGACACTCCCGAAGAACACTAGTAGCTTCAATCGTTTTCCCGTCAGCCAACTCAATAATATACTTGGTCTCTAATGGTACAGGTACCACATCTAGCAGTCGACTAACGTCCATGGATACAAAACTCTTGTCGGCACCAGAATCAAATAACACGCTAACAGAATGATTATTGAGAAGAAACGTACCGGTGACTGTATCAGGGTCCTGCCTAGCCTCAGCAGCTCCAATGACGAAGGCACATGCATTTCTGCCGCCGCCCCCGTTGTTACCATTCCCGTTGTTTCCACCCTGTTTCAGCTTTGGGCAATCCTTCTTGTAGTGCCCAGTGTCACCACAGTTGTAGCATCCCTGTTTCCCTGTAGTCCCCTGAGTAGTCGGAGCTGAACTGTTAGTCGGAGCCTGAGTCGATGGAAGTGTAACCCGACAATCTTTAGCATAGTGGCCTGTCCGCTGGCAGCGGTGACAACGGTTACTGTCGCAGTTCCCTTGGTGATGGCGTCCACATTTGTTGCATTTGGGCAGTTTTCCAGCATAACCACCCTGCTTATTACCCGAAGACGATGAACCCCCATTATCAAACTTTTTACCCTGCTGTGCAGACCCAGACCCTTTCCCGTCGCTTTCCCACTTGCGCTTATTGTTCTCTGGAGCCTTAGCAGTCGAACCTTTCGCCGGCAAAATTCCCTCATTCACCTTTAAATTAGTCATCCTATGTGCAGATCGAACTACCTCCGCATAAGTAGGATGATTCCCAGCAGCCACTAACCCTGCAATTTCCGGCACCAACCCTGAGACGTAATGTTCAATCTTACGATACTCTGGCACGTGCAAATCGGGACACAGCACCGCCAGCTCATTTCTCCTAACCGTATACTTCTCGATTTCCGACCCATTCATCTTGAGGTTCCATACCTCATGCTCCAGTTTCTGTACCTCTTCTCTCGGGCAATACTCCCGTTTCAGCAACTGCACAAAGTTCTCCCATGGCATGGCATATGCCTCCCCAATACCCATATTCTGGGTGATACCATTCCACCAAGTCAATGCCACGTCCTGAAATAACGCAGCCGAATACTTCACCCGATCTTCTGGGAGACAGTTACACATTAGGAATACCGACTCCACTTTCTCCAACCACCTAAGCAAACTGACCGCACCCTCGGTGCCAGAGAATTCCTGGGGTTTGCAGTCCCGGAACATCTTATAGGTGCACATGGGTGGGGGTGGGTCAACAGGACCACCTGAAATGAAACGTATGAGAAATCACGAATAACGTACACAAGACTCACCAATGAGGCAAAGAAAATGGATAAAACAACTTACCACCACCGTTGTGCCCTAACTGAAAGGCAGCCTGGAGCAAGTTGTTCAGATCAGCCTGTGACAGGTTAATACCTCCACCACGACCACCAGCACCACCACGACCACCACCGCGTCCACCATTGCGACCACCTCCTCGTCCTCCACGCACTCCAGACATGATTCTGGCAGAAAGAACGAGAAAATTTAGTTTCGCAGTTAAAGATAACCACTAATGTTCACAAGATCAAAGCCAGATCCAATCCAGGACTATCCCCTCAAACTCAGAGCTCACTAGTGCTTCCATGCATTTCGTTTTATGATTTTGTGTGCACCCAAAATGATAAAACGCTCTACATGGTCCTCCAAGTGTTCTCCTAGTTCAAAGTTCAAATCACCGAACATAGACTCTTAGCTACACACCGTAATACTACGGTAGTTCATGACAAGTGTTTCTATTGGAATACGAAAGGGAGATGTCCGAGCCTTGGACAGATCTCAAGAGCACACGAGTTACCCCAATAGACCACACTGCCTAGAAACAAGTAACCCAACTTAAGATAGAACGGATGATGTAACGTAGAAAGACCAACGATTTAGAGACACCCCGACAAGACCATACGTAAACCACTATAACGTTTAGTACCATGTGATCGTCTAGTGTGTGCGACTCGGCTATAGACTAGACTCTACATGCAGTCCTAGTTCACTATAACCATTGGCTCTGATACCAATCTGTCACACCCTCAAAATCCACTTGCGGGGTTTTACCGCGAGGCGCATGACAAACCAGGATCCAAACCAACGATCACAATAAACAAGTCTAAATATAATTAATGCAATACCAAAACATAGTTTTAAAATCCCGTTTACAGCGGAAGCTTATCCAAAATAAAGTTCAACATAAATAACCAAAGTTCAATGTTTATGAAATCATGCAACTCTATCTAGACGCCGTGCAGACGCGTGCGCCCTAGTTCCATTGTGCTACCTTAGCGACCTGAGAAAACATGTAAAAGTTTACGTCAGCACAAAAATGCTGGTGAGTTTACAGGTTTGCAGTTCAAGTACCAAGTTCACCTGTCCATACTATAACAAATAGAAAACCAGTATACGCTAGCTAGGCGTACGTTTTGCTACTACCACGATTGGAAAACCATTACTAACACGAATACCAGTTGTTGTGCCCGAATAGTTCCAAATGTTCCTGTTGTTCCTGTTTGAGACAATATGCACTCGCCCGGCCCTCCAAGCCGACGAGCGGGGTTGGTCACTCCCAATAGCGCTATTCACATTTCCCCGTTGTGCAAACCCGCACATTCATGGTTCCCCCCGGGACTTCCAAAGATCGTGTAGTATACGTTAGAACCCATAGTATGACAGTAATTACCAAATAGTTTTAACACATGTTTTCTCCCCCGAAAGTATAAAACCAGTTTAAAAGAGGGGCCGTAAACTCACCTTAAGTTCCGTTACTCCTTAACCCGAGTAAACTCAGCTGCTATGCTAGTCCCGTAAAGCGGCGACCTAACATACGACAGTTACAAGTACTTAGACTAATAACCCGCAGGTTAATTAGTCCCTAGATGTCCAGACCATAACCAAGTTCGTTTGAAAATACCGTGACTGTTTAACCGACCCAAAGTACAAGACTCGACATCCCATTGGTGACCCGAGACTCCCCGTGTTATGTTTACGCTCCAAAACGTACAATAACGCAAGTACACTTAACATACGTTAACGCACAACAAGTTATAGCACATAGTTCACGTATCACCGAAATACATCCAAATATATGTTACCAAGTTATTAGACATGTTACGGGGTTCCTAGCATGTTACTACATGTCAAATCAGGTCTCGGTATGCCAATATACACTTACAGCAGCAGTACACGCGATTAGGGAGGCTAATCGCATGAAATGTCACGTGATTAGGGCTAATCGCCCCATAAGTCAGGCGATTAGGGCTACTCGCCCTTGGGACCACACGATTGGGCTACTCGCCCCTGTAGCCAGGCGAGTGGGCCTACTCGCCCTTATTACACGCGAGTGGGGGTCTACTCGCCCCTGTTACATGCGATTAGCAAGGCTAATCGCCTGTAACCTTGCTGTTCCGGTTTTTCGCGCGTTTAACGCTCCAAATCAGATCCAGAGCGTGTGTAACTACCCAATATCATCCCAAACACTATCCTAAACATGTTTAACCCAAAACCCTTCGTTCATCCTCGTAAAATCAGTCCTGCATGCAACCATAGCAATCCAAACACATACACATAGCACGCAACATTCAATTAACGCATGTAATCATAACCCTATTATTCAATTACTGAGATCTCTATCATCATACTAACAATAGTAATTCTGACCTAGCATGATTACACATCAAAACATCATCAAGATTCATAAAAATCCTATCTTTCTAATCATACATACCCATAACGCATGTTTATTAATTATAATCCGATTAATAACTCTTATTGACGATTTTCAGAAAGCTTTTTCGTTTATGAACAGGTCTGGACCATTAGGGATTGATTAAAAACGTTTACAAAGTATTATGGATGAGAATTAAACCTTGGAATTGCAAAAGGATGATGATTAGACCTTGAAACCTTGTGTTTTTGATCAAAATCGCCTTCCAGAGGTTGTTTAAGTGTTTGGGGCGGTTATGGGACGACTAGGGTTTGTCTAATTGAGTTTAGGAGGTTAAGTGTTGTATTTATAGGCGTTTCTAGTCGTCCAGCCCGTTCCATGCGATTGTGCAGGTTTATACGCGAGTAGGGTGCCTAATCGCATGACTATTCATGCGAGTAGCCCTACTCGCCTGTAGGCATCTGCCTACTCGCCCCAACAGCATGCGATTAGGCTATCCCCAACAGCCTAATCGCCTATAGCCCCACAGAAGGTGTGTTTTGCGCGTTAAACCCGTTTTAACATATGTTAATGCATATTCATGTACCGACAAGTCACATAATGATTGTAAACACATAACACAAGTAAATACACATATTTACACTCGTTCACCAATTCCCGGGACTCGAGACTCGTACGTTCCGTATGCCCTGACGATCCTACAAATCGTCACCGTTTGTACACTTGGTTAAGGACTGACATCTACCGAACCTCTAGACCAACATCCAATGATCTTCTAGACTAACCAATAGTTCCCGAACCATAACCCGACTTAACTAACCCAGTTAAGTACAATATACGCGTGACTCGCTAAGGTAGACTTTCATCTAGACAACGTTGTTAACCCGAATTTGCCAGGTGTCACATCATCTCTACTCAATATAACACATCTACTAAATAGACAAAACACCACTAATAAGAAGATAACTACTACTCCCTTCATTCTCAACTTATATGTTTCTATTTTAGTTTGTTTAAAAATAGTATTTAATCTTAAAATTATTTTCTACTTCTATTTTCATCCTGATTGTACTCAATCACTTAAATAGTTAATTATAACTGCTTAAAATTAATTCCAAATCACAACTTACTAAAATCATAAGCATTTTTGTTCAGTGGACACTAAATGAGTCATTTACACCATCATCAATTGTAGTCGTGACGTACAAAACAAAATAAATGGAGATTACTAGCAAATCCCACAAAGTTTCCCTATTTTTCCCAATAAGTAGTCCTTCACATTCTCCATTCTCTTCATTCCAAATTTCCTTCTCGGTTTTTTTTTACTTCAACAATGGCTTTGTGCTACATTCTCATATTAGCAGCAGTTATGATGTCAGCCAACGCTCAGTTCACCGAAGTTTACACCGGTGGCCCGTGGGAAACCGCCCATGCCACCTTCTACGGTGGCAGAGACGCCTCGGGCACCATGGGTACGTTCATTGCAATTCCAATGTTTTCTTGCGTTTATGTTTATGTTTTAGTTTGTTACCTAAAAGATACATTAAAAACTCATGAAAACCACTATAAAAATCATGTTTTTAAGTGTTATTGATTTTTACACGAAAGAAAAAAAGACAAAACATTACATGTAGTTTGCGGAGATACATATATGTAGCTCGTATACTACGTATATATACATCGAATATGTATATGTATCTTTGTGAGAACTATGTATATTATTTCATTTTTTTTTATTTGTATACTAAATTAACCTTTAAAATAAATAATTTGAATAGTAAAAAAAGATTGATTGAAAGGGGTTTTCTTGGTTTTCAAGCTTAATAAATGTTAGTTTTCTCAATAATCTAACCCTGTATATATTAGTGTAATGCGTTATTAGATATATATAAAGTGTGTAAAAGTGGACATTCCTTTGAAAAGTAAATATATATGATAGTAATGTAAGTGAATATCTATGTAAGAATGATATGACACTTGTACGTGTAAAATATTGATGCATATTATAGACGTTGTAACACTTTTTGATTTCCAATTTTATCGTGTTGTGATTTTAGGTGGTGCGTGTGGGTACGGGAACTTGTACAGCCAAGGGTACGGTGTGAATACGGCGGCGCTAAGCACGGCGCTCTTCAACAATGGGCTGAGCTGCGGTGCTTGTTTCGAGCTTAAGTGTGTGGATGACCCTATATGGTGCCACCCTGGCAGTCCTTCTATTTTCATCACCGCCACAAATTTCTGTCCGCCGAACCCTGCTCAACCTAGCGATAACGGTGGGTGGTGCAACCCCCCTCGTCCCCATTTTGACCTCTCCATGCCAATGTTTCTCAAGATCGCTGAGTATCGCGCGGGCATTGTCCCCGTTTCTTACCGCAGGTTAGTTTCTTTTTTTTTTCTTTTTTTTTTTTTTAACTTTGCATGGTCACATAGTTATAAGCTATAACTAGAAGCCGCAACCTAATTACACATTACACTAATTCTAACAAATATTTAGTTACCTAATAAAATATGATGCATTACATATTTTTGCAAATGACTTAAAATTAGGGCTGGCAATGGGTAACCTGTTAAGACACGATAAGACCTGTTTGACTGAAAAGTACACTATTTGATTTTTTGACTTTTTTTAATACTTAGAATTAAGAACCAAAAATCTTTCATTTTCCTTTTTTGGTACATAAAACATAAAACTGTGTTATAAACATGAGATATAAATGAGTTAAACGAGTCGTGTTCATGTTTAGAACTTATTTGTTCGCGCGCGTCAGAGACATGTTAACCTGTTAGGGACACGATTTGCCAGCCCTACTTAAAATCCTTTAACAATTTATTTTGTAGGGTGCCATGTCACAAACAAGGAGGGATACGGTTCACCATAAACGGTTTCCGCTACTTCAACTTGGTTTTGATCACCAACGTCGCGGGTGCCGGAGATATCACGCAAGTTTGGGTCAAGGGTTCCAACACCGGGTGGATGAGTCTTACCCATAACTGGGGTCAAAATTGGCAATCAAATGAAGTGTTGATCGGGCAATCACTTTCGTTCATGGTTACAGGCAGTGACGGTCGCACTTCTGTCTCGGAGAACATAGTACCTTCTAATTGGCAATATGGACAAACTTTTTCCGGAAACAATTTTCAGGTTTAAAAGTTGGATCGGGATAACACTCGGTTTAGTTTATGATCAAGATCTATTTTAATATTGGGAGAAAAATATTATTCTTATTTTTAAGAAAATGTAGGGGCGTTTTTTTAACTAATATTGGGAACTTGTAAAGGAAGATGAGGTGGCTATGCCTTATTGTAGGGGCCCATAGTTTTCTTTTTTCTCATACATTTTAATATTATTGTATGAGATTTTACGGGTTTCTGATGTGAAAGTTACTAATAAGAAAAACAAAATGAAAGGCTATTGAGTGTTGACAAGCTACTATATATATTTGATAAGAAGATAGAGATTGGGCTTTGTATTCATCAAATATTATATGAACAAGAAAACCAATTCGGGTGCAGAGCCTTGTCAAACCGATCCGAACCGGTTTCGGTTTGAAACTGGTACAAGCCAAACCTGTTTGGTTTGTAATCTAAACTGTAGGTTCCAAACCGGTTCCCCTCCCTCGCGTCATAAATGGAACCGAACCGGTAGAAAAAACTGGTTATTACACATACAATTACATACACAATACACTTAATAAAAGTTTGATTTATATATAAAAAATGTCTTTGAAAAGATTTTAAAATGTGTGCGCAAGAATAGGTTTATGGACTGAACTGAACCGGTTGAAAAAATCAACCAAACTGGGCACGGAATCGAATCGGTTTGACTTGGAATCGGCCAAGATCAAAATTGTTTCAAAAGTGGTTTGGGTTAGAAAATAAAACCGTTTTGTTCACCTCTATAAGAGTAAGTGAAAGTTAGCGAAGATAACATAACCAAATTTGGCAGAGAAAATGAGTATTTATACTCATCCTTGGTTCGTATTATTATGCCATGGGGCACACCCTACCCGCATATGTATGGCAAACTGTATGTCGTGAAATGTCATTGAGCTAAACCACTAGTGAGCTTTTCGAATTCGGCTAGTCAAACGTTAGAATCAAAGCGAGCTTAAACAAGCTTGAGCTGGAACTCCACTTACTTAGCTCAAGTGTGTGTAGGAACCGCTCGTGTAAATTTAAATACAACAGAATTATAAATACGATTACAAAGAAAGATGAAAGCTGAAATCTAATACTATTACAACAGATATAAATAAATGCAAGAAAGGAATAGAAACAAGCAAACTTGGTGGCTGAGGATCGTGTTGAACACGGGGCCCTTAAAACAAATTCCGAGTCTATTAACAAGAACTCGTTTTGTTTCCCAGGGTACAACAGCCGGAACAGCTATAGTGCTGCCGGAGTTAGCTCTGACCCGAAATGTACCTGAAACAAGAAGATTAGATCGAACAGAAAGTTGGAGAGGAGAATTGGTGAATATTCAGACAGTGTGTCAAGGTGTGTCTTCAACCAAGGCTCTCCTTGGTATTTATAGGAGTCCAGAAAGAGTCAGTTTCGGAATGCATTAAAAACGAAAAATAAATGTCATTGAACGTCTTCAATGGCATTTATTACGTTCTTAAAGTTTCAGACGAAACTGCTTGACCAGACAGTTACACTGCTGAGCTATTACTGAACTGCTAAGGAGCTCGCGCGCGCGTCCATCTGCGCGCATGCGCACAACGTAACTTCTCGTTCTACGTCAGCGGACCAGATCAGTATCTGCGCTGAACTTTACGTTCTACGTCAGCGGAACGACTCGTCACTCCGAGCGCCTGCGCGGAGGCAGCCGCGCAGACCAGGGCGCAACCTGGTTATCTGCTCGTACTCGCGCGCCGTCACCAACCTCTGTACCTCGAACCTGCTTTCAAAAATACTAAGGCGGCTCTCAAGCGGCTCGCGGTGATGCGTGTGTGCGAAGTGCGCCATCAAAGCGCCACATTGCGCCCATCGCCCACGCCACGCGCGTGTGCGAGTGCGTGTGCGAGTGCGAGTGCGAGTTGGGGTGCTCCGCACCCTTCGCGAGTTCCACAGTGTGAGCTCCTATGAAACAATAAGGGAAGAGTGTTCCTCCTTATATACCACTCATGGTATCTTCACTCTTCCTATGTGGGACAAGTTCCACCTTGTTTCATTTCAGCATCAAGTGCTTCAATCACCAATCTTTGAGCATCGATATCTCATTCATCTTAGCTCCGTTTTGGACGTGGTTTGGTTCGTTGCGAAGCTCTCACAACATAGAACATAAACCCACAAAGAAATATATAAATAAACTTATGTTTCAAATATATATTTAAGTCCAAAGTTAGGAAAAACTCATTTTCCTATATTTTGTGAAAATAGCATTTTCACTTAAATTTCCAACAATCCCCCACATGAATGGAGATCGATCCGTTCTTACAAGTTTCAAACGATACAATTCGACAGTAGAGCGTTGCAGGATAGGTAGGTTTTGCCTTTGAACCTTCCTTTGTGAAGCATACTTAGCTTACTGGCGATCAGTAGAACTTGATGTCTTTGAACTGATCCCCGTTTGTGTAAACGACAATACACCTCACACAACGCCCCACTTGGTGTAGCCAACCCCTCATTGTCGTATCCGTTATGGTCATGGATACTCCTGGTTCTGCGAGAGCTCTAGGATTTGCGCCTCCCCACAAATCCATTCGAAGCGACCCTACTTCTCTCTAACATAGGTGATTTCCCTGAATCATTAAAAGCAAAAGTTATATTGATTTACCACAATCATTAACTTGAATATGCTTAACCTCGACACACTGTCACTGATTGGAATGGACTAGGAAGTATATACTCCCTTTTGTATTTTGGGGTGCCTCGATTTGCCATTATACATTGTGCTTTGGGCTCTACCAATCGCCGACTGGCTGTCACAATGTATGCAAATAGCTGGTAAAGGTTTACTCCATCTTGGAATATCCTCCACAAATTGACGTATCCACTCCGCCTCTTCTCCACACTTATCTAAGGCGATAAATTCAGATTCCATCGTGGATCTTGCTATAACAGTTTGCTTCGAAGACTTCCAAGATATAGCAGCACCCGCAAGTGTAAACACATAACCACTTGTTGATTTGGAATCTTTTATATCCGAAATCCAGTTCGCATCAGTGTATCCTTCAACTACTGCTGGATGACGGGTATAATGCAGTCCATAGTCCCGTGTGAACCTTATGTATCTAAGCACCCGTGTTATACTTTTCCAATGTTCATCACTTGGATTACTTGTATATCTACTTAGCTTACTCACCGCGTATGCTAAGTCGGGTCTAGTACATGTCATTAGATACATTAAACTGCCAATGATCCTTGAATACTCTACCTGAGCAACACCCTTTCCTCTATTTTTAAGTAGATGGTGGGTGGTATCAATTGGAGAGCGAGCTATAGCCTTGTCTCCTGAATTGAATTTTTCAAGGATTTTGTCCACATAATGAGATTGAGTTAGAACTAGACCATGTTGGGTTCTAAGGATTTTTACTCCAAGGATAACATCCGCTAAACCCATGTCTTTCATATCAAATCTCCCTTTCAACATGTCTTTAGTAGATTTAACCATCTTATCATTACTCCCAACGATAAGCATATCATCCACATATAGACATAAGATCACATAACCTCCTGGCGTGTCTTTGGAATAGACACATTTGTCGCATTCATTTATTTTGAAACCATTGTCAAGCATGACTTGGTCAAATTTATGATGCCATTGTTTTGGAGCTTGCTTCAAACCATATAGAGATTTGACTAATTTACATACTTTGCCCTCTTGTCCTGGGGCAGAGAAACCCTCTGGTTGCTCCATGTAAATTTCTTCTTCTAAATCACCATTTAGAAATGCGGTCTTTACATCCATTTGGTGAACATCCAAATTTCTTAAGGCCGCAATTGCAAGAACCAATCTTATAGAGGTTAATTCGTGTTACAGGCGAGTAAGTATCAAAGTAGTCTAGACCTTCCTTTTGTCTAAATCCTTTGATCACTAATCTAGCCTTGTATTTATCAATACTTCCATCAGTTTTCATCTTCTTCTTGAATATCCAGCGATATCCAAGGGGTTTACAACCCGGTGGAAGATCTACTAACTCCCAAGTATGATTTTGCAATATAGAATCAATCTCATTCTTAATTGCTTCTTTCCATTGAGGTCCTTCTGATGAGGAGACCGCTTCGCGGTAGGTATTGGACTCACCCTCTACCATGTAGCTCAAGAAGTCTGGACCAAAAGATTTTTCAATCCTTGCCCTTTTGCTTCGTCTAAGCTCACCCTCCTCAACCTCGGGTCGTTTATGTCTTTCCTCTTGAATTTCATCGTCAACCAATGTTGATGGACCTGCTTGGTCATCGTTAATTGGCATTGATGATCTAAGAAGTGTTTGTCCTAGCATAGGAAAAACATGTTCAAAGTACTCGACAAAACTAGGATTTACCTCCATGAAAGTGTTTTTGAGTATATCGGGATTCTTGGATTCATATACAAGAAAACGATGCGCAGTACTTTGATATGCATATCCAATGAATATGCAATCAACAGTTTTGGGGCCTATCCTAAGAGCCTTAGGAGGTGGTACAGTCACCTTGGCTAGGCACCCCCACACTTTCAAGAATTTGTATGAAGGTTTTCTACCTTTCCACAACTCGTAGGGAGTCTCGTCCCTAACTTTTAGAGGTATCCTATTCAGAAGATAATTAGCCGAGAGAATGGCGTCCCCCCACATTTCACGGTTCACTCCCGAACTTATCAACATGGCATTCATCATTTCTTTCAATGTGCGGTTCTTTCGTTCCGCGGTGCCATTTGATTGTGGGGAATAAGGTGGTGTACATTCATGTATTATGCCACTTTTTGCGCATAAATCGGCAAAAGGTGCAACATATTCACCACCTCGGTCGCTTCTCACGGCCTTAATTTTCTTTTTAAGTTGATTCTCAACTTCATTCTTATATAAGGTAAACTTATCTATTGCCTCATCCTTACTCTTGAGTAAGTATACGTAGCAATATTTGGTGCAATCATCAATAAACGTGATGAAATATTTATTCCCACCAATTGTAGGAATTGCCTTTAAATCACAAACATCGGTGTGAATTAAATCAAGGGGTTCGGTTATTCGTTCAACCGATTTGAAAGGTGATCGAGTTAGTTTGGATTCAACACATGCTTCGCATTTAGAATCGGATTCAATGTGGAATGTTGGTATGCTATTCAATTTAATCAAACGACGAATTGAATTATAATTTACATGTCCTAGTCTACCATGCCAAACATTAGAAGACTCAAGCATATAAATAGAAGTAGTATAGAAGTAGTAGGAGTTTTATTCATTGAATTGTTCACAACCATTACATTCATTTTGAACATACCATTAAGGGCATAGCCCTTTCCAACAAACATACCGCGCTTAGACAGAACAAACTTGTCCGATTCAAACACTAGGCGAAATCCAAACTTGTTGAGCATCCATCCCGAGACGAGATTCTTGCGTATGTCAGGTACATACAACACCTTGCTCAACGTGAGGTCCTTCCCCGAAGTCATCCTCAAAATCACCTCGCCTTCACCCTTGATGTCGGCAGTAGCTTTATTCCCCATATAAAGCTTGTCTCCACCCGTGAGTTCCTTGAATGTAGAGAAAAGAGCCTTGTCTCCACAAACATGACGGGTTGCACCAGTGTCAACGAACCAGCCAGGTAGGTTGTCGCCCACCACGTTGACTTCATCTTCAACCATAGCACCTTGCTCAGTTATCATTGCTACAAGAGGCATGCCATCCTCATCGACCATATGCGCACGCTCACGCTTAGGCTTCTTGCATTGGTTGGCGCGGTGGCCTGTCTCTTGACAGTTGTAACAAATACCAGAAAAAGGCGCAGGCTTCTTTTTCACAGCCCCCTTTTTAGGTCCAAGATCCACCTTCGCTTTCCCTTTGTCCTTCTTCCCTTTATTCTTGCTGCCCTTGGAGGATTGCCCAGTTTCCACAACATTAGCCCTAGCCGTATCTTGGACAAGGCTACCTTTTTGGGCAATTCTGTTGTCCTCTTCAATCCGAAGACGAACAACAAGTTCCTCCACAGTCATCTCCTTTCGTTTATGCTTAAGATAATTCTTAAAGTCAGTCCACGAAGGAGGTAACTTTTCAATCATTGCTGCCACTTGAAATGTCTCACTAAGTATCATGCCCTCTGCGTAGATTTCATGAAGTATAATTTGCAATTCTTGGACTTGATTCATAACCGTTTTAGAGTCAAGCATTTTGTAGTCCAAGAAGCGGGCTACAACGAATTTCTTCGTTCCAGCATCCTCCGCTTTATACTTCTTGTCTAAAGACTCCCATAAATCTTTGGCAGTCTTTATTGTATAATAAACATTATACAAACCATCTACTAGGCCGTTTAACACATAGTTGCGACATAAGAAATCCGAATGCTTCCAAGCATCTAACGCGCTCTGAAATTGAACGTCGTTCTGCCCTTCCGTAGGTTGGGGAGCGGATTCTGTTAAGAACCTCGCAAGGTTCAAGGTGGTCAAGTAGAAGAACATCTTCTGTTGCCACCTCTTGAAGTTCAAACCCGAAAACTTTTCGGGTTTTTCAGCATGATTTGCCACAGTGGACGCTCCCACTGTGTTGGCAGGCAAAGGGGTACCAAGAACAGCTTGGTTCACGTTGTTGTTGTTGTCACTAGTCGACATTCTGAAAAATTTCAACCAAACACGTTAATTTTTCAGTTTTATAAAACTCTATTTATAAAAAAAAACGTCAACTAATGTTAAAAAAAATACTCAAAATAATAACAATTTGTGACTTCTAAGTCCAACTTTGAAGGCCAACAAAAAGTATTATTTCAATTTTAGACAAAGGTTTTAGATGTAACCGATAATGTTTTCTAACAAAATAACAAACCGTAGGCTTCTAAGTCCAACTTTGAAGACCGAACAGTAAGTTATAATGATTCGAAAATCCAAAAAATATCTGTTTTTAAAACACAAACTAAGTGAGACAAAACTCGTTTGAATCACAAATAAAATGGTTTTGTTAAACACGAACGGTTTTAAAAATTTGTTTTAAGATTGTAGGAACCGCTCGTGTAAATTTAAATACAACAGAATTATAAATACGATTACAAAGAAAGATGAAAGCTGAAATCTAATACTATTACAACAGATATAAATAAATGCAAGAAAGGAATAGAAACAAGCAAACTTGGTGGCTGAGGATCGTGTTGAACACGGGGCCCTTAAAACAAATTCCGAGTCTATTAACAAGAACTCGTTTTGTTTCCCAGGGTACAACAGCCGGAACAGCTATAGTGCTGCCGGAGTTAGCTCTGACCCGAAATGTACCTGAAACAAGAAGATTAGATCGAACAGAAAGTTGGAGAGGAGAATTGGTGAATATTCAGACAGTGTGTCAAGGTGTGTCTTCAACCAAGGCTCTCCTTGGTATTTATAGGAGTCCAGAAAGAGTCAGTTTCGGAATGCATTAAAAACGAAAAATAAATGTCATTGAACGTCTTCAATGGCATTTATTACGTTCTTAAAGTTTCAGACGAAACTGCTTGACCAGACAGTTACACTGCTGAGCTGTTACTGAACTGCTAAGGAGCTCGCGCGCGCGTCCATCTGCGCGCATGCGCACAACGTAACTCTCGTTCTACGTCAGCGGACCAGATCAGTATCTGCGCTGAACTTTACGTTCTACGTCAGCGGAACGACTCGTCACTCCGAGCGCCTGCGCGGAAGCACCGCGCAGACCAGGGCGCAACCTGGTTATCTGCTCGTACTCGCGCGCCGTCACCAACCTCTGTACCTCGAACCTGCTTTCAAAAATACTAAGGCGGCTCTCAAGCGGCTCGCGGTGATGCGTGTGTGCGAAGTGCAAAGTGCGCCATCAAAGCGCCACATTGCGCCCATCGCCCACGCCACGCGCGTGTGCGAGTGCGTGTGCGAGTGCGAGTGCGAGTTGGGGTGCTCCGCACCCTTCGCGAGTTCCACAGTGTGAGCTCCTATGAAACAATAAGGGAAGAGTGTTCCTCCTTATATACCACTCATGGTATCTTCACTCTTCCTATGTGGGACAAGTTCCACCTTGTTTCATTTCAGCATCAAGTGCTTCAATCACCAATCTTTGAGCATCGATATCTCATTCATCTTAGCTCCGTTTTGGACGTGGTTTGGTTCGTTGCGAAGCTCTCACAACATAGAACATAAACCCACAAAGAAATATATAAATAAACTTATGTTTCAAATATATATTTAAGTCCAAAGTTAGGAAAAACTCATTTTCCTATATTTTGTGAAAATAGCATTTTCACTTAAATTTCCAACAATCCCCCACATGAATGGAGATCGATCCGTTCTTACAAGTTTCAAACGATACAATTCGACAGTAGAGCGTTGCAGGATAGGTAGGTTTTGCCTTTGAACCTTCCTTTGTGAAGCATACTTAGCTTACTGGCGATCAATAGAACTTGATGTCTTTGAACTGATCCCCGTTTGTGTAAACGACAATACACCTCACACAACGCCCCACTTGGTGTAGCCAACCCCTCATTGTCGTATCCGTTATGGTCATGGATACTCCTGGTTCTGCGAGAGCTCTAGGATTTGCGCCTCCCCACAAATCCATTCGAAGCGACCCTACTTCTCTCTAACATAGGTGATTCCCTGAATCATTAAAAGCAAAAGTTATATTGATTTACCACAATCATTAACTTGAATATGCTTAACCTCGACACACTGTCACTGATTGGAATGGACTAGGAAGTATATACTCCCTTTTGTATTTTGGGGTGCCTCGATTTGCCATTATACATTGTGCTTTGGGCTCTACCAATCGCCGACTGGCTGTCACAATGTATGCAAATAGCTGGTAAAGGTTTACTCCATCTTGGAATATCCTCCACAAATTGACGTATCCACTCCGCCTCTTCTCCACACTTATCTAAGGCGATAAATTCAGATTCCATCGTGGATCTTGCTATAACAGTTTGCTTCGAAGACTTCCAAGATATAGCAGCACCCGCAAGTGTAAACACATAACCACTTGTTGATTTGGAATCTTTTATATCCGAAATCCAGTTCGCATCAGTGTATCCTTCAACTACTGCTGGATGACGGGTATAATGCAGTCCATAGTCCCGTGTGAACCTTATGTATCTAAGCACCCGTGTTATACTTTTCCAATGTTCATCACTTGGATTACTTGTATATCTACTTAGCTTACTCACCGCGTATGCTAAGTCGGGTCTAGTACATGTCATTAGATACATTAAACTGCCAATGATCCTTGAATACTCTACCTGAGCAACACCCTTTCCTCTATTTTTAAGTAGATGGTGGGTGGTATCAATTGGAGAGCGAGCTATAGCCTTGTCTCCTGAATTGAATTTTTCAAGGATTTTGTCCACATAATGAGATTGAGTTAGAACTAGACCATGTTGGGTTCTAAGGATTTTTACTCCAAGGATAACATCCGCTAAACCCATGTCTTTCATATCAAATCTCCCTTTCAACATGTCTTTAGTAGATTTAACCATCTTATCATTACTCCCAACGATAAGCATATCATCCACATATAGACATAAGATCACATAACCTCCTGGCGTGTCTTTGGAATAGACACATTTGTCGCATTCATTTATTTTGAAACCATTGTCAAGCATGACTTGGTCAAATTTATGATGCCATTGTTTTGGAGCTTGCTTCAAACCATATAGAGATTTGACTAATTTACATACTTTGCCCTCTTGTCCTGGGGCAGAGAAACCCTCTGGTTGCTCCATGTAAATTTCTTCTTCTAAATCACCATTTAGAAATGCGGTCTTTACATCCATTTGGTGAACATCCAAATTTCTTAAGGCCGCAATTGCAAGAACCAATCTTATAGAGGTAATTCGTGTTACAGGCGAGTAAGTATCAAAGTAGTCTAGACCTTCCTTTTGTCTAAATCCTTTGATCACTAATCTAGCCTTGTATTTATCAATACTTCCATCAGTTTTCATCTTCTTCTTGAATATCCAGCGATATCCAAGGGGTTTACAACCCGGTGGAAGATCTACTAACTCCCAAGTATGATTTTGCAATATAGAATCAATCTCATTCTTAATTGCTTCTTTCCATTGAGGTCCTTCTGATGAGGAGACCGCTTCGCGGTAGGTATTGGACTCACCCTCTACCATGTAGCTCAAGAAGTCTGGACCAAAAGATTTTTCAATCCTTGCCCTTTTGCTTCGTCTAAGCTCACCCTCCTCAACCTCGGGTCGTTTATGTCTTTCCTCTTGAATTTCATCGTCAACCAA
Organism: Ambrosia x helenae; assembly: GCA_030844895.1. Classification (NCBI taxonomy): domain Eukaryota; kingdom Viridiplantae; phylum Streptophyta; class Magnoliopsida; order Asterales; family Asteraceae; genus Ambrosia; species Ambrosia x helenae. The sequence continues at coordinate 85,703,133 of CM061225.1, forward strand.
TGTTGATGGACCTGCTTGGTCATCGTTAATTGGCATTGATGATCTAAGAAGTGTTTGTCCTAGCATAGGAAAAACATGTTCAAAGTACTCGACAAAACTAGGATTTACCTCCATGAAAGTGTTTTTGAGTATATCGGGATTCTTGGATTCATATACAAGAAAACGATGCGCAGTACTTTGATATGCATATCCAATGAATATGCAATCAACAGTTTTGGGGCCTATCCTAAGAGCCTTAGGAGGTGGTACAGTCACCTTGGCTAGGCACCCCCACACTTTCAAGAATTTGTATGAAGGTTTTCTACCTTTCCACAACTCGTAGGGAGTCTCGTCCCTAACTTTTAGAGGTATCCTATTCAGAAGATAATTAGCCGAGAGAATGGCGTCCCCCCACATTTCACGGTTCACTCCCGAACTTATCAACATGGCATTCATCATTTCTTTCAATGTGCGGTTCTTTCGTTCCGCGGTGCCATTTGATTGTGGGGAATAAGGTGGTGTACATTCATGTATTATGCCACTTTTTGCGCATAAATCGGCAAAAGGTGCAACATATTCACCACCTCGGTCGCTTCTCACGGCCTTAATTTTCTTTTTAAGTTGATTCTCAACTTCATTCTTATATAAGGTAAACTTATCTATTGCCTCATCCTTACTCTTGAGTAAGTATACGTAGCAATATTTGGTGCAATCATCAATAAACGTGATGAAATATTTATTCCCACCAATTGTAGGAATTGCCTTTAAATCACAAACATCGGTGTGAATTAAATCAAGGGGTTCGGTTATTCGTTCAACCGATTTGAAAGGTGATCGAGTTAGTTTGGATTCAACACATGCTTCGCATTTAGAATCGGATTCAATGTGGAATGTTGGTATGCTATTCAATTTAATCAAACGACGAATTGAATTATAATTTACATGTCCTAGTCTACCATGCCAAACATTAGAAGACTCAAGCATATAAAAAGAAGTAGTATAGAAGTAGTAGGAGTTTTATTCATTGAATTGTTCACAACCATTACATTCATTTTGAACATACCATTAAGGGCATAGCCCTTTCCAACAAACATACCACGCTTAGACAGAACAAACTTGTCCGATTCAAACACTAGGCGAAATCCAAACTTGTTGAGCATCCATCCCGAGACGAGATTCTTGCGTATGTCAGGTACATACAACACCTTGCTCAACGTGAGGTCCTTCCCCGAAGTCATCCTCAAAATCACCTCGCCTTCACCCTTGATGTCGGCAGTAGCTTTATTCCCCATATAAAGCTTGTCTCCACCCGTGAGTTCCTTGAATGTAGAGAAAAGAGCCTTGTCTCCACAAACATGACGGGTTGCACCAGTGTCAACGAACCAGCCAGGTAGGTTGTCGCCCACCACGTTGACTTCATCTTCAACCATAGCACCTTGCTCAGTTATCATTGCTACAAGAGGCATGCCATCCTCATCGACCATATGCGCACGCTCACGCTTAGGCTTCTTGCATTGGTTAGCGCGGTGGCCTGTCTCTTGACAGTTGTAACAAATACCAGAAAAAGGCGCAGGCTTCTTTTTCACAGCCCCCTTTTTAGGTCCAAGATCCACCTTCGCTTTCCCTTTGTCCTTCTTCCCTTTATTCTTGCTGCCCTTGGAGGATTGCCCAGTTTCCACAACATTAGCCCTAGCCGTATCTTGGACAAGGCTACCTTTTTGGGCAATTCTGTTGTCCTCTTCAATCCGAAGACGAACAACAAGTTCCTCCACAGTCATCTCCTTTCGTTTATGCTTAAGATAATTCTTAAAGTCAGTCCACGAAGGAGGTAACTTTTCAATCATTGCTGCCACTTGAAATGTCTCACTAAGTATCATGCCCTCTGCGTAGATTTCATGAAGTATAATTTGCAATTCTTGGACTTGATTCATAACCGTTTTAGAGTCAAGCATTTTGTAGTCCAAGAAGCGGGCTACAACGAATTTCTTCGTTCCAGCATCCTCCGCTTTATACTTCTTGTCTAAAGACTCCCATAAATCTTTGGCAGTCTTTATTGTATAATAAACATTATACAAACCATCTACTAGGCCGTTTAACACATAGTTGCGACATAAGAAATCCGAATGCTTCCAAGCATCTAACGCGCTCTGAAATTGAACGTCGTTCTGCCCTTCCGTAGGTTGGGGAGCGGATTCTGTTAAGAACCTCGCAAGGTTCAAGGTGGTCAAGTAGAAGAACATCTTCTGTTGCCACCTCTTGAAGTTCAAACCCGAAAACTTTTCGGGTTTTTCAGCATGATTTGCCACAGTGGACGCTCCCACTGTGTTGGCAGGCAAAGGGGTACCAAGAACAGCTTGGTTCACGTTGTTGTTGTTGTCACTAGTCGACATTCTGAAAAATTTCAACCAAACACGTTAATTTTTCAGTTTTATAAAACTCTATTTATAAAAAAAAACGTCAACTAATGTTAAAAAAAATACTCAAAATAATAACAATTTGTGACTTCTAAGTCCAACTTTGAAGGCCAACAAAAAGTATTATTTCAATTTTAGACAAAGGTTTTAGATGTAACCGATAATGTTTTCTAACAAAATAACAAACCGTAGGCTTCTAAGTCCAACTTTGAAGACCGAACAGTAAGTTATAATGATTCGAAAATCCAAAAAAATATCTGTTTTTAAAACACAAACTAAGTGAGACAAAACTCGTTTGAATCACAAATAAAATGGTTTTGTTAAACACGAACGGTTTTAAAAATTTGTTTTAAGATTGTAGGAACCGCTCGTGTAAATTTAAATACAACAGAATTATAAATACGATTACAAAGAAAGATGAAAGCTGAAATCTAATACTATTACAACAGATATAAATAAATGCAAGAAAGGAATAGAAACAAGCAAACTTGGTGGCTGAGGATCGTGTTGAACACGGGGCCCTTAAAACAAATTCCGAGTCTATTAACAAGAACTCGTTTTGTTTCCCAGGGTACAACAGCCGGAACAGCTATAGTGCTGCCGGAGTTAGCTCTGACCCGAAATGTACCTGAAACAAGAAGATTAGATCGAACAGAAAGTTGGAGAGGAGAATTGGTGAATATTCAGACAGTGTGTCAAGGTGTGTCTTCAACCAAGGCTCTCCTTGGTATTTATAGGAGTCCAGAAAGAGTCAGTTTCGGAATGCATTAAAAACGAAAAATAAATGTCATTGAACGTCTTCAATGGCATTTATTACGTTCTTAAAGTTTCAGACGAAACTGCTTGACCAGACAGTTACACTGCTGAGCTATTACTGAACTGCTAAGGAGCTCGCGCGCGCGTCCATCTGCGCGCATGCGCACAACGTAACTTCTCGTTCTACGTCAGCGGACCAGATCAGTATCTGCGCTGAACTTTACGTTCTACGTCAGCGGAACGACTCGTCACTCCGAGCGCCTGCGCGGAGGCAGCCGCGCAGACCAGGGCGCAACCTGGTTATCTGCTCGTACTCGCGCGCCGTCACCAACCTCTGTACCTCGAACCTGCTTTCAAAAATACTAAGGCGGCTCTCAAGCGGCTCGCGGTGATGCGTGTGTGCGAAGTGCAAAGTGCGCCATCAAAGCGCCACATTGCGCCCATCGCCCACGCCACGCGCGTGTGCGAGTGCGTGTGCGAGTGCGAGTGCGAGTTGGGGTGCTCCGCACCCTTCGCGAGTTCCACAGTGTGAGCTCCTATGAAACAATAAGGGAAGAGTGTTCCTCCTTATATACCACTCATGGTATCTTCACTCTTCCTATGTGGGACAAGTTCCACCTTGTTTCATTTCAGCATCAAGTGCTTCAATCACCAATCTTTGAGCATCGATATCTCATTCATCTTAGCTCCGTTTTGGACGTGGTTTGGTTCGTTGCGAAGCTCTCACAACATAGAACATAAACCCACAAAGAAATATATAAAAATTTCAACCAAACACGTTAATTTTTCAGTTTTATAAAACTCTATTTATAAAAAAAACGTCAACTAATGTTAAAAAAAATACTCAAAATAATAACAATTTGTGACTTCTAAGTCCAACTTTGAAGGCCAACAAAAAGTATTATTTCAATTTTAGACAAAGGTTTTAGATGTAACCGATAATGTTTTCTAACAAAATAACAAACCGTAGGCTTCTAAGTCCAACTTTGAAGACCGAACAGTAAGTTATAATGATTCGAAAATCCAAAAAAATATCTGTTTTTAAAACACAAACTAAGTGAGACAAAACTCGTTTGAATCACAAATAAAATGGTTTTGTTAAACACGAACGGTTTTAAAAATTTGTTTTAAGATTGTAGGAACCGCTCGTGTAAATTTAAATACAACAGAATTATAAATACGATTACAAAGAAAGATGAAAGCTGAAATCTAATACTATTACAACAGATATAAATAAATGCAAGAAAGGAATAGAAACAAGCAAACTTGGTGGCTGAGGATCGTGTTGAACACGGGGCCCTTAAAACAAATTCCTAGTCTATTAACAAGAACTCGTTTTGTTTCCCAGGGTACAACAGCCGGAACAGCTATAGTGCTGCCGGAGTTAGCTCTGACCCGAAATGTACCTGAAACAAGAAGATTAGATCGAACAGAAAGTTGGAGAGGAGAATTGGTGAATATTCAGACAGTGTGTCAAGGTGTGTCTTCAACCAAGGCTCTCCTTGGTATTTATAGGAGTCCAGAAAGAGTCAGTTTCGGAATGCATTAAAAACGAAAAATAAATGTCATTGAACGTCTTCAATGGCATTTATTACGTTCTTAAAGTTTCAGACGAAACTGCTTGACCAGACAGTTACACTGCTGAGCTATTACTGAACTGCTAAGGAGCTCGCGCGCGCGTCCATCTGCGCGCATGCGCACAACGTAACTTCTCGTTCTACGTCAGCGGACCAGATCAGTATCTGCGCTGAACTTTACGTTCTACGTCAGCGGAACGACTCGTCACTCCGAGCGCCTGCGCGGAGGCAGCCGCGCAGACCAGGGCGCAACCTGGTTATCTGCTCGTACTCGCGCGCCGTCACCAACCTCTGTACCTCGAACCTGCTTTCAAAAATACTAAGGCGGCTCTCAAGCGGCTCGCGGTGATGCGTGTGTGCGAAGTGCAAAGTGCGCCATCAAAGCGCCACATTGCGCCCATCGCCCACGCCACGCGCGTGTGCGAGTGCGTGTGCGAGTGCGAGTGCGAGTTGGGGTGCTCCGCACCCTTCGCGAGTTCCACAGTGTGAGCTCCTATGAAACAATAAGGGAAGAGTGTTCCTCCTTATATACCACTCATGGTATCTTCACTCTTCCTATGTGGGACAAGTTCCACCTTGTTTCATTTCAGCATCAAGTGCTTCAATCACCAATCTTTGAGCATCGATATCTCATTCATCTTAGCTCCGTTTTGGACGTGGTTTGGTTCGTTGCGAAGCTCTCACAACATAGAACATAAACCCACAAAGAAATATATAAAAATTTCAACCAAACACGTTAATTTTTCAGTTTTATAAAACTCTATTTATAAAAAAAAACGTCAACTAATGTTAAAAAAAAATACTCAAAATAATAACAATTTGTGACTTCTAAGTCCAACTTTGAAGGCCAACAAAAAGTATTATTTCAATTTTAGACAAAGGTTTTAGATGTAACCGATAATGTTTTCTAACAAAATAACAAACCGTAGGCTTCTAAGTCCAACTTTGAAGACCGAACAGTAAGTTATAATGATTCGAAAATCCAAAAAAATATCTGTTTTTAAAACACAAACTAAGTGAGACAAAACTCGTTTGAATCACAAATAAAATGGTTTTGTTAAACACGAACGGTTTTAAAAATTTGTTTTAAGATTGTAGGAACCGCTCGTGTAAATTTAAATACAACAGAATTATAAATACGATTACAAAGAAAGATGAAAGCTGAAATCTAATACTATTACAACAGATATAAATAAATGCAAGAAAGGAATAGAAACAAGCAAACTTGGTGGCTGAGGATCGTGTTGAACACGGGGCCCTTAAAACAAATTCCGAGTCTATTAACAAGAACTCGTTTTGTTTCCCAGGGTACAACAGCCGGAACAGCTATAGTGCTGCCGGAGTTAGCTCTGACCCGAAATGTACCTGAAACAAGAAGATTAGATCGAACAGAAAGTTGGAGAGGAGAATTGGTGAATATTCAGACAGTGTGTCAAGGTGTGTCTTCAACCAAGGCTCTCCTTGGTATTTATAGGAGTCCAGAAAGAGTCAGTTTCGGAATGCATTAAAAACGAAAAATAAATGTCATTGAACGTCTTCAATGGCATTTATTACGTTCTTAAAGTTTCAGACGAAACTGCTTGACCAGACAGTTACACTGCTGAGCTATTACTGAACTGCTAAGGAGCTCGCGCGCGCGTCCATCTGCGCGCATGCGCACAACGTAACTTCTCGTTCTACGTCAGCGGACCAGATCAGTATCTGCGCTGAACTTTACGTTCTACGTCAGCGGAACGACTCGTCACTCCGAGCGCCTGCGCGGAGGCAGCCGCGCAGACCAGGGCGCAACCTGGTTATCTGCTCGTACTCGCGCGCCGTCACCAACCTCTGTACCTCGAACCTGCTTTCAAAAATACTAAGGCGGCTCTCAAGCGGCTCGCGGTGATGCGTGTGTGCGAAGTGCAAAGTGCGCCATCAAAGCGCCACATTGCGCCCATCGCCCACGCCACGCGCGTGTGCGAGTGCGTGTGCGAGTGCGAGTGCGAGTTGGGGTGCTCCGCACCCTTCGCGAGTTCCACAGTGTGAGCTCCTATGAAACAATAAGGGAAGAGTGTTCCTCCTTATATACCACTCATGGTATCTTCACTCTTCCTATGTGGGACAAGTTCCACCTTGTTTCATTTCAGCATCAAGTGCTTCAATCACCAATCTTTGAGCATCGATATCTCATTCATCTTAGCTCCGTTTTGGACGTGGTTTGGTTCGTTGCGAAGCTCTCACAACATAGAACATAAACCCACAAAGAAATATATAAAAATTTCAACCAAACACGTTAATTTTTCAGTTTTATAAAACTCTATTTATAAAAAAAAACGTCAACTAATGTTAAAAAAAAATACTCAAAATAATAACAATTTGTGACTTCTAAGTCCAACTTTGAAGGCCAACAAAAAGTATTATTTCAATTTTAGACAAAGGTTTTAGATGTAACCGATAATGTTTTCTAACAAAATAACAAACCGTAGGCTTCTAAGTCCAACTTTGAAGACCGAACAGTAAGTTATAATGATTCGAAAATCCAAAAAAATATCTGTTTTTAAAACACAAACTAAGTGAGACAAAACTCGTTTGAATCACAAATAAAATGGTTTTGTTAAACACGAACGGTTTTAAAAATTTGTTTTAAGATTGTAGGAACCGCTCGTGTAAATTTAAATACAACAGAATTATAAATACGATTACAAAGAAAGATGAAAGCTGAAAACTAATACTATTACAACAGATATAAATAAATGCAAGAAAGGAATAGAAACAAGCAAACTTGGTGGCTGAGGATCGTGTTGAACACGGGGCCCTTAAAACAAATTCCGAGTCTATTAAAAAGAACTCGTTTTGTTTCCCAGGGTACAACAGCCGGAACAGCTATAGTGCTGCCGGAGTTAGCTCTGACCCGAAATGTACCTGAAACAAGAAGATTAGATCGAACAGAAAGTTGGAGAGGAGAATTGGTGAATATTCAGACAGTGTGTCAAGGTGTGTCTTCAACCAAGGCTCTCCTTGGTATTTATAGGAGTCCAGAAAGAGTCAGTTTCGGAATGCATTAAAAACGAAAAATAAATGTCATTGAACGTCTTCAATGGCATTTATTACGTTCTTAAAGTTTCAGACGAAACTGCTTGACCAGACAGTTACACTGCTGAGCTATTACTGAACTGCTAAGGAGCTCGCGCGCGCGTCCATCTGCGCGCATGCGCACAACGTAACTTCTCGTTCTACGTCAGCGGACCAGATCAGTATTTGCGCTGAACTTTACGTTCTACGTCAGCGGAACGACTCGTCACTCCGAGCGCCTGCGCGGAGGCAGCCGCGCAGACCAGGGCGCAACCTGGTTATCTGCTCGTACTCGCGCGCCGTCACCAACCTCTGTACCTCGAACCTGCTTTCAAAAATACTAAGGCGGCTCTCAAGCGGCTCGCGGTGATGCGTGTGTGCGAAGTGCAAAGTGCGCCATCAAAGCGCCACATTGCGCCCATCGCCCACGCCACGCGCGTGTGCGAGTGCGTGTGCGAGTGCGAGTGCGAGTTGGGGTGCTCCGCACCCTTCGCGAGTTCCACAGTGTGAGCTCCTATGAAACAATAAGGGAAGAGTGTTCCTCCTTATATACCACTCATGGTATCTTCACTCTTCCTATGTGGGACAAGTTCCACCTTGTTTCATTTCAGCATCAAGTGCTTCAATCACCAATCTTTGAGCATCGATATCTCATTCATCTTAGCTCCGTTTTGGACGTGGTTTGGTTCGTTGCGAAGCTCTCACAACATAGAACATAAACCCACAAAGAAATATATAAAAATTTCAACCAAACATGTTAATTTTTCAGTTTTATAAAACTCTATTTATAAAAAAAAACGTCAACTAATGTTAAAAAAAAATACTCAAAATAATAACAATTTGTGACTTCTAAGTCCAACTTTGAAGGCCAACAAAAAGTATTATTTCAATTTTAGACAAAGGTTTTAGATGTAACCGATAATGTTTTCTAACAAAATAACAAACCGTAGGCTTCTAAGTCCAACTTTGAAGACCGAACAGTAAGTTATAATGATTCGAAAATCCAAAAAAATATCTGTTTTTAAAACACAAACTAAGTGAGACAAAACTCGTTTGAATCACAAATAAAATGGTTTTGTTAAACACGAACGGTTTTAAAAATTTGTTTTAAGATTGTAGGAACCGCTCGTGTAAATTTAAATACAACAGAATTATAAATACGATTACAAAGAAAGATGAAAGCTGAAATCTAATACTATTACAACAGATATAAATAAATGCAAGAAAGGAATAGAAACAAGCAAACTTGGTGGCTGAGGATCGTGTTGAACACGGGGCCCTTAAAACAAATTCCGAGTCTATTAACAAGAACTCGTTTTGTTTCCCAGGGTACAACAGCCGGAACAGCTATAGTGCTGCCGGAGTTAGCTCTGACCCGAAATGTACCTGAAACAAGAAGATTAGATCGAACAGAAAGTTGGAGAGGAGAATTGGTGAATATTCAGACAGTGTGTCAAGGTGTGTCTTCAACCAAGGCTCTCCTTGGTATTTATAGGAGTCCAGAAAGAGTCAGTTTCGGAATGCATTAAAAACGAAAAATAAATGTCATTGAACGTCTTCAATGGCATTTATTACGTTCTTAAAGTTTCAGACGAAACTGCTTGACCAGACAGTTACACTGCTGAGCTATTACTAAACTGCTAAGGAGCTCGCGCGCGCGTCCATCTGCGCGCATGCGCACAACGTAACTTCTCGTTCTACGTCAGCGGACCAGATCAGTATCTGCGCTGAACTTTACGTTCTACGTCAGCGGAACGACTCGTCACTCCGAGCGCCTGCGCGGAGGCAGCCGCGCAGACCTAGTTATCTGCTCGTACTCGCGCGCCGTCACCAACCTCTGTACCTCGAACCTGCTTTCAAAAATACTAAGGCGGCTCTCAAGCGGCTCGCGGTGATGCGTGTGTGCGAAGTGCAAAGTGCGCCATCAAAGCGCCACATTGCGCCCATCGCCCACGCTACGCGCGTGTGCGAGTGCGTGTGCGAGTGCGAGTGCGAGTTGGGGTGCTCCGCACCCTTCGCGAGTTCCACAGTGTGAGCTCCTATGAAACAATAAGGGAAGAGTGTTCCTCCTTATATACCACTCATGGTATCTTCACTCTTCCTATGTGGGACAAGTTCCACCTTGTTTCATTTCAGCATCAAGTGCTTCAATCACCAATCTTTGAGCATCGATATCTCATTCATCTTAGCTCCGTTTTGGACGTGGTTTGGTTCGTTGCGAAGCTCTCACAACATAGAACATAAACCCACAAAGAAATATATAAAAATTTCAACCAAACACGTTAATTTTTCAGTTTTATAAAACTCTATTTATAAAAAAAAACGTCAACTAATGTTAAAAAAAATACTCAAAATAATAACAATTTGTGACTTCTAAGTCCAACTTTGAAGGCCAACAAAAAGTATTATTTCAATTTTAGACAAAGGTTTTAGATGTAACCGATAATGTTTTCTAACAAAATAACAAACCGTAGGCTTCTAAGTCCAACTTTGAAGACCGAACAGTAAGTTATAATGATTCGAAAATCCAAAAAAATATCTGTTTTTAAAACACAAACTAAGTGAGACAAAACTCGTTTGAATCACAAATAAAATGGTTTTGTTAAACACGAACGGTTTAAAAATTTGTTTTAAGATTGTAGGAACCGCTCGTGTAAATTTAAATACAACAGAATTATAAATACGATTACAAAGAAAGATGAAAGCTGAAATCTAATACTATTACAACAGATATAAATAAATGCAAGAAAGGAATAGAAACAAGCAAACTTGGTGGCTGAGGATCGTGTTGAACACGGGGCCCTTAAAACAAATTCCGAGTCTATTAACAAGAACTCGTTTTGTTTCCCAGGGTACAACAGCCGGAACAGCTATAGTGCTGCCGGAGTTAGCTCTGACCCGAAATGTACCTGAAACAAGAAGATTAGATCGAACAGAAAGTTGGAGAGGAGAATTGGTGAATATTCAGACAGTGTGTCAAGGTGTGTCTTCAACCAAGGCTCTCCTTGGTATTTATAGGAGTCCAGAAAGAGTCAGTTTCGGAATGCATTAAAAACGAAAAATAAATGTCATTGAACGTCTTCAATGGCATTTATTACGTTCTTAAAGTTTCAGACGAAACTGCTTGACCAGACAGTTACACTGCTGAGCTATTACTAAACTGCTAAGGAGCTCGCGCGCGCGTCCATCTGCGCGCATGCGCACAACGTAACTTCTCGTTCTACGTCAGCGGACCAGATCAGTATCTGCGCTGAACTTTACGTTCTACGTCAGCGGAACGACTCGTCACTCCGAGCGCCTGCGCGGAGGCAGCCGCGCAGACCTAGTTATCTGCTCGTACTCGCGCGCCGTCTGTCACACCCTCAAATTTCCACGTGCGGGGTTTTACCGCGAGGGCGCGTGACACACCAGGATCCAAGTCAACGGTCACAATAAACAACACTATATGATACGTAAAAATGACATAATCAAACCATTACAGTTTTCATAATTGATCCAACGCTGCGGAAGCGTAAAACTTTATTACAACGTGAAATCAAAAGTACGAAAGTCTGATAATACTAAATGAGATGCACATGAATCCTAGACGCCGTGAGACTCCGTGCGCCTATCGACAGCTGCTACCTTAGCGACCTGAGACAAACATGCTAAATACGTCAGCAAATAATGCCGGTGAGTTCACAGGTTTTTAAATGAATACCGACTCCAAATGTATACCAACTCCAAGTGATAATCGACTCCAACTGAATACTCATGGTTAATCCAGACCACATGCATGCAAAATATATGAATACCTGTTACTACTGCGATTGGAAAACCATTACTGGACTCGAATACTATGAATACTGAATACGTGCCCGAATGAATACTGAATACTGAATACTGCATACTGAATACTGAATACTGAATACTGAATACCTAAGAGACAATATGCACCCGTCCGACCTCCAGTCGACGAGTGGGCGGGTCAAGCCCAAATAGCGCTATCCACATTTCCCCCGTTGTGCATCCTCGCACATTCATGGTTTCCCCCGGGACTTCCAAAGATCGCATAGTAATATAATGAATACTCTAAAACATAATGAATACGTGAAAACATAATGAATACTCCAAACCCAATGAATTCATGAATACCAAAACATAGTTGAAACGCCTTTTTATGAAAACATAGTTGACTCACGTTTAAAGGACACAGCATGTTTTCTCCCCCGAAAATGTAAAACCAGTAAAAGAGTGGGGCCGTGAAACTCACCTTATTGTGCGTCTTCCGATAACTAGAATTCCAACACGTGTATGATAATCCCAACTAATGACAACCTATCAATGAGTTTACATAAGTGTGATGACTATTAACCCGAAGGCTAACTAGTCCCCGATTGTCCAGATCTTAACCAAGTATGTTTTAAAACGTGTTTGAATGTTTAACCGACACACTAGACCGACCCGACATCCCGTTGGTGACCCATTACATCAATTAGTCATGCACATAAGTTTAACACATAAGTTTCAAGCATAAAACACTTAGTTCGTATCGAAAATCTCATTTTTGTTAACGTAGGCCGAATGTGGCTTTGAGTGGTCGAAGGTGGCTTCAAACTCCCACCTTCGCCCCTTTTCTTCCACCTTCGCCCCTTTTCTTCCACCTTCGCCCCTTTTCTTCCACCTTCGCCCCTTTTAGTTCCAGGTTCGACCCTGCTGTGTTGTTTACTCAAAAACGCGTCCAAAAACATCCGAAAACATCACGAAACATCATGAGTTACAGCAGTCAAGCATCATTATTATATTCCTACGAAACCCTACCAATTTTACCCCAAAATCTATCCGTTTTTACAAGTTTCCTAAAATAGTAAATTATGGAGATGTCACATCATCATGCATGAAAATATTACCCAATTAGGAAACTTCTGAAATCAATCAATAATCAGCTCATCATACTCAGATCATCATGAACAAGAAACCCTTATCATAACCTTATCATAACTATCCAAAAACAAGCCCTAAATCTAACCCAAAATCCCCAAAATGAACATAACATCATCAATAATCAATTGTAACCTATCTCAACCATAAAACATCATCAATAACAGTCCTAGATCATTGTTATAACATCTATACAGCAATCAATCATCAAACAACACATAACATCACATAAAACATCATTAACACATGTTAGTTTGTATGAAAACTCATTGTTTATGAGTAGGTTTTATTTAGAAAGATGTTAGGAAGGTTTTTACCCATAAAACATGTTGATATCAGATCTGGACCCTTGGGGTTTAGATGAAAACAAGTTAAAATTGTTTAAAAAGGATTTGTAATGAAGAACACACCTTAGATCTTCACTTGTAATGATTTAGAGAGTTAGGTTATGAAAAACAAGCTCAAAAACTCCTTCCCCAATGTTAATAGCTGATAGAGAGTGTTTAGAGGCGTTTAGGGTTTGTGAAATGGTGAAAAATGGCTAAGGATGGTATTTATACCATCTGCACGTTCGCCCCTTTTTAGTGGTCGAATGTGGAACTTTTCCACATTCGCCCCTTTTTAGTGGTCGAATGTGGAACTTTTCCACATTCGCCCCTTTTTAGTGGTCGAATGTGGAACTTTTCCACATTCGCCCACTTTGTTTCTACGTTCGCCCATTTTTCAAACCCCATTTTCACATTCGCCCAAAAGTTCCACATTCAGGTCATCAGCACATTTTTAACACATGTTAACAGCACTTTTAACACATGTTAACCTTTTTCCAGTTTGTCGTGTTTAACGCATTCTAACACATCTTAACACATAAGCATGCATCCATAGTCTATACTTAGCATGTTTAGGCACGTATAATCATTCGTACATCATTTAAGCAAGTATAAGCATACAATCCACCACACGACCCATAATCTACACATATACTAAATTAACTCATGTAATGTCACCAACGACGGAACCCGATACTAATGTATTCCCAAAACGACTCCCAATGATCCTCCAGATCATTGGACCCTGGACAATCCTAATCTGACCCGACTCAACTAACCCAGTTAAGTTTGTTTATAAACGTTTCTCGCTAATGTAGACTTATGTGTTCATAAAGTGTTGACTCAAACATGCCGGGTGTCACATCATCCCCCAGTTGAAAGAATTTTCGTCCCGAAAATTTCCCGAAGTCAAAGAGAACGAAGCGATAAAAAGAAAAATTTTCCCGGTCGTCACATCATCCCCCTGTTGAAAGGAATCTCGCCCCGAGATTCACTCTTCGACAGTAATGAGTGTCGACCTAACCCAAGTAACGTTTCCCAGAACACAAACGAAATGATAACCACAAACGAAAGATGATATCAACGAATACTCTGTGCCGGGGAACCGCCCTCCCCAAAGTGAATAGAGAACAATGAATCCCCCTGATCGAAGGCCTACTAGAGACTACTATGATCGGTATAAATGATACACCGGGTACCGTCCAAGTATCATCTCCAAAGGACCCACATCAGACTCATAAATGCAAAATGATGACCAAATACCAAACTGAATGCACATAATGAATACGAATTTCCAAACAATGCGAACGAGAATGAATACGAGCATAACGAGAATCAAGAAAAGAATACTCACCAGTAACAGTGTCAGGATCCTCCTGGTTCTCCCTAGCGCCAATGACGTAGGCATGACCTCGGGTAGTTCGACCGCCGCCTTCATTCCCAGCACCACCTGCAGTCCCTTGGTTCAGCTTAGGACAATCCCGCTTGAAGTGTCCATTATCCCCACAGTGATAACATCCCTGCCTCCCCTGAGGAGCAGTAGCAGTGGTAGTAGTAGTAGTGGCCTGTGCCGGTTGTAGCTGAAGAGTAGTCCTACAGTCCTTAGCATGATGACCAAAACGCTGACACCGTCGACAGCGAAACCTCTCACAATCACCCGTATGATGGAACCCACACTCACCACACTTCGGGAGCTTCCCAGTATATCCCCCAGACCTCTGCCCAGATGATGCTCCCACAACTTCTTGCTTCTTTGTCTGCGGCTGGGACGACCCAACGCTCTTTCCAGCACTCTCCCACTTTCTCTTGTTGTCCGCAGGGGCTTTCACAGCAGCACCCCTCGGAGGTAGAACGCCCTCCGCAACCTTCATGTTGGTCAGCTTGTGGGCTGCCCGAACAGTGGCCAACATAGTAGTGTGATCAGCAGCAGCAACAAGTCCAGCAATCTCCGGCACTAACCCAGCAACGTAGTGCTCAATCCTCCGGTACTCCGGTGTAGCCAAACCGGGGCACATCACAGCCAACTCGTTGTGCCTAGCAGTAAACTCCTCGATCTCCGACCCAACCATCTTCAGATTCCAGAACTCATGCTCCAACTTCATAATCTCGTCTCTTGGGCAATACTCTGCCCTCAACATCTGAACAAACTCGGACCACGGCATAGCATTGGCCTCACCCAGACCAAGGTTCGCAGTGGTGGAGTTCCACCAGGTCAACGCATGTCCCTCCAGTGTAGCAGAAGCATACTTGACGCGATCAGCGTCGGGACAGTTACACATAGCAAACACCGACTCAATCTTCTCCAACCACCTAAGTAGTCCCACCGCTCCTTCAGTCCCATTGAAGAAATGGGGCTTACAGTCCATGAACTTCTTGTACGTGCACCCAGTCTGCATCTGATTAGTATTTCCCAGGGTCTGCTGAGCAGCCTGGAAAGCAGCCAACGCAACGTTCAACTGTTGTTGCAACATGTGCTCCAACTCCGCCTGAGTCATGGTGATGTTCCCACCACCTCGTCCACCGCCATTGCGACCCCCGCCGCCACCACGGCGTCCACCAGCACGTCCACCAGCGCGACCAGACATGTTCTGCCCAAACATGAGACAAGATACGCAAAATCACCAACAGATCGAGCTACAAGTGACCAAATGAATTCAGAACATGGTTCCAGCATGACCATTAGTCCGAACACGAAGTCCACCAAGATTTTCATGTATTTCGATTTATGATTTCGTGTGCACCCGAAATAACAAATCGCTCTACATGGTCCTCTAGGCGTGCTCCTAGCTAGAACTTCAAATCACCCGATACCCACATTCCTAAAAGAAACTGTTATCGCACGAAGATCCCAAAGTGAATAGTCACTCATGGGTGTACTATGACAAGTACTAGTGCAGGATAGTGTGTGAGTAAGCGAGTATGTAAGCGAATAGTCCCTTCAACTTCAAACCCGAAGAAGAAGATAGAACCCAGGTAGGAATAACAAAAGATAGATAACGTGATACTGTGTGATGAGGACACCGACACCCCGACAAGGTTAATATGTTTTCCAAATGACACGACTCGTAACTATGTGTGACCGTCTAACGTGTGTGATACTCGGCTATAGACTAGACTCTACATGCAGTCCTAGTTCACTATAACCATTGGCTCTGATACCAATCTGTCACACCCTCAAATTTCCACGTGCGGGGTTTTACCGCGAGGCGCGTGACACACCAGGATCCAAGTCAACGGTCACAATAAACAACACTATATGATACGTAAAAATGACATAATCAAACCATTACAGTTTTCATAATTGATCCAACGCTGCGGAAGCGTAAAACTTTATTACAACGTGAAATCAAAAGTACGAAAGTCTGATAATACTAAATGAGATGCACATGAATCCTAGACGCCGTGAGACTCCGTGCGCCTATCGACAGCTGCTACCTTAGCGACCTGAGACAAACATGCTAAATACGTCAGCAAATAATGCCGGTGAGTTCACAGGTTTTTAAATGAATACCGACTCCAAATGTATACCAACTCCAAGTGATAATCGACTCCAACTGAATACTCATGGTTAATCCAGACCACATGCATGCAAAATATATGAATACCTGTTACTACTGCGATTGGAAAACCATTACTGGACTCGAATACTATGAATACTGAATACGTGCCCGAATGAATACTGAATACTGAATACTGCATACTGAATACTGAATACTGAATACTGAATACCTAAGAGACAATATGCACCCGTCCGACCTCCAGTCGACGAGTGGGGCGGGTCAAGCCCAAATAGCGCTATCCACATTTCCCCCGTTGTGCATCCTCGCACATTCATGGTTTCCCCGGGACTTCCAAAGATCGCATAGTAATATAATGAATACTCTAAAACATAATGAATACGTGAAAACATAATGAATACTCCAAACCCAATGAATTCATGAATACCAAAACATAGTTGAAACGCCTTTTTATGAAAACATAGTTGACTCACGTTTAAAGGACACAGCATGTTTTCTCCCCCGAAAATGTAAAACCAGTAAAAGAGTGGGGCCGTGAAACTCACCTTATTGTGCGTCTTCCGATAACTAGAATTCCAACACGTGTATGATAATCCCAACTAATGACAACCTATCAATGAGTTTACATAAGTGTGATGACTATTAACCCGAAGGCTAACTAGTCCCCGATTGTCCAGATCTTAACCAAGTATGTTTTAAAACGTGTTTGAATGTTTAACCGACACACTAGACCGACCCGACATCCCGTTGGTGACCCATTACATCAATTAGTCATGCACATAAGTTTAACACATAAGTTTCAAGCATAAAACACTTAGTTCGTATCGAAAATCTCATTTTTGTTAACGTAGGGCCGAATGTGGCTTTGAGTGGTCGAAGGTGGCTTCAAACTCCCACCTTCGCCCTTTTTCTTCCACCTTCGCCCCTTTTCTTCCACCTTCGCCCCTTTTCTTCCACCTTCGCCCCTTTTAGTTCCAGGTTCGACCCTGCTGTGTTGTTTACTCAAAAACGCGTCCAAAAACATCCGAAAACATCACGAAACATCATGAGTTACAGCAGTCAAGCATCATTATTATATTCCTACGAAACCCTACCAATTTTACCCCAAAATCTATCCGTTTTTACAAGTTTCCTAAAATAGTAAATTATGGAGATGTCACATCATCATGCATGAAAATATTACCCAATTAGGAAACTTCTGAAATCAATCAATAATCAGCTCATCATACTCAGATCATCATGAACAAGAAACCCTTATCATAACCTTATCATAACTATCCAAAAACAAGCCCTAAATCTAACCCAAAATCCCCAAAATGAACATAACATCATCAATAATCAATTGTAACCTATCTCAACCATAAAACATCATCAATAACAGTCCTAGATCATTGTTATAACATCTATACAGCAATCAATCATCAAACAACACATAACATCACATAAAACATCATTAACACATGTTAGTTTGTATGAAAACTCATTGTTTATGAGTAGGTTTTATTTAGAAAGATGTTAGGAAGGTTTTTACCCATAAAACATGTTGATATCAGATCTGGACCCTTGGGGTTTAGATGAAAACAAGTTAAAATTGTTTAAAAAGGATTTGTAATGAAGAACACACCTTAGATCTTCACTTGTAATGATTTAGAGAGTTAGGTTATGAAAAACAAGCTCAAAAACTCCTTCCCCAATGTTAATAGCTGATAGAGAGTGTTTAGAGGCGTTTAGGGTTTGTGAAATGGTGAAAAATGGCTAAGGATGGTATTTATACCATCTGCACGTTCGCCCCTTTTTAGTGGTCGAATGTGGAACTTTTCCACATTCGCCCTTTTTAGTGGTCGAATGTGGAACTTTTCCACATTCGCCCCTTTTTAGTGGTCGAATGTGGAACTTTTCCACATTCGCCCACTTTGTTTCTACGTTCGCCCATTTTTCAAACCCCATTTTCACATTCGCCCAAAAGTTCCACATTCAGGTCATCAGCACATTTTTAACACATGTTAACAGCACTTTTAACACATGTTAACCTTTTTCCAGTTTGTCGTGTTTTAACGCATTCTAACACATCTTAACACATAAGCATGCATCCATAGTCTATACTTAGCATGTTTAGGCACGTATAATCATTCGTACATCATTTAAGCAAGTATAAGCATACAATCCACCACACGACCCATAATCTACACATATACTAAATTAACTCATGTAATGTCACCAACGACGGAACCGATACTAATGTATTCCCAAAACGACTCCCAATGATCCTCCAGATCATTGGACCCTGGACAATCCTAATCTGACCCGACTCAACTAACCCAGTTAAGTTTGTTTATAAACGTTTCTCGCTAATGTAGACTTATGTGTTCATAAAGTGTTGACTCAAACATGCCGGGTGTCACACCGTCACCAACCTCTGTACCTCGAACCTGCTTTCAAAAATACTAAGGCGGCTCTCAAGCGGCTCGCGGTGATGCGTGTGTGCGAAGTGCAAAGTGCGCCATCAAAGCGCCACATTGCGCCCATCGCCCACGCCACGCGCGTGTGCGAGTGCGTGTGCGAGTGCGAGTGCGAGTTGGGGTGCTCCGCACCCTTCGCGAGTTCCACAGTGTGAGCTCCTATGAAACAATAAGGGAAGAGTGTTCCTCCTTATATACCACTCATGGTATCTTCACTCTTCCTATGTGGGACAAGTTCCACCTTGTTTCATTTCAGCATCAAGTGCTTCAATCACCAATCTTTGAGCATCGATATCTCATTCATCTTAGCTCCGTTTTGGACGTGGTTTGGTTCGTTGCGAAGCTCTCACAACATAGAACATAAACCCACAAAGAAATATATAAAAATTTCAACCAAACACGTTAATTTTTCAGTTTTATAAAACTCTATTTATAAAAAAAAACGTCAACTAATGTTAAAAAAAATACTCAAAATAATAACAATTTGTGACTTCTAAGTCCAACTTTGAAGGCCAACAAAAAGTATTATTTCAATTTTAGACAAAGGTTTTAGATGTAACCGATAATGTTTTCTAACAAAATAACAAACCGTAGGCTTCTAAGTCCAACTTTGAAGACCGAACAGTAAGTTATAATGATTCGAAAATCCAAAAAAATATCTGTTTTTAAAACACAAACTAAGTGAGACAAAACTCGTTTGAATCACAAATAAAATGGTTTTGTTAAACACGAACGGTTTTAAAAATTTGTTTTAAGATTGTTGGAAACCGCTCGTGTAAATTTAAATACAACAGAATTATAAATACGATTACAAAGAAAGATGAAAGCTGAAATCTAATACTATTACAACAGATATAAATAAATGCAAGAAAGGAATAGAAACAAGCAAACTTGGTGGCTGAGGATCGTGTTGAACACGGGGCCCTTAAAACAAATTCCGAGTCTATTAACAAGAACTCGTTTTGTTTCCCAGGGTACAACAGCCGGAACAGCTATAGTGCTGCCGGAGTTAGCTCTGACCCGAAATGTACCTGAAACAAGAAGATTAGATCGAACAGAAAGTTGGAGAGGAGAATTGGTGAATATTCAGACAGTGTGTCAAGGTGTGTCTTCAACCAAGGCTCTCCTTGGTATTTATAGGAGTCCAGAAAGAGTCAGTTTCGGAATGCATTAAAAACGAAAAATAAATGTCATTGAACTTCTTCAATGGCATTTATTACGTTCTTAAAGTTTCAGACGAAACTGCTTGACCAGACAGTTACACTGCTGAGCTATTACTGAACTGCTAAGGAGCTCGCGCGCGCATCCATCTGCGCGCATGCGCACAACGTAACTTCTCGTTCTACGTCAGCGGACCAGATCAGTATCTGCGCTGAACTTTACGTTCTACGTCAGCGGAACGACTCGTCACTCCGAGCGCCTGCGCGGAGGCAGCCGCGCAGACCTAGTTATCTGCTCGTACTCGCGCGCCGTCACCAACCTCTGTACCTCGAACCTGCTTTCAAAAATACTAAGGCGGCTCTCAAGCGGCTCGCGGTGATGCGTGTGTGCGAAGTGCAAAGTGCGCCATCAAAGCGCCACATTGCGCCCATCGCCCACGCCACGCGCGTGTGCGAGTGCGTGTGCGAGTGCGAGTGCGAGTTGGGGTGCTCCGCACCCTTCGCGAGTTCCACAGTGTGAGCTCCTATGAAACAATAAGGGAAGAGTGTTCCTCCTTATATACCACTCATGGTATCTTCACTCTTCCTATGTGGGACAAGTTCCACCTTGTTTCATTTCAGCATCAAGTGCTTCAATCACCAATCTTTGAGCATCGATATCTCATTCATCTTAGCTCCGTTTTGGACGTGGTTTGGTTCGTTGCGAAGCTCTCACAACATAGAACATAAACCCACAAAGAAATATATAAAATTTCAACCAAACACGTTAATTTTTCAGTTTTATAAAACTCTATTTATAAAAAAAAACGTCAACTAATGTTAAAAAAAAATACTCAAAATAATAACAATTTGTGACTTCTAAGTCCAACTTTGAAGGCCAACAAAAAGTATTATTTCAATTTTAGACAAAGGTTTTAGATGTAACCGATAATGTTTTCTAACAAAATAACAAACCGTAGGCTTCTAAGTCCAACTTTGAAGACCGAACAGTAAGTTATAATGATTCGAAAATCCAAAAAAATATCTGTTTTTAAAACACAAACTAAGTGAGACAAAACTCGTTTGAATCACAAATAAAATGGTTTTGTTAACACGAACGGTTTTAAAAATTTGTTTTAAGATTGTAGGAACCGCTCGTGTAAATTTAAATACAACAGAATTATAAATACGATTACAAAGAAAGATGAAAGCTGAAATCTAATACTATTACAACAGATATAAATAAATGCAAGAAAGGAATAGAAACAAGCAAACTTGGTGGCTGAGGATCGTGTTGAACACGGGGCCCTTAAAACAAATTCCGAGTCTATTAACAAGAACTCGTTTTGTTTCCCAGGGTACAACAGCCGGAACAGCTATAGTGCTGCCGGAGTTAGCTCTGACCCGAAATGTACCTGAAACAAGAAGATTAGATCGAACAGAAAGTTGGAGAGGAGAATTGGTGAATATTCAGACAGTGTGTCAAGGTGTGTCTTCAACCAAGGCTCTCCTTGGTATTTATAGGAGTCCAGAAAGAGTCAGTTTCGGAATGCATTAAAAACGAAAAATAAATGTCATTGAACGTCTTCAATGGCATTTATTACGTTCTTAAAGTTTCAGACGAAACTGCTTGACCAGACAGTTACACTGCTGAGCTATTACTGAACTGCTAAGGAGCTCGCGCGCGCGTCCATCTGCGCGCATGCGCACAACGTAACTTCTCGTTCTACGTCAGCGGACCAGATCAGTATCTGCGCTGAACTTTACGTTCTACGTCAGCGGAACGACTCGTCACTCCGAGCGCCTGCGCGGAGGCAGCCGCGCAGACCAGGGCGCAACCTGGTTATCTGCTCGTACTCGCGCGCCGTCACCAACCTCTGTACCTCGAACCTGCTTTCAAAAATACTAAGGCGGCTCTCAAGCGGCTCGCGGTGATGCGTGTGTGCGAAGTGCAAAGTGCGCCATCAAAGCGCCACATTGCGCCCATCGCCCACGCCACGCGCGTGTGCGAGTGCGTGTGCGAGTGCGAGTGCGAGTTGGGGTGCTCCGCACCCTTCGCGAGTTCCACAGTGTGAGCTCCTATGAAACAATAAGGGAAGAGTGTTCCTCCTTATATACCACTCATGGTATCTTCACTCTTCCTATGTGGGACAAGTTCCACCTTGTTTCATTTCAGCATCAAGTGCTTCAATCACCAATCTTTGAGCATCGATATCTCATTCATCTTAGCTCCGTTTTGGACGTGGTTTGGTTCGTTGCGAAGCTCTCACAACATAGAACATAAACCCACAAAGAAATATATAAAAATTTCAACCAAACACGTTAATTTTTCAGTTTTATAAAACTCTATTTATAAAAAAAAAACGTCAACTAATGTTAAAAAAAAATACTCAAAATAATAACAATTTGTGACTTCTAAGTCCAACTTTGAAGGCCAACAAAAAGTATTATTTCAATTTTAGACAAAGGTTTTAGATGTAACCGATAATGTTTTCTAACAAAATAACAAACCGTAGGCTTCTAAGTCCAACTTTGAAGACCGAACAGTAAGTTATAATGATTCGAAAATCCAAAAAAATATCTGTTTTTAAAACACAAACTAAGTGAGACAAAACTCGTTTGAATCACAAATAAAATGGTTTTGTTAAACACGAACGGTTTTAAAAATTTGTTTTAAGATTGTAGGAACCGCTCGTGTAAATTTAAATACAACAGAATTATAAATACGATTACAAAGAAAGATGAAAGCTGAAATCTAATACTATTACAACAGATATAAATAAATGCAAGAAAGGAATAGAAACAAGCAAACTTGGTGGCTGAGGATCGTGTTGAACACGGGGCCCTTAAAACAAATTCCGAGTCTATTAACAAGAACTCGTTTTGTTTCCCAGGGTACAACAGCCGGAACAGCTATAGTGCTGCCGGAGTTAGCTCTGACCCGAAATGCACCTGAAACAAGAAGATTAGATCGAACAGAAAGTTGGAGAGGAGAATTGGTGAATATTCAGACAGTGTGTCAAGGTGTGTCTTCAACCAAGGCTCTCCTTGGTATTTATAGGAGTCCAGAAAGAGTCAGTTTCGGAATGCATTAAAAACGAAAAATAAATGTCATTGAACGTCTTCAATGGCATTTATTACGTTCTTAAAGTTTCAGACGAAACTGCTTGACCAGACAGTTACACTGCTGAGCTATTACTGAACTGCTAAGGAGCTCGCGCGCGCGTCCATCTGCGCGCATGCGCACAACGTAACTTCTTGTTCTACGTCAGCGGACCAGATCAGTATCTGCGCTGAACTTTACGTTCTACGTCAGCGGAACGACTCGTCACTCCGAGCGCCTGCGCGGAGGCAGCCGCGCAGACCAGGGCGCAACCTGGTTATCTGCTCGTACTCGCGCGCCGTCACCAACCTCTGTACCTCGAACCTGCTTTCAGAAATACTAAGGCGGCTCTCAAGCGGCTCGCGGTGATGCGTGTGTGCGAAGTGCAAAGTGCGCCATCAAAGCGCCACATTGCGCCCATCGCCCACGCCACGCGCGTGTGCGAGTGCGTGTGCGAGTGCGAGTGCGAGTTGGGGTGCTCCGCACCCTTCGCGAGTTCCACAGTGTGAGCTCCTATGAAACAATAAGGGAAGAGTGTTCCTCCTTATATACCACTCATGGTATCTTCACTCTTCCTATGTGGGACAAGTTCCACCTTGTTTCATTTCAGCATCAAGTGCTTCAATCACCAATCTTTGAGCATCGATATCTCATTCATCTTAGCTCCGTTTTGGACGTGGTTTGGTTCGTTGCGAAGCTCTCACAACATAGAATATAAACCCACAAAGAAATATATAAAAATTTCAACCAAACACGTTAATTTTTCAGTTTTATAAAACTCTATTTATAAAAAAAAACGTCAACTAATGTTAAAAAAAAATACTCAAAATAATAACAATTTGTGACTTCTAAGTCCAACTTTGAAGGCCAACAAAAAGTATTATTTCAATTTTAGACAAAGGTTTTAGATGTAACCGATAATGTTTTCTAACAAAATAACAAACCGTAGGCTTCTAAGTCCAACTTTGAAGACCGAACAGTAAGTTATAATGATTCGAAAATCCAAAAAAATATCTGTTTTTAAAACACAAACTAAGTGAGACAAAACTCGTTTGAATCACAAATAAAATGGTTTTGTTAAACACGAACGGTTTTAAAAATTTGTTTTAAGATTGTAGGAACCGCTCGTGTAAATTTAAATACAACAGAATTATAAATACGATTACAAAGAAAGATGAAAGCTGAAATCTAATACTATTACAACAGATATAAATAAATGCAAGAAAGGAATAGAAACAAGCAAACTTGGTGGCTGAGGATCGTGTTGAACACGGGGCCCTTAAAACAAATTCCGAGTCTATTAACAAGAACTCGTTTTGTTTCCCAGGGTACAACAGCCGGAACAGCTATAGTGCTGCCGGAGTTAGCTCTGACCCGAAATGTACCTGAAACAAGAAGATTAGATCGAACAGAAAGTTGGAGAGGAGAATTGGTGAATATTCAGACAGTGTGTCAAGGTGTGTCTTCAACCAAGGCTCTCCTTGGTATTTATAGGAGTCCAGAAAGAGTCAGTTTCGGAATGCATTAAAAACGAAAAATAAATGTCATTGAACGTCTTCAATGGCATTTATTACGTTCTTAAAGTTTCAGACGAAACTGCTTGACCAGACAGTTACACTGCTGAGCTATTACTGAACTGCTAAAAAGCTCGCGTGCGCGTCCATCTGCGCGCATGCGCACAACGTAACTTCTCGTTCTACGTCAGCGGACCAGATCAGTATCTGCGCTGAACTTTACGTTCTACGTCAGCGGAACGACTCGTCACTCCGAGCGCCTGCGCGGAGGCAGCCGCGCAGACCTGGTTATCTGCTCGTACTCGCGCGCCGTCACCAACCTCTGTACCTCGAACCTGCTTTCAAAAATACTAAGGCGGCTCTCAAGCGGCTCGCGGTGATGCGTGTGTGCGAAGTGCAAAGTGCGCCATCAAAGCGCCACATTGCGCCCATCGCCCACGCCACGCGCGTGTGCGAGTGCGTGTGCGAGTGCGAGTTGGGGTGCTCCGCACCCTTCGCGAGTTCCACAGTGTGAGCTCCTATGAAACAATAAGGGAAGAGTGTTCCTCCTTATATACCACTCATGGTATCTTCACTCTTCCTATGTGGGACAAGTTCCACCTTGTTTCATTTCAGCATCAAGTGCTTCAATCACCAATCTTTGAGCATCGATATCTCATTCATCTTAGCTCCGTTTTGGACGTGGTTTGGTTCGTTGCGAAGCTCTCACAACATAGAACATAAACCCACAAAGAAATATATAAAAATTTCAACCAAACACGTTAATTTTTCAGTTTTATAAAACTCTATTTATAAAAAAAAAACGTCAACTAATGTTAAAAAAAAATACTCAAAATAATAACAATTTGTGACTTCTAAGTCCAACTTTGAAGGCCAACAAAAAGTATTATTTCAATTTTAGACAAAGGTTTTAGATGTAACCGATAATGTTTTCTAACAAAATAACAAACCGTAGGCTTCTAAGTCCAACTTTGAAGACCGAACAGTAAGTTATAATGATTCGAAAATCCAAAAAAATATCTGTTTTTAAAACACAAACTAAGTGAGACAAAACTCGTTTGAATCACAAATAAAATGGTTTTGTTAAACACGAACGGTTTTAAAAATTTGTTTTAAGATTGTAGGAACCGCTCGTGTAAATTTAAATACAACAGAATTATAAATACGATTACAAAGAAAGATGAAAGCTGAAATCTAATACTATTACAACAGATATAAATAAATGCAAGAAAGGAATAGAAACAAGCAAACTTGGTGGCTGAGGATCGTGTTGAACACGGGGCCCTTAAAACAAATTCCGAGTCTATTAACAAGAACTCGTTTTGTTTCCCAGGGTACAACAGCCGGAACAGCTATAGTGCTGCCGGAGTTAGCTCTGACCCGAAATGTACCTGAAACAAGAAGATTAGATCGAACAGAAAGTTGGAGAGGAGAATTGGTGAATATTCAGACAGTGTGTCAAGGTGTGTCTTCAACCAAGGCTCTCCTTGGTATTTATAGGAGTCCAGAAAGAGTCAGTTTCGGAATGCATTAAAAACGAAAAATAAATGTAATTGAACGTCTTCAATGGCATTTATTACGTTCTTAAAGTTTCAGACGAAACTGCTTGACCAGACAGTTACACTGCTGAGCTATTACTGAACTGCCAAGGAGCTCGCGCGCGCGTCCATCTGCGCGCATGCGCACAACGTAACTTCTCGTTCTACGTCAGCGGACCAGATCAGTATCTGCGCTGAACTTTACGTTCTACGTCAGCGGAACGACTCGTCACTCCGAGCGCCTGCGCGGAGGCAGCCGCGCAGACCAGGGCGCAACCTGGTTATCTGCTCGTACTCGCGCGCCGTCACCAACCTCTGTACCTCGAACCTGCTTTCAAAAATACTAAGGCGGCTCTCAAGCGGCTCGCGGTGATGCGTGTGTGCGAAGTGCAAAGTGCGCCATCAAAGCGCCACATTGCGCCCATCGCCCACGCCACGCGCGTGTGCGAGTGCGTGTGCGAGTGCGAGTGCGAGTTGGGGTGCTCCGCACCCTTCGCGAGTTCCACAGTGTGAGCTCCTATGAAACAATAAGGGAAGAGTGTTCCTCCTTATATACCACTCATGGTATCTTCACTCTTCCTATGTGGGACAAGTTCCACCTTGTTCCATTTCAGCATCAAGTGCTTCAATCACCAATCTTTGAGCATCGATATCTCATTCATCTTAGCTCCGTTTTGGACGTGGTTTGGTTCGTTGCGAAGCTCTCACAACATAGAACATAAACCCACAAAGAAATATATAAAAATTTCAACCAAACACGTTAATTTTTCAGTTTTATAAAACTCTATTTATAAAAAAAAACGTCAACTAATGTTAAAAAAAAATACTCAAAATAATAACAATTTGTGACTTCTAAGTCCAACTTTGAAGGCCAACAAAAAGTATTATTTCAATTTTAGACAAAGGTTTTAGATGTAACCGATAATGTTTTCTAACAAAATAACAAACCGTAGGCTTCTAAGTCCAACTTTGAAGACCGAACAGTAAGTTATAATGATTCGAAAATCCAAAAAAATATCTGTTTTTAAAACACAAACTAAGTGAGACAAAACTCGTTTGAATCACAAATAAAATGGTTTTGTTAAACACGAACGGTTTTAAAAATTTGTTTTAAGATTGTAGGAACCGCTCGTGTAAATTTAAATACAACAGAATTATAAATACGATTACAAAGAAAGATGAAAGCTGAAATCTAATACTATTACAACAGATATAAATAAATGCAAGAAAGGAATAGAAACAAGCAAACTTGGTGGCTGAGGATCGTGTTGAACACGGGGCCCTTAAAACAAATTCCGAGTCTATTAACAAGAACTCGTTTTGTTTCCCAGGGTACAACAGCCGGAACAGCTATAGTGCTGCCGGAGTTAGCTCTGACCCGAAATGTACCTGAAACAAGAAGATTAGATCGAACAGAAAGTTGGAGAGGAGAATTGGTGAATATTCAGACAGTGTGTCAAGGTGTGTCTTCAACCAAGGCTCTCCTTGGTATTTATAGGAGTCCAGAAAGAGTCAGTTTCGGAATGCATTAAAAACGAAAAATAAATGTCATTGAACGTCTTCAATGGCATTTATTACGTTCTTAAAGTTTCAGACGAAACTGCTTGACCAGACAGTTACACTGCTGAGCTATTACTGAACTGCTAAAAAGCTCGCGCGCGCGCGTCCATCTGCGCGCATGCGCACAACGTAACTTCTCGTTCTACGTCAGCGGACCAGATCAGTATCTGCGCTGAACTTTACGTTCTACGTCAGCGGAACGACTCGTCACTCCGAGCGCCTGCGCGGAGGCAGCCGCGCAGACCAGGGCGCAACCTGGTTATCTGCTCGTACTCGCGCGCCGTCACCAACCTCTGTACCTCGAACCTGCTTTCAAAAATACTAAGGCGGCTCTCAAGCGGCTCGCGGTGATGCGTGTGTGCGAAGTGCAAAGTGCGCCATCAAAGCGCCACATTGCGCCCATCGCCCACGCCACGCGCGTGTGCGAGTGCGTGTGCGAGTGCGAGTGCGAGTTGGGGTGCTCCGCACCCTTCGCGAGTTCCACAGTGTGAGCTCCTATGAAACAATAAGGGAAGAGTGTTCCTCCTTATATACCACTCATGGTATCTTCACTCTTCCTATGTGGGACAAGTTCCACCTTGTTCCATTTCAGCATCAAGTGCTTCAATCACCAATCTTTGAGCATCGATATCTCATTCATCTTAGCTCCGTTTTGGACGTGGTTTGGTTCGTTGCGAAGCTCTCACAACATAGAACATAAACCCACAAAGAAATATATAAAAATTTCAACCAAACACGTTAATTTTTCAGTTTTATAAAACTCTATTTATAAAAAAAAACGTCAACTAATGTTAAAAAAAAATACTCAAAATAATAACAATTTGTGACTTCTAAGTCCAACTTTGAAGGCCAACAAAAAGTATTATTTCAATTTTAGACAAAGGTTTTAGATGTAACCGATAATGTTTTCTAACAAAATAACAAACCGTAGGCTTCTAAGTCCAACTTTGAAGACCGAACAGTAAGTTATAATGATTCGAAAATCCAAAAAAATATCTGTTTTTAAAACACAAACTAAGTGAGACAAAACTCGTTTGAATCACAAATAAAATGGTTTTGTTAAACACGAACGGTTTTAAAAATTTGTTTTAAGATTGTAGGAACCGCTCGTGTAAATTTAAATACAACAGAATTATAAATACGATTACAAAGAAAGATGAAAGCTGAAATCTAATACTATTACAACAGATATAAATAAATGCAAGAAAGGAATAGAAACAAGCAAACTTGGTGGCTGAGGATCGTGTTGAACACGGGGCCCTTAAAACAAATTCCGAGTCTATTAACAAGAACTCGTTTGTTTCCCAGGGTACAACAGCCGGAACAGCTATAGTGCTGCCGGAGTTAGCTCTGACCCGAAATGTACCTGAATCAAGAAGATTAGATCGAACAGAAAGTTGGAGAGGAGAATTGGTGAATATTCAGACAGTGTGTCAAGGTGTGTCTTCAACCAAGGCTCTCCTTGGTATTTATAGGAGTCCAGAAAGAGTCAGTTTCAGAATGCATTAAAAACGAAAAATAAATGTCATTGAACGTCTTCAATGGCATTTATTACGTTCTTAAAGTTTCAGATGAAACTGCTTGACCAGACAGTTACACTGCTGAGCTATTACTGAACTGCTAAGGAGCTCGCGCGCGCGTCCATCTGCGCGCATGCGCACAACGTAACTTCTCGTTCTACGTCAGCGGACCAGATCAGTATCTGCGCTGAACTTTACGTTCTACGTCAGCGGAACGACTCGTCACTCCGAGCGCCTGCGCGGAGGCAGCCGCGCAGACCAGGGCGCAACCTGGTTATCTGCTCGTACTCGCGCGCCGTCACCAACCTCTGTACCTCGAACCTGCTTTCAAAAATACTAAGGCGGCTCTCAAGCGGCTCGCGGTGATGCGTGTGTGCGAAGTGCAAAGTGCGCCATCAAAGCGCCACATTGCGCCCATCGCCCACGCCACGCGCGTGTGCGAGTGCGTGTGCGAGTGCGAGTGCGAGTTGGGGTGCTCCGCACCCTTCGCGAGTTCCACAGTGTGAGCTCCTATGAAACAATAAGGGAAGAGTGTTCCTCCTTATATACCACTCATGGTATCTTCACTCTTCCTATGTGGGACAAGTTCCACCTTGTTCCATTTCAGCATCAAGTGCTTCAATCACCAATCTTTGAGCATCGATATCTCATTCATCTTAGCTCCGTTTTGGACGTGGTTTGGTTCGTTGCGAAGCTCTCACAACATAGAACATAAACCCACAAAGAAATATATAAAAATTTCAACCAAACACGTTAATTTTTCAGTTTTATAAAACTCTATTTATAAAAAAAAACGTCAACTAATGTTAAAAAAAAATACTCAAAATAATAACAATTTGTGACTTCTAAGTCCAACTTTGAAGGCCAACAAAAAGTATTATTTCAATTTTAGACAAAGGTTTTAGATGTAACCGATAATGTTTTCTAACAAAATAACAAACCGTAGGCTTCTAAGTCCAACTTTGAAGACCGAACAGTAAGTTATAATGATTCGAAAATCCAAAAAAATATCTGTTTTTAAAACACAAACTAAGTGAGACAAAACTCGTTTGAATCACAAATAAAATGGTTTTGTTAAACACGAACGGTTTTAAAAATTTGTTTTAAGATTGTAGGAACCGCTCGTGTAAATTTAAATACAACAGAATTATAAATACGATTACAAAGAAAGATGAAAGCTGAAATCTAATACTATTACAACAGATATAAATAAATGCAAGAAAGGAATAGAAACAAGCAAACTTGGTGGCTGAGGATCGTGTTGAACACGGGGCCCTTAAAACAAATTCCGAGTCTATTAACAAGAACTCGTTTTGTTTCCCAGGGTACAACAGCCGGAACAGCTATAGTGCTGCCGGAGTTAGCTCTGACCCGAAATGTACCTGAAACAAGAAGATTAGATCGAACAGAAAGTTGGAGAGGAGAATTGGTGAATATTCAGACAGTGTGTCAAGGTGTGTCTTCAACCAAGGCTCTCCTTGGTATTTATAGGAGTCCAGAAAGAGTCAGTTTCGGAATGCATTAAAAACGAAAAATAAATGTCATTGAACGTCTTCAATGGCATTTATTACGTTCTTAAAGTTTCAGACGAAACTGCTTGACCAGACAGTTACACTGCTGAGCTATTACTGAACTGCTAAGGAGCTCGCGCGCGCGTCCATCTGCGCGCATGCGCACAACGTAACTTCTCGTTCTACGTCAGCGGACCAGATCAGTATCTGCGCTGAACTTTACGTTCTACGTCAGCGAACGACTCGTCACTCCGAGCGCCTGCGCGGAGGCAGCCGCGCAGACCAGGGCGCAACCTGGTTATCTGCTCGTACTCGCGCGCCGTCACCAACCTCTGTACCTCGAACCTGCTTTCAAAAATACTAAGGCGGCTCTCAAGCGGCTCGCGGTGATGCGTGTGTGCGAAGTGCAAAGTGCGCCATCAAAGCGCCACATTGCGCCCATCGCCCACGCCACGCGCGTGTGCGAGTGCGTGTGCGAGTGCGAGTGCGAGTTGGGGTGCTCCGCACCCTTCGCGAGTTCCACAGTGTGAGCTCCTATGAAACAATAAGGGAAAAGTGTTCCTCCTTATATACCACTCATGGTATCTTCACTCTTCCTATGTGGGACAAGTTCCACCTTGTTCCATTTCAGCATCAAGTGCTTCAATCACCAATCTTTGAGCATCGATATCTCATTCATCTTAGCTCCGTTTTGGACGTGGTTTGGTTCGTTGCGAAGCTCTCACAACATAGAACATAAACCCACAAAGAAATATATAAAATTTTCAACCAAACACGTTAATTTTTCAGTTTTATAAAACTCTATTTATAAAAAAAACGTCAACTAATGTTAAAAAAAATACTCAAAATAATAACAATTTGTGACTTCTAAGTCCAACTTTGAAGGCCAACAAAAAGTATTATTTCAATTTTAGACAAAGGTTTTAGATGTAACCGATAATGTTTTCTAACAAAATAACAAACCGTAGGCTTCTAAGTCCAACTTTGAAGACCGAACAGTAAGTTATAATGATTCGAAAATCCAAAAAAATATCTGTTTTTAAAACACAAACTAAGTGAGACAAAACTCGTTTGAATCACAAATAAAATGGTTTTGTTAAACACGAACGGTTTTAAAAATTTGTTTTAAGATTGTAGGAACCGCTCGTGTAAATTTAAATACAACAGAATTATAAATACGATTACAAAGAAAGATGAAAGCTGAAATCTAATACTATTACAACAGATATAAATAAATGCAAGAAAGGAATAGAAACAAGCAAACTTGGTGGCTGAGGATCGTGTTGAACACGGGGCCCTTAAAACAAATTCCGAGTCTATTAACAAGAACTCGTTTTGTTTCCCAGGGTACAACAGCCGGAACAGCTATAGTGCTGCCGGAGTTAGCTCTGACCCGAAATGTACCTGAAACAAGAAGATTAGATCGAACAGAAAGTTGGAGAGGAGAATTGGTGAATATTCAGACAGTGTGTCAAGGTGTGTCTTCAACCAAGGCTCTCCTTGGTATTTATAGGAGTCCAGAAAGAGTCAGTTTCGGAATGCATTAAAAACGAAAAATAAATGTCATTGAACGTCTTCAATGGCATTTATTACGTTCTTAAAGTTTCAGACGAAACTGCTTGACCAGACAGTTACACTGCTGAGCTATTACTGAACTGCTAAGGAGCTCGCGCGCGCGTCCATCTGCGCGCATGCGCACAACGTAACTTCTCGTTCTACGTCAGCGGACCAGATCAGTATCTGCGCTGAACTTTACGTTCTACGTCAGCGGAACGACTCGTCACCCCTCCGCGCAGACCAGGGCGCAACCTGGTTATCTGCTCGTACTCGCGCGCCGTCACCAACCTCTGTACCTCGAACCTGCTTTCAAAAATACTAAGGCGGCTCTCAAGCGGCTCGCGGTGATGCGTGTGTGCAAAGTGCGCCATCAAAGCGCCACATTGCGCCCATCGCCCACGCCACGCGCGTGTGCGAGTGCGTGTGCGAGTTGGGGTGCTCCGCACCCTTCGCGAGTTCCACAGTGTGAGCTCCTATGAAACAATAAGGGAAGAGTGTTCCTCCTTATATACCACTCATGGTATCTTCACTCTTCCTATGTGGGACAAGTTCCACCTTGTTTCATTTCAGCATCAAGTGCTTCAATCACCAATCTTTGAGCATCGATATCTCATTCATCTTAGCTCCGTTTTGGACGTGGTTTGGTTCGTTGCGAAGCTCTCACAACATAGAACATAAACCCACAAAGAAATATATAAATAAACTTCTGTTTCAAATATATATTTAAGTCCAAAGTTAGGAAAAACTCATTTTCCTATATTTTGTGAAAATAGCATTTTCACTTAAATTTCCAACAGTGTGCTCACCTTAACGTGCCTATCAGTTATAATATTGTTCTTATTCAATGATAATTTATATATAAATTTATGATAAAGAAAAAAGTAAATCATAAATGATAAATATCTATAAACATAATCATAGATGCATACAATATAATTTATAAACAACTAATAACATTATGTATCTACATTTTTGGACGCCATTGCTCCGTAGAAGAGTCGTGTATTTGAGCAATGTCCTGATTTGCACAATTCTAAAGTCTTTGCCCAATGCAAAAGGTCCATTGGTACGGTTATGTTGGATCCAAAGCTCCGAAGTAAAATAAGTATGGAGTGTTAGATATCTTACAGTGAAATGGAGATGTTTTTTAAATAAACAAACAGTAAGAAAACAGATTAAACAAACAGAACCGGGCTTGTGTTTAACGCAATTCTCTTAAACAGATTCGTCGTCTGTTCCCAGGGTACACCGGTTGCTAACAGTGGCGATGGTCCACTGCCGGACTATCCCACTTGCCTGAAAAATGATCAGATGTTTGGCTGCTGCTGCTGGTATGTGTGTCTGCGAGCGATTTTGGGTGTGAATAATTGTGTCTGTTTGTGTGTTCTGCACACAATACAACAGGTTTATATAGATTCCAAACCAAAGAATGAAACTGACGGGCTATTCAAATTCGTGATTAATCTCCATTAATCACTTTGATTAGGCCTAATAGATAATATAGTTGACTTGTAAATATAGAGATAGTTATTATCATTAATATTGTATTTAACCACTTCCCTAAAATATGGGAATGTGACTTGTATATATGGTTATGATTATTGGAATAATATTCAAGGGTTTGAACCATCATCTTCTACATGGTATCAAGCCAAAACCCTACATCTTCTTCCTAAAAACTTCCTGCGGCCGTAACATACATCCATCTTTATTTTTTATTTTTTTGTTTCGGTCTTCTACCCAATATTCACCAACATATTCTTTAATCCCTTTTGTCGCCTACCTAATATCAACCCAAACCCTCTGTTTCTTTTCATCATAACATAATAGTTGTGACCCATTATATACTCACAATCTTTCCACATCATGTCTTCCATTCACCCTGTTGTTACCGTTACTAACATTAAAAACTTCATTCCCCTTATTCTTGATCGCCAAACCGAACACTACAATACCTGGGCTGAGCTCTTCATCATTCACTGCAAAGCGTATGATGTTTATGAGCATCTTTTGCCGTGTGTACCCCCCCCACTCCTGCTTCGGCTGACAAACAAGCCGAATCATCCACCAAACCGACTTTCCAAGAATCTTGGGAGCGTATAGATGCCATAGTCCTCCAATGGATTTACGACACTATCACCCAAGACCTTGTTCATACTATTATGGTTTCCAATACCACTGCCTATGATGCCTGGATTCGCCTTAAAAACCTCTTTCTAGATAACCAAGCCTCTAGAACCATTGCCCTACAAAACAAATTTTTCAATACCCGCCTAGACCGTTTCTCTGACATGTCCTCCTATTGCCAACATATGAAACTACTATATGACCAACTCATTAGTCTAGGAGCCAACGTTACCGAAAACCAACTTGTCATGCAAATCTTCACCGGCCTAACCGAACAATATGAAACCATTAAACTCATCCTACAACAAACCAAACCCCTTCCTGATTTTTATACCACACGATCACAACTATGCCAAGTCGAGGATCAGAAAATCACCCAAACATCCCAAGCCGCTCAATCCGCGGGAACTGCCCTCCACACAACTACTTCCAACTCATCTCAAACCCCTACCGAATCCCAAAACTCAACCCACCCTGATCCCCGCGGGAGCACCCGTGGCCGTGGCCGTGGCCGCGGTCGTGGACGAGGCGCCTACGGACGAGGTCGCTACCAACAAAATGTTTGGCAGCCACCATCGCACTCATGGCAGCCCCCTCCCTGGGCCGGCAACCAACAAAACAATTCTACCTACATACCACAAAACCCACTGTCCTATTCCCCTTGGCCTAATTGGACTTATCCACCTTGTCCGTTTCCCTCCAGCCCAATGCCATACTACCAGACTTCCCACCCGGCCCAATACAACCCCTCATCCAAACCATCGCCCAACTCCCTGCCAAACCAGTCTTCCAATCAGGCCCATCAGCCCAATTCAGGCAATCCAGCAGGCATCTTAGGCCCAAAACCACACGCATCCCAGGCAGCCCAGTCATACGCGGCATCTTATTCACCTACGGATATCGCTCAAGCCCTCTACAATTTGGCGATTCACAACAATGACTCCTCTTGGACCATGGACACCGGGGCAACAGGTACAATGTCTCCTCAATCTGATAAGTTCCCCTCTATTTTTAATTCTAGCATTATTCGCAACATTATTGTTGGGAATGGTAAAACCATTCCGGATTATGTGGCTATTTCGCCACAAATACAGGTCCGATGGCACTCTTGAGCGATACAAGGCTCGTCTAGTTTGTGATGGCAGTAATCAGGAGATTGGGGTTGATTGTGGGGAAACTTTTAGCCCGGTTGTCAAACCGGCTACTATACGGACTGTGTTGACTTTGGCACTCTCTCAGTCTTGGCCAATTCATCAATTGGATGTTACTAATGCATTCCTACATGGGCATCTCACTGAGACAGTTTATATGTATCAACCCATGGGGTTTAGGCATCGGGACTATCCCGATCATGTTTGTCGTTTGACGAAATCTCTTTATGGTCTCAAACAGGCACCGCGGGCATGGTACCAACGGTTTACTGATTTTGTCACATCTATTGGTTTCGTGCAGAGTACATGTGACAACTCTCTCTTCACCTATCACTACGGGGGTGATATCACATACTTATTAATTTATGTTGATGATATCATACTGACCACTTCTACATATTCTCTAAGGAAGAAGCTCATGGGCAGCCTTGCGGCTGAATTCGCCATGAAAGATCTTGGACCTCCTAGTCATTTTTTGGGTATATCTGTCTCTCGCACAGGTAACCAGATGTTTCTCTCGCAGAAATCATATGCATTGGATATTGTGAGTCGTGCAGGTATGGACTCATGCAACCCGGTTGCAACCCCAGTTGACACCAAACCCAAGTTAAGTACTGAATCAGGCGCACCTTTTGAAAATCCATCTCTGTATCGCAGTCTAGCTGGTGCTTTGCAATACTTGACTTTTACTAGGCCTGACATAACCTATGCGGTGCAACAAATTTGCATACATATGCACAGTCCTAAGATTGATCACTGGAACGCCCTGAAGCGCATAATTCGGTATATTCAAGGCACTTCTGCATTCGGACTTACACTTTCTGCCTGCACCGATGTTTCTCTTCGAGCCTACACTGATGCTGATTGGGCTGGATGCCCCGATACACGTCGCTCTACGTCAGGTTATTGTGTCTACATGGGTCCTAATGTTTTATCATGGTCGTCTAAACGACATACCACTATTTCTTGGTCCAGTGCCGAAGCTGAATACCGAGCTGTTGCAAATGTTGTTGCTGAAGTCTGCTGGCTCCGCAATCTCCTGTTAGAATTACGTCGCCCTCTGTCCAAGGCCACTTTAATATACTGTGACAACATCAGTGCCATCTATCTCTCACAAAATCCAGTGCAGCACCAGCGAACGAAACATATTGAATTGGATATTCATTTTGTTCGAGAACACATTCAACGTGGTACCATTCGAGTCCTGCATACTCCTACACGTCTTCAGATTGCAGACATCTTCACCAAGGGTCTACCTCGCATACTTTTTGATGACTTCCGCTCCAGTCTCAACATTCGCCCTCCTCTTGCTTCGACTGCAGGGGTGTAATAGATAATATAGTTGACTTGTAAATATAGAGATAGTTATTATCATTAATATTGTATTTAACCACTTCCCTAAAATATGGGAATGTGACTTGTATATATGGTTATGATTATTAAAATAATATTCAAGGGTTTGAACCATCATCTTCTACAAGGCCATTAAACGCAGCTAATGACTAGGATTCGAAAACACCCCTTATGGAAGCTGAAGACCAGGAGACGAAACAGTCTTC
Organism: Ambrosia x helenae; assembly: GCA_030844895.1. Taxonomy (NCBI): domain Eukaryota; kingdom Viridiplantae; phylum Streptophyta; class Magnoliopsida; order Asterales; family Asteraceae; genus Ambrosia; species Ambrosia x helenae. The sequence goes on from CM061225.1 coordinate 85,740,412, forward strand.
TGAAAGCTTTCTTTAAGTTACATAATAACAACTAATACCAATGGGGTGGTGGTCCATTGGCAAAGGCAAAGCCTTTAAAACACCTAGGTTGTGGAAGGTCTTGGGCTCAAGTCCCACAGACCACAGGATTTAAAAGAAATTAACCTTTAAAAAAACATAATAAAAACTAATGGGAAACCCGCGCGTTGCGACAAGACCGATCAACCAAACAAAAAACAAGTGAAAAAACACTGACTCAAACACACGCGTGGCGGCGAGTTAACTCGCCATATTAAAAAAAGTTCAAAATTATGTTAGAAAAAACTAAGTAAATCGAAACCGTAACATAACCACATAAAAATGAAGTTAAAAAAAAACTAAAAAAAAACTTTCATGACCTGTTCGCCTATGCTTAAATGAATTGTATTTATCACACACAAGTATGTTTTAAACAAACTTACATTCCAACATATATAAAAATAAAACCAATATAATAACTTCTTCCTTCTCTTTATTCTAAACATAAGATAATATAACAATAATAAGTTTGACCTATTTCATATAAAAAAAAATTAAGAACATAGAGACAAATTTTCTCTACATTTCCATTTTCAATCCTCTATCCCTAGAGTTTTAAGAATACAAGATTTTATAATAATATTTTTGTAACACAAATAATCAAATAATATTTATCTAGCAAACTCCAGAGTTTTTTTTTTATTAATAATCATTCAACCAAATTTACAATATATTAAAATAATCGTAAAATTTGATATCGAGTTTTCACATATTACAATATTTCAAATACCATTTGTAGAAGAAAATTCACTTCTATATTGTCTATCTATATATATAAAAGAAAACGTATATGCTGACGTGGCGTGTAATGGAGGCCTCAACCTTTCCTTGAGAGTGCCACGTGGCATCATAATGGAGAGTTTTTGGTGTTTTTGAATTGTTTTCTTTTTTAATTAAATTGAGTTATTTTAGGAAAAAAGAATTTAAAAATAGATTTAAAATTTTCTCTCTCATATTTCCTTCCATAATTTTTAAACGTTTATATCTTTTATATACGGGATTTTTTAAAGAAAAAAATTACATCAAATTAACGAGTGTTTTATTATCTTTCCAACGAATACCATAGTGCTATATAAAAAACGGAGAAAAAATCGACTATTTTTTGTGGGGTTTCGTTCATACATGAAAAAAACACACAAAGTGTTCATGTTATCACGTAAAATTAGATTTTTGTGGGGAATATGAGTTATTACTAATTAGAATACTATAAACATGCAATGATTGAGAGATTTTGTGGTTAGTTAACTTGAGCCATTTGCAATAGGTTATCACGTAAAATTAGATTTTTCAACCCCGGGACCCTCCCGGGGTAATCAGCTAGTTTAATCATATGATCAATTGACCATAATTACATGAAATATTTGTTTGAAATTAATTATAAACAAAAATTTTCTTCTCCGGTCATAGGATCCGGTGACGTATAGTTTAGATAAGATTAGGCATGTTTAGGTGTATCAATATAACGTAATAATTTCAAAATGCAAATTGTTACCTCACGATTAAAAACGCAGTTTTCATTATTAATTTCTCGATTTCTTATAGTGTTATCAAGATTATAAAACTTTTAACTTTGATAAAGTACCTAATTTATATAAAAATTATTATAACAAAACATGTAACATTATAAATGATCTTTTATATGTTTTATATTTAATGTGTTCCAAGTAATTATAGAATTAAATATCATGAGTTCTCATAAACGTCACTTAACTCTTGACTTCATTTTGATTAAATATGGTGTTCTAAAGACAAAATTGCCCTCAAAAAGTAGTTATTATATGCATTAGGTGTTGTATCATAAACAATTAAACTTGTACCTCTTAAAATTTAAGAAGTTCTTGTCAAATGTTTTATAATATAGTATAGATATAGATATAGATAAATCAAAACCCCTTCTGGAAGCTTTCTTTAAGTTACATAATAAAAATAAATAAAAAAACAGGTAGCAAAACCCAACGTCGCACAAACCCGGGTTTTTCGAGCTGGATTCATGTCCGCAGGTTGTCGCGTTATAACCCCCCCCCCCCTGCCTTGCGCACGCGGGTAGGAACCCAAGTATAATGTAACACAAAAACTTTAATTTCTACCATTTGGTTTCACCTTATAAACCTGTCTCCTTTTCATTCCCCAACCAATGTGGGACAAAACCAAACTCACATTCACATATATAATTTCCAACATGGAGCCTAGCTCCACCAAGGTATAAGTCATCTCGAGCCTATCCTATCCTTCTGAGAGCAATGTGAGGTCGTCGGGGCAGGAGCTCAAGAGAGGTGTAAGTCTAGACCTTGAGCTTACACGAAGTATAAACCGCGCAAAGCGTGAGCTACGAAAAGAGCCGTGATTCTTGCCTTCAGTGGAGTTAAGCTCGGAGGTCGATCGACCTCTGGTCGTTAGTGTGGTAGAGAGATGTGATTACCTTAAGGTGACAGTTTCAGTATTGGATCACTAACCTTGTTTCCTCCTATTGCTTTATGTTTTATTCAATCAACTTCTTTTTCTTTAAACAAGAAAACTATGGAACACAAACAAGATAATTCGTTAGATCATGAAAAAGAGACTTGCACTAATATTCATCTAATTAAACAACTACTTGATGTAAATATAAGTATTTGACTTGGCTTACAACAGCTGAAGTTACATCAATTGTTAGTTTCAAAAGTACCAACTAACTCTAACTTGTATGCAACAAATTAATATGACTTAATTTTACCGTTGACCATCCCTTCTACGCTTAAGTGACCTGCTAGCCTTTAATTGCTGGATCAAACACTCGATAACCTCTTTAAGACTAGCTTTTCTACCCTCCTTGAAATTCCAAAGCTCCGATACTACATATCTTCCACTTGGGTTATACTCGTTTAATTCCAGCAATGCGTTGACTACAGCCTTGCATGCTTCGCCACCCCAACGACTTTTTAGTTCCACCAAATCGCTGTCATCTTCGTCTATTATTTCCTAAATTTCGAGGAGACGTTAGTCCAAGAACGGATTCATAAATCATAATATATTGAAAATGTCCTACAAGAATGAGTCTGATTATCCGTAGATGCACATGATCATAGATGATATAATCATAATGGTAAATGGTAATCTTGCATGAATTTACTTATGAACATTTCAATTCAGCTATGTTACATATCTAACAGGTAAAGGAAGCATGTCAACTGCGGTCAATCAGGCGAAAGTCATCCAAAGCATTGTATCACTACTAAACAAGTCAATGAAGACAAAAGATATGAACCTTGTGGATCCAAATTTACATAATGATGGCAAATTGATGATGTGCATTTAAATATTCAGAAATAGAAAACGTTCCGATCTTTATACATATTAAAATGTAGTGTTGCATTGTTTTGTAGAGAAACTATATAGGGTATACAAAAATCGTAAGGAACTTTGTAGAAATAATATAGAGGTTGTAATATGTAGAGAAACTATATAGGGTATACAAAAATTGCACTAGTTTTAACGTTATTTTACTAATTTCGTGAAAATAACGTTAAAAACAACGGACGGTTAATCATGATCATGTGGTGGCGTTGATAGCCAAGAGACAAAGGGGTACATGCACTGATCGGGTTTGTCCCGATTGCTAAGTGTTTTGTGCCTTATGTCTAAGGCTTGATACCAAACCACATCGAGCCGGGGGTCTCACTGGAAGCAGCCTCTCTATTCTTAGGGGTAGAGGTAAGGCTGTCTACATCTTACCCTCCTTAGACCCTACCTTAGCTTTGCTATAGGTGGGATTAACTGAGTATGATGATGATGATGTTGTAATATGAAGCAGGATCGGTTGGTACAGGTTAGGTAGTGAGTTCGGGTCAAAACTAGCAACTTAAGTTATAAGTATGTGTTGAGATGAGTTGACACCAACACATTTTTATACACTTCTTTTTAATGCTATAAATAAATATGATTAAAAGAAGTATTTCGTTACAAAATAAATTTAGGAGGTTTTCATGCATTTGAATATACTTCAAATGACTTTCAACCATTTTGACTCATTCGGCCTGTTTTCTTTTTAGTTAAATCCTTTATCTTGACCTATTTGACATGTTAGTTAAATTCTTTAGCTTAATCTATCCGACCTTTTAGAGATAAACATAATCCAAAGACACTCATTTATACAAAAAGGTTCAATATTTCATGTTTAAGGTAAACTATTAACGAGAATGAGAATGTGCAAACATGCAAGTGGGGCCAATGTAGAGCTAGCTCACTTGATAAAGGCATATAGGGATGATATGTTTTCCCAAATACCCATACCCGTACTGATTTAAGGTATTTGGTACATGTATTGGTACCCAATTTTATTGATTTCGGCATTCGGTACTTTTGGTATCGGTATCGGTCCGGATAAGGGTAAAAAAGGGTATTGGTACCAAATTTTATATATAATGAATTTGATATAATGCTTTATTTCGTATTATGTTATTTATGGTACTCGTATCGATTTTACCTATTTGGTACACGTGCGAGTGCTTAAAAAACAAAGTGGTACCAAAGCGAGTGTTGTACCAAAATACCGTACCGATACCCATACCCGTATCCGTACTGCACCAATATATTCGGTATAGTATTGGGTACCTACTTTTGTTCAAATTCGGTACCGGTAAGGGTACTGTACTGGATATTCTGCGATCTTCATGGACAAAGATGATTATACAACAATGGCATATAAGAGGGATGAAAAAAAAGAAAAGAAAGATACCTGCACTTTCCCGTCTTTAACAGCTTGTTTGAAAGGATGCCAATTTGGATTATTAACCTTTTCTTGCCACAATGAGCTTAACTCCACTGATCGCAATTCCCAATCTTGAGCAGAGAACTTCTGCATGCACACATCTTGAAAAGGTTTTTGAGAAACCTCACCATCCTTTTCAGTCCAATTACGGTATTTGATTCCAAAACATGTGGCAAAACCTTCATGAAAAAAAAAAATAATAATAATAAATACACACACTACGTAAAATATATTAGCACATGACATACCAAAGTTGATAATGAAGTGTGAGAAATTGATATAAGAGTGTTTATATGTGGGATATGAAGTTTGTAATTGCAGGATTATTGCAGCTTAAAACCGCAGTGATGGTTGGATATTGTGTGTTTGATTATGCTTATTCGATTATTTAAATGTCAAATAATCATTATCTGAATACTTAAATAAAGGGAAGGTACTTATTTACACAACCTTTTATCCTATACTAAATAGGTTTCACCTACATTTCTCATAAGTAATACTATGAAAAAGGTAATTGTTGTAGCTCACATAATCAGTTTAAAAACTCACATTCAAACACCCCCTTGCATAATCCAAAGACATGAAGACGGAGAAACCTTACGTTTATTAGTTCCTTACGGGCAGCTTGTAGCTCATTGTTGCTCATGTGCTCTCTAAGTATTAGAGTTTGATTTAAATTGTCCATATCATGCAATTCTTCCTCTTTTTCAGTCAACCTATCTCTTAATCCATTAATATGCACAGTCATACTATAGTCGCTATCAAACGGATTTTGAGCTATCTGCATGACATTGAATACAATTAAGGAACCAAATATATCATATATTAAGCTCGGCGGAATCTGAAGCCTTAACTTATTATTTCACATTGTTGGTACCTTCTCCTTTTCTATGTAAAAGCTTGTGCGCTCGTTATCAAGTTGTGACTCTCTTTTCTGGAGCTCATTAGCTCTTTGCTCAAGTTCTTTTCGTTGACATGCCACTTCTTCCTTCAAATTTTCACTTTCTTGAACAAGCAAATGCATGTTACTTATTTGACACTCTAATTCACTTTTTAATTTGGCATTTTGCAGTCCAATCACCTGCATCTTTCTCATTTCTGTAGAAATAAATGAAATACTTTAGTTTAGTTTCCACCATTTTCCGTTGTATTCTGGAGTTCCGTATATGCTACCGTGTGAGATGATAAAATTACCGGAGCTTGAAAAGTTTTAACAAGCCAAAAGTAATACGAATGGCAAATAAACCAATCATTTTTTTGAAGTATTATAATGCACAATAATATGGTTATATGTCTTGATTAGGATTTCGTAACATAATATGAAAAGATCAAACTACTAATGAAGCATGAAATGTTGGAATTAATTTTGATGATATCGAACTTGTGACTTTTGATATGTTAGTTTAATTATCGATTTGTAATAATGAACGGTCAACCAATAAGCCATTATATATAAGTTAATACAATTTTTTAAGTTATTGATGTCTTTAAGTTGTATTTTAATTTAAGCATTTAACCATTCATTGTATATAGTATATACAGTAGCATCTACTATGACCACAAATGTTGGATACTATAATAGAATGTTTGAATGGAAGGAATTTCAGTTCGTGGAAAGTTCAAGTAATAATAACCCTTGGCATGTCTAATACTACGTCCCTTGTGATCATCAAGGATTCTATATATGTAGCAATTCAAGGAGCAATCCATCACTCAGAAACTGCAAACGATTATCTTGAAAAGGTTGAAGAACAATTTAAGGGTTCATCTAAGACACCAACACTTGATCTTAGAAATGTTAATCGCAAAGTACCAAAGTATCATGGTGTTAACAGAGTTTATGTGCATGCTTTAAAACTATAAACTTAATTCTATGGACATGGAAATTAGTGAAGGTTTCCTTGTTCATTTCATTATGACATCTCTCCCTTTACGTTTTGAAGCTTTTAAAATCAATTGAAACACGCAAAAGTAAAAATCACAAACTAGCGAGTAGCAACTTATATACCATGTGCGTTCAAAAGTAAAGATGCCTCAAATTTGAAAAACCATACATTGCTCACCTTACATGTATCAACTCCAACAAAATAAAAGGTCGTTTCACAGGCAAAGGTGTGAGAGATAGTTCGGGAATCAACAAAGCTCCTAGACAGGACAAGTACCAAAACATTTAAGGCATACCCAAAGTGTCTATTTGATAAGAACATTTTTAAAGGGCCTCCCTAAATTTAAAGAATTTCTCAACAAGAAATGCATAAATATTCGCCTAATGATTTATGAGTCTTTTTCCATGGTAGTTCCGAAAAATACTTTGGTGGATTGACTCAGGATACTTAAAAAGAAGATATTGGGACTTGGGAGCCATTGGAACTCTATTGCTTATTTTAAAGTGTTGTTGCAAATTAATCCTAGAAGATGTACCATATGTTCCGAGGGACTAGGAATTGATGTATGTATCTAAACTTACCAAAGAAACTATAGAGTCATATTTGAATGTAATGAAGGTAACTATTACTTTAAATTATCACATAATTAGTTACGGTTGTTTAGAAGCTCGTCTTTATAAGTTATTCCTACACAACCAATTTTCGGAATCTCCATGTATGAATGGGAATGAAAATATACTAAAGAGAAATCGGAATTGTGAAGTATGAGCCCGTTTGTGGCATGCAAGGCTATGCCACATTTCATGAGATAGGATGCATGTAGGGTCTAATGTCCAAAAGTAACAAGAAAAACGCCACAAGAAGTTTAGGACTATAAGACTTGATCGCAACTGAAATTTGTGAAACCTTTCCTACTACCATAAATATAAAATTTCCTTCATTGCCCGTATTGATATTTGATAATTATTCAAGGTATATGTACCTGTTCCCTATACACGGATAATCAAAATATCTCTACATGTTTATAAATTATAAGGAAGAAGTTGAAATCAACTCGGTCGAAAAACTAAAGTTGTGAGAGATTGATATTTAATTTGGTTATCAAGTTGTAATAGTTAACCAATAAGCCCTTATATACAAGTATTAGTTTAATGATAATTGTATTATGGTCCTCCATGGCAATACTTTGATAGACAATATTGCCGCTTTGTAGATCTTCACATATGAAGGCTTACTCACTAATTATTTTTAACGTCAAATCAAAACAACACAGAGACTCTTCACAGTATATACATACTCAATCCAGCATAATTTAGGCATTAAAGAAGATTAAACCATTCTCTTATGGCTTCATCATCAAACACCAAATCCAACCTTCCAATGAGTAAGTTTCATCACTTTCTTAAATCTTGTTTTATGTTAAGATCTTAAATTAATCAAAGATGAAACACCCAATGAACACCTATTTTCAAAAAGAAAAGAAAAAACAATACAGACAAATCGATCGGACCCAAAATTGGGGCAAAACATACTACATCATCTTACTCAGTCAATCCCACCAATAGCAAAGCTAAGGTAGGGCCTGAGGAGGGTAAAATATAGACAACCTTATCTTTAGCGCGTAGGAATAAAGAGGTTGCTTCCAATGAGACCCTCGGCTCGATAGTAGTTTTGCATCAAGCCTTGTACATAAGGCACATAACACTCAACACTCGTGACACAGGCTAATTGGTGGATGTACCCCTTGTCTTTTAGCTATCAACGCCATTACATGATGCATGATTATTGGTTAACCGCCCGCCGCTTTTACCGTTATTTTCACCAAACTAGTAAAATAACGTTAAAATTAGTGCAATTTCACTTTTGCCCTATCGAGCGCCCACACATATATGCACTATACGGGCACACCGCAAGCGGGGCAAAGCATACTACATTTCCCCTAATCATCTTAAACTTCACATAGGTTATCCAATTCCACCCCAAAATTATGGCAAACACAATTCACAAAAACCAAATTACCTTCAACTTAACGAATCACCCACATACATTGATCATTCAATCTACCTAACAACAAAACAAAACATACAACAAACGCTTCCGATTGCAACCCATTTCACCAATATCAAGAAACCATACCTTAAAAAACAGTTCTATAACGTTAAAGAATAATAAAAACATAGTAATACCTTCGGAGAAGGCATGGTTCATGCGATCTTTCTCAGCAATCATGGAATTGAGGCGGGCAGAGATGTCTTCGATGTGTCGTTCCATTTCCCATATCCTTTGATTCTTAATGTCAACTTCTCTAGCTAGACCGACTGCTAACCCGCGAGCTTTTCGGACCTCCGACACCATTTTATTATGTTCCTCCATTTTTCCCGATGGGTGTCCGTCTGTCTGTCTGTTAACCTTATGGTACTTTACTTTGACTTGACATGAAGTGAAGTGAAACAGCTGTTTGGGACCTTTGGTTTTTGTTTTTCTTACTTTGCTCACTTGTGTTTTAAAGATGTTTAATTTCACCCCTTGTTTGTTAGTTGTTTAACCATCACATTTAACCTATAATAAAATAAATTTCCTTTCAAAAGAAAGGGGAGGAGGAGAAAGGAAGTTTTATCATTTACCGTTCTCATTTAACCTATAATAAAAATCCAACGATGGTATATTTGTAAGATTTACCTTTTCTAGGGCTGTTAAAAAGTTCACGGCTCGTCGAAAAAAAAACTAGCTAAAAAAACTCAATTTGAGATGACATGAGTCAATCTAACTCATTTTGTAACCGAACCGAGCTCGAGCCTAGCTCGACTCATTGGCTCGTTCTTAGGCTCATTTAACTCCTACCTGCCTCGTTTAATTTCGAGCTTAAGCTCGAGCCCACCCTGACTTGACTGGTTATTCCTTTCAACTTTTGAACACATAAAACTCTTTACTTTCTTTTCTTTCCAACTCAAAAACACGAATTAAATTATGTATTTCATTTTCAATCCTTTTGTTTCTCTCCTAATTAGGGCTACAAACAAACCGAACGAACACAAATAAGACCTCGTTCGTGTTTGTTTGTTAAGGAATATATGTGTTCACGAACAATTCATGGACACTTACCGAACAAGATGTTCTGTTCATGTTCATTTGTTAAGAAAACACTCTTGTTCATATTCGTTTGTTAATTTTGTTAATGAACACACGCGAGCACAAACTAACGTTCATGAACACAAACAAACACAAATAAGTGTCCATGAATGGAAACAAACACAAACTGACATATATTAACTTTCGAATAACAAATCAGTTTTTTATTAAGACATTATCTAGATTCACCAAAAATATAACATAATTATCCAAAGACAAAATTACACGGATGGTGCCTGTGGTTTTCATGTAATAACGCATTAAGGTACTAAGCAACTTTTTTAACTTCTTTAGGGCCCATGGTTTAGTTTTTGTAACGAAAATGGGTATTAAGGTTTGTTTTTGTAACAATGTTGGGTAATAATACTAACTATCGTTAAATTTTCTGTTAACTTTAGTTAAAGTGATTAAAATGCCTTTTTATAAACTAGAGGGGCCATTATGTATTAAACTTCATTTACAAAACCTTTAGTACTCAAACATGAAACTTTAGATAAACCACAGGGACTAACCATGTAATTAACTCATTATTTTATTAAATGTATTTATTTTTAAGATTTATAATTAAATAAGGAATATTTAATTAAAACATTGTTTTATTAAATATATGTATCCCATTATTTATAAAAATAAATCCAAGTTATTAGATTAATAGTTGTAACCATAAAGAAAACATTTAACTAAATGTTGGATGGACTTGTGTTATGGTTACAACTATTTTTTTTTTTTTTTTTGAACGGCCAACAAAACACCATTTCATTAAATCACCAAAAACGGCTAGCCAGAGGCTAGCGAAACAGTCACCAAATAAATATACGACCATACAACAAATAAAACACACCTATCTACATATCAACTAGACTTCACTTTGTAATACACCAAAAGATATTTATGACCCAAATCACTAAGCCATAATCTGTAAATGCCCTTCACACCCAAATGACCACAGAGACAAACTTGGACTAGCTGCATACCTGCAGCCCCAAATTAGGCATAAAAAAAGCCACCACTACAAGCACCATTACCAACCAAGCCTGTGTAGATGAAATCCACTCCAAATTTTCCAATCCAAACCCAAATGTCTTGATCTTGCTTTAACCCATAGAAAGGACATAGTCTTTATCTCACCCACTGTGTGCTGCACCGAGCAAGCTTTTCCTTTGAAAACAACTTCGTTTCTTGTCCTCCAAATAGCCCATAAGCTCGTGATGCATACCGCGTGAAAATGTTTTCTTTATGTGATTGAATTAAGTGTTATTTTTGGCCAAAAAGATGCAAACCCAATTCAAGAAAATTAAAAAAAGATAGAATCAAACAGAAGTTGAATTTTTATAAATAAAAAAAAAAAGAAAGATTTTTTTTTCTTCTTCAAGAACTGGTGGGTTTGGTAGGTTTGGACCTACAAGGTAAAAATCATTTTTGAATTTCATTAAAATCCATAAGTAAATTAATAACATTTAGAACGTTTTATCTATCTTAGAAGTGTATTTATTTTTATAAATAATGGGATAAACATATTTAATAAAACAATATGTTTTAATTAAATATTCCTTATTTAATTATAAATCTTAAAAATAAATACACTTCTAAGATAGATAAAACGTTCTAAATGTTATTAATTTACTTATGGATTTTAATGAAATTCAAAAATGATTTTTACCTTGTAGGTCCAAACCTACCAAGCCCACCGGTTCTTGAAGAAGAAAAAAAATCTTTCTTTTTTTTTTTATTTATAAAAATTTAACTTCTGTTTGTTTCTATCTTTTTTAATTTTCTTGAATTGGGTTTGCATCTTTTTGGCCAAAAATAACACTTAATTCAATCACATAAAGAAAACATTTTTATAAGTTAAATCCAAATTATTAGATTAATAGTTGTAACCATAACACAAGTCCATCCAACATTAAGTTAAATGTTTTCTTTATGGTTACAACTATTAATCTAATAACTTGGATTTATTTTTATAAATAATATGATAAATATATTTAATAAAACAATTTTTTAATTAAATATTCCTTGTTTAATTATAAATCTTAAAAATAAATACATTTAATAAAATAAGGAGTTAATTACATGGTTAGTCCCTGTGGTTTATCTAAAGTTTCATGTTTGGGTACTAAAGGTTTGTAAATGAAGTTTAATACATAATGGTCCCTCTAGTTTATAAAAAAAGCATTTTAATCACTTTAACTAAAGTTAACAAAAAATTTAACGATAGTTAGTATTAGTACCCAACATTGTTACAAAAACAAACCTTAATACCCATTTTCGTTACAAAAACTAAACCATGGGCCCTAAAGAAGTTAAAAAAGTTGCTTAGTACCTTAATGCGTTATTACATGAAAACCACAGGCACCATCCGTGTAATTTTGTCATTATCCAAACATACTTGGTACTCAACAAAATATTGGTAAACACAACAAAGTAGCGTCTCAAAAAACTAAATTCGCATCTTAAACTAGAAGCCTTCCCATTAAGCTACCCAAAATAAACTTGAAGTCATCGAACGAACATAAACGAACACATTAGGCCATTAGCAAACGTTAACGAAAACAAACGAACTAACACTGCAACTCTTCTTGTTTGTTTAACTAAAGTCTAACCCCATCCCCAATTCTTGTCTGCCGGCCTACACTCCGATCCCCTGATCTCTGAAAAAGAATCCCTTATGTCATTGTTTCTCAATATGCAATAATAATAATAATCATAACATCTTTACAATATCCAATCCTATCCGATCCATCCATCCATCCTTCTCCTATCACACGCACATCACGTGACATGTTCACACAACTCAGCACCACAGCCGATAACTTCAGCAAAGCCTCATCAATGGTGTTCCGGATCGGCACAGACGCCCACCTATACGACGATCCAGACGATGTCAGTATTTCTCCTCTTTTAGACAGCAAATTCGACTCCGAAAAATGCGAAGCGCTTAAACGCTTACTCGCTCTCATTGCACAAGGCCTAGATGTTTCCAATTACTTCCCTCAGGTACTCCAATTGTTCCTCACTCAATTGATATTAATTTGTTTATGACGGCACCAGTTAGAGGAGTGCAAATCATGAGTATAGGTAGACTCAATTTGGCTTGGGACGAGCGAATTAGATATGATTTACTAGAGTTGTGTGTGCTTATTAGAGGACGTGGTTCAGGATAGGAGTTTGTGTAGGTGTAGGACTAAGGTTAACGGACTTTTAGGGGTTGTGCTTTAGCTTGGTCGTAACTCGTAAGGGCTTACTAGACTTTAGGGGGGTGGGGGGACTATGCATGTGAATCAACAAGTTCCCAAGTATTTGTTCTTGTATGCTGATTTTGAAGAATTTATTGTCATATTGAATCAAATTAGGTTTATGATGGCACATGTTAGAGCAATGGAAATCCTCATTTTGGAGGGGATGAGGGTTAGAGGAGTAGAGGTAGACTTAAATTGACTTGGGACTGGCGAGTTAGACACTTAGACATGATGCACTAGAGTTGCAACTTTCTGAGGACATGGTCTAAGGATTGGAGTTTGTGGAGGCGACTTTTAAGGGAGGGTATAATAGTGCTCTAGTGGGTCTTAAAGCATTCACATCCCATCCATCAACCCCTACCGTATCTTTAAAATTATACAAAAAAAATCTCCAAAAAATTTACTACATCTCATCCTCCATTTCTCTACCCGGCTCCTATATTTTGAAAAATTGCTACCATATCTTGTCATATATGAAAAACTACTATTCATCCTATGTCAAATTATTGAGTGTATAAAAGAAAAAAATTTAATAAAGTGTTTGTGGATAGAATAAAGATAAAAATGGGGAATGGGATGTGGGAGGTTTTTTTTAAAATGTGATAAATTTTGAAAAATATGATTTTAGTTAGTTTATTGGGTAGAAAGTGGGAGAGGGGATGTGAATGCTCTTAGGTGCTTAGATTATACTAGGGGAGTGAGACTATGGTGTCGTTTGTTTTTTCAGAGGTAAAATATCTGCAGTCTGCGGACCACATCTGCAGAAGAAGAGTTGGACCATCTGCAGTCTGCAAGAAGAAGACTTTATGTTTTTAGCGTCTGTAGACTGCTAAAATAAACTGCTGGTGGTTTATGGACAGTAGTGGTGGGTGGTGGTGGTGGTGGTGGTGGTTGTGGTGGAGGTGGACGGTGGTGGCAGTGGGTGGTGGTGGACAGTGGTGGTGGTGGTGGACAATGGGCGGTGGTGGATGGTGGTGGTGGGTGGTGGTGTTTAATCCTCTGTAGTTAGAAGTGGTTGGGCCAAGTCTACACCAAGAAGAGCACGCGCAGACGTTTTTTTAACGAAACGTCTTCGAAAAAACAAACAGTCTGCAGATGGCAATGTCTGCGCGTGGTCTGCGCGGCGCAGACAGAAGAGCCTGCGCAGACCTTTTTTAGAAAAACAAACAACACCTATGCTTTCTTGATGTAATGTATGTTTGTGTTCCACTATTCTCTGACAACTGCTTGTGTTGCTAGCTTTCTACCTATGTTCTTTTAGTTTTGTTTGTTTGTTTGTATGTCTGTTGTTTGTTCTAGAGTTGGGGGTCTTTCTGGAAGCGACCTCTCTATTCACAAGGATAGGGGTAAGGTTTGCTTACATCCCACCCTCCCAAGACCGTACCACTAGCTTTTATTATGCCTTGTCACTGAGTTGATTTCAATCTATTTGAATCAGAAGTTTCGAAGTATTTGTTCGTGTATCTACTGCTGTAGGAGTGAATCGTCTCTTATGGATTTTGAGAAATTTATCATCATGTTAAATCAATTAGGGTTTATGTTCATGTGCTAATGCTTCGAAAGTGGTGATCATTGATAGAATTGTGCAAAACTAGTAAATTGGATATATAATTATGCACTCAGCATTATACAGAGGCTTAGATGTATCCAATTATTTCTCTCTAGTACTTTAATTATGTATTTATGCCTTGTCACTTAATTGATTCTAATCTGTTTGAAATTTGTATCAAGAGTTCATCTGTTCTTGTATCAACTGCTATAAGAGTGAACTGTCTTCATGGGTTTTGAGAAATTTATCGTCATATTTTATTAGTTAGGTTTATGTGTATATGCAAATGCACCGAAAGTGATAATCATTGATGGAATTTTGTAAAATCAGTAACTTTGATCTGTTATTAATTATGCACTCAGCGTTGTACAAAAGGTTTCTTATGATCATAACACCTCAACATTATATCAAAGTAAATGGCGTCTACATCAAAATTATTTTGTTACTGCAAACATATTCACTATATAGATTATAGACTTAATGTCACACGGTTTGTGCTCTTTAAATGTCATATTTATTTGCAGTTTTGGTACATGAGTGTTTGCTTCTTATTATGTATTGTTTGATTGGTTTACAGGTTGTTAAGAATGTTGCATCTCAGTCGTTGGAGGTTAAGAAGCTTGTTTACTTATATTTGCTTCACTATGCTGAAAGGCAAGTTCTTTATGTTCTCTACCTTTACTCTTGAAGCAAATTTTGTGAATTTTAGAAGATAACAACTTACATAAACCCATCTATATTTGATACACAACCAGTTTAAAACATGGTTATTGGAGATGATAGAGTTCTTTACTTTCAAATGTACAACATTGGATAGGAGGAAGTTGCATTCTTATGCATTTTTGCTGATATATATTTTCCACTATATTAGGCGTCCGAATGAAGCATTGTTATCAATTAATATTTTCCAGAGAGATTTTGGGGATCAAAACCCACTGGTGAGGGCTTGGGCACTGCGTACAATGGCCGGGATTCGCCTGCATGTGATCTCGCCTCTTGTTCTGGTGGCAGTTAGAAAATGTGCTAGAGATCCATCTGTATATGTGAGAAAATGTGCTGCTAATGCTCTCCCAAAGCTCCATGATTTGCGTCTTGAGGAAAATGCTTCAGCAATCATTGAGGTTAGTTTGATATATTCGAGGGCAAATCACATAAAAAGTAACAAACTTAGGTTTGATTTCTGTTTCAAGTAACCGACGTTTTTAAAATTTTTAGGCTAGATAAAATTATCAAAGTTTTAAATTTTTAAAAATGATTCAAGGTATTTACCAAATATACCGGTTTTTTTTGGTGCCACATTAGCGCCACGCCAAAACAGAAATCAACTGGTTCAAACTGTCAAAGTTATGTAGTGCCATTTTTACTGGTTACTGGATCAAGTTACCAAAAATCGATGTTTAAAGCTGGTTAATCAAAACTTTTGAAACTCTTGATTTTTTTTTTTTTTTTTTTTTTTTTGCAATTAGCTCGATCCTCTAATATGTTACAAGTTACAACTACTGTTGCTAGCACATGTGAAATTATACTTAGTTCAGAAACAGTTTTCCTTTGCTTTTTTGTGAACATCCCATCTGGGGTTTTGTTTCTAAAGAAAGATTTCAAGAAGGAAATAAGTATATTATGATAAATTATTTTTGTTTTTTATTTATTTTGTAATGGTGGTAAATGTGTTACGTCTGTTCACTGCAGATTATTGAAATACTCTTGAATGACAATTCCCCGGGAGTAGTTGGAGCTGCTGCTGCAGCATTTGCTTCTGTTTGTCCAAATAATTTACCTGTAATTGGTAGAAACTATAAAAGACTATGTGAAATTCTTCCAGATGTAGAAGAGTGGGGCCAGATCATTTTAATAGGGATTCTTCTTCGCTATGTTATTGCAAGACACGGGCTTGCAAAAGAATCTATTATGGCATCTTTATTGCCTAATATTTTCAGTAATGAAAAAACCGGTTCAGAATCAGATACTGGCTATTTAGAAATAAAGAAGACATATGAAATTGGGCATCAGGAGCCGGAGTTAGTAGCTATGGTGTCCAGGAGTTACCTTGCAGGACCAGACAAGCGCTTATCACATCTGAATAATTCAGATGTGATATCATCTGATTATATTTCTTCACGATTTACATCATCAAAGACTGATGAAAATGTTAGGATTCTGTTGCAGTGTACTTCACCTTTGTTATGGAGTAGGAATAGTGCAGTGGTGCTTGCAGCTGCCGGGATACACTGGATTATGGCTCCAATGGAGGAAATTTCGAAAATTGTTAAACCTTTATTGTTTCTCCTGAGATCATCATATGCCTCAAAATATGTGGTACGTCTTGTTAATATGTTTCTAAGATATTTTAATATGCATTCATGCCTTTTACTGGTATCTAAGTTTTGGTTATTTAACTATATTTAAATAGGTTCTCTGCAACATTCAAGTCTTTGCTAAAGTGATGCCTTCTCTTTTTGCTGCAAACTTTGAGGACTTTTTTATAAGCTCTTCAGATGCATATCAAGTTAAAGCTCTAAAACTTGAGATCCTTTCTTCCATTGCTACAGATGCTTCAATCTCGGTTATCTTTCAAGAATTCCAGGTACATGTCAACTATTGTTCAGTTGCACTATGCATACTTTATTGTTGAATAGAATATATTTTTGCTTACTTTTAGAATGTTTGTAGGATTATGTGAGAGATCCCGACAGGAGATTTGCTGCAGATACGGTTGCTGCTATTGGTGTGTGTGCTAAGAGAAATCCTCAAGTAGCAAACACTTGTGTGGAAGGATTGCTGGCTCTTATTTCACCCAGTTAGTCATCAATTTTTTTATATATTTTTATTTGAAATCTCCAGTTTTAACTTAAATTATTTTAAAACGTGCAGAATCCATTAACAGTACCTCTGGATCCATGGATGATGAAGCAGTAGTTTTGATCCAAGCAATTACATCTATCAAAGAAATCATAAAGCAAGATCCACCCAGTCACGAGAATGTACATTTCCAAATATAGTTTACTTTAAAGTTGTTTAACTTGATTATGATGTTCAGTGATAACTTAGACAATTCTTTATGGTTCTAAATGTTTTTACTAGCGGTGGCAGTTCTGACCCATTGACTTGCAAATGGGTTGATTCAAGATGTGTTTCATCTCTAACGGATAAATTAATTGATTAGCTTTAAGGAAGCGGGTTGCATGGGCCAAGTTGGTTGAAAGTCATCCGAAGTTGTACTATTAAATATTAATGCATAATACCCCTAAAGCTTTTTGTGCAAGAAATAATATTATTATTGAAACAATGGTTCTGTAATCATAACACCCATCAAAATGACCCATTTTGACACGTTACCCAACCTGCCTACTTTGCCACCTATCTAGATATTTTGGTAGGTTGTCCCCTTTATGTTTTATGATTATATTAAGGTTATCATGCTAATGCAATTTGCAAACTCATTGCTATTTACTACAGGCAATTATATACTTGATTCAAAATTTGGATGCAATCAAGGTTCCTGTGGCCCGTGCAATGATTGTTTGGATAGCAGGTGAATACAACTCTATTGGCAATATCATTCCGAAAATGGTATCCGTAATTCTAAGATTTCTAGCTCGAGGCTTTCCTTCTGAGTCCATTGAAACAAAATACCAGATTCTTAATGCCGCTGTTAAGGTATGATGTACTAAATAACGTTTTTTAATGATACATTTTATTATCAGAAACAATGATATAAAATATGTACCTTTCCTTATTTGTGATTCCTGTTGCAGGTTCTCCTAAATTCTAAAGAGGAAGATTTTGACACTGCAAAAAGCATACTAAATTACGTGTTTGAACTCGCCAAATTTGATTTTAACTATGATGTTCGTGACCGGGCTCGTGTTTTAAGAAAACTTTTGTCATGCTACTTAGTTCTAGCGGACTAGAGGAAAAACCTGACAATAATGAAATGCGGCTTTTACTTGCAGAACATATTTTCGGGGAGAAAGTAAAACCATCAACCGAAATGGTTAATAACCGGTTTTACCTTCCGGGTTCTCTTTCACAAATAGTTTTCCATGCAGCTCCAGGGTATGAACCTCTTCCTGAGCCATGCAGTTTGACTGAATCAGATATGGTACCGGAGGAACCCACTCAGGCTGAAGCCAATGACTCTGACGTTGACTCTGGATCTTTGAATGAAGAAGGCAGTTATTATTCAGAAGATTCCGTCACTACATCAACAAGAACTGATAGTGAGAGCGCTGCAAGTGAAAGTGACAATAACAACACTGACTCGTTAATCAACTTATCTGATGTCGGCAAACCACAAGAACAAACTAATGATCTTGGTGAATTAATGTCGAAAGGAGCTTTGGAATCATGGTTAGATGATAATGATAATCCCGGTCCAAGTCAAAATGTGGCTGAAAGGATTCCATCAGCAAGAATATCAATTGGAGATACAAGTACGAGAACCAAACCTAAAATATACACACTTTTAGATCCAACATATGGAAATGGTTTGAAAGTGATATATAAATATTCATTAGAAGCTTCAGCAGTGTCACCGCCACTTGTAAGTGTTGACACTTTCTTCGAGAACTGTTCTTCTGACTCGATGTCCAAAATATTTTTGACCAATGAAGATTCTGAATCATTGGACCAAGGAAGGTATATAAATTTATCTAGTCATTTATGTTGTCCTACTATTTACACCTCTTAATGTCAAACACACCTTTTAGATGAAAATAAAAACACTGCAAGTTATAAGTTACGAGGAAAATTTAAATTATAATTTACATATTCTTTTTTAATGAATTATGATTGTAATTTTTGTAAAATTGGTGTGCAGTTCTTTGGAATCTCAAAAGGATGTACCAGTTTTTGCTCCAATGGAAGAGATTACCATACTTGAACCTGGTCAGACTATTAAAAGAGTTATTCATGTTCACTTTCATCATCATCTGTTACCTTTGAAGCTCATATTATGGTGCAATGACAAAAAACACCCTGTTAAATTGCGGCCTGATATTGGATTTTTCTTAAAGCCTCTCATGATGGATCTTGATACTTTCTCACAAAAAGAATCCCAACTCCCTGGAATGTTTGAATACGCAAGAAGGTATTTGTTAGATTGCCATATTTTTAACCGCTCAAAGATGTATTCTTGGGTAGGGGTGTTCATTTCCGGTTCGGCCGGTTTTGATGAAAATTCTGGGCTAAATCGCTAATTATGATTTTGGGGAAACAACTCAAACCGTTACAGTTTGAGGGTTTTATTTTATTTTTATCCAAAATCATTAGTTTGTATTATACATTCTAAAATAATAAATACGGATTATGAATATAATACATATACATAAGTAACATAACTATATATTCCAAAAATGGAAATAAGGGTTAAACAGTTGGCTTAATTTACATGGCAGTTCCAAGTTCCAAACGTCAGCCGGACCGTTAAACTGCAAAATCACCAAAACCGAACCATATAAATCTCAAACCGGCTGAGCTGGCCCACTCGCATCAGTTTGGGTGGTTTGTCGGTTTGAACAGTTTATGAACACCCTAATAGATCTTGGCTCCTATTATTTTAGTACAGATTTGCCCTGGCATTTATTTGACTTCAAACTTATTTACACTTCAACAGATGTTCCTTTACCGATCATCTTGCTGAGCTGGGAAGCGACGGCAAGGATGGTGATGTGTCACCAACAAAGGATTCATTCCTGATCATATGTCAATGTTTAGCATCAAAAATGCTGAGCAATGCGAATCTTCATTTGGTATCTGTAAACATGCCTGTGGATGCAAATCTCAACGATGCATCTGGTTTGTGCTTACGGTTCAGTGGCGAGATACTTAGCAACTCAATCCCATGCCTTGTATCTGTTACACTTGATGGTAAGTGCTTTGAACCACTAAATGCTTCAGTGAAAATCAACTGTGAAGAAACTGTGTTTGGTCTGAATCTGTTGAACAGAATAGTCAACTTTTTAGCCGAGCCTCGGTTAACTACTTAGGTGCATATCAATGTGAGTTCCTAAAAGGCGCTGTTTTGTGGATCGTTGTTTGGATTCCGAAGAAACCAAAAGGATTCGGCAAAATACTGGACTGTTGATTGATAACTTAAATCAAAGATGAGTAAAGGAATCTCAACTTCTAATGGGATCGGATCGGCTTGTGCAAAATATGAGTGGGCTTCCCATTCTTGAGTGATTTTTTTTGTTACGATTTAACCTTTCGATACTGGTATAAAGTTGAAAAACTAGTGTTGGTGTTTTTTTTGTTATACAATGTTATGTCACATTGTACATATTTATTTGTGTGGATATGACAAGATGCATGAGTCAAAATTCTGGTCATGGCCTATGGGTGCTTGAAAAATATAGATATAAGATGTGTTTGTATATGCACGTGTATCCTATATATCATATTATCATCTATTTCTAGTTCTCTGTCAATGAGGGCAGGCCTTGGCGCAAGGTTGCTGCTTTGTGACCCTGGTTATGGGCTCTAGTCGTGCGAAGTAGCCTCCTGCCCAGTTTAGGGTAAGGTTGCATACATCAGATTCTCGAAGCAATCCGGCCCCTCCCTGAACCCTGCACCCTACCATCTATGTTACCATTGATCTGGAATGGGTTGAACAAAACCAGATAAAAGATATTGTCGCATCGCATTAAATATAACATGAAAAGATACAACGGCCTAAATTCATACTTGCTGGTTGCTATAGTATATCTCGTTGACTCCTGAAACAATCGGTTAGACCAATAATCCTTGCTTAGTCTTATTGACCTTTTTTATTAACAAAAAAACAATATACGTCTTTCGTTGAAATTGGATCATGTGATGCATACTCACAGCAAGGCTAACAGTAGTATGTCTTGTCGGATCATTTAAGCGTACGGAGTACGAATCAATCGAGGGCTTAACATTGCGCACTGGCTCATTGTTGCTAGGTGTCAAACTAAATTTGCTTTTTAGAGCCTAAAAAGAATTAAAATTGACAAAATTTGTGATCATACTGTATAGTTGTTATCAATTTCATTTATGCAATGGTGTAAAAAAAGTTGTTTAATTTTGAAAAAAAACGCCATCCGTGGGACTCGAACCCACGACCACGTGGTTAAAAGCCACGCGCTCTACCAACTGAGCTAGAACGGCTTGATGTTTTATCTGTATTCGTATTCTATAAATACTGTTATGGTGATGTCATTATAAACATCTATCTCAACAATCACAATATCAAGTACATCTATTATTAAATTTATAATATTTTAAACTTTCTGTATTTATGACATTTATACCATTGTTTTTAAAATTTATACAACTGTTTTCTCGGATAAAGAATTGTTAAATCTCTTTCTTATTCTTTAAATTCCAACCACCAAACTCTAATGGAGAATGAATGAATGATAGTATAAAGAGTATACTTCAAACAAAATATACAACCTAAATTATTTTAAATATGTTCATTGAGATTACAACTTTTTATTCACTAAATATGATATTATATAAGATTTTAAGGTACATATAAAATCAACCTAAACATTACACAAAGTCCCATCTATATCATCCATCACAAAATAAATCTGATTCAAACAATAACAAAATCCCTCCAATTGGGATTCCAAAACATTGTGCTTTCACAGAATCAATAAAACTCTATATCCTTCACAGCACAATGTACATGTCAAAACTGTACAAACCAAATCCCTCATCCTTTCTCAACTCTTACCACTACTAGAGCCCGAGCCTGAGCCTGAGCCTGAGCCCGAGCCCGAGCCTGAGCCCAAGCCTGAGCCCGAGCCTGCAGGTCTCGGATAAGAAACCGGCTTGTCATCCCCATGTCTTCGAACCGGGTCTCTTCTTGAACCATCAGCACCTTTCTGCAAATCTTGAAGCTGCTCCAATGCCTTGACTACCTCATCGGCGGTGGGCCTCTGTTTGGGCTCCTTCAAGAGGCATTTGGTGGCAAGCATAGCGGCTCTCATGGCTACATTTGGCGAGTATTGCCCGGCTAGCCGTGGGTCCATGATGTACAGAATCCTTCGTTTGCTGGTTAAGTACGGTTTGACGAATTCAACGAGTATTTGCTCACCGTTTGGGCGGTTCTTGTCTATGCACCGCCTCCCTGTCAAGATTTCTAGTAGGACCACCCCGAAACTGTATATGTCGCTTCTTGCAGTTAAGTGACCTATTGAAACATGACAATTTACAAAAGGTTAGACCAATGGTTATTGATCAACATATGAGACACTTAGGACCCTGAGGCTATGCTATGCCAGTAAATGGACCCAAACGTTCAGTGAACCATTGGATAGGAAGTTCATTCATGGTCGTTTCTATAACAAAGAGACGAAAATGAACACAAATTTCCGTTCATTTAGTTAAACAAACCGTTCGTTAATATATGTTCGTTTATGTCCATTCATTTATTTCTGACCAAATATTCATTCAAAAAGGCTGAGTCCAACGCATTTCAAAACCATTTATTTCAGTCCAGTCAAGTCCAGTCCAACCCATATTGATGTTTACTTTAAAATACTATTTGATGTTATTAAGTTTTTAATGGATATACTAGTGCTCACTTTACATGGAATCCATTTGTGCTTATTTGTTTTTGTTTGCATACAATTTTAATGGTTTTCCAACACAAAGACATTCATTTTCTTAACGAACGAACACGAACAAGCCCCCATTCGTGTTTATTGGGTACGTTTAAGGCATAGGTTATATAATACCTATACTAAGAAAGTCTGAAATCACTTGGCTTACCTGTGGCCATATATTCAGGAGCTGCATAACCATATGTGCCCATAACTCTAGTAGACACATGACTCTTTCCATCCACCGGTCCGTCCTTTGCCAACCCAAAATCAGAAAGTTTTGCATTGTAGTTCTGTAAATAAAAAATAATTGTAAAAGATCAGGTATGTATACTGAATGCAGTATTAGAAAGACATCAACTTCAGAAAACATACCGAATCAATCAAGATATTCGAAGACTTAAAATCGCGATATATCACTTTTGCTTCCGGGCTGTGAAGGAAAGCAAGCCCCTTTGCAGCACCAAGAGCAACCTTAATTCTTAAACTCCAAGAAAGCGGTTGAAAGTAAGTACTCCCTGTTACAAATGAAGTGGTAATAACAAGATTAAATCACCAAATTTTCTAAAAAATAGCTTAATAAAAGTAACTAACAAATGGCAAGAACTCAAGAACTCACTTCTAAACAAATGGTTTTCCAAGCTGCCTCTAGGCATAAATTCATACACCAACATCCTATGATCATCTTCTATGCAGTAACCAATCAACTTCACAAGATTTGGATGATTTAGCTGCCCTAAATAATTAATCTCAGCCTACAACAATGTTCAAAAACACAAAACCACTTACATAAAGATCCAACATTTTATAAAAAAAAAAAAAAAAATCAAGATTTTGTACTTACCAACCATTCTTGATGACCCTGCAGACCTTCTTGGTTCAATCTTTTGACAGCAATAACAGTACCAGTACCTGGTTTAGCAGCTGCAAGTGACTGTTCATCAATCCATCCTTTAAAAACTGACCCAAAACCTCCTTCTCCTAGAACACTATCTGGTCTAAAGTTTCTAGTAGCCAGTTTAAGAACATTAAAACTAAAGGGCTTCAAGTTTCCTGATTGTAGTATCTCTTTTTGACTCCTAGGACTTGGTGGTACTGATGCAGATGTCACCTTACCTGTTCACATACATCAAAAGACCATACTATATGTAAAATCTTGATCATCAGAATAGCTAAAGCAAGGGTTTTTTTTTATGAATATATAAAGAAAATACACAAAAATCATCCCAGATTTCAGGAAATAAGTTGCAAATCATGTTCAAACATAAAAGTTGATCATCATAATAGCTAAAGCAAGTTTTTTTTTTTCAGGATAATATGTAATTATTATTATTATTATTATTATTATTATTATTATTATTATTATTATTATTATTCATTAAATTAAAAACATTACAAATTACATCAAGACCAGCGGGAAGCCGGGCAACAAGCTGCGCCGCCACCCCTTTCTGAATAGTAATAATGTAAACAAAATACACAAAAATAATCCCAAGATCATCATTAAGTTGATAATTTCAAGAAATAAGTTACAAATTATGTTCAAACATTATTCTTGATCATCATAATTGCTAAATCAAGTTTTCGTTTTTTGAGGATAATATGTGAACAAAATACACAAAAATCATCCCAGATCATCAATAAGTTAAGAACTTCAAGATATAAGTTGCAAAATCAAACTCAAACATCCTTATTTTTACTGCAAAATCATAAGATGTGAAGGAAAAAAACAGATGGATAATGTTCTATACTCAATGCTTACCATCTAAACGTGAGCTATCAATTTTTAATCCAACACTGCAACAAGAACCCATCTTTGACGTTGGATTGGAAACAGCAAATGGAATCTGACAGACCCTTTTGCCCAAAAGAAGATAAGAAAGAGAAAGAAGTGATAAAAATGTGAAGAGAGTCAGTGGAGCATTTAATCAAACAGTTGGCGGGTGTGAACATAAACTGAGACTAGATACGTGTTCAAAGTAAATATAATAAACACATGTGAGGAGGGTGTCTTGGAGCCTACGTGTATGAAGTTTGTTTCAGGAGAAGCTTTCCAGAAAGAGCCTCTAAAGACAAAAGGTTTGACTTGTTGCCATTAATCCTTGAGGCCACTTGCAACTTGCTCACCTTTTTTCAACACCACCTTGGCTTGCTCTATAATTAACCTATCTTGTTGCCATTATTTTTTTATTTTTATTTTCATTTTTATTGTTTTTAAATAACTAAAAATACTATATTAACTTAAAAAAACAAAAATTAACAAAAAGTTAGTTATATTAATTCCAATATTATTTTAAAAATACAACTCATATTGATCTATACGAGACATATTAAGGAAAAATATTCTTCGTATCACTTTTCAGCCTAGTATTGGTATCAATACTAGGCTTGATATGTCACGTATTACCCAATGTCAGACATATTGAAGTACAATTTTTGTCTTTTAGCTATCTAATGTTAACTAACAGAGAAAACAATAAAGTTGTTACTCTTCATATAGAGCAATATGAGGAATACCTAGGGTGTCAAGATAATTTTTTTGGGTGTCTAAATATTAGCACCCTTTTTTTTTCTTTTGCGTCAGACAAAACCCGATCACCTGGGTATGTTAATAGGTAAAAGGCCAGTTACGCCTGTGATTACAGACAGCGCTAGTGACACAATCCGTCAATAATTTCAGGGGAAGCTCACTGTTTAAAAGCGCACTATGATAAAATCGTTGGATTACGCATAACATTTTGTTGCGGACGAAATTCTAACCGCGACCTCCTAAAAAAACAGTCACATGAATACTGCTGGACGGCTTACCGCCTTTGCTATAATAGTTAACTTATCTATTTTGTCTTTATTATTGAGAAATCTGCGGTAAACGTTGATAGTGGAGGAATCCAGCGAATGCTTTCATGATTAGATTAAAAAATTGTTGATTGATTCTCTAATGCACTTTATTATTATTATTATTATTATAAAACCAATGGCATGACATGATGGTAGAGTAAAATGGTCATGGTCAATACTTATAAAGGGTTCCATGCAATAGCTATAGGAGAAAATAAATAAAATAAGCTACTAAGCTAGAGTGTTAAATGTGACACAAATAATCTCATGATTTCTAAACATAATTTTTGGAGTGTAGAGTGTAGACGTTATTATAAGACTATCCATAGTACGTGGTTATAACCATGGCGTTTCTTGCTAGCGATCAACGTGGCATGGACAAGTGCACATGATCTATGTTTGAGTTATGTGATTTTATTTCGTATAAAATATGTAAATTGTTTTTCTTTTATTTCTCCTTATAAAAATAACATATTAATGGGTAATAAGATCTTTTTTTTTATATAAACAAATAGTGAGGTTGAAGAGATATGTACCCGCGCATGCGCAGGAAAGAAGCCCGCGTACACGTCAACGCAGCAGAGTGACGTGGCGTTCTAGAAGACGGCGCATGCGACCGCAAAGAAGGACAGGTGTCACCCGACAAGAGCAGAGCCAATAGCCAATCACAGGCCAAAACACCCTGCTCCATGATCACCTGCCAGTACGAGGTACAAGAAAGGACAAAAAGGACGACGTCAGGACACGTGGACCAATCAAAGGAAGACAACGCAGGAAATGACAACGGCCATGATCGTACAAGACAACTGTCATTCTCCTCACAGCCAATCATAGGCCACCTGAGTAGCCTATAAATACCTCCTTTCGTCATCAGAAGGGGGGATCGAAGATCATTAAAAAGAATTCATATAGCAAGCTGTGAGAGATAGATTATAGTCGAAACTCTGTAATAATCATATAACAGTGTCTTGTACTTGTCTTGATAAATATATAAAGCTCGTCTCTTTGCGTTATTAGTTCATTATCATTGTTATATCTGATTGTTAGATTGGTGTTTCTTCATTGGCGCCATCCGTCTATTGAGTTATCAAGAACTGCAACCTAAAAACTTCTATCTCTCAAAAAACCAGTAATGAGTTCTTTACCGATGACAACAAACTCTCCAACAGGCACGTCTGGCACTGGTGCTGCTCCAGCAACCACCAGCCAGCCCGACAGCCACATGGAGGAGCAAGTTCACGGCACAGACGTGGGCCGCACCCCGTCCTCCGGAACGAGGCAAACCCCGTCATTCCATTTTGCCACTGATAATCTTCAAACTTCGCCTGTTGGTCACACTGCGCCGATGGTTAGCCCGGAGGTGTGGTATGCGCAGCAGAAAGAAGCTCTGAAGCAAGCATTTATGAACAAACTTAAAGAACAACACCTGAGAGAAGCATCCCGCGCCCTGTCCTTCAGCGAAGGAAGGCCTGTCACTATCTCTGAGGGGCCATCTAGAGCTGCGGGACAAGCCGGCGGAAGCAATCATGACACTGACCCAACATGGAGGGAAGACTCCGACGAGTCACAAAGTCGTTTTCAACGTGACGCAAGCCAGTACTTGACCAACACCGTTGATCGAGCACACTTGCTGTCCGGAGAAGACGACCTCACAAAACCATACTACCCTCCCTCATTCAGTGAAAAATCAAAGTTTACACCGCGCATCGCACTCGCCACATTACCCGCCGGGACAAAAATGCCAAGCACCTTGGGAAAGTTCGACGGCACCGGTGATCCTGACGATCATCTACGAAGTTTCGAGGTCGCAGGAAAATGCGCGCGGTGGACCCTGCCAGCCTGGTGTCACATGTTCGCGCAGACGCTTACGGGCGCAGCGCGAGTATGGTTTGACAGCCTGCCAAACGGAAAGATAGATAATCTAAAAGAGTTAACTGACAAATTCTCATACCACTTCAGTCAAAACAAAAGAATCGAGCGTGACTCCACTGACATTCTGCAAGTTAAAGGCGCGATAACGAGTCCATCGAGGATTATATCACCAGGTTCAATCGCGAAGCTTTACAAATTGGTCCAATCGGATTTGAGCTTATGAAAGCAGCATTTACGCAAGGCGTAAGATGCGACTCGCTGATCCGCACGCTGGCCGGATGCACAGGTATGCCAAACACATGGGAAGAGATCATGCGCGGAGCCAAGAATTACGCGAAGACCGAAAGAGAGCTATCTGTCTGGAGCAGAATTCAAGCACCACAATACACAGATACACAGGCGCAAGCAGTGCGCAACCGAAACAATAGACATGACAGGAAGGCGAAGGGCAATGTCTGGACGAGGCTTCAAGGAGCCGACCAGACAACCCCAAAGCCCCCCACATCACAAGACTATCAGCGCAACACCTCACTCGTGCACAAGCCCAACAGAAGGAGTCACAACAATTGGACCCCTTTAACTAAAACACCAGCGCAAGTTTTAGCAACGGAAAACGTTGACTTCCTTGAACCTAAGGTCATCAAACGGCGCGAAGGATTGGACCATAACAAGTTTTGCGCATACCATCAAGACATCGGTCATGACACCGATAAATGCTATCAGCTGAGGCAAGCCATTGAAGACGCACTAAAGTCCGGCAAGCTCGGCCACCTGCTACAAAACGTCGAACGCAAGCAAGTAGGGGGTCCTCCGCCAAAAAAGATAAAGAACATAAGCATGATGATACATAGCAGCGGGCACCGGACCCAAAAGAGGAAAACAGAATCAACAGCAGAATGGAGAGAACAGCAAGTGTGTTTCCCCATAGTCAAAGGCGGCCCATCGGCCACAAAGGCAATCATTGTCACAGCCGTTTTTGACCACTACAGAACCACTAGAGCATTCATGGACACGGGCAGTAATTCAGACATCATGTATGGTCAGTGCTTTGACCTTCTGGACGAAGAAGACAAGCAGCGCCTGCGCCCCATCAACTCTCCGATTATGGGATTCTCCAACGAGATTGTAACACCCCTCGGAGAAATATCCTTCCCTCTCACTCTAGGCGCGCAAGGGCGGTCACGAACAGAAGAAGTTACTTTTCTCGTCATTCCATCCAAGTCCAAATATGATATCATCCTGGGCAGGGACTCTATGGCTTCATACAACATGGTCACCTCCACAGTACACAGCGCGATCGGTTTCCCCACCCCAAACGGGGTGGCAATCGTATGGGCTAACAGGGAGTGCGCCATGACCACAGAGCCCCACCCAGCCAAAATGTTGAAGCCATGCCCACGCACAGAACCAGAAAAGTGGATTTTAAACCCAAAGTTCCCTGAGCAGCCCATCACAATAGGGCCAGAAATTTCTGAAAACATCAGGGACCATTTGAAACAACTCCTCCGCAAAAACATCGACATTTTCGAATGGCAACCGTCAGATATGATCGGTGTTCCACGCGAACTCGCTCAACACAAGCTCAACACATACCGTTCTGTAGAGCCCATCGCGCAGAAGCGCAGAAGCATGGGTGCTGAAAAAACTCAAGCGATGAATGAGCAAGTCGGAGAACTGTTGAAAGCAGGAATCTTGAGAGAAACGCGATACCAGACCTGGGTGGCTAACCCAGTGATGGTAAAGAAAAGCAATGGTGGATGGAGGATGTGTGTAGATTACACCGACCTCAACAAAGCATGCCCGAAAGATTGTTATCCTCTGCCAGAAATTGATTTGAAGATAGACTCTCTAGCCCCATTCCGCTTCAAGTGCTTTCTGGACGCCTACAAAGGCTACCACCAAATACAGATGGCACTTGAAGACGAAGACAAAACTGCCTTCCGCACAGATAAGGGAGTTTTCTGCTACACAAAGATGCCGTTTGGCCTAAAGAACGTCGGGGCTACGTATCAACGACTGATGGACCGCGCGTTCGCCAAGCAGATAGGGAGGAATCTAGAAGTCTATGTAGATGACCTAGTCATCAAGAGCAAAGAGGAGGATCAGATGCTGAAAGACATTGAAGAAACCTTCAAGCACTTAAAAGCAATCCGCATGAAGCTAAACCCGGGAAAATGTGCTTTTGGGAAGAAGGCAAGTTTCTCGGGGTTGTAGTCACCAAAGATGGATTCAGACCAAACCCTGAAAAGATACAAGCCATCGCGCAAATGCCCTCTCCATCCACCCTGAAAGAAGTTCAAACCCTGAACGGGCGCCTTGTAGCAATCAATCGTTTTCTGTCGCACCATGCAAGCAAATCCATTCCATTCATCGAAACACTGAAAAGCTGTTTGAAAAAGAACCAGTTTAAATGGACGACAGAGGCAGAAAAGGCTTTTCAAGAGATGAAAGAATGCTTGATGGACTTACCAACGCTCACCGCTCCACTCCCTAGGGAGCCCTTAACGATGTATCTTTGCGCCACAGAGCAGGCGGTGAGCGCGGTACTAATGGTAGACAGGAAACTGGTCCAAACGCCCATCTACTACGTCAGCAGGGTGCTAACAGACGCAGAGTCTAGGTACACCACCATGGAGAAGTTAGTCTTAGCCCTCGTTCACGCATCAAGAAGGTTGCGCCGCTATTTCCAGGGCCATCCCATCAACGTGCTGAGCGATTACAAGCTGAACAATGTCCTATCAAAGCCAGAAGTCTCTGGGAGATTAGCCAAATGGGCAATCGAGCTGGGCGAACACACTATCAACTACAAGACACGCCCAGCAATCAAAGGACAAGTACTAGCTGACTTCATAGCGGAGGTACCAAAAGAAAAAATCGAAGAATGCAAGGCCGAACAAGACCCGCAACCAACAGACGATGAAAAGGCCATCTGGAACCTCTACACAGATGGGGCCTCAAACAAAGATGGCGTCGGCGCAGGGATACGCTTGGTTAGTCCAGAAGGAGCAGAATTCACTTACGCGATAAGGCTCGAATTCAAAGCCACCAACAATGAGGCTGAATATGAGGCATTCCTCGCTGGACTACGCATCGCGCACAAGCTGGGCGCCAAGCACATCTTCGCGCATGTCGACTCAATGTTGGTCGCCGGTCAAATCACCGGAAAATACGACGCAAAAGAGCCTTCAATGATCATGTATCTTCAGCGCGCCAATGAGCTCATGGCTGCCTTCCCCAGCTGCACCATCGACCACATCAAACGCAGTCAGAACAAGCCGGCGGACGCTCTAAGCAAAATGGCTTCTACATCCTTCAGCCATCTAGCAAAAGAGGTCCGAATCGAAACGCTAAGCGAACCGTCTGTGCCACCCAAAGAAGTCAACGTTATCCAAACGGGTGCTGACAGCTGGATGACTCCGATAACATCCTATCTGACCACTGGCGCCCTGCCCGAACAACGCGCTGAGGCCAGAAAGATACGGCACAAAGCCCTGCAATACCAAATCCAAGACAGAGTGCTCTATCGGAAGTCATACCTAGGGCCATTGCTGCGATGCGTGGATGCAGTTGACGCGGATTATTTGGTGCGCGAGATACATGAAGGAATATGTGGGATACACGCGGGGCCACGCATGGTGGTCGCAAAAATCATGAATGCAGGATATTATTGGCCAGGCATGCACTTAGACGCCTTAAAAATCATCCGCAAATGCGACTCATGCCAACGGCACGCCCCCAACACCCTGCGTCCCAAAAACGAGCTCATCCCAGTGACTTCAGCATGGCCATTTCAGAAATGGGCCATCGACCTGGTGGGACCATTCCCAATGACAACGGGCAAGAGGAAATTCCTGATAGTCGCCATTGACTACTTCACCAAATGGGTCGAAGCCAAGCCGCTCGCTGAAATCACGGCCAACCATGTGAAGAAGTTCATTTGGGAATTCATCATTTGCCGCTTTGGGCTGCCCATGTCGATCGTCACAGATAATGGGACCCAATTTGCGGACAAGGGGTTGCTGAAATGGTACGCGGATTTGCGCATCCAACCAATCTTCACCTCGGTCGCGCACCCGCAGGGCAACGGCCAGGTTGAGCGTGCAAACCGCAGCATCGTAGAGGGCATCAAATCCAGGTTGGGAACAAAAGGAAAGGCTTGGGCGGAGGAATTACCGAGCGTGCTATGGGCCAATCGCACACTAACCAAAACGAGCACCGGTGAAACCCCGTTCAGCCTCACATACGGCTCTGAAGCCATGATACATGCGGAGATTGGATGCCCATCCCCAAGAGTCCTTTCCGCAACCACAACAGATAATGATCGAGAGCTGCGCACAAACCTTAACCTAGCAGAAATACGCCGCGATGAAGAAGCAATAAGAGAGGCAAATTACAAGCAACAGCTCAAGCACTATTACAATGCGAAAGTCAAACCCCAAACGTTCAGAGCCGGAGATTTGTCTTAAGGAACAACGAGGCCAGTGGCGCCCTCCCCAAAGGAAAGTTAACCCCAACTTGGGAAGGACCATACCGCATACAAGAAGTCCTTGGTAAAGGGGCCTACAGGCTATCAACGTTAGAAGAAAAACCGGTTCCCCGAACATGGAACGCGGCACAATTAAGAAAATGTTATATGTAACTCCAAACCACAATGTAACAAAGGCCACTACGCCGTTTAAATGAAATGAAAAATAGCAGTTCCTTTACTTTACATGCGCTCGCCCTCATAAACTTAAAAATTGCATTGAGAAAATCTGCAATTTCCTTAAAAATGCGCGTTGCATGGTGATGCGATGCCGGATGCATCACATTTATATAGTTTAATTTGGTATTTTTAATGTGTGTTATGTGTAGATTTATCCGGAGTTAGGTACTTATCCGAGAATGAGGAGTGACAAGCTTTATGTGCTAAAATAGCGAAATTACAAGCCAAATCTTGAAGAATCAAGCACATGGAAGAAACTACGGAGGATTGATTTAATTTTAGAGAAAACACATGGATTATAAATTAAGATATTATTTGATGATGTGAAAGAGGGCGGAAATACGAAGACGTGGCCGCGAAAATGGAGGAAAACGGAGTTGAAACGAAGAAGTTATGAAGAAAACAAGAAATTTGCGAAACTGCCCACCGTAGCTTACGCCCGGTAGCGTAGCTTACGGTGGGGTCTGACGCAAAAAGCTTTAAAACACCCGAAAATTGGTCTTGCAACCCTAACTTCTTAACCAGCCGCCTTAGGGCGATTTGGGGATTAAGGAGGCGATTTTTGGGGGTTTTTCATCATCTCAATCCATTCCATATCATCATCATCATCCAAGATCTTCAAGGGCCAATCTTCCAATCTTCTTCATCCTATGCTTGGCTAGAACTCTTGGTGACCATTCTTTGGTGAAGTTTTTCTTGAACTCTTATGTATGTTCCTATGAATTTCTAGAATGATAATCTATGTATGTTTGCTTGATTATTGTGGTGTTTGAATGATTGTTTGTAGTTGTTAATTACTTTATCAATTTTTAGTCTTAATCGTACGTTCTTGGTGTTGCTAACAACCAAGATATTGCGGGTAGGATTTGGGTTGGTTAATTGATTAATTGGTCATCGGGAAACAACCTCGCATTAATATAATCCGAGTACTTCGTTCCCTTTTATCACAACAATTGTTTATGCACGAGTTATGTCTATGTAACTCTTTCTAGTGGAAACTTTTACATAAGTGTTTAGGGAAAACGGATCCTGGAATGGTCATTGCTTTTATAATCGTAAAAAAAAACAAATCCATTTTTGAGTAAGTAATTAGTTTACAAGTTCGTTTAAATCTAAAACAAACCGCTAGTGTGACGCTAACCACATGCTCCTTGGATTCGATACCCTACTTACCCTAGCTACCTAGGTTATTTAGGTTTTGCATGACCCGTGACGACCGCGGTCATCAAAATGGCGCCGTTGCCGGGGAGCTAGTGCGCTTGGTATTGCATTGATTGTTTGTTTGTATTTTTTTAAAAAAAATAGTAAATCAGAAAAATTAAAAAAAAAAAGAGGATGTATAAAAGTGTTATTTAATTTTTTTTTTTAGATTTCACTTTGGGTGTTCTAGTTGTGCAGGTTTTTACTTGCAGATTTAGAACAAGATGAATTGGGTCGATGACGAGTTCGAACCATGTTATAGTTGTGGAAGTTTCGCTCACTGGACCGAAGATTGTCAAAATTGTCCAAAACCCTTACCACCGGTAGATCCACATTGCTTTTGTTGTGGACAAGTGCATACAGATGATGATTGCCCAATATTTTGGAGTGATTCAGAATATTGGGATGAAATGTGGAAATCTGGGTACCGGGCAACTCCATGTCGAGAAGACTATCATAGTTACTATGACTATGACTATGAAGAGACACGTTTCACAGATAACCAGGAGAATGATTATTATTATGAAAACTCACAATTATATTTTTCTTCAGGTTATTCTCAAGCTCAATATCAAGTTCCTTCCCATGAATGTGTAGATGTTACATATCAAAGTGAGGAGGAAAAGCGACTAGCTCGAATAGAAGAAAAATTAGTTAAGATCGAGGAGTCGCTATCAACGCCTAACCTACCAAATTGTCAAAGAATTCGCTATTTAAATTTTAAATGCAAAATGTTATCGATGAGGGTCAACATAAACGAATCTCTTTCACCCTTGCCCGATGACATTAGAAACTATTCGCAAGATAAGGACGAGGTTGTGGAAAGTAATACCACGCCAAATCTTTCGCTTGTAGAAAAGTTACATTTGGAAGAGGTTGTTGTTGTTATTGATGCAGGTGTCACAAGTCTTACTCAAGAATCTCACAAGTCTCATCCCACACCGATTAACTTCATAAAAAAGGTGCAAGATGTAGATTCAAAAGCAAACATTAGGAAGGTGAGATTGCATGACATCGGACAAAGGCTAGTGAAATGGTTCTTCCCCAACAATCCAAAGCGCCCAATTCACACGCCAATCTTTAAACAACTGTTTATTTGGCGTGTTAACTATCGAGCATACATTGGAAACTCGGTAGGCAAGTGTGCATTGAGACCACCTTGAAGGATATATGAGGTAAGGTCCGGCTGAAGACCCATAAAAACTTAGCGCTTTTGGGAGGCACCCCAAGTTTAAATTTTATTTTTGTGTGTTTTTTGTATTTGTGGCGTTTTTGTGTGTTTGTGTGTTTTGAGTGTTTTGTAGGTTCTCGGACGAGCGAAGTGGGCGCAAGATGGATGCCAAGGTAAGTGGTAGGTGTTTGTTCTTGATTTGGATGTTTTCGGACAGGTTTGGAGCGATTTTGGGTTACCCGCGGCCAAGTAAAAAAAAAGGCCAGGTCCTACCGTAAGATACGGTAGGAATCGTAACGTACGGTAGAAACAATGAAACCAACGGTAGTTCAGGACTGCCTTACGGTGAGAATTTTGTGCCCAGGTGCTACCGTATAGTACGGTACCTACCGTACCATACGGTGGGGTCTGAAAATTTTTGGCCGGTTATAAAAAAAAAAAAAAAAAAAAAAAATTCAATAATAACCAAACATGTCTTTCCATTTCATTCAACTACTTTCCCTTTTATTGCCAATCTCCTATTTTCATAACATTGCACTTTTGCTCGTACTCAATCTCCATTCGAGCAAACACGGATTGAAAATTGTAGATTGGCATGTTTAACATTTTGTGCATCGTGTTTTAGTGTTTATTTTTAGTTCGTGCACCTTAACCACTTTGGATTGCGAATGAAATGCTATACAATCAAGGTGAAGATTTGGACATGGCGACTCCGAGACATCATCATATCAAAAGGGGAGTTGTTCTTGTCCTTATGTTTGTTTTTGTTTGTTTTTGTGTGTTTTAATTACCATTTCTACATTGAGGACAATGTAATGTTCAAGTGTGGGGGTGGGAAAAATAGTCCTTGAAAATTTTTTTACTAAGAAAAACAAACATTTAAAATTTTGTCACGGTCAATTTTGGGTTGTTTTTGCTATAGATTCTTAATCATGGTTTAATTTGTGATAGGTAATATGAACCGTTTTCAACAAGTATTTTTAAGAAAAACGTTAGAATTACATGATTAAGTTTAGCAAGCTAGTGAAAACAATTATATGCACATATCGGTAACCTTATTCCTACTTTTGGTGAGATTTTGAGCCTACTTACATTTGAGCACATACATATATATATTTCATTTGCAGAGTGTAGGCCACTGTTACTTTGTTACAAAACTTGTGTGATTTGATACATGCTATGTGAATATGCACTAAATGTTAAAGGCAAATTAGGATACCATTTTCGTTTACACCAATTTATGTGCTATACCATGTTTACCCAAAATAGAACCATTAGTCGCCAACTTTGAGTCTAAACCGTTCGTTTGTCAAAACCATATATTTCAACCAACCATCCAACAATTTTACCAAACTTTTCTGAGATCCAAAGTGAATGTTTGTATATTTTATTTATTACTTCATGAAAAAAAAAATGAAAAAAAAAGAAGAAAAAAATGAAATGAAAATATATATATATATATATATATATATATATAGATAGATGTTTGATGTTATAAGTCGAGTTATTCGACATGTTTATAGTTAGTAGTTGTTCAAATAAAGGATCAAGAGCGAAGTTCGGTTTCACCACATTTTTATTTTAGCCATTTTTACCCACATTTTCCTACCTTTACCCAAAGCCCAAAACCCATAAGTCCTTGACATATATGTGTATTTTTACTAAGTTTGATTGTTATACAAGTTTATATTAACAAGTTTCAGTTTTGGTCTTTGAGTGAATAATACTAGCACATCTTTTGCTAGTCCATAAATTATACCGAGAGGAGTGATGATTGCGAGGGGTGTGTTGCATATAAATGAGTTCAAGAGAATGTTAAACTTAATCTAGTTAATTCTATTTTTGGAAAATATATATATTGAGCTTGTTGAATTAACACATCTAATGCTTGTCACAAATGAGGTATGATTTTGGACCTTAAGCGAGAGCCCTAGAAAAGACCAAATTATGTTTATTGATAAAAATGTTTTCTAGAGTTTTTCAGGGACTGAAAAAGATAAGTGTGGGGGTGTGATGCGATGCCGGATGCATCACATTTATATAGTTTAATTTGGTATTTTTAATGTGTGTTATGTGTAGATTTATCCGGAGTTAGGTACTTATCCGAGAATGAGGAGTGACAAGCTTTATGTGCTAAAATAGCGAAATTACAAGCCAAATCTTGAAGAATCAAGCACATGGAAGAAACTACGGAGGATTGATTTAATTTTAGAGAAAACACATGGATTATAAATTAAGATATTATTTGATGATGTGAAAGAGGGCGGAAATACGAAGACGTGGCCGCGAAAATGGAGGAAAACGGAGTTGAAACGAAGAAGTTATGAAGAAAACAAGAAATTTGCGAAACTGCCCACCGTAGCTTACGCCCGGTAGCGTAGCTTACGGTGGGGTCTGACGCAAAAAGCTTTAAAACACCCGAAAATTGGTCTTGCAACCCTAACTTCTTAACCAGCCGCCTTAGGGCGATTTGGGGGATTAAGGAGGCGATTTTTGGGGGTTTTTCATCATCTCAATCCATTCCATATCATCATCATCATCCAAGATCTTCAAGGGCCAATCTTCCAATCTTCTTCATCCTATGCTTGGCTAGAACTCTTGGTGACCATTCTTTGGTGAAGTTTTTCTTGAACTCTTATGTATGTTCCTATGAATTTCTAGAATGATAATCTATGTATGTTTGCTTGATTATTGTGGTGTTTGAATGATTGTTTGTAGTTGTTAATTACTTTATCAATTTTTAGTCTTAATCGTACGTTCTTGGTGTTGCTAACAACCAAGATATTGCGGGTAGGATTTGGGTTGGTTAATTGATTAATTGGTCATCGGGAAACAACCTCGCATTAATATAATCCGAGTACTTCGTTCCCTTTTATCACAACAATTGTTTATGCACGAGTTATGTCTATGTAACTCTTTCTAGTGGAAACTTTTACATAAGTGTTTAGGGAAAACGGATCCTGGAATGGTCATTGCTTTTATAATCGTAAAAAAAAACAAATCCATTTTTGAGTAAGTAATTAGTTTACAAGTTCGTTTAAATCTAAAACAAACCGCTAGTGTGACGCTAACCACATGCTCCTTGGATTCGATACCCTACTTACCCTAGCTACCTAGGTTATTTAGGTTTTGCATGACCCGTGACGACCGCGGTCATCAAAATGCAAAATTTGACGTGCATGTCGTGGTACACGTAAAATTTCCCAATTACAACTATTGAATAGTGGCAAGAAGGTATCGAACACAGGGAGTTTGTGGAAAATGTGTAATTTCTAGCTTTGTTAATTAACTAAAATTAAACTACTCAACAAAAAATAAATGATTATGATTTTTGATTGTTTTGATTTCAACTAAAATAATGACTAATTATCAATTCAAACTTAGAAGCGTTTCTTCAAATTATGAGATAATGACCATTCAAGGATCCAGTTTCTCTAAATACGTGTGTGAATTTCAACTAGAAAGAGTTACATAGACATAACTCATGTACAAACAATTATTGTGATAAAAGGGAACAAAGTACTCGGATTAAATTAACGCGAGGTTGTTTCCCGATGACCAATTAATCAATAACCAACCCCTAATCCTTCCCGTGATATCTCGATTGTTAGCAACACCAAGAACGTACGATAAAGACTAAAAATTAGTAAATTAATCAACACACTACAAACAATTGTTCATACACCATAATAATCAAGCAAAGTACCAAATTATTATTCTAGAAATGTAAGAAAAACACACACAAGAGTTTTAGAAAAACCTTCACCAAGAATGATCATCAAGAGTTCTAGCCTAGCATCATGGAATGGATCATCATAATCTTCAAATAATTGTTCATATGAATCAAAGACAATAACCAAAGAATTATAATTGTTCTCCAACCTTGTTCTAGCCCAAAAATCGCCCCTAGGATGCTAAGGAACGTTCCCAATTCGAAGATGCCCAAAAGTCTTGCAATAACCACCCATTTAATAGGGGAAGTTACAAAAATGTGCAGAGTCCACCGTACCATACGGTGGTCACCGTATGGTACGGTGGCATCAACAAAACCAACGCCCATCAGGGACTGCAATACGGTGGGAATATGTTTGTCAGCCTTCACCGTACCATACGGTGGTGACCGTACCATACGGTGGACCTGACAAAAATCCCAATTTTTCTTCTTTTGTTTCTTTCAATCTCCAACTCGTTTCCGGTCCGCTCCCAAGTGCGTTTTTCTTCATTTTTAGCTCCTTAATGCCCCTGCAATCATAGTAACCGTAGTCACCCCATTCCAAGCAATAACATGGACAAATGTGGATAAAATAAGCGTTTTAGCACTATAAAAGGGTGTTCTATGAACCACCCGTCACATGGTTAAGATGCAACGCACACCCTAAACATTGTATGGTTAAGATACAATGTCATAAACTTAGAAATTGCATCGAGAAAATCTGCAATTTCCCTAAAAATACGCGTTGCATGGTTAAGATGCAACGCGCACCCTAAACATTGTATGGTTAAGATACAATGTCATAAACTTAGAAATTGCATCGAGAAAATCTGCAATTTCCCTAAAAATACGCGTTGCATGGTTAAGATGCAACGCGCACCCTAAACATTGTATGGTTAAGATACAATGTCATAAACTTAGAAATTGCATCGAGAAATTCTGCAATTTCCCTAAAAATGCGCGTTGCATGGTTAAGATGCAACGCGCACCCTAAACATTGTATGGTTAAGATACAATGTCATAAACTTAGAAATTGCATCGAGAAAATCTGCAATTTCCCTAAAAATGCGCGTTGCATGGTTAAGATGCAACGCGCACCCTAAACATTGTATGGTTAAGATACAATGTCATAAACTTAGAAATTGCATCGAGAAAATCTGCAATTTCCCTAAAAATGCGCGTTGCATGGTTAAGATGCAACGCGCACCCCAAACATTGTATGTTCAAGATACAATGTCATAAACTCAGAAATTGCATCGAGAAAATCTGCAATTTCCTTAAAAATGCGCGTTGCATGGTTAAGATGCAACGCACACCCCAAACATTGTATGGCTAAAATACAATGTCATAAACTTAAAGATTGCATTGAGAAAATCTGCAATTTCCTTAAAAATGCGCGTTGCATGGTTAAGATGCAACGCGCACCCGAAACATTGCACAGATAAGATGCAAAGTCATAGAACGAAGTTACACTACTAATTTGCAACTTCACCAAGACTGCTGCGTAGCTGTATGGTTAAGATACACCGCACAAGTTTACACACTGCATGTCTAAAATACAATGTCATAAAATTGAACATGCACTACTAATTTATGATTCCCCTACAATACTGCGCGGTCGTATAGTTAAGATACACCGCACAAGATTAAACATGATATGTTCAAAATCCTATGTCTAATATGAAGTTGCACTATTTATTTGCAACTTCATCAAATTCCTGCGCAGACGCTTGGATAAAGATGTGACGCGCAGAGTAAAACTATAAAGCCTTGATAAGACATACGAACATCAACACAAAGCGGGAATCAATTAAACTGCCATTGACAAAATCAATATGTACAACAATACTTACAAGAATAAAAACATTCATAGTGATTAAACAGGTCAAAAGGGGAATTACAAATGCAAGCAAGATAAAAATAAAGAAGCGACATTCAGCTTCACTTCTTGGACATTGAAGATGTATCACTGAAATCATCGTCATCTGACCCAGACAGGCTCAATCGCTCATCGCCCTCCGCCTGGTTCTCAGCCGCCAAATCAACCGCCTTCAACTTGGCATATTCATGACGCGTATGCACCAGGCCCGCCTTGTCAAATGACTCCTTGAGCTCAAAGAAGCTCGGCCGGTCACGGTGACCTACGACAAAGTCCACTAGCTCATACTTT
This sequence comes from Ambrosia x helenae, assembly GCA_030844895.1. Lineage (NCBI taxonomy): Eukaryota > Viridiplantae > Streptophyta > Magnoliopsida > Asterales > Asteraceae > Ambrosia > Ambrosia x helenae. The sequence continues at coordinate 85,781,263 of CM061225.1, forward strand.
AACTCGTCAAACTCGGCGGCCTTCTTAGCGAACACAGCGTCCAAGTCCTGTTTATACAAAGGGAATTGGTCCAAAGGCTTCCCATCCTGTGCGTGTTGGTACCCTTCAATAAAACCAGCCTTGCGGCCCACAAGCTTCGCGGCCGCATTCACCGCAGCCACAGCCTGGCGCGTCTGCGCACAGTTCTTCACATGATGGGCAACCTGCAAGATACCCAAGAAACAATTAGTACACGCAAGCATAAAATAGCGAGAAGGCATAAATGCAAAGGGGGGCACATACCTCAGGGACGCAACAACCAAGCACCCAAGCGCGATCCTCCTCCGCCACGTCCTTCTCATTCTGGGCGTCAAGCAGTTGCCCCTCCAGCTCAAGAATTTTCCGGTGAAGGGACAAGTTTTCCTTGTCTAACCCGTCATGCGCCTCGCGCAACTCGGTGATTAACTTGTCCTTCTCCTTGAAGAGCTCGCGGGCCTCAATCAGTTTATCCTTATGCTGCTGCACCAGCCGCCTCTGCACGTCCAATTCCTTATGAAACTCCTCCCTCTGAGCTTCAACCTCGCTGATGCGCTTCTTGGACGCCTCCATCTTCGCATTCTCTTCGCACAAGCAACCCTCCATTGCTCTTCTCTCTCAGAGATGTGCTCACGAAGTTTGTCACGCTCCTCACGGAACGTGACGGCGTCCCACTTAGCACGCTTCAGCTCTGCATGCATGCGGTCACGCTCTTCTGTCACACGTTGCAAGTCTTGATGAAACTTGTGACGATCATGCGCCATGGACCCCCACTCCCGCACTATCTCAGCAGAAGTGGACAACATGTTGGCCACACTTAGAATGTGGTCATCCATGAGGTCCCCGCGCGGACACGTAGCCTGGTGCTCACGCTCACCAGGAGGGATAACATTCGCCAAGAACTGGCGACACTCATCCACACTTAAGAAACGAGCAGCCGGCGTCAACGTCCAGTTAGGTACAAATATGCCACTGGACGACTCATCGCCCACAACTGGGGGCGCACTTGAAGAACTGGGCTTCGGCTCTGTCGTCACCCGTTTCTCGTTCTCGTCGTCGTCATCAACAGTCATATCGACGCCATGGCCATATCCCTCGCTGACGTCCGGCGGCGACACTCTCCCCTCGTTATCCTCCGGATCATGCTGCGGAGGAGTAGAGAGTTGCACAGGCGTTGGCGACCGCGGAGGCGTAGGCAAACGCGGTGGCGTTGACCCCCGCACGGGGGAAGGCTGGCGAAGAGGCGACGGCTGATCTACCGGCAAAAAGGTGACCAAAAACATTATCCTGCGCATCAGTATGCACAGGTTCCTCAACCCGCTCATCAGGAGACGTTGGCCTGATGGGCCCAACGTCAAACTCCTTGTTGATAGGAGCAGTTGACACATCCTCGGGCGCAGTGGTGCCCAACAGTGAAGCTGCAAAAAACACAAGGTCATTAGTCAATAAGAAGGAAAAGAGAGAGAGGGGGAGAAAACTAGCAAACTTACCTAACAGATCTTCCTCTGCAGACTGGACAAGAGTGTCCAACTTCACTCTTTTTTTAGCAGGCGACATCAACTCCCCGCTGGCCTTTCTCTCCTTACTTGACCGCCTAGACCGCTTCTTCTGACGGGGCGCGTTGGCAGGAACGGGTCCACCCTCGGATGGCCCCGCGGTGACAGGTTTCGTCAACATAGCGCCCTGGACCTCTTCAGTCAGCTTCAACACAGACTCCCCTTGCACGAACGCATCTGAAAGTTCAACGTAGTTTCGTTCAAAAGGCTGATAATTTTCAAAGTATCTGTTAACCACTTCGTGGTTTAAAACAAAAAAATAGTCTTCACCTCTGGTCACATCCGCCCGCGGATTCGAGATGCAATGCACAAGGGGGTCATCTTCAACAGTCTCCTCGCTATCATCATCCGCACGCGCAGGCGATTGCTGCGCGTCGCGCCTCCCTGTAGATGACGTAATCGGCGAAAGCATAGACGCGTCAGAGGACTCATCACTAGATAATATAATTAAAGGGAAACACGTCCGCATGAACATGTTGACGGGCGAAGGATTCTCATAAAGCGGTGAAGACTCACCTGCTTCAGTAATCAACAGCTGCGCAAGGGCAGGCTCCTGCGACGCGTCATCCAACTTCGGACGGATAAGCGTGTCCCATGCCTTCTCCAAAATATACAGCTCGTTGTCCGCCAACTCTTTAAAAGCAAACCCCATGTTGTCCCCGCCTAACAACATGCTATAGAGGCAATCTACGTCTGCAAACAACAAAAAATACAGAAATAAATAAACAGCAACACAATAAACCTCGCGCAGGCGCAGAGGAAAAAGCAATCAACTGCTGACCTTTGCCATCATCAGTCAGGTGCGGATTGCGGCCCTTGATGTCATACTTTATGCTCATCCCCGCCATTACCAGACCGGTCTCCACGATTTCGCACACGTCAACCGGGTGGCTAGCCAACGTTTTAAACCACTCCTGATCCTTATGCTCAATAAGCACCATCTTGCCCAATCCTTTTGCCGGGTCTAACCTACCCATCTCAATAGGAATCACCCCCTGGTTGATCCAGAAAAATCTTGGCTTCCACTCCCTGAAGCTCTTAACCCCAGCCCCCGCACAAGGAGAGACCCCAGGGCGCGGCCTACATGAGAGCCAACTCTCCACGAATCTTAAGCTATAGAATACCAGAAACATGTCCACCAAGGGCTCAATTTTGTTGGCACGGCAACAAAACTCGAAAAACATAAGCCTAGACATCAAACCGGGGTGGATCTGGTTAATATGCACACCAATCGCCCGAATAAAGGTACCAAGTGTAACATCGCAAAATCTTCCCCAAAATTTTAATACATAAAAAGCCCTTATATATATATTTTTCTTATTACACCTTTATCATTAATATTATACAAATGTGCCTAAGTCTTTATTTATCCTAACTCACAACTTATATACATACTTATAAATAATAATAATAATAATAATAATATGATTCTAAATTCTTTTTTTTTTCACATACAAGATTTTTTTTTATTTATTTATTTATTTTTTTAAATAAAGCCTTGAGTCAAATAGTCAAAGTCCTAGTCAAAGTCTTAGTCAAACAGTCAAAGTCTTAGTCAAATAGTCAATTCATCATAAAACCTTACTTTATGGTGTTGACCAATTTTAATGGCTAATTGACTCCAAAACTAATATAAAAACCCACCTATGACCCATCATCCTTTGCACCTCTAAATCGATTGTTTCAATCCGATTAAACTTTCCCTCATACCTTTCTTCTATAGTCTATTACTTCTACAATTGAAGCTTTGATTATAAGCTCTTGTAATTGGCGAATTGGAAGCTTGATATTCTTTCTTTTTCTTCAATTTGGACTAGCTACGTTGTTGAGTCTTTGGGATTCGCCTCGCATACATTCACAACACATTATTCTATTTTTTTTACGAGACATAACATTTTGCTAAGGTGAGTTTTACATAGCCCCTTTTCTATTTATCACCATTTTTGGGGTGAAACATGTTACAACATTATTTATGCAATTCAATCATCAATGTGTCTATGTGTATTTCTATGTTGCATTATGTCTTGAACATGACTAGGGTAAGCACAATTCTAGCATAAACATTCATCAGCCAAACGGTATACATTGATAGATCTATTGGACTGACAATCCCACCCGGATACGTGCCTCCTACAAAGGTTACGTGGGTGTTTGTTACTGCAATATAAACGAGTGAACCATGAGCGTATGGGATGTACCACAATACAACAGTCACAATGGTTGATTATGCACTCGATTTACTTCTAGTATGTTTTCGCATATGGACTAGATTGCCATGACACATGAATTGCACAACAATTTTATTCGATTATCAAAACCTATGTAATTCTCACCAACTTTTGTTGACCCAAAATATTTTCAACTTAACATGTTTCAGGTTCTACTTGCTTGAAGATTTGAATTGATGCTTGAAGATGTTTGCATAGTTTTATTTAATTTGATGTGCAAATTCTTAGAACAATTGTATGTAACTTATTTAAATTATTTAATGAAATTTATTATTCACCATGAGCTACTGAACAATCATCAATACGTGACATCCCGATGTTTCCGCCATCGGTTGGGGTGTTACAGATTGGTATCAGAGCCATGGTTATAGGGAATTAGGTTATTAGAAAAATAATCTAGTCTATAACCATAGGATTTAACTAGTACTTGCTTCTTTTACTTGCTATTCTCTATCTCCCTCCTACTTCTTATCCCTACTTTCATCCTTACAAGAAGGTTGCTCTCCACCATTGGATCTACTCTTAGACTAATAGGACAAAATCCTCAGGTTTAGCCTGAACCACCTTGAGATCTCGTCGAAGTTCTAGATTTTAATAACGAACACGTGCAATCTGGAAGGGTGAACGCCTGTATTCTGAGTCTTCTGTCTAGGCTGGCATTGCGCATATATCCCAATCAGACGAGGGACCCGGATGCCTACCTGGGAATTCTCGGGATGAGTGTTCACTTATAGGCTAAAGCATGTCTTCATATGTTATTAGAATTTAGAATCTTTGATAAGTCAACGTTTTCGTTTATTCGTTTAATTAAATGAATAAATGATTACATTCCTTATATTACCTCATTGTCCTTCATTCAACCCATATCTTATTGAACATTCATTACCCAAATCACTTTCGTAACCGATGCCCTAAACTAAACAGAGATCAAGATCCTCCAGCTACCTAACCGCAAGTCTCACCATTTGACTATTGGTTGCTTTTATTCTATGTATTGACGCTATTTGATTCAAGTAATAAAATATTTGTTTGAGAGTTGTTAAATGGTGCATGATTGTTTGAATGTGAACTAATTATATAAATCTATACAACTACAACTCATATACTGTGCTTGTTATACTTGCTTGCATAAACATGTTATCAATTTGCAACCTATGTGTATAATAAATGCTGCACTTAATAGAGGTCATCATGCCTTTTCAACAGTCGGGAGAGGCCCTACAACCTGCTCCACGACTGGTGGAGGCTATCGAACCTACTCAACGATTGGTAGAGGTCATTATGCCTTTTCAACAGTCGGGAGAGGCCCTACAACCTACTCCACGACTGGTGGAGGCTATCGGACCTGCTCAACAATCGGTGGAGATATAGAAGGACGCAAAACTTTAATGTAAGGTAAATTGGTGATTGCAGTCCGGAACGTAATCATGAATTTACAGATACGTTAAGGTAGTGTGAAATTCTATCAAGGTTTTCAGTAAATAACCAATTATAAACTCTAGTTACCTGGTAGTTCATTTAGTCTTTCTATAGTCAATCAACTCATGCATTTCTTTTAGGAGTCCTAAAACTTAAGATTCTTATTCTCCTTGCTATTTCAGATGAACCTAATCCAACCCTTAAAACTCACACATATCAAAACTCTTACCCAAATTATTCGAAACAGTTTATTCTGTTACCTATAAATTTATGTCATGCCTTAACTCGAAACTTCCCAAACCACCATTGTCCTAATTTCTACCCAATCACCTTCAACCCTGTGTTTTCAATAAACTTCGGGACGAAGTTTCCAAAAGTAGGGGAGACTGTAACATCGCAAAATCTTCCCCAAAATTTTAATACATAAAAAGCCCTTATATATATATTTTTTTTATTACACCTTTATCATTAATATTATACAAATGTGCCTAAGTCTTTATTTATCCTAACTCACAACTTATATACATACTTATAAATAATAATAATAATAATAATATGATTCTAAATTCTTTTTTTTTTTCACATACAAGATTTTTTTTTATTTATTTATTTATTTTTTTAAATAAAGCCTTGAGTCAAATAGTCAAAGTCCTAGTCAAAGTCTTAGTCAAACAGTCAAAGTCTTAGTCAAATAGTCAATTCATCATAAAACCTTACTTTATGGTGTTGACCAATTTTAATGACTCCAAAACCTATGACCCATCATCCTTTGCACCTCTAAATCGATTGTTTCAATCCGATTAAACTTTCCCTCATACCTTTCTTCTATAGTCTATTACTTCTACAATTGAAGCTTTGATTATAAGCTCTTGTAATTGGCGAATTGGAAGCTTGATATTCTTTCTTTTTCTTCAATTTGGACTAGCTACGTTGTTGAGTCTTTGGGATTCGCCTCGCATACATTCACAACACATTATTCTATTTTTTTTACGAGACATAACATTTTGCTAAGGTGAGTTTTACATAGCCCCTTTTCTATTTATCACCATTTTTGGGGTGAAACATGTTACAACATTATTTATGCAATTCAATCATCAATGTGTCTATGTGTATTTCTATGTTGCATTATGTCTTGAACATGACTAGGGTAAGCACAATTCTAGCATAAACATTCATCAGCCAAACGGTATACATTGATAGATCTATTGGACTGACAATCCCACCCGGATACGTGCCTCCTACAAAGGTTACGTGGGTGTTTGTTACTGCAATATAAACGAGTGAACCATGAGCGTATGGGATGTACCACAATACAACAGTCACAATGGTTGATTATGCACTCGATTTACTTCTAGTATGTTTTTCGCATATGGACTAGATTGCCATGACACATGAATTGCACAACAATTTTATTCGATTATCAAAACCTATGTAATTCTCACCAACTTTTGTTGACCCAAAATATTTTCAACTTAACATGTTTCAGGTTCTACTTGCTTGAAGATTTGAATTGATGCTTGAAGATGTTTGCATAGTTTTATTTAATTTGATGTGCAAATTCTTAGAACAATTGTATGTAACTTATTTAAATTATTTAATGAAATTTATTATTCACCATGAGCTACTGAACAATCATCAATACGTGACATCCCGATGTTTCCGCCATCGGTTGGGGTGTTACACCAAGAAACTGAGTAATCGGAACCCTAAAGTTACAATCTCGGAAGTAACAAGCATATAGCCCCACCTTCCCAACAGGAGGCTCCAATATAGTTTTATCCGGGGCAGGAGCCTCCACACCATATGAAGAAGGGAACCCAACCTCCTTCCTAAACTTCCTGAATTCCCCCTTACTCCAAACTGCTGTGACCTCCCCAGCATGAGGCGGCCTTTTCTTCGAACCATCATCTCCCCTCTTGGATCCACGTTTCTTCTTTGGAATGTTGGAAATATGATCCATGGCTCACAAACACTGGATGCTCTGAAAAATAATAAAAGAAGAAGGAATCGCCTTAAGAAGAAATCCAGAGGATTTGAAGTTAGATTATGAGGAAAGTGAAGAGATTAGAGAAGAGAGAGGGTTTAAATAGGGAAGCCACACGTGGAAGACACGTGGCCTGACGGTTTTTCGAATTCAAAAAGCCCACCAACCAGCGAAGGACACGTCACAACAAGAGAGAGAAAAAGCGACTCGGGCCCACCACGTCTCTGACATTTGTACAACCGTCAGAGACTTTTCGGCTACCAACCAGTCGCGTCGCACACGCGGACTGACAAAACTGATGTGCACATTAATTACGAGACGTCCGCACCTACCCCACTTGCACAGTACCGCGCAGGAGCTTCCCCCGCCTAATCAACGCGCAAAACACCTCGCACGGCCTACGTCAATAAGCTGAGTCCAGCGTCTCGCCTGCTACACACACAACACACTGGACTGGGGGGACTTGAAGAGATATGTACCCGCGCATGCGCAGGAAAGAAGCCCGCGTACACGTCAACGCAGCAGAGTGACGTGGCGTTCTAGAAGACGGCGCATGCGACCGCAAAGAAGGACAGGTGTCACCCGACAAGAGCAGAGCCAATAGCCAATCACAGGCCAAAACACCCTGCTCCATGATCACCTGCCAGTACGAGGTACAAGAAAGGACAAAAAGGACGACGTCAGGACACGTGGACCAATCAAAGGAAGACAACGCAGGAAATGACAACGGCCATGATCGTACAAGACAGCTGTCATTCTCCTCACAGCCAATCATAGGCCACCTGAGTAGCCTATAAATACCTCCCTTCGTCATCAGAAGGGGGGATCGAAGATCATTAAAAAGAATTCATATAGCAAGCTGTGAGAGATAGATTATAGTCGAAACTCTGTAATAATCATATAACAGTGTCTTGTACTTGTCTTGATAAATATATAAAGCTCGTCTCTTTGCGTTATTAGTTCATTATCATTGTTATATCTGATTGTTAGATTGGTGTTTCTTCAGAGGTTTTTACCTCTAACAAGTTTTTACCATTAACCGGTGAAGAAACAACGAGTGATAATAGGTACAGTACTTATCTCACAGAAGCTACGTAGGGTGGCAACTCGTGTTTGTTGTAGGATATAATCATTTGCTTCACACTGTGGCTGGATCCGTGACCTGTAGATAATCAAAAGGGTCGTATGAAAGGAGGCGACCGTCTTAGAGTCTCGAAAGACCCGTGATAGCAGACACAAAAATAGTGGTTAGGCCCGGTAAGTGTATTCTCGAGATCCTGAAATCCGGTTGAAGAAGGTGAGACCTCCTATTTATTAGAGTTACACGGGCCGGTTACCATTTACCCATAACCTTGACGATGGGCTTAAGCCCGGGTTATGGGTTTGCCTTCCATTCGATCCAAATAGTTAGATTTGGACTAGGAGATATATAAAGCAAACTGGATATAATAAATGCAGGAGAGAGAAAGAGGTACCGCCCTATCGTTGCTTCACGTGGCGAGCTGCTATTGGTTGGAGGCGGATCTTTTCTTCCTACGTCAGTGTGTCAGGCAGTGTTAGTCTGTGTCTGTCTGCTCCTTCTGGAAGATTGTCTGAAGTGACGTCTGACACCAGGGGGAACAGTGTAGCAAGTGGGGCTATGGGGGCTGCACCTTCCTTGTTGGCGCGCCGTTGTGGCAGGCCAGGCCTGATATGCATTAGGCTATGACTTGCCCGCCGGAGACCATCGCCGAGTTGGGCGCAGGCTATCGCGCGGGTGAATTGCACTCCACGTGTGATCTTGTAAGGATTGAGCTCCGCAGAGGTCCAGGCTTCGCGGAGGTGGCTCCGCAAAGATATATTATCTTGTCATACTTAACTATTTTGAATGGTCTCTTCTCCGCAAAGTTCTTGTGAGGATGATGTTATGGGGTAGGGTCGGTACGACCTTACCCCTTCGGATAATTGATCTAAATTTAAAAGAATAAAATATTTAAAAAGTTAGGTGTTTAGTGACCCATAGAACGTGGGGTTTATCTCTAAGTGGGTTGTGTGGCAGCGGGTAACGCCTCATAAACACATGCCTTTAGCATTTACAAAAAGGAATTTAATAACAAGATAATGATATATGGGTCCATGGCTTCAAAAGCGCCGATACAAATGTTACTTTTTTTTTTTTTTTTGTTAATTAAGTTATAAACTAATTGATAAACCAGTTTTTTTTTTCTTTAAGGTGATTTTCTATGTTGTGGCAGAGTTCATCACAACCCTTCAGAAGGGGATTCCCTAGCCACTCTACAATGGTCAGACTATGTTGTCTTAACCGGGTCCACGCTGACGTGAGAGTGGCCGGCCCACAAGCGAGTCGAGGCTGCGCATAAGTGTGACACCCGACAAACTCAGGTTAGTAACGTTGACTAAACTAGTAAGTCTACCTTAGCGAGTCATGCATATTACGTTCTTAACGGGGTCAATCGAGTCGGGATGATGATTCTAGGAATCATCGGGAGTCGTTACGATGATCCGCGGGGTCATCGGGAGTCGGTCCATAACCATGTGTACAAGGATTGGTGATTCGTGGAATCGCCGGGTTTAATGCACACACGAGTCTCGAGTCCCGGGAATTGGTGAACGAATGTAAACGTGTTAGTTATCATGCATTATATGTTTGGAATCATTATGTGACTTATCGGTATGTGAATACGTGTTTATATGTGTTAAAATAGCGTTTAACGGGCCGAAAACCCAGCTTGGAGGGTTTCAGGCGATTAGGATCTGGAAAAGGGACTAATCGCCTATATATAGGCGAGTAGGAGGATGATAGCAGGCGATTGGGACCTAATCGCCTGATGTAGCATGCGATTAGGCCCCCAATCGCATGCTATGGGCTGCTAATCGCCTATACTGCAGAGTCCGGGTCAAAACACCTATAAATAGAACCCTTAACTCCCCAAACACCCTTAGAACAACCCTAGCTGATCCCAAGCCACCCACACACCTTGAAACACCTCTGGAACTCATTTTGCTACAAAAATCACCATCCCCAAGCCTACACACCTTTCTTTAACAAAATCCAAGGTGTGTTCTTCATCCCTAACCTTTGTAAAGTTGTTATTTTGGTTCCCCAAAGGTCCAGACCTTGTTTTACTAAGTTTGTGTCTTTAAAAACCTTTCAAAATAGTTCTAAACCAAGTCTACACCTTAATGCTTGTTATATGTGAAGTTTACATGCATATGTTGGTCTTCTTGGTGATTATAACATGATTGTTTCCATGATATGATTGTACTTCTGTTATGTAGAGATTATTAGGAAGGTTATCTTAGAGTTTGAGCCATTGTTGTTATGTTTTGATGAAAATGTGTATTTTGACCCATTTGAATGTTCTTGAAGATTTAGGATGATTATGGTATAATTGTTGATGCAATGTTGTTAGAATTCATACTAGGAAGATGCTAGATCAGAGGTTTGATGAATTGCAAGTTTGTAGAGATTGGAATCTGATTGTTTCCATTTAAGGAAAGATAAGGTTGGTTGGTGAAACCTAGTACTTTGCCATTTTAGGAAATAATTGCTTAGAACATGTTAGATCAGTGATATGTTGGGGGGTTTTGCTTGGAATGGGTTGGTAAATGATTTAGGTTTGATATTGGGTGTCGTTGCATGTTTCGGATCTGATTTGGAGAGTTAAACGCGCGAAAATCCGTTACACAGCAGCAGCAGGCGATTAGGAATCCTAATCGCCTGATGCTGTAGGCGATTAGGCATGCATGAAGGCGATTAGGACCCTAATCGCCTGATATATCAGGCGATTGGGCCCCTAATCGCCAATAGGTTGAAGCTACTCGCGTGTTGACTTTCCTAATCGCGTGTACTGCTGTCGTAAACGCGTTTTGACATCCTGGAACATGATTTGACACCTAGGAACATGATAGGAACCCCGGGATACACCCAATGACTTAGTAAGACGTGTTCGGACCTGATTATGCGTAAATCGGACATTATGCTAGACTAGGTGAACAACTGCGCGTATTAAGTGTTTAATTGCATATGTTGCATGATGCCTTGTATTTACCTAACACGTGGGATGTCGGGTCACCAATGGGATGTCGGGTCTTGTCTGGCACGGTCGGTTTAACAGTTAAAGATGTTTTCAAACGTTTATGGTCACGGTCTGGACATTCGGGGACTAGTTAGCCTGCGGGTTATTAGTCCAATACTTATACACCTCTTATGATAGGTCGCTACTATTTGGGGCTATCATAACATAATTACTTAACTGTTTTCAAGTAACGCAATCCGAGGTGAGTTTCACAGCCCCACTTTTACCGTTTTACTTTCGGGGGAGAAACATGCTACTTGCTTACTTATTAAAGGTCATGTTATACTATGGTTACTTTACATGTACTATGCGGCTTTTTATGGAAAGTCCCAGGGGGAAACCATGAATGTGCGGGGATGCACAACGGGGGAAATGTGGATAGATCTATTGGGCCTCACAAACCCCACTCGACGGCTGGGCCGGGCGGGTGCATATTGTCTCTTATTACTGGCTCGCCGAGGCATCGGTTATAGCCAAAACTGCTGGGCAAGCTCCAACAACTTATAAACGTATAGTAATGGGTTCCCAACCGCAGTAGTAAACAAACACTTAACGTCTAGCTAACGTTCTTATAACCTAGTAGTAACGGATATGATCTTCACAACTTATAACAAACGCTTTATAAAAGAAAACCTGTGAACTCACCAGCATTATATGTTGACATTTTGGCATGTTTTCTCAGGTCGCTAAGGTAGCAGTCAACGGGCTAGGCGCACGGAGTCATGCACAGCGTCTAATATTTTGAAGCATATTAAACAATGTTTTGTAAACAATGATATGTCTTTTGGTTGTAAACAAGAATGCTTCCGCTGCTGGTTTACGGCTCAAAGCATGATATTTTGGTTTTAAATATATTTATGAATGCATGTTTGTTGTATGTTTATTGTGATCGTTGACTGAGATCCTGGTGTGTCACGCGCCTCGCGGTAAAACCCCGCACGTGGAATTTGAGGGTGTGACAATAAGGGGCACTAAGTAAAAAAATAGACTTGGCAATTATGGCCCATACGCCTAATTTTGAGTTGATTTATGGCGAGCTAATATTCTTCGCGGGTTAGGGTCAGAATGACATTCTAACAAATATAAAAAGGGCGTTACGGGTTAGAATGGGTTGAATCAAAAGAATGAGAGAGTCGTTCTAGGTCAATTTTACGTCCGACAAGATCGCGGGTAACAAATGAATTGTTTCTTTTATGTCGCCTGCCACTCTTCATAACATCTGGTCATTTTCCTCCCATAAAAAACTCTCTAGATTCTTAATTAAAAACTCATGCTAACACCACTCAAATAGAGACCTACAAAGTGATTGTATCATCTTCTTCATGGATTCCAGCGTCAGCCTTACACTGATTTCAAGCACTGTTGTACACATCCGTATCATAAAACGTGTTGTAACAAATTAAAATCCCTAACTTTTAGTTGAAGTCCGTATCAATTATCTTTAATCAATAGGGATGAGCCCGGTCCTCCATATTGGTATCAACCCGAAATTACAAATCCCGAAAAACACAAAAGATCGGTACCGAAAATGCTAATACGTTTGGTAATGGTTCGGTTCCGGTACTACATACCCTTCACTTTTGATACATTTGGGGGCCTTGCCCCCGAAGCCATACGGTTTCTAAAACGGGTGCAAAAGGTGACACATAGTAATTGCTCGACAGCCATGAACCAAAGTTTTATTTTTAATAGAGTAGGTTTTGCTATTCAAAATAGGGTAGCGACGCAGCTTGTTGCCCGCTTACCAGCCGTCCAGTTGTAAAATGTGTTATGGGTTTATTTTAAACCGTTTATAATTAAAAAAAAAAAAAAGTCGAAACAAGTTACATAAAAAAATTGAATTATTTGTATGTGTTATTGAGTTTATGAAATTTGGTGATTAATTTTAGTGAAAAAGATTTTGTAATTCATTCAAGTTGCTGTGCTATTTATTTATTTATTATTATTTTATTACGATAAAATCTTCAAATTTGAGGTTAAAGTAGTTGAAAACTTCAATTCTTTTATCAATCACCTCATGAGCACTTCATTCGGATTATGTGTGTAAAGTCTGATGTATATATTCTCGAAAAGTTGTAGAATATTTCGTGCCTATCATGACCCAAACCTATTATAACCCTTTTTATTGGCTATATCTTCCTCAAACTTATCTGTCCTGACAACCAACCTAATTTAAACCGCCCATTTTACCACCTCTAATGAAAACACAAAAGGGTAAAAAGATAAAATAATTTTTTTAATAAATACTTTTGGAGTGATATTTTTATGTGGTATACTAAATGATGTTATTCAGACGTAAGCCATAACCAAGTAGTCTAGGGTCTGTTTGGTTGATTAAGTGTTTAATCATTAAGATGTCTGAATGGTTAAGAGACTCTGAATGATGAAGTGCTGAATGGTTTAGCTATGCATCAAGTCTGAATGATTCAGCTCTTAACCATTCCATTTAGAGTTTTTTTTAGATTGAAACAAACAGTCTGAATGCTGAATCATTCAGCTCAGAGCTCATTAAGAGGCTACCAAACAAGCCCTAAATTCTAAGTCGACGTGTAAACAGTTCAATCGGTGTTAACAAAACATCTTCTTGTCTAGTGTTTGAGAATTTCTTATGATGGAAAATGACAAATTATATTTCTAAATCGTCTATTATTCTAACATCCGAACATCAAAAACTACAACCTCGTACACTCATGAAAACTATTAAAATAATTGACATACAATAATGACATTGCATCGAATTTCAACATAAGGTCCCAAGAAACGAAATAAGAGTTCGATTGAAAATTATCTTGTGACTTTGCATTAACCAATTTGGCATGTTAGCAACCAAGTACATGACAACTTAACAAGATAAAAAAAAATATTATATTAAAAAGTAGTACACAATAATACGGCTTGCCATGTTATCTATAAGAGCATTCACGGTAGCTTCCCCATCCCCCATTTACTCACAACCAATCACAACCACATATTACATTAAAAATCAATACAGTTTCTCTCTCTCCCACTCACAACCACTTACAAAAAATATTAAAAAATAAATACACTTTCCAGTTTTCCCCAAAAGATTCCCAAATAATCCCAAATATACCGATCAACAGTAGATTCCCCATTTTTCTTCACTCACAAACTCTCAAAATCACCCCTTATAATTTGGGGGCTACTCTCACATAAAAATGTGGGAGCTATTGTGAATGCTCAACTTATAATAAAAGAATTGAATATTGATGAGGTGACATTCAATAGAGGCCTAAAAAAGTCATTTTAATGACATGACATTCAAGGAGACATTCTCCTCCTTGAATGTGCCATGTGTCATGCCATGTGGCAAATTAAAAATAAATAAATCTATCTATATATATAAAAGAAAACGTATATGCTGACGTGGCGTGCAATGGATGCCTCAACATTCTCTTGAGAGTGCCACGTGGCATCATAATGGAGAGTTTTTGATGTTTTTGAATTGTTTCCTTTTTAATTAAATTGAGTTATTTTAAGAAAAAAGAATTTAAAAATAAATTTAAAATTTTCTCTCTCATATTTTCTCCCATAATTTTTAAACGTTTATATCTTTTATATACGTGATTTTTTAAAGAAAAAAATTACACCAAATTAACGAGCGTTTTATTATCTTTCCAACGAGTACCATAGTGCTATATAAAAAATGGAGAAAAAATCGACTATTTTTTGTGGGGTTTCGTTCATACAGAAAAAAAACACACAAAGTGTTCATGTTATCACGTAAAATTAGATTTTGTGGGGGAATATGAGTTATTACTTATTAGAATACTATGAACATGCAATGATTGAGATATTTTGTGGTTAGTTAACTTGAGCCATTTGCAATACGTTATCACGTAAAATTAGATTTTTCAACCCCGGGAGGGTCCCGGGGTAATCAACTAGTAATAATATAAAACCTAATCTACTAAATTTAAATTGAGTTATTTTAGGAAAAAAGAATTTAAAAAAAAAATTAAATTTTTCTCTCTTATTTTCCTCCCATAGTTTTTAAACGTTAATATCTTTTATATACGAGATTTTTTAAAGAAAAAAGTTACACCAAATTAACGAGTGTTTTATTATCTTTCCAACGAGTACCATAGTTCTATATAAAAAACGGAGAAAAAAACAACTATTTTTTGTGGGGTTTCGTTCATACAGGAAAAAAAACACAAAGTGCTCAGGTTATTCATTAATAATGTTTTTTTCTTTTAAACCAGGTTCTTATCTACGATGTTGAAATTCAGCTCAATCGCCATGCTTTCACTAGAATTTTACTCTTTTAAAGATGCATAGGTATACTTCATCAAGAGAAACTAGGAGAAAGAATCGTGCAACACTGCAACACATAGTGTCACCTTATAGCAAGGTTATTTTTTTTATTTATTTAATTACAATGGTAATAATTATTACTATTAGTATTAGTATTATTAGAATTGTTATATTTTTGAATATCGGGACGCTCCCGGGATAAAAGCTAGTATACTTTTATAAGATTTCTATTAATTTTTTATAAACTACAAGTATATCATTATTAAAATTCAAGTAACAATATTAGCTAATTGCTAAAGTACTCTTTTTTTTTTTTCGATTAGTGTATAAAAACCAAACATGTAAAGCAAGCAACAATCATGAGTGTAATATTTTAAAAACTAGATTCTAAATCTTAAACAATCCTATCATTATTAATTTTGTAATTAGTTTTTTTTATCACTACAAAGAAAAACGACCATTAGCGGCGACACATTTTGGTGTCACCGCTAATACCTTAATCCCCAACTATCACCATCAGAGCCAATCCCAGCCATCTGATTGGTTAGAGATCAACGAACAAGGTTTTATCGTACGTTTGAGGCAATAGCGGCGACCCCGTCGCCGCTAAAAGTCGAAAAAAGTTTATCGTGCCCACCTTTCTATGCCCTCCTCCCGATCTCTCGCTCTCACTCTCCTCTATTTCACCACCACCACCATAAACCCCACCTATCCTCTACTTCACCACCACCGTAAACCCCCACACCCATTGAAACCACCACTACCGACTCCCGTCACCACCGAAGCACCACCACCACCAAAGCACCGGCCACTACCCTCATCTATCGTCTCATCTCTCTCGGTGAGTTTTTTTTTTCTGTTTTTTCCTTTTTCTTTTAGTTTGTTTAAATTTTTTTATTTTATTATAATATGAGTTGTAGGGAAGCACCAATCTAGTGAATCACCTGAAGATTCTTCAAAAATACCGGTTAGTCGTCGCTAATTGTTTTTTTTATAAATATTTATGGTTTATATTGTTAGTATTTAGGTTTGTATGTGTGTATTTAGGTATGTATATTTATATTAAAGTGAGTATTTTTATTTTAAAAATAATATATTAATTATATATATATTTAAAAAAAGATATATGTGAGTAAATATGTATATTTTTTTAAAAATACATTAATGTATAAATATTTAAAAAAAATATATATGTAAGTAAGTATGTATTTATAGTTTTTTAAAAAATATATTATGTATGTAGATTTAAAAAAAAATATTATATGTATAATTTTTTACAAAAATATATTATGTATGTACATTTTTTATGACTCAAGCTGGGGGTTATGATGATGTGGAGGGAGCAAGGCAACGTCCCCCCGGGTATGAAACCTGAAAACTGGCGTTGGGCTATTGATCACTTCTGCATTAAAGAATATATGCAGAAGTCTGCAACTAACAAAGTCGTCCGCCAAAAACAAACGTGCACATACCGAGGTGGAACGAGCTCTTTTGCCACTCACTGTTACATAAAGGTATACACACATATATATAGACAATAATGTTTATTTAACTTATAATTTAACTTTTAATGTTAAACAAGACATCAAAAGATATGAAGCATACCGTTCGGGACATACAGGAAGGCAGGGGACGTTTGATAGCCCCCAAAATGAAGAGAACTATGTAAGCATTTATTTATAATCTATTATATATATATATATGTGTGTGTGTGTGTGTGTGTGTGTAAATCACTTTGGTAAAATATAGTACAGGTTAAAGGCACGGTTTGAGTCTGAAACTCAGCGGATCGCCCAAGAAGAAGAAGGAGGAGGAGGAAGCAGCTCCCAATTGCTGGATAAGGTTGGTATATATTTGTGTATGTGTGTGTTTAGTTTTCGTGTTTGTGCGATTGTTTGTTGGGTTTAAAGTAAGTTAAAACTAATATTATTTGAGGTGTTTGAAGGTTGGTATCTTTGAAGATGTTTTGGGCAGACGTCACGGACATGTTCGCGAGATTGGACATATGCCTTGTCCAAGAGAAAGCATTCCACAATTTACACTAACGCAACCGCAACCGTAACTGACACCAATATGTCTTTTGTAGTTTAAATGTTAATATTTGACCTGTTTGGTATAAATATGTTTAGTAAATAGGATATTTGACCCATTTGGTATATATTTGTAGTTTATTTGTTGGTTGTTAACCCATTTGGTATAAATATGTTTAGTAAATAGGATATTTGACCCACTTGGTATATATTTGTAGTTTAAATGTTAATATTTGACTTGTTTGATATATATTGGTAGTTTTAATGTTGATAGTTGACCCATTTGGTATATGTTTGTAGTTTGACCCATTTGGTGTATGTATGTTTGGTAAATGTTAATATTTGACCTGTTTTGTATAAATATGTTTAGTAAATAGGATATTTGACCCATTTGGTATAAATATGTTTAGGAAATAGGATATTTGAACCATTTGGTATATATTTGTAGTTTAAATGTTAATATTTGACCCGTTTGATAAATATTGGTAGTTTTAATGTTGATAATTGACCAATTTGGTAAATGTTTGTAGTTTGACCCATTTGGTGTATGTATGTTTGCTAAATGTTGATATTTGACCAATTTGGAAAAAATATTTTAATAAATAGGATATTTGACCCATTTTGTATATATTTGTAGTTTATTTGTTGATAGTTGACACATTTGGTATAAATATATTTAGTAAATAGAATATTTGACCCATTTGATATATATTTGTAGTTTAAATGTTATTATTTGACCCATTTGATATATATATATATATAGGAACAATTTAATGCAATGATGACCAATTCTCAACTTCAAGCGCAAATGTTTCAAATATTTAGTCAATTCTACCAGTCACAAAATCTCGCCAACTTTGGAAATCAACGACAATAGTGGCGATGATGATGAAGACGAAGATGTTTAGGCGTTTTATAAGAATGGTATAATTTATAATGTTTATGCTTGATTGTAAATCTTGGTATGTTTGCTTAGTTTTGTTAGTATGTTTAGACGAAGATTTTAGGCGTATAATGTGTATACACACACACACACACATATATATATATATATATATATGTAAATGTTGGTATGTTTGGTTAATTAGTTTTCTTGTTATTTTGCTTGATTGTGGATAAAAGGTATTAAAGCTGAACAAGAAAAGCAAAAGCAAAAAAAAAAAAAAAACCCTTTGGCGGCCGCTAAAAGTAAAGTCCAGATTGCACCGGTTTTTTTGCCACGTTGCAAAAAAAAAAATGCCACGTGGGAAAAGGGTATTAGTGGCGACAAGGGTCAACATGGACATTTTTTTGCCGACGAAAGCATTAGCGGCGACAGTCACCGCTAATAGTTGATTATTAGCGCGACTTGTGTCGTTGCTAAGACTATGTGGTGTGGTTGAGGCAAGGCTTGGGAAGCCTTGCCGCCACGTCAGCAAAAAGCGAGTCACCCTTGTATTTAGACAACTTGAGGACTACCCAAGGGTGTGGGGGTAGTCTTCCGCTCTTATTGGTCCATTTTTTTTCATTTTGTATATAATTAAAATATACATATATAGGCTGAATGAAAAAAAAACACAGCAACCAACACCTTCTTCCATCTTCATCTTCATCATCTCACCATCGGCAACAATTTCGGCCAACCTGCTCTTTTTTTTCCGGCAAACTATGGAGAAGAAGTAGCAGCAAGGTAGGTCATCTTCCTCACAGCTGTCTGACCGTGATGGTCATCTTCCTCAGAGCTGTCTAACCTTCCTCCCTCTCTCCGGCACCATCTCTGGCCCAAATAATAGAAATTGGTTTTTTTTTTAAGGAACAATACCGTTGGAAGGGACCCACCAAAGCCAAACACTAATCATAACACCCGGCTTGAACGTCTCAGATTCTAGCTGTTTCAGACGGGTTGGGGACAGTCGGGGAGGTGTTGGCCGACCCAAGACGAATTCGACGAGCCCTTGCCGCCCCCATAACACATAGTCTAAAGCTCCAGTATATTGTAGTGTATAAGAAAGCAAGCCATATCAGTTGTAATCAGTTGTAATAAAAAATAAAATATGATTACGTCACCATGACATAAATGCCACACCAACACAAAATAGATTATTATGAAACTATAAATAAGAATTACAGTGAAATACATTGGGGTGGTGGCCCAATGGTAGAAGCAAAGCTTCTAGGAACACCTAAGGGGGAGTCAAAGCTTCTAGGAACACCTAAGGGGGAGGTCATGGGTTCAAGTCCACAAGGAGTGAAATTTGCCGTTCAAAAAGCCTTTCAAAAAAAAAAAAGAATTACAGTGAAATGAAAAATAAAACAGACAACATTGCCGTCCTTCTTATTAAAACGATTGCGACTGCGTCTAGGCATTAGGGAAAATTGATGGGGGGCTTAAATGGACTCGAATCCAAGTTTTACATACGGAGCTTAAATGAGCTCTCACAAGCCTAAACTAGCATATTATTTATATAGTTTATATTTACTGTGTTAATTATAAGTTTAATTGAGCTTCAAATCCCATATTTAATTTAAAAGAAATAAAGATTAAAAAAAAAGAAGCCTAAAATCGTTTTTAAATAATCTAGCTGTTTAATAGAGAACAAGATAAATGGCAGTGGTGGAGATAAGTTGATAACAAACAATTTACTATATCTAATATTTATTTTGACGTCAACTAAACCAATTTAACACAGGTCATTATAAGTTTTATCCTAATATATAACAATTAGAAATCACTTACCTACTAACAATTTTTTTATGAATAAAGCAAAAAGACTTTAGACGAAAATTAACTTTCAAAACGATTGATAATTAATATATAAACTAAAACTAATGTAAATGTATTGAGATTATTAGTTTTTATATAGGAGACGCACGCAACTAAACTATATATGAAAAGTGGAACTAAAATGATGTATAAATCATAGATTTGTATTTGTATTGTTTTGTACTTGTTGCTATAAAGCGTGATTAATAAATATTATTATGTAAAGCTTATGTAAAGCGTGATTATTAAATATTATGTAGCTATCAATGATCATCAAAATTCTGAGAAATGACCACTCGTTTTCGGACGGCGTACGGTTCAACATCCACTACTTTTTGGACTTCTATCCATATCGCTACAATTCTTATCTCTAACCGACTCATTCTTCTAGAGAAAACCAAATGATCACAAACTAAAAAAAGTGTCATGTTATTTTATAATTCTTCAAAACGATTTTCATATATGGGAAATTTTTAATGTTTTTGTAATCGGACCGAACAAACTATTGAAGTGTGAACTGTGAACACTATTTTTTTGGTTTCGTACGGGAAAATCACGATTTTATTCACTGACCCACTTATATTTGTCAAAATAAACACTTACTGTGTCTACATTTAAGATACTTTAACAAATCCTAGAGACTTAAGTGTAGACGCTTCATCCCCAAAGCTTCTAAAAGAACATGTGAAAAGTCTATAGTCAGGCTAAGAGTCTTTACTTTAGACGTTACAAGCCTACGCGACCTCTTCTGTTAAAGCGTCTATTGTAAAACCTCTACATTTCCAAAGCCGCTACTAGCCTCTATGTATCATGCAATGCCACGTGTCGTACGTTAATTGGGTAGTTGATATCATTACCTGAGCTATCTAGGATTTTATGAAGTCATTAAGTGCATGTTTATTTTGGTAAAAAAAGGGGTGGGTCAATGTCTAATCCATTAGACTTTCTCCATAGCGTCCGTAATCACACTGTCCAAGATGACATGAAAACCATTCTTATTCTCAGGCTCATTGAAGACCATCCTAATTTAGGAGATCCACACAAAAAATCCGACTGCAGGGGCAAACTTTATTTGGGTTCTTGTTCCAACTTTTGAGCCATTGCTTTTCATTTTCCATTTTTTTTTTCCAACGGTGATAGTCATTAAATTTGTATACATACTTTAATAACAGACACTATTATGTAATTAAATATAGGGGAAAGATTCGGTATAAAGTGTTTTTTCGGTAAGAACTATGGGAATCAAAGGAAGGTATTTTTTTAATTTTTTTTTCAAATGTTTTTTCCCCATATTGTTAAACATGTATTATAGTATTGAAAACTAAAAAAAAAATTAAAAAAAAAATTGGTGTAGAGTAATTACGTGTAGAGTAATTACATAATTACTCTAGTGTAAACTAATGTATTTACTTTAATGACGTAATTACACTAAAAAAAATTTTAAATTTTTTTTGTATTATTCATCTAGAAAGAATGTTTAAGCACATGGAAAAAAATAAATTTTTTTTACCCCTTTTGATTCTCACAGTTCTTACCGAAAAACATTTTGTATTTGATCTTTACTCATTAAATATAAATAAAAATGGGTGATGATTTGGAATATGTAAGGAAGTTTGTTTGGTTGGAAGTAAAAGTTGAAATTTTTAAGGATTTGTAAGGATTTATTGAGATTCGTAAAGATATGATGTGGCAACTAAGAGCGCCTAAGAGCCTCCCTTAGCATTGGAGATGGTCTTATGGATATTGTTTTAAACTCAAAATAAAGAAAAAATAACGAAGTTTCTCTTGTTTTGTTTTCTCATGATTTCTGTTATGTTCTCTTTTGTCAACTTAAGCGAACAAGACCTAAAAGTCCAAAAGAATAAAAGATGCTCCATTTCACACTCAAAATAATAAAAGCTCCAGAATTCAGAATTTCTGATGGGTTTTAAACTCTAACACTCGTACTTTATTAGTACAAATCTAAGTGTATGAGTAGTGGGGGCCTTTATGACGAATAAAAATATTATAAAGCAATGAAAATAGCTTTATGAGACTTTATGGGAAAAGATAAGTGTAGTGAGAAGGGACTTTATATATAATTGGATAATTATTGTTTAATTAGTCTTTTTTTATTTAAATAATAATATTAAATACCAAATAATATTTCATTAAATAAAAAAATTACAAATACTAAAAAAAATTAGAAAATACTAAAAAAATTAGAAAATACTAAAAAAATTAGAAATCCTAAAAAAAATTACAAATACTAAAAAATACAAATACAAATACAAATACTCATAGATCATATTTTTTTTTCTCGATTTTGGCCTTTTGTTTCAAACATATTTCCAATGTTTTGCCGGTTAGGTGGTCGCGCGACTTCGTGTAAAACTCAAAGTCGCATTGAAATTGTCAATCCCTCGTAAGCTCAACCACCTCTCAGTTATGAAATAAACATAACAAGTTTTATATAGATTCATTTATTTTTCAAAGCAATGAAATATAGTCGAGTCCCTATTTATTTTCTTTAAATTTAAAATAAAATCAAGTTTTAAAATGCAAGTTTTATTGTGAAATATGAAAATGAGGTGTCAAAATTCTTGTGGAATATAAAAAATGTTGATAACTAATGAGGTGACAAGATTCTTGTGAAATATAATAGCATTCACACTAGACACTTAATTTTAGTGTGAGAGGCTCTGTATTATATAGAGTGTGTATAAATGGTTGTAAGGAGAGGAGAAAGTTCATCAGTAAATTTTGAGGGGACACTGTTCACCCTTCATAATTTTTTTTAAATTTTTTAAAAGTGGTTGTGAGTAGAGGAGAAAGAAAATGTAATGATAAAAGTATTGAATAAGTAATATTAAATAGAAAAGGAGAGAGAAAGGTAATAATTTTTAGTGTAATTATAGATACGAAGATAAAGTATTTATTGTGAATGCTCTAAAAAACACACATCAAGGGCAAAGTAGTAAATTTACACCACCTCAATTGCCCCCTTTCAGAACAATCTTCTTCGTCATCAAACCCTGCCATCAAACCCTTCATAACCAACACCCGAACCTTCATTCTTTTTAATAATAATAATAATATCCCACAACCCAACGTTCCATTTGTCTGGCCATTTCTCTCGCCATCCCCATAGCGATTTGTCCCAAAACGCCCCCATAGCGCCAGAGGGGGCAGTGTTCCCGACGCTTGATGAGCCGGTCGTTACGGGTCATACAAAACCTAAATAACCTAAGTAGCTAGGGTAAGTAGGGTATCGAATTCCAAGGAGCATGTGGTTAGCGTTTCACTAGCGGTTTGTTTGTCTAAGCTATTTACAAAATAAGTATGCAAAAACAATTATGAAGTTTACAGCTTTTGATTATTTAAGAATTTAGTTTGAAAGTTTTGTGAACCAACAAATGATTCAAGATGATGATTGAAATAATAAAAATGGTTACTTTGATTAATACTAAAATGCTTGATTGAAAATGTTGAATTATAAACAATGATTGTGAAAATGGAGATCACACCGAGTTCAACAAGTAACCTAGAATTCTATAACAAATTGGGACTAATCAAGAAATTGCAATTAGGATTAACGGGTTAATTGTTACAATAGGTTTAGGTGTCAAGTTTCATCAACATCAAAGATGGACTAAACTACACTTCATTACCTAGAACATATGAACCCTAATAACAAGTTAAAGCATAATTAACCGAATTCATTTCCCTAGTAATTGGTGCAAGAAACAATTATCAAGAGAATTCAAAACAAGATTAACGCAATTAACAAGTTTGTTCAATCAAAAATTACAAAGAAATAAGAAAATACCCAAAATGTTTAAGAACCCTAGATTACAAGTTATACAGGGTGATTCCCAAGAAGACTAGCCACTCATGGTTTTGGTTCGTGTCACAATAGCCAAGAGGCTTGATTTCTTTTTTTGTCCCCTCTGCGACCTCTAATTGTCTCCCCGATCTTCTTATTCAAGAAATAATAAATCTTTTCCTTGTGTTTTGACTTCTTTTTCTTGATTGACCACCGTTTCTCCTTAATTGTTCCTTTTAATTACACCATCCAAAAATAACATAATTCTTCCAATTATGAGCCGACCTTTTTGTTGTCTGTTCGATATGGCCTAAGGCCAATTTATTTTTCATTATTTATTTATTATTATTTTTATTATTATTATTATTATTATTATAAATGGTAGAAGATTCCATGCATGTTCCTTGGTGCTCGGGTCTCGAATATATTTCTAATTTTTTCGCCTGCTACACATGAGCACCTACCAAAATTATAAAATAAATAAATTAATAGTAAAAGTAACTAAAAAGTAATAAAATATATACAATACTAAAATAATATAGTACATACATAAAACTAATAAAAATACTATCTAATCGACTAAAAAATATACAAAAGTGACAAATAAATGTGATGCATTTAGCAACACAATAACGCTATGGGTGACCAAAACGCCCTATAGAGCCCCACATAAAGCCCACTACAGATGCCCTAATATACAAGACTTTTATTTTTAGTTTGGTAGTTTACAAACAATATAAGTAACCTAATAAAAACATACAAATCAACTTTTGCATATGCAATACCTTTTGACTCGGCAACTATGTAAAAAATATCTGTGGATTTATTGTTTTCTGGTGTCTATTAATTAGTTGGTTGGGTTCATCAAAATTGGTCAAAATTCCATGATAATACTTTTTTTTAACGAAAATCGACATTATATATAAATATAAAGGCCATCAAGATAGTGACAAAAACATACAACCGCAATCAGCAAAGAACAACAAACGAGAGCTTACAACATATCATAAATATCGAAATCAACCTACTTCTCCCAAGTTGGAACAAAATCTTCGACCGATTAGCATCCAAGCATACACGTCTTCTTTTACGAGGTCCACAGATTTAGTCAGGGCTGGCAAATCGTGTCCCTAACAGGTTAACAGGTCTCTGACGCGCTGCCGAACAATCAAGTTCTAAACATGAACACGACTCGTTTAACTCATTTATATCTCATTTTTATAACACAGTTTTATGTTTTATGTACCAAAAAAAGGGAAATGAAAGATTTTTGCCTCTTAATTCTAAGTATTAAAAAAAGTCAAAAAATCAAATAGTGTACTTTTCATCAAACAGGTCTTATCGTGTCTTAACAGGTTACCCATTGCCAGCCCTAGATTTAGTAGTGGGAATGAAAGCCGAATCGAACACTTTGGAGTTGCGCGCATGCCATTGTCACCACGCCAATGGCGGAAACAAGTGGCGCGACGGTTCAAGCGTATAAAGTCAAGGTTAACGCAAATCACAAGTAATTAAGAAAATGGGTCATTTATTTAGGCGTCAAAATCATGTTCAAACATTACACATAAAGTAGATTGTTTTCGACATAAACAGTGAGGTTTCTCAAATATATCCCATATATTTGGGAAATAAAAGTGAAACCCCGCAAAAGCAACCGACGCCCGCATAGGAGATTCCAGTGACCCAGCCCGCCATGCTTGTCTTCATCTAGTTACCTGAAAGATATGTTTAATTTCGTCAATATAAATATATTGGTGAGTTCACAGGTTTTTAGTTTCCAAAACTTAAACACTTGGGAAATACCATGTTATGACAATATATAGGAGTTGCAAATTCCTATAAATCTACTTGAGACTATAATCAAACCAAGACGTATAATAATAATGCCCCGCTCCAAGTCGTTTCTCGGTATCCTACGACTTAAGTTCAGAATATATGCACCCCAGGCATACACTAATGCATAATCGACGCTATCGATTAGGGGTGGGCCTTGTCAGGCACCAATAGTACTATTCAAATATTCCTCTGGTTTCATTTCTCCGAATAAATGATTATAGAGGCGAGGACTCAACCCCGAGTGGCGGTCACACCTCAAGTAATTAATCCGTCAAACATTTTCCCTAACATATCTTTCCCCCGAAAACGTAAAATAGTTTAAAATGGGGCCGTGAAACTCACCTGAATCAGTGTCTGGCTCAATAGGTAGATAGCAAACGGGGGGTCTCGCACCTACAAACGTCCTAGACGTATGAGTCACTATTCCTATAGTGCATGTGCCTTGGCAAGTTGTACACCCAACTCCCGACCACGAGTTATTCCAATTCCCGTTTAATTTAGCGCATATCCTAGGTTTCGTTGGCGTTAGATTACCCCTTTCTTACAAGTTATATATTATTCTCATTAATATTTCCTCAACTTGTATATTATTATCCTCGACTCGACTTCACTTAACGTATAATTATTTTCCCATTCAAATAATTATACCTAAGATCGCATCGTTCGATATAATATATTTTTAACACCCGACCCGACTCACTTTGCCGCACATTTATTTTCCCATTTAAATAAATATGCTAAGGTTTTGTCGTTCGGTAGTATATTCTCAACACCCGATTCGACTCACCATGCCGTATATTTATTTTCCCATTCAAATAAATATACTAGGATCTCGTCGGCACGGTATACACATATATATATATATACATATATATTTTGTCTACTCGTCTTGGTTTTCCTTCCCACATATCTACTTTCCCATTAAGTAGATATACTAGAATTTTTGCCGAGACGAGCGTATATATATATATACATATAAACGTGTAATTTTTCTTGTTAAGTCTATACGTTTGGTTAACGTCTTACTTGTTTACGTTATGTTTTTCTCCCACGAATAGTTTTCTTCAACACTTAGGAAAGTGTTTAATTAGTTTTCACCCATGATGTATATATATATTTTATTTCCTAAAAATATATATTTTCTCATCTTGCCGCAACGACATTTTTCTTATGTTTTGTCCGTTTATTGTTCGTTAACGTGTCTTAGTCCGACGTCTTAACTTGTATAGTTATTTTTTCCAAGTTTTCCCCAACATGTGTTTTATAGAAATATTACTCATATTTCTTCCTCCTAACACATGTTACTTGGAAGGTTTAAAAATACTTTTCTATTTTTAATCCAAACTTGTCAACTTATATACAAAAATGTTCCAACACTTTTATATTCCCATTTATATAAAAGTGTTCATTTTTATATAAGTTTTCCCAAGTTTTTAATTTGTCTCCATCTTTATAAAAACCTTGTTTTTATAATAATTCTTATGTTAGAAGGAGTCCATAATTTTTATAAAATTCCATTTTATAACAATACACTTTTTATACAAAATACCCAAGTATGTTACTAGTATTTACCAAATCAACCTTGGAAAATTATTACTTATACTTTTGACACCAAACTTTCCATTATTGCATTTTTGGACTAATAGTTTCTAAAATATTCATTTTATCCTCTAACTTTCCAAAGTTACAACATTAGTCCCTTAACTTTCAAAAGTTGCATTTTTCTACTCTAACTTCCAAAGTTAGTATTTTTCACCCAAATTAGTGGACTTTGAAGATTCATCTTTTTAATGTTAAGTTATTTTTGCATCAAATCACTTTTAATAGTCTTGTATTCCATACATAAGGCTACTAATATGTGTGTTTAATGTTTTTGTCCATCATATCCAAATTTCATTCTTCTAAGTGAGTAACCTTTAATTTTTCAACTTCTACATTTATGACATCCTAATATATTCCATCATATATTATATCTTAAATGATCATTTTAAGATGATTAAAACTACTTTTTAACACATTCAAGTTTCTTTCACAAATCTTAACCAAATAATCATCCTACCTAGTGTATGTGTAGATTTTATATCTTTTTAAGACACTACTTTATTATCATTAAATCCATGATCCATTTACATGTCTTTAATCATCCATTTTACTCATGTAAAATCTATTAAAGCTTATGTTTCAAAACCACATTTTAACCCTTCATGTACAACTTGCTTCTAAGAACACATACATGAATATTAATAATCAAAACAAGGTTAAGAAGCTTACTACTAGCACAAGGCTAGGGAAGACAAAAACCTTGGATTTGAGAGGGGTTTAGTGTGTTCTTCCAAGTGGTTAAGCTCCAAGCTCTTGAAACACACAATGGGGGGTTTTGATGGATGGATGTTTGGAAGTGATTTGTGTTGTTTAAACTTGAAAGAAAAAGTGTGTGTTCTTGCTATAAAACCCACGGCCAAGAACAAAGAAAAGAGAAAGAAGGTTTGCTTTGTTTTCCTCCAAATGCCTAACACATGTTTTTATATAATATTATCACATGTAATCTTCTAAAGATTCAAGTAATCTTAATGAAGATTGGGTTGTGTACTTAGGATCTTGGGGAGATATTATATGTGTGTGTGTGTGCCGTGAGGTTGAGAGAGAGTGGGGAGATAACTTGTAAATCTTGGTTAATCTTTGTAATCCTTCATGATCTTGCACTAGATTTTATCCAAGCATGTGTGTACTAGTGTATCATTAGGTTGAGTATGTCTTGGATTTCATGGCCATGGCCGAAAATTTCTTACAAAAAAGACAACATGGGCATGCTTTGTACTGGCAAAATCCTACACATTATCTCTTTATTAACATGCTTTGATAATATAGGTTTATAGGGTGTTTTAAAAGAAAGAATAAAAAGAATTATAAGGCCTTAAGGCCGGCCCCTTGATGGGTTTAGGTGGGGTCCACAACTTCAAATATTTACCCATTATTTGTTAAGTTAAATCCCTCGTCGTTCGGGTGTGTCGTTCGGGTATTTTTCGGGTTTTAACCGCGCGTTATTCGGACATTAAAAATACCTTTAATAACCCTTAAATATAGTCTAATTTAAGCGTTGATTGGTTATTTAGGCTTTTGCCGGGTGAAATTACGAGTTGTACGCGTATCGGGTGCGGTATGCGCACTTTATTCGTTACCGGGAGCTTCATGTGAAAAGTTTTCACTTATGGTTTTGGAGTTCCAAAACTCATTATATTTTGTGAAAATACCCTTTATTTTATATCCTGGGTGTCCGGGATCCTTTTCGCTTATTTAATTATTACCGGGTAATTGCCAACGTCCATACCGGATAGTTTATTCGCACATGATCCTATCATGGTTTACCATTAAACGTACGCATTCCTATGCATTATTTGGAAATTGCTATCTCCTAAAGCCTTGATAATTAGATCACATATAATTGCATTTAATTACGTTAATCATATATTAATTAATCAGTACGGAATTACCTTATTTTTGCCGGTTGTTACATCTCCCCCCGTTAAGAGAATTCCGTCCCGAATTCACTTCGAGTCTTCCGGTATAGGCGTCTTCTCGAATAGGGCGGGATATTTTTGCTTCATCCGGTCCAGCCTTTCCCACGTGAACTCCGGTCCACGCTTGGCATTCTAGCGCACTTTGACCAATCTGATCTTGCTGCGTCTTAGTTTTCTGGACCTTCCAATCGGTTACCTCGATTGGTTCTTCAACAAAATGTAACTTGTCGTCAATTTGGATTTCGTCAGCAGGGATGATGAGAGTTTCGTCGGATAGGCACTTTTTCAAATTTGACACGTGAAAACGTGTCGTGTATCCACTAAGCTCTTGAGGCAACTTGAGCTTGTATGCCACCGGGCCTACCCTGGACAAGATTTCAAACGGTCCTACATATCGTGGGTTCAGCTTTCCGCGCTTCCCAAAGCGCGCGACACCTTTAGCAGGACCCTGTCTCCGACTTGAAATTCTAAAGGCTTTCGCCTCATATCAGCGTAGCTTTTCTATCGGTCACGGGCCGCCTTGAGACGTTCCTTTATCAAAAAGATCTTGTCCGTTTTCTCTTGAACAATTTCGGGCCCGGTGAGTTGTTTTTTCTCCAACTTCAGCCCAACATAGCGGAGATCTGCACTTGCGTCCATATAGAGCTTCAAAAGGTGCAGCTTGAATGCTCGTATGGTAACTGTTGTTGTAAGAAAATTCCACCAAAGGCAAGTGCGTATCCCAATTACCACCGAAATCAATCGCACATGCCCGCAACATATCTTCCAAGGTCTGGATGGTTCGTTCACTTTGACCATCCGTTTGGGGGTGGTACGCGGTACTCATGTCAAGGCGAGTATCGAGGGCTTCATTCAAACTTTCCCAAAACCTTGAGGTGAAACGACTATCTCGATCGGAGATGATGAAATAGGTACACCATGCTTAGACACCACTTCCTTAATGTACAAACGGGTCAGTTTCTCCAACTTGTCCGTTTCGCGAATTGGAAGGAAGTGTGCGGATTTTGTCAAACGATCA
Organism: Ambrosia x helenae; assembly: GCA_030844895.1. NCBI lineage: Eukaryota > Viridiplantae > Streptophyta > Magnoliopsida > Asterales > Asteraceae > Ambrosia > Ambrosia x helenae. The sequence goes on from CM061225.1 coordinate 85,811,769, forward strand.
ACAATTACCCAAATCATGTCATGGCCGCTTGTTGTCTTGGGTAACTTGGTAATGAAATCCATGGTAATTCGTTCCCATTTCCATTCCGGTATTTCCGGTTGCTGGAGCAAGCCGGATGGTCTCTGATGCTCGGCCTTGACCTTTGCGCAGGTTAAACATCGCGCAACATAAGCCGCTATATCTCTTTTGAAATTTGGCCACCAATAAAGTTCCTTCAAATCGTGGAACATCTTGTCTGCACCAGGGTGAACCGAATATCTAGAACTGTGAGCTTCGGCCAATACTAGCTCACGCAATCCACCGTACACTGGAACCCAAATTCTATTCATGAAATACAGGGTCTGGTCCGCCTTTGGTTTCAGTGAGTCAACCATCTTTCGCAATCTTTCACCCTTGACGTTCTTGGGTTTAAGGGCGTTAACTTGAGCTTCACGAATTCGATCAGTCAGATTCGTGTGGATAGTCAGACCCAAAGCTCGGACACACGCAACGGTTTAACCCGTTCCTTGCGACTCAAGGCGTCGGCCACAACGTTCGCCTTACCGGGATGGTACTTTATCTCACAATCGTAATCGTTTAATAATTCAACCCATCGCCGTTGTCGCATGTTCAAATCCTTCTGATCGAAGCTGTGTTGCAAACTCTTATGATCAGTGAAAATTGTGCACTTGGTTCCGTATAAATAGTGCCTCCATATCTTGAGAGCGAATACCACTGCACCCAATTCCAAATCGTGTGTAGTGTAGTTCTTCTCATGGATTTTCAGTTGCCTGGAAGCATATGCTATCACTTTTTCTCGTTGCATTAATACACAACCCAAGCCTTGATGTGAGGCGTCACAGTAAACCACAAAATCCTCCGTACCATCTGGGAGTGATAGTATCGGAGCGCCACATAACTTGTCTTTTAGTAATTGGAATGCTGCTTCTTGCTTTTCCGTCCACTCGAATTTCTTATCCTTTTGGGTTAACATGGTTAAAGCCTGTGCTATCTTCGAAAAGTTCTCGATGAACCTTCTGTAGTAACCCGCAAGGCCAAGAAATTGTCGTACTTCGGTAGGAGTTCGAGGGGCTTCCCAATTTTTAATTGCCTCGATCTTGGCGGGATCGGCGTGTATGCCCTTTTCATTCACCACGTGGCCTAGGAAGTGAACTTCTCGAATCCAAAAGTCGCACTTCGAGAATTTAGCGTAGAGCTTTTCCTTGCGTAGTACTTCAAGGATTAACCGAAGGTGATTCTCGTGGTCTTCTTTGGTGCGTGAATAGATCAAAATATCGTCAATGAAAACAATGACGAATTTATCCAAGTATGGCTTACACACGCGGTTCATCAAGTCCATGAAAACGGCTGGTGCGTTGGTTAAGCCGAACGGCATTACCAAAAATTCATAGTGCCCATATCGGGTTCTGAAGGCCGTCTTCGTACATCCTCTTCCTGTATACGCAACTGGTGATAGCCGGACCTTAGATCAATCTTGGAGTAAAAGCTAGATCCTTGGAGCTGATCAAATAAATCGTCGATCCTGGGGAGAGGATAGCAATTCTTGATGGTTAGCTTGTTCAGCTCTCGATAGTCGATGCACATGCGAAATGTGCCATCCTTCTTCTTTACGAATAAGACGGGAGCTCCCCAAGGTGAGAAACTCGGTCTTATAAAACCCTTGTCCAACAGTTCTTGTAGCTGGCTGGATAGTTCCTGCATCTCCGATGGAGCTAAGCGATATGGCGATCGTGCCACAGGAGCAGCTCCAGGAATGAGGTCGATGCGGAACTCGACTTGTCGAGGTGGTGGCAACCCCGGCAAATCTTCTGGGAATACATCCGGAAAATCTCTAGCTATTGGGATGTCTTCCAACTTCCGCTCGTCGGCTTTCTTGTCCACCACGTGTGCCAAGAATGCGACAAGCCCTTTCTTAAGCACTTTCGCGCCTTCATGCTTGAAATAATCCTTAGTGGCGTCCCGTGCCTTTCCCCTTGAATTGAGAGAGTTTCACCGCTTGCGAGGGGGACTTGAATGATTTTATCGTTGCAAACTACGATGGCACAGTGTGCGGATAACCAGTCCATGCCAACAACTATGTCAAAACTTCCCAACACAACCGGCAAGAGATCAATCCCAAACTCGTGCCCACAGAGTTCCAATTTACAATCTCTCGCTACTTCTCTCGTTTCAATAGTTTTACCATTAGCCAGTTCTATGGAGTAGGGTGTATCTAGTTTACTAGTTTTTAGCCCAAGTAATCTTTTAAACTCAATGGATACGAAGCTAAAATCGGCACCGGTATCAAATAATACAGAGGCATAATGACCATTAAGAGGGAACGTACTAGTGACCACGTTGGGGTCTTGTCGTGCATCACCGGCTCCAATCACAAACGCCCGCGCCGCGGGCTTGGTTGTTTACCTGGGGCAATCCTTCTTCCAATGGTCAAGTGACCCGCACGCGAAGCAGGGTCTTGCTCCTCCATTCTTCGGTGCTCCTGACCGGCAATCCTCTGTCTTGTGCCCCGAGCGGTGGCACTTCCCACAAGTTTATCCATTATTTCTCCCCTGATTACCCTGTTTCCCACCATTTCCGCGCCCTGTGGCTACATATCCTTTCCTTTCTTGTTCGCATTACCCGACGATCCATCCTTCTTCCCTTCGTTTCGCTTACGTTTCCCAAACCTAGGTTTATTCCCCTGATCATTCGACACAACAGCTGAACTCGTCCCAGATTTTTACCCTCCACGCTGCTAGACTCAGAAATTTTCAGTCCCGAAACCTGCCGGATTAAGGTGCCCATTCGAATAGCGTCTTCGGTGAGGCTCAGAGCGAGATCGACATCCTTCTTCCCTTCGTTGCGCTTACGTTTCCCAAAACCTAGGTTTATTCCCCTGATCATTCGACACAACAGCTGAACTCGTCCCCAGATTTTTACCCTCCACGCTGTTAGACTCAGAAATTTTCAGTCCCGAAACCTGCCGGATTAAGGTGCCCATTCGAATAGCGTCTTCGGTGAGGCTCAGAGCGAGATCGATAGCCTCGCGCATGGTCGTGGGCTTGGAAGAAGTGACCATGCTGCGTATTTGTGGCGCTAGTCCGAACAGGTACCGCTCTATCTTGTTGCTCTCCGGGGTAACCAAACAAGGCACTAGTCGGGCGAGGTCATGAAATCTGGACGTGTACCCAACCACGTCTGCTCCAACCATGGTAAGGTTCCAGAATTCCGTTTCAAGTTTCTGTACCTCACTCGCCGGACGGTATTCGGCGATCATAAGTTCCTTCAATCCCAACCATGGTAGGGAGTAAGCAGCATCATCTCCCAATGCCTGTACTTGGCTGTTCCACCAAGTTAGTGCTTGATCCAGAAACAAGTTCGTGGAGTACATGACTGATTGTCGAGGGGTACAACCGCTGATGCGGATCACTGCTTCGGTCTTTTCGAACCATTTTAATCAGTCCGACAGATCCCTCTGTGCCGCTAAAATTTATCGGCTTACAGTCCAAAAAGGCCTTGAAAGTGCAGCCACGCTCTCGCGAGGCCGTTTCTGCAATAATAAGGTTGTATGTTATTATGGGATAGGAGTTTTATGATAATCTCCCATCGCTTTTTCATTTATTCATAAACCTCTTACCAATGGGGGAGGTTTCACGTTGGTCGCTCCCAGTCCTATCTCGCGATCGCTCCGAGCGGGCGGCTTCGTGTTCCGCTATGGCTCGGGCTATACGCTCCGAGACTAGTGTTTCTAGTTCAGCGGGTGTTGTGGGCAACCCGTCGTTGCACTGTTGCTCCGGGTAGCCGGTGCCATTTTTCTTCAATAATAATTATTAAAGGTTAGCTTTGGCGAACATTCACACAAATATAAACATACACAAAGCAATAGTAGCAACTCATCACATGAACATAATAATCAACACAACAACACCACACAATCACACAAATCACAATATATGGAGTAAGCAATAATAATCGTAGACAATCACAGTTATACAACAACATATTTCACCATCATAACAATAAGATTTTTCATTAATTTCAATAGTACGAGTACAATGCTTTGTTTACAATAACAAAATAGGGGATAACATCCCTCATACATCGTTCTGAAATAAATAAAAACATCATATCATATGCCGGCATACCCGCACGGCTGGGCAAAATGCAAACGAGTGTTATAACCCGTGCTATGCTACCATACTACTACTACTATATACATCTGTAAGTGATTCTTCAAGGGTCTCTGAAGTATCCCTACTGTGGTGGCGGCGGCAGAAACTGATACTGAGGGGCGTGAATGCTGATGGTCATACTGATCGCCATGATGCGATCATACAAAAACTGTCGATGCGCGAAGTGTGCATCGCCCGTGATCCCACAATGCGCGTCCATGCGCAACAACTCCTCGGCATAGTGTGCTAGGGCATCTCGGGCATCAATGATACGTGCCCACATAAGTCGGGTTTGCTGTTCCATCTGGTTCACGGTGCGCTGCACCGTATTGGCGAGAGTCTGGAAATCTCGCTCCAGTGAAATAGCTGAGGACCAAGCTGGTCCGGATAATGGTGCCATCCCGTGGGGCTGTGATGGCCCAGGTATGTCGGGGTAGACTGGCTGGGACGGGCCAACTGGGTCTGGCATCGGTAAGTGGGGGAATAGCTGGCAAAACCTTGTGGTCCGGGGGTGAAGTGGGGTGGCATCAGGTATGGGTCCCCTGCACCCAGAGGGTATGGTGCAGGTGGTGTCATCATGTAGGGGGCTCCGGCACCTAAGGTGTAAGGTGCGGGTAAGGGCATGGTAGGCATCTCGAGGGGGGGTGGCAGCATAGGTAAGGTGGGGATGGGCTGTGTCATGGGTGCGGTGGGTGGCGCCATGAGCTCGGCCAAGGGGGCCATAAGGGGCTGTGAAATAGTGGCCCACTCCGCGGTGGACACCACTATGGTAGGGGTAGGAGGGCTCGCAGTGGCGAATGCTGTCATGCCCGCCCTGCGTAGCTCAGAGCTACGGGCGGGGCTGCCCTCTAAGATGGGTCCTGCTGAGGCTGGCTGTGACACCTGGCAAATTCGGGTTAACAACGTTGTCTAGATGAAAGTCTACCTTAGCGAGTCACGCGTATATTGTACTTAACTGGGTTAGTTAAGTCGAGTTATGGTTCGGGAACTATTGATTAGTCTAGAAGATCATTGGATGTTGGTCTAGAGGTTCGGTAGATGTCAGTCCTTAACCAAGTGTACAAACGGTGACGATTTGTAGGATCGTCAGGGCATACGGAACGTACGAGTCTCGAGTCCCGGGAATTGGTGAACGAGTGTAAATATGTGTATTTACTTGTGTTATGTGTTTACAATCATTATGTGACTTGTCGGTATATGAATATGCATTAACATATGTTAAAACGGGGTTTAACGCGCAAAACACAAAAACACACCAACAGGGGGCTATAGGCGATTAGGCTTGGGGAATAGCCTAATCGCATGACCTTTGGGGCGAGTAGGGGGATCCCTACATGCGAATAGGGCTAATCGCATGAACAGTCATGCGATTAGGCAACCCTACTCGCGTATAAACCTGCATAATCGCGTGGAACGGGCTGGACGACTAGAAACGCCTATAAATACAACACTTAACCTCCTAAACTCACTAATACTAACCCTAGTCGTCCCATAACCGCCCCAAACACTGAAACAACCTCTGGGAGGCGATTTTTATCAAAAACTCAAGGTTTCAAGGTCTAATCATCATCCTTTTGCAAAACCAAGGTTTAATTCTCATCCATAATACTTTGTAAATGTTTTCTTATCAATCCCTAATGGTCCAGACCTGTTCATAAACGAAAAAGATTTCTGGAAATCGTCAATAAGAGTTATTAATCGGATTATAATCAATAAACATGTGTTATGGGTATGCATGATTAGAAAGATAGGATTTTTATGAATCTTGATGATGTTTTGATGTGTAATCATGCTAGGTCAGAATTAATATGGATAGTATGATGATAGAAATCTGATTAATTGATTATTAGGGCTATTGTTATGTATGTTGGTATGATAATTTCATGCTACGTGTATGTGTTTGGATTGCTTTGGTTGCATGCAGGACTGATTTTACGAGGATGAACGAAGGGTTTTGGGTTAAACATGTTTAGGATAGTGTTTGGGATGATATTGGGTAGTTACACACGCTCTGGATCTGATTTGGAACGTTAAACGCGCGAAAAACCGGAACAGCAAGGTTACAGGCGAGTAGCCTTGCTAATCGCCTGTGTTAGGGGCGATTAGGCCCACTCGCTAAACAACAGGGGCGAGTAGCCCCACTCGCCTGACTATATGGGCGAGTAGGCTACTCGTGTGGCAACAAAGGCGAGTAGCCCTACTCGCATGGCTACAGGGGCGATTAGCCCTAATCGCCTGACCTATGGGGCGATTAGCCCTAATCACGTGACATTTAATGCGATTAGCCTCCCTAATCGCGTGTACTGCTGCTGTAAGTGTATATTAGCATATCGAGACCTGATTTGACATGTAGTAACATGCTAGGAACCCCGTAACTTATCTAGTAATTTGGTAACATATATTTGGATGTATTTCGGTGATATGTGAACTATGTGCTATAACTTGTTGTGCATTAACGTATGTTAAGTGTACTTGCGTTATTGTATGTTTTGGAGCGTAAACATAACACGGGGAGTCTCGGGTCACCAATGGGATGTCGAGTCTTGTACTTTGGGTCAGTTAAACAGTCACGGTATTTTTAAACGAACTTGGTTATGGTCTGGACATCTAGGGACTAATTAACCTGCGGGTTATTAGTCTAAGTACTTGTAACTGTCGTATGTTAGGTCGCCACTTTACGGGACTAGCATAGCAGCTGAGTTACTCGGGTTAAGGAGTAAAGGAACTTAAGGTGAGTTTACGGCCCCTCTTTTAACTGGTTTCACTTTTCGGGGGAGAAAACATGTGTTAAAACTTATGTTTGGTAACTACTGTCATACTATGGGTTTCTATGGTTTACTATACGATCTTTGGAAGTCCCGGGGGAAACCATGAATGTGCGGGTTAGCACAACGGGGAAATGTGAATAGCGCTATTGGGAATGACCAACCCCGCTCGTCGGCTTGGAGGGCCGGGCGAGTGCATATTGTCTCAAACAGGAACAACAGGAACATTTGGAACTATTCGGGCACAAAACTGGTATACGTGTTAGTAATGGTTTTCCAATCGTGGTAGTAGCAAAACGTACGCTTAGCTAGCGTATACTGGTTTTCTATTTGTTATAGTATGGACAGGTGAACTTGGTACTTGAACTGCAAACCTGTAAACTCACCAGCATTTTTGTGCTGACGTAAACTTTTACATGTTTTCTCAGGTCGCTAAGGTAGCACAGGGGAACTAGGGCGCACGCGTCTGCACGGCGTCTAGATAGAGTTGCATGATTTCACAAACATTGAACTTGGTTTATTTATGTTGAACTTTATTTTGAATAAGCTTCCGCTGTAAACGGGATTTTAAAACTATGTTTTGGTATTGCATTAATTACATTTAGACTTGTTTATTGTGATCGTTGGTTTGGATCCTGGTTTGTCATGCGCCTCGCGGTAAAACTCCGCAAGTGGATTTTGAGGGTGTGACAGATTGGTATCAGAGCCAATGGTTATAGTGAACTAGGACTGCATGTAGAGTCTAGTCTATAGCCGAGTCGCACACACTAGACGATCACATGGTACTAAACGTTATAGTGGTTTACGTATGGTCTTGTCGGGGTGTCTCTAAATCGTTGGTCTTTCTGCGTTACATCATCCGTTCTATCTTAGGTTGGATTACTTGTTTTCTAGGCAGTGTGGTCTATTGGGGTAACTCGTGTGCTCTTGAGATTTGTCCAAGGCTCGGACATCTCCCCTCTCGTACTCCAATAGAAGCACTTGTCATGAACTACCGTAGTATTACGGTGTGTAGCTAAGAGTCTATGTTCGGTGATTTGAACTTTGAACTAGGAGAACACTTGGAGGACCATGTAGAGCGTTTTATCATTTTGGGTGCACACAAAATCATAAAACGAAATGCATGGAAGCACTAGTGAGCTCTGAGTTTGAGGGGATAGTCCTGGATTGGATCTGGCTTTGATCTTGTGAACAATAGTGGTTATCTTTAACTGCGAAACTAAATTTTTCTCGTTCTTTCTGCCAGAATCATGTCTGGAGTGCGTGGAGGACGAGGAGGTGGACGCGGTGGTGGACGCGGTGGTGGTCGTGGTGGTGCTGGTGGTCGTGGTGGAGGTATTAACCTGTCACAGGCTGATCTGAACAACTTGCTCCAGGCTGCCTTTCAGTTAGGGCACAACGGTGGTGGTAAGTTGTTTTATCCATTTTCCTTGCCTCATTGGTGAGTCTTGTGTACGTTATTCGTGGTTTCTCATACGTTTCATTTCAGGTGGTCCTGTTGACCCACCCCCACCCATGTGCACCTATAAGATGTTCCGGGACTGCAAGCCCCAGGAATTCTCTGGCACCGAGGGTGCGGTCAGTTTGCTTAGGTGGTTAGAGAAAGTGGAGTCGGTATTCTTGATGTGTAACTGTCTCCCAGAAGATCGGGTGAAGTATTCGGCTGCGTTATTTCAAGACGTGGCATTGACTTGGTGGAATGGTATTACCCAGAACATGGGGATTGGGGAGGCATATGCTATGCCATGGGAGAACTTTGTGCAGTTGCTGAAGCGGGAGTATTGCCCGAGAGAAGAGGTACAGAAGCTAGAACATGAGGTGTGGAACCTCAAGATGAATGGGTCGGAAATCGAGAAGTATACGGTTAGAAGGAATGAGTTGGCAGTGCTATGTCCCGATTTGCACGTGCCGGAGTATCGCAAGATTGAACATTATGTCTCCGGGTTGGTGCCGGAAATTGCAGGGTTAGTGGCTGCTGGGAATCATCCTACTTATGCGGAGGTAGTTCGATCTGCACATAGGATGACTAATCTAAAGGTGAATGAGGGGATTTTGCCGGCGAAAGGTTCGACTGCTAAGACTCCAGAGAACAATAAGCGCAAGTGGGAAAACGACGGGAAAGGGTCTGGTTCTGCACAGCAGGGTAAAAAGTTTGATAATGGGGGTTCATCGTCTTCGGGTAATAAGCAGGGTGGTTATGCGGGAAAACTGCCCAAATGCAACAAATGTGGACGCCATCACCAAGGAAACTGCGACAGTAACCGTTGTCACCGCTGCCAGCGAACCGGGCACTATGCTAAGGATTGTCGGGTTACACTTCCATCGACTCAGGCTCCGACTAACAGTTCAGCCCCGACTACTCAGGGTACTACAGGGAAACAAGGGTGCTACAACTGCGGTGACACTGGGCATTACAAGAAGGATTGCCCAAAGCTGAAACAGGGTGGAAACAATGGGAATGGTAACAACGGGGGCGGCGGCAGAAATGCACGTGCCTTCGTCATTGGAGCTGCTGAGGCGAGGCAAGATCCTGATACAGTCACCGGTACGTTTCTTCTCAATAATCATTCTGTTAGCGTGTTATTTGATTCTGGTGCCGACAAGAGTTTTGTATCCATGGGTGTTAGTCGACTGCTAGATGTAGTATCTGTACCATTAGAGACCAAGTATATTATTGAGTTGGCTGACGGGAAAACGATTGAAGCTACTAGTGTCCTTCGGGAGTGTCAGTTAGAATTGTCGGGTATAACGTTTCCCATCGATCTTATGCCGGTACCATTGGGTAGTTTTGACGTAGTGGTAGGAATGGATTGGTTATCCTTGTATCGCGCGGAGATTGTCTGTTACGATAAGGTTATTCGGATTCCTCTCCCTGATGGAGAATTTCTTTCTGTGTACGGTATCAAGGGTGGTGTTTCGCTAAACATCATCTCTAGCATGAAAGCCCTTAAGTGTCTTCGAAAGGGTTATCCAGCTGTATTGGCGCTTTTATCTGTTTCCTCCAGTGATGAGAAGAAGATTGACGACATTCCGGTGGTACGCGAGTTTCTTGATGTTTTTCCCGATGATTTATCTGGTCTTCCTCCTCATCGTCAAGTCGAATTCGGTATTGATCTCGTACCAGGGGCTGCTCCTATTGCTCGGGCCCCCTACCGTCTTGCACCTCCCGAGATGCAGGAATTATCTAGCCAGTTACAGGAACTCTTGGACAAGGGTTTCATCCGACCAAGTTCTTCCCCTTGGGGAGCCCCGATTTTATTTGTCAAGAAGAAGGATGGGAGTTTCCGATTATGTGTAGACTACAGAGAGCTGAACAAGTTGACCGTCAAGAACCGTTATCCTCTTCCACGTATCGATGATCTATTCGACCAGCTTCAGGGTTCTAGTTATTATTCCAAGATCGATTTGAGGTCCGGTTATCACCAGCTGCGCGTCAGGGAGGCTGACGTTGCAAAGACTGCTTTTCGAACACGTTATGGCCATTTCGAATTCTTGGTCATGCCTTTCGGTCTCACGAACGCACCGGCGGTTTTCATGGACTTGATGAACCGCGTCTGTAAACCGTATCTGGACAAGTTTGTCATTGTGTTTATTGATGACATTCTGATCTACTCCAAGAACGAGACCGAACACGGGGAACATCTGCGGTTAGTTTTGGAACTCTTGCGAAGGGAACAACTTTACGCCAAGTTCTCAAAGTGTGACTTTTGGTTACGCGAAGTCCAATTTCTAGGACATGTGGTTAATGAACTAGGGATTCATGTCGATCCTGCTAAAATCGAAGCGATCAAGGACTGGGGAGCACCTAAGACGCCAACTGAGGTGCGGCAATTCCTAGGCCTTGCGGGCTATTACCGTCGTTTCATTCAGGGGTTCTCGAAGATTGCTCAACCCCTCACCACTCTCACTCAGAAGGATAGGAAGTTCGACTGGGGTGAATCGCAAGAGTCCGCGTTTGAGGAACTAAAGTCTAAACTGTGTTCTGCTCCTATTCTGTCTTTACCTGAAGGTCCTGATGATTTTGTCGTTTACTGTGATGCTTCCATTCATGGACTCGGTTGCGTGTTGATGCAACGCGAGAAAGTGATTGCGTATGCTTCTCGTCAACTCAAAGTACACGAGAAGAACTACACAACTCATGACTTGGAGTTGGGTGCCGTGGTATTCGCGTTGAAAATTTGGAGACATTACTTGTACGGTACCAAATGCACCATCTACACCGATCACAAGAGTCTCCAACACATTTTCGACCAACAACACTTGAACATACGGCAGCGTCGCTGGATTGAACTTTTGAACGATTATGATTGTGCTATTAAGTACCATCCTGGCAAGGCGAATGTTGTAGCAGACGCCTTGAGCAGGAAGGAATCCTCTAAACCTCGTCGCGTTCGGGCGTTGCAGCTCACTATCCATTCGTCGCTACCTGACCAAATCCGTTCTGCCCAATTGGAAGCTTTGAAGGAGGAAAACCTTAAAGCTGAAACTATGCACGGTGCCGACAAGCACCTAGAGCGAAGGCCTGATGGCCTGCACTATTTCGCAGAACGCATATGGGTTCCTTTATTCGGGGGACTACGGGAGCTTGTTCTTGATGAGGCTCATAAGTCCCGGTACTCTATTCATCCTGGTTCGGATAAGATGTATCAAGATCTGAAGGTACTTTACTGGTGGCCAAACATGAGGTCGGACATAGCCTCATACGTGAGTAAATGCTTGACTTGTGCTAAGGTCAAGGTGGAATACCAGAAACCGTCGGGTCTCCTGCAACAACCTGAAATTCCGGAATGGAAATGGGAACGGATTACTATGGATTTTGTCACACAACTTCCTAAGTCACCAAGCGGGAACGACAAGATATGGGTGATTGTCGATCGGTTAACGAAATCGGCCCATTTTCTTGCTATTAAGGAGACCGACACTATGGATCGTTTGGCTCGTCTCTACTTGAAAGAAGTTGTCTCTAAGCACGGGGTACCTGTTTCTATTATCTCGGATCGTGACTCCCATTTTACGTCTCACTTCTGGAAGTCTTTGCACAAGGCTTTGGGTACCCAATTAGACATGAGTACGGCTTACCATCCACAGACTGACGGGCAGAGTGAGCGTACTATTCAAACTTTAGAAGACATGCTGCGGGCGTGTGTGATCGATTTTGGGAAGGGTTGGGAAGCTCATCTGCCGTTGGTAGAATTCTCATACAACAACAGTTATCATACGAGCATCAAGGCTGCTCCGTCCGAGGCACTGTACGGACGGAAATGCCGCTCTCCTCTTTGTTGGGCTGAGGTGGGTGAGAGTCAACTCACTGGGCCTGAACTAGTGTACGAAACTTCGGAAAAGATCGTACAGATTCGTAATCGGTTGGCGGCGGCACGGGACCGGCAAAAGAGTTATGCTGATCAGCGTCGCAAACCACTGGAGTTCCAAGTTAATGACAAGGTACTTCTGAAGGTCTCCCCGTGGAAGGGCGTCATACGCTTTGGGAAGCGTGGCAAACTCAATCCACGATATGTCGGCCCATTTACGATCCTGGAACGGATTGGGCCGGTGGCATATCGACTTGATCTACCGACGGAGCTCGGTAACGTACATAACGTCTTCCACGTGTCAAACTTGAAGAAGTGTCTGGCTGACGAGTCTCTCATCGTTCCACTAGAAGAGATCAAGGTTGATGATCGTCTTCGGATTGTGGAAGAACCTGTGGAGATCCTTGATTACAAGATTCGTAGCCTACGTCACAGCAAGATTCGTATCGTTAAGGTTCGGTGGAACTCGAACCGGGGACCGGAATATACGTGGGAACGGGAGGATCAGATGAAGTCTAAGTATCCTCATCTCTTCCCTAAGGAAGCGTTCGAGTCGAGGCATGTCTCTTCGGCAGCTGAATGAATCTCGGGTCGAGATTCCTTTTAACGTGGGGATGATGTGACACCTCGGGTAAATCTCTTTCTTGATTTCTACTCTCTATTGATTCCTATCTGTTTGTTTATTCCCTCGTTGTTTCTTTTGTTACTTACACAATTTTCGGGACGAAAATTCTTTTAACGTGGGGATGATGTGACACCTGGCAAATTCGGGTTAACAACGTTGTCTAGATGAAAGTCTACCTTAGCGAGTCACGCGTATATTGTACTTAACTGGGTTAGTTAAGTCGAGTTATGGTTCGGGAACTATTGATTAGTCTAGAAGATCATTGGATGTTGGTCTAGAGGTTCGGTAGATGTCAGTCCTTAACCAAGTGTACAAACGGTGACGATTTGTAGGATCGTCAGGGCATACGGAACGTACGAGTCTCGAGTCCGGGAATTGGTGAACGAGTGTAAATATGTGTATTTACTTGTGTTATGTGTTTACAATCATTATGTGACTTGTCGGTATATGAATATGCATTAACATATGTTAAAACGGGGTTTAACGCGCAAAACACACCAACAAGGGGGCTATAGGCGATTAGGCTTGGGGAATAGCCTAATCGCATGACCTTTGGGGCGAGTAGGGGGATCCCTACATGCGAATAGGGCTAATCGCATGAACAGTCATGCGATTAGGCAACCCTACTCGCGTATAAACCTGCATAATCGCGTGGAACGGGCTGGACGACTAGAAACGCCTATAAATACAACACTTAACCTCCTAAACTCACTAATACTAACCCTAGTCGTCCCATAACCGCCCCAAACACTGAAACAACCTCTGGGAGGCGATTTTTATCAAAAACTCAAGGTTTCAAGGTCTAATCATCATCCTTTTGCAAAACCAAGGTTTAATTCTCATCCATAATACTTTGTAAATGTTTTCTTATCAATCCCTAATGGTCCAGACCTGTTCATAAACGAAAAAGATTTCTGGAAATCGTCAATAAGAGTTATTAATCGGATTATAATCAATAAACATGTGTTATGGGTATGCATGATTAGAAAGATAGGATTTTTATGAATCTTGATGATGTTTTGATGTGTAATCATGCTAGGTCAGAATTAATATGGATAGTATGATGATAGAAATCTGATTAATTGATTATTAGGGCTATTGTTATGTATGTTGGTATGATAATTTCATGCTACGTGTATGTGTTTGGATTGCTTTGGTTGCATGCAGGACTGATTTTACGAGGATGAACGAAGGGTTTTGGGTTAAACATGTTTAGGATAGTGTTTGGGATGATATTGGGTAGTTACACACGCTCTGGATCTGATTTGGAACGTTAAACGCGCGAAAAACCGGAACAGCAAGGTTACAGGCGAGTAGCCTTGCTAATCGCCTGTGTTAGGGGCGATTAGGCCCCACTCGCTAAACAACAGGGGCGAGTAGCCCCACTCGCCTGACTATATGGGCGAGTAGGCTACTCGTGTGGCAACAAAGGCGAGTAGCCCTACTCGCATGGCTACAGGGGCGATTAGCCCTAATCGCCTGACCTATGGGGCGATTAGCCCTAATCACGTGACATTTAATGCGATTAGCCTCCCTAATCGCGTGTACTGCTGCTGTAAGTGTATATTAGCATATCGAGACCTGATTTGACATGTAGTAACATGCTAGGAACCCCGTAACTTATCTAGTAATTTGGTAACATATATTTGGATGTATTTCGGTGATATGTGAACTATGTGCTATAACTTGTTGTGCATTAACGTATGTTAAGTGTACTTGCGTTATTGTATGTTTTGGAGCGTAAACATAACACGGGGAGTCTCGGGTCACCAATGGGATGTCGAGTCTTGTACTTTGGGTCAGTTAAACAGTCACGGTATTTTTAAACGAACTTGGTTATGGTCTGGACATCTAGGGACTAATTAACCTGCGGGTTATTAGTCTAAGTACTTGTAACTGTCGTATGTTAGGTCGCCACTTTACGGGACTAGCATAGCAGCTGAGTTACTCGGGTTAAGGAGTAAAGGAACTTAAGGTGAGTTTACGGCCCCTCTTTTAACTGGTTTCACTTTTCGGGGGAGAAAACATGTGTTAAAACTTATGTTTGGTAACTACTGTCATACTATGGGTTTCTATGGTTTACTATACGATCTTTGGAAGTCCCGGGGGAAACCATGAATGTGCGGGTTAGCACAACGGGGAAATGTGAATAGCGCTATTGGGAATGACCAACCCGCTCGTCGGCTTGGAGGGCCGGGCGAGTGCATATTGTCTCAAACAGGAACAACAGGAACATTTGGAACTATTCGGGCACAAAACTGGTATACGTGTTAGTAATGGTTTTCCAATCGTGGTAGTAGCAAAACGTACGCTTAGCTAGCGTATACTGGTTTTCTATTTGTTATAGTATGGACAGGTGAACTTGGTACTTGAACTGCAAACCTGTAAACTCACCAGCATTTTTGTGCTGACGTAAACTTTTACATGTTTTCTCAGGTCGCTAAGGTAGCACAGGGGAACTAGGGCGCACGCGTCTGCACGGCGTCTAGATAGAGTTGCATGATTTCACAAACATTGAACTTGGTTTATTTATGTTGAACTTTATTTTGAATAAGCTTCCGCTGTAAACGGGATTTTAAAACTATGTTTTGGTATTGCATTAATTACATTTAGACTTGTTTATTGTGATCGTTGGTTTGGATCCTGGTTTGTCATGCGCCTCGCGGTAAAACTCCGCAAGTGGATTTTGAGGGTGTGACACTGGCCCCTCCTGTGGTACGGGCTCGGGTAGTGCGAGTGGGGCTGTAGGTGCAGCAGGGGCGTCCTCCATCATTGGAGCCACGGGCTCCTCCTGGTCGGCCGGTATCAAGGGTACCAGCATGTGGTTTACAGAAGCTACCGACTCGTCGTCCGAGTCGTCCGAGATCCACCCGTTTCGTCCACGGGCAATCGGCATAAGCCTCATGCCTGGAGGAACGGGAATGTGTGGGGCGGGTAGTGGCTCGTGATCTACGTGAGCCTGTCGGTCAAATAGAAACTCCACGGTCTCCGACTGGGCAGGGGCGGGTCTCGAGGGACCTGCGCAGTCTGCAGGGAAATCCCTGATAGCTCTAACCGGGCGTGGGGGTAGTGGTGCCGCAGGTAGTGGTATAATGGGTAGGTCGGCCTGCGGTGCCTCTGGTACGTCGGCCACGGTGGCCGCGTCATCCCCAGCGGGGGCCCAATTTGGATCCTCGCTGGGATCCGTCTCGTCAGAACTGTCGTCGTCCGAACCTCCGGCGGCGACGTCCATCTCCATGTCGTCCTCCTCTGAGTCGAGCACGACTAGCTCAACTGGCTCGGGTGGAGGTGCTGGAATAATCTGCAAGCTACTGTCGTAGCTAGGTGCTATACTCTCTGCGTCAGACATCCCTGGCAAAAGAACCGTACTAATATATATGAATTATTTAATTAGATAGTTAAGGCGTACTTTAATAGTAACCTTCCTAACCTCTAATACTACGTAATGTATAACAATACCCATGGCTAGCTCGGTCGGAGTCTCCTCATACCCAATGCTTCTTGAGAAATTACTTTATTGTGTTTAGCATATTTATATTTTTTTTTTTGAAAACTTTATCTTTTGAACCAAATCCGGTTATAGTCTAGTTTTTAAAGATAATACTCTAGTTCGCTATAACCTTGGCTCTGATACCACTTTCTGTCACACCACGCCAATGGCGGAAACACGTGGCGCGACGGTTCAAGCGTATAAAGTCAAGGTTAACGCAAATCACAAGTAATTAAGAAAATGGGTCATTTATTTAGGCGTCAAAATCATGTTCAAACATTACACATAAAGTAGATTGTTTTCGACATAAACAGTGAGGTTTCTCAAATATATCCCATATATTTGGGAAATAAAAGTGAAACCCCGAAAAAGCAACCGACGCCCGCATAGGAGATTCCAGTGACCCAGCCCGCCATGCTTGTCTTCATCTAGTTACCTGAAAGATATGTTTAATTTCGTCAATATAAATATATTGGTGAGTTCACAGGTTTTTAGTTTCCAAAACTTAAACACTTGGGAAATACCATGTTATGACAATATATAGGAGTTGCAAATTCCTATAAATCTACTTGAGACTATAATCAAACCAAGACGTATAATAATAATGCCCCGCTCCAAGTCGTTTCTCGGTATCCTACGACTTAAGTTCAGAATATACGCACCCCAGGCATACACTAATGCATAATCGACGCTATCGATTAGGGGTGGGCCTTGTCAGGCACCAATAGTACTATTCAAATATTCCTCCGGTTTCATTTCTCCGAATAAATGATTATAGAGGCGAGGACTCAACCCCGAGTGGCGGTCACACCTCAAGTAATTAATCCGTCAAACATTTTCCCTAACATTCTTTCCCCCGAAAACGTAAAATAGTTTAAAATGGGGCCGTGAAACTCACCTGAATCAGTGTCTGGCTCAATAGGTAGATAGCAAACGGGGGGTCTCGCACCTACAAACGTCCTAGACGTATGAGTCACTATTCCTATAGTGCATGTGCCTTGGCAAGTTGTACACCCAACTCCCGACCACGAGTTATTCCAATTCCCGTTTAATTTAGCGCATATCCTAGGTTTCGTTGGCGTTAGATTACCCCTTTCCTTACAAGTTATATATTATTCTCATTAATATTTCCTCAACTTGTATATTATTATCCTCGACTCGACTTCACTTAACGTATAATTATTTTCCCATTCAAATAATTATACCTAAGATCGCATCGTTCGATATAATATATTTTTAACACCCGACCCGACTCACTTTGCCGCACATTTATTTTCCCATTTAAATAAATATGCTAAGGTTTTGTCGTTCGGTAGTATATTCTCAACACCCGATTCGACTCACCATGCCGTATATTTATTTTCCCATTCAAATAAATATACTAGGATCTCGTCGGCACGGTATACACATATATATATATACATATATATTTTGTCTACTCGTCTTGGTTTTCCTTCCCACATATCTACTTTCCCATTAAGTAGATATACTAGAATTTTTGCCGAGACGAGCGTATATATATATATATACATATAAACGTGTAATTTTTCTTGTTAAGTCTATACGTTTGTTTAACGTCTTACTTGTTTACGTTATGTTTTTCTCCCACGAATAGTTTTCTTCAACACTTAGGAAAGTGTTAATTAGTTTTCACCCATGATGTATATATATATTTTATTTCCTAAAAATATATATTTTCTCATCTTGCCGCAACGGCATTTTTCTTATGTTTTGTCCGTTTATTGTTCGTTAACGTGTCTTAGTCCGACGTCTTAACTTGTATAGTTAATTTTTCCAAGTTTTCCCCAACATGTGTTTTATAGAAATATTACTCATATTTCTTCCTCCTAACACATGTTACTTGGAAGGTTTAAAAATACTTTTCTATTTTTAATCCAAACTTGTCAACTTATATACAAAAATGTTCCAACACTTTTATATTCCCATTTATATAAAAGTGTTCATTTTTATATAAGTTTTCCCAAGTTTTTAATTTGTCTCCATCCTTATAAAAACCTTGTTTTTATAATAATTTTTATGTTAGAAGGAGTCCATATTTTTATAAAATTCCATTTTATAACAATACACTTTTTATACAAAATACCCAAGTATGTTACTAGTATTTAGCAAATCAACCTTGGAAAATTATTACTTATACTTTTGACACCAAACTTTCCCTTATTGCATTTTTGGACTAATAGTTTCTAAAATATTCATTTTAGTCCTCTAACTTCCAAAGTTACAACATTAGTCCCTTAACTTTCAAAAGTTGCATTTTTCTACTCTAAGTTCCAAAGTTAGTATTTTTCACCCAAATTAGTGGACTTTGAAGATTCATCTTTTTAATGTTAAGTTATTTTTGCATCAAATCACTTTTAATAGTCTTGTATTCCATACATAAGGCTACTAATATGTGTGTTTAATGTTTTTGTCCATCATATCCAAATTTCATTCTTCTAAGTGAGTAACCTTTAATTTTTCAACTTCTACATTTATGACATCCTAATATATTCCATCATATATTATATCTTAAATGATCATTTTAAGATGATTAAAACTACTTTTTAACACATTCAAGTTTCTTTCACAAATCTTAACCAAATCATCATCCTACCTAGTGTATGTGTAGATTTTATATCTTTTTAAGAACACTACTTTATTATCATTAAATCCATGATCCATTTACATGTCTTTAATCATCCATTTTACTCATGTAAAATCTATTAAAGCTTATGTTTCAAAACCACATTTTAACCCTTCATGTACAACTTGCTTCTAAGAACACATACATGAATATTAATAATCAAAACAAGGTTAAGAAGCTTACTACTAGCACAAGGCTAGGGAAGAGAAAAACCTTGGATTTGAGAGGGGTTTAGTGTGTTCTTCCAAGTGGTTAAGCTCCAAGCTCTTGAAACACACAATGGGGGTTTTGATGGATGGATGTTTGGAAGTGATTTGTGTTGTTTAAACTTGAAAGAAAAGTGTGTGTTCTTGCTATAAAACTCACGGCCAAGAACAAAGAAAAGAGAAAGAAGTTTTGCTTTGTTTTCTCCAAATGCCTAACACATGTTTATATAATATTATCACATGTAATCTTTCTAAAGATTCAAGTAATCTTAATGAAGATTGGGTTGTGTACTTAGGATCTTTGGGGAGATATTATATGTGTGTGTGTGTGCCGTGAGGTTTGAGAGAGAGTGGGGAGATAACTTGTAAATCTTGGTTAATCTTTGTAATCCTTCATGATCTTGCACTAGATTTTATCCAAGCATGTGTGTACTTAGTGTATCATTAGGTTGAGTATGTCTTGGATTTCATGGCCAATGGGCCGAAAATTTCTTACAAAAAGAGACAACATGGGCATGCTTTGTACTTGCAAAATCCTACACATTATCTCTTTATTAACATGCTTTGATAATATAGGTTTATAGGGTGTTTTAAAAGAAAGAATAAAAAGAATTATAAGGCCTTAAGGCCGGCCCCTTGATGGGTTTAGGTAGGGTCCACAACTTCAAATATTTACCCATTATTTGTTAAGTTAAATCCCTCGTCGTTCGGGTATTTTTCGGGTTTTAACCGCGCGTTATTCGGACATTAAAAATACCTTTAATAACCCTTAAATATAGTCTAATTTAAGCGTTGATTGGTTATTTAGGCTTTTGCCGGGTGAAATTACGAGTTGTACGCGTATCGGGTGCGGTATGCGCACTTTATTCGTTACCGGGAGCTTCATGTGAAAAGTTTTCACTTATGGTTTTGGAGTTCCAAAACTCATTATATTTTGTGAAAATACCCTTTATTTTATATCCTGGGTGTCCGGGATCCTTTTCGCTTATTTAATTATTACCGGGTAATTGCCAACGTCCATACCGGATAGTTTATTCGCACATGATCCTATCATGGTTTACCATTAAACGTACGCATTCCTATGCATTATTTGGAAATTGCTATCTCCTAAAGCCTTGATAATTAGATCACATATAATTGCATTTAATTACGTTAATCATATATTAATTAATCAGTACGGAATTACCTTATTTTTGCCGGTTGTTACAGCCATAAACGGGAGACAGCCGCAATGAACACCGCACTAACAGTTTTCTTCCAAATCTTCGAACCCGTGGAACTCGTCACCTTCGAAAACAAATCCTTAATAGAAGTCACGTCCAAAGTAAAAGGGATTCGCATCCACACTAAAACTTGCCACCAAATGCTCCTCGCCCAAAGGTAGTTAAGGAACAGATGGTCGACGTCTTCCACGTTACAGCCACATCTGTCGCAAATCGAATTCTGCAGCGCCACCCCTCTGTGAACAAGGTTCGTCTTAGTCGCGACTTTATCAAGAAGGACCCTCCGTAACAGATAATTATCTTTGCTGGGCGCCCAGTAGTTCCATTTATACCTGAAAACTTCCTGCTCCTGACCCACTTGCTGCTGCTGCCACGCCTTTCTGACCCAACTGACCGAAAACCCATTGTCCGGGTCAGAAGCCCACACCCATCGATCAAGACTCGGCCTACTGCAGTGAGCATTTAACTCATTCTGCAGTGCATTAATGACATCAGGAGGTATAGAGTGAACCGAACCAGTAGCCCAATGAAATCTCCATTCCCGCCTGCCATCAACAATCTCGAAATGGTCTGCAATAGTACCATCTTTAAGAAGCACCAAGCGGTATAAATCCAGGAACCTATCTTTCAACGGAACACTAAGAACCCAAACATCTTTCTAGAAAAGAGTTTTCGAGCCGTCGCCGACCAAAACCTTCAAATTGTTGTGCAGCGAAAGACCCACATTAGAAATCAATTTGTCAGCAGCCGAAATATCTTTCTAGACTCCAGTAATAGACTTTTTGACAGGCACAATAAGATTATCTGTGACACCCGGCAACTTCCGATTTACACCGACGTGATTTTTATTATTAAAATTAAATATTTATCTTATATATTGTTAATTATTAAGTTCGGAAGTTTACTGACCGTTTTTACAATTGGAACTGCGACCGATTTAGTTAACGCGATTTAAACGCGTGTTCTGAAAACACGCGTCGGACATCGAAGACATTTATATTTATGCTCGGTTTTGTATTTCGAACAAAACCGATTACTTTTTATAATTAATTAGCGGGCCCAGAATAGAAACCGAGACGTTTTACGTTTGTACGGGTTCGATACGCGGTAGAAGCCCACCTACCTAAACCCTAGGTATAAAAGGCAAGCCTTCTTCTTCTTCCTTCATTTTTTTGGCAGCCAAACACTCTCCCTCACCTCTCTCTCTCACTCGTTCACTCTCTCTCTACCCCTCTCTCTCTCTCTAAACATCTCTTCCTCTCCCACTCGTCTCTCTCTCACCTCCCTTTTCTGATTGCAGCCGGCCACCACCAATCTTGGTGGCGGCGGCGCGTGGATCTTGGCCCAAGATGGGCTGTGGTGGTTGTGCGGGGTTTACAGAGGAGGCGACAGATCTGTTAGTGGATCAGGTGAGGGTGGTGGTCCGGTTATGGCCGTGTTTGTTGAAGGCGGCACGTGTTTCTTTTCTGTCCTGAAAACCGAGCAACAGCGGCGGCACAATGAGATTAATCCCGAGAACGGGATGTGGTGGTGGGGTTGTTTGAGCAGAGACGACTGGTGGTCGGTATTTATGGTGGCTTCGATCAGGTGGTGGTTTTGAGATGAAAGACGACCGGTGGGTCTGTCTGTGACGCAAATGATGGTCGCGACAGGTGGGTTGGGTTTGGTTTTGGTCTGGGTATCTAGTCCGGTTCAGGTTCATGTTTGTTATGCTCGGGTCTCAAGTCGTTTGGAGCTCGTTTTGGTTATCTTCAGGTCATGGCTGCAAGGATATTGGTTTCGAGTGTCGATGGTTAGGGTTCGAGTCTCAAGCCATGGTTGACTCGGGTCGGGTTATGTGCGGGTCAATGGTTGTCGGGTCAGATTCGAGTTCGGGTCGGGTCAACAGTCAGATCTGGTCAACGCTCTATCAACAGCTCGATGTGCGATTCGGTATACTTACAATCGTGTTATTTTTACTTTATTTGTATATTTATAAATATTGTGTATTTGTAAATATTATATATTTATGAATATTAGATATTTGTAAATATATTGTTATGGATGAAATACGTTTGACTCGCGAACGAACCGGATAATAAACGGAAACTATATATATTAAATATCGAACGATTTGGTAAACGATTAACTTGACGTGACTTATGGTTTCGAACTCGGACTAAATATAATTGGACTATATTGTCGGACTATATTATATATATATATATTGGTATATATATATATTTATATAAATAAGTATACATAGGTGACGAAACGTATAGTCTCGTGAATCGGAATTGTGGATAAAAGGACTTGATGAATTGTGTTTGAAAGTTGATTTTGGGGAAAATTGTAGACAACGGGTGTTGTCTGGTTTGTACAAAAACAGAGGAAACTCTGCCCAAATTTTTATAAAATCAAAGCGTAACGAACTACTATTTCTATAAATAAATTCCCCCTAAGTGTTTTGGACAAACAAATCGAAATGCTTTCAAGGTCTGTTTATTCGTAACGATAAAGATGATTTCAAACAATACTTGGAAAAAAGTAACAAATGTTATTACTCGGTTTTAATAACTAAATTTGTACCTCCTCAAGAAGTATTCCTAAAATAGAATTACACAAAACAAATACATTTACATGATTTACGAGACAAGCTACGATTCAGGATAACTATACGTTTCGGGGTACTAGTCCAACATGGTTTATACACAAATAGTAACAAGTGTGCAACTTGGGTGCTATGTTATATATGGGAATTAAGTTAAGTCATTGTCGGTTCATCGAGTTGAAACGTATTTAGACCGTGTTGGTACGCACGAGTCTAGACAGTCGGATAGACTATCTTTTAGGCGGTTAATAAGCTAGGCTTATGTGTGATAGACTGTTAAGGTGTCCTTTGTTGGTAATTAGGGCACGAGGAAGTCGGTCGAGGTCTCAGGCTTTGTTTGCTAGCTTAACACGGAAATTAAGGTGAGTTCATAACCCCACTTTCTACTGTTTTATAAATGTTTCCGGGGTGGAAGACATGCTTCTTTTATGAAAAACTGAGGACTTTACACGAAACAAAGTTTTGGAAAATGAAACGGGTTGCGTGAGTTTACGGCCCCTCTTTTAAACTGGTTTCATATTTTCGGGGGAGAAAACATGTGTTAAAACGATTATTTGGTAACTACTGTCATACTATGGGTTTCTATTGTGTACTACACGATCTTTGGAAGTCCCGGGGGGAACCATGAATGTGCGGGTTTGCACAACGGGGAAATGTGAATAGCGCTATTGGGAGTGACCAACCCCGCTCGTCGGCTTGGAGGGCCGGGCGAGTGCATATTGTCTCAAACAGGAACAACAGGAACAACTGGTACTTTTCGGGCACAACATCTGGTATTCGAGTTAGTAATGGTTTTCCAATCGTGGTAGTAACAAAACGTACGCCTAGCTAGCGTATACTGGTTTTCGATTTGTTATAGTATGGACAGGGTGAACATGGTAACACTTTTGGAACTTGGTAATGTTTGATAACATTTTGCAAAACTTATGAACTCACCAGCATTATATGTTGACTTTTAAGTATGTCTTTCAGGTTTGAACTTTGGTAACGGCACGGTTGGAGTAGGTGACAGTTGGGATCGGGAATCATAGAGGTTTAGAATTGGCGTTCAGGGAACCAGAGTCTTAGATGCAACTTTCCGCTGCGCTGGCAAAGGCACCAAACGTCGCAACCGACGAGGGAAAAGTCGGGGTGTGACAGTTTGGTATCAGAGCCATAGGTTTTAGCGAATTAGGTGTCTGGGTAGATATCTAGGCTTTAACCTGAGTTTGTTTTGAAGTTGAGACCGAATTTTCTAAGACAAAGTATTTAGCACGAACGCCTAGGAACTTAAATTCCAACCGTTGCCAAGTGTGTTACATGACTATTAGTGTGTTAAGTCACACTAAACTCAGCATACATTCCTTCGGCGCAAGGAACATTTATTTTTCTTATGTGAATAGGAAGTCGGTATTTTCTATAGTGGTATATAGAAAGGATAATAACACGTGGTGGTTAGGCATACCTCACTGGTGACTGGCGAGTCTTTGCTTTAGATACCTGAGTGGTTATTCACATAGAGTAGCTGAGTCATTGTTTCTTGGTATGTGAAACAACTTACTTGTTTATATACTGTGTGCATTTACTTAAAGTATATATAGTACGTATCGCCAATGGTTGTCGACTCAAGCTTGGACGTATTGGGAACGCACACACGTGTCACGTTTGTTGGACGAATCTTCAAAGGGATTGTTGCAGCATTTGTGGTCTTGCATCCCGGGTTCGGAGTATGCTATGTCGTCAAAGTAGACTTGGGTGAGAAACGTCTTAATGAGGCACCTCGTTTTGCTGATGATGCTGTGAAGCTGGAATACGGACGGGAAGAGCACCGGGAAAGGTGGCGCACACAACAGACATTATATTATGTAATATATGTATACGTGTTACTATGTGGATGTAATGAGTGCTTGTGATATACTCATGATGGAGGTTAATAGGATGATCTGGTGAGGTAAATTTTCGATAACGTAGACGTCACGTTATTGCAAATTTACAGGCACTTGATAATTCTAAAGACATCTATCGTGAGGGTATCTATGCTATTAGGTTGTTGTATATACATGTATATATATATATATATAATGGATAAGGGTTTTTCATTATTTTGTTGTTACGGACGTGATTGTCGATTCTCCCCTGTTCGTGTCATTTGTGACCTTGCTTTTCTTAAACCAGTTAAAGTTCTTGATGATCTCGTTTCTTGAACTTCTAAGGTTCATGTTGTAGAACCTAGTTATTATCTTTTTGAGTACGATCTACATCTCTCTTCTTTTGTATTTGTGGCCTTCGACATTCAATCATAAAGGAATTTAATTTTTGTTGGTTCCTTATTCTTTTCACCAAATTAGACACGTATTTTTGTACATGTGTCAACTATTGTATGTTTGGATTCCTTAAATTTGTGAAGGTCCATTGTGGGGCTTCGCATCAAACAATTGTTTCGTTGATGATTTGTTTTATCATTACGTTGCTCGTAATGTTCGTCTTCTAGTCTTGCTATGTCAGGCCATTGTGGGCAATGAATCCTTTGATACTTCGTCGATGAGTTTCTTTGAAGTCGACATTTCAGTTGAATCGAATTGTTGGAATTTGATACAGCACCTTGCGGTGAATATTCAATCGACTTGGAATAATGAATGATTTTTATTGACATGTCTCACTTTATTGACATGTCTCACTTTCATCAACGTGTTTGTTATTGCCTTAGATGCAGACACACCTTGTGGTGTGTAACGAAAAAGTTGGTGCACTAGTTGCTTCGTTTGAGGTGCGCCAATAGTGTTTGTTGACAAAGTTATTGTTTACACTTTGCATCCAGTTGGTTCTAAAACTTTATCTCGTGCCATTTGTACCGGCAAGTTCGTTGACTGTTTTTGTTGAATTACCGTTGGTTCTTGGATGATATCCTACCTCAAATTTTGAGGACAAAATTTCTGTAACATGGGGAGAATGTGACACCGGCAACTTCCGATTTACACCGACGTGATTTTTATTATTAAAATTAAATATTTATCTTATATATTGTTAATTATTAAGTTCGGAAGTTTACTGACCGTTTTTACAATTGGAACTGCGACCGATTTAGTTAACGCGATTTAAACGCGTGTTCTGAAAACACGCGTCGGACATCGAAGACATTTATATTTATGCTCGGTTTTGTATTTCGAACAAAACCGATTACTTTTTATAATTAATTAGCGGGCCCAGAATAGAAACCGAGACGTTTTACGTTTGTACGGGTTCGATACGCGGTAGAAGCCCACCTACCTAAACCCTAGGTATAAAAGGCAAGCCTTCTTCTTCTTCCTTCATTTTTTTGGCAGCCAAACACTCTCCCTCACCTCTCTCTCTCACTCGTTCACTCTCTCTCTACCCCTCTCTCTCTCTCTAAAAACCGGTGCACCTCCCCTCTCTCTAAACATCTCTTCCTCTCCCACTCGTCTCTCTCTCACCTCCCTTTTCTGATTGCAGCCGGCCACCACCAATCTTGGTGGCAGCGGCGCGTGGATCTTGGCCCAAGATGGGCTGTGGTGGTTGTGCGGGGTTTACAGAGGAGGCGACGGATCTGTTAGTGGATCGGGTGAGGGTGGTGGTCCGGTTATGGCCGTGTTTGTTGAAGGCGGCACGTGTTTCTTTTCTGTCCTGAAAACCGAGCAACAGCGGCGGCACAATGAGATTAATCCCGAGAACGGGATGTGGTGGTGGGGTTGTTTGAGCAGAGACGACTGGTGGTCGGTATTTATGGTGGCTTCGATCAGGTGGTGGTTTTGAGATGAAAGACGACCGGTGGGTCTGTCTGTGACGCAAATGATGGTCGCGACAGGTGGGTTGGGTTTGGTTTTGGTCTGGGTATCTAGTCCGGTTCAGGTTCATGTTTGTTATGCTCGGGTCTCAAGTCGTTTGGAGCTCGTTTTGGTTATCTTCAGGTCATGGCTGCAAGGATATTGGTTTCGAGTGTCGATGGTTAGGGTTCGAGTCTCAAGCCATGGTTGACTCGGGTCGGGTTATGTGCGGGTCAATGGTTGTCGGGTCAGATTCGAGTTCGGGTCGGGTCAACAGTCAGATCTGGTCAACGCTCTATCAACAGCTCGATGTGCGATTCGGTATACTTACAATCGTGTTATTTTTACTTTATTTGTATATTTATAAATATTGTGTATTTGTAAATATTATATATTTATGAATATTAGATATTTGTAAATATATTGTTATGGATGAAATACGTTTGACTCGCGAACGAACCGGATAATAAACGGAAACTATATATATTAAATATCGAACGATTTGGTAAACGATTAACTTGACGTGACTTATGGTTTCGAACTCGGACTAAATATAATTGGACTATATTGTCGGACTATATTATATATATATATATTGGTATATATATATTTATATAAATAAGTATACATAGGTGACGAAACGTATAGTCTCGTGAATCGGAATTGTGGATAAAAGGACTTGATGAATTGTGTTTGAAAGTTGATTTTGGGGAAAATTGTAGACAACGGGTGTTGTCTGGTTTGTACAAAAACAGAGGAAACTCTGCCCAAATTTTTATAAAATCAAAGCGTAACGAACTACTATTTCTATAAATAAATTCCCCCTAAGTGTTTTGGACAAACAAATCGAAATGCTTTCAAGGTCTGTTTATTCGTAACGATAAAGATGATTTCAAACAATACTTGGAAAAAAGTAACAAATGTTATTACTCGGTTTTAATAACTAAATTTGTACCTCCTCAAGAAGTATTCCTAAAATAGAATTACACAAAACAAATACATTTACATGATTTACGAGACAAGCTACGATTCAGGATAACTATACGTTTCGGGGTACTAGTCCAACATGGTTTATACACAAATAGTAACAAGTGTGCAACTTGGGTGCTATGTTATATATGGGAATTAAGTTAAGTCATTGTCGGTTCATCGAGTTGAAACGTATTTAGACCCGTGTTGGTACGCACGAGTCTAGACAGTCGGATAGACTATCTTTTAGGCGGTTAATAAGCTAGGCTTATGTGTGATAGACTGTTAAGGTGTCCTTTGTTGGTAATTAGGGCACGAGGAAGTCGGTCGAGGTCTCAGGCTTTGTTTGCTAGCTTAACACGGAAATTAAGGTGAGTTCATAACCCCACTTTCTACTGTTTTATAAATGTTTCCGGGGTGGAAGACATGCTTCTTTTATGAAAAACTGAGGACTTTACACGAAACAAAGTTTTGGAAAATGAAACGGGTTGCGTGAGTTTACGGCCCCTCTTTTAAACTGGTTTCATATTTTCGGGGGAGAAAACATGTGTTAAAACGATTATTTGGTAACTACTGTCATACTATGGGTTTCTATTGTGTACTACACGATCTTTGGAAGTCCCGGGGGGAACCATGAATGTGCGGGTTTGCACAACGGGGAAATGTGAATAGCGCTATTGGGAGTGACCAACCCCGCTCGTCGGCTTGGAGGGCCGGGCGAGTGCATATTGTCTCAAACAGGAACAACAGGAACAACTGGTACTTTTCGGGCACAACATCTGGTATTCGAGTTAGTAATGGTTTTCCAATCGTGGTAGTAACAAAACGTACGCCTAGCTAGCGTATACTGGTTTTCGATTTGTTATAGTATGGACAGGGTGAACATGGTAACACTTTTGGAACTTGGTAATGTTTGATAACATTTTGCAAAACTTATGAACTCACCAGCATTATATGTTGACTTTTAAGTATGTCTTTCAGGTTTGAACTTTGGTAACGGCACGGTTGGAGTAGGTGACAGTTGGGATCGGGAATCATAGAGGTTTAGAATTGGCGTTCAGGGAACCAGAGTCTTAGATGCAACTTTCCGCTGCGCTGGCAAAGGCACCAAACGTCGCAACCGACGAGGGAAAAGTCGGGGTGTGACATTATCAATTCTAGAGCTATGAATAGCTTTAACCACCTTGACCCATAAGTGCGACGGGTCATCTTTGAAACGCCACCACCACTTTGTGATCATCGCGGCATTAAAATCTTCCACTCCTCCCAACCTGAACCCGCCTAGACCTTTCGGTCTAATCATCTTGTTCCACTTAATCCATCGGATTTTTTGCCCAATCCCGGATTTCCCCCAAACAAAATCACGTCGGATACTTTCGATCTTTTTAATAACACACTTCGGGGCAACGAACATAGACATAAAGTATGATGGGACGCTACCGAGGACAGCTTTGGCTAACGTGATACGGCCCGTAAAAGATAAAATTTTGACTTCCAGGAGGATAACTTCCTTCTAATTTTAATCAAAATCGGCTCCCAGTTTTTGGCGAGTTTCATATTCGCTCCAATCGGGATACCTAGATACGAAAAAGGAAAGGTCCTCGCTTCGCATGAAAGGTGATCAGCCAACTCCCCGACTTCAACATCAGTCACATTGACCCCAAATAATTTGCATTTATCATGGTTAACATCAAGCCCCGAAATCAAATTAAAGCATCTTAGAAACCAGGATAGACAAACCACATTATCTGACGACCATTCCCTAAGAAAATGACATCGTCGGCATAACAAAGGTGAGATAAACATGGCCCGTTCTTGGGTAGCTGCACTCCTTTAAATAAGCCGGAACTAACCGCCTTTGTCATGAGCATATGAAACACCTCCATAACAATTAAAAAGAGGAAAGGGGGAGGGGGTCTCCTTGGAGAAGACCTCTTTTAAACGCAAATTCATCCGTTGCCGACCCATTAATAATGACCGAGCCCCTTGCCGATTTAAGACACCCATGAATCCAATTGATCCATCTCGACAGAAAGTTCATCTCACCTAAGGTTTTGAGAAGAAATTTCAAATTCACCGAATCATACGCCCGTTTAAAATCAACTTTAAACATCAACAGTTTGAATTTTGACTTCTTAGCCCACGACACAACTTCGCTAAGAATCAACGGGCTATCAATGATATTGCGACCCCCAACAAATGTGGGCTGAACCGGGGAAATAATCGACCCCAACGCACCTTTTAGGCGGTTTGCGAGCACTTTCGAAAGAATTTTATATAGGGACCCAACAAGCGAAATGGGTCTAAATTCGGACAATGCCTGCGGGTCAGGAATCTTAGCAATAAGGGCAATAAAAGTAGCATTACTTCCAGCCCCAATATCTGCAGTGTGATAAATTTCAATCATCAACTTCACAATCGGATTTTTTAAGAGGTCCCAATTTTTTTTTGAAAAACTTAAGAGTGAACCCATCCGGCCCCGGGGCTTTGCCCCCATCACAAGATTTAATAGCCAACAACACTTCATTAGTCACAAACGAACCATCAAGCAATTCAGTCAATTCGGCAGGCACCTGAGGAAGGCCAAAGTTCGTGAAAGTCGGACGACGTCTCATGGGTTCATTGAAATTCTTCATAAACCACTTTCTGACCAATTCTTTTAACTTATCCGGTTCCGAGACCCAAACTCCATCAAATACAAGCCCGTTAATTCGATTTTTCACCAACTTGAGATTGACAATATCATGGAAATACTTAGTGTATTCGTCGCCCCACTTCAGCCAATTGACTCAGGCCTTTTGATGAATATCTCTAGCTTTCAATTTCTGCAATTCCACAATTTTCACGCGGAGACGAGCCCGAGTCTCTTTTTCAGCCCCAGATAATGTGTTAGATTGAGCACGCCTTTCAATACCCTCAACCTCTTTTGTGTATTCGGCTAAAGCCTTGTTTTCCTCAGCAAATTTAGTAGCCCTCCAAACTTTAATCTCAGTCTTGATAGCTTTTAGGATATTTCCCATACAACCAAACCCATCAATGCTCGCATCAACCGAATTGTTGGATCAATATTGCTCTTTGTATGAACTTGCTAGTGAACACTTAGGTGTTTAGCAAGTTCTTAATCAGTGAAAGCACAGCGGCATGATATGAGTTTAAAGCTACACTTATCAACAGGAGTTATTACTCCCCCTGGATGTTTGATAAAACTAAAGATAAGTATTTAATGAGAATCTAAGCAATGAATGAGAATGAACACTTAAACAGATTCTCAGTAAATGAAATGGTAATAACAATGATCAGCTTTGAAGGATTTCTGTATTAAAAATCAATGTCTAAAACAGAGGGATGAACCCATCTATTTATAGACTTTACAGATACATGAACCTTGCCAAAAAGCAAGTTCAGAGACAAGTTGCAACAAGTTGCAGTCTTGGAACTTGTACATAAAGTAAAAGTAATACTAAACTAATAAACTACTGATACAAAAGGCGGTGGAAAAGATCTTGTCATAAGTACTGATGAATGACAAACTACTGATGAGTAGTTTGTCTTCAGTAGTTCTTCAGTAGAAATGTCTGGTTTGGACTTCAGAACTTCTGATGACTTTTCTTCTTCAGTACTTGTGTAATCTCTTCTTCAGCAGTTTGATCTTCATTCTTAGTAGTTCTATACTTAGAATATTTTGACAGAAGTGAATTAGACTAAGGTTTGCAAAAGTGGTTTCACCAATCCTTTTTGTCCTAACAATCTCCCCTGGATTGATGAAGACAGAACCTTTCTAATTCCTTTGAACATGGAATTCTTCAGCTGGTTCAGCTGTTCATCAGTGAGAGATCCTTTTTGTGGTTCTAGATGCTGGATTGTAAGCAGGTCTTGAGTTGATAGCTTCTTCAGATCATTCATCGACTTATAGGCTCTGCTTGTCTGGTCTCTTCTTGTCACTTGTACTGAGTTGTTATCAGTAAAGGACCATCTAATGATAGGTACTTTAGACTTGTCAAAGTCTAAAGTGTAGGGAACCATGGTGGTACCCTGGGATGCTCCTGAGTGTTGGATGTTTTCAACTTCAGTGACTCTCAGGTGGGATTCTCTTCCTTGTTCTTGTTGCATCACATTAGGTAGTTGAAAAGTTGGCAAATGATGCTCAGTAACTACCTTAGTTTGCAGTTTGTCTTTGATGGTTTTCTGGATTTGATAGGCAAAGGTGGAAGGATCCCTGAATTGTGTGATCAGAGGTTTTTCTTCAATGTCAAAGTCAGAATGGACTACTGTACTTCCTTCTAGTAGTACCATTCTGAAATCAGTCTTCACATTCTCCTCTGATTTCTTCTTTTGAGTAGCTGGTCTTCTTTGAACACCAAAAGTTCTAACTACTGAAGTTGATACTTCAGCAGTTTCAAACTTCTCTGGATTTGTAGCCCTTGCAGCCTTGTATTTTCTGTAAGTGTCCACTAATCTTTCTTCTTTCCATTTGGACACAGAGGCTTTTGAACCATAACCATTAGCTACTAGTTCTTCTATCATTTGGGCTCTCTTGGCTTTTCCATCTTTACTTGTTGCAAGTTTGCCTGCAATAAGTTGAGCTCTTCTTGTCAGCTCTTCCATGGAGAGTCCCTTTAAAGTATGGGCTTTGATCTTGCTGTTCTTGGTAATGTAAGACATCAGTTGTTGTCTTTTGTCTTCCTCAGCAATTCTTTCTAGGTTAGCCTGCCTTTGAAGTTCTGCTTCATAAGCCTGTAGTTTTTCATTCAGGCTTAAGTCATCCCTTGTTTCCAGAGCATTCCAGATCTCATCTTCCTTGGCCTTTCTTTCAGCTGCAATTAAACTCTTCTCTAGTAATTCTTTGGACATTGATAGAGGAGAAGGGTTTAGTACAGTCATTGTGGTAATTGTAGTAGGCTTTGGAAATGGAGTTGGTTGAGTAGGTTCAGTTGATCTGGAAGGCTGTTTAGTAGTTTCAGTGTAGGAAGTGTTGACTTCTGATGGGTTGACAACTACTGAAGGATTGTCTTCAGTATTTTCTGAGTCTTCATCAGAACTTTCACCATCAGAAGTTTCTTCATTGTGGCCTTGGGATTCAACATGTTTTTCAGAATCTTCTATTTCTTGAATGGAGACACCAAACTGTTGGGCCAGCTTTTCTTTTCTAGCTTGGTCTATCTGATCTCTTTCTTGGATAGCCACTCTTGCCTTTTTCCTGGCTTCAAGTGACTCCATAGGTTCCTTAGTTTTCTCCCCCTTTTTGGCTTTATCAGGTTTTGAGGGTGTAGAGAAATGACCTGTAAGAGAAGCAATCTGTTTGGTGTTGAAGTCAATTTTGTTGGACAGATCGTTCATCTTAGTCTGTATCACTCCAAATTGGTTCTTGATGGACAGCTCCAAGTTAGCTGTGTAGGTTTGGAAGTTATTTTTGATGAGGGTGTTCATCATGTGATATAAGGGACCATCTGGGCTGCATAGCTGGTTCATGTCTATGCTAGATTGCCCAGGGAATTGGGTAGGCATTTGTAGTGAGGGATGTGTTTTTGGTTGATCTTCTTGTTGTACAAAAGATGCCACTATAGGGGAATCAGGGATTAAGTGGACTTTAACCTGATCTGGTGTGACTAGCTTCTTGAGCATAGATACACCAGTTGCAGGACCTTCACTTGTAGCCGTCAATTCAGTAGTTTTGGGTTGTGAAACATCATCCAAGTCAATGGAATCATCTGAATCCCTGATTACATCCTCAATGAGGACTGTATCAGTTACATCATGAGCTGAGCCCAACTCAGTTGTCTCATGTACCTCTTTTTCTTGGTTTAGAGGATTTCCTACCTCAGGCATTAAGCCTTCATCAGTAGTTGCCACAGTTGAGGTCTTAGCTATGTTGCTTCTTTCCTCAGATCCACCACTGGGTGGTAAATGAGTAGTAGCAGCCTCAAAAGTACCAAGAGTTTCTAAGTTTGGGCTTAGAGACCCTGGTTCATCCTCATCTCTTTGGTTTGGGCTTTGAGTGTCCACATCCATGTCAAGTTCTGAGGCTATGTCCCCTGTTTGATGTGGTTGTTGGGGACTGGCATGTTTAGATGGGACTTTCTCTTTTAGCTTAGAGAGAAGTTTGGCTATTTCAATATCAGGTTCAGAAATTTGGGGTGCTGGTTCAGTAGTTTGGTCAATGGGTTCAGCAGTTTCAAAAGAAGAGTCAATAGGAATAGTTTTCTTTAGTCTTTTTCTTTTGAAAAGTATGGTGATTGGTGCTCTTGTTGGGGTTTGAGATGGATGAGACTGAGAGGATGTTTAAGTCACATCTTTATCAAGTGCAGATTGCACAACAGTCAGTTCAGGCATCTCAACCTCCTGAACTGCTTTTCTTTTTGGTTTGGTGGGTTTTTGTTTTTGTTGTTTGAGTTTCTTGGCCTTTGGGGGTGTAGGTTTGGATGATGAGGGTTCCATGGGACTGGTTCTTGTTCCCCTTGGTTATCTTCTGGCCAGGCAGCCGGTTTGTTGTGCCTAGAGTATGCTTGTGAGGTTAAGGGTTTCAAAATTGTAGTTTTACCCACAAGCACCTCATCACCCAGTTCTTTGATTATGCATTGCATAATGAACCTTGGGTATAACAAAAACTTCTTTTTAGTGTTATTATGATGTAACACTAACTCATTAAAGAAAAGTTTTGATGCCCTGTATTTTGTTTCATTCACTATGGAATGAAAAATTGGTTGAAAGGTTAAGGGCATCTGGTCATAAGACCCTGTTTTAGGACTCAAACACATAATGATATAATGAAACAAAAGTTTGTATTTTGGTTCAAAATACTTTTTAAAGATTGTAGCTTGTGAGAGAATACCTTGATAACCACATTCTGTCATGGTTAGGTGGATTTCAGAGTTTGCAACCTGTTCAGGGGCATTCACATCATTCAACCCCAGTCTGATTGCAAGTGTGGCCAGTGTGATGGCCATTCGTCTCCCTTTGATTGTTGAGTTGAGAGAGATAACCTCATTATCCACCATCACTGTCTCAGCGTTAGCCCAGAACTCATTGAGAGTTTCAGGATGTATTGGTGGGTCTATTGTGAGAGCGGTGATATATTGGGATTTGACGACGAGATCAATGATCTCATCGTATTGGGACCAACCTTCTTGTTTCTCTAAGTAGGCTCTAAGATTGTGTCCCTGTTTTAGAACTAGAGCCATGTGGTTTGTGTGTGTTTGGATCGAACAGTGTTTTTGCAGGTTCAGGGTTTGAGAGCTTTTTGAGAGAGAAGGAGGGAATTTTTGCTTTTTGAATGGATAAGTATTGAAAATGGTATTTATCAGAAGTTTTAAACCGCCTAGGTCAAACTTCTGATTGTGGGAAAAGTCTGATTTTCCCTTTTTGACTAAACTGCTGATGAAGAATTGTTTTCATCAGTAGTTCCCACTTTCTCTTCAGTAGTTTTGAAAAACTAATGAGAATGCTTTTATAAATACTTTATTCATAACTTCTGATGGTTGTTTTATCAGAAGTTAATCATTTTTCAGAAAATATTCCCATACTGATGTTTTGTTCATCAGTAGTTTCTCTCTTGTTTGTTTTTCAGAAGTTTTCAAATTTGAAAACAGATGTAAGTGAAAAATGAAAAATATGTGCAGGAAAGTAAGGAGAAACACTTACAAATTTAGCATCCCAAGCATGGATACTAACTTCTGAAATGTTGATGTGTCAAGGGGTTTAGTGAATATGTCAGCTATTTGATTAGCTGTTGCTACATGTTTCACTTCAATCTTGCTTTTTTCATAGCAATCTCTTATGAAATGATACCTGATTTCAATATGTTTAGTTTTTGAAAACTGAACAGGATTTTGAATGATGCTAATGGCAGATTTGCTGTCTACAAGCAATGGTGTCTTGGTTTCTTTGATTCCATAATCAAGAAGTTGATACTGGAGCCATTGTATCTGTGATGTACAACTTGCAGCTGCAATGTATTCAGCTTCAGCAGTTGAAGTTGCAACATATGTTTGTTTCTTTGATTGCCAGGACACTAGACAGTTTCCTAAGAATTGACAACCACCAGATGTTGATTTTCTTGACATTTTACACCCTGCATAGTCACTATCTGAAAAAGCTGATAACTTGGTATTGCTTGAAGCAGGATACCAAATTCCAAGTGTTGGAGTTCCTTTCAGATATCTGAAGATTCTTTTGACTGCAATGAGGTGTGATTCCCTAGGAGTTGATTGATATCTAGCACAGACACATGTTGAAAACATAATATCTGGTCTAGAAGCAGTTAGATATAAAAGGGAACCTATCATACATCTATACATGGTTTGATCAACCTGTTTTCCTTGATCATCTGGTTCAACTTGTGTGGTTGGTGTCATGGGAGTGGAACATGATTTACAGTCTTGTAAAGAAAATTTGTTTAATAATTCTTTAACATATTTTGATTGATGTATAAAAGTTCCATTTGTTTGTTGTTTAATCTGCAGTCCCAGAAAGTACTGCAGTTCTCCCATTGTACTCATCTCAAATTTTGATTGCATGAGTTTCTTAAATTCATCACACAGTTTTGTGTTTGTTGAACCAAATATGATATCATCAACATATATTTGAACAAGTAAGATATGATTTCCAACATGTTTTATGAAAAGAGTTTTATCAATGGAGCCTCTTATGAAGTTATTTTTTAGTAGAAAGTTAGAAAGTGTTTCATACCAGGCCCTTGGAGCCTGTTTGAGCCCATAAAGAGCTTTGTCTAGTTTGTACACCCACTCAAGATGAGAAGGATCCTCAAACCCAGGTGGCTGACAAACATACACTTCCTCTTTTATTTTTCCATACAAAAATGCACTTTTAACATCCATTTGGTAAACTTTTATTTTGTTGGAAATGGCATAGGCCAGAAATAACCTGATGGCTTCAAGCCTTGCAACTGGAGCAAAGGTTTCATCATAATCAATTTCTTCTTCTTGAGAGTAACCTTGTACTACCAGTCTTGCCTTGTTCTTTATAATCATACCAGCCTCATCTTGTTTGTTCCTAAAAACCCATCTTGTGCCAATTGGTTGCTTGTTTGGTGGTAAGGGACAGATTTCCCAAACTTGTTGTTTTTTGAATTGAAGCAACTCATCTTGCATGGCTTGTACCCAGTTGTTGTGTTTGAGGGCTTCTTGGTATTTTTTAGGTTCCAACTGAGAAATAAATGCTGAGAAGAAGCAAAAGTTGGAAAGCTGGTTTCTTGTAAGAACACCTGATGCAATATCACCCATGATTTGTTCAAGTGGATGATCTTTGTGTTCAATCAGTTGTTGTAAACCACTGACAGGTGTTGGTGGCTCATGTTCTTCAAACAAACCACTGAGGTCTATTATATCTGGTTCAGCAGTTTCAATGTCTTCAGTAGTTGCAGGTGCTGAAGCAGATGTTTGAGTTTGTTCCTCAGTATTTGTTGAATCAGAAGTTTGTGAAACTTCTGATGGTTTGGAAGTTGACTTAATGACTGTTTGAGGAGTCCATAGTGCTGGATCCTCATCATCAAACCTTTGATCACCATAATAAGTAGGTTTTGATGAAGTAACAGTCTTTTCAGGTCCAAAATGGAAGCTGTCAAGGTCAAAAAGTTCAGCAGGATGTGCTGGAATAAGAGTGTGTTTTGACTCATTGAACTTGACATTCAGTGTTTCTTCTACTATCCTGGTTCTTGAGTTAAAAACCTTGTAGGCTTTTCTTGTGGAAGAGTAACCAAGAAAGTAACTTGAATCAACTTTGGCAGCAAACTTTGAAATAGAGTCTTTGATGATTAGAATGAAACATTGACATCCAAAAGCCCTGAAAAAGGAGATAAGGGGCTTCATGCCATGAAGAACTTCATAGGCAGTCTTGGAATGCCTCTTGACAACAAGGACTCTATTTTGAACATAACATGATGTGTTAACTGCTTCTGCCTAAAAGTATAATGGTAGGCCAGAATCAGCTAACATTGTTCTTGCTCCTTCAATTAAAGTTCTGTTCTTCCTTTCTACTACACCATTTTGTTCAGGAGTTCTGGGAACACTGAATTGTCTAATAATCCCTTTAGACAAACAGAATTCATCCGAGTTTTGTTCCTGAACTCTGTCCCATTATCACTTCTAATGGTTTTGACAGGTAGAGAATATTGCTTCTCTACTTGTAGAATGAAGAACTTGATGATTTCAGCAGCCTCATCCTTGGAAAATAAGAAGAATACCCATGTAAATCTTGAGTAGTCATCAATGATGACCAAGCAGTACTTCTTCTTACCAAGGCTCATGATCTTTACAGGCCCAAATAAGTCCATATGGAGTAGTTGAAGACATGCAGTTGTTTTTGATTCTTCAATAGACTTATAGGAGGACTTATGTTGTTTTCCCTTTAAACAGGATACACAGTGTTCTTGACACTGGTATAAAAGGTAGACCTCTGACCAAGCCCATTTTTGTGATGTTATTTATGGTTTTAAAGTTCACATGGCCAAGTCTCCTGTGCCAGAGATCAGTCTCTAAAGTTGATGCCTTTGAGAAGAAACAGGCAGTGTTGTTCAGTACTTTGTCTTTTTCAATGTCCACTGCATAGACATTGCCACATCTTTTGGCTATCAACAAAGTGTGATCTTTAATGATCTTCTCTATCAACTTATGGCCTTCTGGTGATATGATCTTGCATGCTGTCTTTGTGAAAAAGGAAGAATATCCTTTATCACACATTTGTGACACACTCAGCAAGTTGTACTCAAGGTTTTCAACCAGATTGACCTTGTCAAACTGTATTTTTCCAGAGGAGACATTGCCATGTCCTAGCACATATCCCTTAGCATTGTTCCCAAAGGATACAGATCCTTCTCTTTGACTGATAAAATTGTTTATCAGGTATCTGCATCCTGTCATGTGCATTGAGCATCCACTGTCTACATACCAAATGCTATTTAAGCCTCTGGAAACTCTCTGCATGAGATAGCAAATTAGTTAGATTTAGGAACCCAAGCCAGTTTGGCTTTGGGTTTGCTCTTGAGAACATTTACAGTTTGTTCTTGACCAAGTTGAGAAATCCATGTCTTTTTGGCAATGGATTTTTCATTAGCAGCAATGGTGGTATCCTTTTGAGGACCACCGTCAACTTTGGTCATCAGTAGTTGTACCATGTTCATGAGATCTTTAATCTCAGCAGTTTGTGAAACTGCTGATGATTTAGGTCTAACTACTGAAAGAGAATTTTGAGAAAAAGATCTTTGTTGAGATTTTGTCTTTTTCTGAGAAAAGGTTTTTGCTGGTTGTTGTTTCCTGGGAGAAAAAGTTTCTACATAATCATTTCTGATTTGTTTTCCCACAACCAGTTGTTGAGTTTTCTTGTTGTACTGAATACCTTTTCTGTATCTACAAAATTCTGTCTTGTGGTTGAACAGACCACAGATTTCACATTCTTTTGTCTTTTCTTTCAAAGACAAGTTTCTGACTGTATTGATTGGTTTTAGGTCATCAGTAGTTTTCAGGTTCTCAACTCCTGATGTAGTTGAAACTACTGATGGATTAATGTCAGAATTAATCAGTACTTCTGAAGAACTTTCTTTATGAGTTTTTAGAAAGTTTTCATGAAAAGATGTGCATTCTTTATCTTCAGAAGTTTCACCTGAAACAATTTTTCTCCCATCTTCAGTAGTTTTGGGGAAAACTCTGTTGGTGTTTCAGTGTGATTGTACCCTATGCCAAACCTAACATTTGAAGCACTTTGTTTGTTTAGCAATAGTTGGTACCCCTTACAAGATTCAACCCATTTTTCACAAGTGACCTTGGTGTTAGCAAGCTCTTGTCTGACATTTCCTAAGTCATTTATCATGATTTTAATTTGTGCTTGGGTTTCAATAGCAATGTTAGTTAATTTAGAAACTTCTTTTGTTTTTGCAGAAAGTTTTCTTTCTAAATCACATTTCATCTGAGTGAATTTTCTCTCAGAGTCATTTGCTTTCCCTTGTAAGTGCACATTAGTCTCTCTTATGAGAGCAAAAGATTCTTTGCAAGAAGTTGAACAAAGTTTTGTCAAAGATTCTTTAGATACGTGTGACAAGGCAGATTTTGAGGTGCATCCCTCAAATGCCATTAAGGCAAAGTTCTTTCTGCCAGTGTCAGGCTCTCCCCAGTTGATGTCAAACATCTTATTGTCTGCATCAGGATTACACTCAGTAGTGTCAAAAGGAAGACTACTCCAGTCAACATACCCTGAAGTAAATAAACTTTGTTGTGAGGGTTGCTGAGTCTGTGGAGGTGGTTAAAATTATTTCCAGACTGAGATTGGTTAAAGCCAGAGCTTCTACACTCTCTAGCAAAGTGTCCCAACTTTTGACACTTGTGACATCTAAGTTTAGATTTGTCAAAACCAATTTTTGTTGAACTGTTGAGTCCTGGAAACTTCCTTCCTGACCTTTTGTAAATTTTATTTTTTTTTAAACTTAACATGGCCAGTTGGTGTAGAATATCCATTTCTTCTAAGTCATCACTGCTGAAATTTTTTAAATCATCCATGATAAAACACATGTTATCAACAGTTTGACTAAAATCATTATTGTCATAACCTTGGAATGATCTTTCAGATGAGATCCGAGCAGTATGTCAATATGGTCAAAAGATCCAAAACTATTTGAACAAGTTGGTGAGTCTTGTCCCAATAGTGCTGTACTACCTGGTAGATAGTCATCAGCAGTTTTGCCAGAACTTTGTAACTTTTTCTTTTGATCAATTTCTCTTTCAAAAGTAAGTAATCTCCCATGAAGTTTTGTAAGAGTGAGGGAGCTAAAGTCTGGTGAAGATCTTAAGACTATAGAGTATGTTTCCCATTTTTCAGGTAAAGACCTTAAAAATCTATGAAGCATAGATACAGTTGTGTAGGTCTGACCATTTAATTTTAGCTCAGATATTAATGAAGAGAATCTTTCAAATTGTTGTGTTAAAGTTTCCCCATTAATGTGAGCAAAAGTTTCATATTGTTGAGCCAGGATTTCTCTGGTGTTGGCAATCACCTCTTCAGTTCCTCCAAACTATTCTTTGAGGCAGTCCCAAAGCTCTTTGGCACTATCACAATGTAATAGGCCAGAGTAGATCTTATTTGGGAGTGCCATTGCCAACATAGAGAAAGCTTTAGCATCAAGCTCAAGTTTTAGGAAATCATCATCTGTATAGTCTTTTGGGTCTTTTGGGGTTTTCTTCTTTAGTTTCAAGATTGATATTTACTGGTTTATGAGGACCATATATCACAGATTTCCAGCAACCTGTGTTGGTCTGTGATAAGGTATGTGCCATTCTCCTTTGCCAGATGTTATATTCATTTCTTACTAGCATAGCAGGTTTATTGGCAGAGCCAGTATTATGAGGATCCATTTTAAAGAGTATTGATTTGTCAAATATCTCTTAAAGTGATGGATGTTGATAAAAGTGAGCTTATAATCCTTTATTGAATATCAATAAGAGCCTGTGTCTGATTCTCAATGTGTTAGATTGATATGTGATCAGATAAACCAG
Source organism: Ambrosia x helenae (assembly GCA_030844895.1). Taxonomy (NCBI): domain Eukaryota; kingdom Viridiplantae; phylum Streptophyta; class Magnoliopsida; order Asterales; family Asteraceae; genus Ambrosia; species Ambrosia x helenae. The sequence goes on from CM061225.1 coordinate 85,852,998, forward strand.
TGCTCTGATACCAATTGTTGGATCAGTATTGCTCTTTGTATGAACTTGCTAGTGAACACTTAGGTGTTTAGCAAGTTCTTAATCAGTGAAAGCACAGCGGCATGATATGAGTTTAAAGCTACACTTATCAACAGGAGTTATTACTCCCCCTGGACGTTTGATAAAACTAAAGATAAGTATTTAATGAGAATCTAAGCAATGAATGAAAATGAACACTTAAACAGATTCTCAGTAAATGAAATGGTAATAACAATGATCAGCTTTGAAGGATTTCTGCATTAAAAATCAATGTCTAAAACAGAGGGATGAACCCATCTATTTATAGACTTTACAGATACATGAACCTTGCCAAAAAGCAAGTTCAGAGACAAGTTGCAACAAGTTGCAGTCTTGGAACTTGTACATAAAGTAAAAGTAATACTAAACTAATAAACTACTGATACAAAAGGCGGTGGAAAAGATCTTCTCATAAGTACTGATGAATGACAAACTACTGATGAGTAGTTTGTCTTCAGTAGTTCTTCAGTAGAAATGTCTGGTTTGGACTTCAGAACTTCTGATGACTTTTCTTCTTCAGTACTTGTGTAATCTCTTCTTCAGCAAAAATCATTTGGAAGTTTTGGACACCATTTCCCCAAGAACCATCTTCTTCACATGGTTATCAAACCCGTTCAGATTAATACCCAAACCCTCGGCAAAGACCGAAGTACCCCTGACCTCATCATCTAGATCTGAAAAACCTTCCTCGCCAGAGTCGCCAAATGAAACTGTCTGCGCCGCATTGTCTTCGGCACGGTGGGATTGAATGGTTTTCTGCATCAAACTTTGTCTTCTGGCTTCGGCATCATGCTCGATAATATCAACCAGGTCGAAAGGATCGCTGTTGTTAGAGAGGATGAGATCTGGAGTACAAAAAGATTTGTTGACTTCGGGTATATTATGAACAACACTCTGCACCTCACAAGTTGGAGGAGGAGGATCTCAAGGGTGGGCCTCATGACAATCCTTGAGTGGGCTAGTAACATTGGGCTGGCCCGCCAAAATATTGACATCCCCTGAATCATTCAGACAGGTCCCACCTTCGGCAAAAGGAGAATGCATATTCCCAAGACAATTATTAGCCACCTCAGAAGAAGAACCATGCATGTTTTCCATGCAAGTCCCCCTAACTTCCACCCTTTCATTATCCTCTGACGTGGCCGCCGAGTTCACTATGACGGACTTAAGCTTCGGCACCGGGATGGACAACACCGGCTCCAATCCCTGTCTTTCATCGCAAACCACCGATTTGATGACCAGAGGTATAGGATCGACCACCTGATCTTCCGAAAGACAATCCGGTAGCCAATCGACCTCAACTTCTTCGGCCCAAACTCTGAATATTTTCTCATTCCAAACGATCTTGAACTCTCATGACACTCGTTCACCATTGCTTACCATGACAGCCATCATATGTTCAGAAAAATCATAATCTTGAATAGACGCAGCAGATTTGGACAACAACCTGCCACATCTCTCTCCACCCGATTTAAAACATGTCGATCCCACAGGTTCAACGGGATACCTACCACCTTAATCCAAGCAACCCATTCAAACGTAGGTCCTCCCCATCCCACAGAAACAGTCTACTGAACCAAGTCAACCATTTGTCGTACTGAGCGTCTAGGAAGGTCCGGGCATCATCAAGAGACCCAAAAACTACCAGGACTTTCAGCCCTCCGACGTACTTCACCCTGCCTCCCCACGAATGAACAAACTCTAGCACTTCAACAAACTTTTCCAGAATCCCCAACTCTTTAACTTCCCCAATAAGCGCCTTATCTTTCCAAGCAGCCTTTGCCTGGGATACAAGAGGAGGTAAATCGATAACCGAACATGATTGCCCCGACGAATAGATACCCGAAACAACGTTTGCAAAGGACAGGGCACTAAAACCTCTATCCGGAAGGGGACCAGCAGTGACATTAATGACCGGACTGCCAGAAGCGTCCGTCACCACAGACCTAAGATCAGCACCTTTCGAACTTGAATCCAATCCATGACCACTCCTACTGCCATCCCGATTAAATTTCGCCAAATTCACCCCAATGATAGCACCATCAATGGTAACCTGACCGAGCGGTTCCACCCATTCCAAACCATTCTTGATCCCCGAAAACCTTATAAAACCAAATCTATTCCCGGCACCGTCCCTTTTCCCAGGAATATAAGCATCTTCCAGATTGTTAAAATGCTTAAAAGCATCCCACAATGATTGACCAGTGCACATCTCAGGCAGGTTGGAGACAAAAAATGACGTAGTGTTCTTCAACCTCTGAGCATGGTCCCTGAACCTCTTCTATTGTCTGTACTGATTTTTGCTGATAACTTGATACCATCTACCATCTTGACCACGAGCTCCGTTGTTGATCTTTTGTTGTTCTTCAGTCTTCCGTCGTCTAGCTTCCGAAAGGTCTGTGCAGTCCGTTGTTGATCTTTTGTTGTTCTGCAGAACAACAAAAGATCAAACACACATCCATGATAATACTATGATGTGATTATGTGTAAGACCGTCTGTTGTGGTGGGCGAGCGAGCAACCACGAGCGGTCAAACCAGCCACGTGGCTCGCACACTGCACAACACCTACAAGTGAACGACGGCGCGAGCGAGCAGGGGCGACCCTGCTTGCGTCTGCTAGCAAGGTAAGATGTGTGTTTTTATATTTTTTATTTTTTATTTTTTAGGGTTTGTTGCAAGGTTTGTGTTTGTTGGAGCAAGTGAAGAAGAAGACCTCTTTTGTTGCAGGTTTGTTTGTTGGAGCAAGTGAAGAATAAGACAATACTTGAAATAATGAAGTTTATCTTCTTTTTTTTTAACTTATTCTTTTTTATTTTATATATTTTTTTTACCTTTTCTTTTTACCCTATTACTTGTTCTTTTATTATTTTTTACTACATATCATTTTTATGAATTTTTAATTTTATGTAATATAATGTTTTTTATATTTTTTATTAATGTTAAAAAAATTTTTTGGATAAACCTGCTGCTCACCTATAGCCACAACAGCATTAGGCGAGTGAGCAGCAGCTTTATCACTCTGCCATGTCACCGCCTACGTGGCTGAATATAAGAGGATAGAGTCACTGCTCACCTCTAGCCATAACGGATAGTCTAAGTATGTTATTATATAGTGATTTGACTTGATTGTGGGTTATGTTTACTACATTATTTAAGGTATGTGTGTTGACCAGTTTTGATTGTATATAATGAAAAACATGTAATAAGCATGTACCTGATAAATTGGTGAGACCTGAGATTGATGTTATAAGCGTATTGGAGGACGACATCATTGTTAGTGTGATCAGTGTGTGATTATGATGGCTAATGAGTACTTGAGGAACTCCTGAGAATGAGAAAGAGGGACGAGATTATGGTGTTTAGTTGTTAGGTTTTTGAAACCTCAAAATCCTTTAATAACCTCTCTTTTTATAAACACCCATGGGACACCCTAATAATGTTATTGAGGGTAATTTCTTTTATCAAGGAATCACCTAATATTAACTTACGAATATATTAGTAAATGACCATTATCATATATAAATGATTGTGATGACTATAGATAAATATACCAGCATAATGTAGATTTATTCTAACAACGTAACCTGACAATAAAATCAAAACCAGCAAAACATGTAATGTGAATAATGCTATGTTAAAAGGGTGCTGAAACCTTCTAAAATTGCGTCTAAGAGCTTTCTAAGGTGATAAAAGATATAATCGTTTAATGAGATTACAAATCTCATGCTAGCAGGTTGTGAACTTTGCTTATATGAATGACGTCAAAGAACTTTACGAGGGTCGGAAACAAGCATTGATTCACACAACAAGGTTAACACTTGCATAAACCTTCTAAATAAGGTGAAATGAAAATGTTGTATTATGTGTTAATCGAATTGATTGGTGATATGCATGATTTTTTTTTAATTGAGTCAACTTATATAAAATAAAGGGAAAATTACGTAAGGATAGTAGGTAGACGGGCAACAAATTGCGCCGTCATCCCCTTCTGAATAGAAAACCCTAATCTACTGAAAACAAAGTCTCGCCCCTGAGGGGTCGACTTGGAAACTTGGGTGATTGATGTTTATATGTGTACACCGTCAGGCGTCAAATTAAGCATTTGGGGATGAACAATTGTGGATTAGAATGTGAAAAATGGGACTTAAAGGAAGTTAACCAAAGTTGAGCTGCACCAAGAGTTAACCAATGCTTGAGAGGAGTTGGCCAATCACGATGGAGTTAACCAACGCTTGAGAGGAGTTGACCAACCACGATGGAGTTGGTTTTGGGTTGTCCACCGCCTAGTTAACAACACAAGGAGTAGGAGTCAAGTCCCACCCGATGCCCAAACGAACATATATTATGGATAACTTCTATAATATTATTAAGATCAAGAAAACTACTCAAAAACTTAATTACAAAATCCTACCCAATACAAGGTATACATAGCTAACCTCACGTGTTAGACTGTAATTATGATTAGGATTGATTAACTACATAACAATTATATATGAAATATCCTATCTTAACTCAAGTAGGACTCTTAGATAATTATCCATAAATTAATTATTATGTTGTGAATTACCTTGCACACCGAAGAAACACTAACACCAATCTAAATATACTCGAAGAAGTAGGAGAATAAAGAGATGTTTATTATCAAAGATCAGTGGCGGATCTTGAACCAAACACCTGGTAGGGCCGGGCTCAATCTGGACGGGCCGGACTCAATACATGTACAGATTTTTAGTAAAATTTACACTACAAAACGAAAAAACTGGACGGGCCGAGACCCGTTGTTAGGTCCACTAAGATCCGCCCTTTAAGATCTAGGTTGTTACAAAGATGATTAAGGCTAGACGGAGTGGAGGGCGGGGATAGTGGCGTGGAGTGGGTTTTGGGCGGGAACACCGCCGCCAAGGTGGGGGGGGGGGAAGAGGGCGTTGCCCCTTTTGTGGGGAAGATCTCTGTGACACCCGGCAAATTCTGGTTAACAACGTTGTCTAGATGAAAGTCTACCTTAGCGAGTCACGCGTATATTGTACTTAACTGGGTTAGTTAAGTCGGGTTATGGTTCGGGAACTATCGGTTTAGTCTAGAGGATCATTGGATGTGAGTCTAGAGGTTCATTAGATGTCAGTCCTTAACCAAGTGTACAAACGGTGACGATCGGTAGGATCGTCAGGGCATACGGAACATACGAGTCTCGAGTCCCGGGAATTGGTGAACGAGTGTAAATATGTGTATTTACTTGTGTTATGTGTTTACAATCATTATGTGACTTGTCGGTATGTTAATATGTGTTAACATATGTTAAAACGGGGTTTAACGCGCAAAACGCACAAAACCAACCCCTATAGGCGAGTAGGGAACCTTAAGGGCGATTAGGGTCCTAATCGTGTATAAGTTTAGGCGATTAGGCCCAATCACATGCACATTCATGCGATTAGCAGCCTAATCGCGTATAACTGCTGCACAATCGCATGGAACGGGCTGGACGACTAAAAACGACTATAAATACCATACTTAACCTCCTAAACTTCATTAGACAAACCCTAGTCGTCCCATAACCCGCCCAAACACATAAACAACCTCTGGAAGGCGATTTTTGATCAAAAACACAAGGTTTCAAGCTTTAATCATCATTCTTTCATAATCCTAAGGTTTGATTCTCATCCATAACTCTTTGTAAACGTTTTTAATCAATCCCTAATGGTCCAGACCTGTTCATAAACGAAAAAGCTTTCTGAAAATCGTCAATAAGGGTTGTTAATCGGATTATAACTAATATACATGCGTTATGGGTGTGTATGATTAGAAAGCTAGGATTTTTATGATTCATGATGATGGATTGATGTGTTATTATGTTAGGTCAGAATTGATATTGATATTATGATGCTAGAAATCTCAGTAATTGGTTATTAGGGTTATGATTACGCGTGTTAGTATGATGTTGCATGCTATGTGAATGGTGTTTGGATTACTTGGTTGCATGCAGGACTGATTATACGAGGTTGAACGAAGGATTTTGGGTTAAACATGTTTAGGATAGTGTTTGGGTTGATATTGGGTAGTTACACACGTTCTGGATCTGATTTGGAGCGTTAAACGCGCGAAAAACCGGAACAGCAAGGTTACAGGTGAGTAGCAATGCTAATCGCCTATAACTCATGTGAGTAGGGTGCTAATCGCCTATAATTTCGTGTGATTAGCCCCAATCGCCTATAATTTCATGTGATTAGCCCCAATTGCTAGTAAGTTCATGTGATTAGCCCCAAATGCTAGTAAGTTCATGTGATTAGCCCTAAATGCTAATAATAACATATGGTATAGCCCCAATCGCCTATATTAGAGGCGATTAGGATTCCTAATTGCTAGTTGACCAACCTAAATGCTAGTTGACTTTTCCTAATCGCGTGTACTGCTGCTGTAAGTGTAAATTAGCATTCCGAGACCCGATTTGACATGTAGAAGCATGCTAGGAACCCCGTAACATGTCTAATAACTTGGTAACATATATTTGGATGTAATTCGGTGATACGTGAACTATGTGCTATAACTTGTTGTGCGTTAACGTATGTTAAGTGTGAATGCGTTATTGTATGTTGTGGAGCGTAAACATAACACGGGGAGTCTCGGGTCACCAATGGGATGTCGAGTCTTGTACTTTGGGTCAGTTAAACAGTCACGGTGTTTTCAAACGAACTTGGTTATGGTCTGGACATCTAGGGACTATTTAACCTGCGGGTTATTAGTCTAAGTACTTGTAACTGTCGTATGTTAGGTCGCCGCTTTACGGGACTAGCATAGCAGCTGAGTTTACTCGGGTTAAGGAGTAACGCAACTTAAGGTGAGTTTACGGCCCCTCTTTTAAACTGGTTTTATACTTTCGGGGGAGAAAACATGTGTTAAAACGATTATTTGGTAATTACTGTCATACTATGGGTTTCTATTGTGTACTACACGATCTTTGGAAGTCCCGGGGGGAAACATGAATGTGCGGGTTTGCACAACGGGGAAATGTGAATAGCGCTATTGGGAGTGACCAACCCCGCTCGTCGGCTTGGAGGGCCGGGCGAGTGCATATTGTCTCAAACAGGAACAACAGGAACATTTGGTACTTTTCGGGCACAACATCTGGTATTCGAGTTAGTAATGGTTTTCCAATCGTGGTAGTAACAAAACGTACGCCTAGCTAGCGTATACTGGTTTTCGATTTGTTATAGTATGGACAGGTGGACTTGGTACTTGGATACAAAAACCTGTAAACTCACCAGCATTTTTGTGCTGACGTAAACTTTTACATGTTTTCTCAGGTCGCTAAGGTAGCACGAATGGAACTAGGGCGCACGCGTCTGCACGGCGTCTAGCTAGAGTTGCATGATTTTACAAACATTGAACTTTGGTTTATTATTGAATAATTGTTTTGAATAAGCTTCCGCTGTAAACGGGGATTTTAAGCTATGTTTTGAAATTGCATTTATGTTCATTTAGACTTGTTTATTGTGATCGTTGGTTTGGATCCTGGTTTGTCATGCGCCTCGCGGTAAAACTCCGCAAGTGGATTTTGAGGGTGTGACAGATTGGTATCAGAGCCAATGGTTATAGTGAACTAGGACTGCATGTAGAGTCTAGTCTATAGCCGAGTCGCACACACTAGACGATCACATGGTACTAAACGTTATAGTGGTTTACGTATGGTCTTGTCGGGGTGTCTCTAAATCGTTGGTCTTTCTACGTTACATCATCCGTTCTATCTTAGGTTGGGTTACTTGTTTTCTAGGCAGTGTAGTCTATTGGAGTAACTCGTGTGCTCTTGAGATTTGTCCAAGGCTCGGATATCTCCCTTTCGCACTCCAATAGAAACACTTGTCATAAACTACCGTAGTATTACGGTGTGTAGCTAAGAGTCTATGTTCGGTGATTTGAACTTTGAACTAGGAGAACACTTGGAGGACCATGTAGAGCGGTTTATCATTTTGGGTGCACACAAAATCATAAACCGAAATGCATGGAAGCCCTAGTGAGCTCTGGGTTTGAGGGGATAGTCCTGGATTGGATCTAGCTTTGATCTTGTGAACATTAGTGGTTATCTTTAACTGCGAAACTAATTTTTTCTCGTTCTTTCTGCCAGAATCATGTCTGGAGTGCTTGGAGGACGTGGAGGTGGTCGCAATGGTGGACGTGGTGGTGGTCGCGGTGGTGCTGGTGGTCGTGGTGGAGGTATTAACCTATCGCAGGCTGATCTGAACAACTTGCTCCAAGCTGCCTTTCAGTTAGGGCACAACGGTGGTGGTAAGTTGATTCATCCATTTTCTTTGCCTCATTGGTGAACCTTGTTTACGTTACTTTTGGTTTCTCATACGTTTCATTTCAGGTGGTCCTGTTGACCCACCCCCACCCATGTGCACCTACAAGATGTTCCGGGACTGTAAGCCCCAGGAATTCTCTGGCACTGAGGGTGCGGTTAGCTTGCTTAGGTGGTTGGAGAAAGTGGAGTCAGTATTCTTGATGTGTAACTGTCTCCCAGAAGATCGGGTAAAGTATGCTGCTGCGTTATTTCAGGATGTGGCATTGACTTGGTGGAATGGTATCACCCAGAATATGGGTATTGGGGAGGCATATGCTATGCCATGGGAGAATTTTGTGCAGTTGCTGAAGCGTGAGTATTGTCCGAGGGAAGAGGTACAGAAGCTGGAGCATGAGGTGTGGAACCTCAAGATGACTGGGTCGGAAATTGAGAAGTATACTGTGAGGCGGAATGAGTTGGCAGTGCTGTGTCCCGATTTGCATGTGCCAGAATACCGTAGGATTGAACACTATGTCTTAGGGTTAGTACCGGAAATTGCAGGGTTAGTGGCTGCGGGAAATCATCCTACGTATGCAGAGGTAGTTCGATCGGCCCATAGGATGACCAACTTAAAAGTGAATGAGGGTATTTTGCCTGCGAAGGGTTCGACTGTTAAGGCCCCAGAGAACAACAAGCGCAAGTGGGAAAATGACGGGAAAGGATCTGGGTCAGCACAGCAGGGTAAAAGGTTTGATAATGGGGGTTCTTCTTCGTCGGGTAACAAGCAGGGTGGTTATGCGGGAAAACTGCCCAAATGCAACAAGTGTGGACGCCATCATCAAGGGAACTGCGACAGTAACCGTTGTCACCGCTGCCAGCGAACAGGGCATTATGCTAAAGATTGTCGGGCTACACTTCCATCGACTCAGGCTCCGACTAACAGCTCAGCTCCGACTACTCAGGGGACTACAGGGAAACAAGGATGCTACAACTGTGGTGACACTGGGCATTACAAGAAGGACTGCCCAAAACTGAAGCAGGGTGGGAACAACAGTAATGGGAACAACGGGGGCGGCGGCAGAAATGCACGTGCCTTTGTCATTGGAGCCGCTGAGGCTAGACAGGACCCTGACACAGTCACCGGTACGTTTCTTCTCAATAATCGTTCTGTTAGCGTGTTATTTGATTCTGGTGCCGACAAGAGTTTTGTATCCATGGATGTTAGTCGACTGCTAGATGTAGTACCCGTACCATTAGAAACCAAGTATATTATTGAGTTGGCCGACGGAAAAACGATTGAAGCTACTAGTGTCCTTCGGGAGTGTCAATTAGAGTTGTCGGGTTTATCGTTCCCCATCGACCTTATGCCGGTACCATTGGGTAGTTTTGACGTTGTGGTAGGAATGGATTGGTTATCTTTGTATCGCGCGGAGATTGTCTGTTACGATAAGGTTATTCGGATTCCTCTCCCTGATGGAGAATTTCTTTCTGTGTACGGTATCAAGGGTGGTGTTCCGCTAAACATCATCTCTAGCATGAAAGCCCTTAAGTGTCTTCGAAAGGGTTATCCAGCCGTTTTGGCACTTTTATCTGTTTCCTCTGTTGATGAGAAGAAGATCGACGACATTCCGGTGGTACGCGAGTTTTCTGATGTTTTTCCCGATGATTTATCTGGCCTTCCTCCTCATCGTCAAGTCGAGTTCGGTATTGATCTTGTACCAGGGGCTGCTCCTATTGCTCGGGCCCCCTACCGTCTTGCACCTCCCGAGATGCAGGAATTGTCTAGTCAGTTACATGAACTCTTGGACAAGGGTTTCATCCGACCAAGTTCTTCCCCTTGGGGAGCCCCGATTTTATTTGTTAAGAAGAAGGATGGAAGTTTCCGTTTATGTGTAGACTACAGAGAACTGAACAAATTGACCGTCAAGAACCGTTACCCTCTTCCACGTATTGATGATCTATTCGACCAGCTTCAGGGTTCTAGTTTTTATTCCAAGATCGACTTGAGGTCCGGTTATCACCAGCTGCGTGTCAGGGAGGCTGACGTTGCCAAGACTGCTTTTCGAACACGTTATGGCCATTTCGAATTCTTGGTCATGCCTTTCGGTCTCACGAACGCACCGGCGGTTTTCATGGATTTGATGAACCGCGTCTGTAAACCATATCTGGACAAATTCGTCATTGTATTTATTGATGACATTCTGATCTACTCCAAGAACGAGATCGAACACGAGGAACATCTGCGGTTAGTTTTGGAACTCTTGCGACGGGAACAACTTTACGCCAAGTTCTCAAAGTGTGACTTTTGGTTACGCGAAGTTCAATTCCTAGGACATGTGGTTAATGAACTAGGGATTCATGTCGATCCAGCTAAGATCGAAGCGATCAAGGACTGGGGAGCACCAAAGACGCCAACTGAGGTGCGGCAATTCCTAGGCCTTGCGGGCTACTATCGTCGTTTCATTCAGGGGTTCTCGAAGATTGCTCAACCCCTCACCACTCTCACTCAGAAGGATAGGAATTCGACTGGGGTGAATCACAAGAGTCAGCGTTTGAAGAACTGAAGTCTAAACTGTGTTCTGCTCCTATTTTGTCTTTACCTGAGGGCCCTGATGATTTTGTTGTTTACTGTGATGCTTCTATTCATGGTCTCGGTTGCGTGTTGATGCAACGCGAGAAAGTGATCGCGTATGCTTCTCGTCAACTCAAGGTGCACGAGAAGAACTACACCACCCATGACTTGGAGTTGGGTGCAGTGGTTTTCGCGTTGAAAATTTGGAGACATTACTTGTACGGTACCAAATGCATCATCTACACCGATCACAAGAGTCTCCAACATATTTTCGACCAACAACATTTGAACATACGGCAGCGTCGTTGGATTGAACTTTTGAACGACTATGATTGTGCTATAAAGTACCATCCTGGCAAGGCGAATGTTGTAGCAGACGCCTTGAGCAGGAAGGAATCAACTAAACCTCGTCGTGTTCGGGCGTTGCAGCTCACTATTCATTCATCACTACCTGATCAACTCCGTTCTGCTCAGTTGGAAGCTTTGAAGGAGGAAAACCTTAAAGCTGAAACTATGCACGGTGCCGACAAGCACCTAGAGCGAAGGCCTGATGGCCTGCACTATTTCGCAGAACGTATATGGGTTCCTTTATTCGGGGGACTACGGGAGCTTGTCCTTGATGAGGCTCATAAGTCCCGGTATTCTATTCATCCTGGTTCGGATAAGATGTACCAAGATCTGAAGGTGCTTTACTGGTGGCCAAACATGAGGTCGGACGTAGCCTCATACGTGACCAAATGCTTGACCTGTGCTAAGGTCAAGGTGGAATACCAGAAACCGTCGGGTCTCTTGCAACAACCTGAAATTCCGGAATGGAAATGGGAACGGATTACTATGGATTTTGTCACACAACTTCCTAAATCACCAAGCAGGAATGACAAGATATGGGTGATTGTCGATCGGTTGACGAAATCAGCTCATTTTCTTGCCATTAAGGAGACCGACACCATGGATCGTTTGGCTCGTCTTTACTTGAAAGAAGTTGTTTCTAAGCACGGGGGTACCAGTTTCTATTATCTCGGATCGCGACTCCCATTTTACTTCTCACTTCTGGAAGTCTTTGCACAAGGCTTTGGGTACCCAACTAGACATGAGTACGGCTTATCATCCACAGACTGACGGTCAGAGTGAGCGCACGATTCAAACTTTAGAAGACATGCTGCGGGCATGTGTGATCGATTTTGGCAAGGGTTGGGAAGCTCATCTGCCGTTAGTAGAATTCTCGTACAATAACAGTTATCACACGAGCATCAAGGCTGCTCCGTTCGAAGCACTGTACGGACGGAAATGCCGTTCTCCTCTTTGTTGGGCTGAAGTGGGTGAGAGTCAACTCACTGGGCCTGAACTAGTGTACGAAACTTCGGAAAAGATCGTACAGATTCGTAATCGGTTGGCGGCGGCACGGGACCGGCAAAAGAGTTATGCTGATCAGCGTCGCAAACCACTGGAATTCCAAGTCAATGACAAGGTACTTCTAAAAGTCTCACCGTGGAAGGGCGTTATACGCTTTGGGAAGCGTGGCAAACTCAACCCACGGTATGTCGGACCATTTACGATCCTGGAACGGATTGGACCGGTGGCATATCGTCTTGATTTACCGACGGAGCTCGGTAACGTACATAACGTCTTCCACGTGTCCAACTTGAAGAAGTGCCTGGCTGACGAGTCTCTCATCGTTCCACTAGAAGAGATCAAGGTCGACGATCGTCTTCGGATTGTGGAAGAACCTGTGGAGATCCTTGATTACAAGATTCGTAGCCTACGTCACAGCAAGATTCGCATTGTCAAGGTTCGATGGAACTCGAACCGGGGACCAGAGTACACTTGGGAGCGAGAGGATCAGATGAAGTCTAAGTATCCTCATCTCTTTCCCAAGGAAGCGTTCGAGTCAAGACATGTCTCTTCGACAGCTGAATGAATCTCGGGGCGAGATTCCTTTTAACGTGGGGATGATGTGACACCTCGGGTAAATCTCTCTTTTGGTTTCTACTCTCTTTTGGTTTCTATCTTTTGTTTGTTCCCTTCGTTGTTTCTTTTGTTACTTACGCAATTTTCGGGACGAATATTCTTTTAACGTGGGGATGATGTGACACCCGGCAAATTCTGGTTAACAACGTTGTCTAGATGAAAGTCTACCTTAGTGAGTCACGCGTATATTGTACTTAACTGGGTTAGTTAAGTCGGGTTATGGTTCGGGAACTATCGGTTTAGTCTAGAGGATCATTGGATGTGAGTCTAGAGGTTCATTAGATGTCAGTCCTTAACCAAGTGTACAAACGGTGACGATCGGTAGGATCGTCAGGGCATACGGAACATACGAGTCTCGAGTCCCGGGAATTGGTGAACGAGTGTAAATATGTGTATTTACTTGTGTTATGTGTTTACAATCATTATGTGACTTGTCGGTATGTTAATATGTGTTAACATATGTTAAAACGGGGTTTAACGCGCAAAACGCACAAAACCAACCCCTATAGGCGAGTAGGGAACCTTAAGGGCGATTAGGGTCCTAATCGTGTATAAGTTTAGGCGATTAGGCCCAATCACATGCACATTCATGCGATTAGCAGCCTAATCGCGTATAACTGCTGCACAATCGCATGGAACGGGCTGGACGACTAAAAACGACTATAAATACCATACTTAACCTCCTAAACTTCATTAGACAAACCCTAGTCGTCCCATAACCCGCCCAAAACACATAAACAACCTCTGGAAGGCGATTTTTGATCAAAACACAAGGTTTCAAGCTTTAATCATCATTCTTTCATAATCCTAAGGTTTGATTCTCATCCATAACTCTTTGTAAACGTTTTTAATCAATCCCTAATGGTCCAGACCTGTTCATAAACGAAAAAGCTTTCTGAAAATCGTCAATAAGGGTTGTTAATCGGATTATAACTAATATACATGCGTTATGGGTGTGTATGATTAGAAAGCTAGGATTTTTATGATTCATGATGATGGATTGATGTGTTATTATGTTAGGTCAGAATTGATATTGATATTATGATGCTAGAAATCTCAGTAATTGGTTATTAGGGTTATGATTACGCGTGTTAGTATGATGTTGCATGCTATGTGAATGGTGTTTGGATTACTTGGTTGCATGCAGGACTGATTATACGAGGTTGAACGAAGGATTTTGGGTTAAACATGTTTAGGATAGTGTTTGGGTTGATATTGGGTAGTTACACACGTTCTGGATCTGATTTGGAGCGTTAAACGCGCGAAAAACCGGAACAACAAGGTTACAGGCGAGTAGCAATGCTAATCGCCTATAACTCATGTGAGTAGGGTGCTAATCGCCTATAATTTCATGTGATTAGCCCCAATCGCCTATAATTTCATGTGATTAGCCCCAATTGCTAGTAAGTTCATGTGATTAGCCCCAAATGCTAGTAAGTTCATGTGATTAGCCCTAAATGCTAATAATAACATATGGTATAGCCCCAATCGCCTATATTAGAGGCGATTAGGATTCCTAATTGCTAGTTGACCAACCTAAATGCTAGTTGACTTTTCCTAATCGCGTGTACTGCTGCTGTAAGTGTAAATTAGCATTCCGAGACCCGATTTGACATGTAGAAGCATGCTAGGAACCCCGTAACATGTCTAATAACTTGGTAACATATATTTGGATGTAATTCGGTGATACGTGAACTATGTGCTATAACTTGTTGTGCGTTAACGTATGTTAAGTGTGAATGCGTTATTGTATGTTGTGGAGCGTAAACATAACACGGGGAGTCTCGGGTCACCAATGGGATGTCGAGTCTTGTACTTTGGGTCAGTTAAACAGTCACGGTGTTTTCAAACGAACTTGGTTATGGTCTGGACATCTAGGGACTATTTAACCTGCGGGTTATTAGTCTAAGTACTTGTAACTGTCGTATGTTAGGTCGCCGCTTTACGGGACTAGCATAGCAGCTGAGTTTACTCGGGTTAAGGAGTAACGCAACTTAAGGTGAGTTTACGGCCCCTCTTTTAAACTGGTTTTATACTTTCGGGGGAGAAAACATGTGTTAAAACGATTATTTGGTAATTACTGTCATACTATGGGTTTCTATTGTGTACTACACGATCTTTGGAAGTCCCGGGGGGGACCATGAATGTGCGGGTTTGCACAACGGGGAAATGTGAATAGCGCTATTGGGAGTGACCAACCCCGCTCGTCGGCTTGGAGGGGCCGGGCGAGTGCATATTGTCTCAAACAGGAACAACAGGAACATTTGGTACTTTTCGGGCACAACATCTGGTATTCGAGTTAGTAATGGTTTTCCAATCGTGGTAGTAACAAAACGTACGCCTAGCTAGCGTATACTGGTTTTCGATTTGTTATAGTATGGACAGGTGGACTTGGTACTTGGATACAAAACCTGTAAACTCACCAGCATTTTTGTGCTGACGTAAACTTTTACATGTTTTCTCAGGTCGCTAAGGTAGCACGAATGGAACTAGGGCGCACGCGTCTGCACGGCGTCTAGCTAGAGTTGCATGATTTTACAAACATTGAACTTTGGTTTATTATTGAATAATTGTTTTGAATAAGCTTCCGCTGTAAACGGGGATTTTAAGCTATGTTTTGAAATTGCATTTATGTTCATTTAGACTTGTTTATTGTGATCGTTGGTTTGGATCCTGGTTTGTCATGCGCCTCGCGGTAAAACTCCGCAGGTGGATTTTGAGGGTGTGACAATCTCACCGGCGGGCGGGGGGGGGGGGGGGGCTTGAAAAGCGGTGGAGGGTTTTGATTGGTCAGTTTTTTTTAACTTTAACACAAAATAATATTATTTCCTCCCCCTCCCACTCCGAGTAGTCTAAACGAGTACAAATAGACAATGAAGTCATTTTTAAAGGTAATGATTGGAAGTCGGAGCAACTAATCTTTGATTCAATATTACATTTTTCCTTTCTTTGGATTGTTACTAGAAACAAAGCAATTAAAGTATCCTGGACTGTGTGGCTTCAAAACCCACTTTCTTTTCTAACTTTGTTTTCTTTTTGTTGTTTGGTTAGCCTTTTCTAACCATTGTCTTTGAGTAAATTTTGTTTCGCCATTAAAAAATACATGTAAACTTTGTAAGATGAGTCTATTTCACTATTTGGTAATTACAGGTTCGCTAGCATGCGACATTATGAGTGACTGATATTATTTATTTGTGTTGTGATTATATGTTTATTTTATTATTACTTTTATCCGTTCAGTGTTATTTGACGTGGTTACATTTCTTTTCTACATCACAAGCTTCTAAGCTAGTTAATCGTGGAGACGTGGAGTGAAGAAGGAAGATTTATGAGTGACTCATATTATTTATTTGTGTTGTGATTATATGTTTATGTTATTATTACTTTTATCCGTTCAGTGTTATTTGACGTGGTTACATTTCTTTTCTTCATCACAAGCTTCTAAGCTAGTTAATCGTGGAGACGTGGAGTGAAGAAAGAAGATTTAGAGTTCCAACATGGTAATTATAGTTTTCTCTAAAATGGAATGATTCGTAGTTTGATTACTTGTTAACAGGTTTGTCTTTGTCTTTAATGGGTTTATGCCTTTGCAGCATCGGTAGTAGGAGGCTTCACCAAGAACCATAAATTTCTCTCTCGTCTCCAACGGACCTTCCGTCTTTTATCTCTCCTCCATCTTTTGCAAATAAAAATCAACATCATCCCTTCATGGACCATCACTAGCCACACACCTTTCCACAAGCCTCTTCTTGTCATATTTGCAAAAAATGTCACCCCATCCAATTCGACCTAATGAAACCCATGGACATGCCCTACGGAAGCTCTTATGCGTACCGTGTCATACTTTCCTTTAAAAATCGTCAAAATTCTTAAATAGGCGACCTTGTGGTAGAAAAATGTGTTTATGGCAAACAATAATTACACTAAATCAAAAGTGTCGGAATTATTAAATTTCCAGAGATGGTCAAATAACATCAACGAAAAGCACATAAAAAACTAATAGGATAACAAAAACCCTTGATAAATTTTCTGGCCAGATTGTCACTCGTAAACCTTTAACTCACATTAGTAAAAAACCAAAACTTGGGTTGTCACTTATCAAATTATTATTGTTTTATTTTTTTTTAAATAAAATAATAAAGGAAAAAAGAAAATAGAGGTTGCAATCTGACCAAACCGTTTGGTCGACCAAGTTCATGACCCAACAATCCCTAATTTTCTTAACTTTTTATGCCACTTGTCAAACTTTGGTTGGCACACTAGTTTATATTTCTAATTTTTTTTTTCTCTTAACTACTTTTCCCTAAGGGCATGTGTAGTGGGCTTCATGGGGGCGTTTCGGGGATTTATGGCGCCCCATTGCGCCCTCTACACCACACCCTTGGGCTTTATGGGGTGCTATGGGGAAATAGATCCATGTGTATAACAGGCGTTTTGTAAGAAAAAAAATTATAATATTATTTTTCTACACCTTTTTCTCTACACCCAATTAAATAATATTATTTTAATACTCATGGAGCCCTATAAAACCTCTCACACACTATCACATATTTTTCATAAAGCTCCATAAAACCTCCTAATATTTTAATCCCATAAAGCTTTATGGAGCCACATAAAGCCTCATTCACTACACATACACTAACAATTTAATTACTCAAAAACTTAGTATATTTAAATTTAAAAATAAAATTGAATATACTGTATTTCTTAGTTTTTTTTGAACGTTTTGATATAAATTTTATTAAAAAAAATAGTTTGTTAAAAAAACTATTTTTAGTATAAAATAAATATTGACATTTTAACATTTTTGCTTTTTAATCAATTTTATATTTAAAATATTGTAGTTTAAAAAATTAGCATTTTTATTATTTTTTGATAAATTTTATATAATTAATTAAACCTAAATCATATTTATATAGTAAAAATGATTTATGTTGGGTTGCTACCACATCATTTCACTGATTCACTCCATCAAAACTGTTTTTTTTTAGACAACACTTCATTGATTCGTTTATTAAATTTTCATTTAAATATAGATTTAAACTTTATTTTTGTTTTTTTATTCACACGGTTAAAACCGTCCAACCAAACAGTCAGTCAAATTTAATTTTTTCTGTTTTTGCATTCATACTGTCCACCAAATAGTCAAAAAAAAAAAAATCAATTTTGCATTTAACCTTCCTGACTAATGGTCAGGAAATTCAATTTTACATGCAACCCGTTCAACTTTTTTTTTTTGCATATAAACACACCACACCACCATGGTTAAAACACACATACACACTCACGGTTAACACCCACACCCCTCAAACTAAAACAATGACACGCTGGAACGTAGAAGAAGAAATTGCATTGGTGGTGTGCATTCAAGATGCCCAAAACAATCCTACTCTACAACGCCAACACCGCCAGGTAGAGGTGTACAAACCGGGTAACCGTTTTTTTTACTCGAGTTCAAAATCGATTTTTTTTTAAACTGGTCCGGGTTTAAAACCGGTTTTTAGTGCATAAAACCCAGACCGGTGAAACCGGTTAGGATCGGTTTATAAACCGATTTCTTCAAAAAAAAACCGGTTTGTTCCTTGGTGAAGGAAAACAGAAAAAACCGGTTTTTTAAAGCGGTTTTTTTCTTAAACCGGTTGTAAAAAAACCGGTTTCGGTTTTAATATAGGTGTTTTTTTAAAAACCAGGTTTTTTGTACACCTCTACCGCCACGGCTCAGGGAGGGACACAAGGTTCTGGGACCGTGTCCTGGCCGACTTCAACCAACAAGTCGGTGTAAACAACTGCACTATCGAAAGCCTGCAACAAAAAAGGACCGATCTCAACAATAAATGTAATCGGTGTAGCACCCTCTACAACCGCACCATGAGGGAGCACCCAAGCATTGACGCGGAGTTGGCTGTCGAGTTCATGCAGGTGGATTATGCAGCTCGTTACCGCAACAGTTTCGACCATGTCCAAGCATGGCAATTGTTGCGTCAAGTTTAAGTTTTTTATTTGTGTTTTTTTATTAATATTTTAGCATTTTCTATTTTTTTTTATGTTTAATAGTAATATATTTACGTTTGTTTTATTTAACTATGTGTTTTAGTTTCGTGTTTTATTTTATTTGTAACCGTAAAAAATAAAAATAAAAACCAATAAAATTAACTACTACTAATAGCAGAGCAAGTTGAATAGCTGCCATAAGCTAACATGAGCCGCCGTCTGATGCTAGAATGCGCCGCCACATGTCACACTACAATTGGACCATATTTTTTTACCCTGACATATGTCACGCTACTATTGGACTATATCTTTCTACCGAACAACCATTTGAACCACTGTTGGCAACCACATGTTGCTGCCACCGGGAACCCATCCGTTGAGCATGGATTTGGACTGAGGAGAATGGCGACAAAGAAACAGACACGATGTTTGAGGACAACATGATTGAGGCGGCAGGGAGTCCCCATCGTCACCGGATACTAAAACTAAAGGTTTCACCATGGCCACTATATGAAAACCTTAATGTGTTCGAAGACCAAAATAGAACGACGAATGGGAGGCAGCGGTGGATCTTGTCGGTACTGGTGGTGATGGGTATTGCGATGTGGTGGTGGTTATAGAGAGGTGTGGTGTGGTGTCTGAGAGAGAGAGAGGGGGGGGGGAGGCAAAGGATATGAAGAGAATATTGATGGCATTAATATTAATATCTATATTATCTTATTAAGGTGGAGTGATGGCTACCATAGTAATTTTGTACACCATCCAACTATTACAACAACATGTACAAGTGAATCAAGCTTATATAATAAGGGTATAATTGAAACTTTTTGTACAATTAAGACACTTAAAAGGGTATGCATGTAATTTTATCTTTGATTTTTAGTTAAAAGTTAAAATTTCATTCCATTGCTACCCTTTTCCCTTTCACCTTCAAAATTGATTATAGAGAAAGCCAAGAGACACCATTTATTCTCTAGAATTGAATGAAGCTTTCATTTCCATGTCTTAAATTCTACCTTACATCCTCTTTTCATTTTCCAAAATGGCATATTTATTCTCCAAATTTTCTTCCTAATTCTCCTGATTTCGTACTGAAATGCTTCAGTAGCTATGTTTTTTTCCAGTCGTAAAGGTATATTATGATAATACTTCGGTCTTTTGTTTAGGTGGATATGTCGAAAGTCAAGATTGATGTTATGCGGCCATGGATAGCTCACAGGGTGACTGAACTTCTTGGATTTGGGGATGAAGTTCTCATTAACTTTATTTATGGCCTTTTAGAAAAGAAGGTAACCTACTACTTTATACAATTTTATATCGACTTATTACACCATAAATATACAATATAAAGTATAAGTGTTTTCTGTCCACTAATATCAAATATCTTGGTTTGGAATGGGAACCGTCTTTATGTGGATCAGTATTTTTAAGAGAGGGCAACACTTGAATGAAAATACAAGAAACTATACGAGTCGTATGCAAAGGTGTGGATATATTATTTAGATACCTACAACTCGCATCATGAGATTGTTATTTATGGTTTATCTCATTACTATGTTTACATTGCATACTAACTTTTAGCCTTTGAATAGCCCAAACAGATTCATACGAGTTGTTTTTAATTAAATGATTATGTTACTTTTTTTTTGTAGATGTCAATACCTTGGGCAACAAATGACTTAATTGTTTGACCAAAAGCACATTTGAACCATTTTCACTAAGCTGATGTGTGATTTTAAAGAGTTAAATTAATTAATTAATGATCAGTCAATTAGGCTTCTATTTGTATAGTATTCAATAGTCAAATTCTTTAATAAAACCCTACCTTAATGGTTTTTTATTGTTAAGAAATTGCAGGTATTAAAAGTATGGGTGGAGAGATAACAGTATTATCCATAAGATCTTCAAATTGATGATTTAAAACATATTGCCCTCCATGAGGAAGTGTTTGAGATGCCGGATTTTTGGAGAGAGATGGAGGAGTGGTAGTGGTGACCATTGTTTTGTCTAATTGACCAAACTATTGAACTATTGTATTCATTGCTTTATTAGATACAAAGATCAATATTTAAAAGGGTAATAAAGTTGCATATTGAAAAATAAAGGGGCAAATAAAATCCTTTTAGTATGAAAATTCATTGATGGTCTAGAATTGTTTGTTTGGTGTTTGTATGTAATTAAGAATACATATCTATGTGTTTTATTGATTAACATTGTTATTTATTCCGTCATTTTTTTTAAAAGCATGGTTAGTGTGATTAGCAAGATCCTTTTGAGTCATTGTAATCAATAAGGATGTGAGCACAAATTTGAAGCTACAATGTCTATGGCATTTGTAGATGTGTGCTGTTAGTATTAAAATAAAGTGCTAGTGTAAATTAGATACTGATTAGTTGAGCAAAGTTGACTATGATTGCAAACAAAATGATATAATAGATCAGTAAATAGATTGCTTATATAACTACATTTAGGGGCGGCAATTATTGACACGACCCGAAAACCGACCCAAACCCGACACGAAAAAAAAGATTTGGGTCAAGTAACACGACCCATTTAAAAAACGGGTCGGGTTCGGGTCGACCCGTATTAAAATGGGTCGGGTTCGGGTTGACGCATGTATAAAATGTGTTGACCGTTAACCCGTTTACGGATTTAGAAAAAAATCTATTATATTTTTGTTTTTCTTTTTTCATTTATATTTACATGGTTAGTTATAATTGTGTTATTTTTGGCACTATATTATTTATTTGTCACACTTATATATTCACCAATAAACATTTTATTGATAACCCGCTTACAACCCAACAACCCGCTTATAACTCATGAACATGTATGACTCATTTAAAAAATATGGGTTAAACGGGTCATCTTCGGGTTGACCCGGATTTTATCTGGGTCGGGTTAGGGTTGAAAATTTTGACAAAAATAATAATATGGGTCGGGTTCAAGTTGCACATTTCAACCCATCAACTCGCAACCCGTAAACCCGACAACCCATCAACCAGAAACGATTGACACCCTAATGTCAACATTTGATATCAGTTGGGCACCCGCTACAACGCGCGGGCATTCCTACTAGTATGTAATAACATAAGTGGAAGTGTTAAATGGTTTTGTGAAAAACCATGGACAAATTTTTAAGGGTCAAATGGGTTAGGTTATTGTTGATTTTCAATATTATTTTTTTGGAAGCAAGTTTTTTTTTTAATATTATTAAATCACAATATTGACGATAATAATAATAATAACAATATAATCTAATTTTATAATAATTTGGTTTTAAGTCGGTTAATTTCTAACCGTCGTTAGGTAGCTGATTTACTATTCCTCGTTAACTTCTAACCACGTTTTTAATAGTAACTAACATAGTTAGTACTTCCCGTTAATTGATGATTGTAAATTTCAACGCTGAATTGGTTGTTTGATTATATTTGAATACCGCATTTTAAAAACCAACATGAAAAACGTGTTATTTGATTATATTTGAATACCACCTTTTAAAAATCAATATGAAAAACTCATAACACGTGTGTGTTAATACTCTTAGTTAAATGAAAATATAAATACAAAAACGGTACCCAAACCATGATGAAACTCACGAATGATGGGGTACCTGCGAACCTTCCTGGTTGTGTCCCGTCCCATATTAGATTGTGAATGGAGATAGTCCTAAAGTCACAAACAAACACCCTCCCCTTCTCATTTTCGACCATCCTCTCTACCCACCTCTCTCTCCCTCTAAATGTCTTGTTATCTCTCCGCATACACGTCCACTTACTCGACACCAGCACCACCATTATTTCAAAACACAATTCCGACCAACATGTGTAAAATCGATGATATAATTCATATTTATTTTCTTTTTTATATTTCTTGGTCCCACTACCTTAAGATATTTTGTTCGTTTTCAGACCATGTAAATTGGGTACACCTAGCTGAGTCACTACTACTAGTGCAATGCCAAGGCGTTCCCAATAGCAAGTGCTTTTTATTATCCCATATAGAACAGAAGGCTATATCCTTGAGTGGGCCAAATCTATCCTTTAGGATATATTATACCAAGGGACTGTATCAAATTGATACTAAGGCGTACTGAAAATATGTCTCTTTATAGTTACCAGAGGTTGAAGGTTCCACTTGCATAGCGGACAAAAGTGTAATCATGCAGATTAGAAGTAATATTAGTGGGTGATGAGTCGTTCTAATATATGTGTGCGAGTGCGTACACACAACCCATATATGTGTACGCACGCACACACCACACACATATAGGGTATAGATCCTGAGAGACGACTTGACAAATTGAGAACTAAGATAACCATTCTAGATCACACATTTCTCTCAGTCTTTTTTTTTTTTTTTTTTGCTAAATTGCAGCTTTTCTTGCAAGAATGTATATATTTTTGCTTTATACATATGTGTATATTCTCATTTTTTTAGTTATGCATATGTGTATATTGTCAAAAAAATTTTTTTAAATTATAACACGTATAGACACGTATGTGCATTAAAATAACATGTTCTTACCCACAATTTTCCTTTCTATACAAGTATGTGAAAATCATTTCTACTTAAAAATTAAACATGTATGTACAATACTAATT
Organism: Ambrosia x helenae; assembly: GCA_030844895.1. Classification (NCBI taxonomy): domain Eukaryota; kingdom Viridiplantae; phylum Streptophyta; class Magnoliopsida; order Asterales; family Asteraceae; genus Ambrosia; species Ambrosia x helenae. The sequence goes on from CM061225.1 coordinate 85,876,463, forward strand.
TTTATAGTTTTAGACAATTATATACATATATGTATAACTGCAACAAAATAAAAATCTTGTATGAAAATGGGATAATTAGCAAAAAAAAAAAATGCCTTGGAGAAATGTGTGATCTAGAATAGTCCTCTCAGTTCTCAATTTAGCCAAAGGTTGTCAAATGACCCAAATCCTAGATATATATAGGGGAAAGTTAATTTAAGAACACCTATATTTCGTGCGAACCGCGAGAACGCCATCTAAAACCATTCAAATTCAAAAAAAATTTACACTTATTTTTATTAATAAAATACAATCTCAAAAACACAATTTACGCGTAAAAATTCAAACGTATACGGAAATAAATTGTTTTAACACATGTGTAAATTTACTGTTTATACATGTGTAAACTGTTTTATTTAAACATGTGTAAAAAGATAATTTTAAAGTGCTTTTGCAAGAAAAGATTAATTATTTCAAAAGAAAATTCATCTATTAATGTTGTATTTTGATTATAATGAGGTTTGTATTAAAAAGGTTTTTATTTTGATTGATTATTTTACTTGTTCTCACGGTTCTCACGATATTTAGCGTTCTCAAGATAACCTTCCCCTATATATATTATAATCACTTATTTTTTCAAGTTCACATATCTAGATTTATTACACGTTTAAAAGTACAAATAAATTTGAGTTTATTTTTTTTAGATATGGGTGTAGTGTTCTTACCAAGTAAGCAGATCTTAATGGGCAATTATTCAATTGGGTTTCTATAGATAATTCTTTTTATTTGAACGATTCGTAACGGGTATTATTTTTGTTACAATGTATTGAACGGGTTGAAAAAAGTGACTAACTTTCTGTCCAAAACATTGTAAACTAAGAGAGATGAAAAGTTTAAAAAAAAAAAACCAAGAAAGAGAAGAAAAAAAAAATCCTTAAAATGTACTAATGCTACATCAGTGCCTACATGACAATTGACAAATACATCATCATTTACTGTGTATCGTTGTTAAAAAAAACGATGGCAAAATGGCACAGTAGTACAATGTGTTTATCCTCACCAAAGTGATACGCGTTGAACAACACAAACAATAGATGAATTGTAGATTTGTAGGAGGTCCATGGAAACAATAGATGTCACACCCCGACTTTTCCCTCGTCGGATGCGACGTTTGGTGCCTTTGCCAGCGCAGCGGAAAGATGCATCTAAGACTCTTATATCCTGAACGCCATTGCTAACCCTCTAGGATCCCCGATCCCAATATGCCGACTACTCCAACCGTGCCGTTACCAAAGTTTAAACCTGAAAGACATACTTAAAAAGTCAACATAAAGCTGGTGAGTTCATAAGTTTTGCACAAATAAGTCCACAAGTTTTTTATAAAAGAGTTTCCATAAGTCTGAAAAGATCATTCCCGTTAATACTATGTCATAAGAACGTTAGCTAGACGTTAAGTGTTTTTACTACTACGGTTGGGAACCCATTACTAAACGTGTCCAAAAGTTGATACCAGCCCAGATGACTGGGCTACCGATGCCTCGGTAACCCGATAGGTAGAGACAATATGCACCCGCCCGGCCCCGCCGTCGAGTGGGGCTTGTGAGGCCACAATAGATCTATCCACATTTCCCTCGTTGTGCATGCCAGCACATTCATGGTTTCCCCCTGGGACTTTCCATAAAAGCCGTATAGTAATATAAAGTGCCCATAGTATAACATGATCTTTAAAACGATGTAAATAGTACTCATGTTTCTTTCCCGAATGTAAAACCAGTAACAACAGGGTCGTGACACTCACGCGCCCGTCTCATTTTTTCAAAACTTTGTTTCGTTTTAAGTTCCTCAGTTTTCATAAAAGAAGCATGTCTTCCACCCCGTAAACATTTATAAAACAGTAAAAAGTGGGGTCATGAACTCACCTCAATTTCCATGCTAAGCTAGCAAATAAAGTCCAAGCCTCGACCGGCTTCCTCGTGCCCTATTACAACAAAGGACACCTTAAAGTCTAACACATATAAACCTAGCCTATTATCCGGCTAAAAGACGGTTTATCCAACTATCTAGACTCGTGTGTATAACTCGAGTACTAATATGCTTTAACTCGACGAACCGATCGTGACTTATCTTACTTATGCGTTAACACACGACATAGTACCCAAGTTGCGCACTTGTCACTATTCGTGTGCACACCACGTTGGACTATTTTATGAAACGTATAACTTATCCCGAGCCGTAGCTCGTCTCGTCAGTCAAATAAATGCATTTGTCTTGTACGTTTACTTTTAGGAAAATACACTTGGCAAAAAAAAAAATATAATTCTTATAGTTAATAATTTCCCATTAATAATAAATGCTACATAAATTCCTAAAATCCGACATTTAAAGTATTCGAATCTTTGTTTTGCATAAAGCTTTTCCAAGTAAATACGACGCTTATATATTTTTGAATACGAACAATAAACATAGTTTCGTTGTCGAAAACCTTTCAAAAGCTCGTCATACTTGATGATTGACAAAACTATATGTATTTGTTTCAAAATATTGTCCGGGATTCACTTATTATTGTTACAAATATCTTTATTAAGACGCTTGGAAATTTATTTATAAGAACATACACAACGGTATTAACTTAGCCGCGCTTTGGATTTTATAAAATTTCGGCAGAGTCTCCTCTGTTTTTGTACGAACCAGACAACGCAAGTTGTCTAAAAATTCCCAAAATCAACTTCAAAACACAAGACAAACAAATCTATTTATCCGAAATTCCCAATCAACGAGACTTATACATTTTGACGCTTTTATATAAACCACGCTTATTTGTATAAATACACAAAACAATATATATATTATAGTCCAACCAATTTAGTCCGATATCGATTTTATAAGTCACGCCTTTTAGTCACTTTTACCGGTCGTCCGATATAATATGTAGTTAACATTTATTATTATTATTCGGTCCGTTCGCGAGTCAAAACTATTTCGTTCGAATCAATATATTTATAAATATTTATAATATCCACAATAATAATAACGAACACGAATTAAAGTATACCGATTTGTACGCGCGTAAACCGAAGCCAACTCGAACCGAACCAGATCTGACCCGTTGACCAAGTTTGACCGAAGCTTGACCAACACCGTGCTCCGTACCCCGAAACCCGAGCCGACCAGATCTGACCCGGAGTACACGAATCTGACCCGAGCTACTTGACCCGAACAAAACCCCGAACCGAATCCACGAGCGTCTGACCCAACCCAACGGATCTGCACAATCAACCGAGCACCACCACCACCACAAACCTGACCCGATCTATTACCTCCACCTGCAACCACCACCGCCGCCGTCACCTCTCCAGCAACAACCATAACCATAACCACCATCCCGCACCGCCTTGAACCACCACGAGCACCACAGCCCAACCATCACCGGCCCCTTCAACAACCACCAACCCGTCACCCCTTGAACTGAGCCGTGCCACCTTGAACCCGAGACCCAAACCCGATCAGAACCCAACCAACCCAACCCGGCCCCCGTGGGCTTCCCGAGCCACCACGCCGCCGCCACCACCCCTGCTCGACCACAGAACCACCACCAAGGTCTGACCCGAGACCACCCTGAAACCGGGTCTGACCGGCATGTGCGAACCAAAACCCGAATAACCAAACATACCTGGTCCTTGAACCCGCCGGATCTGCACCTTCCCTTCGCAAAAACACCACGCCGGAACCACTTCGTCGGGCCTTCCCTTTTTCCGGTTATAACCACCACGCAGCCACCACCAAGAGTGGTGGTGGTCGGCTGCAGCAAGGAGAGGCAGAGGGAGGGAGATTGTAGAGAGAGAAAGAGAGTTTTAGAGAGAGAGTAGAGAGAGAGAGAGAGAGCAGCGAGAGAGATGAGGGGGGGGGGGGTATGGCTGCTGAAATGGGATGGAAGGAGGAGGTTATAAGCTTTTATAGTTAGGGTTTTGGGGTAGGTGAGTTATACCGCGTGTCGAACCCGTTTTAAACATAAACGCCTCGGTTTCTATTCTAGGCCCAATAATAAATTATAAAAAGTAGTCGGTTTTGTTCGAAATACAAAACCGAGTATAAATATAAATATCTTCGACGTCCGACGCGTGTTTTCAGAACACGCGTTTAAATCGCGTTAATTAAATCGGTCGCAGTTTCGATCGTAAAAACAGTCAGTAAACTTCCGAAACTTAATAATTAGAAATATTTAAAATAAATATTTAATTTTTAATAATAAAAATCACATCGGTGTAGATCGGAAATTGCCGGGTGTCACATCCTCCCAATGTTACAGGAATTTTGTCCTCAAAATTTGAGATAGGATATCATCCAAGAACCAATGGTAGTATAACAAAATAGTCAACGAACTTGACGGTACAAATGACACGAGATAAAGTTTCAGAATCAACTGAACGCAAAGTGTAAACAATAACTTTGTCAACAAATACTATTGGCGCACCTCAAACGAAGCAACTAGTGCACCAACTTTTCATTACACACCACAAGGTGTGTCTGCATTTAAGGCAATAACAAACAAGTTGATGAAAGTGAGACATGTCAATAAAAATCATTCGTTATTCCAAGTAGGTTGAATATTCACCGCAAGGTGCTGTATCAAATTCCAACAATTCGATTCAACTGAAATGTCGACTTTAAAGAAACTCATCGACGAAGTATCAAAGGATTCATTGCCCACAATGGCCTGACATAGCAAGACTAGAAGACAAACATTACGAGCAACGTAATGATAAAACAAATCATTAATGAACCAATTGTTCGATGCGAAGCCCTACAATGGACCTTCACAGGTTTAAAGAATTCAAACATATGACAATTGACACGTGTACAAAAATACGTGTCTAATTTGGTGAAAAGAATAAGGAATCAACGAAAATTAAATTCCTTTACGATTGAATGTTGAAGGCCACAAATACAAAAGAAGAGAGATGTAGATCGTACTCAAAAGATATAACTAGGTTCTACAACATGAACCTTAGAAGTTCAAGAAACAAGATCATCAAGATTTTAAACTGGTTTAAGAAAAGCAAGGTCACAAATGACACGAACATGGGAGAATCGACAATCACGTCCGTAACAACAAAATAATGAAAAACCCTTATCTATTATTTATATATATAAATATATATACAACGACACATAGGATACCCTCATGATAGAATTTCCTAGAACTATCAGGTGCCTGTAAATTTGCAATAACGTGACGTCTACGTTATCAAAAATTTTACCTCACCAGATCATCCTATTAACCTCCATCATAAGTTGTATCACGAGCACTCGTCACATTCATATAATAACACGTATATATATACCACATAATATAATGTTCGTCGTGTGCGCCACCTTTCCGAGTGCTCTTCCCGTCCGCATTCCCGCTTCTCAGCATCATCAGCAAAACGAGGTGCCTCATCAAGACGCCTTCGGCCCAACCCGACCTTGATGACATAGCATACTCCGAACCAGGGATGTGAGACCGCAGATGCTGCAACGATCCCTTTGCCAACTCGTCCAACTAACGCGACACGTGTGAGCGTTCTAGATACGTCCAAGCTTGAGTCGACAACCATCGGCGATACGTATTATATATACTTTACATAAATACACGTAGTATACAACAAGTAGATTGTTCCTCATACCAAGAAACAATGACTCAGCTAACTCTATGTGAATAACCGCTCTGAAGTCTAAAACGATGACTCGCCAGTCACCAGTGAGGTATGCCTAACCACTACATACCAATGTCCTTTCTATATACCACTATAGAAAATACCGACTTCCTATTCACATAAGAAAAACAAATGTTCCTTGCGCCGAAGGAATGTACGCTGAGCTAGTGTGATACACTAATAGTCATGTAACATACTTGGCAACGGTTGGAATACCAGTTCCTAGGCGTTCATACTAAATATCATGTCTTAGAAATTTTTGGTCCCAACTTCAAAACAAACTCAGGTTAAAGCCTAGATATCTACCCAGACACCTAGTTCGCTAAAACCTATGGCTCTGATACCAAACTGTCACACCCCGACTTTTCCCTCGTCGGATGCGACGTTTGGTGCCTTTGCCAGCGCAGCGGAAAGATGCATCTAAGACTCTTATATCCTGAACGCCATTGCTAACCCTCTAGGATCCCCGATCCCAATATGCCGACTACTCCAACCGTGCCGTTACCAAAGTTTAAACCTGAAAGACATACTTAAAAAGTCAACATAAAGCTGGTGAGTTCATAAGTTTTGCACAAATAAGTCCACAAGTTTTTTATAAAAGAGTTTCCATAAGTCTGAAAAGATCATTCCCGTTAATACTATGTCATAAGAACGTTAGCTAGACGTTAAGTGTTTTTACTACTACGGTTGGGAACCCATTACTAAACGTGTCCAAAAGTTGATACCAGCCCAGATGACTGGGCTACCGATGCCTCGGTAACCCGATAGGTAGAGACAATATGCACCCGCCCGGCCCCGCCGTCGAGTGGGGCTTGTGAGGCCACAATAGATCTATCCACATTTCCCTCGTTGTGCATGCCAGCACATTCATGGTTTCCCCCTGGGACTTTCCATAAAAGCCGTATAGTAATATAAAGTGCCCATAGTATAACATGATCTTTAAAACGATGTAAATAGTACTCATGTTTCTTTCCCGAATGTAAAACCAGTAACAACAGGGTCGTGACACTCACGCGCCCGTCTCATTTTTTCAAAACTTTGTTTCGTTTTAAGTTCCTCAGTTTTCATAAAAGAAGCATGTCTTCCACCCCGTAAACATTTATAAAACAGTAAAAAGTGGGGTCATGAACTCACCTCAATTTCCATGCTAAGCTAGCAAATAAAGTCCAAGCCTCGACCGGCTTCCTCGTGCCCTATTACAACAAAGGACACCTTAAAGTCTAACACATATAAACCTAGCCTATTATCCGGCTAAAAGACGGTTTATCCAACTATCTAGACTCGTGTGTATAACTCGAGTACTAATATGCTTTAACTCGACGAACCGATCGTGACTTATCTTACTTATGCGTTAACACACGACATAGTACCCAAGTTGCGCACTTGTCACTATTCGTGTGCACACCACGTTGGACTATTTTATGAAACGTATAACTTATCCCGAGCCGTAGCTCGTCTCGTCAGTCAAATAAATGCATTTGTCTTGTACGTTTACTTTTAGGAAAATACACTTGGCAAAAAAAAAAAATATAATTCTTATAGTTAATAATTTCCCATTAATAATAAATGCTACATAAATTCCTAAAATCCGACATTTAAAGTATTCGAATCTTTGTTTTGCATAAAGCTTTTCCAAGTAAATACGACGCTTATATATTTTTGAATACGAACAATAAACATAGTTTCGTTGTCGAAAACCTTTCAAAAGCTCGTCATACTTGATGATTGACAAAACTATATGTATTTGTTTCAAAATATTGTCCGGGATTCACTTATTATTGTTACAAATATCTTTATTAAGACGCTTGGAAATTTATTTATAAGAACATACACAACGGTATTAACTTAGCCGCGCTTTGGATTTTATAAAATTTCGGCAGAGTCTCCTCTGTTTTTGTACGAACCAGACAACGCAAGTTGTCTAAAAATTCCCAAAATCAACTTCAAAACACAAGACAAACAAATCTATTTATCCGAAATTCCCAATCAACGAGACTTATACATTTTGACGCTTTTATATAAACCACGCTTATTTGTATAAATACACAAAACAATATATATATTATAGTCCAACCAATTTAGTCCGATATCGATTTTATAAGTCACGCCTTTTAGTCACTTTTACCGGTCGTCCGATATAATATGTAGTTAACATTTATTATTATTATTCGGTCCGTTCGCGAGTCAAAACTATTTCGTTCGAATCAATATATTTATAAATATTTATAATATCCACAATAATAATAACGAACACGAATTAAAGTATACCGATTTGTACGCGCGTAAACCGAAGCCAACTCGAACCGAACCAGATCTGACCCGTTGACCAAGTTTGACCGAAGCTTGACCAACACCGTGCTCCGTACCCCGAAACCCGAGCCGACCAGATCTGACCCGGAGTACACGAATCTGACCCGAGCTACTTGACCCGAACAAAACCCCGAACCGAATCCACGAGCGTCTGACCCAACCCAACGGATCTGCACAATCAACCGAGCACCACCACCACCACAAACCTGACCCGATCTATTACCTCCACCTGCAACCACCACCGCCGCCGTCACCTCTCCAGCAACAACCATAACCATAACCACCATCCCGCACCGCCTTGAACCACCACGAGCACCACAGCCCAACCATCACCGGCCCCTTCAACAACCACCAACCCGTCACCCCTTGAACTGAGCCGTGCCACCTTGAACCCGAGACCCAAACCCGATCAGAACCCAACCAACCCAACCCGGCCCCCGTGGGCTTCCCGAGCCACCACGCCGCCGCCACCACCCCTGCTCGACCACAGAACCACCACCAAGGTCTGACCCGAGACCACCCTGAAACCGGGTCTGACCGGCATGTGCGAACCAAAACCCGAATAACCAAACATACCTGGTCCTTGAACCCGCCGGATCTGCACCTTCCCTTCGCAAAAACACCACGCCGGAACCACTTCGTCGGGCCTTCCCTTTTTCCGGTTATAACCACCACGCAGCCACCACCAAGAGTGGTGGTGGTCGGCTGCAGCAAGGAGAGGCAGAGGGAGGGAGATTGTAGAGAGAGAAAGAGAGTTTTAGAGAGAGAGTAGAGAGAGAGAGAGAGAGCAGCGAGAGAGATGAGGGGGGGGGGGGGTATGGCTGCTGAAATGGGATGGAAGGAGGAGGTTATAAGCTTTTATAGTTAGGGTTTTGGGGTAGGTGAGTTATACCGCGTGTCGAACCCGTTTTAAACATAAACGCCTCGGTTTCTATTCTAGGCCCAATAATAAATTATAAAAAGTAGTCGGTTTTGTTCGAAATACAAAACCGAGTATAAATATAAATATCTTCGACGTCCGACGCGTGTTTTCAGAACACGCGTTTAAATCGCGTTAATTAAATCGGTCGCAGTTTCGATCGTAAAAACAGTCAGTAAACTTCCGAAACTTAATAATTAGAAATATTTAAAATAAATATTTAATTTTTAATAATAAAAATCACATCGGTGTAGATCGGAAATTGCCGGGTGTCACAATAGATGAATTGTAGATTTGTAGGAGGTCCATGGGCGGTTCAAAAAAATAGTAAAAAAATCAAAATTTTAGAGACACCTCAAGGCTCAATCTCATTGTTTGTGGGCCTTTGTAACTTCGTTGTTCCCATTTGCCAACCTCCTTCAACGGAAAGAGGTAAATATGATTCCGGGCCGCAGTGTAGTGTCATGTGGACAAGAAAAGGGCCTTTTAATAGATGGAGTTGGGCCAATTGGTCTTCATGAATCTGACTTAAATTCCTCCTACTATAGTACTATCTATACCATGAAGGGCACGTTGGGCCTGTTTTTGAGGTCAATGAAGTGCAGGCAAATATGCTAATGGCATCATGAGTCTTAATAGTGGGTACGGGATTACTAATCGCATGTCCAAATGCCAATCAAATGGCCACTATCCTCAATAATTTTACTATGGCTAATAGGGATGAAAAAAAACCTTAAGTTACGGATATACCTGAAAACCAAAACATATGGGACAGGTATACTCAAAACTTGATGGGTGTGGGCCGGGTATAAGGTTAGTTTTAAAAGTTTTCACGGGTTTGGGACGGGTATAAGATTAGGTGATACCTGACCTGATTAACCGATTACCCGAAACCACATACCCATCTACCCAAACTATATACCCAGAATTTTTTTATACTTTTACTTTAGTGATTTATTTTAGTCTCATTACGTGAAAAAAAAAATCTTTTGGAATATATATGTGATAATATTATTTTTATTTTGTATATTGTGTAGGGTATATACATGGAACTATATAAAAGAATATAAAGTTATGATTTATTTATTATAAAACTTATATATGTAATGTATATTTTAGTTTATAATAGATGTTATATTAATAAAAATTAAATCTAATAATTATAATATTGAAAAAAATGAATCTGAAAATCCCAACGTGTATCTTTTAACAAGTTTACGGGTATACTTGATATCCAACAGGTAATTGCCCGAGAGGCCGGGTTTAAGGCACGATTTTAAAAATGGGTATGTATGATTAGCTAATTACAAATTTTCCTTGATTAAGAGAGTTCAGAGAAACGCTTACTAGAAAGATTCTTAACGATATTCTTTTTGTGTTTATCAAAAATCTGAAAATATGTCATTCAAAAAAAAATCTGAAAATATATTAGGAAAGGCGCAAAATATTATTGAATCTGAAGTTCTGGTTCCATGAGAAGTTTTAAAGTTTACATATGAGGAAGTGTTGTCAAGGTTGAAACAAATAATTTTTCAAAATGCAATTAATTTAAAAAAATAATTATATATATAGAAATAAATAACACATCATGTGAGCAGGTGTTATCAAGGTTCACCCATCTAGACTCTAGAGCAGGCAGTGATGCGTTCCGTTAGTTTAAAAAGTTCACACATACAAAAGCCCTGTCTAACTAAGTTTCTTGCCGTCTCTTGTCATGTATGTTAATTTCTTGCTAGCCATGGTGTCAGAAATACATGATATCATGAACTAAAACAAATATTTATTGAATGAAATCAAAGACGAAGAACAGACTCCAACAAATCTTCCTAAATATTACAACTGGAAGATTTACAAAAGACTCTATAAAACTCTCTAAACTCTCAGATCATTGTGATCATACACTAGACAAAATGATTAGATCTAAAACCAGAATACAAGATGTAAACTCAACAATGTAAACTGAAAACCCTAATCGCCTAAGTACAGGAGAGATAACCAGAGAGAATAATGTGAACGAATAGTGATGAATGATGAGAGAGAAGCTGACACAAAGCTTTTATATCAGACTCTAGAACCATCTGATTGTGTTAGTTGTGAACGGTAGAGATCATCCTTCAAATAATAATCGTGTGGCCACGATTACTCCTGATCACCTCACACGGATTGGGCCCTTCTTTATTATAATAGCATGACATTATGGACCAGCCCATTTACCATCAGTAGTGTATGATATGGCCCACTAATTGTGTTAAGAGAAGCTGACACAAAGCTTTTATATCAGACTCTAGAACCATCTGATTGTGTTAGTTGTGAACGGTAGAGATCATCCTTCAAATAATAATCGTGTGGCCACGATTACTCCTGATCACCTCACACGGATTGGGCCCTTCTTTATTATAATAGCATGACATTATGGACCAGCCCATTTACCATCAGTAGTGTATGATATGGCCCACTAATTGTGTTATATCAGCCCAGTAATATCAAAACGTGTAACAGACTTGCAATAGACAATAAAACCTTCAAGCTATATCTTTGATCATCATATCCTGAATATCTACCAGCTATACCTTGATCATCATCTATCTACCATCTACATCTTGATCACTGAATCCTGCAATCATACTTATGCAAGATGTTCAAGTCATAGCATTTATAAACATATTATTAGATTGACCAAAATATGATACTTATCATTTTGACACCCCCCTCAATCTAATAACCAAATGGTCAAACATGTTGAGTTTTTTGCATAACTCAAAATGTTGTCCAGGACCAAGACCTTTGGTCATTATATCAGCAACCTGTTGATCAGACCTAATATCACATGTTTTAATTACACCTTTTGAAACTAAGTCTCTTAGAAAGAAAAGATCAATTCCAAAGTGTTTTGTCTTATCAAAAAAACACTGGATTAGCAGCTATTGACAAAGCAGACTGATTATCACAAAATAAAGGCACTGGCAACTGTGGGACTATTTTAAATTCTTGCAACAAGTTAAGAACCCACATTATCTCACAAGCAGTTGCACAAAGAGCCCTATATTCTGCTTCAGCAGATGACCTAGACACAGTTGGTTGCTTTTTACTTTTCCAGGATATCAAACAAGATCCTAGAAAAATACAGAATCCTGTTACAGACTTCCTGGAATCTACACATTTGGCCCAATCTGAGTCCGAATATGCAGTTAACTCAAAACTAGACCCTTTTGAAAACAATATACCTTTTCCAGGATCCTTTTTCAAATACCTTAACAATCTTAAAGCAAGTTTCAAATGACCATGTAATGGTCTATGCATATACTGACTCAACAGATGAACAGAATATGAAATATCAGGCCTAGTGTGAGACAAATAAATCAACTTACCAATCAATTGTTGGTATCCAGTTATATTGTCTAACACATCCATCTTATTTTCACACAATGTAGTAACAACATGATTAGGCTCCATTGGACTGTTGACTGGTTTGCATGCAAGCATACCATACTCAGTCAAAAGATCTAAGCAATATTTCCTTTGTGATATGCATAAACCTTGTTCACAAGGAATAACCTCTATGCCTAAAAAATATTTTAGCTCCCCAAGATCTTTAATTAAGAACCTTTCTTTTAACCATGTTTTAACTTTATTTATTTCATCAACAGAGTTACCAGTTAGCACTATATCATCAACATAAACTAAAAGAACCACAATAACAGATTCAACAGTTTTAATGAACAGAGAATAGTCACATTTGCTTTGTTTAAACCCTAACTCAACCAAGACTCCTACTAACTTTTCATTCCACATCCTAGGAGCCTGTTTAAGGCCATACAAAGACTTTCTAAGTCTACATACTTTATTTTCCTGTTCAGAAAAATATCCCTCAGGAAGTGCCATATACACTTCCTCATGTAGATCACCATACAGAAAAGCATTGTTAATGTCTAACTGAAACTGTTTCCAGCCATTCTGAACAGCCAGAGACATGATGCACTTAACTGTAACAAATTTAACCACATGAGAAAATGTTTCATCAAAATCAATCCCCTCCTTTTGACTATAACCTTTAGCCACTAACCTAGCCTTAAACCTTTCTATTTCACCTGTAGATTTGTACTTAATCTTATATATCCATCTACATCCTACAATACTCCTACCTTTGGGAAAATCTACAATTTCCCAAGTTTGATTCCTATTAAGAGCTTCTATTTCTTCATTCATAGATGTGACCCAATTAGGATCTTTAACAGCTTCTTTGAAGTTTCTAGGTTCTAGACTCTTATTTAAGGTAGTAGCAAAAACTTTGTTATTATAGGACAGATTAGCATAGTTAACCACCTTTTCTACCCTATACTTGACTTTCCCTTCAATGACAAAGTCATCAAGTCTTCTAGGGAAAGTAGAACTCCTACTAGACCTTTTAGTACTGGATTGAGTTAATTGGTCATTGCCATTACCCTCAGATATAGTATGACTTTCACTGCCATACTTCACATGCTCAGCCCTGTCATTCCCTAAGTCCTGCTGTGAGGAACATGAGGGTTGTTCTTGATTATCAGCAGTTTCAGAGGGAGACTGCTGAGACCCATATGTATCTGGCTCAGTCTTACCTAACTCCCTTCCATCATCATCGGGCACTTGAAAATTTTTGGATGTTTCATTATCATATAGATCAAAAAAGTTTAATGAATTAATTTCTAAATTTGTATTTTCATTGTTATTTTCAAAAACTATTTTTTCTTTAAAAGGAAAGATATCTTCAAAAAACTTTACATCCCTAGAGAAAAAAATGATTTTATTTTCTAAACTGTGGAGTTTATATCCTTTCTTTTCAGTACTATAACCTATGAAAACACATTTTTCTAACTTACTTTTTAGTTTGTCTAATTCATTTAAAACAGTAACAAAACAGAGACATCCAAACATTTTCATATGACTCAGGAAGGGCTCAAAACCATATACTAATTCATATGGAGTTCTACCATCAAGCACAGAGGAGGGAGTCCTATTGATTAAGTAAGAAGCAGTTAGTACACATTCAACCCAAAACCTAACAGGTAAATTACTTTGAAAAAATAAGGCCCTAGTGACATTCAAAAGGTGTTTGTGTTTCCTTTCAACCACCCCATTTTGTTGGGGTGTGTAAGCACAAGTTGTTTGATGTAAAATACCATTAGTTTTACAGAAATTAGACATTTGATGGTTTATAAACTCCAAACCATTATCACTTCTAAAACATTTTACAACCTTTTCAAATTGTGTTTTTAAAATTTTAACAAATTCTTGTATATTTTCGAACACCTCAGTCTTGTACTTCATAGGACAAACCCAGACAGCTCTAGAGTAATCATCTACAATAGTCAAAAAAATATCTAAATCCTTCTCTACTTTGAACCCTATAAGGTCCCCAAACATCTAAGTGAACTAATTCTCCTAAGGAGGTTGTTTTATGTTCACTTAGGGGAAAGGGATCTCTATGTTGCTTAGCCTTGAGGCATACCTCACAAGGACCATCATTAGCAACAAACTTAACACCTAGAATTGGTTCAAGTTTTCTGATAACAATATCAAAAGGATGACCTAACCTAGCATGCCATAGGTAAGATATTTTACTACTATAGACACTAACCTGATTACTAATATAAGAACCACCACAAAAATACAGTCCTTCAAGTTGACTACTAGTCACCAGGGTTTTTTTGGTGGACAAGTCCTGAATGTAACAATTGCTCTCATCAAATCCCACAAACAATTTGTTATCTTTTGCAAGTTTATGAACTGAGATTAAATTAACACAGTATTCAGGAACCACAAACACATCATACAGAGTAACACCTTCAGCAAGTTTTAGATTTCCTATTTTAGTTACTAGTGCTTTAGTACCATTAGGATGTCTAACTTGTATATTTAAATCAGAAACATCAGTTAAATCTGTAAGATCATGTTCACTAGTTACCATATGTTGGTTAGCTCCTGAATCAACAATCCATCCCAGTTTAAACTTATTTCCACCAATGTGAAAACAAAAAATAGGTTTAATATATGAGTTTGAACAAAAAGCATTTAATATGTTACCTGTAACATTACAACTTTGTGGAGCATCATTAGACTTTTCACCTATCAAACTAAGCAACTTAGATAATTGATCAGAAGTCAAAGAAGAAACAGGAGCATCATTCTTTTCATTAATGCTACAACTACTGTGTAACACCCCAACCGATGGCGGAATCATCGAGGTGCCACGTAGTGACGATTGTTCAAAAGCTCATGGTACTAAAATGTAAATATTATTGAATAATCCAAAATTGTCTTACATGGAAATGGAAATTACATTGTCTAAATGAAATGTAAATATTGAAATAACTGAATTGAAATAAAACACTAAATGTCTCTTGCTAAAGCACTAGATCAAACTGCACCTGAAACATGTACAAAAATAGGTTTGGTCAACATATGAAATGTTGGTGAGCATTCCTAGATTTGATATATATAGTAGGTTAAAAAGTTATACAATTCAAGTGCAAGCTACAGTGCAATTATGTAAACTATGTATCATACAAATGAGCGAAATCAACCCTGTGACTGTATAATGTACTGTATGAACTGTAGTGTACTCAACCAATAAATGGATGATAACTTAACACTGGCCACGGATTCTCCGATGAAAAAGGGGGAGAATCAATCTAGGCGGGTTGTCAATCCAAATAGCGCTATCCAATGTTAAGGTCGGCTTGTACCATGTTAATGATTTCACTAAGTACAAATGTAATCCACATGTATTGTCTAAGCATAAAACACGTTGTAAGCAATGCACATAGTACTAGAATTGTATTGTAAAAAAAATGTAAACTTGTATTTTGAAATTGTAATAGTGTACATGTAACACCCCAGAAATGTATAAAAGCAAAAAGGGGTAGGAATACTCACAGTTCACGTAGTAGTTTGAGATTTAACTGGACAACGAGATATGAATTGAGATTACTCCCAAATGATCAACCTAAAGTATTCGATAATGTGTAAGGGAAATAACTCTAGGATATATGTATTTCTAGGGCTTCGAATTGGGGATAAACGTTTATTTGATTAATAAATAAATTGTTTATTAAAATATAAGAAATTTAATAAATAAATAAATAAAAGTCTTTTTGTAAAATTTTAAGTTAATATAGTCACAACATAAGATTTTGATTATGAAAATAATTTTTATAAAATTATTTTCTTGAAAATAGAATATTTACTTTAATTATTTCAAATTGTCAAAATATGACTTTAATATCTAAAAATATTAAAATTAAAGAATTCTTGCATTAAAAATTGTATTTCTGTTCTAAATGGATAGAAATAATTTATGTAAAATTTTGGTGCAAAAATATTGTAAAATGAATTTATTATGATTTATTTATGATTAAAACTAACAAAAATTGATTAAAAATATAAAATAAATGATTTTTCTGAATTAAAAATCATTTCAGTAAAGTTTAACATTGTACAAATATAGGATAATTTTTGTAGAAATTAATAAAATTGTTTTGATATTTTAATGGATTTTTATAAATATAATAGTATAAAATTGATTTAATTATTATAAATATTAAATAAATGAATTTCAGGAAAATAAAAATTGTAAGTAAAACTTTGACATCAGATTTGTTAAAGATAAATTTTTTTGAATTTATAAAAATGTTTTAGTATTTAAAAATTATTTTACAAGATTTAAGTGTAATTTATATATATATAATGGTTTGTTTTTAAATGAAAAATAAATGGGAAAAAGGGTGTTCAAGCCGGGACTCGAACCCGGGTTGTCTAAGTTGTAGGCATCAGTCACAACCACTTGGCCTAGGCCCGTGGTTGTGACTTATCTCAGTTATTTAAAAATAAATACAATGAGCAAAATCAGTTTCTTCCCCAAATCTAAAATTTCGAAGCCCTAGAAATACATATATCCTAGAGTTATTTCCCTTACACATTATCGAATACTTTAGGTTGATCATTTGGGAGTAATCTCTTGGAGAGAACCTTTTTTGATTGACCCCCTCTTGGTCTCATCCAAGAAGGGTAACCAATAATCTCAAAACATTTATCAATTGTATGTCCTGTTTTATTACAGTGTGTGCATTTTAGATTTGAATTTGTTACTTTGTTAGTTCTTTTGTTTGTATCAGTAACCATATTAACCTTAGCTAAAAGACCCATAGTTTGATTTTTCTTTGACAGAGTGCTAGAGTTCCTATGAGATTCCTCTCTAGAAACAATAGCAAAAGCCTCTTTTACTGAAGGTAACTGTTCTCTCAACAAAAGAGTAGTTCTAACATTAAGATACACACTATCTAAACCCATCAAAAACTGCATTAACTTTATCATATGATTAAAGTCATTAAATTCTTTAGCAGCATTACACACACAAGCAGGTAATTGTACAATTTGATCTAACTGTTTCCACATTATGTTCAACTTATGATAATAATCAGATACAGGCATTCCAGATTGTGTAAATGAATTAATCCTTTGATACAAATCAAACACTACTGACCCATCTACCTTATCATAAGTTTCTTTTAGTTCATTCCATACATCAGAAGCAAGTTTAGAAAAGACATGTCCCATATACAACTCTTCACTTATAGAATTTAAAATCCAAGTCATGACAATTGAATTACATCTATCCCATTGCCTAGCCAAGATGTCATCAGTTTCAGATTTAATACATGTTTTATCAATGAATCCCCACTTGTTTTTAACTTGTAAAGCAAGTGTCATGGCATTAGCCCATACAGTGTAATTTTCAGATCCTTTAAGTTTAATTGACACAATAGTGAGATTACTAGAATCTGATGCATGCAAATATAATGGATCACTAGCATCTAGCTTGCTAACCAGGGTTTCCTGTCCTGGTCCTCCCCCAAGAGGGAGAGGATCAAGATTAACATTATCACCCATGTTTAGCACTTAAACACAAATAATCACAGCAACAAGTACACAAAGTTATGCAAACTTTAAGCCAATCACACCCAAGAAAAACAAGAAGTATCCAAACAAACACAGATTATAAGAAAAGCCAAAACCAGGCGAAGCCAAGCCAGGGACCAGATCACAGGACACTCTCAGGGTGCCTGCGCAAGCCTTAACTTGGGAGCCTCCTAGACCTAGATGACCAACGACACAACCACACAATGAGCCAACTCCGGTCCACCTAACCCGGACAGTGCTCCTAGACCCACAAGTCAACAAAGAATAAACATGAAAGATCTCACCAAATAGGCCCAAGTTAGGGTTCGCCTAATAGGTTACCCTTTGATTGGGGGTAACAGCAATGGAATCACCTCGCTAGGGTTTTTACGACCCCTAGCACATCGCCTTCACGAAATCACCTCTTGTCCAAAACCCTTGAGATTAGGGTTCCTCTTCTTTTCCTTGCACCCAGAATGGTTTTAACTGATAAACCCAGAATCTTCAACAGAGCAGCTAAATCACAGCGGAATAACTGGTTCTCAGAAACCCTAGATCACCAAATAGATCTCGAATCAAGAACCAAATGGAACGACTCACAAACTCACAGATCTTATCAAAAAACACTCTGATCAGAAAGAAGGACCGAATAACCCTCAAGAATCACAACCAAGAAACCTAGAGCTCTGATACCATGTCAGAAATACATGATATCATGAACTAAAACAAATATTTATTGAATGAAATCAAAGACGAAGAACAGACTCCAACAAATCTTCCTAAATATTACAACTGGAAGATTTACAAAAGACTCTATAAAACTCTCTAAACTCTCAGATCATTGTGATCATACACTAGACAAAATGATTAGATCTAAAACCAGAATACAAGATGTAAACTCAACAATGTAAACTGAAAACCCTAATCGCCTAAGTACAGGAGAGATAACCAGAGAGAATAATGTGAACGAATAGTGATGAATGATGAGAGAGAAGCTGACACAAAGCTTTTATATCAGACTCTAGAACCATCTGATTGTGTTAGTTGTGAACGGTAGAGATCATCCTTCAAATAATAATCGTGTGGCCACGATTACTCCTGATCACCTCACACGGATTGGGCCCTTCTTTATTATAATAGTATGACATTATGGACCAGCCCATTTACCATCAGTAGTGTATGATATGGCCCACTAATTGTGTTATATCAGCCCAGTAATATCAAAACGTGTAACAGACTTGCAATAGACAATAAAACCTTCAAGCTATATCTTTGATCATCATATCCTGAATATCTACCAGCTATACCTTGATCATCATCTATCTACCATCTACATCTTGATCACTGAATCCTGCAAACATACTTATGCAAGATGTTCAAGTCATAGCATTTATAAACATATTATTAGATTGACCAAAATATGATACTTATCATTTTGACACATGGGATATTCCATTAAACCAGCCACACTTATAAAATTATTTAACGAAATAGCATTGTTGACATAGAATTTAGATCCCAATCTACCTCCGGTACCCATATCTCATTGAAGTGACCTAGTAGCATCCATACACGATGGATAGAATTCCGTAGAGCTAATAACGTTTCCCATAAAGCCTTGTTTCTGCACTGGTGTTTGGAACACACACACATTAACAACCACTACCTAACCTAACTCGCCATTTACCTGACCCTTTATTAACAAGATTTTATGATCTTTGAACTCTAGGTTATTCTTAAATATACATGGGTTCCACAATGACGCAACTTACCAGATCTCCCATTACATCCACCTTTGAAAACTCCACAAGTTATCTATCCCAGAATTTCCTAATTTGATTCATAGACACGTCCCCTGAGTTGTGTCTCCTTGATAGCCATGAATGATAAATTGAAGTTTTCTTATTACATGTCTACAACCACCACTTTATCCCCACCTCTGCCCCTTTTACGTTTAGGGATCCAAAATTCAGTTTACACCTACTTCTAGGGATGAGCAAATGATACCGGTACCGAATCAATTTCGGTACCGCTAAGGGTACCTACATTTTTTGTTTTTCGGCAACGATACCAATTTTTGAGGAATTTTGGTATCGACCGGTATCATGCTTATCCCTACCTACTTCCTCCTTTCCTTATCTAACTTCATGTTTTTTATTAAATGCATTTGTAAGGCTTAACGGTATGGTTTCGATCACTGGGTCAGAAAGACGATGTGGCTGTCGTCCCTAACGTGGTACACTGTCCTATGTTGTTGGCATCAGTGGAGTTGTTTTTTTTTTTTGAACAGCAAATTTTTACACCAAATCCGCCTTTGGCGGGGCTCGAACCCTTGACCACAAGGAAAGCAACACCTTAACTTTAATGGATTTGCCAATTGGACCCAACCCCCCACCCATCAGTGGAGTTGTTAACCCCTCTATCCCCTATCTTGATTTGTGGATCAATAGGAACGATGATGAGGTGGATCTAATAGTCCCTTAGACCACCGGGTGTGGTGCCGCTCCGGCAAAGAAGACGGGCCGCCACCCACCAATCACAAGCCACAAGGCACGGCATCAACGGCAAGGGATTGCCGGGCATGCCGTTGCCGGCCCTGGGGGGCGGTGTAGCCCGGGGCGGCATGGCGTTGCCGGTCCCTTGCCGGCCCCCATACCCACCAGTCTTACATCTCACACGTTTTTAACATCTAGTACACCCACCCTATATATTCATTTAATCAAAAAGAAAAAAAGAAAAAAACCCACAGTAAAAGAATACACGTTTTCTTTTACCTTTACGCGGTGTCCGAATTCAAACAAAATATACTCTCCCAAAAACGGCAAGCCATTCTAACATGCGCACTACGCACACCGATTATTATTATTTTACCTTTTACCAACGGTCAACACCCACCAAATTTAAAACACCCCTACAAATCCACCTCCATCTCACCCATCACCATACCCAAACAAAAACAAAAAAGAAGATGAACCGATTATTATCACTATTATTATTATTATTATTATCATCTTACATCCTCTTCCTTCTCCCCACCACCGTCATCTCAATCGGCGTAAACTACGGCACTCTCGGCAACAACCTTCCATCCCACACCGAAGTCGCCAACTTTATAAAAACCCGTACAATAATCGACCGCGTCAAAATCTTCGACGTAAACCCCGACATAATAAAAGCCTTCGCCAACACCAACATCCTCATAACCGTCACCGTCCCTAACGGCGACATCCCATCCTTAACCAACCCACGTAACGCCGTCAGATGGGTCAACACCCACATCAAACCCTTTCACCCAGCAACAAAGTTCCATTACATCTGTGTCGGCACAGAGGTTCTTCACTGGGGCCCACAGAATTTAGTGGACAACCTGGTACCTGCGATGAAGGTGTTACATGCGGCGCTGGTTAAGGCTGGGATGAGTGATGTGAAGGTATCGAGTCCGCATTCGCTTGGGATATTGTTGGAGAGTAACCCGCCGAGTAATGCGTCGTTTAGACATGGGTGGGATGTGGGGAATATTAAACCGATGTTGGAGTTTTTGAGGAAGACGAAAGCCGGGTTTATGGTTAACCCGTATACGTATTTTGGGTATTCTCCGGCGTATGCTGATTTTTGCTTGTTTAAACCTAACAATGGATTGTTCGATAAAGCTACCGGAAAAAGGTACATTTAATTTATTATTATTTTTTTTGATCTTTTGAGCAGCGAAAGGGAATTTTTTTTTAAGTTTTGGTTTTTAATTTTTATTTTTAGAAAAATAAGATTTTTTTAGAAACTTTTAATTTAAAAAATAAATAAATATTAAATTTCTATGTCTGTTTAAGTTGATTAATAAATCTGTGAATTAAAAGGTACATTTACATTTTAACTTTTTTCTGATCTGCGATTGGGAATTTTTTATATTTTTAAAAAATAATTTATAAAAAAGTTTTTATTTTTATTTTTTGGTTTTTAAAGTTAATAATTACCAAGTTTCTACTAAAAAGGCACATTTGCAGTTTAATTTTAATTTTATTTTTTAATAGTAGCCAACGGGATTATTTTTTATTTTTTTAATTTTCTTTAAATTCTTTAAAATTTTTAGTGTATAAATATATTTTTAATTGTTATAAAGTTAATCAACAAAATTAAATTTATAGTTTTTTGTAATTTTTATGGTTTTTGTGAGTAAAAAGGTATATTTACATTTTAATTTTTTTTTTATAAATGCGAAAGGTTTCATCTTTTTTTATTTTTTTATTTTTCTCTAAAATTTTTAGAATATTTTAATGTAAAAAAATAATTTTTATTTTTATAAATTTAATTAACAAAATTCATGAACAAAATGGAAGGTACACGAACCAGTTCGACCAACTAATGGACGCCGTCCACGTGTCAATGAAAAAGTTAGGATACCCAGATGTGGAAATAATAGTAGCGGAGACAGGGTGGCCATCAGGTGGGGACCCACAAAACACGCACGCAAACCCCGTGAACGCGGCGGCGTACAACGGCGGTTTGTTAAAAAAGGTGGCGTCCGGCGTCGGAACACCGTTGATGCCGGGAAGAAAGTTCGAGACTTATATATTTTCTCTGTTTAATGAGAATCTTAAAGGGCCGTCGTTGGATGAACAGAATTTTGGGCTTTTTAGACCGGATTTTACTCAAGTGTATGATATTGGGATATTGCGTGGACCACAGGTAAATTATTAGTTACGTTACCGAATTAAATTTGTTACCGTGTTATTTTATTGCACCTTGTACGTGTCGGTTTTTCATTGGATTTGGGGTTTTATGTGGCAGATAGAGACCGGATCTTTCGGCAAGTTGATAATTGTGTTAGGCGTGTTTTGATAATTTTTGACAAATTTCAACCTTTTCAGTTCTACTATTATCAGTCAAATTATTTAATTTCAATATTATTTTTAATAAACCAAGCTATAACTAGGGGTCGATAATAATCCTTATTAGGGATGCACAAAGAAATCCGGTTTTAGACCCAACCTGGAACTGGTTCGTACCTTTTCCGACCTGCAGGTACGTACTGGTTCCAGAC
Source organism: Ambrosia x helenae (assembly GCA_030844895.1). Classification (NCBI taxonomy): domain Eukaryota; kingdom Viridiplantae; phylum Streptophyta; class Magnoliopsida; order Asterales; family Asteraceae; genus Ambrosia; species Ambrosia x helenae. The sequence goes on from CM061225.1 coordinate 85,899,336, forward strand.
TTGTGATAAAAAAAATGAAACCGACCCGAAACCATGAGAAGCGGTTCCACCTAATCCTTTTGTGCATCTATTGTCCTCTCACGTCAAGGGCAATAGATGCAATATTGTTCGAGTGAAAGTTAACTTTGTTCATCCCAACGTTTATGTTGATCGACCTCTCACTTAACTTTTGGTGTCAGGGGCGGCAATAGTTGCAATACTATTCTAACAAAAATTAACTTAATTAGTTCGTCCTAACATTTATGTTGATCGAAAACATATTTACAAACATAGATCTATTATCTGATTCGCTTAGTTATTATTATTATAAATATTAGTTTAATTGCCACTTTTTTCCAACGGCACGGCACTAACGTTACCAAACGTCCCTACAAACTCCATGTGACGCCAGATCACGGCCCAATGATTCTGTCCTGATTTGTAATTTATAAAATGCCTTAAACTTATTATTATTTGACAATAGTGGGCTGCATTCTAGAGTGATGATAACGCTCCATTATTCTTTGTTTTTTGCTTATTATTATTAAGTATTTATTTTTTTAACGAAAACTAATCTACTTTTAAATATACCTTACATCATGTCCTTTGAGTAATTTAACAATCCATTATTCTGTTCGTTTTCTGCACGAATAAGGCTCTCGGTCTGTCACCATTGCCCGCTTCCACTTATGCACGGCGGCTATACTTCCGCTCCTAGCTCCCCTGCTCAAATATCGCTTTCCCATTCGAGTCCATTGCCATTATTGCCGTTGTCACGGTTTTGTTCTCTTTGATGTAGTGTGTATAATATATAATGAACGATCTAGTGTTAAGTGTTAATTCTTGTATAAAACATTTATTAAGTTATAAAGATTTTGATGTACTTGTTTGGCTTTATTGGTCTTGCATGACAACATGTTACATGTACCACCTTGTGCATAAACTGTCTTATTATTATTATTATTATTTTTTATACAGAAAGAGCCAACAAGCCCATCATCAAGGCCTGCAGCACCAACCCAGGGAAAGAAGTGGTGTGTACCTAAACCAAATGTTAGTAATGCTGCACTTCAGTCCAACATAGACTATGTCTGCAGCCATGGTACTGATTGCAGGCCCATTCAGGCAGGTGGGGCCTGCTTCCAGCCCAATAATGTTCAGGCCCATGCAGCATTTGTTATGAACTCTTTCTATCAGACCAATGGACGTCACGATTTTAATTGTGATTTTGCTAAAACTGGAGTCATCACCTTCACTGATCCAAGTAAGTTATTTTTATTTTCTGTTGATTTAACTTTAAACACTCATTGTCATTGTTGATGGTCTATAAAATTGATGCATTTCTAGTACACATGTAGGGGTGTGTGAGCAAGCCGGGATTGAGCTCGACTTTTTTAACACTTTAACTTAAGAGAGATCTGGCTCATCGTATTTTAAGCTCTATTTGGAGTTGTTAATTATGTAAATATATTTTTATTTTGTATACACCTCATTATTTTAATATAACAATTTATTACTAAAATTTATTTAAATAATATATGCTCATTTAGTCTCTTGGTATACTAAGCTCGCTTAGTACATGAGCTTTAATTAGGCTTGAATTCGTTAAAGTTTGGCTTGATTTGGGTTTTTATTGAGTAGCTCAGCTCGTTTGTACACACAATATACCCAAAGTGACGAGCCAGTTGATCTAAGTTAATCATGCTATTTTATAATGGTCATGTGTAATTGACCTGGTTATGATTTAATTTGTTAGGTAACGGCTCGTGTAAGTATCTTGCCTAAGCTAGGGAATGAACAGAGCAACAAGACAACGAGGATCGGCAAGGGCAGGACAGGAAATGCAGTTGTATTGCTGATGTTGTGATTGATTATTCTTTTGTTGTAACTTCTAATCTATTGGGCTTTTGATGCCCGAATACCATCATATTATCTATCAAGCTTCCGCTTTAGGCCTTCAATCTTATTCACATAAATTTTCTTTTCCTTTTTAAATAAACGCGTAAGTACTTGATGTTGACGAGTTTCTGAATGACGTTTGGATAATCTGTGAGTAGGCTGTGGACCATTCAACTATATGGGCGTGGCCACTCAAATATTGTGCCCATAATTTGAATTTCGTTTTGGTTTGTAAAATAATTGAAAACCAACTTTATTCCAAGATTGTAATGGCTTCTTTGTGAAAGGGGCCATTTGTGAGTGGGCTGTGGAGCCACAACGGTGATTGGTTGAGCACTGGAGGTCTGGAGCCACAAAACTTTTTAACATGACACTTTCGCATAACCAGCAACCCCGGTGATTTGAGCTGCCGGGTATCACATGCTCAAGTATGTGAACTCGCGTGCGGTGAGTGAAAGTCGTGAGTGTAGGTTGAGTTAGGTGGGTGCCCCCTCTTATTTGGGTTGAAGTGGTTAGAACTGGTTTAACTAAGGTGACAGAATAGGCTGGTATAGTGGGTTGGTAGGTGTGGGACTGTAAACGAAGTGGATGTTTATTGAATGTTTTCTTGTAATGGAGAAGTTTTGAATGATTGCTTTAATATTTTTATAGGAGAGAATTTAGTGAACGTCGGAGAGGTTTCATTCAGGGGGAGCTTAAGAAAGGCCTGATGGGGCCCGGCTCTCATCGTTTTTTTGACTCAATAGTGTAAATTTCTCCGTTTTTTATTGGAAATTTTGTATATATTAAGTCCGACCCCACCAATTTGATTTTTTATTACGTAAATTTGGGTTTCGTTACTTTCGGCCCCACCATCTTAAAATTCATGGTTCGCCACTGGTTTCATTGATCTGTATCATTTTATAGTTTGTGATTTATGTCATTTAAAGAGAAACTTAGTGAAAGTGAGACCCAAAAAGATGATTATTGGCATTTTCTTAGTGATGGGTTGGTATCATCAGCATACTCAATAAAACACTAATAGCAAAACTAATTTAGAGTATGAGAGTAAGATGTAGAGAACTTTACCTTTACCTCGTAGGAATAGAGGCTGCTTCTGGTGAGATTATTAGCGGCGCAGTAGTAGAACATCTCCAAGGGACTCTCATGTACTCACTCTCATGTTTCACATGTCTCATTAACCCTATGACCCTATCCTTCCTCGCAGATGCAGGGCTCCAACGCCTGCCTGGCCCAAGGGCGTGTGACGATGGGCGCCAGGTTAGATATGATTAGGAAGATTTATACACCTTTCCTGAATAGGATATATAATGTATATAATCTCTTTATCATTTCTCTATCTACAATCATTCATCTTGTTTAGTTTCAGTAAAATCAATCAAGAATTATAAAGTCATCAAAGTAATTCGAAAACAGATATGATAATTAAAGAATCAAGGAACATACAATACATCAATAATAGTCTTTTGAAACAAATATCACAAATCATATACGTATTTAGATCGTAAATCAAAATATAATAAAGATATAAGCAAGCGAGCAGCATACGTTCGTCATCCCAGTTGCATAACTCAGAAGCATTTTCTATGCACAATCGACGGACCAGACTCATCATACTCCGCCTTGGCTATCCACATCTGCACTCAACCAAACACAAATCATTATTAACAACAGTTTATAAAACATCTCCAAAAACATTTTCCATTAAAGAACACAAACAAACCTGCTGGAAGGTGCTGAGTGATGCAAGGATGGACCCACCAATCCAGACACTGTACTTCCTCTCGGGTGGCGCCACAACCTTAATCTTCATGCTACTTGGGGCCAAAGCAGTTATCTCTTTGCTCATCCTGTCAGCAATACCCGGGAACATAGTTGTGCCACCACTAAGCACAATGTTTCCGTAAAGATCCTTCCTAATATCCACGTCACACTTCATGATGGAGTTGTATGTAGTCTCATGAATACCTGCAGCTTCCATACCGATCATGGACGGCTGGTAGAGGACTTCTGGGCACCTGAACCGCTCTGCACCGATGGTTATCACCTGACCGTCGGGCAGCTCGTAGCTTTTCTCCACAGCAGAGCTGGTTTTGGAAGTCTCCAGCTCTTGCTCGTAGTCCAGGGCTATGTAGGCTAGCTTTTCTTTCATGTCACGGACGATTTCACGCTCTGCTGATGTGGTGAAAGAGTAGCCACGTTCGGTTAGGATTTTCATCAGGGCGTCGGTCAGGTCACGTCCGGCTAAGTCTAGACGGAGGATAGCATGGGGAAGTGCATATCCCTCGTAAATTGGGACTGTGTGACTCACACCGTCTCCTGAGTCCAAGACGATACCTGTATGGGTTCACAAAATAATACCAACTATGAGAAATAGATTCAAGTAAATTTAGTGTACTAAGAAACACTAACCCGTTGTTCGACCACTAGCATACAGGGAAAGAACAGCTTGAATGGCAACATACATAGCAGGAGCGTTAAACGTCTCAAACATGATCTGCGTCATCTTCTCACGATTGGCCTTTGGGTTCAAAGGCGCTTCAGTAAGAAGAACAGGATGTTCTTCCGGAGCAACACGAAGCTCATTGTAAAAAGTGTGATGCCATATCTTCTCCATGTCATCCCAATTGCTAACAATACCATGCTCAATTGGGTATTTCAGTGTCAATATACCTCTTTTCGACTGCGCCTCGTCACCAACATACGCATCCTTTTGGCCCATTCCAACCATCACACCAGTGTGACGGGGACGCCCCACAATACTTGGGAAAACAGCCCGCGGAGCATCATCTCCCGCGAATCCAGCCTGTAAATACACTTGATTTATATGAACCCAAAAAGTTTGGAGCATAAATGTAAATATTCATTATGATCATTACCTTAACCATTCCAGTTCCATTATCACAGACAAGTGGTTGAATATCCTCGCCGTCTGCCATATTCAGCTAACTAAACAACATTACATACTTCAGTCAAAACATTAATCATGATACCAAGTTCTTAACATCAGGAAGAATATGTGAATCAACTCATAACATCAAGATCCATCACATTAGTAACAAAAACACAGCTTTAAAACAAGGGTTGCTTCACTCCAAAAGATCTAAATATAGACATGTTTACATACATACACATATGTGGACGCGCTTATAACAAAACCAACTTAAAGTAGAGAACCGTGAGACCCGCATAATGTACTTGTAGATGGTTACATAACACACTTAGAGCAAAATATACACGCGTTTATCTCTATTTTTTTTAATGTGCAACGAAAGCCTGGTCACCCGGGTAAATCCAATGGCAAAAGGCCAACTGGTTTTTTAATGATCTTGCCCCGACACAGTGCCTGATTTTTTTTATATAATTTTTTATATATATTTTAATTTTTCTCATATATTTTAATCTTTTTAATGCATTTTTATAAAAAAAAAAACATAAAAAATACATGTATTTTATGGACCAATCACTACTCGTCTAAGGCCCAAAGATTTTATAGGATTTTTGGAGACGGCCCTGCCCCTACATAAATGCATATAAACATATATATCTTCTTTTAAACATGGATTCACTTTTATTTAAAAGGCAATTGATAACACCATATAAACAAATCAAAGAAAATCCATAACCAAATCACAATACAAAACATAATTCAAGAACAAACCCATCAATCTCCATAACCAAATCAAACTGTAAAATGGGTTATTATCTTTGTTACAAATTGTTAAACAATCTATTAAAAAAAGGATCCTATTTATGATGAACCCATATCATATTATGAACAAATAAGACAAATGCATGAAAGAAAAGTGGATCATACATGAATATATGAAAATGTAGGTAGAAAAAGAGAGAGAATAAGGAAAGAAATGTGTACCAAAGGAAGATGTTACCTTGGAAGCAGTAGAATTGGAAAAATGGAGAGAATGAAGGAATAATAAGTGAGGAGAAGCTAAAAAAAAGGTATGAATGAGGGGTGAGATGCAATTGCGGAAAGGAGTTGTGAACAAGAATGGTGATTATTATTATTGCTACCCGAAATTAAATGGAAGTGGAGGGATTTTATTGTCAAGGAGATTGCATGTGGATCGTTGGATGGTTTTCATGTATATACATAGATAGATAGATCGATCTCTCTCATCCCACATATTATAAAGTTGGGAAATTCTAGAAAAAAAGGTAATTTTTAATGGGAATAGATAACGTACAAAGTGCGTAAGAAATATTGTTAGCCATTAGATTTAGGCGATGACAAGATGGTAATTAATAACCCTAATCATATTTAGGTTAATCTAACTAAGGGTAAATTGGGAAAAACGCGTTTAAATTTTTTTGAATTCGTAACAACAGACGTAGTCGAAAGAAAAATTTTCAACGATTTAAGTTGATTTTTCATCATATCAATTCAATTAAACGTTCAGAATGATTAAACATTAAAAAACATTCGATTACAATCAAATCTAAACGTATTTGCAGAAAAACAAGAAAAACAGAGTATTACAAATCAATTGATAAAAGCAGTCAAATCATATTCAAAAATCACTATCAACGCATGTATTATTCACAGAAACTTACGATTTTGATAATAGAAGAAGAATTACAGAAAAAAATGGCTTTAAAAAAGTTTAAGACAATGAAGATAATTAACTGGTAAACAGTTTCTGTTTAAACGCACTTTATATATGTGTTAAAGTATACGATGCGTTTAAAGGTCACCGGTAGGACAAACAAACAACAGTAATATTTTATCTTTAAACGCACGTATTGTATTATTTAAACGCACGTTATTGATAAAAATACACAGATTGTTTTTTATGTTGTACGTACATGTAATGATGAAAAATGCAAGTTGCATCTCTTATTAATTGTAAAACATCAACCTATCAATATACATGATTATTTATATGGTAAAAAAAAATCAAAAAATCTTACTATCTACTAACTATGATTTGATTGCTAATAAATATAGTTAATTCTCGAAATTCAATATTTAATTATCACCTAGTTTACTTTTTTTTTTGTTCTATAAAAACACTATCAAAGATACATAATGAGTCACATACAAAAACTAAAAACCTAAAAAAATGGCAAAAAACCACATTGATGCAATCAACAATATTCAAGTCAAAACTGTGATCATGGTAGATTGCATCTCAGAAGTAAGAGATGACATCAACTCATCCTGTGTAGTTTTAGGAGCACAAAATGAGGTGCAAAGGGAATATATGAAGAACTTGGATTTGATTAAAAAGTTGATGAGTGTAGAAAAAACACCATTCAGGGATGCAACATTTGAGCAACTCCAGACGTAAGCATCTTTTGATAATCTGATCTGTCAAACACTTAGCAACACAGAGACCTGCATCCTGAAGAACATGGCAGCAAAACAAAAGGCAAGGGATGCAATCTTAGGGGGTAAGTGATGGATGGGTTAGGTTGTTTGATGGTGGTTTTCTGTGTTTATAACTTTTTTTAATGTGGTGGTGGTTTTTTGAGTGATGCTAGTGGTGGTGATGGTGGTGGTGTAATGGTGGTTGTGAATGTAGTTGATGGTGTTAAATAGTGGTGGTGATGATGTTGGTGTAATGGTGGTCCTGTAACTTGTATGGACTTTAATATTAATGAAATAGACGCACTTATTAACTATTTTAGACACACTTAGTGTTTATCTTTGGACGCACCTATATTACAAACAGACGCACCCATATTAAAAAATTAAAGTAACTGAAATAAAAAACCAAAATAGATGCACATTTAACAACTTCAGACGCACTTGTTAAACAACTAAAATTTACAAAGTCAACAACACATATCTAAGACAACTCCTCATCATCAGAATCTTCTAATTCAATCTCTTCGTTGTCTTCAAAGTCATCTTCCACATTCTGGTCATCTTGTTCACCTTGTGGCTGGGTTGAAGCACCATGCTTCGAATGTTTTCGTCGATCATGGCCTTTCTCTCCGCATATGGCACAGGTTCTCTTCCTTTTGCCGGATCGACTAACTTGTTTTTTCTTGCTGGACTTTATACACTTCTGCTTACCACGACCTTTGTTCTTGGTACCATTCGGAAGTCGAATAGTGGGTTCAACCTCTGATGGTTTCTCATAACCAAGAAGAGAAGCATACCTGTCATACTTCTTCTGATGGCTAGGTCTCTTAAACCTGCCCTCATAAACCTTCTTAACCATCTCTTTCATTTTATCGTTAACCAAAGTTAACTTGGATAAATATGCAATTAGAGTGTTTGCAAGATATTCACCGGCCAAGACTATCTCCCCTGCAATACGTCTAGCTTCTTTCGTCTTGTCATCACCAAACTCTCATGTTTCAAATAAATACTTGATTTCATTTGGAACAACATCTTTTGTCCACCTCTTCAAAATTTATCTCTTCAGGAATCTATAAAATTTCATCAACCTTAATACAAAAAATATATGCCTACAAAGCAGCCCGTACTGCTCAAACTTCCTACAGGTACATAATGTAGTAACATCCTCAAAACCCTCATAAACTTCCTTCTTGAAAAGAACCTGTAAAAATGTTAAAAACTATTTTGATGATTTTGGACGCACATATGAGCATATTTAAACGCACTAAAGTATCTTAAAAATCTAAAAAAAAGCAAAAAAAAAAAAAATCCTCAAGAAAACCTTGGCCATGTGCTTGAGGATCATCAACATAAATCTTTAAAAAACCTTCTTCAGCCCTTTGCATATGAACACTTATTAATCCTTCATAAGTGGCATATATTTCTTCTTGAATATCACAGAAGATAGTCCGTGTAAATATTTTAGATGCCTCTTCCTCAATAGAGTTCTTAGTCCAAAAATCTGGAACAATATGTCTTGAATCATGGTCATTCTTCCTATGGTTGAATCTCTAAGCTTCAAGGGAAGTTTCAAAGTGGTTGAAAAACTCAACATGTGTCAAGTGAGAATTTGCCACTTGAAAAAAAAATATGATTTTCACTCTTAGATCTTGATGTTATTAGGGATGGTAATCAAACCCGAACCCGATGGGTAAACCCGAAACCCAACACATTTAGGACGGGTTTGGGGTCGGGTAATCGGGTATGGGTCCGGGTATGGGAGTAGTTTTTATTTTTTCGCGGGTTTGGGATTTGATGATATACCCATTTACCCGACCCGATTACTCGATAAAGTATACCCGTTTACCCGATTAGATACCTGACCTATATATCTTTTAAAATATATATTCATAATATATCTAATTGTCCATCTAGATTGTCATCTTCTTCAAAAAAACACCAACTATTTGTATAATATGTGTTATCCATGTCTTTTAGTGTTTTTATATGATTTAACTATTTTATATTTATATATTGTAATCATTTACATACATATTTGATAATGCTAAATGTATTAGTTAGTAGTCACACAATAGATACCTGACAGGTTTTAGTCAGATATACCCAATGGATAAGTTTTTAAAATTAACGGGTTTACCCGAAACCCGTGGGTATACCCGACACCCGACGGGTAATTACCCGATACAAACCCGACGGGTTTTTGAGACGGGTTTGGGACAAGCATACCTAATCGGGTATGGGGTTGGGATTACCTAAACCCGTCCCAAACCCAACCCATTGCCATCCCTAGATGTTATCCTCATCAGGCCAGATATAAGTTCATCCCGGTAAAAAGCAAGGATCTACATTGATCTCATATTAAACATGCCCGTCAACCAATTGTTCTCATTTAGTTTGTAATCGACAATAAGTACACCACACTCAAAATCAAATGTCTCTGGACTGATTGAGTCTGTCCACACAATTGCACAAATTCTCCTTTTGACCTCATCATCACTACATAATGCACTACCTACCTGAAAAAAAACATAGAATAAACGCAAGTTGTTAACTTTTTGGACCCATTCACATGAAAATCAATAAAAACTATCAAATGCACTTTAATATAAATTTGGACGCATTCACTAGATTGTAAGCAACCAAAGATACTATTTAAATGCACTCATGTATTAAACAAACGCACCCTTTGATTTATATAAAACATTCATAGTGACCTTATTTGAAACCTTCTTCATGATATGCCACATGCATAATCTGTGTCTGCTATTTTGAAAAACCAACTGGATTGCATTTTTCATAGCAGGGTCTTGATTGGTTACAACCACTTTTGGATGCTTTCCAAAATATTTGGAAAATGATTGTAACAACCATGTGTATGATTCAGTTGTCTCAGATGACAACAATCCTGCCCCAAGTGTGACATTCCGACAGTGGTTATCGATTCCGGTGAATGGTACAAAAACCATCTTGTACCTGCAAAAATATTTTTTTTTTAAAAAACACTATGAACATATAATAGTTGCATATGAAACTTAAAAATTAAAAACATACTTGTTGGTGTTAAATGTTTCATCAAATGAAATTACATATCCAAATTCCATATAGTTTCTCTTGCATAAGGCATCAGCCCAAAATAACCCGGTGAGTGCATTCTTTTCTTCCACAGAATACTCAAAAGAAAAATCTGGTAGGAACTTCTTATCCCTAAGCCTAGACACTATCATATCTGCATCTAGACGAAGAAAGTGCCGGGTTTATTCCCTAGCGAGATTAGCAGGCCCGTAGGGGGGGGGGGGGTTAAACTCCTCGGGGGGGCGGTTAGTCGGGATGCAAGGTTTATTCAGTCTTTGGCATCTAGACGAGCTCTTCGGGCGGTTGATCTTATGAAACGACTTTCGGACTTAAGGGACCCCCAAAGTGAGCTCCTTCTGTTGCGCTCGTGCATGGGGGTTGCTAAATTAGTGTTTGGGCTCCGGACTTGTCAACCAGAACATGTCAAAGAGGCTGTGTCTATCTTTGATGCAGGTCTGCGAGAGGCTGTTGAAGACATTGTTGTCAGCGGAGGACCGCATTTTGGGGACCTCCAGTGGAGGTTGGCTTCATTCCCTATGCGTTGTGGGGGCTTAGGGCTTATATCGGCGGAGGACGTCTCCGCATATGCTTTTGTAGCGTCCAGGACCACATCTTGCGAAGTGCTGGTGTTATGGGGTGGATCCTGACTACTCCCTTGCGCTTGGTAATATTGGAACAACTCTCCCAGACCTTGATCTAGGCGGTTTTACTGATAAGGAGACCGCCCCCAAGAAACCTCAACAAACTTTGGCGAGTGCTCTTTATGGTAAACACGCACAGGATATGGAGGAGCGGTTCGATATGACCCCGCGTCAAAAGGCAGTTTTGGCTTGTCTCAAGGGGGCTCATGCCCAAGATTTTTTGACTGTTGCGCCCATTGAAGGTCTTGGGCAACGGATGTCAACAGTTGAATACAGAGCCATCCTTAAATACCAGCTCATGATTCCCCTTTTCCCGCCAGACGACTCTTGCCCCATTTGTAAAAAAGCCTGTTTGGATAGATTTGGCGAGCATGCCCTTCACTGTAAGGAATTGCCGGGGTTCAAGTATCGTCATGACTGGGTTAGAGATGTTTTATGGGATGTGCTTAGGCGCGCCGGGATCTCAGCCAAGAAAGAAGCCCCTGTTAATTTTCTGACTGACCCACGAGAGGGAAGATCTACCCTGCGTCCTGCGGACGTCCTTGTGTTTGGCTGGGCGGGGGGTAAGCACGCGTGTGTTGACCTCACTGGGGTGTCCCCACTGGTAGGGCTGAGAGATAGTGGTTTCGTTCCGGGACAGGCGGTTTTGAAGGCGGAAGCTAGGAAGGTTGCTAAGCACGAGGCAGCATGTCTAGAGAATCAACATGTGTTCATTCCGTTTGCCTTCGATACTTTTGGATCCTTAGCCCCTGAGGCAGTTCGTTTTTTGGAGCGGTGCAGAAGGTGGTCCACAGTGATTCGCAAAGCCCGAGGAACCAAAAGTTTGTATTTAGTAGAATAGGCTTTGCGATTCAAAAGGGGATAGCGGCGCAACTTGTTGCTCGCTTACCCATTATCCAGATGTAACTTGGTTTATTTCGTGGTTAATGAATATGGATCTCAATATAAAAAAAAAATATCTGCATCATACTCACCAATGAAAGTGTTTAAACCACCTTTAAAGTTCTTGAAATCAGTAGCAGTTGCACCAACATTCTCAAAACCTCCATACTTAGTCTTCATAATATTAAAAGCTTTGACAGGACCCATATTCAATGAAGACAACTGACATATCATCTCTTCTTGAGTCTCTTCTTGAGTATGTGTCAGCTTCCTATTGGCTGCTAGAAAATGAATGTCACTTTCAGATACAAAAGCATGATTATGACCTTCCACAAAGCCATAAACCTTGAATGTCTTTCCATCCTCAGAAGTTAGCTTTACATGTGCCGGACATCCAATCCGGATAGACGACCTTTTCCTTGCCTTAACATCTTTATTAGAACTCTCTGCATCTACTTTGAATGGCTTAAAACCCTCCTTATAGCATACAAAGTACTTGAGTCTTAAAACACCTCTTCGCACATCTTGGGTACCCTTTCAAATAGAAAATCCACCAGCCTTTGCATATTTGGCATAAAACTCATGTGCATGATCAATACTAGGAAACTCCATGTTTATTACAGGTTTGAGTGAATCAGGTACATCAGGAATGAAGGAGTTAATAGCTTGGTCTTCAACAGGAACATCCGATGTAACACCTTTAAAACAAACGCACTTTATAAACTTCAAACGCACGTTGACAATAGATAATTTGAAAATATTCAGACACACTTATGATCATCTTAAACACACTCTTACATGATCAGTAACTATGTTTTAACTATTTGAACGCACTCTTACATGATCAGTAACTATGTTTTAACTATTTAAACGCACTCATGATCATCTTAAACGCACTCTTACATGATCAATAACTATGTTTTAATTATTTAAACGCACTCATATATATGATATTAAAAAAAACAAAATTAAAATACCTTCAATCCTTCAGTATTCATTGATGAGGTTCAAACTATGAATATCCACATCATGGTTAGTATCTTCGATCAGGTCTGAATATACACAAAACATCATGTTTACGAATTTCAACATTAAAAACACACAGATTTGAAAAAAAATGAGTCAAAAACAGAGCATGATGATCTGTACCATGAAAAACAATATTATCGACATCTGGATTCGAATTCTCAACAGAAACACACTGATCATCAACCGATAAGTTTAAATCTAATAAACAAAATAAAAAATTAAACAAAATTCTATAGAAACCGATTTAATAAACTATGAACAAACGTACCGAACATGCTGAATTAATCGAATTGACTGTGATTATGATGATCGTATTGTGATTGAATGATAATGTGATTGAATCGTAATGTTTTTGATCGACTGTTGTTGTGTAATTCAAATTCGAATTTGAAAAAATCGTTTACGTATGTTATGAAATCGTTTACAAAAATATAGAACGTGATTGTAGTAATCAGTTACATATAAAAAAGTCTGAATTGCCCTTGGGTTTAACTGGGATTAAGGTTAATTAGAGTTTAGTTAGGTTAATTAGGTTTGGTTAAGTTGACAGATGGCATCACGTGATAGCTTCTTATTCTTTTCATGTTAAGAAACTTTGTACTCTATACTTTCTCATTTTTAATAGATATTTGAACGGGTTATAAACGTAATTTTCAAGAGTATGTGTGTGTCATGTAGGCATATGGGCTTTCGCATTTGACACCCCTACATCTAAGTTTGTATTGTGGTCAACCAACCGACGTTCACATTCTTCCCTCAACACCCCCTCTTTGTGCCCCCCTCTACGCCTGGTGGTGTTGAGCGCCTACACCTTCGAATGTGACACTGACACCAGGACGCGCCACAAAACTTGGCCTGTTAATACAATCTCAAACAGTTTTAGCAGTTTATCAGTTAAGCTAATTGTTTGGTACAAAGGACAACAAACATTAACGGTTTCATTGGATTGTTACGTATGTCTCGTTTGTTAACTCATGACTGAACCGATGACACTAATGGTTGCAGTATAACTGGATGTCTAATTGGACCAATTAGTCAAATTGGCATATAACTATTGGGGTCAATGTGGGGTAGCCCACTTAGTAGAGGCTTATGCTTCTTAGAGGAGAGGTATTGGGTTCTATTGGCGTATCAAATTGATTGCCTTCATTCTATTCAATGTCCCACATAAATAGTACAAGTTGACTCCTTAATTATAGGAGATATTAATTACAATTTAAAACCATTGACTATTCTAAATATACACATGTGTCAATACGCCCCCGCAGTTGAAGCATCGGGTGGTCCGATGTTGAGACTGGACCGAAAGTCTTCAAACAGAATGTGAGGAAGGCCTTTGGTGAAGATATCTGCAATCTGATGTCTGGGCGGAACATGAAGAACTCGAATGTGTCCACGTCGTACCTGTTCACGAACAAAATGAATATCGAGCTCAATGTGTTTAGTGCGTTGATGTTGCACCGGGTTGCCAGACAAATAGACGGCACTAATATTATCACAGTAGACAAGTGTGGCACGTGAAAGAGGATGATGAAGCTCAAGAAGCAGATTGCGAAGCCAACAAATATCTGCAACAACATTCGCAACGCCCCGATATTCAGCCTCAGCACTGGATCTTGAGACAGTAGACTGACGTTTGGAGGACCAAGAGATGAGATTGTCGCCCAAGTAGACACAATAACCAGACGTGGAGTGGCGAGTATCCGGGCAACCGGCCCAATCAGCATCCGTGTACGCCACTAACGATAAATGAGGAACAGAGCCAAGTAGTAACCCGTGATCAGATGTGCTCTGTAGATAACGAATAATGCGTTTTAAAGCATTCCAGTGATCCTGTCGGGGATCATGCATATGCATGCAAATTTGTTGCACAGCGTAAGAAATGTCTGGTCTGGTGAATGTGAGATACTGTAAAGCTCCTGCAAGGCTGCGATAAGTAGCTGGATCATCATGAGGAGGCCCTGAATCAGTAGATAATTTGGACTGAGTGTCAATCGGCGTTGCAACCGGTTTGCACGAATCCATGGCAGCCCGATGAATAATGTCCTGAACGTATGCCTGCTGAGATAGAAACATCTTGTCGCCAGTCCTGGTTACCTGAATGCCCAAAAAATAAGAAAGAGATCCTAAGTCTTTCATAGCAAATTCACCAGATAGAATATTCATTAACCGCATGCGAAGAGCCTCAGTGGATGTGGTGAGAATAATGTCGTCCACATAAATAAGAAGGTAAGCAATATCAAACCCATGATGATATATAAATAAGGAGTTGTCAGATTTGCTCTGCTGAAACCCATGTAGTGTGACAAAATCTGTGAATCGCTGGTACCAGGCCCGTGGGGCCTGTTTGAGGCCATATAAGGACCTGTTAAGACGACATACATAATCAGGAAAGTCTTTGTGACGAAAACCAAGAGGTTGATGCTTGTAGACAGTTTCTTCTAAGTTGCCATGAAGAAAAGCATTTGTGACATCTAACTGATGAATGGGCCACGACTTGGACAGTGCCAAAGATAAGACAAGGCGAATGGTAGATGGTTTTACCACCGGGCTAAAAGTTTCACCACAGTCGATGCCCGTCTGCTGTTTGCGACCATCACACACTAAGCGCGCTTTGTAGCGCTCCAAGCTTCCATCAGACCTGAATTTATGTTTAAATAACCACAAGCAACGAATAATATTCATATCGGGTGTCCTAGGTACAAGCTCCCAGGTCTTATTTTTAATAAGAGCACTAAATTCATTGGTCATGGCAACATGCCATTCTGGAGTGGACAAGGCAACCTGTGGGTTTTTAGGGATAGGTGCAATGGCGGAGGTATGAAGATTAAAGTGTTGTTTTGGTTTGTGAATACCGCTCATCGAGCGAGTGTGAATAGTTCGAGGTGCGGGGGGATTTAGAGTAGCAGGTGGGCCGGAAGTAGTAGAAGAGGTAGAATGTGGATTTGGGCCGGAAGGTAGGACAGAAGTGGAGGAGGTGTTGGGCTGAGAATGTGGAATATTGGTTGGGCCCGCGTTGTGGTCCTGAGTAGTGGAAGGATTAGTGTGAGGAGGGGAGTGAAGTAGGTTTGACGTGGGGTGAGGCAGAGAAAGTTGGTGAGGGTCGAGTGGTGGGGAATCGGATGGGCCAGGAGAGTTTGAGGAGGATGTTTGCGGAATAGTGTTGGTGGGCTGGGATGGTGAGCATTGGATGGACCCGGAGGGTGTTGGGCCGAAGTGGTGGTGGATGATGTTGGGTTGTTGGGTTGTTTATTTTGTAAGTATTCCCAGACGAGGGGGCTAATTGTAGGGTTAAGGAAGTCATATGTGGGAGGTTTGATTGGAGATTGAATAGCATATGGAAAGATAGATTCTTCAAAATGCACATGGCGAGAAATGGTGATTTGATGAGTAGTGAGATCAAGGCACTTGTACCCACGATGATTGGCAGGGTAGCCAAGAAATACACAAGGGTGAGAGCGGAAGTTTAACTTGTGAATGGTGGTGGAAGGTGTGAGAGGGTAGCAAAGGCACCCGAATGTGCGAAGGTGTTCGTACTCAGGTGTGCAATTGTACAGAAGAGATGTGGGGGAGTTGAAGTTGTGAAGTTTGCTTGGTAAGATGTTGAGAAGATATGTGGCAGTTTCAAGAGCATGATGCCACAAGTTTGGTGGGAGAGAGGCTTGAGCTAGGAGGGTACGAATCATGTTGTTAATGGTGCGGAGTTTGCGTTCCGCTTTACCATTTTGGGAGGATGTGTAGGGACATGAAAAACGAAATTGCATGCCATTATGATTGCAGAAATTATAGAACTGTTGATTTGCATATTCTTTACCATTGTCACATTGAAATTGTTTGATTTTACGTTCGAATTGAGTGTGGATTAAATTGTGAAGGGTGGTAAATGTATGAAAAACTTGTGATTTATTGGACAAGGGAAAAGTCCACAAGAAGTTTGTAAAATCATCCAAAAACAATATGTAATATTTGTGACCCCCCGTACTAAGTATGGGAGAGGTCCATAAGTCACTGTGAACAATGTCAAATGCAGAACAAGTAGAATTAATAGAATCATAAAACGGCAATTTAACACTTTTGCCAAACACACAAGATTGACAAAGTGTTTTATTTAGTTTTCCATAATCAAGAAATGAAGAAAGTTTTAATGACTGAAGCAAATTATTTCTGGGATGCTGTCGTATTGTTCCGTCAAGCCGGTTAGTACCTGCAAAACAAGCATACGGTTATTGACAGGAGCGCCAACTGCAGCGAGTTGGTCAGAAAGTTGTTTGGCATGATCACAATAGTCTCCCATGGAAGCAAAGTTTTCAAGAGACAGATTGGCGAACTCTTGACCCAGAAAAATTTCTCGCGTGTTTTGATTATCTTGGAACTCATTTTCGACGGCCAGCCAAGCATCCATGGCTGTCTGACCGGGTTGAATAATTATACAAAGAAGGGGCTGTGATATGGTTGCGTAAATCCACTGTTTGACTAGAGCGTCCAGCCTAGTCCAGAGATGTTCAGCGGTGAGGGCTGATGTGTCGTAATACACATCTATTCTCCTATGTATTTTGAGTTATAATTGAGTCTTTTATATATATTTTTTAGTAGTTTTAGGCGTGTATTCGTTTGTTGGCCTATTTTTATCATTGTATAGTTTTTATTAGTTTTTGGCACTCTTAGTACTCGTTTTTATATTTTTGTAGGTGTTCGTGGAAAATGAGCTTAAAAAGAAAAAATTTTAATTGAGACACGAGCACTTGAGAGCATGTGTTCAAAGGCGTTAGAGCGTAAACGAGAAACTTTGGTCGAGCCAAGAATACCCGAGTTAGAAACATAGAGTAATAATAATAATAATAATAATAATAATAATAATAATAATAATAATAATAATAATATTTAAATGAAAAAAAAATAAACCGTGAATTTGGAAGTCATGCTGTCATGGGCCACGACCCATATTCAATCTAAAATATAGAAAAGCGGCGCACGAGATTAATATATTGAAGAGGGAGAAGGAGCAGAGCACAACAGCAGCCTTTTGAGGATTAATTGAAAGAGAGGAAAGCTTCTGTGGAATTTTCTAGACAGGGAGCCTTGGAGCTAGTTTGACGGGGAAGGTCCGGGTGCACTAAAGATTAATTATTCGAAGACCCGGTGGTTTGTTTTATCGTTTTTATTTATTTAGAGACATGTTTATTATTGTTTTTCGAGACTCTATGACTATGTTTCTAATTATAATTATGAACTAGACTTTTATGGTTGCTTATGTTTATGAACTAGACACATTATTTGCAGTGTTTAATGATTTTTGGTTTTTAGTTTGATGTGTAGAATTACATGATTTTAATTCTATTGTTGGATTTGATATATGTGTGTTGGTGTTAATTTTATTTGAAGTTTGTTTATTGGTTTTGTGGAGCTAGGCATGTAGAGATACCCCCTAGGCCTTGAAATCAATCTAGTTCGTCAACTTAGGTTAGCGTGCTAGTATTTGGAGTTGGAGTACGACACAAGTATGACAAACTAATATAATAAATTAACTAAAACGTGCAGTCCATTCTTGAGGGTGAGAAATCTAACTCAAGATTGCTAGGTAACTAACTAGGCATTGTTCGGTAGTTGGCAAGCGCTAGGGCGGGAGTCGCTACTTGTCCGTGTTTAGAGTTTTCCTAGGTTTTCTTCAGTAGAGTTTAAGTCTGCTTCACAGTTTGAGGGTTTTAATCCAGGAGAGGTTTTAATCTGATTTCTGTGGAATTTCGGTACGCTAGGGCGATCCGGATCCATCTTAGCATTTCTACACTTGTCCCGCCTTGAGTCTAGTGAGCTATCTTTGACAAGAGGTTTATTAGATAAGAATAGGGTCTCAAGTTAATTACCAGATTCAGGATTTATTGCTAGTGTCTAGGGATTTTACCTAAGTAACCAGCCTTCTTCCTATCCGATTTCTCCAAGTTCCTAGTTCCCATAAGCAGCTGAGGTTACTTTATTTATATTTAGTTTCTTTTAAGTTTTTAATCATTAGTTTAACCCCCCACATAAGTATATATTTATTTAGGCTAGTATTCGGTATAGGTTGTGATCTAGAGTTGCATTTGCGTCTTTGGGTTCGATACTCGGTCTTATCTGTTTACTGCTTTGCGACCGGTACACTTGCCGTGCGTGTGTAGTTTTTAGGTGAGTCGTTTTAATTAGAACTTGTGTTATTTATATATATACATTTACACACATCAAGGGCTGCTGCCTCAGCCTTGGCAGCAGCAGCAACGTCAGAAGAAGTTGGAGCAGGGGTGACCGGTGGTTTGGGTGCAAGATGGTCAGCGACCTCATACGCCTGGCAGTGAACCTGGAATAGAGTTTTCCAGGTTCCATAATGTGTGGAGTCTTTTTCGAGAATGATGGGGATGTGCGACTTGATATTAGTCACCGTAAGGGCGGGGTGGAGAGGTGTAGAATCCATGTAGGGAGAGATGGGGGTGATCTGAGAAGAGAGAATGGGAGTTGATCGGAGAAGTGAGAGGGAGGTTGATCGGAGAAGAAGGCCTGCTGGTTGGTTGCAGCGGCGGCAGGTAGGTGATGTTTAGGGTTGGATCGTTTGTTAGAAGGCTGATACCATATTGGCGTATCAAATTGATTGCCTTCATTCTATTCAATGTCCCACATAAATAGTACAAGTTGACTCCTTAATTATAGGAGATATTAATTACAATTTAAAACCATTGACTATTCTAAATATACACATGTGTCAATAGGTTCATATCTAGCCAATGGTGATTTGGTGTAAATATAACGGGAGAGTAACATTAGCCGTTAAAAAATAAAAAACTTTTTTAGATTAAAAAGGTTGTGATTTGAATATAGGAAGCTATCCATTGTATCACAAATGTTATAAGTTTTTAAATATAACTCTTTCAAAAGGCAAAATCAAATAAAATTATACTGCCATTATGAGCTTTAGTTGAATTATTCATTTATTCTAAGCTGAAAATATTCGTACTGAATTTGGAATTAAAAGATACATGTGATTTTAGGTACCAAAAGTGAACCATCTTTTTCGTTCGTTTCATAATTGAGCTTTTGAATTCACATGGATTTTGATTCTCAACTTTAAAATATTTAATTTTCTCTCTCTTAAAAATCTTAAGGTATGTTTGGTAAAACTAGCTGGTGGCTGGTAGGTGAAAGCTTTTTAATTATATTTTGGTGTTTGACAGAGTAGCTGGAGCTTTTAATAAAATGTATAAAATGACCAAAATTGGTATAATTAAAAGCTTGTAAAGAAGGTTTTTATTTTATTTTTAAAATAAAATAGGTATTTGTGTCATTTACTAATTAAAAGCTTGCAGCTAGTAAAGTTTTTTCTTAAAAGCTAGTACTAGTAGCTTTTCACTATAGAGTTTTTTCTCCTATCCTAAAATCTTCCAGCTCTTCAACCAGACAAGACTTTTTATTGAGTATGAGCTTTTTTCTTAAAAGCTTGAAACTTGAAGCTCCTTAAAGCTTTTAAAAGCTTCCGGCCAAACATACCCTTAGTGTGCAAGGAGTACGTCTTGCCAATCTCATCATAACTCTTATGTTTTTTTACATCAGCTTTTTTCACTAGTTACTTTTTACTTTTCACAACTCACTAAATTATCGAAAATCTTACACTCTTTGCACGCTTCACACGCCACAACCAAAAGTAGAAGCCTTCTATGCTTCGTCTCTACCATTTATCTTCCACTTGGTGATATGTGTTTCCGCAATTGTGGAAGATGAAGTCACCGTCTTCTAGTTGATTGTAATAGGAGGCAATGCCTCAATCAGCCTGGTAAACTATCTTCTCCCTTATAGTCGTTGATATCACATGATCCTAGTGGTAATCCGCCTTTTGCTGGTTACTATACTTAACAGATTGTTGGAGATCTCAAAAAGTTTGTTAAGGACTTGAATTATATGCTACAACCACACATATTGATTACTAATTTATACCTTATATTAGAATTATAAAAGATGTCTTGTACCGTTTCGACATCGGTTAGTCATTTATGTACATTGAGCAGAAGGTTGTGGGAATTTTAAAGAAAAACACAAGACTAATGAGTAAGGAATTTGAAAATAGGGTGAAAAAAATCCCTAGATATATGAAAATGAAATTGATATGCAAAAATATAGATATTACATGAGTTTTTGTCACATATTAAAAAGACATTTTTTATGCTACGTGAGTGAAATAGTGATATGCGACCGGTAATGTATGTATAACATAAGGGAAAATAGAACATAAATGTATCAATTCAAGTGAAACACCATGGCCATTGTTATCCATAAAATTTGCTACTTTCTATATTGCAAAGTCATTAAAGATTCTACCCATGTGCCGTGTCTCAAATTAAATAAACAATTCGGGCGTCTTTTGTCTAACAATCACAGTCAGGGGCATAGCCAAATACAACTCAAGGTGTGCGGCCGTACATCTTAAAAAATTTTTTTTAGTGTATTTTATAAGCAAAAATCCCGATCGCATCCCTTGAAAGTCTGGAATAAGCCCCCGATCGCACCCAAAGCCTCCCGATCGCACCCCTTGAAAAACAATCCCGGATCCATCACTGATCACAACTTTTATTACCAGTATTGTTCAAAGTTTGGACACGTAATAAAATGTTAAGTTTATTTTACCTTGGCGGCGGTGGGGGCTGTGATGGGTGGTGTCGGGGCGATGGTGGCGACAGCGGCTCAGTTACGTTTGTTTTTTTGCTCAGAAGCACTTCTGACCTCTTTTGCTTGCGTCGCGCAGATGCGCATAAACATTTGGGGTTTGCAGATTGTTTGTGTTTTTGGAAGACCTTTTACTCAAAAAGGTCTTCCTGACCTCTTCTTGGTGCAGACTTGTTCCAAGATCTTCTCCTCTTCTCTTCTCCTCACCCACCACCACCCACAACCACCACCGTCTACCATCACCACCATCGTCCACCGTCCACCACCACCACGGTCCACCACCACCACAGTCCACCACCACCACCCACCACTCACCATCACCACCACCACCGTCCACCACCACCCACCACTCACCATCACCACCGTCCACCACCACCATCCACCACCACCGTCCACCGTCCACCACCACCACCACCACCACAGTCCACCGTCCACCACCACGGTCTACCACCACCACCATGGTCCACCACCACCACCACCATGGTCCACCACCAAACTGCTGTAAAAAATCAGTTTATTTCAGCAGCCTGCAGACGTTAACAAACAAACAATCTTCTTCTTGCAGACTACAGATATTTGGTCCACCTATTCTCCTGCAGATGTCTGCAGACGTGGTCCGCAAACTGCAGACCTTTTCCTGCAGAAAAAACAATCAGCACCTTAATAACCAAGTTTGAAAGAACAACTAACGATATAACATATAGATAAAAAATAAGTTTGAAATGCATCTGTTGATCTCACATAAACTATATCTTTTTTTTGAACAATACATAAACTATATCTATACTGTACATTTCCCAAATACCTCTTAAAATTTAAGTTTTATAAGTATAATTGATTAGCGTACAACACACAATTCACAATTTAACTACCTTTTTAGGGCAAATATGTCTTTTACACAAACTTACACGTTTGTCCCTCAACTTTACTCAAATTTAATTTATTTAAATAGTAATTACACTTTTGCACACTTATTTTAACCAACTATCTCCACGATTTTTAAACATTCATAATTTTTCATACGTTAATATTTTCTTAATATTATAATACCGTATAAACAATCATTTTATTCTCTTTAATTTGAGTATAATATTGTTATAGTTTATTTTTTTAATTTAAAAAATGGTATGTTAGGGTTAAGCAATAACCGAAACGAAAACGAGCCGAAATCAACCAAAAACCAGTTATTGATTATATTTGTCAATATAAGTTATTATTATGTTCCAACACTAGTAATAGTCCAATATAATCTTATTAGGGTTAATAATATGTGTATTTGGTGTATTAAGTCTATAATGTCCAACATGTCTATTTTTAGAGTTTTAAAGTTAGTGTCTTTGAAGCTGTAATTTTTATATCTTGTAACATTTTTAAGTTCCACCATATTATTATGTTTTAGATAGTTATATTAAGATGATTAAAACCACTTTTAAGCATGTTCAAGTTATTTGTATAAAAACTACTCAAAACATCTTCAAATACATGTGTATGTGAACTTTCTAAAACTACAAAATCACTAGTATTATACACCAAAAACTCGCGGCCATAATATATATTTTATAAATCCATGTTAAACTTGTAAAAACATACATTATCTCTTGATTAAAACCCTAGTTACATATCATGTTTAAATCTTTAACTTATGTTAGATTTTGTTTAACTTTTTAACTAACAAAAACAATGACAAAAGCCTACATTACCCACGACCCATATACATATTTATACACTTCCATTTTAGCCTTGTTTAACATATTTTTCATTTTTCATTATGTGAAAGTTCATTATTTTAACCCATGTAAAACTTGTTCCTAACACATGTTAAATATAAACATACAAAACAAGAAGCAAAGATAAGAAGCTTACAACTAGCACAAGGCTAGGGAAGACTCAAAACTTAAGTGAGAATGATGTTTAAGTGTGTCTTCCAAGGGTTAAGCTCCAAGATTATTGTACACACTAGTTAAGGGTATGGAATTGAAGTGATTTTGTGAGTGTTTAAAGGGATAACAAAGGCCTGTTTAAAATTTTATAAGTGAGTTGACAATTTTGCTCCTGACTTAACGACATTGAGTTAACCTGTTAATGAAATGGATTGTTTTGGCCTATTTCGTCAACCTTAATACTGTTCAAGCAATTATTTTGATTTTGGGCTGAACTGGCAAAATGGCTTAAACCATAGGGACTGTTTTGATAATTAACTCAAAATATCATGATGCTACAAATCTCAAAAGATAATTTCATATTTTATAGCATACAAATATAAATAATAACGTCAATATATATATATATATATATATATATATATATTGTAACACCCCGAGGTGTTACGGGTCTCTTAAACGGGGCGGGTCATACCCGACCACCCGATTACTTAATGAAATATTCAAGTTCGAATCTCGCGACCAACCGTTTCAACCAATTATATAGATAATAATTATTGAATTTTTATTATCTCGGTTAAACGCTCCTTATCTGCTATTAAATCGCTGCCAAACGTTTCTTATTTTGCTTTTATATCCGTTACCAAACACCCGAGTCCCAGTTATTATCCCCGTAGCCAAACACCCCCTATTCTAATTGGATATATATATATATATATATATATATATATATAACCCCCCTCTCTTATCTCTCGCTGCTCTCTCTCTGTACATTATATACACACACAAAGTGTGTGTTGATTACAATCCTTTGATCAAGAAGCTCCCACCGGACAGCCATGGCGGCCGTCGCCGCCTCCGCTGCTGTTTCCGGCCACCGCCTCCCTCCTCTCCGGCAACCCTTCCTTTCTCCGGTAAGTTTCCACTGCCTGAATCTTCTCCTCCTCGTCTGTCCCTGTTTTAAACCCGACGCCGGAATCATCTTCCCAAGTTTATAATCGGACAGTCATAATGAAACACTAAATGTTCCCCTTTGATTTGATAATAAACCCAAGCTTTGTTCCTCTCTATTTGGATAATACTCGGGACCACCCCTTTGTTATCAACCGGACAATCACCAAGCTACGGTGACTGTCGTTAATCCTTTAAACCACTCGATTAATACCTGTTAATTAACCAGATTCACCCCTCTGCTTGTGTTAAAGGAAGTCAGACAGTCCCCATGACCGGTGACTTTCATCGGTGACCACCACAACCTGATAAACCTTTCTGTTTGGACCCATTCCACTGTTAGTATAATCAGACAGACACCTGATTATGGTGACTGTCATCAAGCATCATAACCGGGACCCTCTTTCTGTTTTGATCGGTGCTCGGTAAACCGTCCCGTGAACTATCCGATTAGTTTGTGGGTGTGGTTTTGAAGTTAACAATCATATAATCGATTGGGATTGATTATTGTTACTGACATATATGTGTTGTGTATATATAATCAGGAGACTCGGGAGTGGAATCGATAATGATGATGATTATCTAACCAAAGATCCGATTGATCTTTGGTCGTGTTCCGATAAGAATTCGGTGAGTATCCGGTTATTCGTTCGATAAGTATTAATTTATCGGATTAATGGTTACAATCTTATAATCTATTATTAATATGGTGATTATATTTGATTGCGAGGTACCGTTAATCGAATCGGAAAGTGGAACTCGATACCGAGTCAACTCAGTGACTCGGTCAACACCCAGAATAGAACCCGGTCCAATAGCTAGATGAGGAATATTATTAGAATTATACTAATATATATATAATACGGATAACGTACGGACTTGATAATAATAATAAGAGAATTATAATCATATATAAAATATGTACGTTTATATATACACAATTTGATATATTGACGATATACTAGACTCGGGTTAATAATAATATGCTTTGCCGAACCATCATCCGGGTAAGTACGTGTCTAGAGTTCTTTAGGTTCGTGTGCCAAGCTGTAATGGCCAGCTGTATTTATTTTGAATGCCAAGCTATAATGGCCAGCTAGATTTAGGATGTCCGTGTCGTGTCAATAATAAACCCCGAGTTTAGGACTATCTAATATATACCGAATTCAATATGTATAAATTGTATATATGATATATATCCTAAGTATTACAATCTAACAAGTCCCACGCGTAACACGTATCGATATATATATGAAATATAATTGTAATAAGAAGATTAGCAGAAGATATAACGCAAACCTGTGAGTATCGTGAACTCCCCACTTTTACTGTTTTATTAAGCGTTTTCGGGGGAATATGTCATTTATAAGAAAACATAATAATGCTTTACATAAAAGAATGATTACTAATAAAAGTTATATAATAAAAAGGGGATAATAGAAACGACAAGGACAGTACTGACCGGTATATCGCCAATTCCTTTCTTGTCTAATTACAGGACAAGAACCAGTCTTACCCGAGTAGAGGGTAGGAATAATTATATTTACCACAAACAGAGTGGTACCATAGATAGGAATGACAACTAATAGAATATAATCGGAATAATATATTAGAATTGACATATAATCGAATTGATATAATAGAATATATTTTCCCCTCCAGAAGTTATAACTGTAAAGCATGTTTATAAAAGAATATTTTAAATAAAAGAATTATCAATAAACGAACTGGCCATTCACTTTATAAAATACACGACCTCACCAACTTTATGTTGACGAAAACTATTTTTGGCATGTGTTCAGGTTACCCAACGAATATGATGACGTGGATCCCGGAAGAGTCAAGACTGTTATTATCCTGAATTCCGCTGCGTAACTCCGATAACCCGACCCGACGACCCGGCTCCGTCAGCCAGGGTCGTTACAGGTGGTATCAGAGCGGCGCTTAAATAACAGTTTTGAAGTCTTTATTAATCCAGGATCTACCAGAAATGTCTTTTAAAAAGAAGCTTTGATTTGAAATATATATATAAAGTGAAAGAATATTAGACGATAAAATATTTGGGTACCTAAATGCCAAACCATTATAAAGTTGGTGAGAACCATAACAGTATACTAGAAATTAAAACGAATCCACTATAGGATAGTACTAGAATGATTTTGTGGGGTAAATTGACAATTCTGTACACAATTGTAAATTTATATGCACATTTAATTTCTGAGAAATCTTACAGGATATTAAGGCTATATGAAATAATACAGAACAGAAACCAGATATATTAAAAGAAATCAGAAAATGAATTCCGATATATATAAGGAATGAATAAGGTTATAAAAGTATATATATAAATAGAAATTATATCATAAAATCATTCCTCGATAATTTAATCGACTTGTAAGAGAGTCAGAAATCGTATTTCACTCTCTAGAAAAACTCGTTGATTAATAATCATTCGTAGTATATTCCAAAAATTTCGTATAAATTATCGAAACATTCCAGTCTCAGTAATTATTCAAATCGTCAACCTTACGGTTACCCCAGTATTTATAAATAAAATACAAATATACGCTCCAACTTGAACATTCCTATGATCAAGTTTCCAAGAATATATGTTTACTCCATAAATTTCGAAATTCTTATAAAATCCGATATGCTAGAGACATACTGATATTATGTCTCTAAAGAATTTTTCTGATCATTTAACTAGAAATCAGACAGATTCCTCGATAATTCAAGTTGTTTTAAATCTTTTAGGTATAATTCTGAAGTTTATTGAATTTATTCTCAGTCATTACTATTTTTATACTAAACCAGTATTTCGATTTTTAGTAAAAATATATATACCCCGATTTTAAATAACAATTTATTCAAATTTATAAGATTGAGAAAATCCGTTAATACCATAATTTTCTTTTTATTAAATCTATTATTGATACTCCTTATATTATTAAAACGTCCCCCGAATCTGTTTTAATTTGACTATCACATTTTTAGATAATTCAGTATAATTCGTTTAACATTAAAAATTTGACCACAACATTTTGAGAAATCTATTTTGTTTTATCAATCGGTAATAAGAACTAGTTTATTAAAAATTTAAGAATTCCGGCATTAAGAAAATTTTTTACCATGACTCTTTTGAATCGTTAATTTCATTTTCAAAAATGGATACTATTACGAAACTCGAATCAGTATTGTTATTATAAATCCTCCTTAAAAGTTTTTATACGAAAGAACCACGACCATATTATTTTACCAAAACATATTTCATATCGCATTTAATGGTATTTTCATGGAAATTTATTAATCGAATCCGTATTCGTATATATATATATATATATATATATATATCAAGAGCCTTTTCAGTATAATTTTATATCTATGTTCGATTGTATAATTCCTCGATATTATTCCAATATAAACAATAAATATTATACATATTCCGTTTTATAATCTAAACTCATCTTCGTACTTATATAAAAATCTCAGTTATATGTCATTCTTGATCCTTTCCAGAATTAAATAATATTTGGACAAAAATAGTATTCTCGAAATTCCGTAACCAAAATACTTTGGAATCTATCGAAAGAAACCGAATTCTTACTCGCTCGATTATGCAACAATATAAGTACCATCTTAATCCTATGACATGAACAAGTCAGAAAGATTAAAAAGATTGGATGGTTATATTGGACATCTTTTGACGCGATCAAATTCTTGTACGATTGACAGTCTATTTCGTTAGACTCGGATCAACATGTTTTCTTCCAAAATATATATAATTTCGAACCCAAGAGAAAATAAAGAACAGAATATCGAAATAATATGTAAAGGACACATACCTATTGTGATTAAAATAAACGATTACTGGAATGTTAGGTGAGGTGGAATAGTAATTTTGGTTGCAAACATAATTATGAATGCCACAGGCACAGGAACATTCGAGTAGGAGTTTATCGAGATCACAGTATGTTTGTGTCATGAACATATTAAGAGAAATAATAAGAAAATAAATAATAAGCAGAAATATAAATCCGAAGTATCAGCGTATCATATGTGGAGAATACGACCACAGAACTGGAAATCTAGTTGAAATTTCTTCGTGAAATACGACTAAGAATATGTTCGTAGAATAAAAACCATCGCTCGGTTAAATTCTATGAATTAAAGAAATCATTTTATTGATTTTTGATTGCCAACCAAAATATAAAAACAAAGATAGTGCATGTCCTCTGTACAATCCAGGTGGTAAAAGATATCCGGACCCTTACGGAATGTATATCCGGACATTTGCCACCAAGCCATCTTTGAAAGGATATATACTACTATGAACAAATCTTCGCAGTCACTTCGTATAAAAACTCACGTGAGTTATAGTACAATCAAATTGGTAAAATGATAAAGTGTTACCAAGTTGAAATTCAAGAAGTGATGGAAGAATTGTTAAATTCTTCGAATATAACAGATAGAAATATATATGGATTCGGAAACCGGAAATGGTAGAATCCAACGAATTATTAAAAGAAATAAATTATAACGAATATATCGAAATATAATTGATACCAAGCGGAATCGCGTAGAGATTCGCAAGGTATAATCGAAGTGAAAACGAAAAATGAATAGAATTATGCTCATTTTTCCAGTGAAACTCTCTGGCCAAAGAAGGATGGATTTCCTATTCCAAATAACGGCTTGTGAGAGTTATTATAAGAAATCACTGTTCTGGCAAGAACTATCTACATGAATATTCTGATGAAATAAGCTTCGCTTATAATAAGTTGGATTAAGAACATACGATAGATTGCCAATATATAAATTTACTTGAAAGTGTATTCAGACACTGAAAGTATAGACTTTAATCGAAAATATAAAAGAATATAAATAGATAAATAAAAGAATATAAATCGATGAATAAAAGAAAATAAATCGATAAATAAAAAGAAATTATATAATATTCTATCGAGAATGCTAACGAATTCCGAAATAGTGATAAGAAGAAGGTATACGGAAATATTTAAGGCGATAAGTATTTAAATCCCGAATGATAATCATGATTTTGAGAAGGAATAATTGATGCATTGCCATAAGAATCTTAAGTCAAAGAATCGTAACAACAATTGTTACAAGTAGATTCAAAGACTATAAAGATAAAGTTACATATATTGACTGTAGAATTGTGAAAGACCTCATTCACGATAATACAATAAGAAAAGTCAAATAATATGTATTGAGATATAATGCAGTTAATCATCAATGAAATAGTCAGTAAGACTATTATCAATGATTTAAGAAAAATCTCCCAGAACTAATTTCAGTAGGTCAAGGTAATGAAAAGGAATTGTCAAAACCGTGTAATTCAACAAGTTCAATTAGTCTTTTCCGGTACCTTTAGACTCCGGAAGGTACATCTAATGATCTGAGAAACCTCCTAAGTATATCCACGAATAGAGATAACCTAGAGATCAACTATATTACATCGATATAGATAGAACTTAAAGGATAGAATTTGTAAGAAATAATCCGATAGTTACCAAAGGTTATTCCTACTCTTTAAGAATCGAAATTACAATAATGGTAAATTCTAAAGTTCGAATAAAAGAGGTAGTAGCTCGGATCCCGTTCAAGTCATGATAATGAAGGGACTTCCGTATCTATCTCCTAAGAACTATATAGAATCCATCATTGTAAATGAATCCGAATATTAAACGATGAGAATATCGTATCGATTTGAGACTCTAGAAATGTTTGCTGGAAGTTTGTAAATCCTTCAGAAGAAAAACCATCAGGATCTCAAAGTATGTTTAAATCGTCTTTATATAGGAATAATATTCAGCCTGTTTCTCATTCTAAAGAGGGACAAGATTAGAAGAATGTTCACAGTATAAAGAAGATATCAATCTATACAAAGAACCTTTAATAGTCATATCGAAATAGTACAGATAATCCATGTATCTGAAATAACATGACTATAGCAAGAAAGGTTAAAACGTAGTTAGAAGTATGATCAAGATGTAGTCTTACAGATTGACATTTCTAATATATATAATATTGGATTGATATAAGATCAAGTTCCTCGCAAACTATAAGAACCGATCAGGTCTCGACGACAAGTATTTTAGTTCTAACTGTAACATCCTTATAGATTAAGGGTGTAAAGGAAAAGATCACCCAAATTTCGGGGACGAAATTTCCTAAGGGGGGAGATTGTAACACCCCGAGGTGAAACGGGTCTCTTAAACGGGTCGGGTCGTACCCGACCACCCGATTACTTAATGAAATATTCAAGTTCGAATCTCGCGACCAACCGTTTCAACCAATTATATAGATAATAATTATTGAATTTTTATTATCTCGGTTAAACGCTCTTTATCTGCTATTAAATCGCTGCCAAACGTTTCTTATTTTGCTTTTATATCCGTTACCAAACACCCGAGTCCCAGTTATTATCCCCGTAGCCAAACACCCCCTATTCTAATTGGATATATATATAACCCCTCTCTCTTATCTCTCGCTGCTCTCTCTCTCTCTCTGTACATTATATATACACACAAAGTGTGTGTTGATTACAATCCTCTGATCAAGAAGCTCCCATCGGACAGCCATGGCGGCCATCGCCGCCTCCGCTGCTGTTTCCGGCCACCGCCTCCGGCCGCCGCCTCCCTCCTCTCCGGCAACCCTTCCTTTCTACGGTAAGTTTCCACTGCCCGAATCTTCTCCTCCTCATCTGTCCCTGTTTTAAACCCGACGCCGGAATCATCTTCCCAAGTTTATAATCGGACAGTCACAATGAAACACTAAATGTTCCCCTTTGATCTGATAATAAACCCAAGCTTTGTTCCTCTCTGTTCGGATAATACCCGGGACCACCCCTTTGTTATCAATCGGACAGTCACCAAGCTACGGTGACTGTCGTGAATCCTTTAAACCACTCGATTAATACCTGTTAATTAACCAGATTCACCCCTCTGCTTGTGTTAAAGGAAGTTAGACAGTCACCATGACCGGTGACTGTCATCGGTGACCACCACAACCTGATAAACCTTTCTGTTTGGCCCCATTCCACTGTTAGTATAATCAGACAGTCACCTGATTATGGTGACTGTCATCGAGCATCATAACCGGGACCCTCTTTCTGTTTTGATCGGTGCTCGGTAAACCGTCCCGTGAACTATCCGATTAGTTTGTGGGTGTGGTTTTGAAGTTAACAATCATATAATCGATTGGGATTGATTATTGTTACTGACATATATGTGTTGTGTATATATAATCAGGAGACTCGGGAGTGGAATCGATAATGATGATGATTATCTAACCAAAGATCCGATTGATCTTTGGTCGTATTCCGATAATAATTCGGTGAGTATCCGGTTATTCGTTCGATAAGTATTAATTTATCGGATTAATGGTTACAATCTTATAATCTATTATTAATATGGTGATTATATTTGATTGCGAGGTACCGTTAATCGAATCGGAAAGTGGAACTCGATACCGAGTCAACTCAGTGACTCGGTCAACACCCAGAATAGAACCCGGTCCAATAGCTAGATGAGGAATATTATTAGAATTATACTAATATATATATATATAATACGGATAACGTACGGACTTGATAATAATAATAAGAGAATAATAATCATATATAAAATATGTACGTTTATATATACACAATTTGATATATTGACGATATACTAGACTCGGGTTAATAATAATATGCTCTGCCGAACCATCATCCGGGTAAGTACGTGTCTAGAGTTCTTTAGGTTCGTGTGCCAAGCTGTAATGGCCAGCTGTATTTCTTTTGAATGCCAAGCTGTAATAGCCAGCTAGATTTAGGATGTTCGTGTCGTGTCAATAATAAACCCCGAGTTTAGGACTATTTAATATATACCGAATTCAATATGTATAAATTGTATATATGATATATATCCTAAGTATTACAATCTAACAAGTCCCACGCGTAACACGTATCGATATATATATGAAATATAATTGTAATAAGAAGATTAGCAGAAGATATAACGCAAACCTGTGAGTATCGTGAACTCCCCACTTTTACTGTTTTATTAAGCGTTTTCGGGGGAATACATGTCATTTATAAGAAAACATAATAATGCTTTACATAAAAGAATGATTACTAATAAAAGTTATATAATAAAAAGGGGATAATAGAAACGACAAGGACAGTACTGACCGGTATATCGCCAATTCCTTTCTTGTCCAATTAGAGGACAAGAACCAGTTTTACCCGAGTAGAGGGTAGGAATAATTATATTTACCACAAACAGAGTGGTACCATAGATAGGAATGACAACTAATAGAATATAATCGGAATAATATATTAGAATTGACATATAATCGAATTGATATAATAGAATATATTTTCCCCTCCAGAAGTTATAACTGTAAAGCATGTTTATAAAAGAATATTTTAAATAAAAGAATTATCAATAAACGAACTGGCCATTCACTTTATAAAATACACGACCTCACCAACTTTATGTTGACAGAAACTATTTTTGGCATGTGTTCAGGTTACCCAACGAATATGATGACGTGGATCCTGGAAGAGTCAAGACTGTTATTATCCTGAATTCCGCTGTGTAACTCCGATAACCCGACCCGACGACCCGGCTCCGTCAGCCAGGGTCGTTACATATATATATCACCAAAATAAGTTTAAAAATTTCAAATTTTAAGGTATATGATTCGAGCATATGGTTCAGGTAAATGTGTGTATAGTCGACTAATCAAATAATCGTCCCATAACCACGAAATATATTATTAATATAATATTCATACTAAATATAATCACATTCTAAAAATATAATATTCATACTAAATATACATATTAATAGAATCTCATTTTTAAAAATGGATTCAAATTTTAACTGGTTTCTGTTTGAATCAAAGGCTAATATATATAGCATTACTAACACAAACACAAAATTTTTCTTTTACAAATTTGGTCAGATTTTTCCTTTTTGGTCTGAAATGAAATTTGTATTTAAAAAGGGCCAAAGGGGGAGCAATGTTGATAAAAAAAGAGAAGCTTTTAAGTTGTCAAGTGCACCTTTTCATAGTTAAAAGAGGAATGGGTACATGTTTTGCTTCATGATCATGCATCCGCCATCCTCCCACATGCACGCTAATCTAATCTAATCTAGTGAGTTGTTATTTTATTTTCATTCATGTTATTTCTCTGTACTAAACATAAATCATAACAAAATATCAAACGGAATGTCAGCTAATATATTTTATATAAAAATTTATTTTTTATATGAGACTTGATATAGTTGTATTCGATTCGACCCAATAAAGACCAAACCAAAAATCAGCTTGACATCGTTATAATTTATAAATCCAAAATATGCCATAATAAAATCTAGTGAAAAATAAAGGGTGCACTAGACAATGGCTGGACTTGAGCTAGGTTTCTGTTTCAAGGCTCAAGTTACGTTTGGATCAGATCACCTGGTCAAGGAACAACATGTTACATGCATGTTGGTTGTCGTTTATGGTTCTATATGTTAAATAAGTTTATTTGAGTCCATTCAAATTATACCATTAGAGGGTCTTCTCCAGAAAAAAAAATGTTAAAACGTGTTGAGCTTGTAAAAATAAATTGGGCCCATGTAATTAAAACCCATTAAGAAAGCCCACAATGTTAACTAAGTTTAACCAATTAAACTTTATTAGACTTACGGACTATTTGGTTGATTAAGTGCTGATCATTAAGAGGTCTGAATGGTTAAGAGGCTCTGAATGATTAAGTGCTGAATGGTTTAGCTATGCATCAAGTCTAAATGGTTCAGCTCTTCATTATTTAATTCAGAGTTTTTTTAGGTTGAAACAAACAGTCTGAATGCTGAACCATTCAGAGCTGAATGTTTAAAGCCTCATTAAGAGGCTTCCAAATAGGCCCTTATTCTTATTGGGTTTGATCTTTCAAACAAATTGGGTCTCTATCAAAGTATCAAAATAATAACCCATAACTTAAAATACCTTGATTTTTCTTAATATATATATATATATATATATATATATATATATATTTATATTATGTAATTTTTTTATAAAACCCTTTAAGCCTTTAAGAATGTCGGGTCTAGGGCCATCGCCCTCCTTGCAAACCACATCACCGGCTAGCACCACCTATAACCATCGTCTACAACAGTACCTAACGACCACCGCCACCATTACCGTCGACTTAGGGCTGTAAACGAACCAAACGAACACGAACAAGGCCTTGTTCGTGTTCGTTTGTTAAGGAACTAACGTGTTCGCGAACGGTTCACGAACGCTTACCGAACGGGATTTTTTGTTCGTGTTCGTTTGTTAAGGAAATAATGTGTTCACGAACACTTATCGAACGAGATTTTTGTTCGAGTTCGTTTGTATTTATTTTGCTAAATTTAGGTGCCGGACAAAAACGAACACAAACAAACACGGATGAACGTAAACGAACACAAATAGGCATTACTGAACAAAACCAAGCACAAACTAACACATTAAATTCTAAAAATTAGCATTTTTCATCGCTAACATTGTCAGCCCATAATATACTAACCCAATTACCCAAATATACGTGACATAATCTTGATCACATAATGTCTTATAAAAACACATAGGTATCATGTTAATCTTGAAATCCTTGTTTAATCCGCCAAAACTAACAGTTAATCAAAATAGTTAAAGTTGTTATAAATTACATTATTAGTGTGACTCTCCACATCCTTAACTCCTAAGTATCATTACTCATTGTATTAATGTATGAGCCTATAAATAGAGGTTTTGTACTTTTATATGAACATACCAATAAAAGTATTTTCCCCATTCTCCTTTCTATTCTCTATTGCTAATAGGTATAGTTGTTTTATAACACGTTATCAGCACGAACTGCTTGCACCATCATCAGGTATACCACATACTCTAACTTATATATCATTATTCTTTATTCTCACATACATGATCCATATTGTAATTCATACAATTATGGGTTATGTTAGAGATTTGTTTTGTTATTCTCTTTAATCTCCCTAAATAATCCATATTATAACTAATACGATTTTTTGTTAGATGGAGATTTATATTTATTATTTCATCAAAGTATGTTCAATCATGTTTTATATTTCAACATGTATAGTGAATTATATTATAACTGGTCATAACTTCTTTTATCCCCATATATAGATATATATTAATTTAATGGTTTAATCAATATTATTAGATTTGTTTTTAGTTTTTGATTTCACTTGTGTTAATTATTTGTTTTTTTTATTAAAGTTCATGTTAACATGTTTTGAATTTTAACATGAAATGATTGTACAATAAGAGTTAAGAAGCTATTATATGTAATTGATTTGACCCTAAAGTAAGTATAAAAGTTATGTTGGACTCGCGTGACTTTTCACATTTAGTTATTTACATTGACATGGTTAGTATCATATAATATTATAAATTCATTGATTTAGGCATAAAAAAAAAACTAAATGTATACATTTTTTTATCTATAAAGTAGTAATCTTAATTCAACTGAAGGCATCATCCTTTTAATTACCATGATAATTGTAGACATTATTGTATCCATGTTTAAATTTGAAATATTTGTGTGGAAAAAGAGATATGTATATTTGTAGAACGAACATATCATACAAAAAGAGTTATTGATCATACTTTTATCATGGAGACTTTACGGAGATATGTTTAAAATAAGTGCAAACATTAATTTGTATGTATCATATTCATATGATTAGTTATACCATTATAAGTTATTACATAAATTATCTATGTTTGTTTATTGGTGATGAAAAGTTTCTTATTTCATAAAGGCATGAAGGCTTATTCTAACTCGTTTTTATATGGTGACATGCTATAACATCATGTATTATATACATGCTATTATTTCTTTATATTCATAATATCAAATAGAACAATTAAACCAAAGTTGTGGTTTATTGTCACCCTCCATAAAGAGTAGAAATTTGATTTGATTTGACATCAAAGTATCATGCTCACTGTATCTCTTTATCATGTTACAAAAGGTCATAAGATTTTAGAAAGGTAACATTATATGACTCGGACGTATATATACTTCTTAGTTGATGTTACATGAAGAGAAGTTTATTTATAAAGGAAAATCGGATATTACAAATTTTGTTTGTCAAACCTCAAATATGCTCTTGAAGTGGCAAGATTATTAAAAAAATATATAAGGTTTGAAACGACCAACATGAAAGTGGTGTAGTCTCATCCATTCCCTGAAATGAATGTGATGAAAATGATCGGTATAAAGGTTAAGATCATGTACATAACTAAGGAAGTTGTAATGATTCCACCATGAAAGTTTTGTGGTTATAATCCATTCCTTGAAGTGAATGCGATGTTATAATTATTGGTATAAATTAAGTCCATGATTATGGTAATTGTGAAAATTGTTATGATGCTCATGTTAATGAGATCGGCTTTGTTAATATTATGATGATTACAAAATGATCGTTATAGAGGTTATGATCATAGTAAATGAGGAAGTTGTAATGATCACCATGTTCATAACAAGATCATCCAATGAGGAAATTGTAATGATCATCATGTTGGTAATAAGCCTACTACACGCCTAAAGCGTGGTAGACTAGTCGATTCCAAATAATAAAAATCCTCGAGAAATTGGAGCAAGTAAGAAAGATGGTCAAGTCGAGGTTATAGTAAAAAGGTCTCCTGAAGAGACATTAGACATGATGGTTCCAGAAGAACCTCAGGTACCTGAAAAATAAAGAGATCCCGTTATATAGTATCATGTCTACAAAATGTATGGAATCGAAATAAAATCGACGTCGTTATAAATTTTATGTAATGTAGCGCTTGAAATGAGGATCAAGATTTAAGATCTGCCTA
Source organism: Ambrosia x helenae (assembly GCA_030844895.1). Lineage (NCBI taxonomy): Eukaryota > Viridiplantae > Streptophyta > Magnoliopsida > Asterales > Asteraceae > Ambrosia > Ambrosia x helenae. The sequence continues at coordinate 85,936,571 of CM061225.1, forward strand.
TGAATGAGTACAAAGAAGTGATTGGCCAAAATGGAAGACGCAAATATGGCAGAGTTGAATTCTCTATCGAAAAGAAAAGTTTTGGACCACTAGTCCATACAACAAAAGTTGTAAAACATATAGATACGAGAAGGTCTTTTGTGCGAATCAACATTTGAAAAGAAAATGATATAAGGTAAAATTGGTGGCATAAGAATTTCGCAAAGACCCATAATTGATTATTGTAACACCCCAACCGATGGCGGAATCATCGAGGTGCCACGTAGTGACGATTGTTCAAAAGCACATGGTACTAAAATGTAAATATTATTGAATAAACCAAAATTGTCTTACATGGAAATGGAAATACATTGTCTAACTGAAATGTAAATATTGAAATAACTGAATTTAAAATAAAGCACTAAATGTCTCTTGTTAAAGCACTAGATCAAACTGCACCTGAAACATGTACAAAATAGGTTTGGTCAACATAAGAAATGTTGGTGAGCATTCCTAGTTTTGATATATATAATATGTTAAAAAGATATACAATTCAAGTGCATGCTACAGTGCAAATATGTAAACTATGTATCATACAAATGAGCGAAATCAACCCTGTGACTGTATAATGTACTGTATGAACGGTGGTGTACTCATCCAATAAATGGGTGATAACTTAACAATGGCCACGGATTCTCTGATGAAAAAGGGGGAGAATCAATCTAGGCGGGTTGTCAATCCAAATAGCGCTATCCAATGTTAAGGTCGGCTTGTACCATGTTAATGATTTCACTAAGTACAAATGTATTCCACATGTATTGTCTAAGCATAAAGCACGTTGTAAGCAATGCACATAGTACTAGAATTGTATTGTGAAAATGTAAACTTGTATTTGTAATTTGTGTAAGTGTACATGTAACACCCCAAAAATGAATAAAAGCAAAAAGGGGATAGGAAATACTCACTGTTCACGTAATAACTTGAAATTGAACTCGGACAACGAAATATGTGTTGGAAGTTATCCCAAAGGATCAACCTAAAGAATTTGATAACGTGTAAGGGTAATAACTCTAGGATACATGTATTTCTAGGGCTTCGAATTGGGGATAAACGTTTATTTGTTTATTAAACAAATTGTTTATTAATTATGAGAAATTTAATAAATAAATAAATAAAAGTCTCTTGGTAAAATTTTAAGTTGAATATAGTCACAACATAAGGTTTTAAGTATGAAAATAATTTTTATAAAATTATTTTCTTGAAAATAGAATATTTAATCTAATTATTTTAAATTGTCAAAATATGACTTTAATATCTAAAAATATTAAAATCAAAGAATTTCTGAATTAAAAATTGTATTTCAGTTCTAGATAGTTAGAAATAATTTATATAAAATTTTGGTGCAAAAATATTGAAAAATGAATTTATTATAAATTATTTATGATAAAAACTAACAAACATTATTTAAAAATATAAAACTTGCGGTTTTTCAGAAATAAAAATTATTTCTGAAATGTATATTGTTATACAAGTTTAGGATAATTTTTGTGGAATTTTATAAAATCGTTTAGATATTTTTATAGAATTTTATAAATAAAATTGAATAAACTTGAATTATTTATTATATATATTAAATAAATAAATTTTTGAAAACTAAAAATTGGATGATGAACTTTATCAGTGGAAAAGCATAAAATAAATTTATAGAATTTATAAATTAGTTTTAGTATTTTAAAACGATTTAAAAAGAATAGAGATAATATATGTATAAGGAATAACCAAAAAAATTGTTTGTTCATGGTGGGAATCGAACCCTGGCCCTTGGCCGGTTCAACCCTTTGAACAACAAGTATAACCAACTGATCTGAGGGTCAGTTGGTTGATATCTTTTGTTTCGAAATAATTTTATACGTTTTAAGCATAAGTGTTCTTCCCCAATTCATAAGGTTCGAGCCCTAGATTTATCAATCGAATGATTTACACATCATCAACCCAATTAACCATAGGGCAAATGCTGTGTATAGGCCGATTAACAAAACCCATGAAAGAAAAACGACTTACTATGAAGAATTCGTATGTATAGCTCGGTCAAAGAAAAAGTCAACCACGAGTATAAAAGCTTCGATTCTGGGCGATTTGGTGTTTGATAGTGAAAAGTGTTATAGGGGTTCTCTTAGTCGTATGTAGGTGTGTGTATGTGCAAGTTTGATTAAGTTAACGACATGTATTTATACGGATTGGATTTGGTTGTTTAGGAATGTTAATAATTGGTTTTAATATCACAATTAGTCAATTCAACGCGTTGAATTACGCGTGTTTATTGTTTTAGAAAGAAGAGGTGATAATGGTGCGTGATACACGGGTTCAATTTGATCGTTGGCGTGATTATTGGATGATTTCTTGGGTTTCTTAGCTGCTGCGATCGAACCAGCAGTGGAGAAGGTTAATCAGCTTTAGTCGCTGATTGTATATAAATAATAAGAAAGCCGGGTTATAAACAGAAGCTCATAATAGCCCAGTGGTTGTTGGCGTGTGTGTTTGAGGTTGGCCCGGGTCTTGTCACGAGTTCGATCCCTGGGAAGATCATTTTTTTTGTTTTTAAACAGATTAAAGGGAAAGGGATGGGCTGGTCTTATGGGCTGCATGTCTGGGCCTGTGTACTGGGTTTCAGAAAATGGATAAGGGATATGGATTTGGGTTGTGGTTTGGTTGTGGTTTAGTTATGGTTTAGGGATGGTAAGAAGAAATAAAATATATATATATATATATATATATATATATATCTAATCTGAATTTTTTTTATTAATATTATTATTATTATTATTATTATTATTATTATATAAAAGAATAAAAAGTGACGGACGTCACAATTATGAGGAGACGCATTCTCCAGTGGTGGATATAATGATTTTTCATTATGTTATTAGTTTGGTAATGCAAAGAGAGAATTGAAATGCGTCTAATAAATATCATGATTCACTTGACACTGAAAGTTTACATGAAAATACGTGATGAAGGATTTAATGTGTCAAAATCTTTTAACGTAAGTTCTCGAGAACGTTATGATCGGAATAAAAAGATTCAATTCGGAATACGTTATGTTTGTTATATGATTGAATTGAACAGGGCCGTCTCCAAGAAATCTTACATATCCAGGGGCCCAGTGTGACTATAAACATGGCTCCTTATAATATAAACCTATATAAAAAAATGAGCTTGAAAAATATAGACTTAAAAGAGGGTTGTAATGTAAGAACCGGATGCGACGTCGAGGCGGTCCCCTTACTAGTCCATTAGTTGAAACAATCAGACTCGATTTAAAAACCGGACTATAAATGATAGTTTAAAATAATAAACAAAATTAACTAGATATTTTTTAAGCTAAATGAAATAAAGTAGTAAAACTAAATAAAGTAAATTCTAGTAAAATATTGATCACTTTATTTTTTTATTAGTAAAATATATGGGATGACATTGACTTATCAATAGGCTTCAGTGTTCACAAGTCTAAAATACCCAAATAACATCTAGTATTTACAATCCATGTCATCATCTTCTTCACAAGGAACCATTTCATAATTCATACCCTGCTTACAGTTACACTCAATTATATATTACACACACACACATATACATGTAATACTCTTAAAAAAATTATGGGCCCTTCGGAATCATGGGCCTTGTGCGGCGGCACACCCTGCACCGGGTCTAGGACGGCACTGGAATTGAATATAAGTGGAACTCCTCATGAGTATTCTAAAGCAACTGAGTGCTTAAAAGGTAACTAGTGGGAAACCCGCGCGTTGCTGCGGGACGGTTAAGATATATATATATATATATATATATATATATATATATATATATATATATATATATATATATATATTTGAACAATGCACAAGCGTAGCCGTGTTAGCCCACCAAGCTGTAGGAAAAGTGTAAAAACGTAATTGTCTTTGAATGAGAAACGATGTATATGAAATTAATCAATTTCTCTTCATTGTTTAAACTTTGAAAAGAAACTATAATTTTTTATATACAACATATACGTTCTTATAACTTTTCATGCGACACTATGTAAATTGTCTAACCATATGTCCTTAACTTCCAACATCTAATAGATGATGTGTACACAAGACACCAAAGTATAAAAAAAGATTTCACTATATATGAAAATGAACTTCTTTAACCATCAAAATTCAGTAATCAACACTGTTCTCAAAACCAAATATGAGCATAGATAATTTTTATTCCCAAATCTTTCTATATAATTTTTCACAAATTTAGACCAAACCACCATATGGATACGTATTGTCAAGCATGAACTCAAAACCAATATGAGCATAGAAACCAAAACAGAGTAGATAAACCAAAACACAACCATTCGATATCATTATAAACAAGTAAACAGAGAAGTAAAGAAGTATCAACAAGACATTTATTTTAATAAACAAATCAAGTGTACCCTGGAAGATGAACTTGCAGATACAATCCACTTTCAGATTGTGTCGACGTTTTGCCAGATTCGTTACAACATGATTACTCTTTTCAGCGTCCTTGGTCGCACCTTGTCGTTCTTATTAAATAATTAAAATAAAAAAAACCTTATCAACAGAAAATCAAAACGTACCGTACTACTTGGTGTTGTGTGTGCGTCACTTCGTACCACCATTAACTCTCTGCAAAGATAAAGATAAAGTAATTTGTTTCAGCAATTCTCATGATGAACGACACTGTATATTTATATAAACATATGCAATTTTAAGGAAATAAAGAAAATGTAAAATTAATATTTGTTGAATATAATTATTTGAAGCTTGTGGTCATACCACATCACATGATATTATGGGTATGTTTGGCAAAACTAGCTGGAGGCTGGTAGCTGGAAGCTGAAAGCTGGTAGCTGGAAGCTGTTAGCTAGAAGCTTTTTAAATATATTTTGGTGTTTGGCAGAGTAGCTGGAGCTTTTAATAAAATGTATAAAATGACCAAAATGGTCATAATTAAAAGATTGTAAATAAGGTTTTTATTTTATTTTTAAAATATAATGGGTATTTGTGTCATTTACTAACTAAAAGCTTGTAGCTAGTAGAGCTTGTTCTTAAAAGCTACTAATAGTAGCTTTTCACTGTAGAGCTTTTTCTCTAACCTAAAAGCTTCCAGCCCTTTCAACCAAACAAGACTTTTTATTAAGTATGAGTTTTTTCTTAAAAGCTTGAAGCTTGAAGCTCCTAAAAGCTCTTAAAAGCTCCTTGCCAAACATACCCTATATATAACAATTTGAACGGATTTTTGCGAGCAAATATAGAAACTTAATTATCTAGAAAATAAACCTTTATTTATCTTTACTACATGGTACAAGTATCTTAATGCATTGAAGGGTAATTTGGGGAAGATTTATATGACATTTGTGGGTTGAAGCACGTGACTTTTCACATCACATCTTAACTTTATCAAGTTGGGCATGTTTGCCTATTGCTCACTCTTTATAATGTAGTAGAGATATATATACTTATAGTTATAGTACAAATGCATAATACAATAAGGGGTATTATGGGGAACTTTTACATGACATACCTATGTTAAAGCATGAGTCTCTTCATATCCCATCTTAAAATGGGTGTAAAATTACTTTCCTACCCATGCCTCCTCCTTAATAAGGTAACATAGATATGAAACATCGTAGGATGTAATTATTGTGCACCAATACACCACATGTGATAAACTGAACCTGGTGATTATGATACTTTAATGTATAAGAATGGTACAATATATATTGGAGAAATAGATGTTATTGTTCTTCCAATTGAAGAGTTAATGCACTTGCGTAATTGGTCAAGATGGAAAAGTCCTTGATGGATTGATGATGCCTGCAGCATTGATATCAAAACCTTAAGAAGTATTATGTTAAGGTAATATAATATGTATGGACTAAAATAAGGGGGTTGAGTGTTACAAAACTCATGAGATATCCCGATAATGAACAACATAAGTTTGATTGTATTATCCAGCTTGTATCAAAAATTTCCTTTTAAAAGTTCACTCGCAGTTTACAGTGATAATGTCTGAGCATTATTGAGAGACTCTGTAGAACTTTTAAAAAGGGTATTTTTGAAAGTCCTTGACATAATGCACTTGTTGCTTGACCTACAATTCGAGTATATATGTAATGATATGTTTACCAATCCATCAAAGTATATCTTGAAAAGATGGTGAGACATTTTACAATGGGCATAACTCATACTTAAAATGTATTAAAGGTTGTCCAATTACTTGATATGAATTATTATTTGTTTCATCTCCTACTAAAGTAGAGATTTTCAATCTAGAAGTACCATAGTTAAATATATATATATATATATATATATATATATATATGTACATTAGTATATGTCTTGCTAGTTATGCATGGTTATTATATCTTCCACATGAACTTATTATCATAATATATTTTATGTCAAGCGAGGAGACACCGGAATGAGTTAAAACAAATACTTCAGGTATGAGCGATATTTGATTATATTTCACTAACCCGTGCAAAAAAGTTTGGTTAGTCTTGTAGATGCAGGGAATATAACACATCACATTTGTTGAGCTTGTGACATTTATTTACAAGAGGAGACAACATTAGTTCAACTTAAAGAATTGCACTTACGAGAGCAGGGACTAAAATTCTGGAATGAAGATCATACATCAATGATTCAACTTAAAGATTTTCACGTCAAGTGATCAAGAACGCAAATCATTGACTACAAAACTTTGAGCAACTTTCTTAGAAAATCGACACCATCATTCAAATGATACATATTAAAATCAGGGGGAGAAAATACGCGTTGCACTCTTTTTCCCTTAGCTATGGTTTTATCCCACAGGGTTTTCCTAGCAAGGTTTTTAACGAGGCAACATCACCAATCGTATTTCATTTTGTGGATAGTCAAGGGGGAGTGTTATAAATTACATTATTAGTGTGACTCTCCCCATCCTTAAAACCTAAGTATCATTACTCATTGTATTAATGTATGAGCCTATAAATAGAGGCTTTGTACTTTTATATGAACATACCAATAAAAGTATTTTCCCCATTCTCCTTTCTATTCTCTATTGTTAATAGGTGTAGTTGTTTTACAACAAAAGTAGTATTAACATGTGATACACTTAAATAATCTACCACTAGGAAATTTGAAGTACTTCAATTAAATATAAACAATTAAAAACCCTAATGAACTATCCAACACAAACAAACATAAACGAACACGTTACCGAACGTTCACGAACATAAACGAATGAACGTGGCCTCTGTTCATGTTCGTTTGTTTAGCTAAACAAACGAAATTTTTTTTTTGGGTTCGTTCCTTTATTAAACGAATGAACACAAACGAATTTCCCGCCAAACTGTTCACAAACTGTTCGCCGAACGTTTGGTTTGTTTACAACCCTAAGTCCGTCGTACTCCTTTAATATGCATATTTTCTTAAAATATTATCTAGAAAAAGAAAACATGGAAGCTTTTTATAGAAATCACAACCAATTGTATATAATAATATATATTGCTTCATACTCTCAACATGGTCAGTTTCATTGCTAAACAAATGAGCATTACAGAAACAAAGAGATATCAACATAACATATGCATCAATTATACAAACATCAAACACATTAAATACATTCTGATGATCAAATCCATACAAAGGCTATATCCAAAAAAAAATAAAAATAAAATAATAATAATAAAATAAAATAAAACAGAACAATGACAAACTATACAACAACATCAAACTTCAGTTGCAGCATCCTGGTTCCCTTTTCTCTCTGTCTCCGGCATCCTGCGCTTCGACAACTTCATCGCCACCCAAACAAAGAAAAAGATCGTATGAATCAACGCGATCACCCCACAACCCAACATCCAAATCAAACAAATCCAAACACTTGTCACATTCACATACATATCCGGCGCCATCATAGCCAACGACTGCAAATAAGTAGCCACCATCGCCACCATAGCGAACAATGTTCCAAGCGTAAGCACCCACATCAAGAACTTATTCCTTAATGGAAGCCCACTGACCAGCACAACAACAATGGCCAATGAAGTTATCATTGTTAACGAATTATATGCCACAAATCTGTTCCAATTGTCCATGTCCACTTCTGTTTGGACCGCGTTTCCAAGCGAATATCGACCGTTTTGGGTGTCTGTGATAGCACCACCTGGAGGGTTGATCCCCGAGTGGAACGACATTCCAGCCACTACTAAAGCAGCAACTATTAGAATCCCACGTTGCTTTTCGATCCAATCGGGGTCATTGTTCACATACCGCGCCCATAACCCTTTTCGTTTAGTTTGTGAGGGTTTAGTTGATGAGTATGATGGTTTGGGGACAGATGGTCTAAGGTCATTTGCTCTTGAAACACCTGCTTCCATTAGAATTTGGCGTGTTTCTAGCGATTTGGGATCGCGGGGACATTGATCCAAAACATCTAGCGCGGTTAATCCATGTCGGTTTACAGCATTTCCATTAGCTTTGATGCTTGGTATCTTGAGCAAATAGTTTAAAATCTGCAGAAAGCAAACACTTAGTTTAGAACACATGTGAAAACATCTTTTAAGATGAACTACTTGAAAACAAAATAGGGCATTTGTGATGGGAAAAACAATCGAAAAATTAGCGATAAATTTGCGACCGAAATCAGGATGGTTGCGAAACTTGCAACCAATCCATCTAAAATACGGGTGTCAGTCGTGTCAGATTGACAGGTTGATGGTTCAACCTAAACACGACCCGCCTTTGTATTTGTGTCAAAAACATTAACTGTAACCCACATCCACCTAAAATCATGTAACCCGCAAATGACCCATTTTAGCCCGTTATCTAAATATCTCAAACGGGTTGGCGGTTAAGTTGCAAATATGTTGATTGAGTTGGTGGGTTATAAAAAGATGAATGAAGGTGACGGTGGGTCGACATGTTTGATTAAACAGGTTGGCAGGTTAACCTTTTTAACTAAATGGGCTAAATAGGTAAACATGAACACGACACATTTTTTTAAAATAAGTTAGACATGCTAACCCAAAACATGAGAGTTTATGTCATGTGTTTAAGAATTAAGACTACCTGTGTCTGTTTATTGATGGCTGCAGCATGCAAAAGAGTGTTACCACCATGATCCATAATCTCAGCCAACTCATCCTCACTCCACAGTTCCATCAACACTTTAAACGACTCAATACAATTATAACCAATACACATATGCAAAATGGTCTCTCCTGTCTCCAAAACCTCCTTAGCCGCATCGCGGTTTGCCCGAACCAGCACCTTAACAACTTCCACATGTTCATTCATAACTGCCATATGAAGAGGGGTCAACCCATCTTGATCCCTGAAACTACACACGTCTCGTCCCGCGACCCTCACAAGTTCCTGGACCATCTCCAGGTTCCCATTGGCGGACGCCACGTGAAGTGGCGTCCGCCTTTGGGAATCCAAAGATGTAGCGAGTTTCGGGTTTTTTGTGACGAGAATGGTGGCAAAGTTGTCGTGGCCGCGCATGGCCGCGATGTGGAGAGGGGTTTCATTGAGTCCGGTTAATGAGAGTCTGTGAAGAAGGAGTTGGTCATGTTGTAGAAGTGTGTTGAGTGCTTGAACGTCTCCGTTTAATGATGCTTCATATAGCTTTGTTTCCATGTTGTTTGATGTGAAAGATAATATGTTGCATTCAACTTATATAGTTTTTAATTATATGAAAGTTGTAGGTTTCCTTGATGTTTCTGATGCATAGTGAAAGTTTGACATTGACTTTTTCAAAGTCAAACAACTTAGAAGATAAGTTGCATGACGCGTATACGTTTATTGTGGGCAACCCACTGAGTAACTCTCCAACTAGCTCCTTGGCTTTTACATGAAGATATCATTCTTTTTAGTGCACAACAAATTTGACTAAAGGCCAAAGTTTATTGAATTTGATTTCGGTGTTGATATGGATTTTAATTTTATGGTGGATAAATTCCTTATTGTCTTTATACTATTATATTAACTTGTAGTTTTCGCATGTTGTGGCGAGACTTCGTTTGTTATTGATTTGGTTCGCTATAGGTTAAGATTAAAAAAACACTATATTTTGATTGCTTAGCCGGAATTGGTTTGGACTCGCTACATGGTGGAAACTTGGTTGGTTTTGATCGATGACGTCAATAGAAGGAAGAAAACTAAATGTGAGGTAGTTTTGATAACATGTAAGTTTGAGCTTCAGTTACTTGTACAATACTATCCACAATTCGGTTTCGGGAAAAAAAATTATATCGAGATAGATAAAGATAGACACATCGCAACACCATAAACAAAATGGGTAAACAACAAGGCCGAATGATTATTTGTTCTACGTATAATTATCTTTGCGTTATTAAAATAAGCCCCATTTTTTACACTAAATATTTTATAACTAAATTACAAAAGAATATTTTTATGTTGAATAGTTTATTTATTTTGAAAATAAGCATTATGATATTTAGCTTTTAAGGAATTTATTTCGTTTAATTTTTGGCCATAATATATAGGAATTATTACATATATCCCCATATTTAAAAGTCTAATTACATTATATAACTCAACAATACAAGGGTAAGTATCATACAATTTTACATCAATTCATTATTATTAGTATTGAACTAAGTCAGGAACATATTGCAATTTTCACACATAAGGCTTTAAAACACACAAAATAATATTATTATGAAACTTGTTAAACTTATTAGAACGGTTACAAATGAGCCACCACCATCCACCGCTCCGCTAGTCTGTTACCAAGCTATTTCAATTTATACCTTTTCATAAATGAACTTAAGTGGTTCCATAGATTCACCACAGAGCAGTTTTTATCACAAATTTAACAGAAACAAGTAAAGAAAAACATAACATCTGCATCTGTTTAGGAACTAAGCAATCAACACGTACGTTACACAAACTCGGAATACCATCCAAATCTTGCTTAGAATCCATAAACGGGCAATAAACCGGTGTTTGGTTCCCTTAGAGGAATGGGGGCAGTATTACCCATCTTCGAGGATACTTGGGTCTTCCCTCTTTTCCATCAAATAGCTGCCAAGTGAGCCGAAAACAAATTAAAAATTATGGATGTCACACAAACACTGGATTTATATTTTGCTCATTTTACATATTAATGACTTAAATCATCAAAATTTTCAAAAACACTCAAACATATGATGATATGATATGATCATCACAACTTTGAACAATGTGAAAACAAAGACATGACTAGTTTTAGATGTTGATATCATAGACATACACCAAACATACAATTCAAGTGAAAACTATCAATGTTTTTTTTTCTTCTGTAACTTAAAAAGATAAAAAGAAAAAAAGTACCTTTTTTAGTCGACGATGCTTAGCGAGGGCCCAATTGGTCATAATTGAAGCAGCAACCACAAGAAATACATAACCTGCAACGGTCTGTGTTGCTACATTGAATCCCAACCATTGATAAATCTCGGTTGTGTAATTCGCACAAGTAACAAAGTTAAACAAAAACCCACGAGGAATTTGGTACCCTCCATTCCCATTACGTCCCCGAAGGTTTCTAAGTATGATGTGGCAGTACAAGTTTGCAACTTGCATGATCAACCCAAACCCGAATCCAATCTTCATTTGGAAGTCACTTACAGGTGTGTATAAAGGGTGGTTCACATAGTAAGCGATAAAACAGGCGAAACTCCAATAATATGCACAGTTTCTAAACACATTTGAAACTGGAGAGGTGGCATGGCTAAAACGGTGCACAAAAAATGTCTCCATGATACGCTTGAGGTAGTGCAGGCACCAGTAACATAACGCGTACGTTTGGACTGGATGGATAACACGCTTAGTTTGGTATCCAAGATATTGGTACACATGGAAATAGTAGAAGATAGGATAGACGAGGAGTGGGCCCAAGTACTCGAAAAAGAATAGTGTACGGTATGATACTTGAGGACCCAAGTCCTTAAATACTATGGTTATGTTGTCTGAGTTCCCGTTCGTGTAATCTTTTAGAACCTTTTTGTATTGAAGGACAATCGGCTTCTCCTTTGATTGCGGATGATGAGGCAGCGTTAACCTTTGTCTTGAAGGATAGTATTTCTTGACTGTTGATATAAGGTCCACACAAGGTTACAACTTATTGAGATAAATGTGCATATACGGATCAATATATATATTTAACCAACAATAACTTACTTCTCTGATGAATCGCGTCCTCCAAATCAGCTACGGTAGCCTACAACAACTCAACCGAAGTAAAAAAATCAGTCGCAAACTTAAAATCTCCCAAAACTATACACCTTATGAATTATGATCATAGTAAGCTAAAAAGTTAATATATCTTACATTTGTATCAATATCAAGGCCACCATTGATTAGTTCTCTACCGCTTCGGGTAGTAACAGTCACTTTCATCGTATCAGTTTCTTTCGCACCAAATTCAGTTGAGGAATTTGGAGAAAACAAGCGTAGTTCTGGTTTAAGAGATCTAGAGAAATGGAATTAATAGGAAATGTGGAACATAGAGGCATTTATGGGTTAAATTGTAATGTACGGAGCTGTATGCTATAAAGAGCTAACAATTTGAAGGATTTTAATGGCATCTAGTTTGTGTAGATGAACACATAGCAGTTGTTCGTTGAACAAACCATAGTAGGCAGTTACACTTGTTCAGCTAGTTAGAATGGCCATCTACTTTTATTGTTTGTCAAGTTTTGTTCTTTAACTTTAACTTCGTTTCTTTATTAGCCTGTGAGTTTTTATTTGCGTAAATGGGTAATGTTTCTTTATGAATAGTGATTAACTATGGTAACTCGAGTAAGTTGATAACATGGCCACCCGCGATTTGTTGGCGGTCGATTATTTGAAGCGTTGTAAAATGCTTGCAATCGTCGGCATTTTTATGAAAAAAAATGTTTTTCTATCATGTTAAACCTATAAAAATGTTTCGATTATTCATATATTATACATAATAAATTTGGATGTTTGTGAGAATTCACTAAGTTCTAGTTAGATTGAAATAAGTTTTTACTTTTTGAAACATGAAATAGACTAAGAAACCCTCTTATGAGTTATGTTCATTAGTTTGTTCGGTTAAAGCTTAATGAGCGAACACGAATAAACCCTTTCATGCTAAATTGGTTCGTTAGGTTATGTAATGTTTTTACACGCTAGTTTTAAAAATAATAATATTTATACTTATATATACGATATTAAAAACTAAATCGGTTATTACAACATATAAGTTTATCATGGAAATAAATGTAACTTGTTATTACAACATATAAGTTTATCATGAAAATAAATGTAAAAGTAACGATGATGTGGAAATGTAAGGTCGGATACTGACATGGTGTGGATTGTTTGAGAAAAGTTATAAGAATATTTTTGGGTGTTGCTAATGTATTAGATGACTGTGCAAGTTTTTGGTGGTTTTTTTGAGTTTATGAATAAGATGTGCTCTAAGAGCAAAAAACCTGTAACAAAGAAAGTGACTTTAAACTTTAAAGGAGTTGCTTTAAACCCAAACTTTGCAACTAAGTCATCAATGCATCATTTATAAACTTGAAGGCTTTTCAAATTTAATGGGTCTAAAACCTTTGCCTAATTTACTAGACAATAGAGTTGCCCCTGCCTTGTAACACATATATGAAAAGTGACATCTAGTCACATGGGCTACATTCATTTATCGAGCCGAAATAGACTCATCCACATAGATCAACAAACATCAAGAAGACGCTTTATTTCGAAATTCTGATTCTAGATTCAAGCACAAAGCATTTGAAGAAATCACAAGCCACCTACATCAGATGGAAGATAGAAAGATAAAAAGAAGATTAATTTGGTCTCGGATATAAAATCTAAGACATACCCAGTTTCATAAACTACATTTGTTGGAGAAAAATGTTTCATTCGTTACTAGGTTGTTGCGTCTTAGCTTGATTTGAACCATCAATTGGAGGTAATGTCTGGCAGATCAAACAAACAAAACAAATATGGGGGTTAGAACAGAGTGTTTATAATTGTATACAGTTGCTACTTACAAAACTCCCATCATTTTACAGATCAAAGAATTTGAACAGTGGTTCTTTTGACCCATTTGCATGGTGTCATCATTGTAATTTGTAAACATAGAGCGGCTGGTAAATGAACAAAACATACACTAGAAAGGAGAACAAAACAACACACCCGATATTGCTCTCTAGCGCAAAATGAATGACATATGATAAAATCGCTACAATAATGACTATAAATTAGAGTTCCATTGCTTTCTTGACAAATTTCCAATTTACGAGGGATCCAAAGTTGTTGTTTGCTTATAGTTTGACCCTCTAGTTGTTGACAATAAAGTAGTTGAAGTGAATACAAATAAATAAGTTTTCTATGATGATTACCACGGTTAAATCTCTTTGGTTCTAGCAATAATTGCTTTGAATTTTACAAAGAGCAGCTGAAGTGTGCTATTCAGGCGAAAAAGTGGCACAAGGCGCAAGCTTTTCTTGTCGCGTAATAGGCTATTTAGATATTAAACCATATGTAGAGCTTATTCGTGTCTAAATATTGGGTTAAATGACGCTAGAACCTATAGGAAATATACAAAAAATAAAATAAAATAACAAATTGCGCCGCTGTTTTAGATCTTGACGGCTCGGTGAGCTGCTCGCTTTTTAAAATCAAGCTGATTGCATCGTTGTTCAAAGAGTATGATACAAAGATGCAGTTAACCAGCAGGTTGGCTAAAGAGCAAATCAACTAGACCCTATCTCGAAAACCGAGTGCCTTTCATCTAGATACATTCAAAAGACAAACTTGACACCAACATGGCAACATAATTAGATTTAAAATGCATTGTTCCATTTTCCACTCAACAAGTTTGAATCAATCTCAATTGTTAAATTTTCATTAACCAAGTAAATTACATAAGGATGTTAGGTAGGCGGGCAACAAGCTGCGCCGCCACCCCTTTTTGAATCAAAAACCAAAACCCAACTGAGAACTAACGTCTACAGTTTACAAAAGTTGGAATAATAAGATGTCAAACAATACTTTTAATAGCTTTCACATAAATTTGTGTTCACTCATTGAGACATTTCATCAAACAGTTCATATGCAATAAAAAAAAACCCCATTTTCTATCACTAGTATTCAATAATTATCGATTTAGTTCCCACATAAATTAAAATGAAACTATCTTGGACACAAATGAATAAGAAGAAACAATGAGATAAGTATGCGAGAGAGAACAATAATAATAATAATAAGAAGAAGAAGATAATAACCAAATCAGGGCTGAAGATGTTATGGACGACTGATGCACCAGCGAGCAGTGAAACGACGACGACCACCGTCGACCATGCCATTGACGGAGTACCCGTCGGCTGTTTGCCGCCAAATTTCCCCTTCATAATTAGTGATCACGAAGATGCAACAAACCACCTATGGCTGTTTTACTTGCAGTCTTGCACATAGAGGTGCGCAAAAAAAAAATGGGAACCTGAAGGGCAGGGGTGTTCAGAATTCGATTCGGATTCGAAAAATTCAAAATTCGACTTAGTTCGATTCGATTATCAAGAATTCGATTCGATTATTGAGAATTCGAATTCGATTCAATTCGAATTCGAGTCCAGTAAATCAAATACGAATCGAATACGAATTTATGATTTTAAATTCGATTCGATTCGAAATTCGAATAAAAACTGGACATGTATATTTTTTAAATATATATACACACATACACATTATTATATACACAAATTTTCACATTGAAAAAAAATAACTTCTAAATTTTGGTCAAACTCTAAGAACCCATAGTGTTTACAACTTTTTTACCATAACTATATTTTACGAGTTTACCTTACACATCAAAAAAACTCTAACAAAATATACTCTCTACTATTTTTACTGTTCCAATATTTGACATATTGTTGTTTATTAGTTTTGTAGATTTGTATTTTATATGTTAAAAATAATGAGTTTGTATTAATTTTAAAACTAAAAATAAAAAAGTTTAATTTTTATGGTGAACTTGAACTAAATCGAATTTATTAGATTTCGATTCGAATTCGAGTTTCTTATTCGAATCGAATACGAATCGAATAAATTGAATTTTAAACAAAAACGAATCAAATACGAATTCAGATAAAAATATTAAAAAATCGAGAAATTCGATTCGAATAATTCGAAAATTCGTTATTCAATTTGTTGAACACCCCTACTGAAGGGAAAAAAAACCGAGACCGGTTATTAAAAAAACCGTTTTTTTTATTTTTTTTATACCTGGAACCGTATCCAATCCTACCCGCCGGGTATACATAGGGTATATATTTCTATGTAAAAAAACCGGACCCGATTTATACCTGCTTGTACCCGGTTTTTAATGCACGGAACCGGGTTGTACCTGTACCCGGATTTTTGTATACCCGAAACCGGGTTTTTTCTAATACCGAAATCGGGTTTCCAAATACCCAAAAAGTATATGTCAAATGACGGGACTATTTAGCATTTTGAGGTTGAGGCAGCGCGGGAAGGAACGGGTTACTTCGTGATTCAAGAGGGGTTGCCATTTAACCACTTCGACAATCCAAGATTGACATCTCATCTAAAGAACTCTACAACTGCGTTATATCTCTAAGTTGTACTACCATTCGACGTGATTGTATAAAAAGAATTCAATACCCGGCAAATCTGATTTTTTTCACTACCCGTGTACCTGGTTTTTTTTTTCCACTACTCGGAACCGGTTCCATACCCAGAACCGGGTATTGAAAAATCGAAACCGGATATGGTTTTTTATGCTAGGAACCGAAAATGAAACTGAAACCGGTTCTTTTAATACTCGGTCGAAGTGATACCCGACCCTACCCGTTTGTGCACCTCTACTTGCACACACTTGGTTACTTGTTTATGATAATTTATTTTTGGCCCAAATCTAATTTATAGAATTAGAATTGAAGGGCAAACTATATATAATCTAAATTTTTTCCATTGAACACCTATTTGACCTTAGCAAATGGATTACTTTTTTCTGTCTTAAGAACATAACGTGATGATCCAGTCCACCTATCTTCAAAGAAACTCATAACTGAAAAACTTACTGCTAAACCCGAAACAAAATTTGTCTCGAATGAGGCTCCAGCTCATGATCATGATCTCCCATTTGAAAAGTGATATGAAAATGAGACAATCATTTGATTGGAAGACTTGATGTTAAAGTATGAAAGTAAATACATCGTTTATGTTTGGGCAAATAACAAATCACAAATTAACCTTTATGTTTTCTTTAATATAAAATTGATAATTAATAACTATTTTTTAGTAAAATAAGAATAAAAATAAAATTATATAATAACTAAGAAACATACCTTTTTCAAGTGATATTATGAGTTTATAAGATAAAAACAAAATTGTGAATTAAAGTTTGAAAACACCGAGTACTTATGGTTATGAACCATAACTCGATATTTGATCATGAAGTGTATGTTATAAGCTAGTGACGTGCCCTTTCAAAAAGGCTCCAGATATTTGCACAAGTAGTAATTTTATTCAGACAACCCTATACGGGTCGTAGAGAGCTCTACGGGTCGTAGAGCCAATTTTTTCAAACTTCTACGAGCCGTAGAGGCCTCTACGGCTCGTAGGTACTCATTACCAATGATTGGTAATCATACAATCATTGGTAATGATTGCCTACGAGCCGTAGAGGCCTCTACGGCTCGTAGAAGTAGTCTTATTATTTTTGAGAATGAAGAAGGAGAAGATTGATGTTTTATGGTGCCTACGGCCCATATAGGCCCCTACGGGTCGTAGACAAAAAAAAAACCAAAAACGTTTGGGACGAGGTTTGATCTTAGGCACATTATCACACAAACATACACACAAAGTCTTATTAAGTATATGGGGACCATCTGGGCTACCAGTTCGCTGGTTTCTTAGTTGGAAAGTTTTAATATAACATAAACCAGTCTTAGGCAGCCTCTACGGCCCGTATAGGTCTATACGACCCGTAGATAGGGTTTTTTTTTAAATCATTTTAATTATGTAATAATTAATCCCGAGCGTGTAATACATTAACACAAGCATGTGAAACGTGAACACAATTGTTTATAACATAAACCAATATAAACCAACGTCGTCTCGATAAGCGTGTAAAATAAACGTTAACAGAAACGTTCAAAATAAAACTAATCGTTTATATACGCAAAAAAATAAAACTAAAAGTTAACAGAAGCGTTCAAAATAAAGATTGTTTAAATACATAAGATGATCAGAAATAAAACATCGTAGAGTCAGTCGGCGGCGCGGTCCCGGGTTGCTGCGAAGACGTCTCGGGCTGCTGGGAGGACGTCACGGGCTCGTGCGTGCTGGTCCCTAAAGTCGGTGGGACACGAGCCTGCATGCCTAGGTGGCGATACATATCCTGCTGGCCAGCAATCAACCAGCGCATCGCGTCGTCCTGCCGATCACGCCACTGACGCGTATCGGTGTCCTGCTGCTGACGCCAGGTGTCCTGCTGCTGACGCCAGGTGTCCATCTGCTGACGCCACGCACGCATCTCGACAGCCTCCTCGGCAGCCGCACGAACGTCCGCCCTAACATCAGCAGGCAACCTAAGAGAGTGATAAACGCGCGCCGGTATCTGCACGTCCTCAGGCTGCTGCTGAGGCATCTCGACGTCCCTAAGACCGCCCCCCTCCTGCTCATGCACAAACTGCAACCCGACCTCCACAGCATCACCTGCAATGGATAACAATAAATAATTAATAAATAATAATAATAATATTCCAGGATTTTATAAAAAAATTGGGCAGAGTTTCCCCTGTTTTTAGGCAAACCAGACAACACAAGTTGTCTACAAGTTTCCCAAATAATAATAATAATAATAATAATAATAATAATAATAATAATAATAATAATAAGTATAATAATAATAATAATAATAGTAATAATAATAAAGTAATGGTATTACCTTTATTTATATACGAATCTAATTGACATGCACACGGCAACCCAGAACTCGTGAAAAGCTGGTGACCACAACTCATTTTTCGTTCCTTCAACCTCTCTATATTTGTTATCTCTTTTATCAACTTCTCGATCGCTGCATGGGAAACTTTACCGAGTAGGTCCTCAAAAGAGGTATGTCATGGTGCACCTTTTTCACAGATAAACTCTCTTCAAACGAGTGGTTTATTGCCCTCTCTTGTGACGTTACAACATCGTCTGCAATCATCACAAGTTTGTGGAGTGAGTTGTTAGCCCCCTTAATGTGCATCTTAAACCTTGCATGCTGGCTCTCAACTCTGTTGGTCGTATACTGACCAAAGTTGTAGTTTGTGTCTGTCCATGCAGAAACAAACCTTTCTTTGTAGTCACGGAGCCAGACCCGGTCTATATATTCAAAAACACCTGTAAAAGATAGAAAAAAGATATTTGTTAATGTGTGTATGTATGCGTTTTAAACTAAATTAATAAAATATGTACCAGCTCGTTCGTCCTGACATAGTCGTTTGTAGAATCGGTCTAACCAGAGACTATAAAATTCCGGAGATGAAGATCTACATAATCGCTTAAAAGATTTCACGAATATTTCCCAATCTGCATTTCCAAAGGCTTGTCTGCAGTGCTTCAATATATTTCGTTGAATGTGATACCTGAATGTATAATAATAATAATAATAAAAATAATAATAAAAATAATTAATAATAATAATAATAATAATAATAATAATAATAATAATATGTATATACCTGCATAACAACTTCGAAGCTGCTGGAAATACAATGTCGCATGCATTCATCAAGGCTTTCTCACAATCAGTTATTATAGCACGGGGCTCCGTACTATCTTCTAGCAACTCTTTAAGCCTTTGTAGCACCCATAGGTAGTTATCCTTTTTTTCACCGGAGATGAATGCATGGGCGACACAAAACGACTTGGATGTTGATGTCATACCCACAACTTGAACAAACGGAAGTTTATACTCGTTCGTTTTATAGGTCGCATCAATCATCAGCACATGCGGGAACGCACGCCATAACCTGTGCGAGGTGGGATGGACAAACAAAATATCCTCGATCGCATTTGTCGAGTCATTCCTCCGGGTGAAGTAAACAAATTTTTTTTCCACCAATGTGGCTTCGAGTACCTGCATAGCAATAATAATAATTAAAAAATAATAATAAAGAAGTAATAATAATAATAATAATAAAGAAGTAATAATAATAATAATAATAATAATAATAATAATAATAATAATACCTGCATTTGAGTCCTGCCGCCGTATAACAAATGCTTAACCTTGGTTATTGTGTTATGTATGTCTCTTAAGATGCAGGGACTATCCGGGTTTTGTTTTCTAACGGCCGAATGTATGTCTACTGGCGTAACATTTTGAAAATAAAGTGTATCCACCAATTTTAACTCGGCCGGACCCAGCCTCCTAGCATACGCGTGACCCTCGATGTGTTGGAAAGGTTTGTGATTATGTGTTTGGTTTTGGACCTCCAAAATATAACCATCGTGGCCGGAGTGGTATCTCCCTATTAGTTGAAACGGGCAATTACATTTTTTACTGCCCGTCTTTCGAACCGTGGCTACACTATGATGTACGCCACTACGGTCACATCGTATCCATGCCGATGTTACCCTCCTATTCGGCCCCCTGCCTTCAGAAACAGTACGTCCGAATACGGTAATGTAACCATTTTCTTTTGCTCTTTGATAAACCCACTCTTTGAGGTCTTTAAGAGACCTGAATACCTGCAAAATTTATATACGACTTCAAATAGCAACTAATATATACGAGTTCAAATCTTACAAACCCTACGAGTTCAAATCTCACAAACCCTACGAGTTCAAATAACAACTAATATATACGAGTTCAAATCTCACAAACCCTACGAGTTCAAATAACAACTAATATATACGAGTTCAAATCTCACAAACCCTACGAGTTCAAATAACAACTAATATATACGAGTTCAAATCTCACAAACCCTAAAACAAATTTAGGTACGGGACTAAATATACGAGTCTAAATATGTACACGGTCTAAATATCTCACAAACCCTAAATATACGAGTCTAAATATACACGAGTCTAAATTATAAACTAGTGCAAATTCATAAACACACCTGATTCGTTTTGTACGAAACATCCGGGACAGGTTCCTCGCCACCGTTATCACCTCCCTCGTACTGTGGATGACTTGGCGGAGGCAAGTAAAATGACCCCGGTTCTTCTACGTACTCCTGGTTCAAATCGGGCAGCAGGTTCAAATCGGTAGTGCATTCCCGTCACCATAGCGAACAACGGAGCTAACCTCCTCCTCACCACGTTCCACCACGGCTCCGAAAAGGCTTTCCGAGACGTGAGATAGGCTAAACGAATGCTCCCATTCATCCGAAACATTACCGTAGTGACCCGAAGACATCGTGGTAGCTTGGAATCGATCGGATTTTTGTGCACCGCGTTTTTAAATTTTCTTTCGTTAACTGAAGAAAGAAGACAAGGAAGAAGAATATATCTGGACCCTCTACGGCCCGTAGAGGCCTATACGGGTCGTATAGGGTTTAATGCTCCCAACAACCTGGTTTTCTACGGGCCGTATAGCCCTCTACGGCCCGTAGAGGGTTAGCCTTTTCAGACTGACACACTGAATGTCAGACACTTCATTCATTGACCTCGTACCTCGTACTGCCTACGGGCCGTAGAGCCCTCTACGGGCCGTCTAGGGTTTAAATGCACTCGACCAACCCACCTCTACGGCCCGTAGAGGGCTTTACGGGCCGTAGAGGGTTGAGCATTTATTACACTGACCCCTATACGACCCGTAGAGCCCTCTACGGGCCGTAGAGGGCTGTGCAAACTTCCTTTTTGTTATTGTGTAAATAACATGACTCTTCAAAAAAATATGTACTTTATAAAGAGTAAATTGTTATTTTTGTCCATCTGGTTTGACAAAAATTATCAGTTTAGTAAAAAAAAATTTCATGCCATTTTCGTCTTGAACATTTACAAACCATATCAGTTTAATTCAAAAGCTTAACAACAACCGTTAACTTTGACTTTCTCTCAATTAATGAAGAAAAAAATGAAAAATAAAATAAACATGTAAAATCACGTTTTACCCCTCTTTTAACAACTATTTTCAACGGTGGTTTACTTTTTTGATTAAAATGACATGTTTTGAAAACGTCAGAGATGAAAATGGCACGAAAAAAAATTGGATTGAATTGATCATTTTCGTCAAACCAAAGAGACAAAAATAACAATTTGCTTTTATAAATGATGTCACACACCAAAAAGGTTAATATTAACACACAAGTCATACTTCCATAAATGAACCCATCTCATGCAAGCATCTAAGTCAGAAACTAATACTACAATTGTCTAAGATAAACAACCATCTACACTTGACGTGTAAATCCTGCAATAACGCACGGGGTAAAATTCTAGTTACATATATATTTTTTTAGGTGTTTGTTGGAAATATCAATAAAAGAAAGAAAGAAAGAAAAGACAAGGCTAACTCTGTTGGATGACCAAGTGAGGATGTCACATTGTACGAGAGAGCTAAGTGTTGCTACAACAAATAACTGCCTAACGATAGTCCTGAGTCACAAGGGAGGTTCAAGGGTTCAAGGGTTACACTTTGCCTAACGCAGGTCGTGGTGTCCTTCTACGTTGCAAACGTAGAAGGAGGCTCAAGGTTATTTTTCTTGTTTTAGATCCTTTAAGGTTCTGGTTTGAGATGTACTCGAAACCAGAAATAGAAGTTCTAGAGATCCGAGTGGAGAGAAATATTCTTCCACGTGCAAGACCAAAAGAATTAGAAGAGTGGAGTGAGAGTGATTGTGATGGTGTAATCAGAGCTGAGGAATCAGCTTCTGATTTATAGAGAAAGGGGAACTCCATAAGGAGAAAGCATCTTGCCTTGAGCCTTGTTGCAACTAAAGGACATCCCACAAATGGTAAGTGGCTGCTATGGACCTGCGGTCTGTTGGCTGATGTTACTCCATCAGCTTATCTGTTCTGATCGATGAAAAAGATGACGGGACAAGTCATCTTTTTGACTTAGGATGCTCCTGGTTGTCCGAAGCCTTGTAGGCTTCAACCCTTTAAGCATTTGTTTAGTAATGTTATATATTTATGTTTGCTTTAGGCTACCCACGTCATCAGCCCCCCAAGTCAGAAGGTTTGATGCGGTAGCTTGAAAGCTTTTGACTGTTTTCCTAGTTTATCCTTTGCTTGAAAGGTTCGGGGGTTCGCTGTGATTTAGGCGGTTATTACTCAGCAGTTTCAATGTTGATTGGACTGTTGATGTGACATCTGGCAGTTTGCTCAGACTAATTACTGCATGCCATTATTATTACGGTTTTTTGAATTAAATAACCGTTTGATTTTTCTTTTTTAAAACCTTTTTGTACTTCATTTTTACTTTACCTTTTTCTTTTCTTCATCTTCATCCTCTCAAACACTTCATCCATCTTAGGGTTTCGTGATTTTTCACCACAGCAGGTTAGTTTTTCTTTTTCTTGCTTTGTTTACTGATCATCCTTTTGAGCATAATGGGCGCTAAAAAGGATATGGCCGTTACGTTTTCAACTCTTTCTCAGAAAGAGGTAGAATCATTTTGTGCCGAATGGGGTATTGACTTGTCATTCAAACCTGTGGCTCCTGGTAAAAAACTCTCTGTTTCCGAGTGTCCGTCTGGTTCCATTGCTTTGTACTGTCGTCATTTTGAATTTGCAAACCTTCGTTATCCTTTTTCTGTATTTTTGTTGAATGTTCTTGAGTATTATAGGGTTTCCCTTGGTCAGATCCACCCACATGGTGTTGGCCGTGTTTTACACTTTGAATGTCTTTGTAGAGCCCTAGGGTATGATCCTACTCTATTGATGTTCAGACGATTTTTTCGTCTTGCCAAGAATGGTGACTGGTTCACCTTCGAGGGGTCATCATTGGAGACTAACCTTCTTTCTTCCCATGTTACGACGGTTGGTCAATGGAAGAATAGGTTCTTTTGGGTGTCTGATTCTATTTTCCCTTTTAAGCCTGTGTGGAGGCATCCTGAGGCCGTTCTTAATGAAGGGGAACCCTCAGAGTCTGAACTAGATGATGTCTTCCTAACGACTCTTAGGACCTGTCCTTCAAGGCTTCGTCCATTTGCTGAACCCTTCTTAGTATTATATGGTGTTAGCACTCGTTGGGACAAGCCGGGTAGAGATCCTGTTGTGATGAAGGATGGTCAGGGTATGAATTTTGTTTATTGTTGATTTCTTTTGCTTTCTTTGTTTTTTCCTTATGTGTTCTGTTTTTTGCAGTTATGTCGGCTCTTGACTTTATCAAAGGTGATGATGCTTCGGGTGTTGTATTTTCTGATGCTGAAGCAGCAGATGGGGAAGATGCACTGACCAAATATCAGAAAGGG
This sequence comes from Ambrosia x helenae, assembly GCA_030844895.1. Lineage (NCBI taxonomy): Eukaryota > Viridiplantae > Streptophyta > Magnoliopsida > Asterales > Asteraceae > Ambrosia > Ambrosia x helenae. The sequence continues at coordinate 85,961,012 of CM061225.1, forward strand.
AGGTATGATGGGACCAACTATGTTGCTGTTCCTAATGTTAAGGGTTTTGCTAAAGCTAGTTCTTCCAAGGCTTCAACGAGGAGGTCAAGCAGGCGTCTTTTGAAGGCTGCTAAACCTGCTGATCCTTCTGAAGCAGTGACAGTTAGTGATGATATTGAGGATTCTGAAGATGAGCAAGATCAGACCATGGATGATGTTCCTGTGGATGCTGTTGTGAAGAAAGGTAAGGGTAAAAAGGTGAAGGTTGGAGTGGTGAAGGAAACAGAAGTGTCTGCTAGCTTTGATGAGGGAAGTCTGTATGTTCCTGGGTGGAACGTGAAGTCCAGTGACAACTTTAAGTCTTCGGCTATTTGTGAGGAGGTTCTTGCACACTTTGCTACTCCTGGTGCCAAGGCTTGTCTTGAGGGTTTGGATGATGATGCTTTGCTGGCAAAGATGATGGTGGGTACCTGTAAACTTGCTGCTATGCTTCCAGAGGGGATTAGTAGGTTTAGGAAGGTTATGGGTAAGTATAGTGACTTTGCCAAGAAGAAGAGGGAGATGAAACAGTCCCTTGCTGATATGAAGAAGGATGCTGAGGAATATGCTAAGAAGGAGGCTACTTTGATTTCCCTTATTGATGAACTGAAGAAGGGGCATGAGGCTGAGATGGCAAGGCATGAAGCTGCTATTCTTAAGGTGGAGGCAGATCAATTAGCTTTGGAAGCAGAGAAAAAGGCTTTTGAAAGTGAGAAGAAGGGGCTGGAGGCTTCCCTTGCTGCTGTCCAAAGTGATAACAAATGGCTGATTGAAGAAGGATTTCAGCAAGTCGTTACCTACCTTCTTCATTCCACCGAATTCAACTCTGCACTTGGGGAGGTTTATACCAAGCTTTTGACCCATGGTAAGCATGCTGGTTTTGTTGCAGGGTTTAAAGCTCATGAGTTTGGCCAAGTTTTGGAAGAATCTCCCTTTTATCAGCCTGACTCCTTGGATGTTTTTAAGGAGACTGTCCTTAAGATGGAACACTCCAGCTGTCCCTATGTTGCACAAGTCTCTTCCTACTATGGAAAACCCTTGAAGGAGCTGAAAGAATTGAAGCCTGCTGGTTTAAACGAAGTTGTTTCTGCAAAGGTGCTTCAATCTGTTTCAAGGAAGAGGGCACATTCTGGTGATAGTGAAGAGACGTTGGATGTGGCTGAAACTTTTTCCAAGGATGCTAGTGTTGAGGCTTCTGAAGCTGGACTTGTGGAGAAGGCTCCAAAGAAGGGGAAGAAGGTAAAGAAGGCGAAGGTGGTCAAGGTAGTGAATGAGGGTGAAACCTCTAAGCCTTCAGAGTCTGGTGGTGATATCTGATCTTCCCATTCGTAGCTTTCTTAGCATCTTGGTTTGTTAAAAACAATTAACTTTGTGTTTCTAAGTACTTTTATCTTTTGTTGGAACCTTCAATGGTTCCTTGGTAGTTATGGGCTGTAGTCCTTTGAACAATTATGCTACTTGTTGGCTTTTGTTAAAAGCCTTTGAATGTTAAGTCTTTGTGGCTCGTGTTTAAGTTTGATTGTTGTTTTTCTGTTGTCATGTTTGTCTTTGCTGTTTGGGAATGTTTATCCGGTAGCACCTTCAAAGGTTGAATGCTGCAGTCATTCATCCTTAAGGTAGTCTAGGCAAACATGTCGCCATCTATCCTATATACAACACTTAATCAAGTGTTTTTGATATATTTTCGTAAGTTTGTTTTCTAAACTTAAGGAACGTTTGGTGTAGGTTGCTCAAGCCTGTCAATGAGATTTATAAAAGTGTTTTTTTTTTGTTTATCTCATGGAGTAGGATTGATTTAGGAACTCACCCCTTATATAGATCCGTTTATCCTTCGAACCTATTGAGCGATATGGCCTGGGAGCTCATCCCCTTACATGGTCTCTACCATGGAGTTTCTTGCAAGGTTCTCAACCTGAACTTAGGATAGAAAGACAAAGTTTCTAAAGGAGGATCAAATGATCCTTTCATTCATTAGATTGGATAACATTACATCATTTGGAAAAGAACAACATTTTGTTATAACTTAAACAAAGAACCTTTTGAGGTTCTTGCCGTTCCAGTGACGGGGGAGTTTTTTGCCTTCCATGCTTGCCAGTTTGTAGGATCCCCCTTTGTGGGACTCTAGGATAGTGTATGGGCCTTCCCACTTAGGTCCTAGCTTCCCTTGACTTTCCTTCTTGCTTGCTTCGTTGTTTCTCAAAACTAGGTCACCGGGCTTGAATCGTTCGTGCTTAACTCTGGCGTTGTAGTAGGACTCCATCTTTTGTTTGTATTGAGCTTCACGGATTGCTGCTGAGTCCCTTGCTTCTTCCAGGAGATCGAGGTTAAGCAGTGATTCCTGTTCATTTGCCTGGACATTGACATGAAAGGTTCTTGGTGTGGTGATTCCGATTTCGGCAGGTATTACTGCTTCAGATCCAAAGGTAAGGCTGTAAGGCGTTTTCTTGTTGCTTGTCTTCTCGGTGGTTCGAATTCCCCAGAGAACGCTTGGCAGTTCTTCCAACCAGTTTCTTCCTTGTCTGCCTAGTCTAGCCTTGATCCCTTCAACCACACTTCTATTCATTCTTTCAACTTGACCGTTCGACTGGGGGTAGGCCACGGAACTGAAGACTTGGGTTATTCGGTACTCCTTGCACCAAGCGCTGAACGGTTTCTCTGCAAATTGCTTGCCGTTGTCCGTTACAAGCACCCCAGGTAGGCCATATCGGCAAATGATGTTTTCCCAAACGAAGTCAATTATCTTTTTCCCGGATATCTTCCCCAAGGGCTTTACTTCTGGCCATTTTGTGAAGTAATCTACTGCCACCAATAAGAATTTAACCCCTCCTTTTGCTGGTGGGAAGGGTCCAACGATATCCATTCCCCATTTGTAGAACGGCCAAGCCGAATTGACAGGCACCAAATCATGCTTGGGACTTTTGGGGACTGGGGCGTGTAGTTGGCAGGCTTCACATCTTTTCAGCTGTTCTGATGCATCACGATGCATGGAGGGCCAGAAATATCCCAGGTTCATAAGTTTTGCCACAACTGACCTTGGACCACAGTGGGCTCCGCAGATTCCTTCATGAACTTCCTTAATCAGGTACTTGCTCTGTTCGGGTCCAACACATCGGAGCAGTGGAGCTAGATACCCTCTTTTGTAAAGCATCTCATCTTGTATGGTATACTGCTTCGATTTGTTTCGGATCCTTTCAGCTTCGACAGGGTCCTGTGGTAGTTCTCCCTTTTGAAGGAACCTTACAAACGGAGTCATCCAATTTGGCTCATTTTCAGTGATGACGTCTTGGACTTCCAACTCTGATATGGCAGGATGCTTGACTACCTCAACCAATACTTTCTTAGTGAGGTGAGCAAAGGTTAGCGAGGCGAGCTTGCTTAGCGCGTCAGCCTTTTTGTTGTGAGACCTTGGAACTTGCCTGATCTTGCATTGTTGGAAAGTGTTCATGATTTCCTTGGCTTTCTCTTTGTATTTTTTCATGTTGGGTTCCTTGGCAATGTAGCTATCGTTCACTTGGCTAGAGACCAGTAGTGAATCGGTGAACACTTGAAGCTTGTGAACCATCATCTTTTTTGCAAGCTTGAGTCCTGCGATCAGAGCTTCATATTCGGCTTCGTTGTTTGTTGTCTGAAATTCCAAACGAAGGGCATATGTGAATTCTAACCCTTCAGGACTGATTAATATAAGACCAGCTCCCGAGCCTTCAACGCTGGAAGCTCCATCTGTGTAAAGCTTCCAGGCTTCAGGATCGAGAGGTTCGTCCATGGTTATGTTAACCTCAGCAGTTTCTGCCCTTGGAATTTCAGCAATGAAATCAGCGAGTATTTGTGCTTTTATTGCTTTTCTCGGGACGTAGGTGATTTTGTGTTCACCTAGCTCAACAGCCCACTTGGCTAGTCGTCCCGAGGTTTCAGGCCTTTCAAGCACATTTTTGATTGGCTGGTCAGTGACTACTTGAATAGGATGTGCTTGAAAGTACCTTCGAAGTCTCCTAGCCGTTTGTACCAAGGCCAAGGCTAATTTTTCCAAAGGAGGGTACTTGACCTCTGCTAACTTTAAGGTTTTACTGAAGAAATAAACGGGTACCTGGGGTTTTTCTCTTTCGATAGTGAGAACAGCGCTGAAGGCTTCTTCAGTGACTGAAAGATAGACAGAGATCGTTTCCCCTGCTTCAGGTGCTGCAATGGTGGGAAGGTAAGCCAAGTAATGTTTCATAGCGTTGAAGGCTTCTTCAGCTTCTTCTGTCCACCTGAAGTTCTTCTTGTCAGCACAACCTTTGAGGGTCTTGAAGAAAGGAAGGGATTTCTCAGCAAGTTTCGACACGAAACGCTTCAAGGCGGCAAGCTTGCCGTTCAAGCTTTCCACTTCTTTCTTGGTTTGTGGTGACTTCATTTTGAGGATGGCTTGAACCTTGTTTGGGTTAGCTTTTATGCTTTGTTTTCCTACAACGTGACCCAAGAATTTCCCTTCTTCAAAACCGAAGGAACACTTGATGGGATTTAGTTTCATGTTGATCTTCTTGAGATTGTCGAAGGTTTCTTGTATATCATTGAGCATGTCATCCTCGGTCTTGCTTTTGATAACCAAATCATCCACGTATGCTTCCATGTTCCTACCAATTTGCTCGGCAAAGGCTTTGTCAACCAACCTTTGATAGGTGGCACCTGCATTTTTTAAGCCGAATGACATCTTTTTATAACAGAAGATACCCTTGTCCGCATGGAAGGCAGTCTTTTCTTCATCGTCCTCCTTCATTTGTATTTGGTGATAACCTTTATAGGCATCCAAAAAGCATTTGAAGGGGAAACCTGTCGAAGGGTTAGCTTGTAAGCATGCATTATGTAAAAAGAAACAAATTTGGGAGGTGTTGAGTAACTTCAAAAGTTGTTCTTAGGTTCAAGGGTAACCTGTCAACGAGTCAACTTTCAAATCCACCTCTGGTAAAGGGTAGCAATCCTTTGGGCAAGCCTTGTTGAGGTCTTTGAAGTCTATGCACATCCTCCATGAGTCATCAGGTTTCTTAACCATCACTGGGTTTGCAACCCAGGACTGGTATTTGACCTCTCGGAGGATTCCTGCTTCGACCAGTTTGTCAACCTCATGGCAAGCTGCTCTGCTTCGTTCTGGTGCAAGGCTTCTTTTCTTTTGTACTATTGGTTTGATGTTTTGGGGAACTTTGAGTTCGTGTTCAGCAACATCACGTGGGATCCCTGTCATGTCACTGGGACACCAAGCGAAAACATCTACATTGTTTTTTAGCAATGCTTCAAGCTTTGAGAGAATTTCCCTAGGAAGGGCTGTGTTTACCCGTATCCTTTGATCAGGGTATTTATGATTGATGCTAAGACCGAGTTTGCTTTGTTCTTCGACAACCGTTAGCACAGAGGCTGATGGTTGGAGGGTTCCTACTCCTTCTTTGGTGGGGAACTTGGCACTCTTCCGGCTGATGGAAACGGTCATATCGAAAGCTACTACACCGGGTCTACCAATGATGACATCGTAACTGGATGGTAGGTCTAAGACAATGAACGTCAGTGGTTCAGTTCTTCGCATTTGCCCATCGGAGAAAGTTACATTGAGTACAATCTCGCCCAAGGGTTTGATGGGGATATCTGCTATGCCCTTGATGGCAGCTTCGGCTGGCCTGAGCGTGGAGCGTTCTTCGTGGCTTAGAAGGTTGAAGTATTTTGCAAACATGATCTCAGTAGCAGCTCCGGTGTCTATGTAGGCTTTTTGTGTTTGTCGTGAACCCACGAAGGCTTCAAGGATTAGTGGATCACAGTGTTTTTCTTCTTTGGTACAAGGGAAGTAGATGCCCTGACATTCCCAATCCTCCAACCTCTGTCGTTTGCTTGGTGCTTCACTTTCAGCAAAAACCATGGCAACATCTTTCTTCTTGCCATCAGCTATGTTTTCTTTGACGCCTTTAACCAAGTGGGCCAGTTCGCCAGATCTAACTGCTTCTTCGATCCTCTTCTTAAGCTGGAAGCAGTCGTTGGTGTGGTGTCCCTTTTCTTCGTGAAACTCGCAATACTGGTTGGAGTTTTCGTTTCTTTTACTTTTAGGCAAGGGACGAGGTGGTCTAAAGGTGTGTTTGACTTCTTCCGTGGCCAGAATTTCTTGAGGAGTTTTGGAGAGGGCTGTAAAATTTATGTTTCTATCTTTGCTTGGAGGGTTCCTGCTTTCCGACCTTCGAGACTCAGATCTCCTGGATCTGTTGTCGTAGGTACCATAGTTTCCTCTTTTCCGAGCAGGGCTGTTGCTTCTCCAGTTGGAAGCCCTCTTTCTTTGCTCCTTTATGTCTACAGCCTCTTCTCCTCTGATGTGGGCTTCGGCTCTTTCCAAAGCCTCTTCAAGGGTTTTGGGGAGACTCTTGTTAAACTCCCTGGTGAGGTATTTTGAGTTGATGGCGTTCATGAACCCTGCAACCTTCATCTTTTCATCTGCACCAACGTAGGTAAGTCCTTCTTTTTTGTACCTCTCAATGAAATTTTTCAGGCTTTCATCATCTTTTTGCTTTATCTGGAAGATGACGGTTGAATCCTTGACACATCTTCTCTGTTGTGAGAAGTTGGCAAGGAATCCTTTGCCGAGTTCATCAAAGGTTCGGATGCTTCCAACCTTCAAGCCATTGAACCAGATTCTTGCGGATCCAACGAGGGTTTGCATAAACATTAAACAACACTCTGGATCGCCCCATTTTTCGATCCGAGCTGCCCCTGAGAAGATCTGAAGGTGATCTTCTGGATCATCAGAACCATCATATGTTCTTATATGAGCTGGCATCTTTAGCTTGTTGGGAAAGTCATAATCTGCTATTTCCGGTGAGAAGCAAGATAAGCTGTTTGGCTTGTAGGGTGGGTTGACAGGTTGTTCTGTCCTGTTGTTGGTTATTCCGACTGGGGTTCCTTGTTGAGCAGCGATGGCTTGACTAATGAGCTGCTGCCAGGGGAAGTTAGCCATTACTTGTGATATCATGTAGGGCATGAGGTTAAAACCTTGGAGGTTTTCGGTTGTGGCCACGTTGCTAGTCATCATGGGGATGCTCATGGAAGCGTTCCTAGCCATGGGGAGCGAAGCCATGGCCTGATCCCATGAAGTGGCTGCCGGTGGAGGGACACTGGATATTGGTGACTGCAGAAGCTGATCCAGGGTGACTTCATGCCCAAGTGGTGTGCCGGTAGTGGCAGCTTGGGTGGTAAACAATGGGAAAGCGGTGGGACTGGACCTTGTTTCATGCTGAGAAGTGGAGAGTGTGTTGCTGGGGCCAGCGGCACTGCTTCCGAGTCGTGGTCTATGACTGTAGGTGGCACTTAGAGGAGGAGGAGGCCCTGGCGAGAGCGACACCTCTTCTTCCTCGCCATAGTCTAGACGGAGGCGGACTCCTTTATCTCTCTCCTTCATGACATACTGGTTCAAAAGGGATCTAAGCTGCAGGAAGTTTCTTTCCACTCCTTCAGGGGTAAGATCTATTCGTTGGGGAGTCTGTGCAAGATCAGGGAGAGGAGAAAACACCCCTGAACGAGTGGGAGGTGGAGTCTGTAAGCTTGTTGTCCCATGATGTGCAGGTGAGGACTGAGTTCGAGCTGGAGTGCCTCCTGGAGTGGAAAAGGACACAGATCTGGCTGGAGAAGTCTGATCTGTGCTTGGAGAGATCTGGTTAACTTCCTCTTGGGACTCAGGGTCAGACATGGAGAGAGTTGGAGCTACACAACTGATTTTTGTAAAGGCAATGGCGTAGCCCCACGGTGGGCGCCAACTTGTTGCTACAACAAATAACTGCCTAACGATGGTCCTGAGTCACAAGGGAGGTTCAAGGGTTCAAGGGTTACACTTTGCCTAACGCAGGTCGTGGTGTCCTTCTACGTTGCAAACGTAGAAGGAGGCTCAAGGTTATTTTTCTTGTTTTAGATCCTTTAAGGTTCTGGTTTGAGATGTACTCGAAACCAGAAATAGAAGTTCTAGAGATCCGAGTGGAGAGAAATATTCTTCCACGTGCAAGACCAAAAGAATTAGAAGAGTGGAGTGAGAGTGATTGTGATGGTGTAATCAGAGCTGAGGAATCAGCTTCTGATTTATAGAGAAAGGGGAACTCCATAAGGAGAAAGCATCTTGCCTTGAGCCTTGTTGCAACTAAAGGACATCCCACAAATGGTAAGTGGCTGCTATGGACCTGCGGTCTGTTGGCTGATGTTACTCCATCAGCTTATCTGTTCTGATCGATGAAAAAGATGACGGGACAAGTCATCTTTTTGACTTAGGATGCTCCTGGTTGTCCGAAGCCTTGTAGGCTTCAACCCTTTAAGCATTTGTTTAGTAATGTTATATATTTATGTTTGCTTTAGGCTACCCACGTCATCAGATGACCAAGTGAGGATGTCACATTGTACGAGAGAGCTAAGTGTGATCGTAGAATGTGACGATAGCTTGTGGCTTAGGCAGCGTATGGCGGATGAGCTCTCCTATTAGACCATTCGGAGTGCCCTCGGGGAAGTATAACGGGGTGGTGATGTGGCCTATTCCCCGATCGGGAACACCGCCCCCCCTAAAATATTTCGGTGACTTGGGGGAAATTTCCCCCTTCTCCCCTTGTCACATGATTGGTCCATTTTTTTTTTATTTTTTTTAATTAAACTTTATATAATAAAAAAATGAAGGGGGAGTGGGGGAATTAGGGGAATACCATTTCCAAACTTTGGGGGAGAAAATAGAGGAAATGATGTGGCGCTGATGTGGCACTTGGGGGAGTTGGGGGAAAGGGGGGCACACCATATAGCCTTAGAGTATGGGAAAAACAAAGTGTGACACAATAATAACCAATTGGATGCCATAATGAGTTGAGTAATTGATTAACTATTTTTAGTAACACCAAAAATTAAGTATAAAGCTATCTTGGGCTAAAGAAAATACTGAATGAACGATATATATAAGAAATAAATGGAAATGTTGGAACTTGGAAGTGATGTGTGCGGTAGATACAAAAAGTCGATCTAACAAATATCTATACTATATTATAAAAGATGTAAGAGAGATTCCCAACAAAATTAAGTAATTATCTATAATACATTATAAAGGAGGAGTGATGTACAACATAGTCATTTTCACCTCCGTACAACTTAAGAAACAACATGTACAACATATTTAAGCAAAAAAGTTAAGGGTATTATTGGCATAGTTGTGACAATTAAGACACTTAGGAGGGTAGATTAGTAAATTTAACATAATACAATACCTCACATCCTAAAATCTTATCCCAATTATGCCCTTATGTCCAACTTTTAAAACACAAAATACAACTTAACATATGATGCATCTTAAATGTGAGACCTTTCAACCCCCCATCTATATTATTATATATACTTCATTATAATCAATTTCTTGAATGCTAATAGTCTTTTCATAACCCCAAACAAAATCTTAGAGCTAATTTCATGTTTTGAAACATTGTTTTGTCCAAAAAATTTATGTCTTCATTAGATAAGAAGAGAAAAAAATCAATGAGAAGTTAAGACGCTTGCAAGATATGGTTCCTGGATGCTACAAGGTATAAAGATATGAGTTAATCTTTATATACATATATACATTTTTTTTCTACTTGTTCATATTTTCTTTGACAATACATTATAAAGGAGGAGTGAGGTACAACATAGTCATTTTCACCTCCGTACAACTTAAGAAGCAACATGTACAACATATTTAAGCAAAAAAATTAAGGGTATTATTGGCATAGTTGTGACAATTAAGACACTTAGGAGGGTAGATTAGTAAATTTAACATAATACAATACCTCACATCCTAAAATCTTATCCCAATTATGCCCTTATGTCCAACTTTTAAAACACAAAATACAACTTAACATATGATGCATCTTAAATGTGAGACCTTTCAACCCCCATCTATATTATTATATATACTTCATTATAATCAATTTCTTGAATGCTAATAGTCTTTTCATAACCCCAAACAAAATCTTAGAGCTAATTTCATGTTTTGAAACATTGTTTTGTCCAAAAATTTTATGTCTTCATTAGATAAGAAGAGAAAAAAATCAATGAGAAGTTAAGACGCTTGCAAGATATGATTCCTGGATGCTACAAGGTATAAAGATATGAGTTAATCTTTATATACATATATACATTTTTTTTCTACTTGTTCATATTTTCTTTGACAATTACAAAAATTTATCTTCATAATATATCATTTTTTTCTCCATATAAATTTAGTTATTTGCTATATACAATGGGAATGCCAGTGATGTTGGATGTAATAATCAACTATGTTGGATCGTTGCAGAATCAAATTGAGGTAATTTAATTGTGCAGCTAACAATTAAAACAATAAACAAACAATATTCAAAATTATTGATGAGAAAATATTTTTCAAAATTAATTAGTACAGTTTTTCTCTTCTTTGTGCATTTTTAGTTTCTTTTCATGAAGCTTTCACAAGCCAGGATGTTCTATGACCTATTGACCTCAACTCTACTGAATTGGATGATATGGCCCATATGAAGGTGACAGGTGGCTTTCTTAACTATCCTTGTTAAGAAGTTGTTTATCTTGAATCATATATATTTAATAAAATAAAACGGACAAAATTATAAATATAACATTCTAGATTTGCTACTACGTTTCTAATATATTATAAATATTACTTCCACTTACTGCATGGGATGAAACCTGATGTTGCAGGGAACAAATAGACATGAAGGACAGATGATGGAGAGGATGGTTGGAGAAGGGTATGGAGACATTCCTCAATTTCAATCAACATGGTCTCCTTGAACGCCATGAAATAGTTAACTCTATAAATCTATATATGCATACTCAAATATAACTTTATACGTAAACTATATTTGTTCTAAGACTTTTAAGGTATTTGTTTATATATTTAATGTTCTTGTTAAACGTTGTATGAAGTGTGGTTCACAATATTCTAATTCTAATTAATAAAATAAATTAAACACTAGCATAAAAAGAAAACAAAAACTTAACTATGTGTTAGTTACTTATGTTATTTGTGTTAAGAAATAAGAAATCAAAACGCCATAAATTCATGCTCACGCTAATGAATCAACCCGAATCTTTATCTTCTATACTATATATATTATAAAGCATCAGTGAAGGATACCCGCAAAATTTAAGTAAATACAACCTTTATTGGTAGAGATACTTCATGAGAAACGTCATCATCTTCCTCGATGGTTTTTTGTTTTCTTCGCTACTATAAGCTTCTAGGAATAAAATTTAAGGATCTCACGAAGTCACCAATTGTTTACATATCCAAAAGAAGACAAGTTCTTATCAGCCGATTTGGTAGTTTTAACTATATTGATTACTAATTTGTTTGGTCCAATATATTTGTTACCACGCTTGTCAAACTAACATAAAACGAGAGTATCTATGTAAATCATTGACTCCGCTGCATCTTGCGGGTGCTCTAAAATAATAGAAATATGTTGCACACTACAAACTGTATTTTAGTAATTACATCACTTCCACTACAATCTTATGGTCATTAAGAGATACAACGTCACTTCACTACGCTAAGTACCGCTCTACGATGACATACTTATCTGCCTTCGAGATACATAAAAGGGTCCCACCGAAGGACGTGGACCAATCTAAGGGTGTTGTAAGGAATAGTACGACCTATTGTGATGTACCCATTTAAAATATTCAAAAGATATACTTATGAGTTTCAGTTTTTGATAACATATATTTTATACATCGTTGTTTTCTACTTTAACATAACGAATAACCAACAAACACAATGCACAAGGGGCAAAACAGATGCACCCGCCGCAACGCGCGGGCATTCCTACTAGTAACTTTTCATGTTTATAGTACAATACTTTAAAGACATTTATGAGGGGTATTATTGGTAATTCATTTTGGTATTTATTAATTATTTGTTAAAAAAATTATAAACTTGTAACATTTATGTATATTTATTTATTGAGTTTTGATACCAAAGATCTCTAAAAGAAGAAGGTGCTGTTTGGTGAGTTTTTTTGAAAAAGTAGTGGATTTTCTTAGGTTTTTTGTGTTTGTAGTTTGTGTCAGAAAAGTTTTTGTGAAATTGGTAGTCCCGCAATCTAAGATTGCGGGAGTCACCTATGTGAAACGATGACTGGGCATGGCTGGACAAGGTGGACGAGAAGGGAGACTATGTGGCATGGCTTTTGGAGGGTTGTGGCTGAGGTGGAAGTCCCGCAATCTAAGATTGCGGGAGTGGGTTTGGATTTATTTTGAGGACTTTGGATAATATAACTAAGAGATTAAACTCATGTCTATTTTTTTTAAATAAAATATTAGTTAGGGGAGGTTAAAATAAAAACCCACTCAAATTGAAGAAGCCCCGGAAACTTTGATTTCCCGAGCCTTTTATCATCTAAAAAAAAGAGTGTATGTAATATACATATTTTTAAGAGTTTTGAGCCAAAAAAAAAATAAAAAAAGCGCCGAGTGGATTTTTTTTTTTAAAAAATAAATAAGTTTTTTGTGTTGCATATGTTAAATGTCTGTAAAATGTGTAACATACGTTACACAAAAAAACTTATTTATTTATTTTTAAAAATCCACTAATTTTGCAAAAAAAAAAAAAAAAAAAAAAAAAAACTCGATTTTGCACATTCCCTTCTTAATAACTATAATCAGATCCTTCTCTTGCAATTGACCCAAACTCAAGAAATTGGATGTCAAAGCTGGAACATAATAAAGTTTAGTAATAACTTGAACAACACCATCTACTTCAAATCTTATGTCACCAATTCCTTCAACACTTAATCTTAAATCATTTCCCAAGTTAACAGTGTGTCTAAAGTTTTCATCAAGACTTACAAACCAATCACGTGTTCCTGTCATATGATTTGACCAAACCCACTCCCGCAATCTTAGATTGCGGGACTTCCACCTCAGCCACAACCCTCCAAAAGCCATGCCACATAGTCTCCCTTCTCGTCCACCTTGTCCAGCCATACCCAGTCATCGTTCCACATAGGCGACTCCCGCAATCTTAGATTGCGGGACTACCAATTTCACAAAAACTTTTCTGACACAAACTACAAACACAAAAAACCTAAAAAAATCCACTACTTTTTCAAAAAACTCGCTGTTTGGTTGATTAAGTGCTGAATCATTAAGAGGTCTGAATGATTAAGAGACTCTGAATGATTAAGGGGCTGTTTGGTAGCCTCTTAATCAACCTCTTAACCATTCAGGTCTGAATCATTCAGCATTCAGACTGTTTGTTTCAGCATCTGAATGGAATGATTAAGTGCTGAACCATTAAGCTAATAAGGAATGCTGAATGATTCAGCTCTTAACTATTCAGAGCCTCTTAACCATTCAGACCATCTTAATGATTCAACACTTAATCAACCAAACAGCCCCTTAAGTGCTGAATGGTTCAGCTATGCACCAAGTCTGAATGGTTCAGCTCTTAACCACTCCATTCAGAGTCTTTTTTTAGGTTGAAACAAACAGTCTGAATGCTGAACCATTCAGAGCTGAATGGTTCAGAGCCTCTTTAAGAGGCTATCAAACAGACCCGAAACCATACCCTTTCTCTTGCAACAACATCAATGGTGAATACAAATCAGCCAAATGCATTAAGGTGGCCATTAATTCCCTTTGGTTACATGTCCAAATCATTGTCCATAAAGCAAGATTGAACCGAACAGCATCACTATCTCCCTTGTGGTTGCGCAGCTTTAAACCAAAATCGTTGACCTGCTTGTCCTATTTATTATTAATTCTCTAATATTGCTACGATCATGAACATCCTGTATTTCAAGCGATGCAAGTTCCTATCTTTGTTGGAAATATTTAGGTATCTAATTTGATTATTTTTAATAAATTAAACGTTGAGTAACTTTCCTTTAGAACTGAGATTCAATTTAGTTAGGTTTACATCTTCAATTTTCAATTGATATACATATGACTGGTTGATTTACGATTTTTTTAGTAAAGTTTACTGTTACATTGTTGAGATTAGGGTTTTATGGGTTCAATCGATGTAGGTGTTATTTATAGTTAGTATCTTGTCTTATAACTTCTTATAGACCACAAATTCTCAGTTTGATAATGAAACTCCAATTTTAATTTGATTTTATTTTTTTACGGCAAAGTTTCTTCTTGGAGAGCAGGCATGTGTTATTTTTAGTGGGTGATTGATCAAAGTTTGATGTAAGTAGTCAATATGCTTATAAAGAAGATGTTAACTTTAGTTTTTTTTTTTTGTTTTCCTTTTTGGGCGATTTTACAACAAATTCGTTTTATGTTTAATAATTTGTCATGTATTTTGAAATGCGTTTTTGCTTCAAAACTATGAAATAGTTTATGCTTTCCATGTGTAAATTTTAGAAAACATGCTTTAACCCTTTAGATAAGAACAAACTACAAGAAGCGAACATAAAATAAAGTTAATATGGATACGTGAGGCTTCTCTTTGTGGTTACTTACCTCATCTAGCAATCCATAAATATTTGCATCTGCACACAAAAAAAAAAATAAAAAAAATAAACTAACTTGAACCAACCTTGGACCAGCCATCCATCATGCATCACTCATATCTTAATGCAAAATCAATCACATGTAAAATTCAGTCCTTCTCTTGCTCGAATTGGTAGAAAATATATGATGTCGTGTTGATCTGAGGCCATTAAATAGTGATTTAGGGGATTAAGCAGGCCGGAAACCAAGAACAAGATAGGAAGAAATAATTATTGTTTTTCAAGGTAACTAGATAAAGAAGATGACCCATGAACCAAACACATGCACCCGTTTCTGCCCAAGTTTGAATTACAATAAAAAGTTCATGGTTAAAATCCGATGCTATCACTACAAACTTGGTTGCATTTCAAAGTAGCAAGCCACGCACTACAAAAAAAATGTCATTTAGTAACATAGAAAAAGTGCCACTAAAGGCCCCTGTAAGAATGGGCGGCACACAAAAAAGTGTCACGTGCTAACACTAAAGCCTTTTAGTGACACTTTTTCGATCTGCCGCACAAAATTCCTTTGCTTTTAGTGGCACTTTTCTATGCCACAAAATAAAAAAATAAAAAAAGTATTTTCTAACACAATCCTTATCAGGGCCGTCTCCGAAAATGTCAAAAAAAATTGGGCCTTGGGCGAAAAAGAATTTGGGCCCAAAATTTTGTAAAGATGAATGAATTATAAAAAAAAATTGAGTATAGTGCTAGAGCCAAGGATTGAACTTGAGACCTCTACATTAAATTAACATGGTTTTTCCAACTCTACTAAGAAGACTTTAATGTATAAAACACAAATATATATCCTAAATATAGAATTTAATATATATACGCATATTTTAAAAAAACGTTCGGGCCCATTTAAGGGTCGGGCCCGGAGCCGGTGACCACCCGGCTCACCCTCATAGCCGGCTCTGATCTTTATGCCTTTAAAAAGCAATCTTAGCTACATATCCATGTTAGTTTTAATGGCACTTGTTTTTTCTACAATATAAAAAATCCTTTTTTAGCACTAATTACTAAATATATGTACCATTTATAATGCCCTATAATTTTACCACAAATCACATTATTTTGGTTTTGCTCGAAACCATAGGCGTGAAAACCTATGTAGATAGTCGCCGTTTTCACCCCTCCCTATTGTAGGTGTTCCTTATCTTTTGTTTAGTTTTATTAGTCGAGCCAATATGTTTGGCTCTTATAATAAAATAAGTTGTAAAGTTGAGCCAAGTTGAGTCAAGCGATTTGACTCGATTATTATCGAGGCTCGAGGCGAGTTTGAGTTTAAGATTCCACTTCGTCATTAATTTCGAGCATTGGCCAAGACTCATTAACAACCTATAATGATGTTTCCCGCCGCATCACGCGGGCATCCCACTAGTCATAAAAAGATACAAAAAGTCCAAAGTGATTATATGGTCAAGAACTCTAGTTGTAAAATGATCAGCCCAAACCCAACGAGTCCTAAGGTCTAGTGTTCATACTAAGCTCATGAAACGAAGTAAAGGCGTAAAGCTGTTAGCTCATCATATTTTTGGAAGACATCTCTAATTATTCCTTTGTAATTATGTTGTCAATCAATAGTTAATAGTTGTCAATTAGTAGTTAATGTATTAATTGTATTTATTGTTTTAGAGAGGTCTCCCTCTTGTATTTATTCTGCTCATTGTTAATGTAATAACCAAGTTTGTGAGTTTACATGGTATCAGAGCGCAGACGCTCTCTACCAAATCGCTAACCAATCCGACGATCTCGATCGTCCCTGCTTCCGATCGACTACGGTCCTACCTTTAGCCGGACTCCTTTTCTTTTTTCCTTGTCTGCGATTCATGGCTGACAACACCAACCCGCCACCGCCTGACCCTCTCAAACAGGTGTCACAACCCCTTCATCCTGTATACTCTGTTTCAAACATACAACAGAAGATACGGACGTTGGACGACACCAAGGTTTCCTATACATCATGGGTCCGTCTCTTCAATCTCCACGCTAAAGCCTACCATGTTCGAAGCCACATTGATGGCACGCCGCCCCCGGCTGAAACGGATGCTTCGTATACCACTTGGTCGGAGATTGATGCGGTGGTCTTGTAGTGGATCTACGGAACATTGTCAGATGAATTGGCCCGTAAAGTGATGACCGATGATGAATCCACGGCCCGCCAGGCTTGGCTTCGTATTCAGAAACAGTTCCAGAGCAACAAGGGTGCCCGGATCTCGGCCCTTGAGCACGAACTTGTTAATATGACGCTGAAATCTCAACCATCGCTGGAAGCTTATTTCCAGCATCTGAAAGACATTGCTGAAGAACTCGCTGATCTGCAGGATGCGCCATTTGGTGACACTCGGCTCGTGTTGCAGATGGTGCGTGGATTGGCGCCTGAATATGACACTATGGGATCACTAATTAACAACTCTCTCCCACCTTGGGAGGAGGCTTGTGAGATGATTTTGGGCGACCAAAAACGTCGCAACGCCCAGGAACTTCTCTCGGGTACTCCGCTTGTTGCTGCAACTGCTAATGTTCCTCCCGTGTCTCAATCTGCAGCAAATGTTGCTGCAGCCGCTACTGACCAGGCTGCACGTGATAATCGTCCCAATAGCAGGCAGGCCCGTGGGCGTGGGCGTGGCCGTGGGTCAGGCCCCAGATCTCAGCAGCAAACTCAGCCCCGGTCTGCCCAATATCCTGCTCAGCAGCCCTATCCCTACTGGCCGCCTCCGTACTGGGTTGCGCCCCCGTGTCCGTACCCCACTACTTCGCCCTGGAATGGCTCCTGGCCTGCTTACGGGTCTGTCCCTGCTCAGCCAAGTTCATCTCAACAGCCCAATAACAGTGGACAAAAACATGACTCAACTGCCCAGGCCCATTTCACTGCCTTTGATGCTATGGACCCGACTCAGTTAACCCAAGCATTTGCTGCTGTGTCCACTCAGGAGTTGGATGAAAATTGGGACATGGACACAGGAGCCGAATCTCACATCACTCAGGATCAAGGTATGCTTTCTACTTTTCCCCGTATTCTCCTATAAAGGCTATATTGGTCGGAAATGGCAACCATTTAAAGGTTCTCAGATTCGGTCATACCACCCTTCACACTCCAAAAAAACCCCTTCACCTTAATCAATTACCTTATAATCCAAACTTCATTAAAAAAATCTTATTTCTGTTCGCAAATTCACCACTGATAATCATGTCTTTGTTGAGTTTGATCCTTTGGGTTTTACTGTGAAGGATTACAAGGATGGTACGCACCTGAGCCGCCACAATAGCACCGGCAATCTCTACCCGTTCACCAAAAATTCGTTGACGTCTGCTTTTGTGTCTTTGTCATCTCCGGAGTCTTGGCATGAGAGCCTTGGTCACCCGGGTCGCCATGTCATGGATTTTTTCAGTTTTTATAAAGTTTTGCCTTGTAATAAACTTGCTTCGTCTTTTGTTTGTCATGCATGCCAATTATCAAAACATACTAAATTGCCTTTTGTTGATTCTATAAATCGTACTTCTATGCCATTTGCTATTGTTCACTGCGATTTATGGACATCCCCTGTCATTAGTACTGCAGGTTATAAATATTACATGGTACTCGTTGAAAACTTCACCCAATTTACATGGGTGTACCCACTCAAGTTTAAATCCGAAGCCTTTACTAAATTTAGTCATTTCTACACTTTTGTCCAAACCCAATTCAAACTAAATATTCAACAATTTCAATGTGATATGGGAGGTGAATTTAATAATCACAACTTCCTTGAGTTTGCCACCACCCATGGCATTCAATTCCGCTTTTCATGTCCTCACACCTCCCAACAAAACGGGAAGTCTGTACGCATGATACGTCGCCTAAACGACATCATGCTAACCCTCCTTGTTCACGCCTCCCTACCATCCAAATTTTGGGTAGAGGCCATCCACACGGCTTGTTACCTTCATAATATCCTTCCAACCAAAACACTCAACAACCTCACCCCGTGTACCATCCTCTATCGCCGCTTCCCATCCTATGAGCACTTACGAGTGTTCAGAAGTGCGTGCTATCCTAACCAGTCAGACACCCGCCCGCATAAGCTTCATGAACGCTCGTCTCTCTGTGTCTTTCTCGGCTACCCCGCAAACTATCGTGGGTACCGTTGCCTTAATCTTGCTACAGGGAAAGTCATCTTCTCCCGGCATGTCACCTTTGACGAGACGTTTTTTCCTCTATCCACCTCAAATGACCCAAAACCCACCGCTGATTTCGGTGACGATAACACTCCTTCTAACCTACCGTCGTTTTTCTTTCCTTCCTGTCCGTCCAATAACACTCACCATACAACACCTTCGGCCCACCAGCCAACTCCTTCTGATTCGGCCCCAAACACCACAACCCCCACACCCGAGCCCACCTCCCCAACAGCCAATGTTCCTCTCTCACATGCTTCCGCACCACAATCTCCTACCCCTCCTCCTCAAAATCCTCCCGCTCACCCTATTGTTACTCGTGCGATATCCAAACCTCGTGTCCCACTCAATCTTCACACCATAAATGACACCATTTACCATCTGCCAAAATCATATACTGCTGCCTTTCAGGATCCGAACTGGAAAACTGCCATGGCCGATGAATATAAGGCCCTTATGGATAATAATACGTGGGAACTAGTTCTGCGTCCATCTTCGGCTCCCATCATACGCTGCATTTGGTTGTTTAAGCATAAGTTTCACGCTAATGGTACTCTGGAACGCTACAAAGCCCGCTTAGTTGTTAGTGGTAAAAGTCAGACCGTGGGCATTGATTGTGACGAGACGTTCAGTCCCGTAGTCAAACCTACAACAATACGAACTGTTTTGAGTCTTGCTGTCTCACGTTCCTGACCAATAAATCAACTAGATGTAAAAAATGCGTTTCTTAATGGTCACTTGCAGGAAACTGTTTATATGCATCAGCCTCCAGGCTTTGTGGATCAGCACCATCCTAATCTTGTTTGCAGGTTAAATAAATCATTGTACGGCCTGAAACAGGCACCCAGAGCCTGGTACCAACGGTTCTCCACATTCATTACGTCTTGTGGGTTCAAAAGCAGTGTGTGTGATACCTCACTTTTTGTCTATAAACAAGGTGACCAACAGGCGTACCTGCTTCTTTATGTGGATGACATCATCCTCACGGCATCCTCCTCGGCCCTTCTTCAACAATTTATTTCGGCACTAAAAGCTGAGTTTGCTATGACAAATTTGGGTACGCTTCATCATTTTTTGGGCATTAAAGTCGACAAACAAACTGGTGGTCTCATGTTGTCACAGTCCGCATATGCCAAGGATATTCTGCTTCGCGCAAATATGTCCTCTTGCAAGCCTTGCTCTACACCTGTCGAGATTGGATCAAAGTTAAGTGCTTCTACTGGCTCTCCAACCGTGGATGGTACTTTGTACCGTAGCTTAGCGGGGGCCCTTCAGTACCTTACTATCACACGTCCCGACATCACATATGCAGTGCAACAGGTTAGTCTATTTATGCACGATCCTCGTGAGCCACATCTCCAGTTTCTTAAGCGCATTCTGCGCTACATTCACGACACTATTGATCTGGGTCTGCACATCTCGCCCTCTCGCTCTCATGCCTTAACAGCTTATTCAGGCGCAGATTGGGGAGGCTGTCTTGACTCGCGCAGATCTACTTCAGGATTTTGTGTTTTCCTCGACGATAATCTTATCTCATGGAGCTCCAAGCGGCAACCTACGGTCTCCAGATCCGGCGCGGAGGTCGAATACCGAGGTGTCGTGAATGCGGTCACCGAAACATCATGGATTCATAACCTTCTTCTTGAGCTTGGCGTTCACACAAAACAAGCTACCGTCGTCTACTGTGATAACATTTCGGCAGTTTACTTATCACAAAATCCCGTGCAACATCAACGCACCAAACATGTTGAATTGGATATTCATTTTGTTCGTTATAAAGTCAAAGTTGGTGATGTTTGCGTATTAGATGGGCCTGCCGAATTCCAGTATGCTCATATTTTCACGAAGGGGCTCTTAAAACAATTATTCGATCGTTTCCGTGCCAGTTTGTGCCTACGTCCGGCTACAGCTCAAACTGCGGGGGCCTGTTAGCTCATCATATTTTTGGAAGACATCTCTAATTATTCCTTTGTAATTATGCTGTCAATCAGTAGTTAATAGTTGTCAATTAGTAGTTAATGTATTAATTGTATTTCCTGTTTTAGAGAGGTCTCCCTCTTGTATTTATTCTGCTCATTGTTAATGTAATAACCAAGTTTGTGAGTTTACAAAAGCTTATTGTTGGGCCAGTAATAAATTCGGCCGTCGGGCCAAGAAAAGAAAAAAAAATGAAGGGTTCGTAAGTGTTGATGAACTAATCCTTTGAAAACAGACTGTCTAAGTGGGTAAGGTCGATCCAGACTAGAACATTCACATGTTATACACCCGTTGTTGTAGACGTGGGTCAAGTAAAAGGCATGCAGTTAGGTATGGTAACGCAAATTTGGGTTCGAGGTGGGTTGCTTATCAAACTGGTTGCCACTACCATGTGAGATGTAGAATGACCACTGAGAACTGCCATGTGCGATTTAGGCCACACCATTATTGGCCTCTTTGTAATCTATTTAATCTAGTCTATAGTCTATACAACCTGCAGGTGAACCAATATGTATAACATTATGAGGCGTGAATAACATTGGAAACTGGTTCACCTGCAACTTATTTAGACTCTAACAAACATTTGGTTGAATAATAAAATTTAGTATTTATTATAGAGTTTTGTTATAATAATTGAAATTATTGGGTTCGAAGTTGAGCATGTTTAGAAATACTTGTTGGAAGTAGGAATCTTCAATGGTTAACCATGTGTTTGGTTCTAATAATAAAATGTGCTACTAAGAGGGTGTTTGGGATTGAGTTTCAAAACAACTTATTGACTTATTAGCTTTTTCAAAAAGCCAATAAGTCAATAAGCTGTTTGTATAACCCAAAAGCACTTTCTGTTTTGACTTTTGACTTTTGGCTTTTAAGGGTGGAAAAGTTGTTTTTGAAAAGTTAGAAATCCTGGCTTTTGGCTTTTGACTTTTGACTTTTGGAAAAAAATTACAAATATACCACCCATACAACCAATATTCACAATAAGTTAAGCAAAACACTTAAAAAAACAACAATTTATTGACTTTTTAACGTTTCTCATCCCAAAAGCTAATCCAAACACTTTTTTTAAAACTCCTTTTCAAAAAGTCATAAGCCAATAAGCACTTTTGACCAAAAGCACTTTTGCATCTCCAAACTCAATCCCAAACACCCTCTAAGTGTGCGAGTGTAGCATAGAGACACACCACATACATAATCATCTGTTTTCTCGCATATCTCATGCTCGGTCATTGTTGTAAAACAAGGTCTATGGGGCCGAGATAGCTAAAAGGTAGGTTTCCAAGACGATTTTCCTCAACGTCACCTAATTATTCGGAATCGATCAAAGGTGGTCAACTTTAGTCAGAATCGGATCTAGTCGAGTAATCGATCAACTCGGGCCAAGTTTGACTTAAAAAATTAAATAAAACTTACTTCCTATGTTTGTAATATTAATGAATAATTAATATCATTTTTCAAGGAATGAATATCAATTTTTTGAATTACTTTAGTAGAACAAATATTTTTTTATTTATAATATTAGTATACTTAAGATCATCATCATCATCATCATCATACTCAGTTAATCCCACCTATAGCAAAGTTAAGGTAGGGTCTGAGGAGGGTAAGATGTAGACAGCCTTACCTCTACCCCTAAAAATAGAGAGGCTGCTTCCAGTGAGACCCCCGGCTCGATGTGGTTTGGTATCAAGCCTTGGACATAAGGCACATAACACTTAGCAATCGGGACAAACCCGATCGGTGCATGTACCCCTTGTCGTTTGGCTATCCACGCCACCACATGATGCATGATTAACCGTCCGTCGTTTAACGTTATTTTCACGAAATTAGTAAAATAACGTTAAAACTAGTGCAACTTTACTTTTGCCCCCCAAGGGCCACACATATATACATTATATGCACACACCGTAAGTGGGGCGTTATTAGTATACTTAAGATATTTAACATATATGTAATTTCTTAAAATTGACCGAACTGGGAGCGCCTAAGTCGTAACGACTTCGATCTACAACCATGTGCTCGATAGTGTTAGCATTTCCCGGTTAAAATATTGTAATAAACCATGGTTTTTAGTATTGTTTTTTTTGAACGATCAACGAAAAATTTTTATTCCACCAAGCTAGCGGGAAACTAACTATACACCTTACATACATATTACACCATAGACGATAACTCAAAAAACATCACCACCTGATACTAGATAAGTTAAAATTACACCAAACGTTCCAAACTAGAGATTTTTGTTTCGCCCGTGCTCTAATCCAAAATAAGCTTAGAGCCTTTATATCTCCGAGAACTGTAACACCCCAACCGATGGCAGAATCATCGAGGTGTCACATAGTGACGATTATTCAAAAGCTCATGGTACTAAAATGTAAATATTTGATTATTGTATATTGTTTTACAACATGTGAAATAAATACATGACAACAAAAATAGAGATAGTTGATTGATTTAATCTAAGTCCAAGTCCTATGTGAAGCGTCAAGCAACTTATCCTGAAACATGCACGAAAATAAATTTTGTCAACATATGATATTGGTGAGTACTACCTAGCTTTGTACATATAGTATAGGTTTGAAAAGTGGTACAATTCATGTGTCTAGCATCACCAAGGCATTATGTAAGCACACAAGTAACCAAACAAGATATAGATCAAATGTAAAGTTGGTAAGATGAAATTGATAATGAGCACCCTAACACGTGTCAAGTCTAAAAGAGCACCATAACATACGTTATGTCTAAATGAGCACCGTAACATAAGTTACGTCTATATGTAAAGAGCACCATAACATAAGTTATGTCTAGATGTATGATTTTGTACGTATGCTACATTCATGTTCAAACATAAAGCACAAAGATAAACAAGACACGTATATGAATTGTAAATGAAGAAAAATGTATGTGTAATTGAATGTGCAAGTTTTGTATACTTGTGCATGAATCACCCCAAAAGTGTAAAACCGAAAAAGGGGATAAGTAATACTCACCTTAGCAAGGTGGTAAGCCTTGTGGAATTGAATAAGTGTAATCCAACGTTGCCAAGTATCAGCCTATGTATAAGGTAACAAATAAGTCTAAGTCTATCTAGTCTATAAGTATTTTCTAGGGTTTTCGAATTGGGGATAAGTATTCGTTTGATTAATAAATTAAACGTTTAATAAATAAGAGAAATTTGATAAATAAATAAACAAAAGTCTTTTTGTAAATTTTAAATTAAAGATGGTCACAATATAAAGTTTTAAGTATGAAAATAATTTTTGTAAAATTATTTTCTTATAAATAGAATATTAAATCTATTTATTTCAAATTGTCAAAATATAACTTTAATATTTAAAAATATTAAAATTAAAGAATTTTTAAATTAAAAATTGTATTTCTGTTCTAAATGGATAGACAGATTTTATATAAAATTTTGGTTCAAAAAATAGAAAAATGAATTTATTATGATTTATTTATGATTAAAACTAACAAAAATTGATTAAAAATATTAAATAAATGATTTTTCAGAAATAAAAATCATTTCAGAAAAGTCTAAATTTATATAAACTCAGAATAATTTTTGTGGAAATTTATATAATTGTTTTGATATTTTTATAGAATTTTATAAATAAAATAGAATAAACTTGAAATATTTATTATATATATTAAATAAAAGATTTTTGGAAAACTAAAAATTTTATGTTAAAATTTTCTATTAGAATAATATAAAATAATTTTTGTAGAATTTATAAAGGAGTTTTAGTATTTAAAAGCAATTTTTAAAAATATAGGTGAATATATAAAGCTTAAATGGTAAAAAAATAAATAAAAAATGTTTGTTGATGCTGGGAATCGAACACGTGACCAGAAGTGTGTAAGGCCACGCCCAGACCAACTGTCTGGGTGTGTGTTTGTTAATCAAATCAGATTCAATAATTATTTATATTTAAACCTGAAACAACAAAAATCCCCAATTATAATCTTTATAAACCCTAATCGCAATTCCATCTAATTGATCAATAATCCGATACAGTTAATAAACAAAACGATAGGGCTTTTAATCCTTATAAAAATCCGATCCTAATGCATGTAAAAAACGGGGTTATAACATACCGAAAGACGGTGTAATTGTTGCTGCAAATCACGGCCACAAGAGCTTCAAATTCGAGAGGTTAATCGATTGAATGGTGGGTTTGATAAAGGGTTTCTCCTAGTCGCACTTCTCAGACTTCGTGTGCGAGTTTAATTGCATTTTCGTAGTCTATATATATGAATTCAATTGATTAGTTTATGGAAGGTTCAAAGGTTTGACCTTGTGACGGGTCAAACGCGTCCAATCACGCTCGTAATCGAGCTGAAAACACGGTTTTAGAAGCTGGTTTATTGCGTTTACTATGTTTGGTCAACCAACAGCATTCAATTGTGAGATTCCTTTCCAAAACAAACATAATAATGTGGTCAAATGTATTTGTTGACTGGTTTTTCCCACACAGCTCCATTCGAACAGCAGTATGTGAAAGGGAAAGCAACTTGGGCCGGGTATGGGCTTTTATATAATTATTGTTGGAATTATTTCAGAAGTGAGGTGTAGCCCGGATGGTTGTGGTGCGTGTGTGTTGTGCTGACCCGGCTCCAGACTCGGGTTCGAGTCCGGGCAGCAGCAAATTTTGTTTTGTTTTTTTTTTAAACTGAAGGGGAGGAGGGGAGTTGTGGGCCGGCTTTGGGCCACTGATGTTGGGCTAAGGGTGTTAGGTTGGATTGTGTTAATAGGTTAGGGTAGTGGGTTTGATTTGGTTATGGTTTAGAGGTGGTAAGAAGAAGAAGAAAAAAATATAATGACTAACTTTAAATTTTTTTTACACTAAATAAAATCTGAATTGTATTTTTATTATTATTATTATTATAAAAGAAAAGAATTTTCTCAAATACGACAATGATTCGAGTAGATGTAAATTTATGAAAAGAGATGGACTAAAGTTGGACAAAAGATAAAATGAAAGGTGACGGATGTCACAAGAACCTTCGAAAGATTAACTTGCTTTTGGTTGAAAATCGCTTCGTTTCTATGTTTCCATATGCACCACATAGTCGTCAAACAAATCGCATTGATCGCCTTCCTCATCTTCTTTGAGCCACCTACATGTTTATATAATAGGAGAATGTCTTTGAGATGGAATAGGAACACTGCACCAAGGTTGCACCACTGAAAAACAACTTGCCACATAATCTGTACAAAACCACAAGACATGAATAAGTGGTCCGCTGTTTCTGCAGCATCACCGCAGAATGGACAAACGTCCGACCCAATATTAATGTTCCGTCTTGAAAGAGAGTGCCTTGTCGGATGTATTGTTGGGTTAATCGGGTTTGTTCGCGCATCATGCGAGTGATGGGTACGGGTCAGATTTGGCTCCGAAACGTAGCAAAGAAATACATTAATATTTTACATCTATTTACTAGTATAATTAGAGTTTTATTAATGCAAAAGTTATAAATGAAGTGGTCAGCCGATTTAGATGGAATGTGAGTCCATGTGTTGACCGAATAATATGGAGTAGTTGCTAGGTTTTAGCTAGTTGTTATATATTTCCGTTGGATATTGTTTTGTAGGCTATAAAAAGCCAAGTCCATTTTCTTAGTGAATCAGTAGCTTTCATTTTTCTTTTCATATATCGCAAACCTTTGATACTTTCACACATTTATATACATTACGTGAGGTTGAGTGTGTTGTGTGGAGTGGGGCCTAAACCAACAGGAAGCCTATCCAGTTCAGCTCGCCACGCAAGAATCACCACCTTTTTTGGTACCCAGGAATTCCAATCCAGAATGAAGGACGCTTGCTCGAAACTGTTGGAATTTAGAAATTTCTTGAGACCACCCACAGAGAAGTTGCAGCCATCGCCTATCCTCCAAGTCCATCTGTCCGACGCCTGAGAGAGCTGTGGAACAGCCACCAGTTGCTGAAACAGCAGCAGCTCCGCATGCTCTTCTGCAGAAAAAAAACTCGCGTTTCCAGTCCCAACCCCACCCGGTACCTGACAGCAACACCCGATCTTTGACAGCAGCAAATTTGTTTTTTTCGAGGCTGAACAGAGCAGGAAACATAACGGACAAAGGAGTATCCAACGCCCAACTGTCCAGCCAAAAGGAAATACCCAACCCGTTACCCACAACCCCTTTAATGGCCCAACCCACATCCACCCCGCACCCTTTAATGACCTGCATAGAAGAATGAATTTGTTTCCAAGACCCGGATATAGAAAGTTTAGCCGGGATTGGATTCCAATCCCTAGCCGAACTGTGAATAGACCAAATAATATTTCTCCAAAGGGCGGTAGAATCAATTTTGAACCTCCACCACCATTTCGCTAACATAGATAAATTCGCATCAAGGAGAGAACCGAAGCCTAAACCACCCTGATCAACCTGAGCACAAACCTTTTGCCACGCAACCCAATTCATATTCGACTTTTCCTCGGAGCCACCCCAAAAGAACACGCGCCGTAATTTATCTAATTCATCAATAATCTTTCTAGGGGCTTTAAATAATGAAAAATAGTACGTTGGTAGAGCATTTAGCACCGATTTAATTAGAGTAACCCGCCCGCCAAAGGATAAAGTTTGCGCCTTCCAAATGGATAGTTTGTTCCTAAAGGCGTCTACCACCGGTTTCCAATGTTTACTAAGATTCATGTTGGCGCCGACTTGTAAACCAAGGTATATGAATGGAAAGGAGCCAGCTCTACACCTTAAGACGTCCAACATATGCAAAATTTCCGGATCACTAACCCCAACACCAAAAAGACAACACTTACCCAAATTGACCTTTAGCCCCGAGACAAGGTAGAAACACCTAAGAATTCGTTTTAGGTTCATAGCATTACTCACGGACCATTCCCCTAGGAAGACCACATCATCCGCATATAACAAATGGGAGATAGGAAGTTCACCCGAACCACAAGTTACACCCCGAAACAACCCGACACTTGTGGCCCTTTTTATGACACCCGATAGAGCCTCCATAGCAATGAGAAACAAAAAAAAAAAGGAGAAAGTGGATCTCCTTGTCTAAGTCCACGACTACAAATAAACTCATGAGTCAGCGAGCCATTTACCAATACCGATGCGCGCGCCGAAGTGACAATCGCCATTACCCATTTGCACCACCTAACTGGGAACTTCATTTGCAACATAACGGACTCAAGGAACTCCCAATTCAAAGAATCGTAGGCCTTCTCAATGTCTACTTTAAAGATCATGCCTTGGCGTTTAACTTTCTTCATCCATCCAATCACCTCATTCAAGATAAGGGGGCCATCCGTGATGTTCCTACCGGATAGAAAAGCGGATTGCTCAGGAGAGATTAGCTTCCCTATAACCAACTTAAGTCTTGCGACTAGTACTTTTGACAACACCTTGTTAACGCACCCCACCAAGCTAATACGACGATAGTCCTTGAAGTCTAAAGGATCCTTCTTCTTAGGAATTAAGGCAATAAATGAAGAGGCGCAACCCAGACACAAGGCTGCCCCGTTAAAGAATTCCTCAAAAAGACGGACAAAGTCACCTTGAAAACCGCTCCAACACCTCTTTAAGAACTTGAAATTGAAACCATCCGGCCCGGGTGCTTTGTCTCCCTCGCACGACCATACGGCATCTTTAATTTCTTGTAATGAAAACGGCCTCACCAACATATCCGCGTCCGAGTCAGAAAGGCAATTGATATTGTGGCAAATGATTTTCGGTCTAATAGACATTGGTTCCTTGAGTTTGTCTTCAAAAAAGGCGAACGCCCTATCCTTGATAAGGATTGGATTTGAAATCCATTCACCGTCCGACAAAACCCCATTGATTCTTTTATTAGACACGTTCGCGTTAATGACCCCGTGGAAGAATTTGGAGTTTCCATCGCTCTCCACCGCCCACCTCACCCTTGCCTTTTGTTTTAAATCCATTTGTTTCCGTCTTTCAAAATCCAAAATGAACGTTTTAGCTTCAGCTCGAGACTCAAGCTCTAAGTCCGAGAGCTCTCTAATCTCCGCCACTTCCTCCAACTTCTCCATATTTGACTTATGCCGCCTAAATGACTCCTCCAGCCTCCCTTTTTCTGCACCAATCCACCATTTGATCTTCTTTTTTAGAAATTTCAGTTTTGTAACAATAGCTAAATCCGCGGGACCAGAAAAAGAGAAACTCTGGCATATGCTATTCACATACTCCAAGAAACCCGGAATTTCGAGCCACGAATTGAAGAACCTAAACGGGATATGTCCAAAATCAGTCGCGACCACCGAGAGTATAACAGGGCTGTGATCAGATAAAAATCTAGACAAGGCAATTACTGAAGCGTCCCCCATAAAAAAAAAAATTCCTTCTTTTTTTTTTTTTTTTTTTTTTTTTTGTTCTTGTTAAATTAATTGAATAGATGTCTAGAACTCCTCTTGCGAGTCGTGCTCGTAGCTTTGATACCATGAATAAGCCAAAGAATTAAAGGTAAATTACCTTTAATTTCTTGTAGTGAATGTGTTTCTATGATTGAATATTTCTTATTGTACTTTTAGAATCTCAGCCATTGGATGTGTTGTGCAATCAACGGTCAGATCTGTTTAGGGCAATAGCGGCGACGTTGCCGCTACTGATGTTGCCGCTATTGCCCAAATTTCTTGTAGTGAATGTGTTTCTATGATTGAATATTTCTACGAATAATGAAACTGCTTACATAACCCTATGTTTTTAACTATAACATAGTTCTAAATTAAGGCTAATAACCAAATCGATAATAGCTGTCTACATATTTGAATACAATACAAAGCAATAAACTAGGTTTTTGTTAATACAATTCTTTTTTGGTTAACATTTTTTTTTCCAACAAAAAAAACATAGAAATTTTAAAAGAGGATGAGAGGTAACGTGCAACAAGTTGCGCCGCAAACGAACAATAAACTGGATGATAATATAAAAAAGTTGATAATAATAAATTAAAAATAATAATATAGCTAATATATATCTCTAAGGCTATCACCATAACTCTTGCTCTTCTCCCCTCTCCTGCCCTCTACCACGCAACTTTGCCAGCCCTCTAGGGCTGTAAACGAACCAAACAAACACCAACAGAGCCTTGTTCGTGTTTGTTTGTTAAGGTAATAATGTGTTCACGGACTATTCGTGAACATTTACCGAATGAGTTTTTTTTATTCATGTTCGTTTGTTAAGAACATAACGTGTTCACAAACTGTTCATGAATAGTTACTGAACGAGGTTTTTGTTCGTGTTCGTTTGTTAAGGAAATGAACGTGTTCATGTTCATTTATCTTTATTTGTTAAAATTAGGTTTTGGACAAAACCAAACACAAACACCAATGAACGTAAACAAACACAAACAGACATTAATGAACAAAACCGTGCACAAACTAACACATATTAAATTTTGAAAACTTCATCACGAACATTATCCGCCCAAAATATAATAATCCAATTACCAAATTATACTTGACATAATCTTGATCACATATGTTTCATAAAAACATAAAATTATCATATTAAATATGAAATTCTCGTTTAATCCACCCAAAATAACATTGAATCAAAATATTTAGGTAATATTAATATGTGATACACTGATATATTATAAATAATCTATCAATGTGAAATTTGAAGTACTTAAATAAAAAATAAAAAGTTAAACCTAATTAACTATCAAACACAAACAAACATAAACAAACATATTATCAAACGTTCACGAATATATATAAATGAACGAACACGGCCTTTGCTCATGTTCTTTTGTTTAACTAAGTGAATATAATTTCTTGTTTGTGTTCGTTCATTTATTAAACGAACAACACAAACGAACTTCTCATCAATTATTTTACGAATTGTTTGCTGAACGTTTGGTTTGTTTACGACCCTACAATCCTCTCTAGCGTCCCTTCTCTCCTACAGGTGGTTGACACCATCCATACCCTCTCTCACTCACATATCGGTCTTCCAAGGGCGCACCCTTAGGCAAGGGTGACCCCTTCAACCCTTCTCTTGCTTCCGGCCACGTATCACCCCACGGGCAATAGGATCAATTGTCCTAGTCTTAGTTGTAGTTGTCATGTATCAACTCCCCACATAAATTAGTAACAATCATATACTGACATAACTTCCTCATAGGATGCATCCATTAATCAACCAATGGAGTACACATATATTAATACCAGTAGTTCTTGAATATTCTAATTAGTTTTACATACATCTAGGAAGATGATTAATTAGTGCATGACACAAATTACTTTATCAGTTTGAACCACTATTATATGTTACTATATCACATGTTCTTTGCATTATATGCACACCCGTCTATATCATGTATAAATCGCCTCCTATCTATATATACTAACAAGTAATGGATACTTTCTGTCAGGTGTATTACCAGACACATTATATATCATATGATTGATGAGTGCATTTTCATGTGGAAGAACGTGATTCCCAGGGGAACTTGAGTAATTTCTCTCTCTCTCTCTCTCTCTCTCTCTCTCTCTCTCTCTCTCTCTCTCACACACACACACACACACACACACACACAAACACTCTAAATTTATTTGTGAAGAAAGAGGAAACAAGGACATGTCAAAAGCTAAAGCTGCTTTCCAAGTAAGAGAGCCGTCTATGTTTCATTTTCACTTGTTCACTTACTTTCATGCTAATAGATCTCTTTAGCAAATATTTCAATAATAGTTTTATAGATAGTATCTAAAGATGGGATCCCAGCCATCTACTTCACATTTTTTGATGTTGCAGCCACTTATACACAAATCTAAGTAAAATAATATAAACCTAAAACAAAATAAAGTTTATATTTTCAAAGTTCAATCAGATGACTCTTTTTATATGTACAATGTTTTTATAGAAACGTAGTAACAATGACTCAAAACTTATGTTGTAACTTAGACCCCAGCAATCCAAGATCATGTGAAGTGGCAGCTTTGTTCGAATGTTGGTATGCGATTAATAAAATGGTTTGGGAGTGAAACAGTTTGGAGGGAAATAATGAGAGGGAGTTTTTGAAAGTTAGTTATCACAAACTTAATCTTTCATATATATAAATGATACAATACAAGGCCTATTTATACTTCCTAACCGGTATGTTTAGTGAACCGGTGTGACCCTTAAACATCAATATAACTAAGCATAACTAATAATCCAATCGGTGTGTCACATAACCGATCCATTCTAATATCTAACTTATGATATCTATTTATTAACATATGTACATATTTCTAGTCTAACAATCTCCCCCCTAATCTTGATTTATCTTGTTCTTCATTTTCAATCTTCACTTTAGGATGAACGGGATCTTTTCTTCGGTGGCAAATCTTCATCATTCCATTTGTTTTCTTTCATTCTTCGACTTATGCTACCTTCTTCGTTCTTCACTTCAACCACTAACT
The DNA here is from genome assembly GCA_030844895.1 of Ambrosia x helenae. Taxonomy (NCBI): domain Eukaryota; kingdom Viridiplantae; phylum Streptophyta; class Magnoliopsida; order Asterales; family Asteraceae; genus Ambrosia; species Ambrosia x helenae. The sequence goes on from CM061225.1 coordinate 85,993,080, forward strand.
CTCGGCCTTTATATTTAAGATGGTACCACTCCATAATCTCTAAGTATCGTACATACACTTGCCTAAGAGTTCTTGCAATATCTTCTTTCTTTGCCAAACTTGGCAGCCCTCGTCCGTATCCAATTGACATAGCGATTATCGCTCAATTGTCATCATTCGTCACTTTGTTGTAGCCACCGAACACTTGAAATTTTGTGTACAAGTCCAACAAACTCATTGGAAATCCGGTTTCATCTTTTGGTGGAATCGGTGCTTTGATCTTAATTTTTAAGAATTCTTTCATGAACCATTCGATTGTTCTTTCAAACTCAAGTTCAAACTTTCTTTTGTATCTTTTAACCATTGTGGTAACATGGATCAAATCCATGAAAACAACACAATCTTGAAGCCGTGTGCCTTCGGTCGGATACATTATAGGACCCTTCTCCATAAATCCTTCATTATCATCCTTGCTAACCGAGAATTCTTCAAAGTGTTTAAATACGAATGCCCGTTCTTTATCTTCCTCGGTAATTCCCTCCTTGTGTGCCTCAAATCTGACCCGTTTGGTACTGTTTTGCGCCTCTGTTGCGCCTCTTGTATCCTTGCAAACAATATTATTCTAACGGGGCATTTAAATGTGAAATGGTCTTCGCCATCACAAATTCGGCACGTTATTATCTTTCTAACTTTCTGGATAATCGGTCGATGTATGTGACATATGTCACCATCGAATTCAGCTTCTAAACCGTCTTGGTTCAACTTATCTATACTTAGGATATTTTTTTTCAAAGTGTAGGTATATAGAAAACGAACTTGATCTTATGGATTTGCCCACCACTTGTAATAACAACCGATCTTTTTCCACAAAAGTATTCTTTTCTAAAACCATTCGGTCGACCCTCTATACCGAATGATTGACTAAAGATTGTGAATTGATCTTTGAATCCACATCCGTGTTCTTTCCTCGTCAAACTCGCATACCATACATCGTCCCAACCTTTTCCATCCGTTCTTTTAACCATAAATTCGGTCTTTCCAATCTTTTTCGGACAAATCCTTCGGAAATGGAATGGTTTTTTGCACTTTCCACAATACATAGTGTTAGGATATTCGGGGACATCTTTTACTCGTCTATTGTATTCACTTTGGGCCTTTCTTTTCTTTTCTTGAATCTTCGGGTGTGATGATGATGATCCGATGTTAAATTTCGAGAAATTGCTGTTAAATGGATTATCATAATCCTTTATATTTTCTATAATAGCCCTCTCGGCCTTCCAATTATGATCGACATGATCATACTCTTCTTCGGAGATTAACGGAGCCTTTCCTCTACAGTCGTCTTCTTTATCCCTTTTAAAAACATCTTCGGATTTCTCTTGAACATCAAATAATCTACAGGTTCTTGATCGTGGCTCTGATGCCATGTTCGAATGTTGGTATGCGATTAATAAAATGGTTTGAGAGTGAAACGGTTTGGAGGGAAATAATGAGAGGGAGTTTTTGAAAGTCGGTTATCACAAACTTAATCTTTCATATATATAAATGATACAATACAAGGCCTATTTATACTTCCTAACTGGTATGTTTAGTGAACCAGTGTGACCCTTAAACATCAATATAACTAAGCATAACTAATAATCCAATCGGTGTGTCACATAACCGATCCATTCTAATATCTCACTTATGATATCTATTTATTAACATATTTAATATAAGTTTATAAATCAAGATTATATTTCTAGTCTAACTATAGAAATCCAGCGGAAGCGATTTTCTATTTGGTTTAGTTTGTTTCTGCCTTGCAGCGGGAAGGCTGCTCGGTTTCTAAACGCCAACGACTCTCAAAATGGCTAGGTGGATTTTGTATAAGAAATGTAGAGAGAATATGAAAGATGTTGTTTTATTGTAATATTTTGGTTTGGTACATTGTCAAGGAGAAAACAATCTCCTATAAATACATAAAAGAAAGAAATATAAAATAAGAAAATAGCAACTCTTGGGGCACAAATCATGGAGGCACAAATCTTGGTCAATGATCAAAAATGTTGGTCAATGGTCAAGGTCAACATTATTGATCACTTGAGGCACAAAGATGGAGCAAGTCTTGAAGCACAAATCTTGGAAGACTTTGACTAAACTATTATTTTGACTAGTCAAATAGTCATGATCTTCAATACTCCCCCGCAAGTTGGAGCGTCTATGTCAATAACGCCCAACTTGCCGAGTAATATTTCGTCCTTTTCAAACACTCCCCCTCAAGTTGAAGTGTATTTTTTTTTTGCGGGCTCATAGATTTGGACCCGACTTTTCTTCTTGCGAGTTCGACGAACCCGACTTTTCTTCTCGCGAATTCAAAGAACTCGACTTTTCTTCTTGCGAGTTTAAAGAACTCGACTTTTCTTCTTGCGGGCTCAAAGGAACCCAACTTTTTCTTCTTGCGGGCTCAAAGGAACCCGACTTTTTCTTCTTGCGAGTTCAAAGAACTCGACTTTTCTTCTCGCGAGTTCAAAGAACTTGACTTTTCTTCTCGCGGGCTCAAAGGAACCCGACTTTTTCTTCTTGCGGGTTCAAAGAACCCGACTTTTCTTTTTCTCGCGAGTTCAAAGAACTCGACTTTTCTTCTCGCGAGTTCAAAGGAACCCGACTTTTTCTTCTTGCGAGTACGAAGAACCCGACTTTTCTTTTTCTTGCGAGTTCAAAGAACTCGACTTTTTTTTTTTGCGGGCTCATAGATTTGAACCCGACTTTTCTTTTTCTTGGTCTTCGATTTTCTTCATCTTGCTTTCGCCCGTCACATCCTCCCTTATTATTATTATTTTTTTAATCAATTCTTTTGAAAAAGTATATTTTTTTTATGAACATGATCAGAAACACTGCTCTGATACCATATAGAAATCCAGTGGAAACGATTTTCTATTTGGTTTAGTTTGTTTCTGCCTTGCAGCGGGAAGACTGCTCGGTTTCTAAACGCCAACGACTCTCAAAATGGCTAGGTGGATTTTGTATAAGAAATGTAGAGAGAATATGAAAGATGTTGTTTTATTGTAATATTTTAGTTTGGTACATTGTCAAGGAGAAAACAATCTCCTATAAATACATAAAAGAAAGAAACATAAAATAAGAAAATAGCAACTCTTGGGGCACAAATCATGGAGGCACAAATCTTGGTCAATGATCAATAATGTTGGTCAATGGTCAAGGTCAACATTATTGATCACTTGAGGCACAAAGATGAAGCAAGTCTTGAAGCACAAATCTTGGAAGACTTTGACTAAACTATTATTTTGACTAGTCAAATAGTCATGATCTTCAATACTAACAAGTTTGTGACAAAGACTCAACATTGTTGCGGTTTGTGTTATTGATGGAAGGGATTTTTGGATAGAAGGGGTTGATCAGCGGAGATTCTAGTTTCCATTCTATAATTTCATTGTATCAATTTTACATTATTTATAGGTTTGGTATGGTAAACTAGTCTGTGAATGTGATTAAACAAGGGATGTGTTAAAGCTACACCCTATATATAACATACTAGGTTAGAGCCCTGCGTGTACACGCGGTACATGTTCATGTTAAATGAAAAAATTCTATAAAGATCGCAGTATGCAAATTTTATTTATTGAAAGTTATGTAATACAATTCGTATGAATTTTGATTGATTGTAATTATCATAAAAAAAGTTTAATGTAACCCAAATAACAGATGTATGAATCAACAAATGTTTGATTAGACGTGATTTAAAAAAATAATGAAATGAATAAACATATATTTATTGTAACGACATGCAAATGAAGATTAAATTCAAAGTAAATAAATGTAGTTTAACAAATCACACAACAAAAAAAAAACGATTTATGCAAAATATAATCGCATACTTATTCACAAACTTCAAAATATTTTTTTATAGACAACATTTGTTATTTATTATTAACGTTGTCATCTTTATCCAATATTAGTATGTTCAGGCCATCTCTACTCTTGTCACTTGACAGCGACATACAACTGCCCATGCGTAAAAACAGGATCTTTCAAATACAGACCTATCCTAAATAGGGTTTGTCCTTGACTCTTATTTATTGTCATTGCAAAACATAAAGTAAGAGGGAATTGTCTTCTGTTAAATCTGAAAGGAATCTTCTTATCAGATGGGGACAGCCTAATTCTTTGGATAAAAGTTCGCATTCCAATGTTACTCCCTGAAATTATTTTAGCTTCTATAACACGGTTTGATATGGCAAGACGATTTGGAACTTTGAAAAGAATTTATGTCTACTTATAGGATCCCTAAACCATTAGAATAACAAAACAGTAAAATTTGTCAAAAAAAAAAAAAAAACTCTAGTGAGGAAAAGAAAGACATTTGGCATTGTAACTGTATTATCATCAAGAATTTAAAGTAATATATCCAGAAGACCCTGAACTGTTTTGACTCATACCCAATGACCTAAAAATCAAGCTAAAACCACAGTGAAAAATCAATACTAAACCCACATGAGGAACTCGTTAGGAGTAAAGATAGAAATGTGGATGGGTTGAATAATATGTCAAAATATGAGGCTTTTTATAGGGCAACCTTTTATCCATTTGACCTGTTTCAATGCTTCCACAATTGGAATATTGTGTCTCGAACAATTCTGATCGAATAAGTCGGATTTATTTATATAGTTGAATTATAAAAATGGAAGGATTGGTAATTTACGTGATTTGGTCAACAACGCTTAAAATTAGCACAATTATTGCAATCATGATAATGGTTAGCGTTTCATGACAATTGATTAAAGGAAAATTCTTTGTAAACATAATATGATAACGTTAATCTGTCAAAGATATTTAAATGAAAGACGTAATATTCTTAGTATCACTGAAACGATATTTAGTTAATGTAGTCAATAATGGAGGATTTCATGACAAATGAGGTTTTTTAATGTTTTGAATCGCCTTTTTGTTAATGTAGTTACTGATAACGTAAAATGATATTTCATTACTAATTTTGTTACTAATTACTAATAAGTGTATTATAAGACATGAAAAATAAATAAAGTCAAAGAATTGACCTCCATCAAAGTAACAAAAACGTAAAAAGTATTTGCGTTTATCGGTCAACAATATTAAAATGAAAGTCGTTAGTAGTAATATCATTGAAAATTATTTTGAATATATTATATATTTTAGGAAATTTTTAAATAAATTTAAATTATATTTATTATTAAAAGAATAGATTTAAATTGTATTTATTAAATACATTTTATTTACCAAAATTATTGCTTGAATTTTTCTGTTATCATTAGTTGAGGTTTTTTTTTTATAATTTTTGAAATAATTTGAACGTTGTTAATGGTCGAGGGTTTCATGACAAATGAGGATTTTTTATTGATGTTACGTTTATTCTTTATGTTAATAATTGTAATAATTATTACTATTAATAGTAATAAATGGATGACAAAAGTTAACTTAACAATTAAAATTATTTACTAATTTATTAATATAATTGAAAATTATTTTGAATATAGTATATATTTTAGTAATATATTCGTAAAAATCGTAAAAGAAAAATTTAATTCGGTAGATAAGAAATAAATGAGATTAAAAATAAAATTAAAAATCGTAATATTAGTTTTAGTATTAGTAATATATTCGTAATTTAATTCGGTCAATAATAAATAAATGAGATTAAAAATTGTATTATTAGTATTAATATTAGTAATATATTCGTAACTTAATTTAATTCGGTCAATTCGGTCAATAATAAATAAATGACACTAAAAAACGTAATAAATACCATTAAATTCATTTAATTATTATTAATGTCATTAAAATCATAATAAATAACATTAAAAATGAAAAAATTCTTTTAATTGCAGGCAAAAATAATAATAATTTAAAAAAATAGTAACATAAATAAATGAGATTAAAAATTTTCAATATTAACTTCAAAAATTGTAATCAATAATTAAATCAATTATATTAAAAACATTGGCGTTTTAAATTGACTTACCAATTATCGACAAATTATTATTGACATCTTAAAATTTACATATTACTATTGAAATTATTTTTACGAATAGTAAAACTAAAATCATAAAATTAGTATTAGTATTAGTAATATATTCGGTCAACAATACTATTTTTACGATTAGTAATACTAAAATCGTAATATTAGTATTAGTAATATATTTGTAATATAAAATTTTAATTCGGTTAATAAGAAATAAAGGAAATTAAAATTAAAATTAAAATTAAAAATTGTAATATTAGTTTTAGTATTAGTAATTTAATTCGGTTAATATGTAACAACCGGCAAAATTAAGGTAATCCCGTACTAATTAATTAAACGCGATTAACGTAATTAAACGTAATTATGTGTTGATTGTTTAACTGAGGCCTTAGAAAGATAGCAATTCCCAAATAATGCATAGGAATACATAAGTTTAATGACAAAGCATGATAGGATCGTGCGCAAGCAAATCTATCCGGTATGGACACTGGCGATTACCCGGTAAAAATTAAATAAGCGAAACGAACCCCGGACACCCGGAACATATAATAAATGATATTTTCACAAAATATAATGAGTTTTGGAAACCTAAAGCCATACGTAAAAGCTTATTGTACAAATCTCCCGGTAACGAATAAAGTGCGCGTACCGCACCCGATACGCGCGTAACACGTAATTTCACCCGGCAAAAGCCGAAATAAATTATCAGTAATTAAACTGGACTAAATTTAAGGAATATTAATGGTATTTTAATATTCGGGTGACACGCGGTTAAAAACCCAAGAATACCCGGACGGTACCCGAACGAGAGTGACTTAAACATAATAATATTGGGTAATATTTAGCAAAGTGGACCCCACCCAAGACACCCAAGGGGCCGGCCTAGGGGGCCCACCCAAATGGAAAAACTCTTAATTATCCACTTAAACTCTTCATCTCCTTTAATATCCAATTATTTGGACAATAATCATAAGGTTGCATGGATTAAGATTGGCTAAGAAAAACCCACTAATCCACCTCTTTCTCTCTCTAATTTTCGGCCCCAACACCCTCACCATATCCCTCAAGATTTCCATAATCCTACTCAAATCTTCCATAATCTATACAAGATACACATAATCTTTGGAGATTTGAGAAGGATATTATATACACAAGCAAGAACACTTAAACAAAATCACAAAAACTCCTTCTTCTTCTTTCCTTGTGGCCGTGAGTTTACACCCCTACATTAACATCTTTCTTTCAATTTTTACACTAACAAATCATCTCTAAATCATCATCCATCAAAACCCCTTTTGTGTGTTCAAGAGCTTGGAGCTTAACCCCTTTGGAAAAACACACTAAACCCCATCCAATCCAAGGTTGTTGTCTTCCCTAGCCTTGAGCTAGTAGTAAGTTTTACCTTGCTTGATTCTTAATGTTCATATTTTGTGCTTTTGAAAGCAAGTTGTACATTGATGGGTAATGAAATGGTTTTATAAAGATGATGTGTTTTGTTAGATTAAAAATGGAAGAATGATAATAACATAAATAAATCTTGGATTTATGTTAATAAATGTAATATTTGGAGAAAATGTGATAAAATAAACATACACTTGAGTTAATGGATGATTTGAGCATGATTGATGAAAAGGACTTGAATATGATGGAAGATGATTTTAATCATCATAAGATGATAAGTTAATACCAAAAATATATTAAAATGGGTTAGAGAATCATAGGTGAAAAAGTTCCATAATCAAAGTCTACTCACTTGAATAAGTGAAAAGTTGATATGTTGGATAAAAATATGGAACAAACATGTTAATAGCATCTAGGATGGATTATAAGATTATTAAAAGTGGAATGAAGCAAAAATAATCAAGCATTAATAAAACGGTTCTTCAAAGTCCACTAAAATGGAAGAAAATGCCAACCATGAAAGATAAGATGAAAAATGCAACAAATATAAGTTAAAGGACAAATATTATAACTTGGAAAGTCGAGAGACTAAAATATGTATTTTAGAAACTTTAGTCCAAAAATGCATTAACGAAGAGTTCGGTGTCAAAGGCATAAATAATAACTTTTCCAAGTGTAGTTTTTTGATAAACACGAGAAACTTACTTGTGTATAAATTAAAAGAGGCATTTTTATAAAAATGGAAGTTTTATAAAAATAAAAGGGTAACACGAGGATTTTATAAAAATAAGATTTTATAAAATATTAGTAAAGACTTGGAAAAACTTGTACAAAAATGGATACTTTTATATAAATGGGAATATAAAAGTATTGGAAACATTTTTGGGTTACAAGTTGGACAAGTTGGGCTAAACGTACAAAGTATATTTTCCAAGAAATAAACGTTCGGAATTGGAAGTAGGAATAATATTTCCATAGAACGCGTAATGGGAAATAAATGTGAAAAACGCTAACTAACGAACTTAGTTACATGAACTAACGTAAACGGACATATGAGAAAAATGCCATTACGACAAGATAAAAATATACATATATATTTTAAGGAAATAAAATATATATAACAAAGGTGAAACGTGCGTAACACTTTCCTAAGTGTAGAAAGAATATTCGTGGGAAAAGAAAACACAACGTAACGAATTAAAAACGCCAAACGACACATGAACTTAACAAGTAGTATCCACGCGATGGTATATGTACATATGCTCGTTTTGTGGTACTCGATCCTGAGGATGACGATATGGAGGTTGACGCCGCCGCAGAGGGCGCAGACGGAGACAGCTCCGACGAGACTGACCCGAGCGAGGACCCAGCGTGGGCCCCCGCTGGAGGCGACGTGGCCGTCGTGGCCGATTTACCGATGGCCGAGGCACCACAGGCTGACTTGCCTCTAGTGCCATTCTAGGCAGCACCACTGCCAGCACTTCCCATCCGAGCCGTCAGGGACTTCCCTGTAGGCTGTGCAGGTCCATCGAGACCCGTCCCCACACAGTCGGAGACCGTGGAGTCTCCATACGACCGACACGCACACGTCGATCATGAGCCCCTACCCACCCCACTTATTCCCGTTCCCCCGGGCATGAGACTCGTGCCCGTTTCCCGAGGACACAACGGGTGGATCTCGGACGACTCCGACGATGAGTCGACCGCATCGGTGGAGCACATTGCTGTGCCGATCCCACCAGCAGACCAGGAGGAGCACGTCGCTCCGATGATAGGGCATGCCACCACTGCATCGGCCGCCCTACCCGCCTTACCAGAGCCCGTACCACAGGATGGGCCAGCCTCTATTGGGCACATCCTCGAGGGCAGCTCAGCCCGTAGCTCTGAGCTGGACCGAGCAGGCTTAGCAGCTCACGCCACTGCTAGCCCTCCCACCCTTACCACCGTGATATCCGCTCCAGAGTGGGTCGCTGTCACACAGCCCCTCATGGTCCCACTCGCCGAGCTTATAGTCCCCTCACCAGTATCCATGACGTTACCTATCACCACCTTTCCCACACTACCACCCCTACCCGAGATGCTCCCCATACCACCACCTGCACCATTCACTATGGATGCAGGAGCCCCTTTTCTGATACCCCCACTTGCACCATACACTCTAGGTGCAGGAGACCCATACCAGGTACCACCCCATTTCTTCACCGGATTACCGGGCTTTGCCCCACCCTTCACACCCCTACCTATACCCGATATAGTCGGCCCATCCCAGCCGACGTATACCGACATCCCTGGGCCGTCGCAGCCCCACGGGATGGCCCCACTGTCAGGACCGGCATGGTCCACAGTGATCTCCTTGGAGAGAGACTTCCAGACTCTCACCGACACGGTGCAGCGCACCGTGAACCAGATGGAGCAGCAGGCCCAGCTCATATGGGCCAGGATCATCGACGCCAGAGATGCGCTGGCGCATTATGCTGAAGAGTTGCTGAGCATGGACGCTCATTGTGGGATTACGGGCGACGCACACTTTGCGCATCGCCAATTCTTGTACGATCGCATTATGGCGATCAGTATGACCATTAGCATGTACGCCCCCCAGTATCAGTACCCGCCGCCGCCGCCACCACAGTAACGATACTTCAGAGACACTTGGAGGATCACCTACGGATATAGTAGTAGTAGTAGTAGTATGATAGCACAGTATGGGTTATAGCACCCATCTGCATTTTTGCCTAGCCGAGCGGGATTGTGCCGGTATATGACATTATATTTCTAGTGTATTTCAAAAGAGCAATGTATGAGGAATGTATCCTCGGTTTTTGTTATTACGAACAAATCATTGTACTCGTGGTATTGAAATTAATGAAAGATTTTGTTATGGTAAAATATGTGTTATGATTGTCTACGATTATTATTACCTGTTCTGTATATATTGTGATTGTGTGATGATGTTGTGGTGATTATTGTGTTCATGTGTTGTGTTGTTATTTATACCTTATGTATGACGATATTGTATGAATGATCGCCAAATTAACCTTTGATAATGATTATTGAAGAAAAATGGCACCAGCCACCCGAAGCAATAGTGGAAACGAAAGGCTACCCACAACACCCGAGGAGCTTGAAGCCCTAGTTTCGGGACGCATCGCCCAAGCACTCGCAGAACACAATGCCACGCGCACTGAAAGATCGCGAGATCGAACAGGGAGCGACCGACGCGAAACCTCCCCTACCGGTAAGAGGGTTTCAAATGTATGCAATAGGAGTTTTCGTAAAACTCCTACCCCATAATAACATGCTATTTTATTATTGCAGAAACGGCCTCGCGAGAGCGTGGCTGCACGTTCAAAGCTTTTCTGGACTGCAAGCCACTCAACTTCAGTGGCACTGAAGGCTCTGTCGGACTAGTCAAGTGGTTCGAGAAAACTGAAGCGGTGATCCGTATCAGCAGCTGTACCCCGCGACAAGCTGTCATGTACTCCACTAACCTGTTTCTGGACCAAGCACTAACATGGTGGAACAACCAAGTGCAAACACTGGGAGACGATGCTGCTTACTCCTTGTCATGGTTGGAGTTGAAGGAACTAATGATTGCCGAGTACTGCCCGGCGAGCGAAGTGCAGAAGCTAGAGACCGAGTTCTGGAACCTCACCATGGTTGGATCAGACGTAGCTGGGTACACGTCCAGATTTCGTGATCTCTCCCGGTTAGTGCCTCGCTTGGTTACCCCGGAAAGCAAAAAGGTGGAAAGGTACCTATTCGGATTGGCGCCACAGATACGCGGCATGGTCACTGCTTCCAAACCTACGACCATGCGCGAAGCTATCGACCTCGCTCTGAGCCTCACTGAAGACGCCATTCGAATGGGCACCCTGATCCGGAAAGTATCAGGGTTGAAGCTCACTGAGTCCAGCAGTGTTGAGGGTAAGAATCTGGGTGCAAGTTCAGCAGTTGGGTCAAGCGAACAGGGAAATAAGCCGAGGTTTGGGAAGCGTAAGCGCGATGAGAGGAAAAAGGATGGATCATCGGGAGGTTCAGGAAAGAAAGGGAAAGGGTATGTAGCCACTGGGCGTGGAAACAATGGAAAGCAAGGTTACCAAGGCAAGAACGAGGTAATCTGCGGTAAGTGCCTCCGGTCTGGGCACAAGACAGAAGACTGCAGGTCAGGAGAGCCAAAGAACGGAGGAGCGAGGCCCTGCTTCGCATGTGGATCGCTCGATCATTGGAAGAGGGATTGTCCCAAACTCAACAACCAAGCCCGTGGGCGGGCGTTCGTGATTGGTGCCGGTGATGCACGACAAGACCCTAATGTGGTCACTGGTACGTTCCCTCTAAATGGTCATTATGCTTCTGTATTATTTGATACTGGCGCCGATTTTAGCTTCGTGTCTGTCGAATTTAAAAGATTACTTGGACTAAAAACTAGTAAACTAGACACACCATACTCTATAGAACTGGCTAACGGTAAGACTATAGAAACTCGAGAAGTAGCAAAGGATTGTAAGTTGGATCTCTGTGGTCACGAGTTTGGCATTGATCTATTGCCAGTCGTACTGGGTAGCTTTGACATAGTCGTTGGCATGGATTGGCTATCCGCACACCGCGCCGTCGTTGTTTGCAACGACAAAGTGATTCAAGTTCCCCTCGCAAGCGGTGAAACCCTATCGATCCAAGGGGAAAGGCGTGGGACGCCGTTAAGAATTATTACCAGCATGAAGGCCCGAAAGTGTCTAAGGAAAGGTCTCGTCGCATTCTTGGCGCACGTAGTAGATAAGAAGGCCGACGAGCGAAGGTTAGAAGACATTCCGATAGCCAGAGACTTTCCAGATGTGTTCCCAGAAGATTTTCCGGGATTGCCACCACCCCGACAAGTCGAGTTCCGCATCGACCTTGTTCCAGGAGCTGCACCCGTAGCGCGATCGCCATATCGCTTAGCTCCATCTGAGATGCAGGAACTATCTGGTCAACTGCAAGAGTTGTTGGACAAAGGTTTCATAAGACCAAGCTTCTCACCCTGGGGAGCTCCCGTCTTATTTGTAAAGAAAAAGGATGGCACTTTTCGAATGTGCATTGACTATCGAGAACTGAACAAGTTGACCATTAAGAATCGCTATCCTCTTCCTCGGATCGACGATTTATTTGATCAACTTCAAGGATCCAGTTTCTACTCCAAGATTGATCTAAGGTCCGGCTATCACCAGTTGCGTATCCAAGAAGAGGATGTACCGAAAACAGCATTCAGGACTCGTTATGGGCACTATGAATTTTTGGTAATGCCATTCGGTTTAACCAACGCACCAGCTGTTTTCATGGATTTGATGAATCGCGTGTGTAAGCCATATTTGGACAAATTTGTTATTGTCTTCATTGATGATATCTTGATCTATTCACGCACTAAGGAAGAACATGAGGATCATCTTCGGTTAATCCTTAAGGTACTACGCAAAGAGAAACTCTATGCTAAGTTCTCGAAATGTGACTTTTGGATTCGAGAGGTTCACTTCCTAGGCCACGTAGTGAATGAAAAGGGTATACATGTCGACCCCGCCAAGATCGAAGCAATCAAAAATTGGGACGCCCCTAGAACTCCTACTGAAGTACGACAATTTCTTGGCCTTGCGGGTTACTACAGAAGGTTCATCGAGAACTTTTCTAAGATAGCACAGTCTTTAACCATGCTAACCCAAAAGGATAAGAAGTTCGAATGGACGGAAAAGCAAGAAGCGGCGTTTCAATTTCTAAAGGATAAGTTATGTGGCGCCCCGATACTATCACTCCCCGATGGTACGGAAGACTTTGTGGTTTATTGTGACGCCTCTCACCAGGGATTGGGTTGTGTATTGATGCAACGAGAGAAGGTCATAGCATATGCTTCCAGACAACTAAAGCTCCACGAGAAGAATTACACCACACACGACTTGGAATTGGGAGCCGTGGTATTCGCGCTCAAGATATGGAGACATTATTTATATGGAACCAAGTGTACAATCTTCACCGATCATAAAAGTTTGCAGCACATCTTTGACCAGAAAGAATTGAACATGCGACAACGGCGATGGGTCGAATTATTGAACGATTACGATTGTGAGATAAAGTACCATCCCGGGAAGGCGAACGTTGTAGCCGACGCCTTGAGTCGCAAGGAACGGGTTAAGCCATTGCGTGTCCGAGCCTTGGGTTTAACTATCCACACGAACTTGACTGACCGGATTCGTGAAGCTCAAATTAACGCTCTGAAACCCAAGAACGTCAAGGGTGAAAGATTGCGGAAGATGGTTGATTCACTGGAGCCAAAGGCGGATCAAGCCTTGTATTTCATGAATAGAATTTGGGTACCAGTGTACGGTGGACTGCGTGAACTGGTATTGGCCGAAGCTCACAGTTCACGATATTCGGTTCACCCTGGAGCAGACAAGATGTTCCATGATTTAAAGGAATTTTACTGGTGGCCAAATTTCAAAAGAGATATAGCGGCATATGTTGCGCGATGCTTGACTTGCGCGAAGGTCAAAGCCGAGCATCAGAGACCATCCGGTTTGCTTCAGCAACCGGAAATACCAGAATGGAAATGGGAACGAATTACTATGGATTTCATTACCAAATTACCCAAGACAACAAGCGGCCATGACATGATATGGGTAATCGTTGATCGATTGACAAAATCTGCACACTTCCTCCCGATTCGCGAAACGGATAAGTTGGAGAAACTGACCCGTTTGTACATTAAGGAAGTAGTGTCTAAGCATGGTGACCTATTTCCATCATCTCCGATCGAGATAGTCGTTTCACCTCAAGATTTTGGGAAAGTTTGAATGAAGCCCTCGGTACTCGCCTTGACATGAGTACCGCATATCATCCACAAACCGATGGTCAGAGTGAACGAACCATCCAGACCTTGGAAGATATGTTGCGGGCATGCGCAATCGATTTCAGCGGTAATTGGGATACACACTTGCCACTGGTGGAGTTTTCGTATAACAACAGTTACCACACGAGCATTCAAGCTGCACCTTTTGAAGCTCTATATGGACGCAAGTGTAGATCGCCTCTATGTTGGGCCGAAGTTGGAGAAAAGCAGCTTACCGGGCCCGAAATTGTTCAAGAGACAACGGATAAGGTCTTTCTGATAAGAGAACGTCTCAAGGCGGCACGTGACCGGCAGAAAAGCTACGCAGATATGAGGCGAAAGCCTTTGGAATTTCAAGTCGGAGACAGGGTCCTACTAAAGGTGTCACCTTGGAAAGGTGTCGCGCGCTTTGGGAAGCGCGGAAAACTGAACCCACGATATGTTGGACCATTCGAAATCCTAGCCAGAGTAGGCCCCGTAGCATACAAGCTCAAGAGCTTAACGGTGTACATGACACGTTTCACGTGTCGAACTTAAAGAAGTGCTTATCCGACGAAACTCTCATCATCCCCGCAGACGAAATCCACATTGACGACAAGTTACACTTCGTCGAAGAACCAATCGAAGTGACCGATTGGAAGGTCCAAAAGTTAAGACGCAGTAAGATCAGATTGGTCAAAGTGCGTTGGAATGCCAAGCGTGGACCGGAGTTCACGTGGGAAAGGCTGGACCGGATGAAGCAAAAATATCCCGCCCTTTTCGAGAAGACCCCTATTCCGGAGAGCTCGAAGTGAATTCCGGGACGGAATTCTCTTAACGGGGGGAGAATGTAACAACCGGCAAAATTAAGGTAATCCTATACTAATTAATTAAACGCGATTAACGTAATTAAACGTAATTATGTGTTGATTGTATAACTGAGGCCTTAGAAAGAGAGCAATTCCCAAATAATGCTTAGGAATGCATAAGTTTAATGACAAAGCATGATAGGATCGTGCGCAAGCAAATCTATCCGGTATGGACACTGGCGATTACCCGGTAAAAATTAAATTAGCGAAACGAACCCCGGACACCCGGAACATATAATAAATGATATTTTCACAAAATATAATGAGTTTTGGAAACCCAAAGCCATACGTAAAAGCTTATTGTACAAATCTCCCGGTAACGAATAAAGTGCGCGTACCGCACCCGATACGCGCGTAACACGTAATTTCACCCGGCAAAAAGCCGAAATAAATTATCAGTAATTAAACTGGACTAAATTTAAGGAATATTAATGGTATTTTAATATTCGGGTGACACGCGGTTAAAAACCCAAGAATACCCGGACGGTACCCGAACGAGAGTGACTTAAACATAATAATATTGGGTAATATTTAGCAAAGTGGACCCCACCCAAGACACCCAAGGGGCCGGCCTAGGGGGCCCACCCAAATGGAAAAACTCTTAATTATCCACTTAAACTCTTCATCTCCTTTAATATCCAATTATTTGGACAATAATCATAAGGTTGCATGGATTAAGATTGGCTAAGAAAAACCCACTAATCCACCTCTTTCTCTCTCAAATTTTCGGCCCCAACACCCTCACCATATCCCTCAAGATTTCCATAATCCTACTCAAATCTTCCATAATCTATATAAGATACACATAATCTTTGGAGATTTGAGAAGGATATTATATACACAAGCAAGAACACTTAAACAGAATCACAAAAACTCCTTCTTCTTCTTTCCTTGTGGCCGTGAGTTTACACCCCTACATTAACATCTTTCTTTCAATTTTTACACTAACAAATCATCTCTAAATCATCATCCATCAAAACCCCTTTTGTGTGTTCAAGAGCTTGGAGCTTAACCCCTTTGGAAAAACACACTAAACCCCATCCAATCCAAGGTTGTTGTCTTCCCTAGCCTTGAGCTAGTAGTAAGTTTTACCTTGCTTGATTCTTAATGTTCATATTTTGTGCTTTTGAAAGCAAGTTGTACATTGATGGGTAATGAAATGGTTTTATAAAGATGATGTGTTTTGTTAGATTAAAAATGGAAGAATGATAATAACATAAATAAATCTTGGATTTATGTTAATAAATGTAATATTTGGAGAAAATGTGATAAAATAAACATACACTTGAGTTAATGGATGATTTGAGCATGATTGATGAAAAGGACTTGAATATGATGGAAGATGATTTTAATCATCATAAGATGATAAGTTAATACCAAAAATATATTAAAATGGGTTAGAGAATCATAGGTGAAAAAGTTCCATATTCAAAGTCTACTCACTTGAATAAGTGAAAAGTTTATATGTTGGATAAAAATATGGAACAAACATGTTAATAGCATCTAGGATGGATTATAAGATTATTAAAAGTGGAATGAAGAAAAAATAATCAAGCATTAATAAAACGGTTCTTCAAAGTCCACTAAAATGGAAGAAAATGCCAACCATGAAAGATAAGATGAAAAATGCAACAAATATAAGTTAAAGGACAAATATTATAACTTGGAAAGTCGAGAGACTAAAATATGTATTTTAGAAACTTTAGTCCAAAAATGCATTAACGAAGAGTTCGGTGTCAAAGGCATAAATAATAACTTTTCCAAGTGTAGTTTTTTGATAAACACGAGAAACTTACTTGTGTATAAATTAAAAGAGGCATTTTTATAAAAATGAAAGTTTTATAAAAATAAAAGGGTAACACGAGGATTTTATAAAAATAAGATTTTATAAAATATTAGTAAAGACTTGGAAAAACTTGTACAAAAATGGATACTTTTATATAAATGGGAATATAAAAGTATCGGAAACATTTTTGGGTTACAAGTTGGGCTAAACGTACAAAGTATATTTTCCAAGAAATAAACGTTCGGAATTGGAAGTAGGAATAATATTTCCATAGAACGCGTAATGGGAAATAAATGTGAAAAACGCTAACTAACGAACTTAGTTACATGAACTAACGTAAACGGACATATGAGAAAAATGCCATTACGACAAGATAAAAATATACATATATATTTTAAGGAAATAAAATATATATAACAAAGGTGAAACGTGCGTAACACTTTCCTAAGTGTAGAAAGAATATTCGTGGGAAAAGAAAACACAACGTAACGAATTAAAAACGCCAAACGACACATGAACTTAACAAGTAGTATCCACGCGATGGTATATGTACATATGCTCGTTTTCGACGAAATTCTAGTATATCTATTTGAATGGGAAAATAGATATGCGAGAAGGAAAACCGAGACGAGTAGGTGAAATATATCTACGAACGTGTGAATACCGACAAGATCCTAGTACATTTATTTAAATGGGAAAATAAATGTACGGTGTGATGAGTCTAGTCGGGCGTTAAGAATATGTTACCAAACGACAAGAACTTAGCATATTTATTTGAATGGGAAAATAAATATGTGGCAAAGTGAGTCGGGTCGGATAATTAGAAATCACATTATATCGAGCGAAACGATCCTAAGTATAATTATTTAAATGGGAAAATAATTATACGTTGGGTAGAGTCGTGTCGAGAATAATAATGTACAAGTCACAAAGAATATTAATAAGAATAATATATGTGACATCCGTCACTTTTCGTTGTATTTTTTTATGATTATTTGTACGTTACACGAGCATCATTAATAAAAAACGTCAAGTTTTGTCTTATACGTCGCATTTATTATTTTGTCGCGTTTGTGGAACCCTAATACTATATATATAATATAATATATGTGTGTTAGATTGTAAATATATCAAAAAAAAAATATATATTCTGCCTTGGCCGGGGTTCGAACCCGCGCCAAAGCCAAACACACACACAAGCACAACCAACTGGGCTAGCCATTTCTTTGTTATAAACCCGGATCTTCATTAATTATATACGCGTTTTAAATCTCACCAGCTTGACTTGGAAAGTCAACTGGTGAACGCGATCAATTGATCAATCAAGATTAACTCTTGATTGATCTAATTCTGGCAACCCATTGTGATTACCGGCCCTATACAACTCGATTACACGTCTATTACACCTAATCGTTGACCAATTATTAAAACTCTACGCGTATGAATTGAATCGTAGGTCAACTTTCCAATTTACCCAACCCTTTGATCCTCTATATAAATAGACCCTCTGCGAACCTTGTTTACTCGCTCACAACTCTCTCTCAACCTCCAATTCTCTCTGAAACACTCTAAATATTATTATCTTGTTCGTAGTTTGACTATTGCTTTGACCCGGCAATCATACTCAATTCAACACTGTTAGTCTTCGTTTTTTTGTGGGTTTGATTTATCGGCGATCAACCAACAAAAGCCCCAACATTAATCGGGCTCAAGTTGGCTGATTTGTCCAATTGCAAAATCTAGGGTTCGTCCGTATTGAATTGGGGATAAACTTGATTTCGCGTATTGTATTTATTAAATTCAAAACAGAAAACATCACAACCACCGGCCTAGGCCAAGTGGTTGTGACCTTGGTCCACCACAGAGGTTACCCGGGTTCGAGTCCTGGCTCTGACCCCTTTTTGTTCTTTTCTTTTCTTTTCTTTTTTTAAACAACAATTATATATACATATATATATTAAACCTTTTAATCTTTTAAATTCATTTTAAAATATCAAAACTATTTTATAAATTCTAAAAAAAATATATTTGTTTAATCTGAGATAAAAGTTTTATTTACAATTTTTATTTTTCAGAAATTCATTTATTTAATATTTATAATAATTAAATCATTTTTATACTATTATATTTATAAAAATCCATTTATATATCAAAACAATTTTATTAAATTCTCCAAAATTTATCCTGACTTTTTGTAAAGTTAAATTTTACTGAAATAATTTTTAATTCAGTAAAATCTTTTATTTTACATTTTTAATCAATTTTTGTTAGATTTAATCATAATTAAATCATAATAAATCCAATTTTCATCATTTTTGCACCAAAATTTTATACAAATTATTTTTAATTATTTAGAGCAGAAATATGATTTTTAAAATAAGAATTCTTTAATTTTAGTATTTTTGAATATTAAAGTTAAATATTGGCTATTTATAAATAAATAGATTTAAAAATCTATTTTAAATGAAATAATTTTATAAAAATTATTTCTATACTTCAAACACTTTATTGTGTATATTCTAAATTCAAATTTTATTAAGAGACTTTCTTTTATTTAATTATCAAATCATCCGTTATGTAATTAACATTTTATTTTAATTGGATATCCCCAATTCGAAGCCCTAGAAATACATGTATCCTAGAGTTATTTCACTCACACATTATCAATTACTTTAGGTTAATCATTTGGGAGTAATCTCAAATTCATATTTCGTTGTCCAAGTCCAATTTCAAGTATTACGTGAACTGTGAGTATTCCTACCCCTTTTTGCTTTTATACATTTTTGGGGTGTTACATGTACACTATTACAATTTCAAATACAATATTACATTTTTACAATACAATTCTAGTACTATGTGCATTGCTTACAACGTGCTTTATGCTTAGACAATACATGTGGATTACATTTGTACTTAGTGAAATCATTAACATGGTACAAGCCGACCTTAACATTGGATAGCGCTATTTGGATTGACAACCCGCCTAGATTGATTCTCCCCCTTTTTCATCGAAGAATCCGTGGCCATTGTTAAGTTATCACCCATTTATTGGTTGAGTACACTACAGTTCATACAGTACATTATACAGTCACAGGGTTGATTTCGCTCATTTGTTTGATACATGGTTTACATATTTGCACTGTAGCTTGCACTTGAATTGTATAACTTTTAATCTACTATATATATTAAACTAGGAATGCTCACCAACATTTCTTATGTTGACCAAACCTATTTTTGTACATGTTTCAGGTGCAGTTTGATCAAGAAACTTTTAGCGCTTTATTATGCAGTTATTTCATTATTTATATCTCATTTAAGACTTTGTATTTTCCATTTCCTTGTAAGACAATTTTTGGGTTTTATTTAATAATATTTACATTTAAGTACCATGTGCTTTTGAACAATCGTCACTACGTGACACCTCGATGATTCCGCCATCGGTTGGGGTGTTACAGATTGGTATCAGAGCCATGGTTATAGGGAATTAGGTTATTAGAATGCCTCTTAGCCTAGACTATAACCGAATTTCAACTTACAGGAACAACACTTCCTAATTCATCATTACCCTTCACTTTCCTTCCTCAATCTTTCCCCTTCTTCTCCATTTCTCCTCATCTTTCATCATGACGTATAGAGATGGTGTCCTACAAGGAGTGGAAAGACTACATCATCATGGAGCGGGAGCAGTACCTTTCATGAAGACACTCTTAGGCATAATGCCTACTCTTATTTTTGCTCCTTCAAAGTTGTCGAACTTTAATGAGTGTGAAAAAGGACACGTGCAATCTGGAAGGGTGGACGCCTGTACACTGGGTTTTCTGGCATAGGCAAGCATAGCGCATAAATCCATTTACGGACCTGTTATGCTTACCTGGGGATTCCTGGAGTGAGTGTCCACTTATAGGCTAAAGCATGTCTTCTTTGATCACCATTGGGCTCAATTTCTTTGAAAAGTCAACGTTCTTGTTGGGCTTATAGCTAGACAAGGGCAATCCAAACATGTTATACAAATATTTCAAATGATATACCTCTATTTCACATACAATATCTTGTGATCATAACTCTTATGCAATATTACACTTACATTTATTAATCTCATAACTTTTCATTGACTGCCTTGTAGATGTCTGCTCGCCGTATGCTCCGTGATGCTAGCCAACGCACTGTTCGTGCCTCTGGACAACGTTCTGATCGTCGCCTTGCTTCTCTTGTCGCTGAGCAAATTGCTGCAGTGATTCCAAATCTTGTTAGTGAGTTAACCCAGAACAGCAACAGTACCAATACAGAGGGTGCAACTCAATCCCGGTGTACATTCAAACACTTCAACTCATGCAACCCCACGAAGTTTACTGGGGAGGAGGGTGCTACTGGCCTCCTCCAATGGTTTGAAAGTATGGAAAGTACCTTCGTGAACAGCGAGTGTCCTGATAACCTCCGCGTTCGCTATGCTACCAGTGTCCTTCAAAAGGGGGCATTGACCTGGTGGAATGGTGAAAAGCGTAATCGGGGCGCTGATGTTGCTCTATCCTTGTCTTGGACTGAGGTCAAGGAACTTATGATCGCCAAGTTCTGCCCTAGGAACGAAATGAGGAAGCTAGAGGAAGAGTTCCATGGGTTAAAACAAGACAGTGGTGAAAATCTTGCGTACAACACTCGATATCATGAGCTCAGTATTTTGGTTCCACACATGGTTACCCCGGTCTCTCGAGCAATCGAGAAGTATATTGAGGGATTGCCTGACCTAATTCAAGATGTAGTCACTGGAAGCAGACCCACTACGGTGGAAGAAGCTATTCAGCTTGCAGCCTCCTTGACTGACAAGCACGTCAAAAAGGGAAATTTGGTTAGGAAAGGAACCAAGAAATCAACTGAGAAGACCCCCACCCCTACTACTGAATCATCAAGAGTTGCTGTAGACAATACCGGTTCCAACACTAGGAAGCGAAAGTCCAGGGGTAGAAACTATGCTGTTGTGGCCCCAGTAACTCAGGCTCCAATAGCCCAGGCTCCAATGGCTCAGGCTCCTCCTGTTAAGAAGGTTTATAGTGGAAACTTACCCAAGTGTGCCACCTGTCAGTACCATCACCCCGCAAATTTTCCTTGTCGCCACTGTACCACCTGTGGTAGGTATGGTCATGTAGCTGCCACATGTCGATCTACGTTTCGACCTCAACCTATTAATGCTCAACCTGTAAACCCTCAACCAGCTCGCCAAAACCCACAACCTATAGCATATGGTCGAGCTTGCTTCAATTGTGGTGATCCGAACCACTTTAGAAACCAATGTCCAGCACTTGTCCCAGCAAACCATGCGGCAAACCCAGTGGCTCGTGGTAGGGCTTTCAACATCAATGCAACAGAAGCTCAGGAAACAAATGACGTGGTGAATGGTACGTTTTTACTTGATGGTCGTTATGCTTCAATTTTATTTGATACTGGTGCGGATAAAAGTTTTGTGTCATTAGCATTCGAACCTCTATTATCTCACACTCGCTCTAGATTAGGAGCGCCTTTCACAGTCGAGGTCGCAGATGGTAAACCCATCTCAATCGATTCTATCATTCAGGGTTGTACTCTTAGCCTTAACGAACATGACTTCACCATTGATCTTATACCCATGAAATTGGGAAGCTTTGATGTTATCGTGGGTATGGATTGGCTTTCTAAACATCATGCCGAAGTTGTCTGCTTTGAGAAATTTATTCGGTTTCCTCTCGCATCGGGTGACTTTTTACGGGTCTATGGTGAGAAACCATCCAGTGGTCTTAAACTCATGTCTTGCACCCAAGCACAGAAATATCTACGCAAGAAATACGTAGCTTTCTTGGCCCATATTGTGGAAAAGAAAGGTAAAGACAAGAGTATTCAAGATGTTCCTGTTGTTCGTGAGTTTCCAGAAGTTTTCCCTGATGACTTGCCCGGACTTCCACCGGTGCGTCCTGTCGAATTTCGTATTGATCTTTTACCTGGTGCTACGCCTGTTGCTAAATCTCCATACCGCCTTGCACCTTCCGAGATGCAAGAACTTGCGAGTCAACTTCAAGAGTTGGCAGACAAGGGTTTCATTCGTCCCAGTTCATCACCTTGGGGAGCTCCAGTCTTATTTGTAAAGAAGAAGGATGGATCTTTCCGTATGTGTATTGATTATCGGGAACTGAATAAACTCACCATTAAAAACCGGTACCCTTTACCTCGCATTGATGACCTCTTTGATCAACTTCAAGGTTCGACTTGTTTCTCAAAGATCGATCTTCGTTCGGGATATCATCAGCTACGAGTCCATGAAGACGATATTCCAAAAACAGCTTTCCGTACACGTTATGGGCATTACGAGTTTATGGTTATGCCTTTTGGGCTAACGAATGCACCCGCTGTCTTCATGGATCTCATGAATCGCGTGTGCAAACCCTTCTTGGATAAGTTCGTAATTGTTTTCATCGATGACATTCTCATTTACTCTAAGACCAAATCAGCCCACGAGCAACACCTTAGACAAATTTTGAGTCTTTTGAAGAATGAACAACTGTATGCCAAATTCTCCAAGTGTGAATTCTGGCTTAAAGAGGTTCAATTTTTGGGACACATTATCAGTGATAAGGGTATACACGTGGATCCAGCTAAGATTGAGGCTGTTAAGAATTGGATTACACCCAAGTCCCCCACGGAAGTTCGCTCCTTTCTTGGCTTAGCGGGCTATTATCGTCGATTTATTCTCAACTTTTCCAAGATTGCCTTACCTCTCACTTCCTTGACCCATAAGGATAAACCATATGTATGGGGACCCAGTCAGGAAGAAGCATTCCAGACTTTGAAGCAGAAATTGTGTGATGCTCCAATCCTCACCTTACCGGACGGCAATGAGGATTTCGTGGTTTACTGTGATGCCTCTAACCAAGGTCTTGGTTGTGTTCTCATGCAACGAGGCAAGGTTATAGCATATGCATCACGACAACTGAAAAACCATGAGAAAAATTACACTACCCATGATCTTGAGCTCGGAGCGGTCGTTTTCGCACTTAAGATTTGGCGTCACTATTTATATGGTACAAAATGTGTAATCTTCACTGACCACAAGAGTCTTCAACACATTTTCAACCAGAAAGATCTGAACATACGACAACGACGATGGGTCGAGTTGTTAAACGACTACGACTGCGAGATTCGCTACCATCCTGGCAAGGCGAATGTTGTAGCCGATGCCCTTAGTCGTAAAGGTCATGCCCAGCTTTATTGTGCTCAGGTCCAGTCTGATATCAAACTCCGCATCATTGAAGCCCAACATGTCTCTGTTACTGAGGGCAACATGTACGAAGAAATGTCGTGTGGAGCCGAAAATCAGTTAGAAACCAAAAATGGTTTACTTTATTTTATGAACCGTCTTTGGATCCCTGATCGTGACAACCTGCGTACCTTCCTCATGGACGAGTCCCATAAGTCTCGTTACTCCATTCACCCTGGTGCAGATAAGATGTATCAGGATCTGCGTACTTTGTATTGGTGGCCCGGTATGAAAAAGGACATAGCTCTTTATGTGGCTAAATGCCTTACTTGTTCTAAAGTCAAAGCTGAGCACCAACGTCCATCTGGTTTACTTGTGCAACCAGAAATACCAGTGTGGAAGTGGGAGAACATTGCTATGGACTTCATCACGAAACTTCCACGCACCACTCGTGGGCATGACAGTATCTGGGTTATTGTCGATCGTTTGACCAAATCTGCTCACTTCCTACCCATTCGTGAGACCTACACAGCTGAGAAACTGGCTAAGATCTACATCAGTGAGATTGTCAGCCGTCATGGTATTCCTCTAGACATTATCTCCGATCGTGATAGCTGGTTTACTTCTCGCTTTTGGCAGACATTTCAGTCCGCACTTGGTACACAACTAAATCTTAGCACGGCTTATCACCCACAGACGGATGGTCAAACTGAACGAACCATCCAAACATTGGAGGATATGCTTCGAGCGTGCATCATCGACTTTGGTGGTAATTGGGACACGCACCTACCTTTAGTTGAGTTCTCATACAATAACAGCTACCATTCCAGTATTAACATGGCACCATTTGAGGCACTTTATGGTCGCAAATGTCGTTCCCCTGTATGTTGGAGCGAGGTTGGTGAGGCACAAATCACCGGTCCCGAACTGATACAAGAAACGACAGACAAAATTCATCGCATTCGTGAGAACTTACAAGTTGCTCGGAGCAGACAGAAGAGCTATGCCGATCAAAGGCGCAAGCCTCTAGAATTTCAAGTCGGAGACATGGTACTTCTCAAGGTTTCACCTTGGAAGGGTGTATTTCGGTTTGGAAAGAAAGGGAAACTTGCACCACGGTTCGTAGGCCCTTTTAAGATCCTTGAACGAGTTGGGAAGGTGGCTTACAAGCTCGATTTACCACCAGAGCTCAATAATGTTCATCCAACGTTTCATGTTTCTAATCTCAAGAAGTGTTTGGCTGAAGATAACCTCCATGTTCCTTTAGAGGATATTCAGATTGACGAATCGATGCGCTTCATAGAGAAACCTGTGGAGATTATGGATCGTGACGTCAAGACACTTAAGCGAAGCCGAATTACTATTGTAAAAGTCCGTTGGGAATCCAAACGAGGCCCAGAGTTTACTTGGGAGCGTGAGGACCAAATGATGTCTAAGTATCCTCATCTTTTTCCAGAGACTACCACTTGAAGGAATTTCGGGACGAAATTTCTAAAAGTAGGGGATGCTGTGACATCCGTCACTTTTCGTTGTATTTTTTTATGATTATTTGTACGTTACACGAGCATCATTAATAAAAAACGTCAAGTTTTGTCTTATACGTCGCATTTATTATTTTGTCGCGTTTGTGGAACCCTAATACTATATATATAATATAATATATGTGTGTTAGATTGTAAATATATCAAAAAAAAAAAAATATATTCTGCCTTGGCCGGGGTTCGAACCCGCGCCAAAGCCAAACACACACACAAGCACAACCAACTGGGCTAGCCATTTCTTTGTTATAAACCCGGATCTTCATTAATTATATACGCGTTTTAAATCTCACCAGCTTGACTTGGAAAGTCAACTGGTGAACGCGATCAATTGATCAATCAAGATTAACTCTTGATTGATCTAATTCTGGCAACCCATTGTGATTACCGGCCCTATACAACTCGATTACACGTCTATTACACCTAATCGTTGACCAATTATTAAAACTCTACGCGTATGAATTGAATCGTAGGTCAACTTTCCAATTTACCCAACCCTTTGATCCTCTATATAAATAGACCCTCTGCGAACCTTGTTTACTCGCTCACAACTCTCTCTCAACCTCCAATTCTCTCTGAAACACTCTAAATATTATTATCTTGTTCGTAGTTTGACTATTGCTTTGACCCGGCAATCATACTCAATTCAACACTGTGAGTCTTCGTTTTTTTTGTGGGTTTGATTTATCGGCGATCAACCAACAAAAGCCCCAACATTAATCGGGCTCAAGTTGGCTGATTTGTCCAATTGCAAAATCTAGGGTTCGTCCGTATTGAATTGGGGATAAACTTGATTTCGCGTATTGTATTTATTAAATTCAAAACAGAAAACATCACAACCACTGGCCTAGGCCAAGTGGTTGTGACCTTGGTCCACCACAGAGGTTACCCGGGTTCGAGTCCCGGCTCTGACCCCTTTTTGTTCTTTTCTTTTCTTTTCTTTTTTTAAACAACAATTATATATACATATATATATTAAACCTTTTAATCTTTTAAATTCATTTTAAAATATCAAAACTATTTTATAAATTCTAAAAAAATTATATTTGTTTAATCTGAGATAAAAGTTTTATTTACAATTTTTATTTTTCAGAAATTCATTTATTTAATATTTATAATAATTAAATCATTTTTATACTATTATATTTATAAAAATCCATTTATATATCAAAACAATTTTATTAAATTCTCCAAAATTTATCCTGACTTTTTATAAAGTTAAATTTTACTGAAATAATTTTTAATTCAGTAAAATCTTTTATTTTACATTTTTAATCAATTTTTGTTAGATTTAATCATAATTAAATCATAATAAATCCAATTTTCATCATTTTTGCACCAAAATTTTATACAAATTATTTTTAATTATTTAGAGCAGAAATATGATTTTTAAAATAAGAATTCTTTAATTTTAGTATTTTTGAATATTAAAGTTAAATATTGGCTATTTATAAATAAATAGATTTAAAAATCTATTTTAAATGAAATAATTTTATAAAAATTATTTCTATACTTCAAACACTTTACTGTGTATATTCTAAATTCAAATTTTATTAAGAGACTTTCTTTTATTTAATTATCAAATCATCCGTTATGTAATTAACATTTTATTTTAATTGGATATCCCCAATTCGAAGCCCTAGAAATACATGTATCCTAGAGTTATTTCACTCACACATTATCAATTACTTTAGGTTAATCATTTGGGAGTAATCTCAAATTCATATTTCGTTGTCCAAGTCCAATTTCAAGTATTACGTGAACTGTGAGTATTCCTACCCCTTTTTGCTTTTATACATTTTTGGGGTGTTACATGTACACTATTACAATTTCAAATACAATATTACATTTTTACAATACAATTCTAGTACTATGTGCATTGCTTACAACGTGCTTTATGCTTAGACAATACATGTGGATTACATTTGTACTTAGTGAAATCATTAACATGGTACAAGCCGACCTTAACATTGGATAGCGCTATTTGGATTGACAACCCGCCTAGATTGATTCTCCCCCTTTTTCATCGGAGAATCCGTGGCCATTGTTAAGTTATCACCCATTTATTGGTTGAGTACACTACAGTTCATACAGTACATTATACAGTCACAGGGTTGATTTCGCTCATTTGTTTGATACATGGTTTACATATTTGCACTGTAGCTTGCACTTGAATTGTATAACTTTTAATCTACTATATATATTAAACTAGGAATGCTCACCAACATTTCTTATGTTGACCAAACCTATTTTTGTACATGTTTCAGGTGCAGTTTGATCAAGAAACTTTTAGCGCTTTATTATGCAGTTATTTCATTATTTATATCTCATTTAAGACTTTGTATTTTCCATTTCCTTGTAAGACAATTTTTGGGTTTTATTTAATAATATTTACATTTAAGTACCATGTGCTTTTGAACAATCGTCACTACGTGACACCTCGATGATTCCGCCATCGGTTGGGGTGTTACAATATATGACTTGTAAGGAAAGGGTAATCCATCGCCAATGAACCTAGGATACGAAACTATTAAACGGGAATTGGGATAAAGACGTGGTCGGGAAGTTGGGTGTACAACTTGCCAAGGCACATACACCAAAGGTGTAGTGACTTATACGCCTAGAACATTTGTAGGTGCGAGATCACAAACTTTACTATTTTCTTCTTTGAGCCAAGCACAGTTACAGGTGAGTCTCACGGCCCCATTTTTAAACTATTTAACGTTTTTACGGGGGAAAGATATGTTGGGAATTGTTTGACGGGTTGGATACTTGAGTTGTGATCGCCACTCGGGGTTGAGACCTCCCCACTATAATCATTAATTCAGGAAAGTGAAACCAAAGGAATATTTGAATAGTACTATTGGTGCCTGACAAGGCCCACCCCTAATCGATAGCGTCGATTATGCATCGGCGTATGCCTGGGGTGCACGTATTCTGAAATCAAGTCGTAGGAATACCGAGTAATGACTTGGGGCGGGGGGCATTATTAATTGTCTTGGTTTGGTTATAGGCTCAAGTAAAATTGTAGGACTTTGCAACTCCTATAAATGTCATAACAAGGATATTCCCACGAGATAAAGTTTTATTAAATACAAAACCTGTGAACTCACCAATATTTATATATTGACGATTTTTAAACATATCTTTCAGGTAATTGACAGATGAAGGTTAACGTGGCGAGCAGGGTCGGGGGAATCTCCAAGTTGGGCGTTGGATGTCATGAAGGGGTCTCGTCTCTCTATCCCAAAGATTTCGGGATATAGGGAGGAGCCTCCCTATTTATTTCAAAAAAACAATTTTAAGATTATGTATGAATAATTTGGCATGATTTTCAACGTTGAATAAATACCCGTTGTTTAATTAATATTGTGGTTTGCATTAATCTTGGCTTAATCCTCTTGAACCGTCGCGCCACGTGTTTCCGCCATAGGCGTGGTGTGACATAATAAGAAATAAAGGAGATTAAAATTAAAATTAAAAATCGTAATATTAGTTTTAGTATTAGTAATTTAATTCGATCAATAATAAATAAATGAGATTAAAAATCGTAATATTAGTATTAGTATTAGTTTTATATTAATAATTTAATTCGGTCAATTTGGTCAATAATAAATAAATGACATTAAAAATCGTAATAAATAACACTAAATTCGTTCAATTATTATTAATGTCATTAAACTCATAATAAATAACATTAAAATGAATAAATCCTTTTAATTGTAGACAAGATTAATAACAATTAAAAAAAATACTAATATAAATAATATTAAACATAATTTCGTAAAAATAGATTAAAAATAATTTCGTAAAATAGTAATATAAATAAATGAGATTAAAAAATCAAAATAAATAACATTAATATGGGTCAATTATTATTGAAACTATTTTAATTATTATCGTTTAATGAGAATTGGTTAAAGGAAAGTCATAATATAAAAAAATAAATTCGGTCAATAATATTAAACATAAATTCGAAAAAAACGGTAATATAAATAAAAGAGCTTAAAATTGTTAATAAATAACATTAAATTCAGTCAATTATTATTAATGTCAATAAATAATATTAAACATAATCTTGTAAATAGATTAAACATAATTTCGTATTAATAATAATATAAATAAATGAGGTTAAAATATCATAATAAATAACATTAAATTCGGTCAATTATTATTAATGTCCATAATTAATATTAATTCTAACATAATAAATATATATTAAGAATAATTAAATGAAAGTCATAATATAAAGGAAATGATTTTGATAATTATCATTTAATAAGAATTGATTAAAAGAAAGTCATAATATAAAAGATTAAATTCAGTCAATAATATTAAACATAAAGTCGAAAAAAAAGTAATATAAATAAATGAGATTAAAATTTTTAATAAATAACATTAAATTCGGTCAATTATTATTAATGTAAATAAATAATATTAAATGTAATTTCGTAAAAATAGATAAAGCATAATTTCGTATTAATAGTAATATAAATAAATGAGGTTAAAAATCGTAATAAATAACATTAAATTCGGTGAATTATTATTAATGTCCATTAATAACAGTAAATATAACATAATAAAAATATATTAAGAATAATTAAAGGAAAGTCATAATATAAAGGAAATGATTTTTATTATTATCATTTAATGAGAATTGATTAAATGAAAGTCATAATATAAAAATTAAATTCGGTCAATAATATTAAACTTATATTAAAAAAAAAGTAATATAAATAAATGAGATTAAATTTTTTAATAAATAATATTAAATTCGGTCAATTATTATTAATGTCAATAAATAATATTAAATATTTTAATAAATAACATTTAAACTTAAAAAATCTTATTAATTGCAATAAAGACTAATCATAATTCATAAACATAGTAAGATTATAAATCTTATTAATTGAAATAAAGACTAATCATAATCTTATTAAGATTATAAATATTAATAAATAATCTCTAAATCATAATCAATAATTCAAATAAATTACATTAAAAACATAAAAGATCGTAATTTAAATTTTAAAATCAATGACTTCCTGTGGTGCAACTTTAGTAACAAATAGCCTTTGTTGGATTGAACACCATTTAAAGACTTCTTGTGGTGCAACCTTAGTAACCGGTTTTATAAAAACAAAACGGTTTTTAGATTCGGAGCTTTGATATGGAGTAGTATCAATAGGAATTAGAAGAGTAGTATGAGAGTTTTGATATGGAGAATGAAAAAAAATAAAAGAAAGAGGTTTTTATAGTCATAGATTCGGAGCTCCATATAGCTAGTTGGATCATACAGGCTCTCTCTAAGGCCTCCATTCGACCCGAGGTTATTCATTTATTATATAGATAGATGTTATGTCATGTTTTGTTATAAGGAAGTCAAATTCAATTATTTCGTTACATATCTATCTATATTTAAAAGTCAAATTCGTTATAAGGAAGTCAAAGTCAAATTCAAAATATAAGGAAGTCAATTCATTCAATCGATGGTATAATTAACGAATTCATTGAAATTCTTTATAAGGAAATCAAATTCGTTATAAGTAAGTCAAATCCAAATTCAGTTTCATTAATTTCGATTATGGCATTCATTGTTGACTTCCTTATATATTGTGTGATTCTATATTTAAAAGTCAAATTCGTTATAAGGAAGTCTTAGTCAAATTCATTATAAGGAAGTCAATTCATTCAATTAATTGTATAATTAACGAATTCACTGAAATTCTTTATAAGGAAGTCAAATTTAATTTCAAATTTGAAAATTTTAAGGAAGTCAAAGTCAAATTTGAAATTTATAAGGAAGTCAAATTCAAATTCAATTTCATTAATTTATATAAATAATAAATGAAATTACAATTCATTCAATAAATGGTATAATTAACGAATTCATTGAATTTCTTTATAAGGAAGTCAAATTCGTTATAATGAAGTCAAATTCAATTATTTTCGTTACATATCTAATTATATTTAAAAGTCAAATTCGTTATAAGGAAGTCAAAGTCAAATTCGAAATATAAGGAAGTCAATTCATTCAATCAATGGTATAATTAACGAATTCATTGAAATTCTTTATAAGGAAGTCAAATTCAAATTCAATTTCATTAATTTTGATTATGGCATTCATTGTTGACTTCCTTATATATTGTGTGATTTTATATTTAAAAGTCAAATAAAGAAGTCTTAGTCAAATTCGCTATAAGGAAGTCAATTCATTCAATTAATTGTATAATTAACGAATTCATTGAAATTCTTTATAAGGAAGTCAAATTCAAATTCAATTTCAAATTCGAAATTTTTAAGGAAGTCAAAGTCAAATTCCAAATTTATAAGGAAGTCAAATTCAAATTCAATTTCATTAATTTATATAAATAATAAATGAAATTACAATTCATTCAATAAATGATATAATTAACGAATTCATTGAAATTCATTATATGAAAGTCAAATTCGTTATAAGGAAGTCAAGTTCACTTATTTTCGTTACATATCTATCTATATTTAAAAGTCAAATTCGTTATAAGGATGTCAAAGTCAAATTCAAAATATAAGGAAGTCAATTCATTCAATCAATGGTATAATTAACGAATTCATTGAAATTCTTTATAAGGAAGTCAAATTCGTTATAAGGAAGTTAAATTCAAATTCAATTTCATTTATTTCGATTATGGCATTCATTGTTGATTTCCTTATATATTGTGTGATTCTATATTTAAAAGTAAAATTCTTTATAAGGAATAAGGTATAACGTGAAAGCAAAATTAACATAAAAAAATGGACACTTAAGATATAAAAACATGTAAAATAAATTATTACAATTAATCATGTTTACCATGGGTGTGGTCAATTCATGTTCAATCATTTTGCAGAATGACAAATCCGATTGCATGGATGGAGAATGATTGTAATGCTTCATCATGAACGTATTTGGAGCAATAAAGTCGAAAATGATGTAGAAAATCGAGAAGCATAAATCATGTACAAATTTAGACCATCCATTTGTTAAACAGAAAACATCATCTATCAGTTCTAATAGCACAAACCAAGATTGCCCATGGTATGCGGCAATTGTAATGTTATTGTTGTGTATGTTTTTAGATAATAAAAACCTGTTCATGGCTTTCGGCAATGTCTGGATGAACACGTTAAAAACAACATTAAAAAAAGAAATAATGAATTTGTCTACAAAAAAAAGCCATATTTAGATGAAAATAAGTTTCATACCAAAACTCTTGCGAAAGGGTCATGAATCACCTTGAAGAATTGGTCACCCTTGTGATAAGCCATAACCGAGTTTGTTTCTTCGGATGGAATCCTGTTTTTAAATGAAAAAACGAATTTGTTAAATAAACCCAATATATTTGTATGTATTCCCTTATAAAAAATTGTACATTTGACCCGAAAACCACTTTAATCCATCAGAAAAAACGAATCGAAAAAACATATTTCAACCATAACATAAATCATTACATTGGAATCCTGCTTTAAAATTGAAACATAAAATTAAATTACCGAATTTGATAATTGATAATTAACATTATTAAACCTTGTATTTCATCCATAAAACCACCACTTCGGATGGAATCCGAAACAAAATATTGTTAGAAACACACTATAAACCATCCGAAAGGAGCCAAATAATAGCCAGAATTTGATTTTTGTACATTTGATCCGAAAACTTCAAATGGTATTCTAATGGAATTAGATGATTTATGAATTATAAATAGAAATATTTAGAAACAACTAATCCGAAAGGAGCCAAAAAATAGACACAACCCAAATTTTGTATATCTTATCGAAATCCAGTTTGTATTATAATGGAGTTAGATGATGATTTATGAATTATAAATAGAAAAAACTTTTAAACAAATTTTTGAACATTTGATCCAAAAATAATTGAAGATGAGTTGATGTAATAACATAAATCAAATATCAAATGGAGAAGATACCTTGGCAAAAAAAAAAAATGGAAAAGAAGAATGAGAAAGGTAGGAGGGAGAATGTTTAAGGAATATTGGAGTAGATGGTACAATGAAGAAAAAAAAATAAAAAACGGTATTTATAGTAGAATTATTGGAGCCCCATTTCTCATTTGGATCCAATGAGACACTCTCTAAGGACTTTATTCGACCCAAATGTATTGAATTATTATATAGATAGATATAGTGTCATATGCGTCATATAGCGTTATAACGGTATCTAGATGACCAAGCGGGGTGTGCCAATATCACCTCCCTTAAACAATTTTATAGTTTATCCATGTCCACGACTGAACTAATTTAGTATACTCATGATTAAGAATTACATAATCATCTCTTTGGTTTACATTTAAAATCTTGAAAAGTAAACTAGATAATTAAGAATTACATAATATATAGTTGGTCCCCCCCCCCCCCCCCCCCCAAAAAAAAATAAAAGGACTTAACTAAGATCTTGAAATCTAGATAAACACTTAGTTATTAATTACTAAACATATGTAGAAGAGAAAAGATGAAGTTTAAAGTTATCAATGTTAGGAATGGTTTGGAGATGACCGAAGTGTACTAATTGATATGAAACCCATCGACCCTCGCCTAATAGAATATTAAGACTATGTGGAAAGGTTTAGGCAAGGCTTGGGAAACTTTGCCGTCATGTTAGCAAAAAAGTGGGTCCCACTTAGTTTCAGACAACTTGAGGACTACCCAAAGGGCCAAAGGTGTGGAGGTAGGCCTTCTTGAGTAGTCCTCCACTCCTATTGGCTATAATTTCTTTTTTATTTTCTAATTTTTAAATAAATAAATAATTGAAATAAATAACATAATATTTAAAATAAGGTTACAAATAAAAATAAAATTACGCCTAAAAAACCTAACAAATAAAAATAAGTAAATAATTAAAATAAATAACATGTCTAGTTTTCCCCGTTCGCCCAAATATATTCGACTAAATCCGATTGTAGATGTACGTGTCTGTCCTCATTGCGTAATGAGAATTCGTTAAGTTCTTGTTGAGACAGACTAACGGGAACACTATTTTCCCCGAGCTTGTTTTCATGAAAATCACAAATGGCCCTTCCTTCGTCTTCGACATGCATGTTATGCAAGATAAAACAAGCATACATACAATACCGCAACTTTTTTGGTGCCCACATTCTTGCCGGGTTGTCAATGACATGCCACTTTGCTTGTAGAACACCAAAACAACGTTCGATGTCCTTTCTCGCTGCTTCTTGATACTTGGCAAATTTCTTTCTTTTTTCATCGTACGAGTGTGAAACGATTTTAACTATTGTGGAGTATTTCGGGTAGATTCCATCAGCAAGATGATACCCCCGTTGGTATTGCACACATGATAGTGTGAAGCTAGTGTCTGGACCGGTCCCTTGCACAACATCTTCGAAAATTAGAGACTGATTAATGACGTTAATGTATTGTTTGACCCGTGAACTCCAAAAAATGCATGCCAAATCCACAAATCCTGGGAACAAGCAACCTCTAAGATTATTGTAGGATGTCCGTGTTGACCACTAGTGAACATTCCCCGCCACGCTATTGGACAATTCTGCCATGGCCAACGCATGCAATCAATGCTTCCGAGCATTCCTGGAAAACAATGTCTTTCGGTATGGTGTTGATATATTTTTTGAGCATCGATCCTAGTTGGTTTTCACAAATATACTTTGTTGTAGATTTTCACAACACGCTTGCAAAACTTGTACAACATTCCCGTTCCGTTTGATCTGATATCTTTAAATATTCATCCCAACTATCGGCTGACAACCCGTAAGCTAGTTGGCGTAATGCAGTTGTGCATTTTTGAATAGTTGTGAACCCCCTCTTGCCTCTAGCATCGTATCGCAATGTAAAAAATGGGTCACAACTTGATAAGTCGTCGGCTATCCGTAAAAATAGTCATCGACTTATTCTAAATCGGCGCTGAAAAGTAACATCCGAGTATAACAGTTGCTCACCAAAGTAATCATGCATTAATCCTTTGTGGGCACCTACACACATAATTAAAAAAAAATAACTAAATGTATGTAAAAATTAAAGAGCTAAAACATAAATATATAATGTACATGTATATAATAATTAAACAAGAAAAATGAAACTTTCAGTGATTTAAAAAATGTTACCTTCCCGGTCTCTGTTTATTGACGCTTGCCTAGTTCGTTGTCCACTTGAGACCTCTTCTTCTTCATCTTGAATGATTTGCGCCGCCATCGCCACAATATTTATAAAAATTTGGTTTTCCTCAGTGGACGATGAAGATGACGAAGCAAAAGAAGGAGCATTCGACATTGTGTGGTAATTTTTATAAAAACTTTAAAATTTTTTTGTAAAGGTTGAGAAGAAAGATGTGAATATTTGAGAGAGATTTTATAGTTGTGTGTGTTTTAATTAAAGAAACAAATTATTTAAATAGAAAATAGTTTTTTTTTTTTAATATTAAACGGTCATACGACCGTTAAGAGTGGCCCACCAACTTCATTCAACAAATAAAACAGCCCCGTCCAACTCGTCTTCAATCAACAAATAAAACACCCCCGTCCAACTCGTCTGATTGTAGCCATTTTGGCCGGTCCGGACACGACGGGGCGGTGTTGGCCGGCCTAAGACGGACACAACGGCCGGTCCGCCCCTACACCGTTTAGTCAAACAAGGGAGGATGTCTTGGTTGATGCTTTCATGGGGGTTTGGGTGTAGCTTTATGACTTGTGAATAGACGGCCCTTGGTTTCCGCAAAAAAGCAAGGACCCCATGCATATTTCTATATAACTCCTCCACACCCACAAGATTCTTCCTTACCACCCCCACTCTCCTTGATCCACATTAATCTACCACACACCTATACAAATTAGGTAAACGATTTTTTTCACATTAAAGAACACACAGGATCATGTTACTATTCTTGAGATGTTGTTAATCTACAATACACACATACATATATGTGTGAGTGTCCTTTACAAAACCACAAATATTGCCAAACTCACAAGAATTAGTAAAATCATTTATATTCAAAACTAAATGAAAAAATTGTATAAATATAAAATATTTAATAACTTTTATCTCTTTTTAATTATTCTTCCTATTTTCACTCCTATTTATCTTCCTCGGAATAGCATTCGTGCACACGTGTGTAGATTCACTATAGTATTTGAATACATATAGGTAGCTTTCGTTTTATGGATTGCAAAGAAATTGGAATTCGTGCGAGAACCATAATTTGATTTGGAATTTTGATGTGTTCGTTTCATAAAATAGAATGAAATCTCGATTGAATTGAAATATGGATTCCCTTCCATAAGAAGTCAAATACACATTCCAATTCCATCCGAATTCCATTCCAATCTCGTGAAACGAACGTCACTATAAATTTACGCACTTAAGCATATATTAATTTAAGTAGATTCACTTCACATAATAAAAAATATTTTTAAAAGTCATATTAGAATTTCAAATAAACTAGATAGCGTCCCCGCGCGTTGCGGCGGGGGAATCTAGCGACTGTGTTTGTTTTTGTACAGATAAGTTTAGATAAGCTTTTCGTTGTTATGTATAAAACCAACCAAATGTGCCGTTTCATAAGGTATTTAGATCAAATACGTACACATAACTTGCCATGTTACTTTCATCTAACCGTAACACAATGTCTAAAATTATTAGCTACATTCCATATATACAAATATGGTGCCTATTCCCAGACTAAATGAAAGCTAATTATTTTGACTATGTAAAACAAAATCATAACCTGCAATTGAAATGCAAATTCCATGAATTCTTAAGATTAAAAAACACAAAACTTCAAACTTTCAAAAGAAACTACACAAATCTTTATAGATCTTGTAAACTAAACACTCAAAAGACATCAACAATAAAAAATTAATTACCTGTGATCATTGCTCCTTTTGTGTTCATTGGTATACTAGCAGAAGAACTCGAGCCCACTGTTGGATTAAAATACTGAACGTTTCTCGGGAATCCTTCAGCATTCTTTCACTTAAATACATCCCCAAATTGACAGTTTATTTGCAAATGCACATTACAATAGACCTGTAAAGTCAAAGAGCATACAACTATAAACTACTTTATTATTTACAAATGCACATTACAACAAAACTGTAATAACACATATTTTCAACAAAAAAAAAACACAAACAACTAAACGCCGAACTGTTCATGATCAATATGATTTTTTTTTATTAAATCATATGTTGGTGTTCACACCAAAAATGACAATATACTAATATATAAGTTCAATTAAAACTATAAGAAACAAATATACCGCAAAAATTGATTGACAAATCCATTATTAGAGCCATGACTATACTCTTCCTCAGTTCTAATCGAGCCATTAGGTCCTCCAGTCTTGGTGTTCACATCGTACGTTCGAGTATCATGCCACCTACAACATCAATAAACCTTATAACATAAGATGCATGGCGAAGAAACAGATAACCCACTTTCATAAGCAAGTATTTGCTTTGCATTTTCTTCGAGATCTTTCGTGAGACAAAGCGGGTAGAAAGACGCTACACGTAACAGACCTCTCTCACAACCTGCTAAATTCTTAGGTGGACAACTTATACGTCCATCTGAACAAAACCTCCAAGATTTGTTTTTTAAATGTTTGCTTCTTATCATTTTTGTCTCTTTCAGATTTTTGATCATCAAATGCAATAATCCATCACAAATATTGTGACAACAAACTAAGCACATCATAAAAGAACAATAATCACAACTTCCGTGAACATCTGGAATGCAAGCCTTGCAAAAACTATGGTACCATACAAACAAATATATAAAATGTAAGCCACAAAACTAACTAAAACTGAATGATGAGATGAACATTCGTAAATGGCTTTGGAAATTCACCCGCATTCCTTGTCAGTATATTCTGCAATCGGAATCTTTAGCCCGTTATGACATGTCCCTGTAATCACAAATACATGTCAGCTATTTGTATTGTAAAAATAGAAACAAAAGTTACCAATTTTTGAATGTTATGAGTTACGACCCATAAAAATTACCAATTTAGCCAATATATACCTGTGTTTCAAGCTTCAGTGTCCAACTCGATTATCCTTTCCTGATTCATCTTCGACATCACTGGAAGAAGCAACCAAATCATGCGAAGTTGTTGATTTTTTTCAAAGTCAGACATCTTTTCTTGATTGGAAACCGCCATCTCCTTTTCAAACAACACATGAATATAAATAGATTGTGTTTAATTTTTTCAAAGTCAGACCTCCCTCACCCTTGCGACTGTTGAGAAAATGATCAGGAGATCTACAACAATACTTGCAGTGTCGATTTACGTCAACTAATGCATGCTTACTTTGCAGATCGGAAGCTAGTCATTTGGGTTATTCTTGAGCTATTTGAAGTGTTGTGTCAATTCAAACAATGCCTGCATCGACATGAAATATAGAAATTCAACAGAAAAACTGACTGCTCGTAAATATATATTTATATAAGCCCGTGTTCTTTGTGGAATAAATTCACACAGTTGGCAGGCAAAATGATTGGAACTACATTTTCATTTAATTGCCCTCTTGACCAG
Organism: Ambrosia x helenae; assembly: GCA_030844895.1. Classification (NCBI taxonomy): domain Eukaryota; kingdom Viridiplantae; phylum Streptophyta; class Magnoliopsida; order Asterales; family Asteraceae; genus Ambrosia; species Ambrosia x helenae. Next base: position 86,032,241 of record CM061225.1, read on the forward strand.
ACTTATCCAACATATTTATACGAAAAAGTATTACTTTATACGAACCTAAGCATCAAGCCATATAATAATAAGTAATAAAACCACGTTTGGCTTAAGAAACATCATGACTTTTTTTAGAGACCAATTCAGATTTATTGGATATAAAAGCCACCAAAAAAAAACTGTTAATACATATAAGTAAGAAACGTAAATGAAAAAACAGGTCACATAAAAGTAAGAAATGTAGGTATAAAAACTCAATTACTAAAAAGGTGTTGCTGCAACTTTTTTATTTGTGTTAGAATCATGAACAATACAAAATACTCAGATTATTCAAAAAACATCGTTGTATTTCAACTCCAAATAGTGTAGCATGTTAACCCAAAGCTGTGCAATTTTTAACCACAAGTATTCTTCAAATTGAATCTGTAACTCCAAAATTTAACATTTGAGACAAAAGTGGCGATTATTTTTGGTTCTCCTACACGCATATACAACTTCTCATTAAACATTCAACTTCACATTTCTCAAATTAGATAAAGTAGTAAGTTCGAGAAATGAAAACAAAATTCAAAGAATCAAGCAACCGACATTAATAGCATAGCTAGCCAAACCTCTTCCGGTTGACGGCCGGAGATAAAACAGAGACAATGGAATCTAGTTAGCATGCGGTAGGACTATATGAAATTTGTCTTTGAATAAGAAAACACTGAAAGAGAAGGATTAGCAGGGAATAAATCAAAACCGAGTGGGTTCTCGGGAACCCACCGGAATAGCCTAAATCCGCCCTTGCTTGCTAAGCTTACCTTAATGCCAAACTATATAATAACTGTGACACCCCGCATTTACAGGTTATCACTTTAACTGAACTCTAGTTAATTTGCATGTATATATGTGGCTAAATATTTAACTAGGGTTAACTAAGAAGGTCTTTTAATGTGTTATGGAACCATAACATACGTTAGATGATATTAACGTACATTATAATTAAGAAAATCCTTGTGCTGACACACACATGAGTCATGTATCCCGAATGTTGGTGATTTGTCAAGCATACGTAATAATATGTGCAACTGAAATATAATGTACGCGAATTAACATGTTTATGTGAATTACGTGGTTATGCGAATTACTGCTTAGTTGATAGTCAGAACGTAAACTCTGCGAATTTTGTGCATCCCATGATTAATATGTTATGTGATGATAAAAACAATGGTTTTTATGTAAGTTAGGGTGGTTAATATTGTCGGGCCTAGTATCGGGTTTAAAACAGTATTAACGGGTCTGGTTAGCAAGTTAAAAACCCATAATACTCAATTACTTAGGCCCCAAGTCAATTCCTATTATAAATATAGATAAAAAAAATAACCCTAAGCCTGCCCATCCCCTTTGCGCCATGAACAAGAAGCCCCACCCCCTCTCAATCTCAAATCTTTCATCAATCTCTTTCACTAGTTCAAGTTGATTTGGGTGCAATCTTGAGGTCTTGAGGAGTTTAATATTGCAAGGTATACATTTTACATGTTTCTTGAAGATTTACAATACTTGAAAAGTTTTAAAAACCCTAGAGATTACATGTATAGAAATCGCATGATTAGGGTTCATGAATAACCTGATGCGCAAGTTTCAGTTTTCTGGCAGATCTGTTGTAGCAACTTGTAGGACTGTGATATTGTGAATAACTTGTTTAATTCGATTGTTTTCTGATTCTAGAACATTGTTTATAATGTTAGGTTTTCAAAAAGTCTAAAATCATGCGTTTTTTACTTGTTTTGATATTTTTCCATGATTTTATGAGTTTAGAGGTATATTATAAGCTGATTTTCGGATGTGAAAAATTAGCCGACTTTAAAGGGCTGTAACTTGAGTTTTACAAGCCCGTAGGTCGCGAATTTTGGACAGTAGTTGCGTATATGAAGGACAGATCATTTCCCATTAGATTCACCTTATTTGGATGAACCTATGATTTTTAATGAAATTTTGACTAAGCTACTGTCAACAGCATTTTTTCCTGGAGGAGGCTGAACTAAATTATTTTTCATAAAATTTTGAAGGGTTTTTGTCATAGAATAAAAATAGTGACATGGTTAGAAACCCATGGGAACTTCCAGTAAAATTTTGAGGACTTGAGGAGCGGGTTAGTATTTTATAAAAATTCGTTTTCATAGGTTAAAATTTGTCCAGAAATCGCTAATATGAGAAACAATTGTTGATATTTTGTAGGTATTAATGAGTTATTGTTGTGAAACAACATATGTGAACATGTATACATGCTATGTGTATGTTATAGGTGACATGATAGGTTGATTATGTGAATGTGTGTAATGGGGACTTATTGTGTTAAAAGTTTTGACATGCTCCTTTTATGAATTAATCACTAACGATTGAACGGGTCATACATGGTCTACTTGTGTCAAGTCTATTTGCATAAGGAGTTAGCTAGGTCATTGTAGAGTACAATGGGTTAGGATAACCAACATGTGTAACCGCACTCAAACACTTGTAACCTTGTGTGTTCGATAGGTCATCGATAGGCGAGTAGTCTTCCTCGTTTGTGGTTTTTGCAGTTTATATTAGCACGCCACCTAAGGTGAGTTTCACTAATCTTTTCTCAAAAGCATGTGTCTCGGGTTTGAAACAACTTACAAAACGTTTTCTAGTCCGGTTTGGTACTACTTTTACATCTCGGGTTTTGAGATGCTTTGACTCCTTGTGTGGGTCGGATTTTGACTCCTTGTGTGGGTCGGATTTTGACTCCTTGTGTGGGTCGGGTTTTACGATTCCTTGTGTGGATCGCGCTTTTTATCAGTTTACAACTTTAACTGTCCTTTGTGAACTAAACACTATCTATCACTTTAAGTCCTTACATATTATTAGTTTAATCGCTGGAGGCGAACGGGGTATTAGTTGATAGCGCTATTAGGTTGTGTAGCAACCTCATGCTTGAGGTGCTTGGGTCACGGGCATGAACTTTTGACCACGCTCTTGAGGAGCAAACTTACTAGTGTTGATAGACACTAGTACTAAGGCAAATTAACAACTTCTGTATATTCCCAATAATCTCCTGTTTAGTTACAATGAGTGGGCTAGCTACCCCTAACAAGCTTAAACTGATGGTACTTAATCATTTGGGTTTTTGACAACTTTACACCTGTTATCCAAACTGTGAACTCACCAACTTTATGTTGACACACGATATACATGCTTTTGCAGGTAGTTAGCTTCCAGTGTCACGATTAGAAAGCACAGCACGTTTCACTGCATTTGGGGTCTTGGGCATACACCTAAATTACATATCATGCTTTTACGTTTTCTTTCATATGGTTTTAATTTAGGCGCGTTGTTTTGCGCATGGCTTTAAAAGGTTTAAATTTGGTTTACGCTTCCGCAGCTTAACTAAACTTGATTTTTGAAAACGAACCAAATGGTTTGGGCATTTAGAGTTCGTTCATATGACTTATAGCTATGGGATCCTGGTATGTCATGCGCCTCGCGGTATAAATCCCGCAGTGGAAATTTGTGGGTGTGACAATAACTCCTTGAATTGCAGGAACACCTTTAGAGGACATAGGAGCAACCTAAAGTTTATATCAGTTTCTGCATTAATTTGTCATCATAAATCATATAACAAATACCATTGTGTGTGTATATATATTATCTTGTAGCTTTAGTAAGGCACTTGTTCTAACTGGGAGTCTACAGGTTGGCATTAACTTTTAGTCGAGAAGTATTTGCTATAATAATATAAGTATGTTATTTGGACCAGAATTTTAATAACCACGGTAGTAAAATTCTACCTTTTAATATCAGCTTCGACACCTTGAGGAGCTGTTAAATGAGTTCTTGCCTAATGCACAATTGTAAAGTAAAATTTTGAATCATGTGGATGAATCATGAAATCTACCATCAAGAAATCGAACCAAAAGGAACGAACAATACTTTAATACCTAAAATGGCAAGACTGCATAAGCCTATCCATACCTTTGTTATCCATGGCCCCTTGTATGTCAGATTTGGTATCTTAGGCAATCTCTATATATCATCCTCATCTTCGTTCCAAAACATTATGCAAAATTGTAACAAAAAAATACGAATATAACATATATATAAATAAACTGAAAAGAAACTTATCGTTGACATGAGTTTCACTGGGTTTCCAGAAAGGGAATATAGTATCAGACATATAATCTGGGTTTCTTCTTTTTGTATCCACGTTTCTTTTTCCCGAAAATGCCATACTATGGGAGACCCTAAAGTTTACGCCATGACTAAAACATTAATTTCCACCCAAATAGCTAAGCTTCATCATAGCTTATGGTTTCTTGTGCAAACACTCAGATGCATTTGGATGCATCATCATGGCTGCAGATTAACTCATAAGCACAATTTAACTTATCATGAACAGATAGAAAGGAAAATGGAAACCAACTTGGCTCAGAAACATGGGTGGCTCTGGTTACTTATTTAAAGCCATCACAATAGCCATGTAATGTACAATCATCATGGCCAAAGTTAAATTGACCATCGAATCTAAAAACTATTAAGCATCACACAACAATATACCAAAAATCGCAGCAGCAATACAAATTTAGATCTATGCCATGGCTGCAACATTTGTTGCCACGCCAAATAGGTAAGCGTCATCATAGGCTTGTGGTCATCTATATGCATCATCATAGCTGCAACGGACAACATTAAAAATATCACATAGAATCAATCAATTATTTTTTTTAAAAATCACATCGAAAGTTCACATAAATTCTTATAGAAGATGCATACTGAGCCAATCATTAGTTAAAACAGGGCCTTTTAAAACTCAAATGCTAAAATGATGCATACTGAGCCAATCTATTTGTTTTAAGAATGTAAGAAATATTCATACAAACATATACAACATTTTTGTTATTTTAGTCTTCTTTTCCCTTTTGTTTTTGGTGATATGTTGTTCAAACCAAGATAATAATCTATGACTACATCAAAAGTGTTCTCCAGTCTCAAAATTTTAAAATCAAATTTAAACATGAAAATTGATATAGCAAAATTTTCAAATATGTGAGCTTAAATAGAAATTCAGTGGTTTCCCTAAACCCTAAAATATTAAACAACAAAACTTATTCACCTTAATCAGAATAAGACAGTTGATACTTACAACAATTACCGGCGAATAAAGCATAACTGGTACTTACAACTATTATGTGAGCTTAAATCGAAATTCAGTGGTCGCCATAGACGGTCAGAGACACTGGCAAAGGCGGTGCAACACCTTTTTCTCTTTCTATAACCGTCAGAGCAACCCATTTTAGAGAGAGTAAGGAGTCGCGATTTTACAGAGAGAATGGGAGATGAGAAAGAAGTCACTGATTCTCTCTCTAGAAACCCCCTTGCTATATCTCTCTCTCTCTCTAGAAAATAAGTGAATCGTAGATTAGTCGCTACCATGGGAACGACAGATGTTGCGACATCCACCGTTGTTGTTGTTGTCGTTCCTGTTTTTGTTTCACCGTCACCAGCTGTAGAAGGCAATGAAGAGAGAGTGGGTTTCTAGAAAGAAACATGTAACTGACCATCGTAAGTTGGCCGACACTTCGCCGGGCTCCTCGACACCCCTAATACCGTCATTTGGGAGGAAGAGGTGGGTGACGGTGGTTGGTAACATCATGGTGGTGTGTATGTGGATGTGGTGGTTATCGGTAATTGTGGTGAATTTTTGGAGAGAGATAGTAGAATAGCTGTCGGGTTTTAATCAGAAAAAGAAAATGGTTAGGTAAGGGAGGAGTTGCAAAGATAAAGAAGAGTATGAGTGACACAAAACCAGCAAATGGGTTTCACAAAACCACCGGTACAACCTTTAAAACATAAGGTACAATCTAGAAATGCACAAAACCTTTGGTAAATAGATGTATATAAATATACCAACAAATTAATTATTTTAATTCTTCTTATAGTTCTTGCAATAGTTATGGTTCTATAAAGAACCTTTCCATATATATGTGGCAAAATAATATGAGTCGACTCAGAATAAGTAATAGTCAAATAAAACAACAAATTATGATAAAGTAACATCAATCAATATATTTAATATAACCCATTCACTAAATATTTCAAATTACATCTTATACGTATCTCTTCTTTTTCTTTTCTTAGCCTCGTTTTCTCCTCTTTTTTCAATATTAGAAATCTGCTTATACCACATAGACAGCCGGCCTCGAAGCTTTTTCAGCTTATAAAGCAATTTTACGTCCGCTTGACTGCCAAAAATCTGCTCGGATAAAACTTCTTTGATTATATCCTCACATCCCACCCTATCGAGCCACGAATCAAACCACCGAAATGGTTTAGCACCAAAATTCGTATCAATCACCGAGAAGAGAACAGGGGAATGGTCCGATAACCCTTTTTTGAGGACCCGGACACAAACACTAGGCCATTTGTTGAAAATATTGTCACAAACAAGAAATCTATCAATTCGACTCAACTTACATTTGCCTCTACGCTTTGTCAGACAAGTAAACTTCATACCTTTCAAATTATATTCTCGCAATCCGGCCTCTTCAATAAAGTCGTTAAAATCATCAGTGCCAACCGGGTCAAACGAGGAATTTTTTCTTTCATCCCGGTTACGTACTGCGTTGAAATCACCGAGAATAATCCACCACCCCTGAGTATTACTCATTAGCTGCAGAATTCGACCCCATAAATTCTTTTTATCAGCATTGGATTGGGGGGCATACACGTTCAGCATATTAAGCCTCACCATACCATCCGAGAGAACACCCGACACACAAAGAAAATTATTATCTTTGACAACATTTTCTTTGGAGAAAATTTTAGGATCCCACATACTAACAATACCACCGGAATTTCCCACAGAACTGACAAAATCGAAATCTGCACCCCCACCTCCCCAATAGTTATCCACCAAACCTGATTTAATATCGCAAGACATAGACTCTTGCAACCCGATAAACGAAACCCCTAGCTCGCCTTTAAGACTTTTAACCCAACTAGATTTTCCATTTCCCCCAATCCCTCTTATGTTAATTGACAAGCAATTCATGGATTACCTGATTGTAAGCCTTCAGACATCAACGATTTTGTAATCAACTGCTCGCGACCTTTAAGGTTTGCACCAAGTTTGTCACCCAGGATAATTGTTCTTGTAACTTCAATGTTGTCGTTGCACTGAGGGTCTTCCACTACTGGAATAATCGCATGACCAGTATCCAAGGGTTGACTATTAAGGTCGATGTTATCCACTGGGCCCATGTTGCAATGAGAAATAGGCCCATCTTTCTTGTTATCCAAGCCTGACTTGTTAAGGCCTAACAAACTGTCAAGCCCAAACATATCCTCTTCAATGTTTTTGGACCTTTTAATAATTTTTAGGCTCTCCTGTCTGCTAGTATAACCATTACTGGGCCGGTCCAACTCCACCTTTTTAAACTTCTTCCTTTTATTAATGTTATTTACTGAATGGGGCCCATCAATGTCACAATCATTCTCGAACGGAAATTCAACCCCCGGAATAAAATCTTCTTCATTATTTTCAAAAGAATTTTCATTCTCATTTAAGGTCATTAATTCCTCATCATTGGTGCAATTACTATCCACTTTATTAGTTTCCAAAAAATCCTGGTCAACGTCACCTTTTTCAATGCCATTAATGTCAACATTAAATGTGACGTCATCGTTTTCTTCCGCCGGAGCAACAACCTCCACCGGTTCTTGGACCACCTCCACCGGTTCTTGGTCCGCCTCATTCTCCGAACAAGAGTGTATCTCAGGTTCTGAAAATTCTGGAATCCATTCGGCGATCTCCTCCGTTACCCAAACTCGGAACTTACGATCTTTCCAATACAGAATAGCCTCTTCCGCAATCCGTTTCCCATCACCGACTAAAACCCCCACATAATCATATGTGAGATCAAAATCCTCATCGGACCTATTTGCTTCATGAACAATTCTCCCAAAGTTCCTTCCCACTGAATTGATGGTTTCGTTGGACTGTAAATGTAAGGGAATGCCCTTAATTTTCAGCCAAGCAAGTCTCTCATACCCTAATACCTGACCTTCCCATAATGAAATGGACACAAACTTGTCATCCATTTTAGAAGCAGCCTCCATGAAATACACAGCTTCTACATTCTCATTGAATGAAATCAACATATCCAATCCACCTATGTATTGCAACTTCCCCCTTCAGGACTAATTTCGTTCAGAAATATCTTGATGTTCTTTAAGGCATCCAAGTCCACCATCCTCACTACGACCGCTCTCCCATGCAACGAGGACAGGGCACAAACCTTATCGTCGACTTTAATAGGTTTGCCCACTAACATATCCTTGAAGGATACATCACCGACCTTTGCCGTCCCATAATTGGCGTCCAACCTTATTTCTTCGTCCACCTTATGAACATTACTCGGCTCTTCATTCCTCCTTCTATCTTCATAACGATAATTAATCTCACCATCTTCAAGCACGAATCTAGCAATGTTGAACCATAACTTGGAATCCCCCATACGAACAGATCTTAAATCTTTCAGCAAATGACCCCTGTCTTTGACGTCAAGAAAAGAAATAAAACCGAATCGATTACCTTTCTTGTCCCGTTTTCTCGCTACGTACAAATCGTAGATCTGTCCGAACGGTCGAACATGAAATGCCAAATCCGCTCAGCTACAACCTTCAGGAAGATTCGTGACGAAAATCTTCAAAATACGACGTTCTAAGTGTCTTGAAGAAATGCAAATCCATAAAGACAAAGACTTGAAGCAGAAATCCCGGGTGCAATGGGCTAAGATGGGTGATGAAAACTCTAGTTACTTCCATAATGTAGTTAATGGGAGAAAAGCTAGAAATGGGATTCCGGGTTTGGCTGTTAACGGGGTTTGGATTTCGAAACCAACTTTGGTTAAAAAGGAAGTGATGATGTATTTCCGAAATCACTTTAAAGAAGAGTGTTGCACGCGGCCTTCTCTGACCTGTCCCGGACTGAAACAGGTCAATACTAATGATAGTTTATTGCTGGTTGATTGTTTTTCTAAACAGGAAATAAAGGAGGCGGTTTTTGGATGTGGTTCGGATAAGGCTCCAGGGCCCGACGGTTTTAATTTTCGGTTAGTCAAAAGATTTTGGGATTTTTTGGAGGATGATTTCTTTAATATTATGGCAGAATTCCATCGGTCAGGTACGGTTAACCCAAGATGCGCAACATCCTTCATTACTCTGATTCCCAAAGTTAAGACTCCTTTGGGTCTTAAAGACTACAGACCAATAACTCTAATTGGGATGATTAGCAAGGTTATTTCAAAAGTCCTTGCGAATCGTCTCAAAAAGGTTATGAATCAAGTAGTCTCGGAATCTCAGTCGGCTTTCCTCTCGGATCGGTTCATTCTTGATGGACCGCTTATGATTAATGAATTGACGGATTGGTTAAAGAAGCGGCATAGACGGGCTTTTCTTTTGAAGATTGACTTTGAAAAGGCGTATGACAATGTAAACGGGGGCTTCCTAGTGTCTATTATGTCTCAAATGGGGTTTCCTCCTACGTGGTGTATGTGGATAAAAGGAGTTCTATCTTCGGCTAGAGCTTCAGTGTTAGTAAACGGCTCTCCTACTTTCGAATTCAAGTGCGAGAAGGGGCTAAGACAAGGTGATCCCATTTCACCTTTCCTTTTTCTTTTGGTTATGGAAGCCTTATCTTGTATGCTTGTCAAAGCTAATGCCATAGGAGAGTTTAAAGGTATACGGCTGCCAGGTGATAATATATATATTACCCATTTATTTTATGCGGACGATGCTCTTTTGTTGGGGGAATGGACTGAGGAGAACCTTCAAAATACGGCGCGCATACTCCGCATTTTTCACCTATGTTCGGGTCTTCGCATTAACATACACAAGTCAAACTTGTTTGGAGTGGGTGTTAATGATGAAGAGGTGGATAACATGATGGGAGTTTTGGGATGTAGGCGAGGTGCGTTTCCTTTTGTTTATCTTGGTATAACCGTGGGAGCAAAGATGTCTAGGGTCGCTAGTTGGAACCCGGTGATGGAAGTTATAAGAAATAGATTATTGTCTTGGAAAGCTCGATCTCTTTCTATAGGTGGTCGACTTATTCTTATAAAGTCCGTTCTTGAAAGCTTACCTATTTACTACCTATCATTATATAAAGCTCCAAAAAAAGTGATAGATAGTATTGAATCCATTATGAGGCGTTTCTTGTGGGCGGGGTCGGGTGAGGAAAAGAAGATCCCTTGGGTGGTGTGGGATGTTATAACTAATTCTAAAAAGGACGGTGGGCTTGGAATTTCGAAACTTCAAGCGGTTAATGATGCTTTACTCCTAAAGTGGACTTGGCGGTACAAAACAGAAGGCAATTCCCTTTGGAAGAAAGTTATGATGGGCTGCAACGGGACAACTAGATCGTGGTCGGCTATGCCTTGTTCTTCTACGGCTAGTAATTGTTGGAAAAACATAGTTAAAATGGGGGACAGAAAGTTGCCAAACGGGAGACCTATTAGCGGTTTGTTTGTTTGTAAGGTGGGGGACGGGGCTGATACATCATTTTGGGGGGACCCGTGGCTGCGGGAGACTCCTTTACGCTTAATTTATCCTAACCTTTTCAGATTAGAATCAAATAAATGGGCAACTGTTCGGGATCGCTTAACGGTGGATAACGAAGGAAAACAGTTACATTGGAGTTGGCATTCCAATCCTACTTCGGCTGCTGCGGTTACTGAGATGTTCCAGTTGCTAGAAGACATCTACAACTTTCAATGGACAGGGGGAGAAGACCGATGGAATTGGCAGGCCGAGAAATCAGGTGTGTTCACAGTTAAGTCGGCCAAGGAAAAACTGTATGCTCCTTCCATTCTGTCCAGTTCAGCAAAGATAAAATGGAAAGGATGGGTTCCGACCAAATGTAAAGTGATGGTTTGGCGTGCCGTGCGTGATCGCTTACCGACACGTATCGAGTTGATCAAAAGAAACGTGCCTGTTCAAGACGACTCTTGCGTTTTCTGTGATTCCGATTCTGAATCTGCTCTGCATATTTTTTCCGGTTGTGGTTTTGCTATTGAAGTGTGGAGTCGCATCAGTGCTTGGTGCCGTCTTGGACCTTTCTTCGCGTTCGATGTGCCCGACATTCTGCATACCATGGATTCAATACCATTATCAAAGACAAAGAAATACACTCTGAATGGCATTGTCTATACTACGCTATGGACGATTTGGAATGAGCGAAATAATCGAATTTTCAATGGCAAATCGCGAAGACCAGTGGAGGTTTCGGAAAATATCAAGTCGACTTCGTTCTTTTGGATTCGGCATAGAACTAGATTAAAGTCTTTAGATTGGAAACTTTGGTGTACTTATCCGTTGGATTTGATGTAATCGGTTGTTTTTTGCCCGAGGGTCCTTGCTTTGAGGACCTCTTTGTGGCGTTTTTTTGAATGAAGTATACCTTTCAAAAAAAATCCTTTATGTGTTTTTCATATTTTGAAAACATTCAATCATCTTTCATACAGGTACCTACTTTTTTTTTTTTTGGGCACAAATGTACAAAAGATAAAAAGCTTATTTTGAATTTTTTTTTTTCAATTTAAGGATCGTTTATTACACTCGGGTTAATACAATTATAAATATACACACACAAGAAGCAACTTGGGTGTGAAAGGAGAGAGATTTGCGATGGTGAATCTTCAAACCGGTGTAATGTTAATTGACAATCATTTGTAAAAGTTATGTTCTTAACGACATGCCTCTCATACCTTCATTTAATTGAAACATCCCATATATTTAAGCCAACCGTTGCATTGGTTCAAAGGGGTGGGTGTTAGCCAATCGTTGTGTTGGTTCTGGTTTGATACACACACAAACAAAAACAAAATAGCAAATTAAACGGCCACATAACAAGGTGTATTTATTATTTTCTTAATTGTTGTCTTGTTTTTGTATTTTATTTTAAACGATAAATTAATCTGCTTAAAAAAAAATTGTTTAATCAATCTTTTTTTTCCCATAAAAACTGAGATCATTTGGCAATAATAAATGGGGGACGAATGTTATAGAAAATCTTACAGTGTATAAATGGAGAACTGGAAAAAACAAACAAACAACAACGAAATAGATTAAACATACGTGAACTGAGCTTGTGTTTGACACAATCCCCTTAAACAAATTCGCGGTCTGTACGCATTGGTTTAGAAATTTCCGGACCCAAAAACCCGTTTTTACAACCCCTGCGCGCGGCTAGGTTCCCAAGTAAAATGTAAGTTAAGATTTCAAATCCTTCTAATTGGTTTCCACATATAAACCTATCCAACTTTCCTTCTCCTACCAACATGGGACAAAGAAACTTACATTCACACATAAACTCCAACAATGAAGACAGTGATCTCAAAGACTTTCATAATCAACATCTGTGACATCCGACAAAAATCGATGTGTTTTCGTACGTAATTAGTATGTGTAATTAACGATAATTAAGTGCAATTCTAAATTAGTTGTATTAATTTAGCATTTAGAGAATAGAAAATTCCTCATAGGATGCATAGGAATGCATTTGTTTAATTAAAAGCACGGCGAAATTGCGTGCAAATACACTTGTCCGGAGCCGACGTTGGTGATTACCCGGTAACAATAATTTAAGCGAAAACGACCCCCCAAACACCCAGGATATAAAATAAAGGGTATTTTCATGAAATATTATGTGTTTTGGAACTCCAAAACCATAAATGGAAACTCCAAATAAAAATATCCCGGTAACGAATAAAGTTCGCATATCGCACCCGATACGCGCGTAACTTATAAATTCACCCAAATAAAGCTTAAATAACTTACCAATGCTTAAACTAGTCAATGTTTAAAAGCAATTAGGAGATAATTATGCGTCCGAAATAGCTCTTAATAAACACGCGTTAAAACCCAAAAACCATAACCGAAACACTTAGAATTTAACCAAGATAGTTAGGAGATATTTTGCAAAGTTGTGGACCCCACTAAGCCCATATAAGTCGGCCCCTTTATGGTGGATTTAGCCACCCCAGATGACTTCCTAAACCATGCCTAAATGATGATGTTTGGCATGCTTAATGTAATGTCATATCCATGGTACAAGTAAACCTTTTATAAACTATCAAACCATCCATAATATTATCACACAACAACAAAGCAAAGCCTCTTCCTCCCTTGTCCAACTTACGGCCACAACCACCACCTCTCACCACTCTTTTGTTTTTCATCCAATAACACAAAAAATCACTTCCATTCCAACTCTAAATCAAGTGTGTTTGGAAGATTGGAGCATAACCCATGGAAGAACACACTAAACCCCATTCAAATCAAACGTTTTTGGCTTCCCTAGCCTTGTGCTATTAGTAAGCTTCTTGATCGTGTCTTTTTAATCTTGAAAGTTTATGTTTTCATGTGTTAAAAGCAAGTTGTACATGGGGTAGGGGTATGGCTAATTAACATAAGAAAACACATATTATTACAAAGCTAAAGTGAGTGATTATAGATGTTGTTATGGGCCGTGGGTATTAGATGGATGTTATTGTTGTTTTTGTAAGTTAAAATGTTAAGCATACACTTACATGTGTAAAGATCTAAGCATAGATTGTGTCACACCACGACAACGGCGGAAACACGTGGCGCGACGGTCCAAAAGCATAAAGTCAAGGTTATTGCTAAACATAAGTAATTTAAGAAAAGTGGGTCATTTATTAAGGCGTCATTACTTGTTCCAAACATTACACAAAAGTAAATTGTTTTTAAAGTAACATCGAGGTTTCTCAAATATATCCCAAGCTCTGGGAAATAAAGGTGAAACCCCGCAAAATGTACAACGCCGCATTGGGAGATTCTCCGACCCAGCTCGCCTGATCCTTCTTCATCTAGTTACCTGAAAGATATGTTTAAAAGTTTCGTCAATATAAATATATTGGTGAGTTCACAGGTTTTCAGTTTCTAAAACTTGAATACTTGGGAATACCATGTTATGACAATATATAGGAGTTGCAAATTCCTATAAATCTACTTGAGACTATAATCAAACCAAGACGTATATAAATAAAATGCCCCGCTCCAAGTCGTTACTCGGTTTCCCACGACTTAAGTTCAGAATATTTGCACCCCAGGCATAACCTAATGCACAATCGACGCTATCGATTAGGGGTGGGCCTTGTCAGGCACCAATAGTACTATTCGAATATTCCTCCGGTTTCAATCTCCGAATAAATGATTATAGAGGCGAGGACTCAACCCCGAGTGGCGGTCACACCTCAAGTAATAAACCCGTCAAACATTTCCCTAACATATCTTTCCCCCGAAAACGTAAAAATAGTTTAAAATGGGGCCGTGAAACTCACCTGAAACTGCGTCTGGCTCAAAAGGTAGATAGCAAGTGGGTGGTCTCGCACCTACAAACGTCCTAGACGTATAAGTCACTATTCCTATAGTGCATGTGCCTTGGCAAGTTGTACACCCAACTCCCGACCACAAGTTGTTCCAAATCCCGTTTAATTAAGCGCGTATCCTAGGTTTTGTTGGCGTTACATTACCCTTTGTACTACAAGTTATATATTATTCTTGTTAATATTTCCATAACTTGTATCTTATTATCATCGACTCGACTTCACTTGACATATAATTATTTTCCCATTTAAATAATTATACTTAAGATCGCATCGCTCGATATAATATATATTTCAACCCTCGACCCGACTCACTTTGCCGCACATTTGTTTTCCCATTTAAACAAATATACTAAGATCTTGTCGTTCGATTGTATATTCTTAACGTCCCATTTCAACTCACCATACCGTCTATTTATTTTCCCATTCAAATAAATATACTAGGATTTCGTTGGTACGGCATACACATATATATATATCTTTGTCTTCTCGTCGCGGCTTTCCTTCCCACATATCTACTTTCCCATTAAGTAGATATACTAGAATTTTGCCGAGACGAGCGTACATATATATATAAATGTGTAATTTTTCTCGTTAAGTATATACGTTTGTTTAACGTCTTATTTGTTTATGTCATGTGTTTCTCCCACGAATAATTCTCTTAACACTTAGGAAAGTGTTTATTAGTTTTCACCCAATGTATATATATTTTACTTCTTAAAATATATATTTTTCTTATCTTGCCGCAATGGCATTTTTCTCATGATTTGTCCGTGTACGGTTCGTTAACGCGTCTTAGTTCGATATCTTAACTCGATTAGTTAATTTTTCCAAGTTTTTCCCAACATGTATTTTATAGAAATATTATCCATATTTCTTCCTCTTTTTCACATGTTACTTGGATGGTTTAAAATACTTATGTATTTTTAACCCAACTTGTTAACTTAACTACAAAAATGTTTCCAACACTTTTATATTCCCATTTATATAAAAGTATTCATTTTTGTATAAGTTTCCCAAGTTTGTTTAATATTTTTATAAAATCTCTATTTTATAAAAATCCTTATGTTAAAACCCCTTTATATTTTTATAACTTTCAAAAATTCACTTTTATACAAAATACCCAAGTATTTCTACTAGTATTTACAAAAATCATCCTTAGACTTTATTACTTACATTCTTGACACCAAACTTTCCATACTTGTACTTTTGGACTAATAGTTTCTAAAATATCCATTTTAGTCCTCTAACTTTCAAAGTTACAACTTTAGTCCCTTAACTTCCAAAAGTTGCATTTTTCTACTCTAACTTCCAAAGTTTACATTTTTCACTCAAAATAGTAGACTTTGAAGATCCAACTTTTTATTGGTAAGTTATTTTTGTATCAAAACACTCTTGTTAGTCTTATATTCCTTATGTAAGACTACTTATATGTGTGTTTCATGTATTACCTTAACATAATCAATTTTCATTCACCTAAGTGAGTTAACTTTAATTTTCCATCTTCTTTATTTATGAACTTCCAACATGTTTTACCACATATTATACCTTAGATGATCATAATAAGATGATTTAAAGTTACTTTTAACATATTCAAGTTCATTCCAAAATTTTACCCAAAACATCATCCTACTTAGTTTTAAATGTAAACTTTATATATTTTCAAGATCATAACTCCATCATCATCAAATCCATGATTTATTTTCATATCTTTAATCATCCATTTTACATATGTAAAACCTATTAAAGATTATGTTCAAACCTCTTTTTAAACCCTTCATGTACAACTTGCTACTAAGAACACATACATGAATAATAATAATCAAAAACAAGATTAAGAATGCTTACTACTAGCACAAGGCTAGGGAAGACAAAAACCTTGGATTTGAGAGGGGTTTAGTGTGTTCTTCCACGTGGTTTAGCTCCAAGCTCTTGAAACACACAATAGGGGTTTGGATGATGGATGGTTTTAAGTGATTTGGAGATGTAAAAACTTGAAAGAAATGTGTGTGTGGGAGGTGGAAACTCACGGCCAAAGAATCAAGAGGAAGAAGAGTTGCTTTGCTTTGTTATCCAATCTCTTTAACACATGTTTATATATATTTATCACATGTAATCTTCCAAAGATTTAAGAAATCTTATGAAGGATTGTATGTGTACTTGGGAAATCTTGTGAAGATTATATGTGTATATGTATGTATGCCGTGTATGTATGTGTGTAAGAGTAGGATTGTTGCTTGCAAATCTTCCTAATATCCTTGTAATCTCTTATACTCTTCCATGGATCTTGTGATTATTACCAAAGATTCAAGAGATTTTATGAAGTACAAAAATGATCTTGGATGGATATGGAAAAGGTGGTGGTGGCCGTGGGTTCTTGAAGGGACAAGGGAGGGGTTGTAATCTTTCCAAAATCTTTGATAATTATGCTTAATCTTATACTTGGATTTTATATAAGATCTCCCACCCATGCATGCACATTTAGACTATGATGGCTAGCCTTGTCTTGGATTTACTTGGCCTAAGGGCCAAAAATTTGGCAAGGGGGAGACAAAAAAGCTTGCATGCTTGTACTTGTGTATCTCACACCTTTTCCTAATCCATGCATGCTTAACATTAGGCTTTAGATAATAATCATAACACAAAGCATGGATATAATTTTGTGGCCATAAGGCCGGCCCCCAAGTGGGTTTAAGTGGGGTCCACAACTTCAAATGTTTACCCATTGTTTGTTATGTTTAATCCCCCGTCGTTCGGGTGTCGTTCGGGTATTTTTTTCGGGTTTTAATCACGCGTTATCCGGACATTAAATATACTTTTAATAACCCTTAAATATAGTCTAATTTAAGCGTTGATTGGTTATTTAGGCCTTTGCCGGGTGAAATTATGAGTTATACGCGTATCGGGTGCGGTACGCGCATTTTATTCGTTACCGGGAGATTTGTACAAGACGTTTTCATTTATGGTTTTGGAGTTCCAAAACTCATTATATCTTATGAAAATACCCTTTATTTTATATCCTGGGTGTCCGGGATCCTTTTTGTTTATTTAATTGTTACCGGGTAATTGCCAACGTCCGTACCGGATAGTTATTTCGCACATGATCCAATCATGTTTTACCATTAAACGTATGCATCCCTATGCACTATTTGGAAATTGCTATCTCCTAAGGCTTTGATAATTAAATCACACATAACTGCATTTAATTACGTTAATCATATATTAATTAATTTGTACGGAATTACCTTATTTTTGCCGGTTGTTACATTCTCCCCCCGTTAAGAGAATTCCGTCCCGGAATTCACTTCGAGTTCTCCGGTACAGGTGTTTTCTCGAATAGGGCGGGGTATTTTTGTTTCATCCGGTCCAGCCTTTCCCACGTGAACTCCGGTCCACGCTTGGCATTCCATCGCACTTTGACCAACCTGATCTTGCTGCGCCTTAGTTTTTGGACCTTCCAATCGGTTACCTCGATTGGTTCTTCAACGAAATGTAACTTGTCGTCAATTTGGATTTCTTCAGCAGGGATGATGAGGGTTTCGTCGGATAAACACTTCTTCAAGTTTGATACGTGGAATGTGTCGTGCACTCCACTGAGCTCTTGAGGCAACTTGAGTTTGTAAGCCACTGGGCCTACCCTGGACAAGATTTCAAACGGTCCTACATATCGCGGGTTCAGTTTTCCGCGCTTTCCAAAACGCGCGACACCTTTCCAAGGTGACACCTTCAGCAAGACCTTGTCACCAACTTGAAATTCCAAAGGTTTTCGTCTCATGTCGGCGTAGCTCTTCTGGCGATCGCGGGCCGCCTTGAGACGTTCCTTTATCAAGAAGATCTTGTCCGTTGTCTCTTGAACAATTTCCGGACCGGTGAGCTGTTTTTCTCCAACTTCAGCCCAACATAACGGAGATCGACACTTGCGTCCATATAGAGCTTCAAACGGTGCGGCTTGAATGCTCGTATGATAACTGTTGTTGTAAGAAAATTCTACCAATGGCAAGTGTGTATCCCAATTACCTCCGAAATCTATCGCGCATGCCCGTAACATATCTTCCAAGGTCTGGATGGTTCGTTCACTTTGACCATCCGTTTGGGGGTGATATGCGGTACTCATGTCGAGGCGAGTACCGAGGGCTTCGTTCAAACTTTCCCAAAATCTTGACGTGAAACGACTATCTCGATCGGAGATGATAGAAACAGGTACACCGTGTTTAGATACCACTTCCTTAATATACAGACGGGTCAGTTTCTCCAACTTGTCCGTCTCGCGAATCGGAAGGAAGTGTGCGGATTTCGTCAATCGATCAACAATTACCCAGATCGTGTCATGGCCACTTGTTGTCTTGGGTAACTTGGTAATGAAATCCATGGTGATTCGTTCCCATTTCCATTCCGGTATTTCCGGTTGCTGGAGCAAACCGGAAGGTTTCTGGTGCTCAGCCTTGACCTTTGCGCAAGTCAAACATCGCGCAACATAGGCTGCTATATCCCTTTTGAAATTCGGCCACCAATAAAGTTCCTTCAAATCGTGGAACATCTTGTCTGCACCAGGGTGAACCGAATATCTAGAACTGTGAGCTTCGGCCAATACTAGCTCACGCAATCCTCCGTATACTGGAACCCAAATTCTATTCATGAAATACAGTGTCTGGTCCGCTTTTGGTTCCAGTGAATCAACCATCTTTCGTAATCTTTCGCCTTTGACATTCTCGGGCTTAAGGGCGTTAACTTGAGCTTCACGAATTCGTTCAGTCAGATTCGTGTGGATAGTCAAACCCAAAGCTCGAACACGCAACGGCTTAACCCGTTCCTTGCGACTCAAGGCGTCAGCTACGACGTTCGCCTTACCGGGATGGTACTTTATCTCACAATCGTAATCGTTTAATAATTCAACCCATCGCCGTTGTCGCATATTCAAATCCTTCTGATCAAAGATGTGTTGCAAACTCTTGTGATCAGTGAAAATCGTGCACTTGGTTCCGTACAAATAGTGCCTCCATATCTTGAGAGCGAACACCACTGCACCTAATTCCAAATCGTGTGTAGTGTAGTTCTTCTCATGGATTTTCAGTTGCCTGGAAGCATATGCTATTACTTTTTCTCGCTGCATTAATACACAACCCAAACCTTGATGCGAGGCATCGCAGTAAACCACAAAATCTTCCGTACCGTCTGGAAGTGACAGTATCGGAGCGCCACATAACTTGTCTTTTAACAGTTGGAATGCTGCCTCTTGCTTTTCCGTCCACTCGAATTTCTTATCCTTTTGGGTTAGCATGGTTAAAGCTTGTGCTATCTTTGAAAAGTTCTCGATGAACCTTCTGTAATAACCCCCAAGGCCTAGAAATTGTCGTACTTCGGTAGGAGTTCGAGGGGCTTCCCAATTCTTAATTGCCTCGATCTTGGCGGGATCCACGTGTATGCCCTTCTCGTTTACCACGTGGCCTAAAAAGTGAACTTCCCGAATCCAAAAGTCACATTTCGAGAATTTAGCATAGAGCTTCTCTTTGCGTAATACTTCAAGAATTAACCGAAGGTGATTCTCGTGGTCTTCTTTCGTGCGTGAATAGATCAAAATATCGTCAATGAAGACTATGACGAATTTGTCCAGGTATGGCTTACACACGCGGTTCATTAGGTCCATGAAAACCGCTGGTGCGTTGGTCAAGCCGAACGGCATTACCAAAAATTCATAGTGTCCATACCGGGTTCTGAAGGCCGTTTTTGGTACATCTTCTTCTTGTATACGCAACTGGTGATAGCCTGACCTCAAATCGATCTTGGAGTAATAGCTGGAACCTTGGAGCTGATCAAATAAATCGTCGATCCTGGGGAGAGGATAGCGATTCTTGATGGTTAGCTTGTTCAGCTCTCGATAGTCGATGCACATGCGAAATGTGCCATCCTTCTTCTTCACAAATAAGACAGGAGCTCCCCAAGGTGAGAAACTCGGTCTTATAAAACCTTTGTCCAATAATTCTTGTAGCTGGCTGGACAGTTCCTGCATCTCTGATGGAGCTAGGCGGTATGGCGATCGTGCCACAGGAGCTGCTCCGGGAACGAGGTCGATGCGGAACTCGACTTGTCGAGGTGGCGGCAACCCCGGCAAATCTTCTGGAAATACATCCGGAAAATCTCTGGCGACTGGAATGTCTTCCAACTTTCGCTCGTCGGCCTTCTTGTCCACTACGTGTGCCAAGAATGCGACAAGCCCTTTTCTCAGACACTTACGAGCTTTCATGCTTGAAATAATCCTTAGTGGCGTCCCGTGTCTTTCCCTTGAATTGAGAGGGTTTCACCGTTTGCGAGGGGGACTTGAATAACTTTATCGTTGCAAACCACAATGGCACGGTGCGCGGACAACCAATCCATGCCGACAACGATGTCAAAACTTCCCAATACGACTGGCAATAGATCAATCCCAAACTCGTGCCCACAGAGTTCTAACTTACAATCTTTTGCTACCTCTCTCGTTTCAATAGTTTTACCATTAGCCAGTTCTATAGAGTAGGGTGTATCTAGTTTGCTAGTTTTTAATCCAAGTAGTCTTTTAAACTCAATGGATACGAAGCTAAAGTCAGCACCGGTATCAAATAATACAGAGGCATAATGACCATTTAGAGGAAACGTACCAGTGACCACATTGGGGTCTTGCCGTGCATCACCGGCTCCAATCACAAATGCCCGGCCGCGGGCCTGATTGTTGATCTTGGGGCAATCCTTCTTCCAATGATCTAGCGACCCGCATGCAAAGCATGGTCTAGCCCCTCCATTTTTCGGTGCTCCAGATCGGCACTCTTCAGTCTTGTGCCCTGTGCGGTGGCACTTCCCACAAGTTAACCCGTTGTTTCTCCCCTGATTTCCCTGCTTGTTACCGTTACCACGTCCCGTGGCGACATATCCCTTTCCCTTCTTGTTCGAGCTACCCGACGCTCGGTCCCTTTTTCCTTCATCCCTTTTTCTTTTCCCAAACCTCGGCTTGTTACCCTGATCATTAGTCACAACAGCTGAATTTGATCCCTGATTCTTGGCCTCAACACTGCTTGCCTCAGAAATTTTTAATCCTGAAACTTGGCGGATTAGGGTACCCATGCGGATAGCATCTTCAGTGAGGCTTAGTGCCAGATCAATCGCCTCGCGCATGGTCGTGGTCTTGGAAGAGGTGACCATGCTGCGTATCTGTGGTGCTAACCCGAATAAGTAACGTTCCACCTTGTTCTTTTCTGGTGTAACCAGACGAGGTACCAGTCGAGCGAGATCATGAAATCTAGACGTATACCCAGTAACGTCTGCTCCTACCATGGTGAGGTTCCAGAACTCGGTTTCCAATTTCTGTACTTCGCTTGCCGGGCGGTATTCGGCAGTCATAAGTTCCTTCAGTGCCGCCCATGATAGAGAGTATGCAACATCATATCCTAGAGACTGTACTTGGCCATTCCACCAAGTTAGTGCCTGATCTAGAAACAGGTTGGTGGAGTACATGACAGACTGTCGAGGGGTACACCCGCTGATGCGGATAACTGCCTCGGTCTTTTCAAACCATTTGACCAGGCCTATGGAACCCTCAGTGCCGCTGAAGTTTATCGGCTTGCAGTCCAAGAAAGCCTTGAAAGTGCAGCCGCGCTCTCCCGAGGCTGTCCCTGTAATAGTAATGTAGTATGTTATTATGGGATAGGAGTTTTTGAAATATCCTCCCATCACTTTTTCATTTATTCTTAAACCTCTTACCAATGGGGGAGGTCTCTCGTCGCTCGCTCCCTGTCCTGTCATGGGAGTGTTCAGAGCGTGCGGCTTCATGTTCAGTGATGGCGCGAGCTATGCGCTCTGAGATCAGTGTCTCTAGTTCAGCGGGGGTGGTCAATAATCCGTCCGAGCCGCTGTTGCTTCGGGTGGCCGGTGCCATTTTTCTTCAATAATATATATCAAAGGTTAATTCGGCAAACATTTATACAATATCACATAAAGCATAAATAACAACCCAAAATACGAATGCAATAGTCATCACACAACATACAAGCACACCATACAGAATAAATAATAATAACTGTAGAAGTCATAACACAAATTTTACCATAACAAGTCTTTCATTAATTTCAATATAATGATTACACTGATTTGTTCGATACAACAAAATTGAGGATTTCTTCCTCTTACATCATTCATTTGAAATACATCAGAAATATATTGTTATATGCCGGCACAACCCGCTCGGCTAGGCAAAATACAAGTGGGTGTCATAACCCACGTAGTGCTATCATACAACTACTACTACTACTACGGCTATCTTCAAATACTCTTCCATATGTCCCAATGAGTCCCTACTGTGGCGGTGGCGGAGGAAACTGGTACTGTGGCGCATTCATGCTGATCGTCATGCTGATCTCCATGATGCGCTCATACAAAAACTGTCGATGCGCCCAGTGCGCATCACCTGTGATCCCGCATTGCGCATCCATGCGCAATAGCTCCTCTGCGTAATGCGCTAAGGCATCACGGGCGTCAATCATCCTCGCCCACATCAATCTCGTCTGCTGCTCAACCTGATTCACGGTGCGCTGCACCGTGTTGACTAGAGTCTGAAAGTCTTGCTCTAATGTGATGGCCGAGGTCCAGGCGGGTCCAGAGAGGGGTGTCGTCCTGTGAAGGTGGGACGGCCCGGGTATATCAGGGTGAACTGGCGGGAATGGGCCAAAAGGGTCTGGTGCGTGGAAGAACATCGGGGCAAAGCCCTGTGGTACGGGTGTAAAGAGTGGAGGTCTCATGTAAGGATCTCCTGCACCCAAAGGGTACGGTGCAGGTGTCATGCCGGGTAAGGTGGGTATCGGCAGTGTCGTGGCTATGGTGGGTGGTGGCACAGGCTCGGCTAAAGGGGTCAAGAGGGGCTCAGAGATAGTGGCCCACTCTGGGGTGGACACCACTACAGGGGGTGTGGGAGGGCTCGCAGTGGCGAATGCCTCCATGCCTGCCCTATGTAGCTCAGAGCTACGGGCGGGACTACCCTCAAGTACAAGTGCTGCTGGGGCTGGCTCCTCCTGAGGTATGGGCTCGAGTGGTGCTGGTGGGGCTACGGGGTCGGCTGGGGCGTCCTCTAGCATTGGAGCCACTGGCTCCTCCTGATCAGCCGGAATCTCGGGCACCAACATGTGCTCCACCGAACCGACAGACTCGTCGTCGGAGTCATCGGATATCCACCCGTTCCTCCCACGGGCGATCGGCAGGAGTCTCATGCCTGCAGGTACGTGGATGTGGGGTACCGGTGCTGGCTCGTGCTCGGCGTGAGCCTGTCGGCGGAATGGAGACTCTGCCGCATCCGACTGGGCTGGGTTCGGTCGCGACGGACCGGCACAGCCTTCAGGGAAGTCCCTGATGGCTCGGATGGGGTGTACGGCCAAAGGTGCGGCCGGTACAATGGGCAGTGGCGCGTCAATCACGGCAGGTGCCCAGTGGGGGTCCTCGCTGGGGTCTGACTCATCTGAGCTATCGTCGCCTGCTCCGTCGGCGGCGACGCCCATCTCTACGTCCTCATCTCCCGAGGAGAGCACTACCAACTCTGCTGGCTCTGGTGGTGGTGCTGGGATGATCTGCAAGCTACTGTCGTAGCTCGGCGCGATACTTCCTGCGTTCGACATTCCTGGCAAAAGAACCGTACTAATATATATGAATTATTTAAATTAGACAGTTATGGCGTACTTTATAGTAACCTTCCTAACTTCTAATTTCACGTTAAAGCATAACAATACCCTATGGCTGGCTTGGTCGGAATCTCCTCATGCCCAATGCTTCTTGAAAATTACTTTTATTTAACACCTTTATATATTTTCTTTTTGAAAACTTTATTATTTGAACCAAGTCCGGTTATAGTCTAGTTTTTAAAGAAAATACTCTAGTTCGCTATAACCTTGGCTCTGATACCACGTTCTGTCACACCACGACAACGGCGGAAACACGTGGCGCGACGGTCCAAAAGCATAAAGTCAAGGTTATTGCTAAACATAAGTAATTTAAGAAAAGTGGGTCATTTATTAAGGCGTCATTACTTGTTCCAAACATTACACAAAAGTAAATTGTTTTTAAAGTAACATCGAGGTTTCTCAAATATATCCCAAGCTCTGGGAAATAAAGGTGAAACCCCGCAAAATGTACAACGCCGCATTGGGAGATTCTCCGACCCAGCTCGCCTGATCCTTCTTCATCTAGTTACCTGAAAGATATGTTTAAAAGTTTCGTCAATATAAATATATTGGTGAGTTCACAGGTTTTCAGTTTCTAAAACTTGAATACTTGGGAATACCATGTTATGACAATATATAGGAGTTGCAAATTCCTATAAATCTACTTGAGACTATAATCAAACCAAGACGTATATAAATAAAATGCCCCGCTCCAAGTCGTTACTCGGTTTCCCACGACTTAAGTTCAGAATATTTGCACCCCAGGCATAACCTAATGCACAATCGACGCTATCGATTAGGGGTGGGCCTTGTCAGGCACCAATAGTACTATTCGAATATTCCTCCGGTTTCAATCTCCGAATAAATGATTATAGAGGCGAGGACTCAACCCCGAGTGGCGGTCACACCTCAAGTAATAAACCCGTCAAACATTTCCCTAACATATCTTTCCCCCGAAAACGTAAAAATAGTTTAAAATGGGGCCGTGAAACTCACCTGAAACTGCGTCTGGCTCAAAAGGTAGATAGCAAGTGGGTGGTCTCGCACCTACAAACGTCCTAGACGTATAAGTCACTATTCCTATAGTGCATGTGCCTTGGCAAGTTGTACACCCAACTCCCGACCACAAGTTGTTCCAAATCCCGTTTAATTATGCGCGTATCCTAGGTTTTGTTGGCGTTACATTACCCTTTGTACTACAAGTTATATATTATTCTTGTTAATATTTCCATAACTTGTATCTTATTATCATCGACTCAACTTCACTTGACATATAATTATTTTCCCATTTAAATAATTATACTTAAGATCGCATCGCTCGATATAATATATATTTCAACCCTCGACCCGACTCACTTTGCCGCACATTTGTTTTCCCATTTAAACAAATATACTAAGATCTTGTCGTTCGATTGTATATTTTTAACGTCCCATTTCAACTCACCATACCGTCTATTTATTTTCCCATTCAAATAAATATACTAGGATTTCGTTGGTACGGCATACACATATATATATCTTTGTCTTCTCGTCGCGGCTTTCCTTCCCACATATCTACTTTCCCATTAAGTAGATATACTAGAATTTTGCCGAGACGAGCGTACATATATATATAAATGTGTAATTTTTCTCGTTAAGTATATACGTTTGTTTAACGTCTTATTTGTTTATGTCATGTGTTTCTCCCACGAATAATTCTCTTAACACTTAGGAAAGTGTTTATTAGTTTTCACCCAATGTATATATATTTTACTTCTTAAAATATATATTTTTCTTATCTTGCCGCAATGGCATTTTTCTCATGATTTGTCCGTGTACGGTTCGTTAACGCGTCTTAGTTCGATATCTTAACTCGATTAGTTAATTTTTCCAAGTTTTTCCCAACATGTATTTTATAGAAATATTATCCATATTTCTTCCTCTTTTTCACATGTTACTTGGATGGTTTAAAATACTTATGTATTTTTAACCCAACTTGTTAACTTAACTACAAAAATGTTTCCAACACTTTTATATTCCCATTTATATAAAAGTATTCATTTTTGTATAAGTTTCCCAAGTTTGTTTAATATTTTTATAAAATCTCTATTTTATAAAAATCCTTATGTTAAAACCCCTTTATATTTTTATAACTTTCAAAAATTCACTTTTATACAAAATACCCAAGTATTTCTACTAGTATTTACAAAAATCATCCTTAGACTTTATTATTTACATTCTTGACACCAAACTTTCCATACTTGTACTTTTGGACTAATAGTTTCTAAAATATCCATTTTAGTCCTCTAACTTTCAAAGTTACAACTTTAGTCCCTTAACTTCCAAAAGTTGCATTTTTCTACTCTAACTTCCAAAGTTTACATTTTTCACTCAAAATAGTAGACTTTGAAGATCCAACTTTTTATTGGTAAGTTATTTTTGTATCAAAACACTCTTGTTAGTCTTATATTCCTTATGTAAGACTACTTATATGTGTGTTTCATGTATTACCTTAACATAATCAATTTTCATTCACCTAAGTGAGTTAACTTTAATTTTCCATCTTCTTTATTTATGAACTTCCAACATGTTTTACCACATATTATACCTTAGATGATCATAATAAGATGATTTAAAGTTACTTTTAACATATTCAAGTTCATTCCAAAATTTTACCCAAAACATCATCCTACTTAGTTTTAAATGTAAACTTTATATATTTTCAAGATCATAACTCCATCATCATCAAATCCATGATTTATTTTCATATCTTTAATCATCCATTTTACATATGTAAAACCTATTAAAGATTATGTTCAAACCTCTTTTTAAACCCTTCATGTACAACTTGCTACTAAGAACACATACATGAATAATAATAATCAAAAACAAGATTAAGAATGCTTACTACTAGCACAAGGCTAGGGAAGACAAAAACCTTGGATTTGAGAGGGGTTTAGTGTGTTCTTCCACGTGGTTTAGCTCCAAGCTCTTGAAACACACAATAGGGGTTTGGATGATGGATGGTTTTAAGTGATTTGGAGATGTAAAAACTTGAAAGAAATGTGTGTGTGGGAGGTGGAAACTCACGGCCAAAGAATCAAGAGGAAGAAGAGTTGCTTTGCTTTGTTATCCAATCTCTTTAACACATGTTTATATATATTTATCACATGTAATCTTCCAAAGATTTAAGAAATCTTATGAAGGATTGTATGTGTACTTGGGAAATCTTGTGAAGATTATATGTGTATATGTATGTATGCCGTGTATGTATGTGTGTAAGAGTAGGATTGTTGCTTGCAAATCTTCCTAATATCCTTGTAATCTCTTATACTCTTCCATGGATCTTGTGATTATTACCAAAGATTCAAGAGATTTTATGAAGTACAAAAATGATCTTGGATGGATATGGAAAAGGTGGTGGTGGCCGTGGGTTCTTGAAGGGACAAGGGAGGGGTTGTAATCTTTCCAAAATCTTTGATAATTATGCTTAATCTTATACTTGGATTTTATATAAGATCTCCCACCCATGCATGCACATTTAGACTATGATGGCTAGCCTTGTCTTGGATTTACTTGGCCTAAGGGCCGAAAATTTGGCAAGGGGGAGACAAAAAAGCTTGCATGCTTGTACTTGTGTATCTCACACCTTTTCCTAATCCATGCATGCTTAACATTAGGCTTTAGATAATAATCATAACACAAAGCATGGATATAATTTTGTGGCCATAAGGCCGGCCCCCAAGTGGGTTTAAGTGGGGTCCACAACTTCAAATGTTTACCCATTGTTTGTTATGTTTAATCCCCCGTCGTTCGGGTGTCGTTCGGGTATTTTTTTCGGGTTTTAATCACGCGTTATCCGGACATTAAATATACTTTTAATAACCCTTAAATATAGTCTAATTTAAGCGTTGATTGGTTATTTAGGCCTTTGCCGGGTGAAATTATGAGTTATACGCGTATCGGGTGCGGTACGCGCATTTTATTCGTTACCGGGAGATTTGTACAAGACGTTTTCATTTATGGTTTTGGAGTTCCAAAACTCATTATATCTTATGAAAATACCCTTTATTTTATATCCTGGGTGTCCGGGATCCTTTTCGTTTATTTAATTGTTACCGGGTAATTGCCAACGTCCGTACCGGATAGTTATTTCGCACATGATCCAATCATGTTTTACCATTAAACGTATGCATCCCTATGCACTATTTGGAAATTGCTATCTCCTAAGGCTTTGATAATTAAATCACACATAACTGCATTTAATTACGTTAATCATATATTAATTAATTTGTACGGAATTACCTTATTTTTGCCGGTTGTTACAGATTGTAAAATGGGTTTTAAACATAAGATGTTGTAAGTTCCACAAGACTAAAATAGATGTTTAAAAACATAAATATGGGCCGTATGTATTGGCCATTATTTGAAAGTGTTTTGTAATTTTAACATGTTCACATAAACATATGTAAAATAATGATCTAAACATATGTCACACCCTCAAAATCCACTTGCGGAGTTTTACCGCGAGGCGCATGACAAACCAGGATCCAAACCAACGATCACAATAAACAATTCTAAATGAATATAAATGCAATTTCAAAACATAGTTTAAAATCCCCGTTTACAGCGGAAGCTTATTCAGAACAATTATTCAATAATAAACCAATGTTCAATGTTTGTAAATCATGCAACTCTAGCTAGACGCCGTGCAGACGCGTGCGCCCTAGTTCCATTCGTGCTACCTTAGCGACCTGAGAAAACATGTAAAAGTTTACGTCAGCACAAAAATGCTGGTGAGTTTACAGGTTTGTATCCAAGAACCAAGTCCACCTGTCCATACTATAATAAATCGAAAACCAGTATACGCTAGCTAGGCGTACGTTTTGTTACTACCACGATTGGAAAACCATTACTAACGCGAATACCAAAAGTATGCCCGATGTAGTTCCTGTTGTTCCTGTTGTTCCTGTTTGAGACAATATGCACCCGCCGACCCTCCAAGTCGACGAGCGGGGTTGGTCACTCCCAATAGCGCTATTCACATTTCCCCGTTGTGCAAACCCGCACATTCATGGTTCCCCCCGGGACTTCCAAAGATCGTGTAGTACACAATAGAAACCCATAGTATGACAGTAGTTACCAAATAATCGTTTTAACACATGTTTTCTCCCCCGAAAGTATAAAACCAGTTTAAAAGAGGGGCCGTAAACTCACCTTAAGTTGCGTTACTCCTTAACCCGAGTAAACCCAGCTGCTATGCTAGTCCCGTAAGCGGCGACCTAACATACGACAGTTACAAGTACTTAGACTAATAACCCGCAGGTTAATTAGTCCCTAGATGTCCAGACCATAACCAAGTTCGTTTGAAAACACCGTGACTGTTTAGCTGACCCAAAGTACAAGACTCGACATCCCATTGGTGACCCGAGACTCCCCGTGTTATGTTTACGCTCCAAAACATACAATAACGCAAGTACACTTAACATACGTTAACGCACAACAAGTTATAGCACATAGTTCACGTATCACCGGAATACATCCAAATATATGTTACCAAGTTATTAGACATGTTACGGGGTTCCTAGCATGTTACTACATGTTAAATCGGGTCTCGGAATGCTAATTTACACTTACAGCAGCAGTACACGCGATTAGGAAAAGTCAACTAGCAATTAGGTTGGTCAACTAGCAATTAGAAATCCTACTCGCCTCTATTATAGGCGATTAGGAGCTACTCCCCTGAACTTACTAGCAATTAGGGCTATTCCCCTGAACTTATAGGCAATTAGGGCTATTCCCCTGAACTTATAGGCAATTAGGGCTATTCCCCTGAACTTATAGGCAATTAGGGCTAATCACCTGATCTTACACAAGAGTAGACCTCTACTCGCCTATAATATGGGCGATTAGCACCCTACTCGCCTATAACATAGGCGATTAGGAATGCTACTCGCCTGTAACCTTGCTGTTCCGGTTTTTCGCGCGTTTAACGCTCCAAATCAGATCCAGAACGTGTGTAACCACCCAATATCATCCCAAACACTATCCTAAACATGTTTAACCCAAAATCCTTCGTTCAACCTCGTATAATCAGTCCTGCATGCAACCAAGTAATCCAAACACCAATTCACATAGCATGCAACATCATACTAACACGTGTAATCATAACCCTACTATCCAATTACTGAGATTCCTATTATCATAATATCAATATCAATACTGATCTATCATAATAACATATCAAATCATCATCATGAATCATAAAAACCCTAACTTTCTAATCATACACACTCATAATGCATGCATATTAGTTATAATCCGATTAACAACCCTTATTGACGATTTTCAGAAAGCTTTTTCGTTTAAGAACAGGTCTGGACCATTAGGGATTGATTAAAAACGTTTATAAAGAGTTATGGATGAAAATCAAACCTTAGGATTATGAAAATATGATGATTCAAGCTTGAAACCTTGAGTTTTGATCAAAAATCGCCTTCCAGAGGTTGTTTATGTGTTGGGGCGGGTTATGGGACGACTAGGGTTGGTATAATGGAGTTTAGGAGGTTAAGTATGGTATTTATAGTCGTTTTTAGTCGTCCAGCCCGTTACTAGCGAGTATGCAGCAGTTTCAGGCGATTAGGGCTTGTAATCGCCTGAATGTTCATGTGATTGGGCCTACTCGCCCTTAACTACACACGAGTAGGACCCTAATCGCCCCTAGGGTTCCCTACTCGCCTCCCCTATAGGTGATTAGGCCTCCTACTCGCCTATAGGGGTTGGTTTGGTGCGTTTTGCGCGTTAAACCCCGTTTTAACATATGTTAATGCATATTCATGTACCGACAAGTCACATAATGATTGTAAACACATAACACAAGTAAATACACATATTTACACTCGTTCACCAATTCCCGGGACTCGAGACTCGTACGTTCCGTATGCCCTGACGATCCTACAAATCGTCACCGTTTGTACACTTGGTTAAGGACTGACATCTAACGAACCTCTAGACCAACATCCAATGATCTTCTAGACTAACCAATAGTTCCCGAACCATAACCCGACTTAACTAACCCAGTTAAGTACAATATACGCGTGACTCGCTAAGGTAGACTTTCATCTAGACAACGTTGTTAACCAGAATTTGCCGGGTGTCACATCATCCCCACGTTAAAAGAATTTTCGTCCCGAAAATTGCACAAGCACCAAAAGAACAACAGAAATAACGAAGGAACAAACAAAAAGATAGAAACCAAAAGAGAGATTTACCCGAGTTGTCACATCATCCCCACGTTAAAAGGAATCTCGACCCGAGATTCATTCAGCTGCCGAAGAGACATGTCTCGACTCGAATGCTTCCTTAGGAAAAAGATGAGGATACTTAGCCTTCATCTGATCCTCCCGTTCCCATGTATATTCCGGTCCCCGGTCCGAGTTCCACCGAACCTTAACGATACGAATCTTGCTGTGACGCAGGCTACGAATCTTGTAATCAAGGATCTCTACAGGTTCTTCCACAATCCGAAGACGATCATCAACCTTGATCTCTTCTAGTGGAACGATGAGAGACTCGTCAGCCAGACACTTCTTCAAGTTTGACACGTGAAAGACGTTATGTACGTTACCGAGCTCCGTCGGTAGATCAAGTCGATATGCCACCGGTCCAATCCGTTCCAGGATCGTAAATGGGCCGACATATCGCGGATTGAGTTTGCCACGCTTCCCAAAGCGTATGACGCCCTTCCACGGTGAGACTTTTAGAAGTACCTTGTCATTGACTTGGAATTCCAGTGGTTTGCGACGCTGATCAGCATAACTCTTTTGCCGGTCCCGTGCCGCCGCCAACCGATTTCGAATCTGTACGATCTTTTCCGAAGTTTCGTACACTAGTTCAGGCCCAGTGAGTTGACTCTCACCCACTTCAGCCCAACAAAGAGGAGAACGGCATTTCCGTCCGTACAGTGCTTCGAACGGAGCAGCCTTTATGCTCGTGTGATAACTGTTATTATACAAGAATTCTACTAACGGCAGATGAGCTTCCCAACCCTTGCCAAAATCGATCACACACGCCCGCAGCATGTCTTCTAAAGTTTGAATCGTACGCTCACTCTGACCGTCAGTCTGTGGATGGTAAGCCGTACTCATGTCTAGTTGGGTACCCAAAGCCTTGTGCAAAGACTTCCAGAAGTGAGAAGTAAAATGGGAGTCACGATCCGAAATAATAGAAACTGGTACCCCGTGCTTAGAAACAACTTCTTTCAAGTAAAGACGAGCCAAACGATCCATGGTGTCGGTCTCCTTAATAGCAAGAAAATGAGCTGATTTCGTCAACCGATCGACAATCACCCATATCTTGTCGTTCCCGCTTGGTGATTTAGGAAGTTGTGTGACAAAATCCATAGTAATCCGTTCCCATTTCCATTCCGGAATTTCAGGTTGTTGCAAGAGACCCGACGGTTTCTGGTATTCCACCTTGACCTTAGCACAGGTCAAGCATTTGCTCACGTATGAGGCTATGTCTGACCTCATGTTTGGCCACCAATAAAGCACCTTCAGATCTTGGTACATCTTATCCGAACCAGGATGAATAGAATACCGGGACTTATGAGCCT
Organism: Ambrosia x helenae; assembly: GCA_030844895.1. NCBI lineage: Eukaryota > Viridiplantae > Streptophyta > Magnoliopsida > Asterales > Asteraceae > Ambrosia > Ambrosia x helenae. The sequence goes on from CM061225.1 coordinate 86,064,898, forward strand.
CATCAAGGACAAGCTCCCGTAGTCCCCCGAACAAAGGAACCCATATACGTTCTGCGAAATAGTGCAGGCCATCAGACCTTCGCTCTAGGTGCTTGTCGGCACCGTGCATAGTTTCAGCTTTAAGGTTTTCCTCCTTCAAAGCTTCTAATTGGGCAGAACGGAGTTGATCAGGTAACGATGAATGAATAGTGAGCTGCAACGCCCGAACACGACGAGGTTTAGTAGATTCCTTCCTGCTTAAGGCGTCTGCTACAACATTCGCCTTGCCAGGATGGTACTTAATAGCACAATCATAGTCGTTCAAAAGTTCGATCCAGCGACGCTGCCGTATGTTCAAGTGTTGTTGGTCGAAAATGTGTTGGAGACTCTTGTGATCGGTGTAGATGGTGCATTTGGTACCGTACAAGTAATGTCTCCAAATTTTCAACGCGAATACCACGGCACCCAACTCCAAGTCATGAGTTGTGTAGTTCTTCTCATGCACTTTGAGTTGACGAGAAGCATACGCAATCACTTTCTCGCGTTGCATCAACACGCAACCGAGTCCATGAATGGAAGCATCACAGTAAACAACAAAATCATCAGGACCCTCAGGTAAAGACAAAATAGGAGCAGAACACAGTTTAGACTTCAGTTCTTCAAACGCTGACTCTTGTGGTTCACCCCAGTCGAACTTCCTATCCTTCTGAGTGAGAATGGTGAGGGGTTGAGCAATCTTCGAGAACCCCTGAATGAAACGACGATAATAGCCCGCAAGGCCTAGGAATTGTCGCACCTCAGTTGGCGTCTTTGGTGCTCCCCAGTCCTTGATTGCTTCGATTTTAGCTGGATCGACATGAATCCCTAGTTCATTAACCACATGTCCTAGGAATTGAACTTCGCGTAACCAAAAGTCACACTTTGAGAACTTGGCGTAAAGTTGTTCCCGTCGCAAGAGTTCCAAAACTAACCGCAGATGTTCCCCGTGTTCGGTCTCGTTCTTGGAGTAGATCAGAATGTCATCAATAAATACAATGACGAATTTGTCCAAATATGGTTTACAGACGCGGTTCATCAAGTCCATGAAAACCGCCGGTGCGTTCGTGAGACCGAAAGGCATGACCAAGAATTCGAAATGGCCATAACGTGTTCGAAAAGCAGTCTTTGCAACGTCAGCCTCCCTGACGCGCAGCTGGTGATAACCGGACCTCAAATCGATCTTGGAATAATAACTAGAACCCTGAAGCTGGTCGAATAGATCATCAATACGTGGAAGAGGATAACGGTTCTTGACGGTCAATTTGTTCAGTTCTCTGTAGTCTACGCACAATCGGAAACTCCCATCCTTCTTCTTAACAAATAAAATCGGGGCTCCCCAAGGGGAAGAACTTGGCCGGATGAAACCCTTGTCCAAGAGTTCCTGTAACTGACTAGACAATTCCTGCATCTCGGGAGGTGCAAGACGGTAGGGGGCCCGAGCAATAGGAGCAGCCCCTGGTACAAGATCAATACCGAACTCGACTTGACGATGAGGAGGAAGACCAGATAAATCATCGGGAAAAACATCAGAAAACTCGCGTACCACCGGAATGTCGTCAATCTTCTTCTCATCACTAGTGGAAACAGATAAAAGCGCCAAAACGGCTGGATAACCCTTTCGAAGACACTTAAGGGCTTTCATGCTAGAGATGATGTTTAGCGGAACACCACCCTTGATACCGTACACAGAAAGGAATTCTCCATCAGGGAGAGGAATCCGAATAACCTTATCGTAACAGACAATCTCCGCGCGATACAAAGATAACCAATCCATTCCTACCACAATGTCAAAACTACCCAAAGGTACCGGCATAAGGTCGATGGGGAACGATATACCCGACAACTCTAATTGACACTCCCGAAGGATACTAGTAGCTTCAATCGTTTTACCGTCAGCCAACTCAATAACATACTTGGTCTCTAATGGTACGGGTACTACTTCTAGCAGTCGACTAACATCCATGGATACAAAACTCTTGTCGGCACCAGAATCAAATAACACGCTAACAGAATGATTATTGAGAAGAAACGTACCGGTGACTGTGTCAGGGTCCTGCCTAGCCTCAGCGGCTCCAATGACGAAGGCACGTGCATTTCTGCCGCCGCCCCCGTTGTTCCCATTCCCGTTGTTCCCACCCTGCTTCAGTTTTGGGAAATCCTTCTTGTAATGCCCAGTGTCACCACAGTTGTAGCATCCCTGTTTCCCTGTAGTCCCCTGAGTAGTCGGAGCTGAGCTGTTAGTCGGAGCCTGAGTCGATGGAAGTGTAGCCCGACAATCCTTAGCATAGTGCCCAGTTCGCTGGCAGCGGTGACAACGGTTACTATCGCAGTTCCCTTGATGATGGCGTCCACACTTGTTGCATTTGGGCAGTTTTCCCGCATAACCACCCTGTTTGTTACCCGAAGAAGATGAACCCCCATTATCAAACCTTTTTCCCTGCTGTGCAGACCCAGATCCTTTCCCGTCATTTTCCCACTTGCGCTTGTTGTTCTCTGGGGCCTTAACTGTTGAACCCTTCGCAGGCAAAATCCCCTCATTCACTTTTAAGTTGGTCATCCTATGGGCCGATCGAACTACCTCTGCATACGTAGGATGATTTCCAGCAGCCACTAACCCTGCAATTTTCGGTACTAACCCTGATACATAGTGTTCAATCTTATGATACTCTGGCACGTGCAGATCGGGACACAGCACTGCCAACTCATTCCTCCTCACAGTATACTTCTCAATTTCCGACCCAGTCATCTTGAGGTTCCACACCTCATGCTCCAGCTTCTGTACCTCTTCTCTCGGGCAATACTCCCGCTTCAGCAACTGCACAAAGTTCTCCCATGGCATAGCATATGCCTCCCCAATACCCATGTTCTGGGTGATGCCATTCCACCAAGTCAATGCCACGTCCTGAAACAACGCAGCAGAATACTTTACCCGATCTTCTGGGAGACAGTTACACATCAGAAATACCGACTCCACTTTCTCCAACCACCTAAGCAAACTAACCGCACCCTCAGTGCCAGAGAATTCCTGGGGCTTGCAGTCCCGGAACATCTTGTAGGTGCACATGGGTGGGGGTGGGTCAACAGGACCACCTGTAATGAAACGTATGAGAAACCATGGATAACGTAAACAAGGTTCACCAATGAGGCAAAGAAAACGGATAAAACAACTTACCACCACCGTTGTGCCCTAACTGAAAGGCAGCTTGGAGCAAGTTGTTCAGATCAGCCTGTGATAGGTTAATACCTCCACCACGACCACCAGCACCACCGCGACCACCACCACGTCCACCATTGCGACCACCTCCACGTCCTCCACGCACTCCAGACATGATTCTGGCAGAAAGAACGAGAAAATTTAGTTTCGCAGTTAAAGATAACCACTAATGTTCACAAGATCAAAGCTAGATCCAATCCAGGACTATCCCCTCAAACCCAGAGCTCACTAGTGCTTCCATGCATTTCGGTTTATGATTTTGTGTGCACCCAAAATGATAAACCGCTCTACATGGTCCTCCCAGTGTTCTCCTAGTTCAAAGTTCAAATCACCAAACATAGACTCTTAGCTACACACCGTAATACTACGGTAGTTTATGACAAGTGTTTCTGTTGGAGTGCGAAAGGGAGATGTCCGAGCCTTGGACAAATCTCAAGAGCATACGAGTTACCCCAATAGACCACACTGCCTAGAAAACAAGTAACCCAACCTAAGATAGAACGGATGATGTAACGTAGAAAGACCAATGATTTAGAGACACCCCGACAAGACCATACGTATACCACTATAACGTTTAGTACCATGTGATCGTCTAGTGTGTGCGACTCGGCTATAGACTAGACTCTACATGCAGTCCTAGTTCACTATAACCATTGGCTCTGATACCAATCTGTCACACCCTCAAAATCCACTTGCGGAGTTTTACCGCGAGGCGCATGACAAACCAGGATCCAAACCAACGATCACAATAAACAATTCTAAATGAATATAAATGCAATTTCAAAACATAGTTTAAAATCCCCGTTTACAGCGGAAGCTTATTCAGAACAATTATTCAATAATAAACCAATGTTCAATGTTTGTAAATCATGCAACTCTAGCTAGACGCCGTGCAGACGCGTGCGCCCTAGTTCCATTCGTGCTACCTTAGCGACCTGAGAAAACATGTAAAAGTTTACGTCAGCACAAAAATGCTGGTGAGTTTACAGGTTTGTATCCAAGAACCAAGTCCACCTGTCCATACTATAATAAATCGAAAACCAGTATACGCTAGCTAGGCGTACGTTTTGTTACTACCACGATTGGAAAACCATTACTAACGCGAATACCAAAAGTATGCCCGATGTAGTTCCTGTTGTTCCTGTTGTTCCTGTTTGAGACAATATGCACCCGCCGACCCTCCAAGTCGACGAGCGGGGTTGGTCACTCCCAATAGCGCTATTCACATTTCCCCGTTGTGCAAACCCGCACATTCATGGTTCCCCCCGGGACTTCCAAAGATCGTGTAGTACACAATAGAAACCCATAGTATGACAGTAGTTACCAAATAATCGTTTTAACACATGTTTTCTCCCCCGAAAGTATAAAACCAGTTTAAAAGAGGGGCCGTAAACTCACCTTAAGTTGCGTTACTCCTTAACCCGAGTAAACCCAGCTGCTATGCTAGTCCCGTAAGCGGCGACCTAACATACGACAGTTACAAGTACTTAGACTAATAACCCGCAGGTTAATTAGTCCCTAGATGTCCAGACCATAACCAAGTTCGTTTGAAAACACCGTGACTGTTTAGCTGACCCAAAGTACAAGACTCGACATCCCATTGGTGACCCGAGACTCCCCGTGTTATGTTTACGCTCCAAAACATACAATAACGCAAGTACACTTAACATACGTTAACGCACAACAAGTTATAGCACATAGTTCACGTATCACCGGAATACATCCAAATATATGTTACCAAGTTATTAGACATGTTACGGGGTTCCTAGCATGTTACTACATGTTAAATCGGGTCTCGGAATGCTAATTTACACTTACAGCAGCAGTACACGCGATTAGGAAAAGTCAACTAGCAATTAGGTTGGTCAACTAGCAATTAGAAATCCTACTCGCCTCTATTATAGGCGATTAGGAGCTACTCCCTGAACTTACTAGCAATTAGGGCTATTCCCCTGAACTTATAGGCAATTAGGGCTATTCCCCTGAACTTATAGGCAATTAGGGCTATTCCCCTGAACTTATAGGCAATTAGGGCTAATCACCTGATCTTACACAAGAGTAGACCTCTACTCGCCTATAATATGGGCGATTAGCACCCTACTCGCCTATAACATAGGCGATTAGGAATGCTACTCGCCTGTAACCTTGCTGTTCCGGTTTTTCGCGCGTTTAACGCTCCAAATCAGATCCAGAACGTGTGTAACCACCCAATATCATCCCAAACACTATCCTAAACATGTTTAACCCAAAATCCTTCATTCAACCTCGTATAATCAGTCCTGCATGCAACCAAGTAATCCAAACACCAATTCACATAGCATGCAACATCATACTAACACGTGTAATCATAACCCTACTATCCAATTACTGAGATTCCTATTATCATAATATCAATATCAATACTGATCTATCATAATAACATATCAAATCATCATCATGAATCATAAAAACCCTAACTTTCTAATCATACACACTCATAATGCATGCATATTAGTTATAATCCGATTAACAACCCTTATTGACGATTTTCAGAAAGCTTTTTCGTTTAAGAACAGGTCTGGACCATTAGGGATTGATTAAAAACGTTTATAAAGAGTTATGGATGAAAATCAAACCTTAGGATTATGAAAATATGATGATTCAAGCTTGAAACCTTGAGTTTTGATCAAAAATCGCCTTCCAGAGGTTGTTTATGTGTTGGGGCGGGTTATGGGACGACTAGGGTTGGTATAATGGAGTTTAGGAGGTTAAGTATGGTATTTATAGTCGTTTTTAGTCGTCCAGCCCGTTACTAGCGAGTATGCAGCAGTTTCAGGCGATTAGGGCTTGTAATCGCCTGAATGTTCATGTGATTGGGCCTACTCGCCCTTAACTACACACGAGTAGGACCCTAATCGCCCCTAGGGTTCCCTACTCGCCTCCCCTATAGGTGATTAGGCCTCCTACTCGCCTATAGGGGTTGGTTTGGTGCGTTTTGCGCGTTAAACCCCGTTTTTAACATATGTTAATGCATATTCATGTACCGACAAGTCACATAATGATTGTAAACACATAACACAAGTAAATACACATATTTACACTCGTTCACCAATTCCCGGGACTCGAGACTCGTACGTTCCGTATGCCCTGACGATCCTACAAATCGTCACCGTTTGTACACTTGGTTAAGGACTGACATCTAACGAACCTCTAGACCAACATCCAATGATCTTCTAGACTAACCAATAGTTCCCGAACCATAACCCGACTTAACTAACCCAGTTAAGTACAATATACGCGTGACTCGCTAAGGTAGACTTTCATCTAGACAACGTTGTTAACCAGAATTTGCCGGGTGTCACAACATATCTTGTTAACATGACTTGGGTACACTTAAAAATGGTTTATATCTTCTTAAAACGACTATCCAAAACATAATATTATGATGGTTCTATAAAATGTTGAAAGATATAAAAGTCCCATGTTCAAAGTTACTAACTTTGAAACATCGAAAGTGGACATTTTGGACTAAAACTATGAAATACACTTAATATTATTATAGACTATTAAAAGTGTTGAAACACTAAAACAAACCATGATGAAAAGATTACAAAACTAAGTTACTAGTTTAGTAAGAAGTTGTCATTCTTGAAAGAATAAGGATAAAATGTAACTTTTAAAAGCTAAGGATGTTATTAGGTAACTTTAAAAGTTAGAGGGTGCAAAATGTTATTTTGAAAACTTGTGGCTAAAATGTGACTTTTGAAAAAGTTGAGTGTTGAAAATGGAAAGTTGTAACTTTCCAAGGTTGTTAATGAAAGTGTTTTCAAACTTACAAATGTATTTTTGTGAGTATTCATATTTACAAACCTATGTCCTGGTCAACTTTTTGAGTATTTGTCGTCTCTACAAGAAGTGGTCATGTATTATTACCAATTGAAAATAGGAAAATAGTAAGTAGTTTAATCGTATTAAATATTTAGCTGAAGCGGGAACTGCATGTCAAATGAACTAATTGTAAGGATGCTTTTTGTGATTATCGACCTCGGATGTGTATCTTACTAATGAAATGAGGTTTTCTATTGTAAAGATTCTTATAGCTATCCTTTACGTTACCTTGGTAATCTACACCGGAGGAGATAATTGTTGAGCAATTCTCACCTAAGCAAAAATCATTTGAGTTGAAGGTACATGTTAGGTTAATTTTATTTTCTTCATAAGTACCGTGTGTGCAGTTTGTTTCATTGAACTCAACCTAATTAATTCGTAGTTTGTTTTACTAGGTTTAAGTTGATGTAATTTGCTTAGTTCAACTTGCATTTGTGATATTTACCTTTCCTATGGTGTATTAGTGTGTTTTCTCATTGCTTGAGTACTACTTTCCTAATTTGACAAACAAGTAGCTGCCTACCAAAAGCCAAAAGTAGTAGAAGGCGTTAGCAAGGATGGGTTGGGCTTGGCTTGGCTTGGCTTGGCTTGAAACACAACTACATACAAGGTGCATTAACAATGAAAATTGGTGATAAAAAGTCAAATCTATACCTTTTGTAAAGAAATTATTAATGTTTTACTTGATTAAGGAGGCTAATATGTAAACGAAACGATATATGCAACGTTTAGTAATACACAGAGCAACAGCTCAGAGCTCCTCACACTTTATAGAGCCAAGATAACAGTGCTCTATTTTTTTCAAAGAACTGTTCTACAGACAATAATGCCTTTTATCTTCTCCAAACCCACCATCATTGCTATTGATTTTAGTATTTGTCATTGATTAAAAAAACATTCAGTTTAGGTTGATCTTAGGTTTTGCACCTACTTGCATCATATTTTTTTTCTTTGTATTTGCAGGTGGCTTCTAGGTTTTATTTAATAAGAATCAACAGTATGCATACTTGAATTCAAAGTAGCACTTTATACATGTTTTTGTATTTAGTTTAAAGCCACTTTTGTAGTAAATCACCGTAAGGTCTAACAATACTTTTGTAATAAACCCACTTTTAGTGTATAATGGTAGATTCATATTTTGTACATTGCATAAGCTATTGTATACATTTTTTTTTTTTGTATTCAATGTGAGTACCACAGCAACGCGCGGGTAGATTACTAGTTTTATTTATTTGATAGGTAATGATTTTAATTTGCAGAATTTAATGGGTTATTTTTCTACTTTAAAGATGATGTGGATGCATAACAAAAAAAAAATAATAAGTTGGATTGCTAGATCAGGCAACTGCATAATTTTTGGATATAAATATTAGGATTTGAGTTTTTGATGATTAGATTTAGTGATGTGGGTTGTTTGTTAAATTGTGTGTGTGTTTGTTTTGTTTGTTTTTTTTTTTTTTTTATGCTTTTAGTTTGCAGAATTTGATGGAAAATGCATAAAAAATGAGTTATTTTTAACAGAGTGTAAAGTTGCAAAATTAGCCTGCCTTTGCGAGTCCATTAAACCAAACATGCAGAGTCAAACGAGCCTAGGCCATTGAAGAAGAGGGTCATGGTGGAAAGAGGCAGAAACAGGTTTAGAACACAACTATATGTATGTTTATACAAATTAAGTGATTTTGATGTTTATGTTAGTAATAATTCTCGTCTTGAAATTAAACCATCACGAACATTAACCTTCATCTTATTAATTTAATTGTTGTCTCAGGTAGGGGGAGGAGTAGATACTAACACGGATGCGGATATTAATGTCATTCGTGAAGAGTGGTCTAGTTATGCCGCAACCTTCATTTTCAAGTTATCCGTACGTTTAGTCTAGACTAATGTAATGTATTGACACAATATTTTTGTAACTAGTGGTAGGATTCGACAAATGCTAATTGTAATTTTTTTGTGGTATATATAATATATGCAATTTTATTTTGAAATTTATTGATTTTGTTATTATAAATATAAATCCAGATTTATTAGTTATTTTGCAGAATTTTTTTTAGGTAAAAAAAAAAAACATGACACGCAAAATTAGTGTCATAAAGGTGTGTCGTAAATGCATGTCATGAAAGAGTGTCATTAAAGAGTGTGTCATAAATGCGTGTCAAAAAAGCGTGTCGTAAAGGAGTGTCATAAACGCGTGTCATTAAAAGATGACACGCGCCTGCATGTCATAAACCTTTCTTGACATGTTCTTCCTTGACACTTTTCTGTGTGTCATAAACACCCTTTTATGACGCGCAATGCGCGTCAAGAAAGGGTATTTTTCTAGTAGTGACAAAAATGTATTTTTGTATAAATGTATTTTTATAAAATAGGATTTTATAAAAATGTAAACTACCAAACATGTTGGAAAATATAAAAACAAAGGTTTTTATAATAAATTTGTAATTTAAAAGACTTGGAGAAATTGTGTAAAAACGAACACTTTTATATCAATGGGAATGTAAAAGTGTTGGAGCGTTTTTGTGCTGCAATCGAGTCTTGGTTTAAAAATATAAAAGTTATTTTATGAATTCCCGAGTAAGAATATGTAGAAATCAAAAGATGACTAATTTCAAGTAAAATATATTGATGGGAATTTAGGAAAAATGACTAAATATATATTTGGATGTAAGAAAAATGATATTATGACGACAAGTAATTATTCCTACAAAATGTTTGTGTGAACAATTTGTATCATTTGGGAAGCGAGAATATATAAATACAAATAATTGAATGTTGACGTATTTATATTACAACATGTTAACGGATAGAATGTGAAATGGACGGATAAATATATATTGTATAATTTCCTATAAGATACGTGTATATGTTATCAAGTAAAATGTGGACATGAACATTCATATATTTTGGAACTAAAATATATAAGGTTACTTATGGATGAAAAATGTGTAACACTTTCCTAAGTGTTGAAAAATATTTGTGAGAGAATTAACGTTAAATAATCTATAACGATTACACGTTTAAAACTAAGTTAAGTATGCAAACTTAACAAAGTAAAATATGTTGTCGAATCGGCAAGATCCTAATATATTTATTTTATGAGAAAATTAATGTATGGTAAAGTGGGTTTAGTCGAGTGTTGTAGATGAAATATCGATCGACAAGATCCTAGTATAATTATTTAATAGGAAAAAATTATACGGTAAAGTGAATCGAGTCGAGGATAATATATCGTGAGTTAATTAATACGGAAATACAAGTGTAACTTGTTACAAGGGTAATCTATCACCAACAATCCTAGGACATATATTTAATTAAACGGGGAATTGTGTCTAATAGCGGGTTGGGAGTTGGGTGTACAACTTGCCGGATAACACGCGCTATAGACTTAGTGACTTATACGCACTAGGACATTCGTAGGTGCCTGACCTCGGACTTGCTATTCTCTGCTATGTGATTGCACGCTATACTTCATGTGAGTTTCATGACCCTTTTTTACTGTTTTGTTTTGGGAGAAATATATGTTTGTCAAATGTTCATACATGTCAAAACGTTTTTAAATGTTAAAATGTGATAAGTGGCATGATGAGTACATAGGTTTGTTGTTTGTACACCCCTCGGGGTGAGTCCTCGCTACAGTTACCATTTACTCGTGTGTTGTGTGTGTGTTGAAATCGAGAACCGAAAAATATTTGGATAGTACTATTGGTGCCTGACAAGGCCCACCCCTAATCGATAGCGTCGATTATGCAACTGTGTATGCCATGGGTACACGTATTCTGAACTAAGTTGTATTTTCCGAGGAACAACTTCTGTTCGCGGGGCATTATTAGTCTTGGTTTGGTTATGGGCTCAAGGGATGCTCGTCGTCGTAGTTTTGTAGGAGCTAGCTACTCCTAAAAAGGCCACCACTTGTGTTTGTTCTGTACATGCTGTTAAAATGATGTTGCTATGGAACTAAAACCTGTAAACTCACCAATATTTTATATATTGACGTCTTTTTTTTTTATCATGTCTTTCAGGTAACTAAGTGCTGAATGGATATGAGGCTAGTGCGGTAGAATATGGGATGTTGGATACTTGTCAGGGTTTCATCAATATTTTCCATGGGATTAGGACTTGGATGGAAAAACCCCATGTATGAACTTCTTGTTTGTTGTTTTGTGAAATATTATAACAAGGTACTTATTTTCGACATCTTAATAAAATAATTTTTTCTAATTAAATATGGTTTGCGTTAATCTTGACTTTGATATGTTTTCGAGCGTTGCGTTATGTATTTCCGCCATCGACGTGGTATGACAACACATCCCAATGCAACAAGCTAGCGGGAGTCATAAACTCGTTAACTTGATAAAGCAACCCTGCTAGCTATATTTCAGAAAGTCTGGTTAGAAAGATATTTTTTTTGGTTAATTATATGCTGAATTGTCTTTTGATATTAGAAAGGAAGGGAACTGAAAATGTCAAAGGGGTAATTTAGATTAGAAGATGGAGGAGCGGAGATCTTGGATGGATAGAAGAATGAATGGGGTCATTTGTTATCTTTATATACCAAGTTAATATGTCGATCAAATGTAAAAATATCTCTTCCCCAACCATTTGATATTCCATTTGACTAACTTGACACAAGCAGTTCATCTATTTGCTAATAAGAAAATGCGAAAATGTATCCAACTTAAAGATTGTTTTTAGAAAAATAGAGAAATTAAGCCAAAAATAATCAAGTGATACACAATTTCAGTCTTATGCCAATAGTGATACGTACTCAATGTCTTTTAAAATTAACCACAGCATATAAATAATCATTTAGTCGGACTAAAACCCTACTTTAAAGTAACTTGCACTATCTTTGTGTTTGATATATATACTTTCTTTTTCTTATTAGCAATAGAAAAATATATAGAGTTTCAAGATGGTAAAAGAAATGATGCAAGAAATGACCTTTTTCTTATTAATATTTGAAATTGTAATATAAATCTATGTTATCTTATTAAGGAGGAGACATGTTTATAATAGTAATTATATACAAATTTTAAGAAGGCATCCCAAGAGCCTTAGGTGCTGTTTGTTTTTTCTGCAGGAAAAGGTCTGCAGTCTGCGGACCACATCTGCAGACATCTGCAGGAGAAGAGGTGGACCAAAGGTCTGCAGTCTACAAGAAGAAGATTGTTTGTTTGTTAACGTCTGCGGACTGCTGAAATAAACTTAAATTTAAATAAACTGAGTTTTTAAGCAGTCTGGTGGTAGACGGTGGTGGTGGTGGGTAGACCGTGGTGGTGGTGGTGGGTGGTGGTGGTGGTGGGTGGTGGTGGACGGTGGTGGGTGGTGGGTGGTAGTAGTGGTGGTGGGTGGACGGTGGTAAGTGGTGGTGGTGGTGAACCGTGGTGGGTGGTGGTGGACCGTGGTGGGTGGTGGTGGTGGTGGGTGGTGGGTGATGGTGGTGGTGGGTGGTGGTAGTGGTGGTGGGTGGTGGTGGTGGACCGTGGTGGTGATGGACGGTGGTGGTGAACGGTGGTGGTGGACGATGCTAGGTGGTGGTGGTAGTGGGTGGTGGTGGATGGTGGTGGGTGGTGGTGGATGGTGGTGGGTGGTGGTAGTGGTGGTGGGTGGACGGTGGTGGTGATGGACGGTGGTGATGGACGGTGGTGGACGGTGGTGGGTGGTGGTGGTGGACCGTGGTGGTGATGGACGGTGGTGGTGGTGAACGGTGGTGGTGGTGGTGGGTGGGTGACGGTGGTGGTGGTGGTGGTGGTGGTGGTGGTGGGTGAGGAGAAGAGAAGAGGAGAAGACCTTTGAAGACCTTAGAAGACTTTGGTCCAAGTCTACACCAAGAAGAGGTCAGGAAGAGCTTTTGGAGTGAAATGTCTTCCGAAAAACAAACAGTCTGGCCGTCCCAAACGTCTGCCCGCGTCTACGCGGCGCAGACAAAAGAGGTCAGAAGTGATTCGGGGAGAAAAACAAACACCACCTTAGTGTAATCTCCAAAAAAATTTCTCATTTCTTCCATTTATACCCTTGTGTACTATCTTTGATAGCAATTGTACAAAAGACTAATGCAGCTAATGCATCCCATCTTATTATTTTTTGTAACATCTTCTTTAAGTGCTCTTGAAAGCAGTATAATCCCCCTTTTGCAACTAATGGCGGTTCAGTAGTTGGGCACTCCAAGCATTTTCTCTTATTTAATACTCCCTCTGCACCCCTCCCACTAATTATATATAACAGTACATAGAATGGATAAAAGGACCATGCTATATTGCTATTTACAGTTCTGCCATGTTCTTATACAATAGAGTTGAACAGTTTGGTTTCCAGGTTCCCTTGACTTTACCTCTCGATCGTTCCGCAGTTTGATTAAAGTAGAAAGAGAAAGAGACATTTGCCATAAGGGAGTAGCTAGCCACCGCATCTGGTGGCGACACGTCTGAGCCACAGTGGAGCAGTGGCGGCGATACTTGGTGTGTGAACTACCTCAACGAGATGTTTTTGACAGAGAAGAGATGTGGAGGTTGCATGATAGGCTCCCATTGGTCCATACTAAAAAAATTATAACATATGCGTGCATATCTCATTGTTTAATTTGTTTTAAACTGAACTATTTTTTTTTTCATACCAGATGAGTTCATAATTTTTACTTTTATGTCTTAAATTATACCAATTTTTAGTAAAGAAATGAACTGTACCAATACCGACAAAACATCGTCGGTACCATAATGATGTTATTTGTATTAGTATTTGTTTTATGTTGTTTTAAATCAATATAAAACACTTGTCGATATCTTTTTTGTATTATCACAACTTTATTTCCGTGGTTTCTTTTTCGGTTTCTAAAACGAGTGTTGTTAGTCATTACCATAGAGATATCATAATGAACTGAACCTGTACCGATCGACCCGCCGCAACGCGCGGTGTATTTTACTAGTTAAATATGATAGAACAGTGTACAAGTTAAAATAATTAAACCAAGAGTTTGCAAAATAAAATTCTCTTTTATCCATATATTTACATCAATAATGTGTTTATACATATCAAACACAAAACCTTTTTTAATATGGGTGTTAAAATCCATATTAATATAAATGAAAATTAAATAAAAACTAATATTAATAAGAACAATATATATTTACATCAATATTACAGCACAATGTAACACCTATATTTACATCGAAAAGTTAAGCGTCATTTTTTAAAACTTTCTATCAACGACATTCGTTGTTATATCCAAAACCTTTTTTTACTTTCTTTTTATTCATATCTAATATAAATAATAAATAAAAATTAAATAAAAACTAAAAGATGTTACGTTGCCAGTTTAATTTTGCGATTGTATATTTGTTTTTACCTACGGCAACATGTAGTTGCCATAGGTATTTAATTATTTTTTTGTATTGGTAACCACCTTATAGCAACATGTCGTCGGCAAAGGGTGTACTATATAGTGATGACCTATATGACGAAGAAATATAAAACCTATAGATGCGAATGTGTATCGACAAATCTTTTGCCGAAGACATGTCATCGACAAAGTCTATAGCGACTACATGTCGCCATAACCCTTATTAATCTTTCCGTCACCATAACTCATGATTCTTGTAATGCGTGGGCTACGTAGGAGCCGGATTATCAAAGGGTGGGTTATGTAGGAGCCAGATTATCGGAGCGTGCGATGCGGGCTGTGGATCACATTCATCTTTGTATATTCATCCTTCTCTGATTGGTTGTTTTGTATTGCCTAGTTTAAAAATCAACAAAGTCATATATATTTTGTTAATTTTCTTTTTCATCTTGCATATTTCCATGATTGAGGCATTCTAATTTTTTACCTATTAAGCAGGTTTTATTGTGAAAGATTGAGGCGGTCTTCTTTTCAACTGGAATAATATCAATATTTTGTAAGGTGGCCGGTTTAATAACACAGAAGGTAAAGGGCCGGAGTTTCTGAATTAATTGTATAGAATGCCACGTAGTCATCATCATCAATAATCAATATCCAATTCAAGACTAAGAGTAAAAGTGAAAAAGCATTGTATTGTAGTCAGACTTACATACAGTTAAACTTGTACACACTTACTGGTCCTTACAAGCATGGGCACCATAACAAAATTTCTTCACTTTCGAAATGGGAGTTTACTCAAATGTTAGCCTTTAAAAAGCAATAACAGAATTCAATGCTACTTGCTATTTTAGTGGTACCTTACTGCTCAAATCCAAAGTGCCTTGTCATTATCATACTCATGTCTTATTTCTTGTTAAAATTCTACATAATGTCCTTTAAAATTGGTACTTCTTCTTGTCTTATTGATATGATCAATCATTACAATATTGAGGCCAATTTCTCTTCATGATTTCAAATGCTATGTTGGTCACTTATTAAGTAAGTAGCTTCTTGTTTCTCTCACTTTTCTTGTATTACACAAGCAAGTCTTTAGCTTAGCATTACTAATTAAGGCGTAGATATTGGGGTTGGTGGCCCAATGGTAGAAGCAATGCTTCTAGGAACACCTAAGGGGGGGTCATGGGTTCAAGTCCCACTAGGAGAAGAAATTTGCCGTTCAAAAAAAAAAAAAAAATTAAGGCGTAGATAACACATCGCTCAATCAAATGGTTATGCGCTCTAATTAAGTGACATGTAAAACTAAGGTGCCTCCCTTGATCTTTCTAGAGATGAAGGGTTCAAATCCGGCAAGATGCAAGTATAAGAGTTTTTAAAGGTAGATTAGTATATCGTTAAAAAAACACAAAAAAGGACAAAGCGTCGCTCAATGAAATGGTTATGCACATAAAGTCTAATACAAGTGTAGATATGGTGTATGTACGTCTGTGAGTGTATGTGAGTATATGGTTACAAAATTACATTTAAATAAATAATGCTCGGTTTTCAAGAAAATAGGGAGTTGGGGAAATGTTGTGACATTTTTTTACCTTTGAGTTAAGACATTGGTCATAGTCAAGGGTAGTAAGTAGTAAGTGGTTACATTAATGATCAAAGATGCTTTAGCCAAGAATATGTAAAGATAATTTTGGTATCATATAGAATGACACCATGAACATCTAAAACAATTTTTGCACAAAATTTTCATCATTGAAAAGGGTATACTTCCCCAATTCATATGGCATCTCTAATAACATACACATCATGAACTCATAATTATGACCTATGAATACAACACACCACTAGCTAGTGCACACATAACAAAACTATCCCTCTTCTTTTTCTTCTTTTAACCAACAAATCAAACCTGCCCATGTAAAACATAACTTTTGCCATCAGCTATATCAAACTAGAAACTTAGTTAGAGGATGAGTTACATTTCAAACCCCTAACGATGTGCAGAAGATATTATAGAATCCCGATGGGCGATGAAATTGATGCTTAAGCCTTTTTAGTTTCCGGATCATGGATATATATGTTAGCAAAACTAATTGAGTGTAAACTAAATATATACCAAATGAAACAACTTAAACTGATTAACACAAACAAAGATACATATAAAAATAAAGTAACTCACATGATAGTAGTACAGTGCAACTTACAAATATCACTTCATGAACATTAATAGAACAAAGCAAATTATATGTATATTATATATATATATATATTACTAGAATTAAGCCCTACGCCCTAGGGTTCCCATGATATCTTTCATATTGATACCAACCTTCTCATTGCACAAACCAATGCTAATCATTTAGTTGCTAATGATGCACAATCTTCATGACTTCTGTGCCTAGAATAGTAAAGACAATGCAAGATTAAAATGGAAAGGTTGAAGAATAATGTAGATCACAAGAGATGAGTGGTAGTAGTAGAAGAAGAGGTGAAGCCAGTGAGATCAGTTGTACCCCATCCAACATTGCTAGTACCCGAAAACTGATCATTTCCTGAAATGCCCATGAAGTTTCTTGACAAATTCATCTCTTGAAGTTGTTGTTGTTGTTGGTGGTGTTGATGACTTCCTTCCATCTTCATCCCTCCAACTTGTGCACTATAATTTGATGGACCTTCTCCATACATCCCACCATGAGAACCTTCCATATTTGGAAAGTGTGAAAATTTAAACAAATCACTTCCATTTCCACCCCCATATGTTAAACCAAGATCTCCACCTCCAAAGTGATGCAAGGGTGGTATTATTGGAAAGTGAGGTGATTGAGTGTTGTGAGATAAATGCCCTAATATATTATCTGTAGGGGCATTACTGGTATTAATTGTGCTTATGGTGGCTGATGGTGACTTTGACCTAGAATTAACCCTTGACCCCTTGTTGCTTTTCTTGTTTCTTCGGCAACCACCGCCGACTGGCACGTTCCTCAACGCGCCACCTCTTGTCCAATACCGACGGCAAGTCTTGCAAAAGTGACGCGGCTGTGAGAGACTGTAGTTGTTGAAGTAGCAAAACTTAGTGTTAGTAGATTCACATCTAGGGCATTTCATGGCTGTGTCTGGCTTTGTCATCCTTTCAGGGTCTAATATTTGTAGAGATCTTCCATCTCCACTGCTCCCCAGTGGTAGTGGTGGCGGCAGCAGTGGCGGTGGAAGCTGACAAAACTCATGACCACCACCACCACCACCTCCATCACCAAGTACAAGTCCTCCAGCTGGTTGCTGTGAAATAAAGAAAATCAAGATGTGGTATATTCTACAACAAATAATAAAGGAGAAAAGCACAAAGAATATATGAAATCATTGTCTTTTCTTTTTTTTCTTTTGTTTATGTAATCAAGTAATAATCTTTTAAGGCTTTAAGTTATTTAAGAAGGTGTATGTGATTAAAGCAAAGCCATCATGTTACCTGCTGAGGCCAATTGGGAGGATCTACATAGGAAGGAAGTGATGAGAAAACCATATGATTAATTTGCTGGTCTCTAAATGAAAGCTCTGATCTTGCTTTAGTTTCTTTTGTAAAAGTGTGATGGGGCTGAGTATATGGTGGAGGATCACATCAATAATAATAAGAGACTTTCACAGAGAGAGATAGGAGCCTGGAAAGATAAAGAAAGAAAGGTGAATGGAGCTAGAAGGCTGTGATGTGTTTATTTATTTTTGCTCCATGCTCCTAGCTAACCCACTTTCATTTTTTACTTCCTTATATACATTTCTAGGGTTTCCTCTTTCTAAATTACTAATCTTATCATATGGTAAAAGTTATAGTACATACAAAAATCAGTACAAAATCAAATTTGGGTAGAAGGTTACTACGAGTCTGTGTAAGCACTTGTCATAATGTTGGCCATATATAATGAATGGAACCATATGATTACATAACTGGTTTATGTATCATATTTAAAACAAAACATATAAAATTCTTAAATTCTAATTCATCTATCTATTTTCTTAAAATTGATTGTGCGTGTGCACGTGTGTAAGGATTAAATACAAATGAGTTTAACCTACCAAACATGAGAAGAGAATGGAAATTTTTTTATTTTTAGTTTACTTTTTTGAATTTTTTTTTCTATCTACTTAAACATGTTTTCTATATGAACAATATAAAAAAAAAATCCGTGTTAGCATAACTACTTTAAAAAAGTCATTATAGTAGTTTACACTAGAGTAATTAAGTAATTACTCTATTAGGGAAATTACACTATTTTTTTTAAGATTTTAGTACTAAAGTTAAGACCTATTTGTAATATAAGAACCATTTGTATAAGAACCTTCCTCTGTCTCTCTGTCTCTCTGTCTCTCTATCTCTCTCTCTCTCTCTCTCTCTCTCTATATATATATATATATATATATATAAGGGAAAGGGATACCGGAAACCCTCTAAAACGAGTAAACTCGGTAAACTCTAACTTCCCAAGTTTTTTATCATCTGAAAAAATTAGGGTATGTAATATACATGATTTTAAGAGTTTTGAGCCAAAAAAATCAAAAAAGCGCCGAGTGGATATTTTTAAAAAAAATAAATAAGTTTTTTTTGTGTTACGTATGTTACACAAAAACAGACATGTTACATATGTAACACAAAAAACTTATTTATTTTTTTTTAAAATATCCACTCGGCGCTTTTTTGTTTTTTTTTGGCTTAAAACTCTTAAAAACATGTATATTACATACCCTAATTTTTTCAGATGATAAAAAGTTCGGGAAGTCAGAGTTTCCTGAGTTTACTCGTTTTGAGTGGGTTTTTATTTTAACCACCCCCTATATATATATATATATATATATATATGGGAAAGTTCAATTGAGAACTTATAATTAGGGAGAGAACTCGAAAACTCTATATTACACATATGTAATATATCATATGTTGTATATTACACTTGTGCAATATATTATTATTGCATATGTTGCACATATGCAATATATCATAGGTTACACATGTGCAATATATATTACACATATGTAATACACTCAATATATCATATATTGCACATACGAAATATATCATATGTTACACATGTGCAATTTATATTACATATGTGCAGTATATCATATTTTGCATATGTGTAATATATATTACACATGTGTAACATATGATATATTACACATGTGCAATATATACTACACATATGCAATATATGATATATTCCACATATGTAATATAAAGTTCTCGAGTTCTCTCAATAAAATGAGTTTTCTATTGAACCAACCCCTATATATATATATATATATATATATATATATATATATATATATATATATATATATATATGAAAGGGGTTGGGTTCAAATGAGAACTTCATTGAGTTATGAAAGCCGGCAGAACTCCATGAAATTATTTTTTGCTATAATATCTTAAATTGATCTTTATGTTGCAGAAAAATATTGTATGTGAAACCTTACAGCAGTATAAAAAGACTTAAACCAGTGTAATATTTATGCAAAGTAGCGGAACTTTAATTTACATCATTTTTTTACACTGGTCTAAGGTCACTGCCAGTTTATTTTTCTTTTTTTACATTGTTCTTAGTTAGTCATTTTTACATGCTTAGATAAAAATAGTTAAAAAAAACGCATGGAGATTAAAGTTCTCGCAATTCTCACAACTCGAGTGAGTACTAATTTTATCTGGATATAAGATAATCAAATGGAAATTGAGAACCATGGAAAGCAATGTGGACCACTCATTTTCTCAAAGAAAAATTTCTATTAACTTTTACATTTGTGTACATTATCAAACATATATGCATGATACTTATTTTTCAATTTAAACACGTATATACATTAAAAATGCTCAGAATCATAATCTTCCTTTATATGCGTGTGTTCATTCATTTCTACATATTTTTATGTATATGTACATTATCAAATAAATATGTACAATAATTATTTTTCAATATTAAAAATACTGGTACATATTTGTATAATTTAAAAAAATTTGGAAAATGTCGTTCAGAAAAAAAATACTAATATATATTTTTTTTAAATAAGAATATGATAATTATTTTTTTCTTAGTAATATTCCACATTGGTTCCTACAGTTTTCAATCACCCAAGTGATATTTCTCACACCATCATACTCCTATCTATCTATTTATATGTCTATCTATCTATCTATCAATGTGTGTGTATAGTGGAGAGTTTAAATGAGAAGAAAAAAACAAATTTATGCCAATAAAAATTACCATTTAATATAGTTGTATTTAATGTTAAATAAATTATTATTTTTTGTAATCCCATAAACTAGTTAAACAAATGACACTCGTAACTTATTTTGAAAATATATTCTTTTAAATCAAATCTAATTTAGGGTGAAGGATAATTTCAATATGTATGAAATATACGTAGGATGAACTTTTATATGTGTAGGATAAACATATGATAATCTCGATGTGTAGGATAAACATTTGATAATTTAGATATGTTTAGCATGAATTTTCATATGTGTAGGATAAATTTTGAGAATGTATAGGATAAAGTGTTAATGACTAATTAATTAGAGAGATAATAATTAATGTAAGAACGAAGAGCTAAAGTATTTAATGTTTTATAATTATGTCATTTCTTATTTTTTGTTCTCGGTGTAAGTGCACCCCTTCAGGAATGTCCCTAGGCTAGATCTATATTTTGGTAGGTTTCTAGTCGATTAGGGTAGCAATTATGAACATTAAACGATGTAATTATCCATGCCGAACATGGTTCGGGCGTATGAAGTTCAAACGCCTGAAGCCCTAGGCGTAAGGGCCCCTTACTCCTGGAAAAGTCCATGCGTATGGGAGGTAACCTATAAATAGGCACCTTGTGCTCCATTTTGTTTAACCTTTGCATTTTTATCAAATACACATCGAATTGTTGCCCGTCTTTCGTGTGATCTTGTGTGCTTTATTGTTTTATCATTCTATGCATTACACGACTAACAACAAATTGTTTCGTTGATTCCGCTTTCAATTCGATCATGTGCGTAGTCTTTATGTCTTGTGTTTCGAGATCCAAACAGTCCTACACTCATATTAAATCTCTTCTCATTTATTCCTCCACGTGTATATATATATATATACACACATACACACACTACTATACAATCTCGTGTATTATATGTGTTGATAAATGTAATATTATATAATTAATAATAAAAAGTTATATTTTAATAGACATATGCATTGCATGATTGAATAAATTCATATATTTTACTAATTGAATAAAATATAATATAATATAATTTGTTAACATATGCAATCGTGAAGATATATATTTAAATAATGAACAAGGTCGTGACAATTATAATTTCTTAAATTCATTTTTATACATTATTTATTTTGACTAGATATCAACTTTGATTTTTTAGTGCCACCTATTTTTATTATTATTTAACATATTGTATTTTTACCGTCAACCACATTATATATCTTGAAATATTTAAAAATTACTCATAAAAGACCATTATCATCATTATTTTTCATTTTTATAATATTTTAACCAACATAATTTTTAACTTGGTAAAGCTTTTAAGTAAAAAAAATATATAATATTATTTTAAAAAGCTAATAATTAATCTATCTATATAATAAAAGGAGTAAAGTGCACGGATGGTCCCTGTGGTTTGCCCAAATTTAAACTCTGCTCCTTAGCTTTTCGAAATTACACGTATGGGATCTGTGGTTTGTATTTTGTTTCATTGATGGTCCCTAACTTGGATGGAGGTTAAATTTTTCAGTTAAGTTATTGTAAAATTACTATATTACCCCTCTTTAAAAAAATAAAAATAAAAGATATTATAAAATCTCTCCTCACTCTTTCTATCTCTGTCTCTTTTCTCTCAACCACCAAGCACCACCACCATCTTCCCCCACGAACCACCACCACCACCAATCATCTAGCACCACAATCTTCCCCCAACCACCACCACCAAACCTTCCACCACAAGCCGCAATATTATTCATTCTCAGTAAAACTCTCCATCACCCCCAAACCTTCCACAACAAAACCCCCAAACCTTCCAGCTCCACCCGTCACTGTTCACACTTTCCACCACCCATCAACGTCAGCCACTGCAGCCGGAGTCACTCGGTCCCACCATCACGTCGTTGAGCCTTCATGGTCTGTTCCAGATCCCTATGTTGTATTCTATAAATACTCTCACCAAACCTTCCACCACAAGGACATACAGAGCTTGAAAACTAAGATCTCCAGTTGGATCCGTTTGTTGAAAATCTTGTTTTAGAAAGATTGTCGATCCATAGCCCCCTTCGAGTAAGCTTGTAAAATTTGTGGTTGTTGCCATTTTTTCTCCCTGAATTTTAATTATTCTTCATGAAATTATACCTGCAAATCAAGATGAAAATGAGTCAAGACTCGAGAAATGTTTTTCTTTTCACTGGGTCAAGGTTCAATTGTGAGCTTTGGGATAAATCCAGTCTGATAATTACAAACGGTTGTTATAATTATTTTACGCACAAGGTGTTAATTTTCTTCTCTTTTTTGTACAGGTAGTTCCAGACATACGATTTCTAGGTCCTTAGGTAAATCCCCTTCTTGTGGTGGTGGTGGTGGTGGTTGGAGGAGGAGGGGGTGATCTTGGTTGTTTGAGGAGGAGGAGGTGGTGGTGCTGGTCATATACACAAAAGATTAAACTGCTCGGATGGTCCCTATGGGTATTTTGGTCATTTTACATGATTTAACTGGTAAAATTTAACAACGTTAGCTGGTAGGGACCAAAATGTTATAAATGTCAACGTTGGGGACCATTGAAAATATATGGGGGCATACGTGAAATTTGGGCAAACCACAGGGACCATCCGTGCACTTTACTCTAATAAAAGAGTAGACTTAGTTTAAATGGAACCTTTTTACAGTGTCCACCTAGGCTCCAATTGAATATGGAGCTCCATCTTACATCCAATAAGTATCATATAAAAACCAATTTCTCTTTTTTTCCTCAAAACCGCCTCCTTATAGTCATCTTCCTTTTCACGCTTTCTGACTACGAGTACTCTCCTCTGTTGATTCCGATCTTAATTAGGAACGCGTCTTTTCCGTCTGCATGAAGGTTGTGCATCGTCTTTATTGTTCTTCAAACCCAAACTGTATTTCTATTGTTCGTTTTTTAATCTACAAATTATATATATATTTGTTTAATCATTCTAAATAACCATATTCATAATCTTCCATCTTAAAAGGGAACGTATCTCCTCCTTCTGATTCAACCTTCTGTGTCGTCCTCATTGTTCTTCAATCAGATAACCGAAACCTAATTCTATTGTTCATTTTTTAACCTACAAATAGTATATAGATATATTTGTTTAATCATTATTTAATACTATCTATCATTTATAATACGAAAACCAGATTCATAGGCGTTTTTGTTTTATCTATTATTTTACCAGACCCTTGAATCAGATTCGGTTTTTATTGTATTTTTAATAATTTTTTTGTTTGTCGTGTGCTTAGTATTAGATATGTGAAATCTAGGGTTTATAAACATGATGTATATGATTGCTGGTTTTTTTGTGATTAATCAAAATTATAGTTTGTGTATGCTGAATATTATGTTTCTAGGTATTTTGATAGTTGTATTTTTCTTTGTTTCTTATGTTAACAAAAACAGGATTTTACTCGATAACACAAACGCTATCATGTCTTATCACAATGGTCCTCAGTTCTTCAAGGTTTTGCATGACCCTTCTTCAACAGTGTTGGTACGTTTGCTATTGTTATCTTCGTATGCCTATTTATTTTAAACAGGTGTCCTTCATTTTTACTATTTTTGTTTAGATACCTTTCCAGGCTTTGCCGTTGGTTATGAACAAACTTTTGTTTGTTGTTTTATGGTGAGCTTTTTTCGTTATGGAGTGCTGGTTACATAGAGAACAAACAAGCAGGTCAGTTTTTTCTGTTATTGTTTGTTTTATTTTTTTTCTTTTTTTATCGATTAGTTGTTAGTCTTACGAAATGCAATTTATATGAACCATATTTGTTTTCTGATCCAGATACAAACGGATTACTTGGTGTTCAACCCAACCGAAGCTGTTAAGATTGTAAGGTTTTAGCACATTAGGTAATTTTTAAAAAATATTTTTATATGGAAATATGATTGTTGAGATTAAATTATTGCCCTTCTTATATTTAGGAAATTAATAAATAATTTAATGATTCTAACAATTTGAATGTTATGTATTAAGTTTTGTACAAATTTTTTCAATATGTAAACATGGTAATTGTTATTTAATGATTGCCTAATTTACATACTCCAAATCGATTGAAATATGGTTATTGAGATTAAATTGTTGTCCTTTTATATTTCAGAAATTAATAGTTAATTTAATGATTCTAATAGAATGTTATGTATTAACTTTTGTAAAGATGTAACACCCCAACCGATGGCGGAATCATCGAGGTGTCACGTAGTGACGATTGTTCAAAAGCTAATGGCATTAAAATGTAATTATATTATTGAATAATTCAAATTGTCATACATGGATAAAATAGGAAAAATACATAAGTCTGAACAAAAGATGAAATTGAAATAAATTATTAAAACAAAGCACTAAAATCCAATGCTATGCATCAAACTGCACCTGAAACATGTACAAAATAAGTTTTGTCAACACATGAAATGTTGGTGAGCATTTCTAGTTTTAATAGATATAGTAAGTTAGAAAATGTTATAAAACTCAAGTGCAAGCTACAGTGCATTTATATAAACTATGTATCATAACTTAATAATGACCACGGATTCTCCGATGAACAAAGGTGGAGAATCAACCTAGGTGGGTTGTCAATCCAATAGCGCTATCCAATGTTAAGGTCAGCTTGTACAAGGTTAATGATTTCACTAAGTACAAATGTATTCTACATGTAGTGTCTAAGCATAAAGCACGTTTGTAAGCAATTGCACATAGTACTAGAATTGTATTGTAAAAATATGAACTTATATGTGTAATTTGTATAAGTATACATGTAACACCCCAAAAGTGGATAAAAACAAAAAAGGGGGATAGGAAATACTCACAACTTGCGTAATAACTTGAAACTCTACCGAACAACGAGATGTGGATTAGGATTATCCCAAAGGATTAACCTAAAGAAATAAACAATTTGTAAAGGAAAGAACTTAGAGTCTAAGTTATCTAGGATTAGGGCACTTAGGGTTTTTAAACTAGAATTTGGGATTTTATGGTTTTTATGAGGACATGAATACGATTTTATGTAATTAATATGAAATAAATGAACAAAGTAAATAATCAAATAAATGTAAAAATTATAATTCATTGAGAAAATAGATATAATTTTAGAATTTATAGAACTCATAATTTTGATAACTTTTGTATTTTAAATTGATTTATTAACATTAAAAAGCAATAATTAGGAATTAAATACAAATAAAATGTAAAAATACTATTTTTATTTTATAACAGTAGTTAGTATGTGGAATAAATGAAAAATAATTTTTAAAAATTATTTTACATATTAGTTTCATTTAAAATATATTTTATTTGAATATAATCTATTAAATAGGATTAAATCATAAAAATAGGTAAAATAATATTTTTTACAGAAAATATAATTACCAAAAAGTTTTATATGGTTAGAAATGACTACACAAAAATTTTGGTATCAAAATGATTAAAAATAAATTTTCTATGAATTAATTTTTGTTTAAACAAAATAAATGAATTAAAAATAATAAATAAATATTTTTCAGAAAACTTAAATTGTAAACAAAAACTTTAGGGTCTTATAAGGTTATGGAAAAATTTTTATAAAAATTTTGGACTAGTTTATGTATAAAAAATAAATAATTTAAGGTTTTATGTATATATTATTATTATAAAACAATAGCAACTCAAAAATAAGAAGAAAAAAAAGGTTGAATCGCACTTCAGTGGGTTCAAACTTGTGACCTCTGGTTTGAATTGGGGCTCCCAGACTACTCTTCTGTGTGCTTGTTTGTTAATTGTTTTTGTTTAAAATCTTTGATAAAGACACCTGAGAACAACAATGTAAAATAAAATCAAAATAACAGAGGAAGCTGCTGGGAACGGGTCTCGACCCTGCGTCTAAATAGACGCTGATTAATGTACAGACCAGTTGGTATGTGTGTTGGTTTGTTGATTATATTCGATTTATATTACACATAAACACAACCTAAAAGCATCAAAATCCCCAATTTAAATCTTATAAACCCTAGTTCCTATATCAGACAATTGATCATGAATTCATAACAGATCATGAACGAAAGCATGGGGCTTTTATTCCCCATTATAAATTGACTGTAAAACCAAAATTAATTGGATTTTAACGTACTAGAATGGTGTTGAATACAAACACAAAAGCTTCAATTGGGAGAGATTTAGAGCGTGAAAGAGAATGATTTTGGGTGGGTTATGATCGTGAAACATGTCTATATTTATAGGAGGTTTGATTGTTGGTCATAAACAACGAATTGATGGTTATTGATTCGTATTTTTAGAAAGTCTATAAAACGCGTTTGAAATCAATAAATTTAACCATTAATCTTGTTGTAATATCAAAATTAATGGTTGGCAATGATGAGGATGATTGTGTCGGTCACAAATCAATCATCAATTGTTTCCAAAACAAGTTTAAACACGCTAATTTTCAATTCAAAGTGGTGATAGTATTGGGTTTTGACTTTCTTGTTGACTAAGGTGAGTATTTGGGTTTGTTTATGTAGGAAATGTTTCCATAGATAATATCAAACGTTAAAGTGGTGTAGTGGTTGGTTGTTTGCTTGTTAATACTTAGGACACGGGTTCGAACCTTGTTCTAAGCATGTATTTTTTTAAAAAAAAAATCTCATTTATTGAATATAACAATATATCAATTCATTATCATCATCATTATTATTATTATTATTATTATAAAAAATGAACTTTTTAGTTACGATAAAGGTTCGAGCCGATAATCAATAGACGTAAGAAATAAATTCGCAAATTTTAATTTTCGAATACTAGATTCGAAATACAAGAGCTAAAAATGTAAATGCAAGAAAAAGGACTAAAGTTGTAGATTGATGATAGTGAGAGGTGACGGATATCACAAAATAATTTTTTAATATGGAAACATGGTAATTGATATTTAATGATTGTCTAATTTATATTTTCAGAAATAATTCTCAATCAATCATACTCCAAATCGATGGAAATATGATTGTTGAGATTAAATTGTTGCCCTTTTTATATTTCTGAAATTAATAGCTAATTTAATGATTCTAACAGAATGTTAGTATTAATTTTTATAAAGATTTTTTTAATATGGATACATGGTAATTGATATTTAATAATTGCTTAATTTACATTTCCGGAAATAATTCTCAATCAATCATACTCTTAATCGATGGAAATATGATTATTGAGATTAAATTGTTGCCCTTTTTATATTTCTGAAATTAATAACTAATTTAATGATTCTAAGAAAGTTATCCATTAACTTTTGTAAAGAATATTTTAATGTGGAAACATGGTAATTGATATTTAATGATTGGCTAATTTACATTTTCGGAAATAATTCCAATCAATCATAATCCAAATCGATGGAAAAGTAATTATTGAGATTAAATTGTTGCCCTTTTTATATTTATGAAATTAATAACTTTTTTTGAACGGCTAAATGCATCCTCACCTAATATTCACCCCTTATCACCTGTAGGGGGATTCGAACTCCTGACCTCACCTTATACACCCTCACCCCCACACCACTGGGCCAAAGCCTCGGTGGCTCTAAAATTAATAACTAATTTATTGATTCTAAGAATTTGAATGTTATGTATTATATTTTGTAAATATTTTTTTATATGGAAACATGGTAATTGATATTTAATGATTGTCTAATTTACATTTTCGAAAATACTTCTCAATCAATCATACTCCAAATCGATCAAATGTTATGTATCCACTTTTGGAAACTATTTTAGTTTACAACTTAACAGATAGTCAATAGTGATTATTTTAAGAAACAACTTTTCTTTCACTATGACCTGCAATTAATCTTCAATGAATCATACTCCAAAATCGATCATCAATCATGACATAATTGTGCACATTTCACGCGTTTAGTTCCACCTACTATCAAAGAGCATTTCTTCATTTTTCAAGTTAGACGTACTCTATAAATATAATACCCAAAAGTGGATACGACCTACCCCAAACAAATTTCATCATAAGCACTATACGTTTTCAAATTTAAATTAGTTCACAATCAACTTAGCGTTTAAAGTTATTTGTTATTTGCAATTTTATTGATCATCTAAAAGGTTTAACATGTATTAGCATATGTAGGTCCATCATTAATGGTGTTAACACATTCTTTAAATTTTTTTGTAATATGATGAAGACTGTTGTATATTTACGCCAAAAGAGTTGCTGCAATTTTTGTCCTAGATGGGCAGCTTGAGTTCAAGTGGGTCAAATGTTTGTACTAAAAGACAATATGCAAACGTCTAATACCATTCATTAGTGAAACATTATGGCAATCATTTGGATCTTAATTGTTCGGTTTCATTGGTTGTGAGTACTCAACTGTGATGCATATGATTAGAAAAAAATGATGTATGAACCCATTTTACCCGGTTTCTATCATTTTTTATACATAAGTAACGCAATGCATATGATTAAAAAAAGGCATGTATAGAAGTGAGGGGTTGAGGCGTTTGGAATTTTGGACGCCTAGTTAGGTGTTTAGATGAGTCTTGTGATGCCATTGGGGTTGGTGGTCCAGTGGTAAGGCAAAGCCTTTTAATACACTAAAAGTGTGAGGTCTTGAGTTCAAGTCTCACAAGGAGCAAGAAATTCGCCTTTCAAAAAAAAAAAAAAAAAAAAAGATGAGTCTTGTGATAAATGATCAATATTAACACATGTCTTTTTTAAGATGCATTTCTAAAGATAAAAGAAAAACCGTTAAACTTTCATTATCTACCAAAAATTAATTGCACTTTTCAATAAATGAGTAATGAGAATAAACCAAAGTAAAACAAGAAAATAGTTATGTTCTCAACTAGAAATTTATAAATAACAATCTTAACATGCATGCATTTTTGCAAATCAATCTTAAGAAATCAATAACTGAATGGCAATTGGCAAGACTAAATTTGTTTGTAGATGAGATAGCAAGACAAATGCAAAATTTATTAAATAGGAGTGCCTAGTTCTAAAATCCCGCATCTTTGTACTGCACTTGGAAGACAAAGTAAAACTTGTATACTACGATCTTTATAGGATTTTATTATTATTATTTGACTTGTGGATGTACTGGGTGTACACCTGGGTCTCTAACCTAGTTTCACATTAAACAAAATAGTAAATAAATAAATAAAATGTAATAATTAAATGATGAACTTTTATTATTAACTAAAAAAATTAGTTTATAAGGACTCGAAAAAGGAGGAAAAAAGGTTGAGGACTAAAATTGTATAAATGATAAAAGTGGAGGTGACAGACGTCACGTGGGTCAACATACGGTCCAACACTTGAAAATTTTCAAAAGTCACAAGTTAAGGCCGATTGAGATAGTAAACCCCAACTGGAACCACGATTGACACACTTTCGTCCTACTAGAATACTAAAACCGACTCAGGTATTCGACTGGAGCAAAATCCACGATTGAAGAACTTAGAGCAAACTGAGTAAGCTATATCAATTAAGAAACAGCAACAGAAGAAAATTATACCAACTAAGATAGATCAAACCGACTGGGGTACTTAAACCAACTGAGAGTCACAACTGAGGTAGACCGACTAAGATCCAAACGATCGAGGTATGTAACAGTACTGATTTTTGGGAGATTAACATTGACCTTTGTATGACACCCTAGGCAAATCCCACATCGGCCGTGGCAAGGAGAGATCCTTGGTTCATAAGTAATATTCTGCCTCTTAAATCACCAACACGTTTTGGGCTTAATGCTAGTGGATGAGAGGAGAACTCCACAATTAAGCGTGCTCAGGTGGGAGCACTATCAGGATGGGTGGCCTCCTGGGAAGTCTCCACTTCGGCAACCAAAAACAAACCGATTGGGACCTATCTGGCTGACAAAACAAACGACTAGAGTATAATTAGCCGAATGAGATAGACTAAACAATCTACTCATCCGAATGAAAGGCCTAGTCGGCCGACTAAGACAAAAATTGGTTCTAGTCGACTGATTGGGAAAAAACATCTAGCTCGTTTTTATGAAATATCATATAGGTTTTATTGGAAAACATATTTTGAATCCTTCTAGACTATCAAAAACGACTTTTATCCATTAATTTATATAGAAAAACCCAAAAACTTGATAAAAAAAAAAGCTTATAAAACCATTTTTATCAAAACCCTCACAAAAGTCTAGATGTAAATGGGCAATAGACGGGGACGAGAATTCCAAATACTTCCATGGTATTATCAAGCTCAACTCGGCGAGTAATCGTATTCATGGTATTAGTAGTGGAGGTGTGTGGATTAATGAACCGAATCTGGTAAAAGATAAGATTGCTGATTTTTTTGTTGATAAATTTAGTGAAAGATTGCATTCGAGGCCGGAGTTTATTTGTCCTGATATTCAGCGGTTGTCTGACGAGGAGGTGCTTTCTTTGGATGCTCCTTCCTCTATGGAAGAGATAACTAATGCGGTTTGGGAGTGTGATGGGGATAAGGCGCCTGGCCCAGATGGGTTCAACTTGTGTTTTATAAAGAAGTTTTGGCCGGTGTTGAAGCAGGATTTCATGAGGATGTTCGGGGAGATTCATTCTTGGGGTTATGTCAGTGAGGGTTGTTTTTCAGCTTTCATTGCTCTTATCCCTAAGGGCTGGGATCAGGCGACTTTGTCTGATTATCGGCCTATTAGTCTTGTGGGTGTTCTTAATAAGGTTGTTTCAAAAGTCTTGGTTCTTAGACTTAGAGGTGTTATTTCCCATCTCGTGTCTGAGGAGCAAACTGCCTTTATTAGTGACCGTCATATTCTTGATGGTCCTTTGGTTCTAAACGAGATGGTTGCGTGGCTTAAGAGGGCAAAGTTGTCTGGGTTATTTTTTAAAGTTGATATAGCTAAAGCCTACAATTCTCTTTGCTGGGATTATTTGGATGACATATTGGGGCAGATGAACTTCTCTCAAAAATGGCGGGGATGGGTTATGTCTATAGTTCGGAATGCCCGAGCATCGGTTTTAGTCAATGGCTCGCCCACTTATGAGTTCTATTGTCGCCGCGGCCTGCGACAGGGAGACCCCTTGTCTCCTTTTCTCTTTATTTTAGCTATGGAAGGTCTGTCCCGTATGATAAGAAGAGCGTGTAATAGGGGAGTTTTTCGGGGCATTCAGGTTGGTGGTACGAGGCCTCGGGTTTCCCATTTTATCTATGCGGATGACGAGTATTCTATGGGGAATGGTCCAATGTTAACGCTTTAAATTTAAAACGTATTCTCCGGGGTTTCTACTTTTTATCTGGTTTGCGGATTAGTCCGAATAAGAGTAATTTGTAGGGGGTGGGGGTCGAGGATAATGTAGTGGCGGATTTGGCTAATGTATTAAAATGTAATCCGTGTAGCTTTCCTTTTACTCACTTGGGAGTTCCTATTGGTTGCAACATGAATTTGATTCGTAGTTGGGACCCGGTAATTGAAAAGGTTAAGAAACGTTTATCGAGTTGGAAGGCGAAGACTCTTTCCTATGGAGGCCGAATTACTTTGTTGAAATCGGTTTTGAGTTCTCTTCCACTTTATTTTTTCTCTCTTTTCCGTGCTCCGGTTCAGGTCTTAAATTCTTTGGAGAAATTGAGGCGCATTTTTTTTCTGGGGTGGTAATGATGAGAAAGATAAGCTGAGTTGGGTCGCTTGGGAAAAGGTTGTGGCGCCGGAAAAATACGGGGGGTTGGTCTAGGTTCTCTTCGTGATGCCAACTTGGGACTATTATCCAAATGGTGGTGGAGATTCAAGTCCGATCAATCCTTGTTGTGGCGAAAGGTAATTTGGTCGTTACACGCAAGCGGTCGGGGTTGGAATTTCATTCCTGTGAAGGTTTCGATAGGTGGTGTTTGGAAGCAGATTGCAAGTATCCCCAGTTTATTTCAGTGCATGAACATTGACCCGAAGCAGTTCTTGAAAGGGAATGTGCGGAATGGCGCTTCTATCCTGTTTTGGCAGGATTGGTGGCTGGGGAATGAGGCGCTAATGGAGACTTTTCCGTTGTTGTTTGCTCTTGATAAGAACAGGTTGTGTACAGTTGCTGATCGATTGAAGACTCTTAATGGGGCGATGTCTTTTAATTGGGAATGGAAACGCGTGACTCTAGCCACGGAAGAACAGCAGCAGCTGCTGGACCTGTGCCAGCTGGTAGCTGATGTGCAGCTGTCCGATGGCGCTGACACGTGGACCTGGTCAGCTGGAGGTGATGTCGGATTCTCGGTTAAAAATGTCAAACTTTGTATTTTTGATGCAGGAAATAACTTACCAGTTTCGGCTTTTGAGTGGTCTAAATGGGTCCCAAAGAAGGAGGGTATTACTGCTTGGCGTGCTGCTTTAGACAGACTCCCGACTGCGGAAGCTTTGGTCAAACGTAATATCATTCTAGATTCGCAGCTTTGCAGCTTGTGTAATTCAGCTGTTGAATCGGTTTGAGCATCTATTTACTGGGTGCCCGATTGTTTCGGATGTTTGGCAGATTATTTTTTCATGGTGCAACGTGCCGAATGCTATCCTGTTCCATGTTACGGACATTTTGAGACTGCACAAAACAACCAAGCAGGGTGATCGAGCCAGGAAGGCGTTCTATGGGGTTATTCTTACTGCTTTTTGGAGTATTTGGCGTGCGAGGAATGATTGTGTGTTTAATCACAAACAGGCCTCGGTTCGGAAAATTGTTGATGAGGTTAAAGTGATGAGTTACTTATGGGTTACTACCCGTGCGAAGATGTCTGACATGTCATGGAAAGCGTGGTGTAGTTTTGATACTCGGAAGATGGGATAGTCCTGGTTAGTTGTTTTGGGGGTCCAGTGTTCTGTTTTTTTTTTCCGGTTGTATGTTCGGACTTTTGCTAGCTCCTTGCTAGCCTTTTGGTAATAAAATGTTTGTTGGTTGTTCAAAAAAAAAAATCAAAACCCTCACAACATGACTCAATCAATATATTTAAGTATGATAGTAATAAGGAAGATGATTAGAGAGATAAACACACAATAAATAATAAAAAAAATTCCTTTGATTCAATCTCACATAGAGAAACACACACAAACACCTTCAAACCAAAATTCTCCATGACCAAATGGGGGGATTGGGCTACTTATACTTGTCCTAGTCCCTCAGTCTCAGTCTCTCAACTATCAAAATGACAAAAATGCCCCTCGAGCTACAAACATAAATAAAAGAGTTAACAGCCAAAATCGTCCCTAAGGTTTGGTCACCTTTGCGACTTCCATCCAAAATATATTTTTTACGACTGGGCCCTTGTGGTTTGCATTTTCTTACCATTATCATCTAATTTGCTAACCCCGCCTATTTTTATAGTTTACTCAAGGGTAATATGGACGCTTTACTAGTTCATTTTTTGTTTTTAATATAATTTTCCTTTTTCTTTTTTCTTTTTTCTTTTATATAAAATACAATAAGCATATTTTTAAAACCCACCCTCCCACTCCATCCCCACATAGACACTCAATATTCATTTTCTTCTCTACTAGAACACCCACCACCAACAAATCACCACCACCACCCCCTTTTTGAAACAGCATCGCCATATCTATTTCTCCCTTTCTAGAACTACACTACTACCACCATAGCCTTCACCCTCACACAACCATCACTAAAACTTGAAAATATTCACCTTCACACAACCACCACGCACCACTACAACCACCTCACCCATCACAGAACCACCACATATCCCCTACATTTTTCACTCTGGAACAACTTCAGCTGTAACACCCCAACCGATGGCGGAATCATCGAGGTGCCACGTAGTGACGATTGTTCAAAAGCACATGGTACTAAAATGTAAATATTATTGAATAAACCAATAACTGTCTTACATTGAAATGGAAATACAAAGTCTTAAATGAAATGTAACTGTTGGAATAACTGAATTAAAATAAAGCACTAAATGTCTCTTGTTAAAGCATTAGATCAAACTGCACCTGAAACATGTACAAAATAGGTTTGGTCAACATATGAAATGTTGGTGAGCATTCCTAGTTTTGATATATATAGTAGGTTAAAAGATATACAATTCAAGTGCAAGCCACAGTGCAATTATGTAAACTATGTATCATACAAATGAGCGAAATCAACCCTGTGACTGTATAATGTACTGTATGAACGGCGGTGTACTTATCCAATAAATGGATAAAAGCTTAACACTGGCCACAGATTCTCCGATGAAAAAGGGGGAGAATCAATCTAGGCGGGTTGTCAATCCAAATAGCGCTATCCAATGTTAAGGTCGGCTTGTACCATGTTAATGATTCACTAAGTACAAATGTATTCCACATGTATTGTCTAAGCATAAAGCACGTTGTAAGCAATGCACATAGTACTAGAATTGTATTGTGAAAATGTAAACTTGTATTTGAAATTTGTAATAGTGTACATGTAACACCCCAAAAATGAATAAAAGTAAAATGGGGATAGGAAGTACTCACAGTTCACGTAATAACTTGAAATTGGACTTGGACAACGAAATATGTGTTGGAAATTATCCCAAAGGATCAACCTAAAGAATTTGATAATGTGTAAGGGAAATAACTCTAGGATACACGTATTTCTAGGGTTTCGATTTGGGGATAAACGTTTATTTGTTTATTAAACAAATTGTTTATTAATTATGAGAAATTTAATAAATAAATAAATAAAAGTCTCTTTGTAAAATTTTAAGTTGAATATAGTCACAACATGAGGTTTTAAGTATGAAAATAATTTTTATAAAATTATTTTCTTGAAAATAGAATATTTAATCTAATTATTTCAAATTGTCAAAATATGACTTTAATATCTAAAAATATTAAAATCAAAGAATTTCTGAATTAAAAATTGTATTTCAGTTCTAGCTAGTTAGAAATAATTTATATAAAATTTTGGTGCAAAACTATTGAAAAATGAATTTATTATGATTTATTTATGATTAAAACTAACAAAAATTAATTAAAAATATAAAATAAACGGTTTTTCTGAAATAAAAATATTTTCTAGAATGTTTAAGAATATACAAGTTTAGGATAATTTTTGCGAGATTTAATAAAATCGTTTAGATATTTTTATTGAATTTTATAATTTTAAATGAATAAACTTGTAATATTTATAATATATATTAAATAAATTATTTTTGAAAAACTAAAAATTGGATGATGAACTTTATCAGTGGAATAACATAAAATAAATTTTGTAGAATTTATAAAGTTGTTCTGGTATTTTAAATATATAAATGAAGTTAGTTAGAATAAGTATAAAGTTAAAGGTGTAAAAAAAAATATATAATCTGCTGTTGCTGGGAATCGAACCTGGGTTCATTCCTTTTAGCCAACCACCCCAACCAACTGGTCTGAGCATCAGATTTGTATAAGCTTCAGTTTCTAAAACATTTATTATATACTTGGTTTGGTCATCTTCCCCAAATAAACATAAGAACCCTAGCTTTTTCAATAATTCAAATGAGCAAGCAATAACCCGATTATATATGGGGTTATTGCTGCTCTATAGCCGATTAATGAAACCCATCAAAGAATCGTAACTTACAGTGATGATTTCGTGTTCGAATGCCCGGTCAAAACAAAAGTCAAACCAAGCTCTATTGCACGGATTATAGTGAAAACAGAAGTAAATTTAGTGTGGGAGAATGATTTTCAGTGTGTTTAGGTTGTAGGGAAAGCTTCAATTTATAGTGTAGGGTCGGGTTGAGGATTTGGCATGTTTGACTCGTTTTTAAACGTATACGCGTGAATATTTGACTCGATTAGGAGGGATTGGAGCTGAAATTCGCGTTGATTAAGCATAGGATTGATGTAGCTCATTGTATCGGTCAAAAGAAACATTAAAAGTGATCCCATGATTACAGCTTTGTTGACTTTTGTTTCCTTTCCCTTGTTCCTGCGTGCGAACAGCAACAACAACCAAGGAGGAAGATGGAGCAGCGATAAGGAAGGGTTAAATATAAATAGGATTGGGTTTATTTCAGAAATGTGGTGTAGCTCAAGTGGTGGACGTGTGTGTGTGTGGTGCTACCTGCCCGGGTTCGAGTCCCGGCAGGATCATTATTTTTTTTTTTTTCAGATAAGGGAAAGGAGAAGCTGTTGGGCTTGGGCTGCTTTGGGCTGGATCTGTTCTGGGCCGAGCTTCATATGGACTTCAGGAAACAAAAGAAGGTTATGGTTGGGTTGGGTTTAGATAATGGTTTGGGTTGTAGGTTAATGGGTTAGGTTTTTTTTTATCATCATTATTATTATTATTATTTTTTATTATTATTATTATTATTAAAAATATATATATATATATATAATGAAAAAGTGACGGATGTCACAGCATCCCCTACTTTTAGAAACTTCGTCCCGAAGTTATTAGAAACATAGGGTTATGGATGCTTGGGTAAAAATTAAGATAACTGTGGTTTTGGAAAATTCGAATGATTTGGATATGAGGTTTGATAGGTGTGAGTTAAGGATTTGGATTAGGTTCGTCTCGAATAATAAGGAGAATAAGAATCTAGTAATTCACCAAGTTTTCAAGTTTTAGGAATCCTAAAATGAATGTACAAGTTGACTGACTATAGAAAGACTTATTGAACTACCAAGTAACTAGAGTTTGTTCCTGGTCCGACTTCCAGTCTCACTTTCAATGCATCATTAGTGTTTGTATACAGGGTGTACCGCAGCTAACCCACCACACCTTTGATACCTTGAAAACGTACTGGACGCCTACCAAAAACTCTAATAGAATTTCACACTACCCTATCGTACCTGTAAATTCATGATTACGTTCCGGACCGGAATCATCAATTTACCTTACATTAGGGTTTTATGTCCTTCTATGATCATATTCTAACAACACATTAACACAAGTAAATTTCACAAAATGTGCATAATTGCATTGGTTTGCAACGATTTGTAAGCATAACAGTATGTATCTAAGTATGGGCTACCACTCGTCCGATGAGCCCTTTAAATGAAATGTTTATCAGAGTTGCGTGGGTAATACACACACGCAAGTAAGTTTGCAAGTACTACAACCATTAAGTGTAAGTATTATTTTAGTGGCGAGTATCATGAATAATTAAATGTCCAATGGATAGTCAAACTAAGGGAAAAATCAAGTTTCATATGACGAACAATGATGTTTTTTTTTTTATAAAAGCTCTGTAGGATTAAATAAGTATTTTGATTTTCATGGAAGTCAAGACCAAATGTTTCAATAAAATGTAAGGTAGAGTCGGAAACTTATACGATATAAATAAACGTAACCAAATTTGATAAATTTCCAATCTGTGTTCGTACACAATAGTATGCAAGGAAATTTCTAGATGTAGTATACTAACGAGTGCGACAAAATTGAGTACAAAATGATAATAGAATCAAGAAAATGAAAACACGAGTATTGGATTCTCGAGTCTTGGGAAGATTTCATCCATGGCTTAACCAGTGGGATTAACGTCATCCTGATCAGTTGTTTCGTTGGTATTGATATTGAAAGCTCGTCCATGTGCCACCAGGTTTACATTGTTCAATTTGGGACATTGAGGTAGCATGTGATTAGGGTCTCTACAATGATAACATGCCCGACCGTTAGTAATCTGTAGTGGTCCCTGGGCAGCTGTTTGATGATTACTCTGTGTCCCAACCATTACTCGACAAGTGGAAACAAAGTGTCCAAACCTTCCACATCTAGTGCATTGACGGCATGGAAGATTTGCAGGGTGATGATATTTGCAGGTGTTGCATTGAGGATGGATTCCCGTGTAGGCTTTCTTGATAGGAGGCTGAGCCACCGGATCAACAACAGCATGGTTCTGATTATCGCTCATTCGTTTCTTAGAGTTCGAAGCAGTAGTGGCGGGCCTTTGCTAAAATAGTCTTAGATTGTTCAACAACATTGGTGGTTTTCTCAGTAGGTGTCTTGGTGCCCTTCCTAACCAAGTTTCCTTTCCTTACGTGTTTGTCTGTTAATGTGGCTGCAAGTTGGATTGCTTCTTCTACCGTAGTGGCTTTGCCTCCAGTGACAACGTCTTGAATCAGGTCAGGTAATCCCTCGATATATTTTTCGATTGCTCGAGAGACTGGGGTGACCATGTGTGGAACCAGTATGCTAAGTTCGTGATATCGAGTATTATACGCAAGATTCTCACCACTGTCTTGTTTCAGTCTGTTAGGATCTGAGTTTGTTTGTTTTGATTGTTTAACTAAATGATGGAAATAATGAAATGAAAATAGAATGAAAGTGCAGCGGAATAATAAACTGTAAATCAAAACAAGAGAGTAAATGTTTTTAGATCGAATGCTTTCATTAACTCAAAGATTACAATCGTACAATTACTCCCCCTCAGCCTGATCACACAGTGTTTGTCAGAGAGAATGTTTTGTGTGTGATGCAATAGAACAGTACAAGCACTGTTCTATTTATAGACAGACTCAAAGCACTGATGACCTAGGCTGACGTCACCTAAGACAGTGACCTCTAACAGAATAACAAACATAAACATCTGCCTATTACAAACTACTGTTACATTGAAAGCACTGATATTAAACAGCTGTTGAAGATAAACTCTGATGGTCTTGTATCCACTGCTGGAGCCTAAGTGTTGTTGGTTCCAGCAGTGCTTTGGTCTTCAGTACTTGTATCAGCAGTTGCTCTTCATCAGACCTTTGGTCAGCAGTTGTTCTTCATCAGTTGTTTCCTCAGCAGTTCTTTATATCAGCAGTTGTTGAGCAGTTGTTTGGATAGAACAGTAGTTAGGGTCAGCAGTCTTTTGGGAGAAGCAAGTTGTAAAGACTGTTTATTAAAGGATCAAACTGATAGCATGTTTTGGCTTTCTAATCATCTGTTCTTCTCCAGGTCAGCAGACCCAACAATCTCCCCCTAGAACAGATGATGCCAAAACTCAGCTTTATTTATTGATCTTTATTCCTCATCAGACTTTCTCTGATTTGACCTTTGAATTGTAGTTCAAAGTTCAGAGCAAATAAGTCTTCTTCATCTCTTTCTAGATCCAGATTTAGCAATGCTTGGTGATCTTCTGCACATAGGCTGTAAGCATCATCCATGCTGATCTTCTGAACCCTTCCATCTGACCTGAGCAGTGTCAATTCGTGGTTGTCTTTGTTGACCTTCCACTTTAGAATTTTTGAGTCAGTGGATTTACTGAGATGAACTTTTATTCTTGATGAGTTGGGTGAAGGAGGTCTTCCAATGAGTTCTCTGAGTTTCTCTGTTGTAGGATCAGAGAAATAATGTATTTGATTGAAGAGCCCTTCCTTGATGAATGTATCAGCAAACTTTCTTTGATCTTCCTCTGACATCTCCTTCTGCTTCTTGAACTGTCTACTTGCAGCAGCTGTGAGATCAGAGGTTTCAAGTAAGCTGTCCAGGTTAAAAGTCTGTTGGGGTCTCTTCATCATTGGCTCATCAGTGTAAATTGGTTTTCTTGGAAGGCTGGGATCCTTCTTTCTATTTTCTTCCAGACTTTTGTAGGTTTCAACCAGTCTTAACTCAGACCATCTGGAAACAGACCTCATCTCCCCATAGTTGGCAGCTACAATCTCTTGCCTCATCCTTTTGAATTTCAAGGCTCTGACTGGGTCTCTGCCTTTGCCAAAATTAGGAGTGGAGACTTTAGCTTTGGGGTCTTTGGCCATTTCTTCAATTCTGAGTAGTTCTTCTCTCAAAGCATGAGTAGTCCAACCATTGAACTGCTTTTTGTTTGCTTTGTAAGGCTTGGTTGCCATTATCTGTTCAAGAAGAGATTCCCTTACCTCCTTTTCCAAATCAACACTGAGAGGCATGGAGGACATGGAATTGCTCAGGGTCTTAGCAAAGTCTTCAATCCTTCTGAGTTTGCTAAGCTCTGCTGAATGGATGCCCTGAGCAGTCCTGTCATCCTTCCCTTTGCATTTCTCCCTGATGATGGCATCCACCTGCTCACCCTTGTATTTCAGATAAGTATCAATATTGAGGGGAACAGGGAAGTTTGGGAGAGATGGGAAGGATCTTTCAGATGGCTGTTCAGTATTGTAGAAGGATTGTAATTCCCCCTTGAGTAGATCAAGTTCAAGGGGATACTGAACAACCAATGGTGTAATGGTTGGTGGTGGTCTATGGGATTTGAACTTGGATGTATGTGGGGAGAATGATGTGATTGGAATAGCTGTGATGGGAGGAGTGGATTTGGCAGTTGAAATGGTGGTTGGTGATGTGTGTATATTTTCATCATGCACAATAAATGTTGATTTTCTCTTCCTTGTGTACATGATTTTTGGTGAAGGTGATTTGGTAGCAGTGGTTGGATTAACATCTGTTGGCCTTTTAGTAGAACCAGCAGATGTTGGGGTTTTGGCTGGTGATGAAGGTTTGGTGGTTGTTTGTTCAGGTGTGTGTGTTGGTTTGGGTACAGTGGTTTCAGTGTTTTGGGTAGTTTCAGTGTTTTGGGTAGCAATGGTTTCAGTAGCAGTGGTTTTATCAACAGAGGTTTTCAACTTAGATGGTGGTTTTCTAACATGCTTGGCAGGTCTTTTCATCCTTTTAGAGGATCCCACATCTTCAGTTTCCCTTTGTTGTTTCTTTTTGAGTTCAATTAATGACTCTGCTTTAACTTCCAAAGTGTCAGCTCTTTTCTGTTTCTCTTGAGCAGCTTTTTCAGCTTCTATGTTTGCAGAGTCATCTACTGCTTTATTTTTCTCACTTGTTTGTTGTGGTGGTTGTTGTGGTGGTGCTGTTGTTGCTTGTTGTTGTTGTGGAGCTGATTTGGTAGACTCTGGTTTCTTGGCATACTTGGCTTGGCCCTTTTGAGAAGGAGGACAACCAAAAGGATCTAGTTTTGGTAGCCTATCTCTGCCACTCTCCCCCTTTTTGGCATCATCAGTCGTGAAAGCATCATCATTTTCATCCCTGAGGATGGTGGTAGGGGCAGAGCCAGTAGTCTTCAGCAAGTGATCCTTGATGGCTTTGATATCAGCATGGGTATCTTTGTACCTTGCATCTACCATATTCCTGATCTCAGCCATGTAAGTTTCATGTGTCTGATCAGCCAATTTTCTGTGAGCTATGATGATGGGGGAAACTGATTTCCATAACTCATTGGCTATATCAGCTGTGGATGGTTGACTCTTGGAAAGATCTGCAATTGAGCTCAGTAGAAGCTTGACATCAGATTTGATGTCAGCAACAGAGGTTTCAATGACAGAAACTCTGTCCGTCAATTCTTGGTATTTTGACCCATCTCCTAAATTAATAGGATCATCCGAGTCCCTACCAGTGGTAGTTCTACCTGATTCAGGCCTAATAGGTGAATCAGATGCCCCTTTGTCTTGGTACTGGGGACTTCCAACTGTTTTTGGAGACACTATAGTGGCTTCAACAGTTGTTGCCTTCAAGGGAGTCTTAGCTATGTAATCACTGTCCTGATGTGAGACAGTGGTCTCTACATCAGTAGTGGCTGCTCCACTTGAAAACTCACCTAGAGTCTCATTGAACTCAGGTGGTGTAACCTCCTCTTCTGTTTGAGGGATAGCAGATTGAATATTCTCAGGGCCAGTCACTTGTTGGAGTATACTCTCAGTGACAGGTGGAAGAGAGGAACTGGGATCTTCCTGAGATTTGTCAATTGCTTCAAACAGAGGTTGCATTGTTTGTGGGACATGTGATGGTGAGTGTGGAGGAGTAACAAGAGAATTAGCCCTGGGAGAGGGGCTTGTGAACATATGGTCAAGTGACTCAAATGTATCATGATGTGTGTCCCCTTGGCTTACAACATGATCCTTTTGAGAGGATTCATGAGGAGTTTGGTCAGGTGGAGGTATGTCCAACTGTTGTGAGGAAGTAACAACAGTGGTTTCAGGTTGCTTTTGTTGTGCAACAGAGGTTTCTTCTGGTACCTCATCATCCAGAAGCCTCATTTGTGGTTGAGTGGAGGTTTTTGTGGATGGATGTTTCATTTTGGAAGTGGCTGGTGTGGGTTTCACAGCACTGGATGTAGTGCCATGACCACCAGGAGCAGTGGGCTCAACAACAGAGGTTTTGACAACAGTTGTTGCCTTTGTCCTCTTTGTTTGTGTTTTGGAAACTTTTGACACTTTAGACACTTTTTCTTGGGTGCTTCCACCCAGCATTCTTGTGAAAGTTTCATCAGTTAAGCTTTTCATTTGCATAGCCTCACCCTTTTTGAAAACTTTTTCTGGTAAGACTTTTTGTAAGATTACACTAAGAATTCTTGGGTAAATAAGAAAAGCATTGTTTGACCCAGACTTGACTGCTTTCACATTTGATACCAAGTCCATGAACAATCCCTGGGAAAGATTGAAGCCAGAGTTTGACAACATAGCATAACCCAGATATTGCATCCTCAATGGAATTTCATTAAAGGATGTGGACTTAGCAGAGACACAAAGAAGAAGAGTATGGAAGAAAAATTTCATGACTGGAGGGAAAAACTTTTTGAAAAGAGTTGATCCAGTCATCTGACCATCATACCCTCTTTCTTGAAACTCAGTGTGAAGCTCTGTTTTAGTAAAGGAATCCTTACCTGCCAGGTCATTCAGTGAGAAGGTTGTGGATATGGTTTCAGGGGTAATGACGATACTGGTTTCTCCAATTTTGGAAATAATGGAGGTAGGCTTTTTGTCTTGTAGTAGGAACTCAGCATTCAACCAAAATTCTTGGAGTGTATCAAGATAAATGGGGGCGTTAGCGGTTAGGATGGGTAAGTATTTGGAGTTAAGGAAAATGTCGATGGTGGAATGAAATGGAGTGTTGTCATCTGTTTTGATCAGATAGGGGAGACAATTGTGTGTAGCTTTGGCTTGAAGATCCATTTTAGTGGATTTCAAAGGTGAAGATGATTGAAGATTGATGAAGGGTTTGAGAATGAAGAAGGCGGTTATCAGTATTTTGAATACAATGAGACAGTGTAACGTCTGTTGTGGTAAAAACAGGGTTTTTATAGGCTCAATGAAACCGCTGATGTGGCCAAACCTCTGCTTATATGAGCAGACGTGGCAATCATCTGATGGATGAAACATCTGGTGGAGAACAGCTGTTTTTGGTAAACAACTGATACAAACAGCTGATGGATCCAACTGTTGTTTTTTTTTTTTTTTTGGATATAATATATATATATATATATATAGGCGGACAGTTGTTTTATCTGAACAGATGTTCTGAAACAGATTTTTCAACTAACAGTTGTTTTATCTGATCAGATGTTTTGAAACAGACTTTTCAACCAACAGTGGATATGAATGAAACAGTG
Source organism: Ambrosia x helenae (assembly GCA_030844895.1). Taxonomy (NCBI): domain Eukaryota; kingdom Viridiplantae; phylum Streptophyta; class Magnoliopsida; order Asterales; family Asteraceae; genus Ambrosia; species Ambrosia x helenae. The sequence goes on from CM061225.1 coordinate 86,108,807, forward strand.
GTTGTTTTATCTGAGCAGATGTTATAAACAGATTTTTCAACCAAACAGCTATTAAAAAAATTGATTTTCTGGAACATTTTATTATGATTTATAGAAACTTTATTTGTTTAATCCATGTTTAACATACCAATTCTGGAAATCAGATTTGTAAAGGTAGATGTGTCTAAAGCTTTTGTTAACACATCTGCCAACTGATCCTCTGTTGGAACATGGTGTAAAGAAATCAAACCTTTTTCATAGCTGTCTCTGACAAAATGATGTCTTATGTCAATGTGCTTGGTAGTGGAATGAGAGACTGGATTCTTGATGATATTTTCAGCAGCTTGGCTGTCCAACATGAGTGGAGTCCTAAGTGCAGTTATCCCAAAATCCAGTAATTGATTTTGAAGCCACATGAGTTGGGCTGTACAGCTTGCAGCAGCAATGTATTCAGCTTCAGCTGTTGAAGTTGAAACAGCTGCCTGCTTTTTGCTTTGCCATGAAACTAAGGCATTCCCTAGAAATTGGCACCCTCCTGAAGTGGATTTTCTTGTGGTGTGACAGCCAGCAAAGTCACTATCTGAATAACCTGAAAGCTCAATGTTTCCATTAGCAGGATACCAGATACCAAGTGTGGGAGCACCTTTGAGGTATCTGAATATCCTTTTCACAGCAATAAGGTTTGACTTTCTGGGTGAAGCCTGGGATCTGGCACAGACACAGGTAGCAAACATAATGTCTGGCCTAGATGCAGTTAGGTACAATAAAGACCCAATCATACATCTATAATGTGTTTGATCAACCAGTTCATCCTTGTCATCAATAGTGAGCAGTTTGACTGTACTCATGGGTGTGCTACATGGCTTACAATCATTCATCTCAAATCTGGTTAATAAGTTCTTTACATATTTGTTTTGGTGAATGAATGTGCCATTTTGTAGTTGTTTCACTTGAAGACCAAGGAAACACTGAAGCTCACCCATGGCACTCATCTCAAACTCTGCTGTCATGAGTTTTCTGAACTCTTCACACATTTGGTTACATGTGGATCCAAAAATGATGTCATCCACATATATTTGAACAATCATTAAGTGTTTCCCTTTCCATTTAAGAAATAAAGTTTTGTCAATTTTACCTCTTGTGAAGCCAATGGATAAGAGAAATGTGGAAAGAGTTTCATACCAGGCCCTTGGTGCTTGTTTGAGTCCATACAAAGCTTTGTTGAGCTTGTAGACATAGTCAGGATGGAATGTGTCTTCAAAACCAGGTGGCTGACATACATAGACCTCCTCCTGAATTTTGCCATAAAGGAAAGCACATTTGATGTCCATCTGATACACCTTTATGTTGTGGTTGACAGCAAAGGCTAAAAAGAGTCTGATGGCCTCTAGTCTAGCTACAGGAGCAAAGGTCTCATCATAATCTATTCCTTCTTCTTGTCTGAAGCCTTGAACCACAAGCCTGGCTTTATTCTTGACAACAATACCCCTTTCATCAGTCTTGTTTTTGAAGACCCACTTTGTTCCTATAGGACAAACATCCTTAGGAAGTGGTACAAGCTCCCATACTTGTTGTCTTTTGAATTGAAGGAGTTCTTCTTGCATGGCTTCTACCCAACTGTTGTCTTTCAGTGCCTCTTGGTACTTGACAGGTTGTGTGAGGGATAAGAAACCTGCAAAAAGACAGATATTTGAGGATTGGCTTCTTGTGAGCACACCCTCTCTGATGTTGCCAATGATCTGGTCTGGTGGATGAGCTCTTAAGTAAATAAGATCTCCTTGATATGGAACAATGGCATTTTGAGGTGATGGACAGAGGTTTGGTGACTCTGTTGGTGTAACATCTGTTGGTACTTCTGTAGTGCCATCAGATGTTTGGAATGGTAATGGAGGAATGGGTCCAAGTGGTGTGAAACTTGACTGACTTTTGTCAACAGATGATAGGTCAGTGATTGTGAGGGGTGAGGCAGTGGTTTGAGGATAGGACTGGCCAACAGTGGTTGACATAGCTGTGGCAGAGTTTTGACAATTGTTTTGAACAGCTGCTTCCTCTGAGGCAGAATAGACTTTGTAGTGACTGGGGATCACAACATCTGTTCTGTAATCTTGCTGTGGAGACTGTGGAATACCTGCATTGTTAGTTTTAACAGTGATATCTTCAAATTTTAATTTATCTAAATCAAATAATTCAGCAGGGTTTGCAGGGATTTTTAGAGATGAAAGTTCATTGAACTTTACATTCAAGGTTTCTTCTATTGTCTTAGTCCTTGTGTTAAACACTTTGTAGGCCTTAGCAGTAGAAGAATATCCCAGAAAATATCCACAGTCTACTTTGGCTGCAAATTTTGAAATGGAATCTTTGAGATTTAAAATGAAACATGGGCAGCCAAAGATTTTGAAAAATGAGATTAATGGTTTGATTTTGAACAAAATTTCATAAGCAGTTTTTTGATGTCTGGGGTTGATCAAAACTCTGTTTTGAACATAGAAAGCAGTGTTTACAGCTTCTGCCCAAAAGGACAGTGGCAAACCAGAGTCTGCTAGCATAGTTCTTGCAGCTTCTATAAGAGTTCTATTTTTCCTTTCAACCACCCCATTTTGTTCTGGTGTTCTTGGAATGCTGAACTGCCTCACAATCCCTTTTGACACACAGAAGTCATCCAACTCCTTATTTTTAAACTCTGTTCCATTGTCACTCCTGAAGACTTTTACTGGCAAGTCATATTGCTTTTCAACTTTGGTGACAAAGTCCTTCAATATACCTGCAGTCTCATCCTTAGAATGTAAAAAGTAAGTCCATGTAAACCTAGAAAAATCATCAACTATGACAAGACAAAATCTCTTTCTTCTTAGACTCATGATTTTAACAGGGCCAAACAAGTCCATGTGCAACAGTTGTAGACACTGACTAGTTTTGGACTCATCAATGGATTTGTAAGAGCTTTTATGTTGTTTTCCTTTTAAGCAGGAAACACAATGCTCATCACATTTAAATTCTTTTGATGGTAAACCTCTGACAAGGTTTTGTTTTGAGAGTGTGTTGATAGTATTAAGGTTGGTGTGACCTAATCTCCTATGCCACAATTCTGTCTCCTTAGTGGAGGCAGCAGAAAACAGACAGACATTTGCCATAGGATTGTCCTTTAACATATCAACAACATACACATTGCCACTTCTATGAGCAACAAGCTGTGCTTTGCTCTCAGCAATAATGGTATCAATCTTTTTCACCACTTCTGGCCCAATAATCTTACAAGTTTTCTTTGTGAAAAATGAGCCATAACCTTTGTCACTCATTTGGGAAACACTCAGAAGATTAAACTTGAGATTATCAATAAGATTGACATTTTCAAACTTGAGTTTTCCAGCCTGTACAGTCCCTGAACCCAACACCTTACCTTTAGAATCATTACCAAAAGATATATCACCCCCTCCATGAGCCAAGAAGTCCAGAAGTAGGGCTCTACATCCTGTCATGTGCCTGGAACCTCCACTATCTACATACCAAAGACTATCTAAACAAGCAGAAGCTCCCTGCACATCAGTAAATGATTAGTTTTGGTGAGTGTCCAAAGCCAAGTTGGCTTTGGATGGGTCCTCAGACCTTTCAGACTCAAGCTTTGGAAGGTGATCAGTGGTTTGGACCAATTTCTGAATTAAGGTCAACAACTGCTGCTGACCATTTGCCAGTGCTTGGATGTCAACACTTGGGGCAGCAGTTGTTTGATCACTTCCTGACAGATGATAATACCCATATGGATTTCTGTTCACTCTTGGTTTAGAGGGTCTTTTTGGCTCCTCATAAACATGTGGCAGACTGTGACATGGAGGTTGACCATAACCTCTTGGGTATTTGCTTGTGGGTGGAGCATCTGTTACTTGGACATCTCTAGAAGCAGATGTTTCAAGCCTTTTTGTAACAGATGTTTGGACAGGGGTGAAGGTCTGTTTGGGCTTTCCTTTTGGAGTACTAACCACAGGGTTTGCAAGAGTTTTAGCTTTGTATTCTTGTATTTTTACATCAAAATTTTTGAGATACAAGCACTCTTTGGTCTTGTGATTCTTTTTCCCACATATTGAGCATGTGGCTTTGGAATCACATTCACTTGTTCCTTTGTTAATATCATATGCTTTTAGAAGAAAACAGTTTTTGGTGACATGATTCTTCTTTTCACAGAAATCACAGAACAAGTTAACAGTCTTTTCTTTCTTCTTCCCCTTTTCAGTCTTCTTTTCAGCAGATGTTTGAGCATCTGCTGGAGGATTTTTCAGGGGAATGACTTTTGCCAAGGGAATGACCCTTGCCTGAGGAGCTGTCTTTCCCTCAGGAGTTTTAAAATCTACAGGTTTATAATTCTCAAGAGTATCACACTCATCAGACCAAGTAGGTTTAAATTCATACTTTTCAAGTTCAGCAAAAGATGAGGAACCTTCTGGTTTTTCAAGAACAATTTTCTTACCATTTGGTTCAGTGATTTTAATCTCTTGACCCTGCAGGTTTGTTGGTACTATCTCAACAGACTTTTGACTCTTTGTGTCAGTGTTTTCAAAAGCTGGAGCAGTGGTTGCAAAACCAAAGCCAAACTTCACATGACTTTTGGTTTGTTTGTTGAGTAGCATCTCAAATCCTCTACATGATTCCACCCATTTTTTACATTCAACTTGGGTGGACTCAAGCTCACTTTTACAACTTTGATATTTTGTTATCATAGTTTGGAGCTGGTCTTTGGTTATAGTTGCTTCATGTTTTAAACTGCTAATTTCAGACTCTTTTGCAGTTAAACTTGTTTTCAAATCTTTTGTGAGTTTTTCAAATTTAACTTCATCATCCAAAATTTTCTTTCTAAGGTTTTCATTCACCTCTTTGATGTTAGCAAATGCTATTACACATTTGTCAGAACACAACTCTTTAAGAATTTGAGGAGATACCTTAGCAGCAGCCATCAAAGCACAATCACACTTGCACTCACAATCATCAGATGCACCCCAGGGATCTGAGAGATTCACAACCTCTTCTTCAGGTTTTTCACCTGTAACAACTTCACTAACAATATCATCAGTCACAACATCAGATTCAGTTACCACTTCCTCAGATTCAATCTCATCTACCATAGCCATGAAACAAAAATTTTCTGGTTCATTTTCAGCTTTGGCAACTAGTGCAAAATTCTCATCTGTTAGCTCATCAGGTAGACTGCTCCAATCAACAAAGCCTTGTGTAAAGAAGCTCTGTTGACTGGTCTCTGCAGGAGCAGAGGATGGAGCAACAGTCGTTTGCACAGGTGTTTGAGCAACAGGTGTTTGCACATAGTGAATCTGAGGAACAGTGGTTTGGACATACTGGACAGGAACAGTGTTTGAGGACTGTGCAAAATGGGCAGTGTTTTGCACATTAGGTCCAGGGGTATTATAGGAATTCTAATAAGTGTTGGTCTGTGGTCTTTGATTTGGATAGGTTATCATAGGTGTACCATGTTGACCCCTACATTCCCTTGCAAAATGACCAAACCTATGACATTTATAACACTTGATCTTTGATTTATCCAACCCAACCTTAGATCTGCCAGTCAACCCTGGAAACCTTCTCCCAGTTTTCTTGTAAAAATTATTAGTTCTTACACTGAGAAGGGCCAATTGGTGCATAATGTCCATTTCTTCCAAATCATCAGGGTCAAAGTATTTCAGGTCATCATACTCAAAGGATATATTGTCAGATGCCTGTATATCACCACCACTTGCTGTGAAAGCATAGTTTGGTGAATAAGAATCAGAGTTAAAACCTGAGTTAAAACCTGAAGTTATGTCAATAAAATGATCATAACTCTGATCCTTTGTGTTTCCAGACACCTCATCATGACCCAAAAGTGCTGTATTCCCAAACACATAGTCATCAGACACTTTTCCAGAGTCCTGGAGCTTCTTTTTCTGGTTAAGCTCTCTTTCATATGTCAAGAGCTTACCATGAAGCTGGGTCAGTGATAGGTCTTTAAATCCTATTGAGTTTCTCATTACAATAGCAATAGTGTCCCATTTGTCTGGTAATGATCTTAAAAACCTATGGTTCAAAGTTGAATGAGGGTAAGTAAGACCAACCAATTTTAGTTCACTTATTAAGCAATTAAATCTCTCAAACTGTTGAGTTAATGACTCTCCTTTGACATGACTGAATGTTTCATATTGTTGGTTAAGTATTTCACGGTTGTTTTCAATAACCTCCTCAGTCCCACCAAACTGTTCTTTCAGTGCATCCCACAACTCCTTTGCACTGTTACAGTGTAACAACCCAGCATATATATCATTGGGTAGAGCCATGGCCACAATACTGAAGGCCTTAGCATCTAGCTCAATTTTCTGAAAATCCTGGTCGGAGTAGTTTTCAAGTTTCTTTGGCTCAAACACTTTGGGATCTTCAGTACTCGGCACAGTCGGAACATGTGGTCCGAAGATAACCGACTTCCAACACCCAGTGTTTTGTTGAGCTAGAACATAGCTCATCCGACGTTGCCAGATATTGTATTCAGATCTGACAAGCATCGGTGGCTTGTTGTTCGTGCCAGTGTTATGTGGATCGTGATTGATAGAAGCCATTCTCTGATTTTTCAAAAAACAAAGTCTGTTTAACAACGGTTGAAGCGAAATTAAACTATTACTCTGTTTTCAATCTAACTGACAAACGATATCAATAATTGTGAGCTGATTATTAAATTGATTTGTTAGATCGAATTTAATTGACCAAGCTCTGATACCAATTGTTAGGATCTGAGTTTGTTTGTTTTGATTGTTTAACTAAATGATGGAAATAATGAAATGAAAATAGAATGAAAGTGCAGCGGAATAATAAACTGTAAATCAAAACAAGAGAGTAAATATTTTTAGATCGAATGCTTTCATTAACTCAAAGATTACAATCGTACAATTACTCCCCCTCAGCCTGATCACACAGTGTTTGTCAGAGAGAATGTTTTGTGTGTGATGCAATAGAACAGTACAAGCACTGTTCTATTTATAGACAGACTCAAAGCATTGATGACCTAGGCTGACGTCACCTAAGACAGTGACCTCTAACAGAATAACAAACATAAACATCTGCCTATTACAAACTACTGTTACATTGAAAGCACTGATATTAAACAGCTGTTGAAGATAAACTCTGATGGTCTTGTATCCACTGCTGGAGCCTAAGTGCTGTTGGTTCCAGCAGTGCTTTGGTCTTCAGTACTTGTATCAGCAGTTGCTCTTCATCAGACCTTTGGTCAGCAGTTGTTCTTCATCAGTTGTTTCCTCAGCAGTTCTTTATATCAGCAGTTGTTGAGCAGTTGTTTGGATAGAACAGTAGTTAGGGTCAGCAGTCTTTTGGGAGAAGCAAGTTGTAAAGACTGTTTATTAAAGGATCAAACTGATAGCATGTTTTGGCTTTCTAATCATCTGTTCTTCTCCAGGTCAGCAGACCCAACACAGTCCATGGAACTCTTCCTCCAGTTTCCTGATTTCGTTCCTAGGGCAGAATTTGGCGATCATGAGTTCCTTAACATCTGCCCAAGATAATGATAAAGCAATATCAGCTCCTCGATTGCGCTTTTCACCATTCCACCAGGTTAGCGCCCCCTTTTGAAGGACACTAGTAGCATAGCGAACGCGGAGTTCATCAGGACATTCACTGTTCACAAAAGTACTCTCCATGCTTTCAAACCATTGGAGGAGGCCAGTAGCACCCTCCTCACGAGTGAATTTTGTGGGTTGCAGGAGTTAAAGTGTTTGAAAGTGCACCGAAATTGAGTCATACTCCCTGTGTTGGCACTGTTACTATTCTGGGTTATCTCACTGACAAGGTTTGGGATCACTGCAGCAATTTGCTCGGCGACTAAAGATGCTAGGCGACGATCAGAACGTCGTCCAGAAGCACGAACAGGGCGTTGGCTGGCATCACGGAGCATGCGGCGAGCAGACATCTATGAGGTAGTTAATTAATAATCATGAGATTAGAAAATGTAAGTGTATAATCGTACAGATGATATGAAGATATGATCTTGTAAGCAATCATGATATGCAAAGTATTGTATATGAAACGAGAGGGTATTATTGGAAAAACTTGTACAAAATGCTTGGAGTGCCCTTGTCTAGCTGTAAAGCTCAACAAGAACGTTGACTTTTCAAAGGAATTGAACCCAATGGTGATCAAAGAAGACATGCTTTAGCCTATAAGTGGACACTCACTCCAGGAATCCCCAGGTAAGCATAACAGGTCCGTAAATGGATTTATGCGCTATGCTTGCCTATGCCAGAAAACCCAGTGTACAGGCATCCACCCTTCCAGATTGCACGTGTCCTTTTTCACACTCATTAAAGCTCAACAACTTTGAAGGAGCAAAAATAAGAGTAGGCATTATGCCTAAGAGTGTCTTCATGAAAGGTACTGCTCCCGCTCCATGATGATGTAGTCTTTCCACTCCTTGTAGAACACCATCTCTATACACCATGATGAAAGATGAGGAGAAATGGAGAAGAAAGGGAAAGATTCAGGAAGGAAAGTGGAGGGTAATGAGGGGAATGATGAATTAGGAAATGTTGTACCTGAAAGTTGAAATTCGGTTATAGTCTAGGCTAAAAGGCATTCTAATAACCTAATTCCCTATAACCATGGCTCTGATACCAATCTGTAACACCCCAACCGATGGCGGAATCATCGAGGTGCCACGTAGTGACGATTGTTCAAAAGCACAAGGTACTAAAATGTAAATATTATTGAATAAACCAATAACTGTCTTACATTGAAATGGAAATACAAAGTCTTAAATGAAATGTAACTGTTGGAATAACTGAATTAAAATAAAGCACTAAATGTCTCTTGTTAAAGCATTAGATCAAACTGCACCTGAAACATGTACAAAATAGGTTTGGTCAACATATGAAATGTTGGTGAGCATTCCTAGTTTTGATATATATAGTAGGTTAAAAGATATACAATTCAAGTGCAAGCCACAGTGCAATTATATAAACTATGTATCATACAAATGAGCGAAATCAACCCTGTGACTGTATAATGTACTGTATGAACGGCGGTGTACTTATCCAATAAATGGATAAAAGCTTAACACTGGCCACAGATTCTCCGATGAAAAAAGGGGAGAATCAATCTAGGCGGGTTGTCAATCCAAATAGCGCTATCCAATGTTAAGGTCGGCTTGTACCATGTTAATGATTTCACTAAGTACAAATGTATTCCACATGTATTGTCTAAGCATAAAGCACGTTGTAAGCAATGCACATAGTACTAGAATTGTATTGTGAAAATGTAAACTTGTATTTGAAATTTGTAATAGTGTACATGTAACACCCCAAAAATGAATAAAAGTAAAATGGGGATAGGAAGTACTCACAGTTCACGTAATAACTTGAAATTGGACTTGGACAACGAAATATGTGTTGGAAATTATCCCAAAGGATCAACCTAAAGAATTTGATAATGTGTAAGGGAAATAACTCTAGGATACACGTATTTCTAGGGTTTCGATTTGGGGATAAACGTTTATTTGTTTATTAAACAAATTGTTTATTAATTATGAGAAATTTAATAAATAAATAAATAAAAGTCTCTTTGTAAAATTTTAAGTTGAATATAGTCACAACATGAGGTTTTAAGTATGAAAATAATTTTTATAAAATTATTTTCTTGAAAATAGAATATTTAATCTAATTATTTCAAATTGTCAAAATATGACTTTAATATCTAAAAATATTAAAATCAAAGAATTTCTGAATTAAAAATTGTATTTCAGTTCTAGCTAGTTAGAAATAATTTATATAAAATTTTGGTGCAAAAATAATGAAAAATGAATTTATTATGATTTATTTATGATTAAAACTAACAAAAATTAATTAAAAATATAAAATAAACGGTTTTTCTGAAATAAAAATATTTTCTGGAATGTTTAAGAATATACAAGTTTAGGATAATTTTTGCGAGATTTAATAAAATCGTTTAGATATTTTTATTGAATTTTATAATTTTAAATGAATAAACTTGTAATATTTATAATATATATTAAATAAATTATTTTTGAAAAACTAAAAATTGGATGATGAACTTTATCAGTGGAATAACATAAAATAAATTTTGTAGAATTTATAAAGTTGTTCTGGTATTTTAAATATATAAATGAAGTTAGTTAGAATAAGTATAAAGTTAAAGGTGTAAAAAAAATATATATAATCTGCTGTTGCTGGGAATCGAACCTGGGTTCATTCCTTTTAGCCAACCACCCCAACCAACTGGTCTGAGCATCAGATTTGTATAAGCTTCAGTTTCTAAAACATTTATTATATACTTGGTTTGGTCATCTTCCCCAAATAAACATAAGAACCCTAGCTTTTTCAATAATTCAAATGAGCAAGCAATAACCCGATTATATATGGGGTTATTGCTGCTCTATAGCCGATTAATGAAACCCATCAAAGAATCGTAACTTACAGTGATGATTTCGTGTTCGAATGCCCGGACAAACAAAAGTCAAACCAAGCTCTATTGCACGGATTATAGTGAAAACAGAAGTAAATTTAGTGTGGGAGAATGATTTTCAGTGTATTTAGGTTGTAGGGAAAGCTTCAATTTATAGTGTAGGGTCGGGTTGAGGATTTGGCATGTTTGACTCGTTTTTAAACGTATACGCATGAATATTTGACTCGATTAGGAGGGATTGGAGCTGAAATTCGCGTTGATTAAGCATAGGATTGATGTAGCTCATTGTATCGGTCAAAAGAAACATTAAAAGTGATCCCATGATTACAGCTTTGTTGACTTTTGTTTCCTTTCCCTTGTTCCTGCGTGCGAACAGCAACAGCAACCAAGGAGGAAGATGGAGCAGCGATAAGGAAGGGTTAAATATAAATAGGATTGGGTTTATTTCAGAAATGTGGTGTAGCTCAAGTGGTGGACGTGTGTGTGTGTGGTGCTACCTGCCCGGGTTCGAGTCCCGGCAGGATCATTATTTTTTTTTTTTCAGATAAGGGAAAGGAGAAGCTGTTGGGCTTGGGCTGCTTTGGGCTGGATCTGTTCTGGGCCGAGCTTCATGTGGGCTTCAGGAAACAAAAGAAGGTTATGGTTGGGTTGGGTTTAGATAATGGTTTGGGTTGTAGGTTAATGGGTTAGGTTTTTTTTTTATCATCATTATTATTATTATTTTTATTATTATTATTATTATTATTATTATTATTATTATTAAAAAGATATATATATATATAATGAAAAAGTGACGGATGTCACATCAGCACTACGACTATAAACTTCGACCTTCACCCTCGAACAACCACCAACACAACGACCCTCCCCTTTCTCTCTCTGGAAAAATCTAAACTGATGAACGCTAATTATAGGGAAAATGGTGGTAGCCATTTTTGTTAACAAAAATAAAGGTAGGGTGGGGCTAATTACAAAAAGAAAGACATGGTGTATTAATTTTACCTACAATGGGGTGAACTGCTTTTTTATGTATCTTGGGGCAGATATGTTTTGTCTGGTTGTGGTAATTGGTGGTGTTTTAAAGTGGCAGTGGTGGTTGTGTCGGGTGACAGTGGTGTTGGTTGTGTCGAGTGGCGGTGGTGGTTTTGTTAACTGGATATGGTAGCGGTTGATGTGTTACACTGTTACTGATAGAAAAAATAATATATATATATATATATATATATATATGTTTATTTTAAATCAAATGGGTAGTTTGATCAAATCTCATTAAACTAACACGAAACATGGATGGAGTTAATGAAATGGATTAAAATGGCAAGAAAATGCAAACCTCAAGGGTCTAGTTGCAAATATATATACATATATATATATATATATATATTGGATGGAAGAGGCAAATGTGACTAAATCTCAGGGACGATATTGGCTGTTAACATCAAATAAAACATAATAAACGACACAAACTGCAAACTAAGCTAGGGATATATATGCACTAACAACTTCTATCTCATAAGTTAATTTTGTATTAATGTAATTACATATGTATAGTGACATTTTTATTTGATGTTGATACCAATAAGAAAATCTTTCTCCCCTTCTAACATTTTTCTTTCTATATTTGGTCGTTATTTTACAACACGTTATCCACGCAAATCGCTTTTAGAGTTGAATCGCATCATCATAACAATCAATAATCCATGTTTCTGATATGATCGTGATAGTAAGAATTGATGATATCAATGAAGAACTGAAAAGAAAAAGGATATGTTCATCGTGGGTTTGGGAATTGGGTGAATAATTGATTAATAAGTTGGTAATGTAAGAATACAGCTTTTTTTTTTTTGGTGGTGATCTCATAAAAATTAATTTTGAATGACAGGATAATTGATTTGTATCAAATATATTGTGCTACATAGTGGGATTTGATATATTTACAAATTGGTAAAAATTCTTAAATGCCCTTAATCTCAAAAGTTGATCATGTGGCTATAAATCTTTCTTACACTCTTACACAACTAAATATTCCTACATGATCCTCTACCTATATATATATATATATATATATATATATATATATATTATGGGATAGGATACTTTGAGAACTCGTCTGAGTTGCGAGAACCATAAGAACTCATCTGGGCCATTGATCTTGATGATTCAATGGTTGAGATCAAATGATAGGACTTTTTTGTCTTGACATGTTAATTAACTTTTTATTAGTATCATATTTTTAAATTTTATTTTATTTTTTAATTCATTTACTTTTTTAAAACAAAAAATAACACATATTCAAAAATCAATATGTGAATCCATTGTTTAGGAAACCCATATATGAAAATTATTTACACTAGTGTAAAAACCCAGAAGATATTTATAAATTTGAGATCCATTGTAAAAATAAAACACCAACATGTATAAACTATTTAGCTTACATCAATGTAATACATGTAATATATTCTTACACCAATGTAAACAACAAAACTTGCATGAAAAATAACAAATACATCAATGTAATATAGTTACACCAACGAAAAGAAAAACATAACCAAATTACTAATCTACTAAAATATACAGAACCTACATCTAACTAACTCTTCAAATCTTGTCCACTATCATCACCTTCAGCATCATGAGAGAAAGTTCAACCTAGTTTAAAAATAAAAAAGTTTTAAATAAACTGGTGGTGGTTTTTTATAGAAAAAGAAACAAATAGTTGTGTACTGTGGTGGTTTTATACTAATAATAATAATAATAATAATAATAATAATAATAATAATAATAATAATAAGGAAAGAGATATTGACTTACAATGGTACAATCGAGGTGACCTAGTAGAGGTGAAGGACGAAGGACAACCATGGACAACGTCATAACAGAGAGAGATAGAGAAGCTGGCCAACCCAACAGATGATTAAGTTCTAACAACCATCACCAAACACCTCGTGGCCTTCACCCCCATACACCACTGCCTCCTTCATCCACACCCCCTCCCTTCACCACCGGTCACCACCATAACACCGTCTCCTTCCAAACCGCCTCCCTCGCCACCGCTACCAATATAACCACCGTCTCCTTCCACACCGCCTCCCTTACCCTGACCTCCACAGCCATGAACCACCACCCAAAAATCACCACCATATCAGATCTGTAATAGTTTCGGTAGTTCGTCATCATCGATATGCAGATCTAGGTTACGAATCTGTGAGATGATTGGAAGCTTTTACAAATCTGGGTTACGAATAGTTTCAGTAGTTCATCATCATCGATATGCAGATCATCATCGACGTTCATTAGGTATTTGAGAGAGAGAGAAAAAATAGATTAAAGAGATAAAAGATGAGGGAGAGAGAGAGATGATAATATTGATTTTAAATTTTAAAAACATAATATAAATGATGATTGGGATAGGATGGGGTGGGGTGGGGTAGGGGAGGTGATAAATTACTATGTTGCCCCTCAATATTATAATGATAAGTTGAATATGTGTCACCTTGTTATTAGCCTAGAGGAGTTCTCAAGTTCTCGCAACTCAGACGAGTTAACCTCAAAAATTTGAGTAAACTCTAGAAAACCCCAAGAAAAACCTACTTCGCGAGCTTTTTTTTTTTGAAAAATTAGGGCATGTAATATATCTATCTATACTACTATATAATAGGTTCTGGATGGGCAAGATAGTAATTTTCATTAAATTTTAAGACACATAAAAACATTGTTTTTACATTTGGTACAAGTGTTAATGCATAAATAATTTCTCATTTACAATATTGTCCCTCTACATTTTAGCATTTAATAATGTAGTGTAATAAATGACAAACAATAATGTAGTGTTATTACATCTAGCATTTATATTTATAATGCAATAGTATTTTATAAAAGCTTGTAAAAAACTTATTAACTTATACTAAAAATAATACATAAAAAAATTGACTAACATATTCAAACTCAAATAAAAGAAATAGGCATAGTCATTAAATTTTAAGGCACATAAAAACATTGTTTTTGCATTTGGTACAAGTGTTAATGCATAAATAATTTCTCATTTACAATATTGTCCCTCTACATTTTAGCATTTAATAATGTAGTGTAATAAATGACAAACAATAATGTAGTGTTATTACATCTAGCATTTATATTTATAATGCAATAGTATTTTATAAAAGCTAGTAAAAATCTTATTAACTTATACTAAAAATAATACATAAAAATTGACTAACATATTCAAACTCAAATAAAAGAAATAGGCATCGTTCCATTTGTGACTGACTAGGTCATTAGGAAAACCAAAATAATTGTCAAAAATGATGACTTTTAGTTTAATACATAAAAATAATACATAAAAAATTTGACTAACGTATTCAAACTCAAATAAAAGAGATAGGCATCGTCCCATTCGTGACTGACTCTATCATTAGCAAAACAAAAATAATTGTCAAACAAGAATACATGATGACTTTTAGTTTAAAAGTTATTGTATATATAATAAAAGTTTACGGTTAAAAATTACAATCAGACAAATGTTGTGTTAATCAAGAGCAACATCATGACTATTGTGTTAATCAAGAGCAACCCCATGGTTTCTTTGATCAAATATCATGGTTTCTTTGATCCGCGCATACGACACAAACTTCTCTTTCACACCTATAGGTGTCTCAATAGACGAAACAATCGCCAACATGAGAAATGACATATGTACGTTCTGAGCATATTCGGGAATATACGACAAAATCGACTAGTTAGTACTACGGGATGGAAAACCCATCCCACACGTCATTCTTTATTTTTTATGGCTTCATTTAGAGTATTTAGCTACTTTGTTTTTCCAGAGACTGAAATCTTGTCTTCTGATTCAACTTTTCAGTATTCTCCCGCATCAATTTTTATTTTTTATTCGTGCTTTCAATATCAAAGGACTTTCACCAAAATACTTGCCACACAAGAATACATGATGACTTTTAGTTTAAAATTATTATATATGAAATAAACATTTACGAGTGTAGCCCCGCCGCAACGCGCGGGTTCCTGCTAGTATGTTTTTAAGATTTTTGAGCCAAAAAAAATCAAAAAAGCGCCGAACGGTTTTTTTTTTTTAATAAATAATTATGCATCATAACATATGTTACCAGTGTAAAAATATGCTAACATATGTTACGAAGCACAATTTATTTTATTTTTTTAAACCGTCTGGCGCTTTTTTTATTTTTTGGCTCAAAACTCTTAAAAACATGTATATTACATACCCTAATTTTTTTCAAAAAAAAAAAAGCTCGGGAAGTAGGGTTTTCTGATGGTTTACTAAAAAAGCGTGGGTTTTCTAATGATAGTTAACCAATATATATAGAGAGAGAGATAGAGAAGGGGGAGGTTTAATAAAAAAAACCTCAAAAAAATTGAGAAACCCAAGAAAACTTTACTTCCTAAGCTTTTTTTTTTTTTTTTGTGAAAATTTTAGGGCATTAATATAGATGTTTTTAAGAGTTTTGAGACAAAAAAATCAAAAAAACGCCAAGGGTTTTTTTTTAAATAAATAAGTTTTGCAGTGTTACATGTGTTACATATGTAACATAGCAAAACTTGTTTGTTTTTTTAATCGCTCTGTGCTTTTTTTATTTTTTGGCTCAAAACTCTTAAAAGAATGTATATTACATGCCCTAAAATTTTCAAAAAAAAAAATCTCAGGAAGCAGGATTTTCTTGGATTTTCTCTGTATACTTAGGTTAATTATTTATATATATATACACACACACACACATATATATATATTAAAGAAAAGGGGTGGGACACATGACACTTGGTGAGGCCATCCCACCTCTTAATTTCCCGCTAAAACTACTAAATTATTTTTTTCTCTCTCATGTGCATGACACGTGATTTGTATCCCATGATTTTAAAACGTTTATAACTTTTTTATACAATTAACAAGCGTTTTATTATCTTTCCAACTAGTACCATCGTACTATACAAAAAACAAAAAAAAAACAACTTTTTAGTGTAGTTAGTATTGAAAAAGATAATTAAGTTATGTATGGGAGGATAAATAGTCAGGAGACATGAAAAGTTACCATCCTACAATCTTTTTAGTCGATAGTAGTTAGATAATTTTTATTTATCTTCAATATGGATCTTCACTGCTAACTTATTGATTGTTTTATTCGATGTCACTCAAGGTGATCGATTGTGTATCCGTAATAAAGATTGAACATGTATGTCATTTTTAACGTATGCTCACTTTACACATTAGAATCGTGTATCATCATCATGACATTTAATTTAATACCAATTTGGTTGTTGTTTTTTTCAGGTTCACTTCGTAGCTTAAGAGTGTCTTGAGGAAGTGACAAAGTTGTACAGAGATTTTACTCGAGCAAGAGGTGCACACGTAGAATTAGAAAAAGGTTTTATGAGATATCAAGTGTTGATCCTTTATAATTTTATATTCTAAAAAAATGACCTACTACTTTTATGATATACATTTTGTCACTTCATGTTAGATTTGTCTTTCTCGGAACGCTCTTGGGGAATAATCTAGTTATTACATAAAAAAACGAAGAGAAACATGATGGAAAAAAAGGTGAACTAAAACTTTGATTGACTTTATAAGAGCATTCACAGCTCATTCATCAAATCCCCTTCATCAAATTACACTAAAATTCCCTACTTTACCTTTAAATCTTCTCTCTCCTAACTAAAATAACAATATTTTTTCATACTTTTATCATTATATTTTATTTTCCTCACTCACAACCAGTTACAAAAATATTAAAAAATATATATATATATATATATATATAGTGGTGAACAGTAGCTTTTCAAATATATGGGTGAACAGTGCTTTTAACAAATATTTTCTCTCCTCCACTCACAACCACTCACACCCACCACATATAATTTGAAGAAACCCCTCACATAATTTGATGTACGGGGTTTGAATGCTCTAATTAAACTATAATTAGCCCTTATTTAAAAATTAAATCTAAAACTTGAACACATCATTTGAGATAAACATAATCATTCAAGGAGAAATAGTTTAATAAATTATATGTAGCCCAATACTACTTTAATCAAAAGTATTATTCCACGTAAATTAGAAAAAGAAAACTATCAACACATTGTGCTTTTTGGATGCAATAACATGAAAAACGGTTAGTGAATTACTATTACTCTATTATTATGAATGTACTTCATTGACTAGAGAGAGAATGATATGGCGCTTCTCTGTATACATAATATACACACACAATTTAATTTTACTCTTTAGTGCACCCATTGACCTAACTAGATCATGTAAATCGAGTAAACCGCATTGTATCATTGTCTCAAGTGCCGGTCAAACCCTTGAATACCTAAAACCTCATCTTAAAGGGGGAAAAAAACAATATTATCATGTACAATATGTATGCTTTTGTATTATAAAACTTAATGAATGCATGGAGTGGTGTGTAAAATGATAAAAGGGTATGTTGTAGTTGGCACATGTACGTAGCTAAAAGGGAGATATGGTGGTGTCCGAATCTTTTTAATTTTTAACAATTAAATTTGTCCCTTTTTTTCTGTCTTTACCCAATTTTAATGCAAATTTCATAAATAAATAAATATATAATGAAAATGCATAGTTGGAAAGGAAAAAAAACTCCATCTTCCATGCAGCTTTTACTCTAACGTCACCTCTTCGTCCCACAACTCCAACTTAAAACCCTCCTTTTACTACCAGATTTTGTCTCTCCTCCAATACAATAAAAATTTAAAACACAAAATTCTTTATATTTGTTGAAGCAATATTTTTTCAGGTCAAGTCTTGGACTCGTGTGGGTGGAATCTAGTTTTGTCTCTCTTCTTGGTCGATTTAGAGTATAAATAGTTTAGGCAAAATGGATTTTAATAATCCAACCTTTTGGTGTTGGCCGATAACAATCACAACTGAGTTTATTCTTGTCACCAGCCTCACCTTTTCAATAGCTTTGTCTCATTTTTCCCTGTTAACACAATAACACCCACTCCCCCATTAATGCCATTCGGGTTTTTTATGACGTGGCGTCTAACTTAGACGATGACGTGTGATTATTTGATTGGGGGTGAACCCCACAACCTCACCCCTCTCACGCTCTTTAAGGGGCTGGCTCTCTGTGTTAACGCCTACAGCGTGATGTTGAGGGAGGTTATTGACTAATATAAGTAGGGGTGTTAGCTCACAACAAGAAGACTTACAGAAATTAAATTATGTGTGGTGTTAACAAGAAAACTAACTTGTTATGTTTGAGACTAACTTGTAACAAGAAAACTATATAATTAAGTTTAAAAAATGGTAATATATACTTTGATTGTACCAATACATTATGTCAGATAAATTTGATCAAATATTGGAGAGAAAATTGCAGTTTTCGTCCCTGTGTTTGCCTAAACTAGCAGGTTCAGCCCAGGCTTAACACCCTGAGTACCTGAGGTTTCATTTTCTAACACTTTACGTCCCTCGACCTAACGTCCGTCACATCTGACGTTACATCACCCTCACGTGCACCTCACGTGAGGGGTATTATTGTCATTTCGTCCCATTATAAACGTTTATATTCTGATATCATCTTCCCCAACTTGAATTCTTCCCCAATTTGCTTTCTAAACCCTAATCCAACAAAACCTAATGTCGAATTTGAGGTCTAGCAGATTATCAATGTCTAATTCGAGCTCCAATTATCATCGACGAGTTGAAAGATGGACTGATGTTCCTCCAATTTGCAGATGTGGGTCTGAAACACAGGTTCGAACATCATGGACTGAAGCAAACCCTGGTCAAAGGTTTCACTTTTGTGTAAGTGGATGTGGGTTTGTGACATGGGCAGGGGGTCCAGTTAGTGAAGGGAATTCCAAGGTCATCAATGGATTACTCAAAAATTTGGACAAACAACAACAATTAGCAAAAGCAAGAGGTTATGAGGCAAGGAAGCTGAGGATTATACTTGTTTTTTGTTGGTTGTTCTTTATGTTGTATGTCATTTATAGTTGATTAATGTAATAACTTTGATTATGAATGAAATGAAAATGGTGTTGTTACAAGTTGTTCTTAAACATTGCATACATTTTATTGATAGCAAATGATCCATTTGACTAATAACTCAAACTGCAATATAATGACCCATTTGACTAAAACAAATTGACTGATTTGACTCAATGCAATATAGCAAATGACCCATTTGACTAATAACTCAAACTGCAATATAATGACCCATAAAACTATCAACATATATTTGACCCATTTGACTGACCCATTTGCACATTAACCTGCATACATTTAGTTAACATACATTCACATTCAAACCTTTTCAAAACTGCACATTAACCTGACCCATTTGCACATACAATTAAACATTGTTCAACAACAAAACATGATTGTTTAGCCAACAGAAACATAAACATGACAATTAAACATTGTTCACCATCAAAAGAAACATAATCAGTTTAAAACTTCAGAATCTTAAAACAACATCATCAGACTTAATCTTGAGGTGCTGACTCTGAGCGTTGTTGTGAGCTTTAATGTTGACCTCGTTTGCCACAGCTTCTAGAGTTGTGCCCCTTCTTTCCACATTTTTTTTTGCAATCACATCAGTTTTTGATCCAGCCCCTTCATTGACTTTTTTTCTTTCCCTTGTTCTTTGGATCACCACCTTCCTTGCTTGCAGGTTCATCACCTTCATTAGCTGACTTTCTCCTCTTTTTCTTTGGCCTTCCAATTTGTTTATGAACTTTAGGGGCACTGATAATAGTTGGGCATGGTGATGGTCTCCATAAGTCCTTACCATTAATTGGCACAATAGTGTTCCTATACACTTTCCTCCATGTATCTAGCCAATACACCTCATCCACCCATCTTTCAGGGATTCCAACATCATATCCATGCTAAGACGTGTCCCATATAACTACAACAGCATGTTTGCAAGGTTTGCAGTCAACTCCCATTTTCTGCATGTGCATATCTTGGCTTGTATGTCAACCACACGTTGGTCTGACCCAGGCATACTCACCTAAAACCAACACATTTATTAACATTTGCATACCTCATATTTGGTTGGACTTGCCATAATAACATTATACTTTGTAGCTTCCTCTTTAATGGCATCAAACATCTTAGTTGTATAAGGTGTCAAAGGTCCTTCACATCTTTCAATGACATTGTGAACCACCATTATCCTCTTAGTCATGTACTGTCTAATAAAATCCAAGCATGTGATGATAGGCTTACCCTTCCATGAACTAATTGTCTATTAAAAACCTCACACAAGTTTTTGAGCAGAACATAACATTTGGCCCTACCAGTAAAGTGAGCTCTGGTCCAACTTTCCACTGGAATATCCTTTAGCCATTGATATAACTTAGCATCTTCCTTTTTAACTTCCTCCATCTTCTTATCAAACAGAGCAACAGTTGTAGCACTAGCACATCTCCACAACAAGTTCTTGTATTGACCTCCTCCCCAATTTTTTTTTCATATTCTCATGGATGTGTCTCAAGCTGTACCTATGCTCAGCCTTAGGGAATGTCTTGGCTAATGCAGGAATTAGACCCTAACAAACTGTTTTTAGGAACTAATAAATAAAAAACAATTATAACATATAAAGAAGAGAAGAATAAACAGATTACCTTTTGCCTATCACTTATGAAAGTGAAATAGGACCTAGCATCAAGATCAAGATCATCACCTAGATTTTCTAAGAACCATGACCATGACTTAAATGTTTCAGCTTCCACAAGTGCATATGCTAGAGGATATATTCCATTATTTGAATCAACTCCAATAGCAGTCAAGATCTGTCCAGGGTATAGACCTTTCATGAAACACCCATCTAATCCTAGCAGGTCCCTCCCAAGCATGTTAAAACCAGCCTTTAATGCCCCAAAACAGATGCAAACTCTCCTAAGCTGCCTAGTAAGGGAATTTAGATTGGGTTCAGGTTCAACATCAAGTTTGACACTGGATCCAAGATTAGATCTAAGTAACTCCTCATAGTAGTCTCTAAGTAGATGATACTGATCTTGGTAATAACCATTGATCCTTTTGTTTGCAATAGATCTGGCCCTTGATATTTTCATGAGGAATATCTGGATTTGATGTTTCTTTTGAAGTAGGTCCTGCAACTTGGTCGAGGTTATTATAGGGTTACCATCAATTATTGGTGCAATCTCTCTTGCCATCCAACCCATTGTGTACAAATTTATTACCCTAATCTGCAAACACTGGTGCTTTGGATTGTAAGTCTTCACCTCCCATAAATTATTCTCAGTGGGTCTGGATATTTGCCTAGCCCAAGGACAAGTGGGCTTTAGATACTTTTTTTCTTGGGGTAGTTGACTTTTTAATACTACTTTGACCACCAGACTTTAGGGGCATGTTTTATTCTCTTGGGGGGACCAACTTGTGTTTGTGAAGATTCCCCACTTGTGAACACTGGAGTATGCCCCCTGCACACAACTCTAAACCTGAGATGCTCATTCTTGACAATATGAAGTTGTCTCCTTGTCTCAACAGCATGTTCTTTAATAATAAGTTTGATCTCCTCCCTATCTTCAAAGAAATCACTAACAGTAAATGGATTAAAACTTTTCTCCTCCCTTCTTCTTATGCTTCCTTTTCACAGATGCTTCATGTTCATACTCATCTTGTTCATCTTCACTTAGACTATCAAAGTCATCAAGGTCTACATGTAAGTCATCTGCATCAATGTCCACATTATGATGCAACTCCAAGTCATCTTCTACATCATCTACAGCAGACCTAAAATGTTTCATATCCACTTCTGGGTCCTCTACCATATTGTCAGGATCAACAATATAATCAGAGTCATCACTATCATCCTGTTCAGAACCAGTTTAATCTTCTGTTTCATGAACTTCTTTTTCATCTTCTGTTTCATCTTCTTTTTCAACTTCTTTTTCAACTTCTTTATCAACAACATAATCAAAGTCATGACTATCATCCTGTTCTTGGTCATCTACCATATTGTCATCCTGTTTTGTATCAACTGAATTAACCAAAGACTTAACCAAAGTAATAGAGTGATTGGCATCAATGTCATCAATGTTGTTTTCCCCTTAACCTGATCAAGTTGATCTTCAAATTCAGAATCAGATTTTAAATCAGGTTGGCATACAGGATCATTACATTCAACCACTACTGCTTGTGGTTGCTTCTGCCTTTCTTCATGCTCAATCATAAAAGTATTAATCTTTGACCACCAATGTTGCAAATATACCTCCATGACCTTATACTTTGAAGCCAATGAACAAAACCTTTCAACAGAGTCATTTGTAGCCAATACCCTTAAACCAGTGTCTAAAATCCCCATCAGGTAATCCAAAATGATAATAAAACACCATGTCACAGGGATAACCTACTGTTTTAGTAATCTCAACTAACATATCTATTCAAAAATATTTAATACAACAACAATCTATATAGCAAGACTTGCCATTAACATACTTTCTACTAGGACTATTGATAAACTCACCACCATGAATCAACTTAATTGTAAACAATGTATTATCCTCGGTTACAAATAAATAAAAAACGAAATCAGTTTAACACCATGAATCATTCATAACGATGGTAAAAGAATTAGGGTTTTAATATACTTACAGTAAATTTCAAATGGGTCGTAAACAACGTCTGGTTCTCGAATCATCCATAACGATGCCCGCATTGCAAGAAATTGATGTCTGATTATTGATTGAAGATTAGGGTTTAAAGGATTTAGAGGGAAAATCGGGGACGAACGAATTGAGGGTTTTTTTCAGAATTATAAACGTTTATAATGGGACGAAATGACAATAATACCCCTCACGTGAAGTGCACGTGAGGGTGATGTAACGGCAGATGGACGGACGTTAGGTCGAGGGACGTAAAGTGTTAGAAAATGAAACCTCGGGTACTCAGGGTGTTAAGCCTGGGCTGAACCTGTTAGTTTAGGCAAACCACAGGAACGAAAACTGCAACTTTCTCAATATTGGACAAAGAAAACGCAATGAATTTTTTATTATTATTTTGTTCCTCATAAATTCCCTCCATCCATCTTTACTTTAAAGTAGTATTAACCCCCCACGTTGTTGCGAATGACAAAATACCATATCAAGTAGCATCAATTGCACATTGTTATTAGCGATTAATAATACCGAAAAAACTCATAAGAAAATAAAAAACAAAAAGAGTAAAACTGAGTGAAATGTAGATGTAAAAACGGTGAACCATGTACACCCATTGCGGCGTGATAATGCGCAGAAAGTAGACTGAAACTTAAAACACAGTGTGACCGTTTGACAGAAAAATATAGATAAAAACGTTAAACCTATAGAAATTCAAGCGGAAGCGATTTTCTATTTGGTTTTATTTAACCCTGCAGCCGGAGGGCGACTCGGTTTTTAACCAACGACTCTCAAAACTGCAAGGTGGTTTTGTATAAGAACTATAGAGATAGAATGATTGTTTTGTTATTGATTGAAATGTTTGGTACACTCAAATGAGGAGATAACCTCCTCTATAAATACATAAAAAATAACATAAAATCGGAAATAGCTAATCTTGGGGCATAAGAGAAGGTGCTAGTCTTTGGGCATAATACATGGAGGCAAATATCTTGGACATAATGAAAGGAGACACAAATCTTGGAAGAGCATGGTGCAAGAGAACAATGAGGAGAAATTATCTCTAATACTCCCCCTCAAGTTGGAGCGTGAAGATCACGAACGCCCAACTTGCCAAGTAATATTTCGTTATTTTCGAACACTCCCCTTCAAGTTGAAGTGTTTGCTTTTCTTGCGGGCTCATAGATTTGGATCCAGCTTTTCTTCTTGCGGTTCAATAAACCCGACTTTTCTTCTTGCGAGTTTAAAACCCGACTTTTCTTCTTGCGAGCTCAACGAACCCGACTTTTCTTCCTGCGAGTTCGATGAACCCGACTTTTCTTCTTGCGAGTTCAAAGAACTCGACTTTTATTCTCGCGTGTTCAAAGAACTCGACTCTTCTTCTTGCGGGCTCAAAGGAACCCGACTTTTTCTTCTTGCGGGCTCAAAGGAACCCGACTTTTTCTTCTTGCAGGTTCAAAGAACTCGACTTTTCTTTTTCTCGCGAGTTCAAAGAAAAACTCGACTTTTCTTTTTCTTGGTCTCTTTTTTTTTGTCTTCGTTCTTCTCCATCTTGTGCCCTTTTTTTTTACTTTCTCCTCCCGTGCTTTTGCTTTTCCCTTTTTTTTATTAATTTATTTTTCTTTTTCTTTTTTTTTTCTTTCGAGCAAGATCAGGAACACTGCTCTGATACCATATAGAAATCTATGCGGAAGCGATTTCGTATTTGGTTTAGTTTGTTTGTTTTGGCCCTGCAGCCAAGGGCCGCTTTGGTTTCTAGTTGGCGACTCTCAAACCGGCTTGTGGTTTTGGTACAAGAAGTGTAGATGGAAGAATCGTTTTATTATTGATTGTAATGTTTTGATTGGTACATATAATCAAATGATGAGACAACCTCCTCTATAAATACATAAAAAATATTAGATATTTGCCTCATTGTTCTCTTGCACCATGCTCTTCCAAGATTTGTGTCTCCTTTCATTATGTCCAAGATATTTGCCTCCATGTATTATGCCCAAAGACTAGCACCTTCTCTTATGCCCCAAGATTAGCTATTTCCTATTTTATGTTATTTTTTATGTATTTATAGAGGAGGTTATCTCCTCATTTGAGTGTACCAAACATTTCAATCAATAACAAAACAATCATTCTATCTCTATAGTTCTTATACAAAACCACCTTGCAGTTTTGAGAGTCGTTGGTTAAAAACCGAGTCGCCCTCCGCCTGCAGGGTTAAATAAAACCAAATAGAAAGTCGCTTCCGCTTGAATTTCTATATGGTATCAGAGCCAGGTTCTTGATCCTGGAACAATCTGCTCAAAAAAAATGTTTTTCTATTTTTTCAAAGGAGACACAAATCTTGGAAGAGCATGGTGCAAGAGAACAATGAGGAGAAATTATCTCTAATACTCCCCCTCAAGTTGGAGCGTGAAGATCATGAACGTCCAACTTGCCAAATAATATTTCGTTATTTTCGAACACTCCCTTCAAGTTGGAGTGTTTGCTTTTCTTGCGGGCTCATAGATTTGGACCCGGCTTTTCTTCTTGCGGGTTCAATTGTAACAACCGGCAAAAATAAGGTAATTCCGTACAATTAATTAATATATGATTAACGTAATTAAATGCAATTATGTGTGATTTAATTATCAAGGCCTTAGGGAATAGCAATTTCCAAATAGTGCATAGGAATGCATACGTTTAATGGTAAAGCATGATTGGATCATGTGTGAATAAGCTATCCGGTACGGATGTTGGCAATTACCCGGTAATAATTAAATAAACGAAACGAATCCCGGACACCCAGGATATAAAATAAAGGGTATTTTCATAAGATATAATGAGTTTTGGAACTCCAAAACCATAAATGAAAACGTCTTGTACAAATCTCCCGGTAACGAATAAAATGCGCGTATCGCACCCGATACGCGTATAACTCATAATTTCACCCGGTAAAGGCCTAAATAACCAATCAACGCTTAAAATAGACTATATTTAAGTGTTATTAAAGGTATATTTAATGTCCGGATAACGCGTGATTAAAACCCGAAAAATACCCGAACGACACCCGAACGACGGGGGATTAAACATAACAAATATTGGGTAAATATTTGAAGTTGTGGACCCCACTTATACCCATCAAAGGGCCGGCCTATATGGCCAAAAATAACATCCATACTTGTGGTTATAATTATAAGCTAAGGACTTGGATTAAGCATGCATGTGTAAAGACAAAAGTGTGTAAGAAAAGCATAAGTAGACATGAAGTACAAAAGCACTCTACCTTGTCCCCTTGAGCCAAATTTTCGGCCATTAGGCCATAAGAAGCCAAGACAAGCCAAGACCACACCTAGCTCATCATAACACTAGAGTGCACATGCAAGGTTAAGTCTTATAAGTAGGATTATGATGGTCCATGAAGATTTAACCAAGATTGCAAGCAAAACACCTATATCTACATACATACATACGGCATTTTACACACACATACATATCATCATTTCAAAAATCTCCCAAGTACTCTCATGATCTTCCATAAGATCTCTTAAATCTCTAGCATCATTACATGAGTTGGATATATAATAACACATGTTAGAAGATTGAATCACCAAGCAAAACAAAACCTCTTTCTTCCTCCCTTGTGGCCGTGGGATTGCATACACACATACACATTGTTCTTTCAAGTTTTTACATCTCCAAAATACTTAAAATCATCCATCATCCAAACCCCTTTTGTGTGTTTCAAGAGCTTGGAGCTAAACCACAAGGAAGAACACACTAAACCCCTCTCAAATCCAAGGTTTTTGTCTTCCCTAGCCTTGTGCTAGTAGTAAGCTTCTTAATCTTGTTTTTGATTGTTATTTTTCATGTATGTGTTCCTAGTAGCAAGTTGTACATGAAGGGTTTAAAAATGGTTTTGAACATAATCTTTAATAGGTTTTCATGTGTAAAATGGAAGGTTAAAGATATAAAAATAAACCATGGATTTGATGATGATGATGATATATTAGTCTTGAAAATATATGAAGTTTACATATAAGACTAAGTAGGATGATGTTTTGGTTAATATTTTGAGATGAACTTGAATATGTTAAAACTAACTTTAATTCATCTTATTATGATCATTTAAGTAATAATATGTGGTAAAACATGTTAGAAGTTAATAAATGAATAAGATGGAAAATTAAAGTTAACTCACTTGGATGAATGATATTTTGAAGAAATGGACAAATACATAAAACACACACATAATTAGTCTTTCATATGGAATATAAGACTAACATAAGTGTTTTGATACAAAAATAACTTACCAATAAAAAGTTGAATCTTCAAAGTTAACTATTTTGAGTGAAAAATGCCAACTTTGAAAGTTAGAATAGAAAAATGCAACTTTTGTAAGTTAGGGGACTAAAGTTGTAACTTTGAAAGTTAAGGGACTAAAATGGACATTTTAGAAACTATTAGTCCAAAAATACAAGTATGGAAAGTTTGGTGTCAAAAATGTAAGTATTAAAGTCTAAGGATGATTTTTGTAAATACTAGTAAAAAATACTTGGGTATTTTGTATAAAAGTGTATTTTTGAAAGTTATAAAAATATAAAGGGTTTTAACATAAGGATTTTTATAAAATAGAGATTTTATAAAAATATTAAACACACTTGGGAAACTTATACAAAAATGAATACTTTTATATAAATGGGAATATAAAAGTATTGGAAACATTTTTGTAGTTAAGTTGACAAGTTGGGTTAAAAATACATAAGTATTTTAACCATCCAAGTAACATGTGAAAATAGGAAGAAATATGGAAAATATTTCTATAAAATACATGTTGGGAAAAACTTGGAAAAATTAACTAATCAAGTTAAGATATCGAACTAAAACGCGTTAACGAACCATAACCGGACAAAAATATGAGAAAAATGCCATTGCGGCAAGATAAGAAAAATATATATTTTAAGAGGTAAAATATATATATATACCTTGGGTGAAAATAAATAAACACTTTCCTAAGTGTTGGAGGATTAATTCGTGGGAGAAACACTTGACGTAAACGAATAAGACGTTAAAACAAACGTATATACTTAACAAGAAAAATTACACATTTATATATATTTGTACGCTCGCCTCGGCAAAATTCTAGTATATCTACTTAATGGGAAAGTAGATATGCGGGAAGGAAAGCCGCACGAGAAGACAAGGATATATATATGTGTATGTCATACCAACGAAATCCTAGTATATTTATTTAAATGGGAAAATAAATATACGGTGTGGCGAGTTGAAACGGACGTTAAGAATATACGATCGAACGACAAAATCTTAGCATATTTGTTTAAATGGGAAAACAAATGTGTGGCAAAGTGAGTCGGGTCGAGGATTGAAATATATATTATATCGAGCGATGCGATCTTAAGTATAATTATTTAAATGGGAAAATAATTATATGTTAAGTGAAGTCGAGTCGATGATAATAAGATACAAGTTATGGAAATATTAACAAGAGTAATATATAACTTGTAACACAAAGGGTAATGTAACGCCAACGAAACCTAGGATACACGCTTAATTAAACGGGATTTGGAACAACATGTGGTCGGGAGTTGGGTGTACAACTTGCCAAGGCACATACACTATAGGAATAGTGACTTATACGTTTAGGACGTTTATAGGTGCAAGACCACCCTTTGCTATCCACCTTATTGAGCCAGACGCGGTTACAGGTGAGTTTCACGGCCCCATTTTAAACTATTTTTACGTTTTCCGGGGGAAAGATATGTTAGGGATAGTGTTTGACGGATTTAATACTTGAGGTGTGACCGCCACTCGGGGTTGAGTCCTCGCCTCTATAATCATTTGTTCAGGGAATTGAAACCGGAGGAATATTCGAATAGTACTATTGGTGCCTGACAAGGCCCACCCCTAATCGATAGCGTCGATTATGCATTAGGTTATGCCTGGGGTGCAAATATTCTGAACTTAAGTCGTGGGAAACCGAGTAACGACTTGGAGCGGGGCACAATTATTATATGTCTTGGTTTGATTATAGTCTCAAGTAGATTTATAGGAATTTGCAACTCCTATTTATTGTCATAACATGGTATTCCCAAGTATTCAAGTTTTAGAAACTGAAAACCTGTGAACTCACCAATATATTTATATTGACGAAACTTTTTAAAACATATCTTTCAGGTAATTAGAAGATGAAAGATCAGGCAAGCAGGGTCGGGGAAATCTCCATGCGACGTCAGGCTTTTGTGGGGTTTCACCTTTATTTCCCAAGGCATTTGGGATATATTTGAGAAACCTCTAAGTTTATTTCAAAAACAATTATCTTTTGTGTAATGTTTGAAACTAATTCGACGTCATAATAAATGACCCATTTTCTTAAATTACTTGTGTTTAGCCATAACCTTGACTTTATGCTTTTGAACCGTCGCGCCACGTGTTTCCGCCTTTGTCGTGGTGTGACAGAACGTGGTATCAGAGCCAAGGTTATAGCGAACTAGAGTATTTTCTTTAAAAACTAGACTATAACCGGATTTGGTTCTAAAGATAAAGTTTTCAAAAGAAAATGTACATGGTTTTAAATAAAAGTAATTTTCAAGAAGCATTGGGCATGAGGAGATTCCGACCAAGCCAGCCATGAGTATTGTTATGCTTTAAATTAGAAGTTAGGAAGGTTACTATAGAGTAAGCCATAACTGTCTAATTTAAATAAATCATATATACATGTACGGTTCTTTTGCCAGGATGTCGGACGCGGGAAGTATAGCGCCTAGTGTTGACAGCAGTATCCAGATTATACCCGCACCTCCGCCAGAGCCAGTCGAGTTGGTTGTACTCGATGCGGAAGAAGACGACGTAGAGATGGACGTCGCAGGAGGGTCAGACGACGATTCAGACGAGACAGATCCTAGCGAGGATCCTGACTGGACACCGGCCGTGGTCGACGCGCCACCGCCCATCGTACCGGCCGCACCTTTGGCCGTACGCCCCGTTCGAGCCATCAGGGATTTCCCTGACGGCTGTGCCGGTCCTTCGCGACCAGTTCCCGCCCAGTCAGACGCGGCAGAGTCTCCTTTCCGCCGACAGGCTCCCGCCGAGCACGAGCCGACACCGGTACCCCACATTCACGTACCTGCAGGTATGAGACTCCTACCCATTCCCCGTGGAAGAAACGGATGGATATCCGACGACTCCGATGACGAGTCTGTGGGTTCAGTAGGGCACATGTTGGTGCCAGAGATTCAGGCTGCCCAGGAGGAGCCAGTGGCTCCCATGCTAGAGGACGCCCCAGCCGACCCCATAGCCCCACCAGCACCCGAGCCCATACCCCAGGAGGAGCCAGCACCAGCAGCACTTATACATGAGGGTAGTCCCGCCCGTAGCTCTGAGCTACATAGGGCAGGCTTGGAGGCCTTCGCCACTGCGAGCCCTCCCACACCCCCTGTAGTGGTGTCCACTCCAGAGTGGGCCACTGTCTCTGAGCCATTGGTAGCCCCACTAGCTGAGCCCATGCCACCACCTACCATTGCCATGACTATACCCATCCCCACCATACCCAGCATGACACCTGCACCATACCCTCTAGGTGCAGGGGACCCTTATCTGATGCCACACCACTTTTCCATCAGGCCACCCAGTTTCTTACTGCCCCACATACCAGTACCATTCCCCTTCGGGCCCTTCCCATCCACACACCCTGATGTACCCGGACCATCCCACCTTCCCAGGATGACACCTCCCTCCGGACCCGCCCAGACCTCGACCATCACCTTAGAGCAGGATTTTCAGACTTAGTCAACACGGTGCAGCGCACCGTGAATCAGGTTGAACAACAGACGAGGTTGATGTGGGCTAGGATGATTGATACTCGGGATGCCTTGGCGCATTACGCAGAGGAGCTCTTGCGCATGGACGCGCAGAGCGGGATTACTGGGGATGCACACTGGGCACATCGACAGTTTTTGTACGAGCGCATCTCAGAGATCAGCATGACGATTAGCATGTATGCGCCGCAGTACCAGTATCCACCGCCACCGCCACAGTAGGTTGTATCGGGGATGCACTGAAGACACACCAGATTATGTACATACTAGCAGCATTATGGTAGTACAGCACGGGTTATGACACTCGTCTGCATTTTGCCCAGCCGTACGGATATTACGGCGTATGATATGATGTTTTATTATTTCAAAAGCAATGTATTGTATGAGAAGTGTATTCTCCATTTTGTATTATGAACAAGCATTGTACTGACATTATTGAAATTAATGAAAAATCTTATTATTATGGTGAAATATGTTGTTGTCTATGATTATTATTGCTTACTCCATGTGTTGTGGTTTGTATATTTGTGTGTGATGTTGTGTTGATTTCTATTTATATTTCTGTATGATGTATTGGTATGTTGTGTGATGATATGGTGTTGATTATTGTGTTCATGCTTTGGTTTGTTATTTATGCTTTGTATTGTGTAAATGTTGCCAAATTAACCTTTGATAATTATTATTGAAGAAAAATGGCACCTGCCACCCGAAGCAACAGTGGAGCAGACGGACTGCCCACGACACCGGCTGAGCTCGAAACTATGATTTCTGAACGAATAGCTCGTGCCATCGCTGAACACGAAGCCGCACGCTCGGAACACTCCCATGACAGGACAGGGAGTGAGCGACGAGAGACCTCCCCCAGTGGTAAGAGGTTTATAAATAAATGAAAAGCGATGGGAGAATATTTCACAAACTCCTATCCCATAATAACATACTATGTTACTATTACAGGGACAGCCTCGGGAGAGCGCGGCTGCACTTTCAAGGCTTTCTTGGACTGTAAGCCACTAAACTTCAGCGGCACTGAGGGTTCCATAGGCCTGGTCAAATGGTTCGAAAAGACCGAGGCAGTTATCCGCATCAGCGGGTGTACCCCTCGACAGTCTGTCATGTACGCCACTAATCTGTTCCTAGATCAAGCGCTAACTTGGTGGAACGGCCAAGTACAGTCTTTAGGAGATGATGTGGCATACACTCTATCATGGGCGGCACTAAAGGAACTGATGACTGCCGAATACCGCCCGGCAAGTGAAGTTCAGAAGTTGGAGACCGAATTCTGGAACCTCACCATGGTAGGAGCAGACGTCACTGGGTATACGTCAAGATTTCATGATCTCGCACGACTGGTACCTCGCCTGGTTACACCAGAGAAGAACAAAGTGGAACGTTACCTATTCGGGCTAGCACCACAGATTCGCAGCATGGTCACCTCTTCCAAACCCACGACCATGCGCGAGGCAATTGATCTGGCACTAAGTCTGACTGAGGATGCTATCCGCATGGGTACCCTTATCCGCCAAGTTTCTGGGTTAAAAATTTCTGAAGCAAGTAGCGTTGAGGCCAAGAAGCAGGGATCAAGTTCAGCGGTTGCGACTAATGATCAGGGTAACGGACAGAGGTTTGGGAAAAGAAAGAGAGATGAAGAGAAAAGGGATCGAGCATCGGGGAGCTCGAACAAGAAAGGAAAGGGTTATGCCGCCACAGGACGTGGTAACAATAACAACAACAAACAGGGAAACCAAGGGAGAAACAATGGATTGACTTGCGGGAAGTGCCACCGCACCGGGCACAAGACTGAAGAGTGCCGATCTGGAGCACCAAAGAACGGAGGGGCCAGACCCTGTTTTGCATGCGGGTCATTGGACCATTGGAAGAAAGATTGCCCCAAAGTCAACAATCAGGCCCGTGGCCGGGCATTTGTTATTGGAGCCGGTGACGCACGGCAAGACCCCAATGTGGTCACTGGTACGTTTCCTCTAAATGGTCATTATGCCTCTGTATTATTTGATACCGGTGCTGACTTTAGCTTCGTATCCATTGAGTTTAAAAGACTACTTGGTTTAAAAACTAGCAAACTAGATACACCCTACTCTATAGAACTGGCTAATGGTAAAACTATTGAAACGAGAGAGGTAGCTAAAGATTGTAAGTTAGAACTCTGTGGGCACGAGTTTGGGATTGATCTATTGCCGGTCGTGTTGGGAAGTTTTGACATCGTTGTTGGCATGGATTGGTTGTCCGCACACCGCGCCATTGTGGTTTGCAACGATAAGGTTATTCAGGTTCCCCTCGCAAGCGGTGAAACTCTCTCAATTCAAGGGGAAAGACACGGGACGCCACTAAGGATTATTTCGAGCATGAAGGCTCGTAAGTGTCTGAGAAAAGGGCTTGTCGCATTCTTGGCACACGTAGTGGACAAGAAGGCCGACGAGCGAAAGTTGGAAGACATTCCAGTCGCCAGAGATTTTCCGGATGTATTTCCAGAAGATTTGCCGGGGTTGCCACCACCTCGACAAGTCGAGTTCCGCATCGACCTCATTCCCGGAGCAGCTCCTGTGGCACGATCGCCATACCGCCTAGCTCCATCAGAGATGCAGGAACTGTCCAGCCAGCTACAAGAATTATTGGACAAAGGTTTTATAAGACCGAGTTTCTCACCTTGGGGAGCTCCCGTCTTATTTGTGAAGAAGAAGGATGGCACATTTCGCATGTGCATCGACTATCGAGAGCTGAACAAGCTAACCATCAAGAATCGCTATCCTCTCCCCAGGATCGACGATTTATTTGATCAGCTCCAAGGTTCCAGCTATTACTCCAAGATCGACTTGAGGTCAGGCTATCACCAGTTGCGTATACAAGAAGAAGATGTACCAAAAACGGCCTTCAGAACCCGGTATGGACACTATGAATTTTTGGTAATGCCGTTCGGCTTGACCAACGCACCAGCGGTTTTCATGGACCTAATGAACCGCGTGTGTAAGCCATACCTGGACAAATTCGTCATTGTCTTCATTGACGATATTTTGATCTATTCACGCACGAAAGAAGACCACGAGAATCACCTTCGGTTAATTCTTGAAGTATTACGCAAGGAGAAGCTCTATGCTAAATTCTCGAAATGTGACTTTTGGATTCGGGAAGTTCACTTTTTAGGTCACGTGGTAAACGAGAAGGGCATACACGTTGATCCAGCCAAGATCGAGGCGATTAAAAATTGGGAAGCACCTCGAACTCCTACCGAAGTACGACAATTTCTAGGCCTCGCGGGTTATTACAGAAGGTTCATCGAGAACTTTTCAAAGATAGCCCAAGCTTTAACCATGCTAACCCAGAAGGACAAGAAATTTGAGTGGACGGAAAAGCAAGAGGCAGCATTCCAATTGTTAAAAGACAAGTTATGTGGCGCTCCGATACTGTCACTTCCAGACGGTACGGAAGATTTTGTGGTTTACTGTGATGCCTCGCATCAAGGTTTGGGTTGTGTATTGATGCAGCGAGAAAAAGTAATAGCTTATGCTTCCAGGCAACTGAAAATCCATGAGAAGAACTACACTACACACGATTTGGAATTAGGTGCAGTGGTGTTCGCTCTCAAGATATGGAGGCACTATTTGTACGGAACCAAGTGCACGATTTTCACTGATCATAAGAGTTTGCAGCACATCTTCGATCAGAAGGATTTGAATATGCGACAACGGCGATGGGTTGAATTATTAAACGATTACGATTGTGAGATAAAGTACCATCCCGGTAAGGCGAACGTCGTAGCCGACGCCTTGAGTCGCAAGGAACGGGTTAAACCATTGCGTGTTCGAGCTTTGGGATTGACTATCCACACTAATATGACTGAACGAATTCGTGAAGCCCAAGTTAACGCCCTCAAATCCGAGAATGTCAAAGGTGAAAGGTTACGAAAGATGGTTGATTCACTGGAACCAAAAGCGGATCAGGCACTGTATTTCATGAATAGAATTTGGATTCCAGTATATGGTGGATTGCGTGAGCTAGTATTGGCCGAAGCTCACAGTTCTAGATATTCGGTTCACCCGGGTGCAGACAAGATGTTCCATGATTTGAAGGAACTTTATTGGTGGCCAAATTTCAAAAGGGATATAGCAGCCTACGTTGCGCGATGTTTGACTTGCGCAAAGGTCAAGGCTGAGCACCAGAGACCTTCCGGTTTGCTCCAGCAACCGGAAATACCGGAATGGAAATGGGAACGAATCACCATGGATTTCATTACCAAGTTACCTAAGACGACAAGCGGCCATGACATGATCTGGGTAATCGTAGATCGATTGACGAAATCTGCACACTTTCTCCCGATACGCGAAACGGACAGGTTGGAGAAACTGACCCGTTTGTACATTAAGGAGGTGGTATCTAAACACGGTGTACCTGTTTCTATCATCTCCGATCGAGATAGTCGTTTCACGTCCAGATTTTGGGAAAGTTTGAACGAAGCCCTCGGTACTCGCCTCGACATGAGCACCGCATATCACCCCCAAACGGATGGTCAAAGTGAACGAACCATCCAGACCTTGGAAGATATGCTACGGGCATGCGCTATTGATTTCGGAGGTAATTGGGATACGCACTTGCCATTGGTAGAATTTTCTTATAACAACAGTTATCATACGAGCATTCAAGCCGCGCCGTTTGAAGCTCTTTATGGACGCAAGTGCCGATCGCCATTGTGTTGGGCGGAAGTTGGGGAAAAGCAACTCACCGGGCCCGAAATTGTTCAAGAGACCACGGATAAGGTCTTTATGATAAGAGAACGCCTCAAAGCGGCCCGGGACCGCCAGAAGAGCTATGCTGATATGAGGCGAAAGCCTTTAGAGTTTCAAGTTGGAGACAGGGTCCTATTGAAAGTGTCGCCTTGGAAAGGTGTCGCGCGCTTTGGGAAGCGCGGGAAGCTGAACCCGCGATATATTGGACCATTCAAAGTCTTGTCAAGGGTAGGCACAGTGGCATACAAGCTCGAGTTGCCTCAAGAGCTTAGTGGAATACACGACACGTTTCATGTGTCGAACTTGAAAAAGTGCCTATCCGACGAAACTCTCATTATTCCTGCTGACGAGATCCAGATTGACGACAAGTTACATTTTGTGGAAGAACCAATCGAGGTAACTGATTGGAAGGTCCAAAAGTTAAGGCGCAGCAAGATCAGGTTGGTCAAAGTGCGCTGGAATGCCAAGCGTGGACCGGAGTTCACGTGGGAAAGGCTGGACCGGATGAAGCAAAAATACCCCGCCCTATTCGAGAAGACACCTGTACCGGAGAACTCGAAGTGAATTCCGGGACGGAATTCTCTTAACGGGGGGAGAATGTAACAACCGGCAAAAATAAGGTAATTCCGTACAATTAATTAATATATGATTAACGTAATTAAATGCAATTATGTGTGATTTAATTATCAAGGCCTTAGGGAATAGCAATTTCCAAATAGTGCATAGGAATGCATACGTTTAATGGTAAAGCATGATTGGATCATGTGTGAATAAGCTATCCGGTACGGATGTTGGCAATTACCCGGTAATAATTAAATAAACGAAACGAATCCCGGACACCCAGGATATAAAATAAAGGGTATTTTCATAAGATATAATGAGTTTTGGAACTCCAAAACCATAAATGAAAACGTCTTGTACAAATCTCCCGGTAACGAATAAAATGCGCGTATCGCACCCGATACGCGTATAACTCATAATTTCACCCGGTAAAGGCCTAAATAACCAATCAACGCTTAAAATAGACTATATTTAAGTGTTATTAAAGGTATATTTAATGTCCGGATAACGCGTGATTAAAACCCGAAAAATACCCGAACGACACCCGAACGACGGGGGATTAAACATAACAAATATTGGGTAAATATTTGAAGTTGTGGACCCCACTTATACCCATCAAAGGGCCGGCCTATATGGCCAAAAATAACATCCATACTTGTGGTTATAATTATAAGCTAAGGACTTGGATTAAGCATGCATGTGTAAAGACAAAAGTGTGTAAGAAAAGCATAAGTAGACATGAAGTACAAAAGCACTCTACCCTTGTCCCCTTGAGCCAAATTTTCGGCCATTAGGCCATAAGAAGCCAAGACAAGCCAAGACCACACCTAGCTCATCATAACACTAGAGTGCACATGCAAGGTTAAGTCTTATAAGTAGGATTATGATGGTCCATGAAGATTTAACCAAGATTGCAAGCAAAACACCTATATCTACATACATACATACGGCATTTTACACACACATACATATCATCATTTCAAAAATCTCCCAAGTACTCTCATGATCTTCCATAAGATCTCTTAAATCTCTAGCATCATTACATGAGTTGGATATATAATAACACATGTTAGAAGATTGAATCACCAAGCAAAACAAAACCTCTTTCTTCCTCCCTTGTGGCCGTGGGATTGCATACACACATACACATTGTTCTTTCAAGTTTTTACATCTCCAAAATACTTAAAATCATCCATCATCCAAACCCCTTTTGTGTGTTTCAAGAGCTTGGAGCTAAACCACAAGGAAGAACACACTAAACCCCTCTCAAATCCAAGGTTTTTGTCTTCCCTAGCCTTGTGCTAGTAGTAAGCTTCTTAATCTTGTTTTTGATTGTTATTTTTCATGTATGTGTTCCTAGTAGCAAGTTGTACATGAAGGGTTTAAAAATGGTTTTGAACATAATCTTTAATAGGTTTTCATGTGTAAAATGGAAGGTTAAAGATATAAAAATAAACCATGGATTTGATGATGATGATATATTAGTCTTGAAAATATATGAAGTTTACATATAAGACTAAGTAGGATGATGTTTTGGTTAATATTTTGAGATGAACTTGAATATGTTAAAACTAACTTTAATTCATCTTATTATGATCATTTAAGTAATAATATGTGGTAAAACATGTTAGAAGTTAATAAATGAATAAGATGGAAAATTAAAGTTAACTCACTTGGATGAATGATATTTTGAAGAAATGGACAAATACATAAAACACACACATAATTAGTCTTTCATATGGAATATAAGACTAACATAAGTGTTTTGATACAAAAATAACTTACCAATAAAAAGTTGAATCTTCAAAGTTAACTATTTTGAGTGAAAAATGCCAACTTTGAAAGTTAGAATAGAAAAATGCAACTTTTGTAAGTTAGGGGACTAAAGTTGTAACTTTGAAAGTTAAGGGACTAAAATGGACATTTTAGAAACTATTAGTCCAAAAATACAAGTATGGAAAGTTTGGTGTCAAAAATGTAAGTATTAAAGTCTAAGGATGATTTTTGTAAATACTAGTAAAAAATACTTGGGTATTTTGTATAAAAGTGTATTTTTGAAAGTTATAAAAATATAAAGGGTTTTAACATAAGGATTTTTATAAAATAGAGATTTTATAAAAATATTAAACACACTTGGGAAACTTATACAAAAATGAATACTTTTATATAAATGGGAATATAAAAGTATTGGAAACATTTTTGTAGTTAAGTTGACAAGTTGGGTTAAAAATACATAAGTATTTTAACCATCCAAGTAACATGTGAAAATAGGAAGAAATATGGAAAATATTTCTATAAAATACATGTTGGGAAAAACTTGGAAAAATTAACTAATCAAGTTAAGATATCGAACTAAAACGCGTTAACGAACCATAACCGGACAAAAATATGAGAAAAATGCCATTGCGGCAAGATAAGAAAAATATATATTTTAAGAGGTAAAATATATATATATACCTTGGGTGAAAATAAATAAACACTTTCCTAAGTGTTGGAGGATTAATTCGTGGGAGAAACACTTGACGTAAACGAATAAGACGTTAAAACAAACGTATATACTTAACAAGAAAAATTACACATTTATATATATTTGTACGCTCGCCTCGGCAAAATTCTAGTATATCTACTTAATGGGAAAGTAGATATGCGGGAAGGAAAGCCGCAACGAGAAGACAAGGATATATATATGTGTATGTCATACCAACGAAATCCTAGTATATTTATTTAAATGGGAAAATAAATATACGGTGTGGCGAGTTGAAACGGACGTTAAGAATATACGATCGAACGACAAAACCTTAGCATATTTGTTTAAATGGGAAAACAAATGTGTGGCAAAGTGAGTCGGGTCGAGGATTGAAATATATATTATATCGAGCGATGCGATCTTAAGTATAATTATTTAAATGGGAAAATAATTATATGTTAAGTGAAGTCGAGTCGATGATAATAAGATACAAGTTATGGAAATATTAACAAGAGTAATATATAACTTGTAACACAAAGGGTAATGTAACGCCAACGAAACCTAGGATACACGCTTAATTAAACGGGATTTGGAACAACATGTGGTCGGGAGTTGGGTGTACAACTTGCCAAGGCACATACACTATAGGAATAGTGACTTATACGTTTAGGACGTTTATAGGTGCAAGACCACCCTTTGCTATCCACCTTATTGAGCCAGACGCGGTTACAGGTGAGTTTCACGGCCCCATTTTAAACTATTTTTACGTTTTCCGGGGGAAAGATATGTTAGGGATAGTGTTTGACGGATTTAATACTTGAGGTGTGACCGCCACTCGGGGTTGAGTCCTCGCCTCTATAATCATTTGTTCAGGGAATTGAAACCGGAGGAATATTCGAATAGTACTATTGGTGCCTGACAAGGCCCACCCCTAATCGATAGCGTCGATTATGCATTAGGTTATGCCTGGGGTGCAAATATTCTGAACTTAAGTCGTGGGAAACCGAGTAACGACTTGGAGCGGGGCACAATTATTATATGTCTTGGTTTGATTATAGTCTCAAGTAGATTTATAGGAATTTGCAACTCCTATTTATTGTCATAACATGGTATTCCCAAGTATTCAAGTTTTAGAAACTGAAAACCTGTGAACTCACCAATATATTTATATTGACGAAACTTTTTAAAACATATCTTTCAGGTAATTAGAAGATGAAAGATCAGGCAAGCAGGGTCGGGGAAATCTCCATGCGACGTCAGGCTTTTGTGGGGTTTCACCTTTATTTCCCAAGGCATTTGGGATATATTTGAGAAACCTCTAAGTTTATTTCAAAAACAATTATCTTTTGTGTAATGTTTGAAACTAATTCGACGTCATAATAAATGACCCATTTTCTTAAATTACTTGTGTTTAGCCATAACCTTGACTTTATGCTTTTGAACCGTCGCGCCACGTGTTTCCGCCTTTGTCGTGGTGTGACATCAATAAACCCGACTTTTCTTCTTGCGAGTTTAAAACCCGACTTTTCTTCTTGCGAGCTCAACGAACCCGACTTTTCTTCCTGCGAGTTCGATGAACCCGACTTTTCTTCTTGCGAGTTCAAAGAACTCGACTTTTATTCTCGCGAGTTCAAAGAACTCGACTCTTCAAAACCACATATGCACGTTGTAGCGTGTCAACTCAAAAAATTTGAATTGGAACGTAAAGCAAAAAATCTGTTTAAGAAAATTTGAATTTAAAGTAACAAAGTGTAAGTATTGACTGTAAAAGATGAAAATTATTAAGATTAAAAGTAAAAAAGGAAAGAAAAAAACAAATTTGAGTACAACGTACAAAACATGGTGTACTACCATTTCATACTCAAAACACTTGTTAAGCACAAACCACTTGCAAAAACATTTTCAAATTAACTTTTTACACATCCTCTACCGGTAGAGGATCCTATAGTAAAATTGGTTTGTGTGAGAAGTGTGAGAAGGATTATGAATTGCCATGTAGCCATCATGTTTTTTATTTTGGAATGATGTTTTGAGTTGTTTTGGCTTGAAAAAACACTTAACACAACAATATACAAAAGTTTAAAACACAATACAAAGTATTATAGTCATCAAATTTAAATTACAGATAAAACACCCTAGTAATTACTTAAAACACTCTGCTTAATGTTCTTGACATAGTGTTTTAAGTTTTAAGCCTAAAATACATTGTTTTCGGTTATTAATTGTTATGTTTGGTGTTTTTCTAAGAAAAACAATCTAAAACATCATGAATACGTCCAAAAAAATGATGCATACATATCAATTTTTAATCCTTCTCACACAAACCAAATTTCCTATAGGGTACGTATCGGTAGAAAACCCACGTTTTTTTTAGTAAACCCTAGAAAACCTTACTTCCCGAGCTTTTTTTATTTGAAAATTTTTTAGGGCATGTAATATACATGTTTTTAAGAGGTGACTTGAGGCTTAATGGTCACAAGTTCGAGCCTTGAAGGATACCAGATTTTACCGATTATTCACTGTTGTGCCTTCGGGCGGGTGGGTGTTTGGGTTTTCCTTGAATTGGTGGACCTGAAGGACCAGATGCCCCGTGAGCATCCTGAATTCGTCATAAACGGATTCTCACGAGAGCCCGTAACGACTTTGTTTTCCTTTAAAAAAAAATAGTATAGGTCTTGAACAACAAAAAAATTTGTCACTTTCAGGTGTTTTTTTATTCATAGGTAACATTTAAAGTTTTTATGCAAATAAATCCGAGGGGTCATCTACAATAAGAAAGCCCAACCTTCTAAAAACTTTCAAAGTTTGCTATCGAATTATATATGATCATTAATTTTCTTTTAGGTTGAAATGATAAAAACCGATACTTTTTATGGAAACTGAAACAATAAATAACAAAATGAGAGTACCCTAACCAAGGTTTTCAGAACCGGACCGGACGTCGAACCGGACCCCCGGCCGGTTCACCGGTTCGACCGGTCCGACCGGTCGACCGGTTCGACGAACCGGCCCAAAAAACAAAAAAAAAATTAAAAAAAAATTTAAAAAATTAAAAAATCCGGTCCGACCGGTCCGGTTTCCGGTTCGACCGGTTCAACCCCGGTTCGCTGCAAAAACGGTCCGACTACCCGAACCGGACCGGTCCAGGCCCCGGAGCCCGGTCCGACCGGTCCGACCGGCCGGTCCGGTCCGGTTTTCAAAACAATGACCCTAACATTAAAGTTCGATCATTTTTTTGAATGTCAAACAAATCAATCACTAACATTTTTGATGGACTCATCGGACAAAGAAGTACTCCGAGAGTAACCCGGGTCCACCAATAATTTCATACCAGTACTCAGGGAAAATCAATCGCTGAAGGCCCACTGCGGTAAAATCCGACCCACCAGCAGCATTTCGATCATGTTTCACCTTTAATACATACCATAACATTATTGCTAAACTAACATACTAATTACAATGTCCCAACATATAATCATCTATAACACCACCATTATTACACTTAGGGGTTGTTAGGTTGATTAAGTGCTGAATGGTTAAGATGTCTGAATGGTTAAGAGGTCTGAATGGTTAAGTGCTAAATCATTAAGTTGGAACTCTTAATGGTTAGTTTTCTTGTCCTACATTGGTAAGATTCAGCCTCATTAAGATTCAGCCTAGTTCAGTGCTTAATGGTTCAGCAACATCTCAAATCTTAATGGTTCAGCCTTAATCATTCGATTCAGAAGCTGAAACAAACACATTGAATGCTAAATCATTCAGCACTGAATGGTTCAGAGCCTCATTAAAAGGCTTACCAAACAACCCCTTACTGATTCTATGAAGATACTTTATCAATACTAGTCGGCGAAACAACATGGTCATGAATCTAGTCCATTTTCCTACTATATGAATTCTAGCTAGCAATTGACTCAAGTATATGTTCGGTCTAGTACACAAAACTATCATGTCATTTTGTATAAGGACTTATACCTTTTTATTAGACTTTTATGTTATATGATTTCTTAAAAGGCCACACTAGCCCTCATCATGGCAGTTAAGTGTTAAGCTGCAAAAAGCCTATTTCAAAACCTTTTAAAAGGCAGCCTTGGTCAAAAAGATGCAAAGATCATTTGCTTCATATCGTTGAGTTCTATAATTTGATATCATCATTATGGAATCTAACAACGGTCCATCGACGCATTAAAATCTAAAATTAAAGTTTGTGTCGTTTCTTTGCTCGACAATGTTGATTTAGCAGTCATTTCAGTCAAAGGAATATCGTTGTCTTTATGTATATCAGCTTCCTTCAAACAAACATCACACGGTTTCCGCAAATCATGCGGATAAAAAGGTATCAACGCACTACCATCAGCTCTAATCACTTTCATACACACGTACTACTTTTCTAGGTTTGCATGTGAAAACTTTAAGTACTAAACTATTTTAGAAGTGTCAGGTAAGAAATATATACTTTTATAGCGTATTTTTAAAGTCTTCGTTATATGCGTAGAAGGTTTATGCTATTTTAGTATAAAACAAAATCTTAACTCACTATGCTTGTGGCAAATGTATTGCAAGTCCAATATATACACCAAGTTATACTATTGCATTATTTACAATGGATGAATTATATCTATGAATTAACATTTTATGTTTCTCTTTACTTTAAATTAAAATATGCTAAAATTCATTCTAAAAAGGTGGTGTAATAGTAAACGCTTGTCTTTGTAGCAAATGTCTTATGTTGGAATCCATGTTTGACTTCTCTGAATCTAATTGAAGATTATTTGCACAATGCAAACTAGTCCTTAAATTTTAATTTGTTATATATATATTGGTTGGTATGATATTGATAGGTCGTGTAAGTTTACCGGTAATTGCTACTAACTAAAAAGAGAGATACAGTATAAATGTATTCGCCAAATCTAAATTCTAAATCTAAATAATAGAATTGATCAAGTGGAAAACTATTTACCACACGTGAACACGGTAACAACCTTGTTTTTAACCACTGTAGCTAGCCACACACACGTGGGATTGTTTATTTGATAGATTTGGAGAATCCTAAATGAATTAATTAAAACTTTTTGTTGGAATCCCAACGGAATCATATCCATGCTAATCACGTGACAACTGACAACGGAATTTTTTTTTTTTTGAACGGCCAACAAATTGGAATCACTCACGGAACACTGGAGTATCATCGTGCCACCAGTGTTGCCACGCGATCATATTCCACCACCAAGTCACCAATTCAGGAGGAAACTCATAATTATGAGAAAACCCCCTTTGTGAGATTCGAACCCAGGACCTTATGGTCCCTAAGTCTTATCTCACCACCAAGATACCACTAGGCTATAATGCCTTGGGTAACTGACAACGGAATTATATTGATTTTTTCATGTCTAATTATTTAACCGAGTTAAGAATACCGTATTGTAAATTATTAGCTTGATAATAAAAATTCAATATTATTTTTTTAACGTAAAATGTAACAGTTACTCTACTATTACATCAATAATTCTAAATAACACCATTGTTAAGGATTGAACATTTGATCTCTCTTTAATATTTAATGGCAAAGGTTAGTGAGGGCTAAGGGTGCCCCTGCCCCCACATGTTTTGGCTTAATAATGGAAGTTTGCGATTTTCGTATGTAAGTTTTATATGGATAGCATCTGGTCTCCACTGATTTGATTTTTCGGCCCCTACCAATACGAAAAAATTGAGTCTGCCGCCTATTTAGTCTTCAAACTTCGCCACTGTTAAGAGGCATATGCCTCTACCAAGTGGGCTAGCCCCACATTAGCATTTAATATTATGACTAAATTACACTTTGTGTCCTTTATGTAACACTGAAATTATGAAACGTGTCCTTTATTTTATTTTTTTGCATTTTATGTCCAAAATCTCTTTATTTATTGCATATTGTATCCTTTATAACTAACTAGGTTTAAAATCTCAGTTAACT
Organism: Ambrosia x helenae; assembly: GCA_030844895.1. Lineage (NCBI taxonomy): Eukaryota > Viridiplantae > Streptophyta > Magnoliopsida > Asterales > Asteraceae > Ambrosia > Ambrosia x helenae. The sequence goes on from CM061225.1 coordinate 86,153,393, forward strand.
TCAATACACTCAGGGGTATAATTGTCCATTCATGTCTCTCATCATCTTCTCACTATTATAACAGACCCTACACATAATTTTACACCCTAATCAACCATCTGAAACCCTAATCGACCAAAACAAGCTATTACCTCCTCCAATATTGCAATTCACAGCAACCGATTAGATTTAGGAAATGGCAAAACGAAAACAGAGCTAAAGGGCCAAAAGTTGCCCAAAGTCTATTTTAGTGCATAAAACCTACTAAATGAGCAATTCAATAAATTAAACTATTATTGTAATAATGTATATTTGTAACCATACAAAGCCTAATTGTCCATTACTATAATTAAACTGAAAACAAGGACTAAAATGAAGGATACTCAGAGCATTTTCAAAACTCAATCAAACTGAACCAGCAGACCGAATGAGCAGAATGTTAATCGCTACACATATAAACGAAAATACAACCAAAGAATTGTTTAAATGCTTGAGTTGATCCTCTGTTGTCACTGCATGCAAGAAGGCTTAAGATGTTCCTATAACAGCATAAATAAACCAATTGAAATAGCAAAATTATGTTCAAGAACAATGTGTAGTACTAGTGCATGTTGTAAGATTTAAAATATGACAGAACTCCACATACAACAACATTTTAACATAGAAAAGTTCCTAATTACTATGATTAAGTAAATTAAAGTTACGAATATAAATGGATAGGATAAACCTCTACTTCGGAAGCATGCTAATTACTATGATTAAGTAAATTAAAGTTACGAATATAAATTAAAGTTACCACACCAACATTGCACCATTGTAGGAGGTAATAGCTTGTTTTGGTCAATTAGGGTTTCATATGGTCGATTAGGGTGTAAAATTGTGTGCAGGTTTGTTATAATAGGGGAAAGATGATGAGAGACATGAATGTACAATTATACACCCATGGGTGTATTGAAGTTAACTGAGATTTTAAACCCAGTTAGTTATAAAGGCCACAATATGCAATAAATAAAGAGATTTTGGACATAAAATGCAAAAAAAATAAAATAAAGGATACGTTTCATAATTTCAGCGATACATAAAGGACACAAAGTGTAAATTTGTCTAATATTATTTAACATTATTTATTCGTTATTGGTTTTTTTAGCTAATAAATAATTTTATTTATGAACACATTACATTCTCTCATTCATTCTCATATTCAAATCCTGCAATATAATTTGCATACCCTAGTACGCAGATCTACTTTGACACGACATCATCACACGCGGTACGTAGATCTAGTGTGGCCCAAATTCATGTGCAAATTAAGATAGATCCATATCTAAAGAAATACAAAAACAATCAACAAGGAAGAAATGACCTGCGTGAAGTCACACAAGCTGGTAGTACGCGTATGCACACAACAACAAGGGCGCAACAGTAAGCGCACCCTCAACTTTGAGAAAGCTTGCGCGGATAGTCTCATGCAAGCAAGGGAGACAAAAAGTACATGACTCACATGGACCGTTATCATCAAGCCCTAACCTGAAATGAGTTGGGCCCAGTTAGGGTTTACCTCCACTACTCCAGCTCAAAGTTAGTATGAGACAAATAAGTAAATAAACCAATTATATAAGGGAACAGGTTACTGCCTTTGCTTGCTCCGCGTGGCGACACATCATCGGTAGATAGTCTATTGTAGACGCGTGGAATCCGCAAGGTGATGACACGTCCGCTAGCCATTAATTGGTTGGTTCTCCCTTTACATTGTAGTATTGTTTCACCTGGTGCTGATCGTTAGTGGAGATTGTTGATGACGTGGGTCTATAGCATTTGATTGGCCAACCCACACTGACGATGAACTTGTTGTCCCCTCTGCGCTTGGCGCGATTGTGGGGCATTGCCTGTTAACAACGCTGGCATGCTCTGATTCGTTTCATGTCAATGTCATGTGTACCTTTGGTCTCCTCGGTACGGAGAGAGACATTGGGCTCTTGCTATTGGTAGACGATGGTTGGCTAGATATGCGCCTCCTGCCTCATCCATTGAGGAAGTCACTGGCCACACGTCATTGGCTTTGCTTGGTTCGTACATGATCGTCTTTTCTATACTTTTTGTCTCCCTTGCTTGTGCAAGACTTTCCGTGCAAGCTTCGTCAGAGTTGAGGGTGCGCTTACTGTTGTGCCCCTGTTGTTGTGCGCATACGCGTACTCTCCGTGACTGTGACTTCACGTGGGTCGTTTCTTACTTGTTAATTGTTTTTGGGTCTATCTCAATTTGCACAGGAATTTAGGACCATATCTGTTCAAAAACTTTTTGAATTCGTCTGTCAAAGAACTAGGTCCCTTTTATGTGTATGATTTCCTGTTTCTACGTTGTTTTTCTTTTTGGTCTTTTTCATAAATAATGTGTTTGGTTTGAGTCACAATTTTTTCTTATGGGTTAGTTGTAGTTTACTAAAATCACATAATGGCCTAATTTGGATCTCTTCGAATCATTTAAGAAGAGTCATTTTGAATCACATTATAAACCTCATACTAATGTGTCTCTACCACATGCTATGCGTTAACAAAAAGTTGGTAATCCTAAGTTTTTTTTTTTTTTGAAAGGCAAACGACTTTTATTCCATACCCAAATATATACAAGATTGACTACTAGCAAGATGCTATATAGCTACAATCGTTGATACAAGACCCGTTGCTATGCTTATACATGAATTTCTAAATTAACCCATTTGTTCCAGTCCTTGGAGATGTGTTTAGCGCGATTTGTTACCCACGTGAAAGATAGCGATTTGATGTCGCCTAGAGCTTGTTCCAAACATGGTAATCCTAAGTTAATATAGGAGTTAGAACCCGAAAAATAATACCAAAATCTTTAAATCTTTGTGCCTCAAAAAAAAAGAGAAAAAAACACTATAAATCTATAACGCAACGCAGGCTTTGCATTGGAATTTGGAACGTTGTAAGGGTACTCTAGGTGTCTAGCGGGTAGGGGTTGCGGGCTTCGGGTTGATGCGGCAACGCCGCCGCCATCAATGAGATAATGTGGGTATGTGGTTGCGGGATGGTGATTGGTGGTCGGTGGATCAATGATTCAATGATTTAAGGTACTTGAGGGTTGTGACCCTATCAATGAGGGTATGTGAGAAGGTAAAAATGATGTGGCTTTGTGTCATTGGGTGATCGTGTGAGAGGGTGAGGGTTGTACCCCTAGTACCATAACGCTATGATGCTCGTATCAGGGGAGGGGTGACAGTGTGCCAACGGGAAAGGGAGGGTGAGGTGACATTTTAGCCGCACGAGAACACCATCCGACAAATGTTGGTACAAGAAGGAAAGGGGGAGAGCGGTGTTCGTTTGTTGAATATACCATAATGAAGTTAGTTGTTTTTTTTTTTTTTTAATCTTAAGTAAAAAAAAAAAAAAAAAATTTGGCAAGTTGGAGAAAATTGAGAGCACCACAATGATAGGTGGAAAAGAGAGAAGGTGTGGAAAGTGTAGGAATTAGGGATGGCATTCTCCCTCCACCCTAAAACAAAAACCATTGTAATTCATTGTAAGACAAGTTTAAAACTACCCATGACGTAACTTTGTGGAAGCCCGGGGTGCCTCACCCTGCCTGTTTTTTTGCTCCGTAGTGTAATCTTATGCGTTTTCGACTGAAATATTTATACATTTTGGGTCCCCCCCCCCCTCCCCTCTAAAAAAGGTTTCAAGCTTCTCTTCTGAAACTACCAAGTATAAGGGGGAAGGGGCGCCTACCGAATTGTCCACGGGTACAACTACCAGCACGGTAACACCGTCGCCACCCACGCTGGTAGTGGTCCCATGGACCGTTTTGCTGGTTCTCTTTACCGTGCTGGTACCGGTTTTTTTGTTGTTTTTTGACTTTTATATATACATTTTTTTTGTGTATTTTACCGTTTGTTTTATTTTTTTTATTATTCACCGTTTGTTTTATAAATATCTTTACATTTTTTAAACCATTTGTTTATAATTTACTTAAATAATAAGAACATTAAAGATAAATACACATAAAAAACTAAAATTCATAACCATTAAACATAAAAAACTAAAAATAAAATACATTAAAAGAAATAAAAAAACCTAGGGTTGGCGCAACAGTTGCCATGCCTCGACATGGTCAAAGCTGGTGTCATATCGAGCCGCATAGTCCACATGTGTGAGCTCGATAGCCAACTCCGGGTCAATGCCCGGCTCCTCCCTCAACGTGTTATCGTACATGTTGGTCCACCGATCACACTTATTGGTGAGATCGGCTGACGGTTGTCCGGTCATTGTTGCCAACGTGTCGGCTGAAATCGGACCGTACACGTTCCCAAAAAACCTGCGAATGACGTTGTTGAAGTGTCGGGTAGTTCAAGGCGTCTTGGTAGCATATCACCAATGCAATCTCTTCTTCGGGGGTCCAACGAGTCATCCTCGTGTGTGTTTCTTTGTATCTACGGTGGTAAAAGTGTGTTTTAACCCCACGGTGTGCTATGTTTATATATAAAAACTTCAAACGATTTGGTGGAACGGTATCAATGCCATTGAATTCGATTGAACGGTTTCCATATTGAATTCTGACCGTGATTAGTGGGACGGTTGAAATAGTTTTGGTAATAAATTTTAGCTTTCAAACCGTGTGAAATAATAATAATAATAATAATAATAATAATAATAATAATAATAAAAGGTTTAATGAAATTATAAAAAATAAATAAAAGAATCAGTGGAGTGTTGCGTATAAAATGATGTTTCAGTGATGTGACAAAGCATAATTGGTTAAAATAAGTGAAACAAAAAAAAATTCTACAAGACCCCTTTCACCCTAATAACCCGATTTGTGGTCCATAAAGCTATGGTGATTTTGCATGTTCACAACTTTAAGTTTCAAACACTTTGGATACATGGTGTAGTCTTCAATGGCAAGAGTGGAAATGATGTTGCACCCAAAACACGAAACCCCCCCCCCCCCCTATGGTGTGGATTACACATGTGGTGGTTGACGTGAAGACCACCACGATGATGAGGGTTGGCTCGGAAAGTGGGTGTGTGGTGTGGAGGCCAGCTGTTGGGGAGGATGAGCCTGAGGTGGCCAGGACCATATTCGAAAACACTAAAAAAATTGGGCCTTGGGCAACATAAAAATTGAGCCCAAATTTTTGGTAAAGACTAAAGAGTAATGAATTAAAAATAAATAAATAAAAAAAATAAATTGGTACTAGAGCCAAGCCTTTAAACTTGAGACATCTACATTAAATTAGTATGGTTTTTTCAATTCCACTAACAAGATTTATTTGTATAAGAAGCAATATATTGTAAATATAGAATTTAATATATATATACATTTTTTAAAACTTTCGGGCCAATTGGAAGACTGTGCCGGTCCGCCGGAGCTGTCGACCACCCCACACACCCTTTGGGCCAGGCCTGGAGGTGGCGGACATGAAAGTGAATCCACACCCGATGCTATTATAACCAAGCCCAAGTTTCCAAGATACATTACAAAAATATTTATTTAGTTAAATAGAATCAAACATTAGAATGGCATCATATCTAAAAACATGAAATACAAATATATAACGAAGTTAATATTTACTTAATCAAACATCACTGTAGTAATCTCGTTCACAAAGTCCTGATTTACCTATCTAAGCACATACAAAACCCGCAAATCACCAAACTTACTTGGATACAGAGACGTTCTCAAGGATTTACGTGCTCTATCTAAACCGTTAAAAATATACCCTTTAGGCTTCAATAAAAACCCGAAATCTAGATTTGTAAAAATTACTTAATTAAGTAATTACACCCAATTTTGAGAGCACAACAAAACACCTAATTGCAATAGTAGTTCATCAATCCACCGACAAACATAAAGTACTCAACAAAATAATCACGCTCAATTGAAAGTTTAAAAAAACCATAAAATAATTTTTATAATTAAAATATTAAATATTAAACTTCAAATTACAATATAGATGGTGGATTGGTGGGGATATGGACATGTGGTAGCTATAGAGGATGATAAACATTCAACTCATAATTGAAAATTGGAAATTGGAATTTGGAATCTCGATATTCTTCTGCAAGTATAACCAAAGAGAAAGAATAGCGTTGCTTTCTTTAAAAATATTTAATAAGTTAAATGGGTATTGAGCTTATTAATATTATGAGCCTTGGGCCAATAATTTATAAATACGAGTAGTAAATTGATTATTGAGCCAAATTTTTAAATGTTAAATGAGTTTTCTATTTTTAAACACACATATATATTTATATATACACACATATACATATATATATGTGTGTGTGTGATTTTTATAAAAAATTGTGCCTCCGATAAAAATGAGCTGAAGCCGAATGGCCTCCCCGGCTTGAGCCATAGCCGGCCATGCTTGGATATATCATACAAGATACACACTTTTTTAGGAAATTGTCGACTCTTACAAACGTTACCCAACATTTAATTAGCGATTTCATCCTACAACAAGTTGTTACACACGATGTGACTATCGAATTGATCCCGATGGGAATATCTATTTGGGGAAATTTATTCGCATTGACGAGTCACACAGCACGGCGTATTCCTTTATACCAATATCATAGTAACAGGACAAACCCTTTAAGAAAAATATATACATATAATTTTATTAATTTATGGGATATAACTTAATATACTCATTTCTAGTATTGATCTTTGATAACATGTCGCAAAAGTTAGTTTTATTACAGAAGTTTAGAATAGAATACTTGTATTCTTTTGATAATTAAACTTCGATCCCAGTTAGAGATTTTTTGTAAACCATAGAAACTTTTTTTTAACCAACTAAACAACGTCGGGTACTTCGTACGCGGCCCCCCAGTGGCAAAGACAGGGGCACAGCCCGGCCCACCCCGGACGCACGAAGCCCTTAGCCCGCCCGACAGCCCGCTTCCAGGGAAAACCCGACCCACATACCCGCCCGAAGGCACGACAGTAGTGAAACGGTAAAACCTGGCGAGATCAGGACTCGAAATCATGACCATAGGCCATGAGTCATCCATCATTTCTCATTATGTCTTTCGTGGGAATCGAACCTGAGACCTTCAAGAGAGATCCCTGGTATTATCATCATTACCACACTAGACTGAGTTTGAACAATATTGCTGGGATTTCAAATGTTATTTCACTTCATATTTTTAACTAGATCTACGTATTATTTAGAGCTTACTTTCTCAATAAATGTAGTTTGATATAGGCCCAATACCCATGTCGGGTATCTATAATGTATCACCCATATGCATATATTATTGTTAATTTGTTAAAAAAGTATTGGCGGATTTTCATACACATTTTTTGTTTTACCGTTCTAATTTTTATATAATGAAGAAGGTTTATGACGATGCGTAGAGATCATGTAAGTGTGAAGAATGTTTATGATGACGCGCGGAGGATAGCATAACGTGCCAGCTCCTTCCAATAAGGTCAGCAAAAAAAGGTTTCTGGACGTGGATGAGGAAAGAAGGGCCTAGATCAAGCAAAGCACTATTCATAAACTTCACTATTCAACACATTAAAATATGATAAATTACAAACATATTATCACAATAAAATGTTCAAAATATCTAAAATATGTAGATTTTATGATAGTATAGATCTAAAAAGATAGAGTAATAGTATTAGATATCGCAATACAAAAATTTATGTTCGAGATAAATTACTGGAATGAAATATTACTAGACAAGGGTCAAGAAAACAATAAATCTGTTCAGGTATATAGTTTGGATGATGGATATTTGGTTTTTATTAATCGGGTCAAATATCATCTAATACTATACTCGTACCCAATCAACAAATTTTTTTTTCAATCCCATACTCAAAGACCAGTCATAAAGATTTCAAGTTTCGGGTATTTCAGTTGTGTTTGTTTTCTATCAATCACTATTCATATAAAAGAAATAAATTAAAGAAAATTGAGTTGATATTTTATGCAAGTTTTACCCTTGTAACTTTAAATCATAGAGAGTATGGTAACCTAAAAGAAAGTATACACACACAAGTTCATGGACTAAAAAGCAATTGTTTCCTAATTTCACTTTGGTCAAGTTCCAAACGTAGGACTCGGTTTATTAAATCAAACACAACTTTAATTAACGGCTGAGAATAATTCTTAAAACATTATAAATTGTCTTTTGCCTCACATCAACTAACTCAAGCCAAGTTTAGTTACAACAGTAAACTTGTTCATATTTTTTTTCGGATCTAAATTATATTCGTTTGAGGATGGCTGGGAAAGGTGAAGGTCCGGCTATTGGAATCGATTTAGGCACGACGTACTCATGCGTTGGAGTATGGCAACATGACCGCGTCGAAATCATCGCGAATGATCAAGGTAACAGGACAACTCCATCTTATGTTGCATTTACAGACGGCGAACGCCTTATTGGTGATGCTGCTAAGAATCAGGTCGCCATGAATCCTACAAACACCGTCTTTGGTACGTTTTAGAATAAATATTTCTAATTTATGTAGATATAGTAGGGATGACAATCAGACTCAACCAACCTATATATGACCGGATATATAGGGGCGGACCTAGCATATTGCTAGGGGCCACGTCTGCTACCCCTCAATTATTCGCGCGTAGTGGGTAAAAAAACGTGTTTTATAACGTTACCTCTAAAATAAATTTTACGTTACTACTAAAATAACTTTTACGTTTACCAAAAAAAAAATTTACGGTCAGATAAGGTGATGCCCTTCACGCCTTAGTGCGCCTCGCGTCTTAGGCGCACTTTTTAAAACCAAGATTATATAAAACTATGACAAAAAAAATTAACGTTACCCCTAAAAGTTTTTTCTAAATCCACCACTACGGATGTAGGTATGGGACCGGGTATAGAATATATATAAAAATTAAGCAATGTATTTGAAAATCCTGATGGGAAACTTTTAACAAAAACTAACGGATATACATTATATCTGACTGGTAATTACCTGACAAATATTGGGCCAGGTATAAGGAACCGGATTTTCAATACCCGGCCCAAATTGGTCCAATTGTCATCCCTGGATTTAATCTGGTTGTAACTGATTAATATTTTGACATATAATAAAACAGATGCAAAGAGACTGATTGGTAGGAGATTCAGTGACACATCTGTACAGGATGACATAAAGTTATGGCCATTCCAGGTCAGTTCTGGTCCAGCAGAGAAGCCCATGATTGGTGTATCTTACAAAGGTGAAAATAAACAGTTTTCAGCTGAGGAGATCAGTTCAATGGTGCTCACCAAAATGCGCGAAATCGCTGAAGCATTCGTGGGATCAACTGTCAAAAACGCAGTTGTTACGGTCCCTGCATACTTCAACGACTCGCAAAGGCAAGCCACCAAAGACGCGGGTGTCATCGCAGGTTTAAATGTGATGCGTATCATCAACGAGCCGACTGCTGCAGCCATTGCTTATGGTCTAGACAAGAAAGCGTCTAGTGCGGGTGAGAAAAATGTGCTTATTTTCGACCTTGGTGGTGGTACGTTTGATGTATCGATTCTTACGATCGAAGAGGGTATCTTCGAAGTGAAATCGACTGCGGGTGACACGCATCTTGGAGGTGAGGATTTTGATAACCGAATGGTGAATCATTTTGTTCAAGAGTTTAAAAGAAAACACAAAAAGGACATTACTGGGAGCCCAAGAGCTTTGAGACGGTTAAGAACCGCGTGTGAGCGAGCTAAACGAACACTGTCATCGACTGCTCAGACGACAATCGAGATCGATTCGTTATACGAAGGGGTAGATTTCTACACCACCATTACTCGTGCACGATTCGAAGAACTTAACATGGATCTTTTCAGAAAGTGTATGGACCCGGTTGAGAAATGCTTACGCGACGCTAAAATGGACAAGAAATCGGTTCACGAAATAGTACTCGTGGGCGGATCTACGCGTATCCCAAAAGTACAAAACTTGTTACAAGATTTTTTCAATGGTAAAGAGCTTTGCAAAAGCATCAACCCTGACGAGGCGGTTGCATATGGTGCAGCCGTTCAAGCCGCCATCTTGAGTGGCGAAGGGAACGAAAAGGTACAAGATTTGTTACTTCTAGATGTCACCCCGTTGTCTCTTGGTCTAGAGACAGCCGGCGGTGTCATGACTGTTTTGATCCCAAGAAACACGACGATCCCAACCAAAAAGGAGCAAGTTTTCTCAACTTATTCGGATAACCAACCCGGTGTTTTAATCCAAGTTTATGAAGGGGAAAGAACGCGAACACGAGACAACAACTTGTTAGGAAAGTTTGAGCTTTCGGGCATTCCTCCAGCCCCTCGCGGGGTTCCTCAGATTAATGTTTGTTTCGACATTGATGCAAATGGTATTTTGAATGTTTCTGCTGAAGATAAAGTTGGAGGGAAGAAGAATAAGATAACAATAACTAATGATAAGGGGAGATTATCAAAGGAAGACATTGAGAAAATGGTGCAAGAAGCTGAGAAATACAAGGCTGAAGATGAAGAGCATAAGAAGAAAGTTGAGGCTAAAAACAGTTTGGAAAACTATGCTTATAACATGAGGAACACTATCAGCGACGAAAAGGTGTCGGAAAAGATAGCGGCTGGGGATAAAAAGAAGGTGGAGGATGCAATAGAGCAAACTATCAATTGGTTAGATGCAAACCAGTTGGGTGAAGTGGAAGAGTTTGAGGACAAAATGAAGGAATTAGAGGGGATTTGTAATCCGATTATCGCAAAGATGTATCAGGGCGGTGGTGGCGTCCCAGATGCCACCACCGCTAGTGCTGGAGCCCCTCCCACTGGCACCGCCACAGGTGGTGCTGGGCCGAAGATCGAGGAAGTTGATTAAATTGTTGCTGTTTGAAGAAATTTGCTTGTTCTTTTTAGATCGCATTTTGAACTTCCTTTTTTTAGAAAGGGTAGCTAATAAAATTGTAGTCAGCTGTTACATTTTGGATTTTTTTTTTTTTTTTTAAGGTTAGCTAATAAGACTGGAGAAGTTGAATTATTTACAAACAATATAAAAAATAAAATAATCAATTATGTTTTTAAGAAAAAGAAAAGGTTATTATTAAAACAGAAATTTCATGTAAAACTGATTAGGTAATTAGTAAATAATCTGTAGAAAATATATAAACACTAGAAAGATTATTATGATTAAAGAATCATAATAATACTAAATAATTGGTAAAATCCAAAATCATAAAAAGAGAGAAGGAAATTTTGGATTGCAACAGGGTGTGAACAAGATCTAGTGGGGTTAATGATCCAATGGTCATGATCTATCCATTGTCATGGTACCTTCCCTTGCATCTGTCTGTGTATGTTTGTCTTCGCTAAGTGATAAATTGTACCAATAGTCCCTGAATCATCAAGTACTTTCTGCCTATTAACAGATATTGACATCCTTATCTCATCATTAAGAAAGATATATATTATAGTCACGTGTCTACTTTCACTCGTGTATAACCGACAAACATACATTTAGTTAACCGAATTCAATGCATAAACGATCTAGACTCGCTCGGGTCTTCCCAGAGTGCTTGATGTTTAAGACATGAAGTTTAGACGAGTATCACTAGTTCATAACGTATCGTATAAACAAAGAGAGATCATTATGTATATGTGTTTTGATTAATGACAGTGATCCTAGCTTACAGAACCTGTTTAGTATCCTAACATCATTTGTTGTTATTGGCATTGCAAGTGGTGCAATGTTATCAACTTAGCTAAAGGTATCAGCACAATTGGTCATTACACACAAACATAAAAGTGTAAAGTGTATGACTTGTTTTGTGCTCAATTTAAGGTGGTTTGAACTCAACCGGCCCCCAATAACGATAGGTGGTTAAACAACATCCTCATATTGCACTTTGTCGCCAACTCGCCATGGGTACAACACATCAATCCAGTGTTACGGCTTATTAACGGTATGTTTGGTAATGAGCTTTTAAGAAAAAACTCTATAAAAAAAAAAAAAAAAAAAAAAAAAAAAAAAAAAAAAAAAGCCTTGTTTGGTTGAAGGAGCTAGAAGCTTTTAGGTTAAAGAAAAAGCTCTATAGTGAAAAAAGCTACTAGTACTAGCTTTTAAGAAAAAACTCTACTAGCTACAAGCTTTTAATTAGGAAATAACACAAATACCCATTCTATTTTAAAAATAAAATAAAAACCTTTCTTACAAGCTTTTAATTATGCCCATTTTGGTCATTTTATACATTTTATTAAAAACTCCAGCTACTCTGCCAAACACCAAAATATATTTAAAAAGCTTCCAGCTACCAACTTACAGCTAACAGTTTTCAGCTACCAGTCTCCAGCTAATTTTGCCAAACATACCCTAAAAGGCCATAGCAGGATGTTGCCAATATAGAATCAATTTACTAGAAGCCTATACATTGTTAAAAATAAGTTGGTACAAACTAGTAAAATGCTTACTCATATGTTCCTCCACCATCACCTCTTACATGTGGTAAAACATGAATATCATCCGAGCCCTGTTATGTTACCAGAAGTTATAATTTTATGTTAAACTTGCTTGCTAAATTAATAAGTTCAAAACAACTTCTAGACTAATCAACTTAACATAAAGTGATGATGTTTGACCAACGTCAAATGTTGTTCGTGTCTACTTAGAAAGATAGTTAAACCTTACAACAAAGCTAGCTTATGATTAACAGAAGATATTATGTAATACAGTTCCATGCATTGTTTTGAGTTTGTTAGCCATTCATATTTTTTTCAAACAGTTGGTTATGAAAAAATTCGTAACTATACGTAGAAAGAAAAAAGTGTATCAAACCCTAATAAATACAAAACACATAGAATTTTGTTTATTTTAACACCAAAAATTTAAGCTACGCTAACAAAATGTGATGCACAAGACCAGAGTCATGTATGATATAAAGAATGTAATGGTTTCACATACATACAGTAGAGAGGTGATGTGACTAATTTAGCAAGTGGGGAGCGGGGTATACTCAATAACGGGGGAAGGGGCACAAGCCCCATGTAGCCCCATCCTAACCAATCACGCAGCGTCACGTCATTTTTACCCTCAAATAGCCCCAACACTGGAAATGCCTGACCTAAACTAGCCAAAAGATTTTTTTTTTTTTTAAATGGAAGAGAGAGAGAGAGGTGTGGAAGAGAGAGAGAGAGAGAGGTGGAAGAGACAAACCCAATCGGCTTCACTAAGCCGAATTCCTTAGCAAAATCCAAGCCCCGGGGGTCGGAACCGTGAAGCCCCTCGGCTTCACAAGCCCAAACCCACTAGCCAAGGGTGCCCCGTCTTGCCTAAAACCGTAGAAAGGGCGTACATTCACCACAGCCCAGATATTATTTCATAAATCAGAATGCAAGTGAGTAATTGCAGAGTTAGTAATGCACATCAAGACAACTCAGGAAACATTAAGATTTCAATAAAAACAAAGAACTACTCCCATACTCCATGGCCCCACCATGACTTTGCAAAGTCTGATAGAGAATGTTGTCCCCCACCTTCTCAGGATGCTACTTTACAAGTGTTTATTAATGTTAAAAGCAAGTAAATCATTTGAATCTTTGTGTGTAAAAAGTGGCTGAATCAACAAATAATAATAAATAAAAAGTTATGTACCAAAACATCTTTCAAGAAAACCAATACAAAGCAATATGCACACAAATGCTTATGATGAACAATTCAATAGAGCCTTAACATAAAGATATTGGTACTTTAACAAGTATCATAATAAAACAACTAAACCATTCATATGGCCTTCTTTTAAGATGGAACTTTTAGTAAACAACATTCTAAAATTAATAAACAAGTAATTGGATTTTTGTTAGATCAAAAGGTTCTACTAAACCACATACAAAAAAACACTATAAATTTTGCACAAATAATAATAATAATAATAATAATACCAATTACCAACACTAATTCATTCTGATAATATGGTCTAAATTTGAGAGTGAAGTACCTGTGAAAGATTATCATATATTAACCATCACTCTCTTTGTTCATGGACACATTTAATGTGATAAAAGAATCATTATCTTCATCCTTGATGACCTCATCATCATCACCTTCAAAACTTTCCATCATCTTTCTTTGAAGTTTATCCTCAGCATCCCTCAAGAACTTAAACTTAGGAGGCGGTGAAGCGCGCATCCTATTAAACTCCGAATCGGTTGTCGACTGAAACAGAGGACTAAAAGTTCTGTATGAATAATCTCCAGGAGTTATAGGTGGAGTAAAGTAAGCAGGTGAAGCAAGTGGAGTAAAAAAAGGAGTATCCAATGAAGCCACATCACTCATCCTTCTTGACCCTAGTTTACTCACATCTTCTGATTCAAGATCTTCCTTTGTTTCTTCTTTAATAGTGAATAAAAACCTTGGTGGGTCACATTGGTTCTGCAGCCTCAGTTCATCTGAATCAACAACAATGTCATTAACTTGTTGTTCACCAAATGGTCTAAACCATATATCCATATTTGAATGATGATGATGATGATGAACATGGGCATGAGCTACTGATGCTTGTGGTTCATGGACTTGGGTATCTGTGGTTAGACCTGTAGAGGTCAAAGATGAAGGCTTTTTCCAACAAAACATGTAAAGGAACTCTCTTGCTGGGCTACTGTAACTTTGTTGAATAATATCTCTATTACTTACTGTTTTCTTCCACCATAAAAGATAATAAAGCTCAGCCATAAGAGCTAGTAAAAGACACCCAAAGACTAGACTTAAACCAAGGCCTACACTACTTGAAGCTCTCATGTCTCCTACTCACATTACATGAACAGAGTTTTAACTAATAACTCTCACAGGACTTTTGTCAAACAGTTGGTGTGCATAAAATCCACTAAACAGTTTAGCAGAAACAATCTTGTCTCCATAAAAATACTGTTACAGTTAATCAGTTATGTAACCAGCATACACAAAAGACAAAATTATACCTTCCCTTTTGCTGAAATAATAATCTTGAATGATTGTTTGGAATGATGCAAAGATGGGATTTTTATTATTATTATTATATGGTAAGAATGAAGGGGTGCTATTAAAAAGAGGGGGGAAATGAAAAAATGAAGGGGAAAAGAGTGGGAAGAAGAGATGGATAATAATATTAATATTATATTTATGAAATGAGACTCTTGCTTCGAGAGATGCCACCCTAAAATCACATGGCAACAAAGAAAGAAAATGATGTATCAATAAATTGTGTCAGTTGCTGCCCCTCTCTATACAATTACTACTATTTTTCTATAGGTTTGGTTATTGTATTTTTGGAACTTGTTAACATAATAGATTCTGATCCGTGTATCTATAGTTCCATTCTCAATATTAAGTTTTCATGCAAATAAATTGCTAGGCTACGGGTGTAAATGATGCGTAACGGTTCAAGAGCTACTCGTGTTGAATCGGTAAAGCTTGAACGAGTCAAACCTTAATGAGCCTGAGCTTGAGCTTGAAAAATTACTCGTTTGGTTAACGAGTCCAAGCTCGAGCTTTTCATACAATGACCGTTTAGGCTCGTGAGTCAAAACAAATTTTATATTATTATTATTTTATTTATAGTATACCTACTATTTAACATTGGCGAGCCGACCTCTAGCTGAGCTTTGGCTCGTTTAAGCTATCAAAGCGAGCTCGATGCGAGCTTTTAGCTCCTTTAAAATTGTTCTAAAATTATTTTGAGTCCAACCGAGGTCGAGCTCTTGGGTTTTACTTTCGAGCCAAGCTCGAGTTCAAAGTATTAGGCTCGAACCGAGCCGAGCTCGATTGCTCGTGCCCAGTCAGGCTTGGGCTTGGCTCGGCTCGTTTACACTCCTAGTCTGGCTTGTGATTAAGACCATATATTTAGATTTAAATTGCGTGATACTTAGGGGTGTTCATGAGCCGAGCTGAGCCAAGCCATGTGAAGCTCGTGCTCAGCTAAGTTATAAACCGAGCCGGCTCGGCTCGGATTTGAAACCGAGCTAAAAATCAAAACTCAAGCTCGGCTTGGTTTTAAACTGAGTCGACTTGGCTCGGCTTAATTTGGCTCAAATTTAAAAAGAAAAAATAACTTTCAAATTCAATGGTTTAAAATATTATTCAATACTTCAAAATAACGCATTTAAAATAAGTTCAACCTAGTACATTACAAGCTAAAATCAAGTTCAAGCAAATACAAAATAAGTCTCAAATATGCAATTGATGTCCTATTGAACTCCTAAGTACTTACCTCTTTGAAATCAAAAGCAATATTGAGTTTGATAACTTGATTAGTAAATACCAAGCACACAATCTCTATACTACTATTAACAAATATTAAATATGTAACATGTTCTCCCTTCTTTTTAACATTTTTTATAGTATATTATATGTATATAAAAGTAATATATATTAAAATTTTGAATGATCCGAGCCAAACCGACCCAGCTCAGCTCGTTACGAACTGAGCCATATCAAGCGAACTTTTTTTCAAGCTAAATCCGAGCGAACTTCAAGCCACGAGCTTTTTGGACAGTCCTACACCCACATGCCATTGGGGATATTAATTACATATTTGGCTCTCTATTTTTTCCCACCTCCTTATGACTTCTCTAAAAAATTACTCATAACTTAACAAAAAATGTTTGGTAACTCATAAGACTATGTGTTGTGATGCGCGAGCAAGTAGACGTGCCACGTGGCTCGCGAACACGACAATGGGGTGGCGCAAGGGAGGCTGCGAGGGAGCTGGCGTAAGTGTGCTCGCGTGGGTTAACGTGGGACGTCAAGATGAGCCATAACAGGGTCAGGTGAGCGAGCAGCTTCATTTATTTGGCGAACGAATGTGAACGTGTTATTTATCATGCTTTATATGCTTATAATCATTATATGACTTGTCGGTATGTGAATACGTGCTTATATATGTTAAAATAGTGTTTTAACGCGCCAAAAACCCAAAAATGTATGCTGCATACGAGTAGGAGGTTAGGGTGAGTACAAACTAGCGATTAGGGCTCTAATCGCATGTTGTATAGGCGATTAGATGCTCTAATCGCCTATTGCAGGCCCTACTCGCATGTTGTGGTTTAGACGATTAGGAACACCTATAAATACAACCCTTGACTTGTAAAACACCATTTGTGCAACCCTAACTGGTCCCAAGCCTCCCTCACACCATAATACACCTCTGGAACTCGTTTTTGCTCCAAAACCCATCATCCCTAAGCTCACACTCCTTCTTTAGCAAGATTTAAGGTGTGTTATCTACCCTAAGCCTTTGTAATGTTGATATTTTGGTTCCCAAAGGTCCAAACCTAGTTTCATTAAGTTTGTGTCTTTGAAAACCTTTGAAATGAGTTTCTAAAACAAGTCTAAACCTTTATACTTGCTCTATGTGAAGTATTCATGTAAGAAACGATTTTTAATGGTCAAAACGTGAATGTTTCCATGTAATTGATGGACTTCTGATGTGTAGGAGTTGTTAGGTTGTTTTCCTAAGGATTTGAGCAATTATTATAGTGTTTTGATGATAATATGTGTTTTGATCCGTTTGAGTGATTCTTTAAGATTTAGGGTGTTATGATATGATTTGATGATTGTTTGATGTTAGGATTCACATTAGAAGGGTATTATAACAGAGGAATGATGATTTGCAAGGTTGTAGGTGATGAAATCTGATTATTTGCCATTTAAGGAAAGATATGCATAGTACTTTGCTATTTTTGGAAATAATTGCAAATATGGTGTTAGACCAATGATAAATTGGGGGTTTTTGTTTGGAATGGGTTGATTAATGATTTGGGTTTGATGTTGGGTGTTTTTACATGTTTCGGGTCTGATTTGGAGGGTTAAACGCGCGAAAAACCAACACATGGCTGAAGGGGCGAGTAGGAGCTCTACTCGCCTGTCAAACTATCGAGTATCCCTACTCGCATGTTCAAACTGGCGAGTAGGCTCCTAATCTCCTGTTTAACGGTCAAAGGTGTTTTCAAATGTACATGGTTATGGTTTGGACATTCGGGGACTAGTTAACCTACGGGTTATTAGTCTGGGTACTTATATACGCCTTATGATAGGTCGCCGCTATTTGGGGCTATCATAGCTTGTTGATTTAATTATTTTCAAGTAACGCAATCTAAGGTGAGTGTCACGGCCCCGCTTTTACTGTTTTGCTTTCGGGGGAGAAACATGCTACATACTTACATTTCTTAAATGTCATGTTATACTATGGTTATTATTGTTTACTATACGGGCGTTTCATCAGGAAGTCCCAATGGAAACCATGAGTATGTTGGTATACATATCGGGGAAATGTGGATAGATCTATTGGGCTTGACAAACCCCACTCGACGGCTTGGAGCCGGGCGGGTGCATATTGTCTCTAACTTTCGGGATCACCGATGATGACGGTGATTCATACATTCTGGGCATACACTGGGGTTACATGTCAGTAATGGTTTCCAACTCGTAATAGTAAAAATACTTAACGTCTAACTAACGTTCTTTTAACATAGTATTAACGGAAATGATCTTTTCAAACTTATGGAAACTCTTTTATAAAACATGTGAACTCACCAACATTATATGTAGACATTTTTGGCATGTTTTCTCAGGTCGCTAAGGTAGTAGTTAATGGACTAGGCGCACGGAGTCTTGCACGGCGTCTAGAGTTCTAGTGCATGTTAAATAATGTTTTCAAACTATGTTATGTCTTTTGGTTGTAAACAAGAAATGCTTCCGCTATTGGTTTATGGTTCAAAACTTAATGTTTTGGTTTTCATCTTTTACATTTAGTGTTTGTTTATTGTGATCGTTGACTTGGATCCTGGTATGCCATGCGCCTCGCGGTAAAACCCCGCAAGTGGAATTTGAGGGTGTGACAGATTGATATCAGAGCCAACGGTTATAGTAAACTAGTACTGCATGTAGAGTCTAGTCTATAGCCGAGTCACACACACTAGATGGTCACATATGGTCGAGTCTTAACATGTGGGTAACATATTGAATTCGTCGGGGTGTCAGTGTCATCATCTTTGATGTTGCATCATCTGTTTACTCTTCTATCATTCTACTCCTTAACTTATCCTTTTCATGATTCGACGGCGAGCAACATATTATTGAAATTTCTTGGCGATGGTGTACATTGGGGTAGCTTCGGCATATCCTTGAGATCTGTCCAGGATTCGGACATCTCCCTTCTATGCCCCAATAGACACGCTCGTCCTTACACACATTATCTTACACTTATACTTGTAGTAATACGTTGTTTGGGTGCTAGTATTCGGTGACTTGAACTTCAAGCCTAAAGTACATCTGGAGGATCATGTAAAACAATTTATCATGTCGGGTGCACACGAAATCATAAACTGGAATGCATGAAAATCCTAATGGACTTTGTTTTTGGACGGATGGACCCGAATTAGACCTAGATCAATTTCTTATGATTCCTAGTGGGTTACACCACGGGTGAGCCTAAATCTTTCGTTCAATATTTTGGCAGAAGATGTCGGGAGCTCGTGGAGGTCACAGGGGCGGCCGTGCTGGCAGCCATGGTGGTGGTGGCGGTCGCGGTAATATTAACATGACTCAGGAGGAATTGAACAACCTGTTGCAACAGCAGGTGAATGTGGCCTTGGCTGCATTCCAAGATGCACACAATGTTATGGGTGGTAAGTTGATTACTACAAAAAAAAAAAAACCTCATTTTTTTTTGGGTGCTGTATCATTCTCTTTGTTGTTTATCTGTGTATTTTTGTCCTAGGTGGTGCTGTCAATCCACCCCCACCTCAGTGATCCTACAAAAAGTTTATGGATTGTAAACCCCACAATTTCGGTGGGACTGCTCCGGTGGTTGGAAAAGGTTGAATCTGTATTCTCTATGTGCAGTTGCCCGGCGGGCGACCGTGTAAAGTATGCTTCAGCGACCCTTGAAGGTCCTGCTCTGACTTGGTGGAACACCATGTAACACCCTGAGGTGTTACGGGTCTCTTAAACGGGTCGGGTCGTACCCGACCACCCGATTACTGTTGATGCACTATTATGTGGACGTCACTGTCGAATAGACTAGGGTTGAGTCATGTATTGTGTTACATAAGATTGTGGTGATCCATAAGGGCATTATATGGATCTGATGCATTTGTAAATATAGACCAAAATCTAAGCTAGATTCGACCGTTTGTGATGGTGCGAATGTGGAAAAGTTCCACATTCGACCTCCTTAAATGGGCGAAGGTGGCTTATGGTTTTGGACTATAAATAGCAATCTCATGTGTTGTTTTCATTTGTAGATTTGAGTTTATGCTTTGAATGCTCTCAAGGGGGAGGTCATGTCCGACCTCCCCTGGCCCCGAGATAGATGTTTATCCTACTGATGACAGTGTCTATAACCGTTTCTGAATTAATACGAATCTGTGATGACTTTGTTATCGTATATTTCTGTCTCGTCTTGAATCTCCCGTCTGAAACCGAGTTGTTTTCACTTAATCGATCCTTGAATTCGGTTTTTAACCGGATTCTCAACTGGTATCAGAGCTATGGTACCGATTTGAACGATCTAACAGTCGTTTGAATCAATCACAGCTCGTTTTCATGATTTCAGACGTTAAAATTCAGTTCTTGATTGAAAGGTTGAAACCCTAGAAACCTTAGATTCTTAATTGAACCCAAAATCATGTGATTTCACCATGTTTTTGTGAATTCGAGAGTTAGGTTTTCATTTCCGCACCTTTCTGTACAAGTTTCATCATCAAATTCGAACAATCAGAGTGTTTATGGGCTGATTTGCAGAAAATATTGAAGAAGAACACGTTTTTCTGCAAACGGTCGAATGTGCAGAAGATTTGATTACGAGTGGTCGAACGTGGAGTATATTCGGTCGAATGTAGGATTTTGAGGACGAACCTAGAAATTTCCACATTCGAACCTTACGACTGGTCAAACCTGGAAACATTCCACATTCGAACCTCACTACTGGGCGAATGTGGAATTTCAACCAATCATGGTACATTCGACCTTACTAAACGGTCGAACGTAGCTTTATTTCCACCTTCACCCCTCGACATATAGAATGAAAAAAATGGTATTTTAAGGGGTAAAAAAATTCGAAAATATGGTAATTTTTTGAAGATTTTTTGGAGAATGGTGATGATGTCTTCACAAATTGTTGAAGAAATGATGATGATGAAACATTTTATTGTGAGGTAGTCATGAGAATCAACAGTATGATAATCAGATTCAAATGACTATTATTGGCCAGAAAATAGACAGATTTTATTCCGCAAGATGAAGAACAGTCAACCCAGTTCCAGTGTGATTGAAGGAACTTGTTCAAACAAAGTTGCTATGTACAAGCATATCAAGACTGAGATCTCAATATTCTGAAAGTAATGAGGGATCCCAGTAGGATTCATGTGGCACGTAGATTCAATGAAAGTTTCAAGGTTACAGTCCTGAAGAATTTCAAGAGCTGTTGGTGGTTATTGTTGGCCCTATAGAAAACTTCAGTTTCTGAAGCTTTTCAAGTCCACAATTGTACCGGTAGTTCCTGCTGAAAGCTTCTGATTGCTTGATTCACTCGTCTACAGCTAGTATTCTGTCGAACAGATGAAGTTACTCAAGAACATTTAAAGAGAAGAATGTGTTATTGCAATCATAGTCAGCACAGATGAAGAATTTCATAGAAGTACAAGTGTCTGAGTGGATTGTTTTGCACATAGTCATATTTGAGATGTGTAATTGGGTACTGACAGTTAGACTTCTCCAGTTGGTGTGAAGGGTGATGCAAAGGTTAAGTGCAGATAGAAGACGTGAATTAGTGGTAGTACCTACGTGTTACGTTGAATATCTGATCGGTTAGTATGGAATCCTTCTAGCAGGGGTCTTATCAGGTTAGTTGGATTGCACGTGATGTACTTGGTCAAGATGACATTCCTGGGTACTGATGCTACGAGACTGCAGTGCATTACATTGTCAACTTCACATTGGCGTAATTAGGTGATCTGGTTGTAATTCAGCGGTTCGTTGAGTTCGCAAATGATATACGTGGTCTAGCTGACTTCTTGCGTATTGATGCTGAGGGTCCGTAGTGCATTACTTGGTCGGTTCACGAAGGATATTGTATTTCTAACTCAATGCAATAGTGCATGTATTGAGGGGGAGACCTGTGATTTTGACTGTTGATGTGCAAGAAATTTGTGGATTCGCCAGCAACGTCCAAGGGGGAGATTGTTGATGCACTATTATGTGGACGTCACTGTCGAATAGACTAGGGTTGAGTCATGTATTGTGTTACATGAGATTGTGGTGATCCATAAGGGCATTATATGGATCTGATGCATTTGTAAATATAGACCAAAATCTAAGCTAGACTCGACCGTTTGTGATGGTGCGAATGTGGAAAAGTTCCACATTCGACCTCCTTAAATGGGCGAAGGTGGCTTATGGTTTTGGACTATAAATAGCAATCTCATGTGTTGTTTTCATTTGTAGATTTGAGTTTATGCTTTGAATGCTCTCAAGGGGGAGGTCATGCCCGACCTCCCCCGGCCCCGAGATAGATGTTTATCCTACTGATGACAGTGTCTGTAACCGTTTCTGAATTAATACGAATCTGTGATGACTTTGTTATCGTATATTTCTGTCTCGTCTCGAATCTCCGTCTGAAACCGAGTTGTTTTCGCTTAATCGATCCTTGAATTCGGTTTTTAACCGGATTCTCAATTACTTAATAAAATATTCAAGTTCGAATCTCACGACCAACCGTTTCAACCGATTATATAGATAATAATTATTGAATTTTTATTATCTCGGCTAAACGCTCCTTGTCTGCTATTAAATCGCTGCCAGATGTTCCTTATTTTGTTGTTATACCCGTTACCAAACACCCGAGTCCCAGCTATTATCCCTGTAGCCAAACACCCCCTATTCTAATTAAATATATAAACCACCCTTCTTTTATATCTCTCGCATACCTCTCTCTATACATCAAACACACACACAAAGTGTGTTATAAATCCTCTGATCAAGAAGCCTTCCACCGGACAGCCATGGCGGCCGTCGCCGCCTCCGCTGTTGTCTCCGGTCACCTTCTCTGGCTGTCGCCGTCGTCCTCCTCCTATTTCCAGGTAAGCACCACCATGTTTCTCCTCTCCTTCTCTGCTGAACCGAACCTCCAACTCGTGACCTACTCTCTTTATTCTGATAATAACCGGCGACCATGGTTCCCTCTGTTCTGATAACACTCGTAACCCACCAACTAAACCACTAGTAGCCCTCGTTCCTTTCCAACTGGGTGGATGTATCACCGGTTGATATAATCAGTCGGACCCGAGCCTTGATTCTGATGTGTAACGGATAAGATAACCAAATCCACCTTTGTTTCTGTTTTGATTGCTCGACGAAGAGAGTCACCGGAACAGTCACCGGAATCGGTGACTGTCGTGAATCCTTGTAACCCACCAAGTCCCAACCTGATAACCGTCTGTGAACACCAAATCCACTCGATAACCCACCTTTCTGTTCTTAATCGATTCTGATGGAAACCTTGTCAAGTGTTCGGTTATCTTTCGATTAATTGCCGATGGGAATCCAGACACATATTTGGTAACCATGTGACCGATGGGGTTTCTCTCATGACCCGATTGTGGTCTGTTATGAGTTTCATACTCATCTGATTCTAACTAATGAGTTATGTATATTGGTAGGAGTTACTAATATAACTTTAATGATTTGTTATATAATACCTTGATTATTAACAAATCTTTGTGATTATTGTATAAGGTACCCAAATACGGAAGACGAGGCCGATACCGGTTCGATACAATTTTCGATCACTACCCGATTATTCGTTCGGTAAGTATTAATCTATCGGATTAATGGTTACAATCTTATATTCTAATACTAATATAGTGATTATATTTGATTGCGAGGTACCGTTAATCGAACTAGAGAGCTTAAACCGATACCGAGTCAACTCAGTGACTCGGTCAACACCCGGAATAGAACCCGGTCCAATAGCTAGACGAGGAATATTATTAGAATTATACGAATATATATATAATACGAATAACGTACGGACTTGATATTAATAATAAGAGAATAATAAACATATATAAAATATATATGTTTATATATATAAGATTCGATATATAAAACGATATACTAGACTCGGGTTAATAATAATATGCTCTGCCGAACCATCATCCGGGTAAGTTCGTGTCTAGAGTTCTTTAGGTTCGTGTGCCAAGCTGTAATGGCCAGCTTTATTAGCTACGAGTGCCAAGCTGTAATGGCCAGCTAGATTTAGGATGTCCGTGTCGTGTCAATAATAAACCCCGGGTTTTGGACTTTCTAATATATACCGAATTCTATATGTATAAATTGTATATATGATATATATCCTAAGTATTACAATCTAACAAGTCCCACGCGTAAAACGTATCAATATATATATATGACATATAATTATAATAAGAAGTTTAAGCAAAAGATATAACGCAAACTGGTGAGTATCGTGAACTCCCCACTTTTACTGTTTTATTAATGTTTTCGGGGGAATACATGTCATTTATAAGAAAACATAATAATGCTTTACATAATAAAATGATTACTAATAGAAGTTATATAATAGAAAGGGGATAATAGAAATGACAAGGACAGTACTGACCGGTATATCGCCATTTCCTTTCTTGTCCAACTAGAGGACAAGAACCAGTCTTACCCTAGTAGATGGTAGGAATAATTATATTTACCACAAGCAGAGTGGTCTCATCGATAGGAATGGCAACTAATAGAATATAATCAGAATAATATATTAGAATTGACATATAATCGAATTGGTATAATAGAATATATTTTCCCCTCAGAATTATAACTGTAAAGCATGGTTATAAAAGAATGTTATAAAAGAATTATCAATAAACGAACTGGCCATTCACTTTATAAAATACACGACCTCACCAACTTTATGTTGACAGAAACTATTTTTGGCATGTGTTCAGGTAACCCAACGGATATGATGACGTGGATCCTGGAAGAGTCAAGACTGTTATTATCCTGAATTCCGCTGCGTAGCTCCGATAACCCGACCCGACGACCTGGCTGCGACAGCCAGGGTCGTTACAGGTGGTATCAGAGCGGCGCTTAATAACAGTTTTGAAGTCTTTACTAATCCAGGATCTACTAGAATATTTTCTAAAAAGAAATGTTGCTTAGAAAAATATTTATGATATCAGAAATATTAAAGAAAATATCAGGCTATTAAATTTTGGGTACCTAAAATGCCTAACCAGTATAAAGTTGGTGAGAACCATAATAGTATATTAGAAATCAGAACGAATCCACTACAGGATATTACTAGAATGATTATGTGGAGTAAATTGACAACTATGTACACAATTGTGAATTTACATGCACATTTAATTTTTGGGAAATCTTACAGAATATTAAGGCTATAAGAAATAAGAAAGAATACAGAATAGAAATCATGATATTAAAAGAAATCATAAAGTAAATCCAGATATAAATAAGGAATGAATAAAGTTATAAAAGTATGTATATAAATAGAAATGATATCACAAAATCATTCTTCGATAATTTAATCGACTTGTATGAGAGTGTAGAATTATTTTTCACTCTCTAGAAAACTCGTTGATTTATAATCATTCATCACATATTCCAGAAATTCTGTATAAATTATCGAATTATTTCAGTCTCAGTAATTATTCAAATCGTTAACCTTACGGTTATTCCAGTATTTATAAATAAAATACAAATATTATGCTCCAACTTGAACATTCCTATGATCAAGTTTCCAAGAATATATGTTTACTCCGTAAAATTCTGAATTTTTTATAAAAATCCGATATGCTAGAGACATATAAATATTGTGTTTCTAAAGAATTTCCCTCGATTTTTTAATCAAAGATCAAATATATACCGCGATTATTTAAAATGTTTTAAATATTTTCAGTATAATTCTGAAATTTATTGAATTTATTCTTAGTCATTATTATTTTTATACTAAACCAGTATTTCAATTTTTAGTAAAAATATATATACCCCGATTTTAAATAACGATTTATTCAAATTTATAAGATTAAGAAAATCCGTTAATACCATAATTTTCTTTTTATCAAATCTATTATTGACATTCCTTATATTATTAAAACGTTCCCCGAATCTGTTTTAATTTGACTATCACGTTTTCAGATAATTCAGTATAATTCGTTTAAACAATAAAAATTTGACCACAATATTTTGAGAAATCTATTTTATTTTATCAATCCATAATAAGAAATTTGTTTATTAAAAATTTAAGAATTCCGACATTAAGAAAAATTTCTACCATGACTCTTTTGGAATCGTTAATTTTATTTTCGAAAAAGGATTCCATTACGAAACTCGAACCAGTATTGTTATTATAAATCCTCCCTAAAAGTTTTTATATGAAAGAACCACGACCGTATTATTTTATCAAAGCATATTTCACTCCATATCTAGTACCATTTTTTTTTTGAAAATCTTTAGTCGAATCCGTATCAGTATATCTATGCCAAGAATCTTTTCGACATAATTCTATATTCATGACCAATCGTATAATTCCTCGATATTTATTCTAATAAAAATGATGAATATTTTATATTCCGTTTTATAATCCAAATCCCTTTGAGTATATCTAATAATTTCAACTATATCATATCTTCAATATTTTCCTTCGAGAATTAAGTAAATATTTCGGAAAGAAATATCATTATCCCGGAATTCCGCGATAGAAATATTTTCGGAATTCTATTTAAAGAAATCGAATTCTCACTCACTCGACTATGCGACAATATAAGTACCGTCTTAATCCTATGACTCGAACAAGTCCGGGATAATAAAAAGATTGGATTGTTATATCGAATATCTTTTGACACGAACAAATTCTTGAACGATTGACAGTCTATTTCGTTAGACTCAGATCAACATGTTTTATTCCAAAATAAAATAATTACGAATTCAAGAGAAAATAAAGAAAAGAATATCAGAATAATATGTGAAGGACACATACCAATTATGATTAAGATAAACAAATACTGGAATGTTAGGTGAGGTGAAATAGTAATTATGATCGCGATATAATTATGAATGTCACAGGCACAGGAACATTCGAGTAGGAATTTATCAAGATCATAGTTTGTCTGTGTCATGAGCATATTAAAAGAAATAATAATAATAATAAGAAATATATATTCGAACCATCAGCGTATCATATGTGGAGAATACAACCACAGAACTGGCAATCTAGTTGAAATTTCTTCGTGAAATACGACTAAGAATATGTTCGCAGAATAAAAACCATCGATTGGTTAAATTCTACGAATCATAGAAATCAGTATATTGATTTTTGATTGCCAACCAAAGATAGTTGTATGTTCTTTGTGCAATTCCTGTGGCAAAAGATATCCGGACCCTTATGGAAGGTATATCCGGACATTTGCCACTAAGCCATCTTTGAAAGGATATATACTACTATGAACAAATCTTTGCAGTCACTTCTGTATAAAAACTCGCGAGAGTTATAATACGATCAAACTGGTAAAACGGTCAAGTGTTACCAAGTTGAAAATCACAAATAAGAAGTGATGAAAGATTTGTTAAATCCTTATAATATAACCGATAGAAATTTATATGGATTCGAGAACCGGAAATGGTAGAATCCAACGAATTATTAAAAGAAATAATTTAGCAAATATATCGAAATACGATTAAATACCAATTGGAATCGCACAGAGATTCGCAAGGTATAATCGAAGTGAAAAAAAAAATGAATATAATTATGCACATTTTTCTAGTGAAACTCTCCGGCCAAGGAATGACGAATTTCCTGTTCCGAGTTAAAAGTCGTGAGAGATAAATTAAGAAATCACTGTTCTGGCAAGAACTATCTATACAAATATTCCAATGAAATAAGCCTTGCTTATAATAAGTTGTGTAAGTCCAAGATCTTCTCTACCGGGTATCAAACCAACCACTCAAAGGATGCGGAATATCAATTGAATGGTGAAGAACAAGAAAGAGACTTAGAATGGAATGATTATATTATCAAGTGCACACGTCTTCAAAAGAGACGTCTGGTACACACACTAGCCGATTACAAGATGAACAAAGATAACAAAAATGACTAGCAACCCCAAAACAACTAAGTAACCCCCTATTTATACTATCATAGGGCGGTTATGTTACATGGACCCCTTGGGCCGAAAACTAACTAAAACAATAATAATGTCAAGCCCAAGTCAAACGCAAACCTCTAATAACATGGCCCAACAATATCCCCCTAGGTTTGTGTTGACTTGTGATGACTTTAACGCTTCTTGCTGCTTTTGCTGCGCTTCTTTGATTCTTTCTTCTTTGCTTCCATTGCCCTCTTCCATTCCTCAGGTGATTTACCAACATACGGTCCAAACAATTCTGTCTCCACCCTTCCTCTCTTATCAGATGCCAACCCCAGTCTATCCACTTGAGCTACTGCACTAGTGAATGATTTAGCACAAACCTCATAAGTGGGGTCGCATTGAATCTGATGTCTAGCCAGAACTCGAACATCTTCAGAATGCAGACTCATCAAATCTCTAGCATCAGAAATCCTGAATTCGTCCGTATCACACACAATCACCGCAGATGAAGAAGTAGGATCATATACCCAGAATCTCATGTCCTTTAAGCAACCTCTATCCATTGGCTTGGACAAGGGGATAGTCTTCAATTTCTCAGTCGGTGGCCATTGTACAGTTTTAAAAGGCTTTCCATCTGCACCTCGTACACCTTTATATTCCACCAATAGTGAACTGGCAGTCTTCATATCTCTGAAATTCACATTTGCCTGCTCCTGAATCCTCTTATGAAACATGAGACCTATCTTATTCCTTGGATTCCTTGTTTGGTTTATGAAGGGAGATCTAGCAAGTTCAGTCAAGTCAATTTTCGTCCAGGAGTTGAAAGCTGATGTAGAAGCATAATATTCAACCGCTCCATTCTTTCTATGCACCACAAATACTCCTTTATCATCATTATACCTCCAACACTCTATCCCAATTCGATTACCGTACGTATCATATCTATCACTGGTAATCGTCACATATCGTTCACCTCAGTGTTCTTTCAGAATCACCAAAAAGCAGCACCTCACGAATATCCTGTTCTGAGATCGTCACCTCAGTTCCCCGGATCTTTGATCGAATAAGAGTATCTGTCTTTCGTGCCCTTGCATTATCCCAGAATTCAGATATCCAGTCAGCAAGTATCACGGGATTTTCTCTTAATACGTGAGCAATTCTGCAAGTATTGAGCCCCACGATCAGCGACTTGAACTCCTTCATATGATCTTCAGGTGGGTCAAATAAGGGACAAACTATGTTGTGATCCTTCTCAAACTTAGGTACATGAGCAGCCATTTTTGCACAAAAACAAACTGTATCAATTTATAATATTAGTCACAAAAATTTTTAAGATATTCAAGCATTTCAATGACCCCCCTTTGTTTATCATCTTGATCATATTCTGGCCCATATCAGATAGTTTAATGGGCCTCAAGTTACAAAACAATGCAAGACTTGTTGTGTCCGAGGTCCTTTTTGGGTGTCCGAGTGGAATTTGAGGTGTGTCCGGGTCCAGGATGTGTGTCCGAGGGCATAACAGTCAAAAGACTTGAGTGTCCGAGCAGGTTGAGGGTGTCCGAGGGCATAAAGGTCAAAAGATTTGAGTGTCCGAGTAGGTTGAGGTGTGTCCGAGTTCATGAGGTGTGTCCGAGGTGACGTGGCAGCTGCTGTGTCCGAGGTGACGTGGCAGCTGTTGTGTCCGAGGTGACGTGGCAGCTGCTGTGTCCGAGTAACTTAGGAGTGTCCGAGGGCATTCTGGTCAAACACCATGAGTGTCCGAGGGCAAAATGGTAATTACTCCTTTGATTGAGTTCGAACTCCAGATGCGTGAGATTCACGCGCCGCTTAAGTTTGAATTTTCCGGTGCGTGAGAACCACCCTCCGCCATCTGACACACCAATCCCCCGCCATTACACTCTCCACTGATCATCTTTAGCTATTCAGCCCTCTCATGTACCTGCAAAAAGCTCAAACAACACCATTTCCATAACAAATGATCAAAACATCATGAGTTTACCTTTTGATTCTTTAAATACTCTTGATAATCTTGATGAAGACAAACAGTGAGTGAGTGTGTGTGTGTGTGTAAAGTTGAGAGAAATGAAAACTTTTGATTTGTGATGATGTGATATGAACCGTCTCCCCCCACCTTTTTTGTTCACCCGAGATTTAGGTGGCCCACCAAACGTGTGGTGGGCCCCTCTCACATCCCAATGCCCATTTCAAAACAATTTTTGATGTATTTTGTAACCGGGTCCAAATCAGATCGTAAACTGGCCTAACTTAAACTCAACAAAAAAATATCTAAATAAAATAATTAAAAATAACTTTATCAACGAGATCAAATCACTGTGTTTCGGGCCGAGCTACACTTATCAACTCTAATCTACTCCAGTTGGTCGTAGCAATTGCTAGTATATTTGTCCACTTAAACTTATCTCCTTAGGCCTTCTCGTATAGTGATCTGTGACGTTATTTATCATGTTTTGGTATGTTGGTACGAACACTCAAGCAAGTCACAATCAATTCCTAGAATATCTAATGGTACACTCTATCATGCAAGCAGTTTCCCTACAACATATTTTTCACAGTATCTGTTCTAGAATTCTGAAACCTTGACTGGGACTGGATTGAGAAAAGAAAAGAATAGATCAATAAAAGATTTAGATTAAAGTACAAGTCAGATGATTTCTCAAATGACAAGGCCTTTGGGTTTTGGACTCTTGAGGGTCTCTTTTATGACATCCTGACTGTGTCCAGGTCAGCATATATCTGGATGCAGCAGAGGAGCAGTCAAGACATCTTTGGACACTGAGGTCTCTTTTTAGGTGAAGGATGATCTAAAGCACGACAACGAAAAAACTAGGTCAGCATATATCTGGATGCAGCAGAAGCTTTCGTTGCCTAGCATCTCCAGGTCCTTGCTTACACAAAACAGAGAAGATACACGAGTTTTTCAGAAAAGGTTTCAGACCTAGACCACAGTGTTATGCTTCAGGACATCACGCAAGCATTCAAATAGAGATTGTACCTGATTCCAAGTGATGTTCCTTACTGAGGTCGTGTCTTTATCTTTAAGTGCTTCACAAGATCATTAACATTTCAGCCTTCAGGACCAAGCCTACCAACATATCACATTAGAGCCAGACTGTTTCGATACACGTCTTATGTGTGTCAGCCTTAATCCAACTGGTGAAGGTTCATTTCATCTCTCGTTTTGAGACCAAAATTGTTTTGATCTTTTCTTAGGATACATCCCCCTAAATTTGTGCTTAAAATTTAGAATTTAAAGAACAAATTTTCAAATCAAAGACTAAGAAAAAGCATGAGACACTTTTTTTTTTAACTTTAAAGACCAGTTCAGTCCTCGAAATGGACCATTTTGAGCAGTTCAGACAGAGCTTCAAAACGAGCTCGATTAACAGGTTTTGTAAAAAGATCTGCGACATTGTCGTCAGTATGAATGTGCGTGGGCACAATTAAACCTTGGTTAAACGAGTCGCGGATGAAATGTTCTTTTATGGCAATGTGTTTTACCTTAGAAAATTGAACTGGATTTTTTACGAATTGAATAGCAGCATCATTATCACAATAAATGGGAGTAAGAGAGAAATTCAAACCGTAATCCACCAGCTGGTGTTGTATCCATATAACCTGAGAACAGTATGCGGAGGCAGCCACATATTCAGCTTCCGCTGTTGAAACGGATACTGTTTGCTGCTTCTTACATTGCCACGCAATAAGCCGATCGCCTAAGAATTGACACCCCGCAGAAGTAGATTTCCTGTCAATGTCACAACCTCCAAAATCGCTGTCAGAAAAAGCATGTAAATCAAAAGGAGAATCCTTAGGATACCAAAGACCGAATCTGGGTTTCCCCTTAAGGTATCTAAAGATTCTCTTGACAGCATGTAAATGAGAAGTTTTAGGATTAGCCTGATAACGTGCGCATTGACACACTGCGAACATGATGTCTGGTCTGCTAGCTGTCAGATACATTAGCGAACCAATCATTGAACGATAAAGTGTTTCTTCTACGGCCTCCCCTTCCAGATCCTGAGTGAGACCTGGTCTTTCAGACATTGGTGTATCGACTGGCTTTATATCATTGAAGCTGAATTTTGCAAGAATGTCGTCCACGTATTTTCCTTGATGAATCAGGATACCCTTGGAGTTTTGACGAACTTGCAGACCTATGAAAAAGGTCATTTCACCAAGAGCACTCATCTCAAACTGCTTTTTCATCACCTCCTCAAACTCTTTACATAGAGCATCATTAGTAGAGCCAAAGATGATATCGTCCACATAAATTTGCACCAGAATACGATCTTCATTTACTGTCTTGACTAATAGAGTCTGATCAATGACACCACGAGTGTATCCATTCACAAGCAAGTGTTCAGTTAAGGTAGCATACCAAGCACGAGGTGCTTGATGTAACCCATACAACGCTTTGTCGAGTTTGTACACATGCTCTGGGTACTTTGGATTTGTGAAACCCGGTGGTTGACCAACATAAATTTCTTCCTTCACTGTTCCATACAGAAATGCAGTTTTAACGTCCATCTGATAAACAGTAAACCCTTTAAACGAGGCGTAAGCAAGGAAAATTCTGATTGCTTCCAATCTCGCCACCGGTGCATATACTTCATCATAGTCGAGTCCTTCAATCTGTCTGAACCCTTGCACGACTAACCTAGCTTTGTTTCTCACAATGACCCCGCTATCATCTCTTTTGTTTCTGTAGACCCATCTTGTGCCAAGTGGTCGTTTTCCTGGAGGTAATTCAACTAACTTCCAAACTTTCAATTTCTCAAACTGGTTCAGTTCATCTTGCATTGCATCAACCCAACTTGATTCTTTCATGGCCGTAGCGATAGACTTTGGCTCAATTTGAGAGATGAAACACGAATACAGACATCTATTGATGTCACCAGTTTGGCTCCTTGTTAGAACGCCTGCATCTACCGGACCAATGATGTTTTCCAGTGGGTGATCTCGTTGAATGCTAGTGGGAATGACAATGTCTGGAACTGAGGAGGTTCCAGGGAGAACTGTGATACTACCTGCTGCAGGCTCTTCCATAGAATCATGATCATTTGCGACTGCATCATCATGCTCCACCATGCAATCAGTAGGAATGGGGTCATGGAATGTGGGAATTGAAGTTTCATCAGACACATTTTCATCATCGGCCTGTGGCATAGAATCTGCTGAGGATATGAATGGTTCGGCAGGAACTGGGAGTGGTTGTGGTAATTGAGATGTGGGTGCACCATCCCCCTCATCCGTTGCATTATCAATCATGGAGGATGAGGATCCAGCAGTGAAAGTTGAGGAATCTGCAAAACCTGTATTTACACTACTAGAGACATCATCAAAAAAATGAAAAGATCGAAAGAGAGATTCATAGTCAAACAACCAATCGGGGCCCACTCTAGCATCTGTTGCATTTTCTTCAAGCCAACGCACGTCAAACGACTCTACGATTTGCCTAGTTTGCTTGTTATAGACCCTATATGCAGTTTTGCCAGCATAACCGACAAAATAGCAGTCGTCAGCTTTCGCATCAAACTTTGGTATAGCGTCCAAGTGTAGCAGTGTACATGGACAGCCAAAAGCACGAAAATGCTTGACGGAGGGTTTAGTACCAAACAGCACTTCGTAGGGTGTCTTCATCCGAGCTTTGTTGACTTGAACTCGGTTCCGCACATAACAGGCTGTGTTGACAGCCTCTGCCCAAAAGAAAGTCGGAAGTTGTGAGTCACACAACATTGTGCGGGCAGCTTCAATTAAGGTGCGATTTCTTCTTTCTGCGACTCCATTTTGCTGCGGTGTCCTTGCTGAGCTAAATTGACGAGCAATTCCTTTTTTAGCACAGTAATAGTTTAACTCAGCATTCTTGAACTCAGTCCCGTTGTCACACCTAATACCTTTCACCTTCAAGTTGGTCTGATTCTCCGTCAAAATTATAAACTGTTTGACTATTTCTGCAGTTTCACTCTTGTTAGCCAAAAAGAAAACCCAGGTAAAACGTGAGTAATCATCAGTTATTACCAAACCGTACGCTTTACGAGAAACACTGAGTACATTCACTGGGCCAAATAGGTCCATGTGAAGTAGCTGCAGTAATGAATCAATAGTGTTTACCAACTTGGAATAATGTGGTTTTCGACGATGCTTTCCTCTCGCGC
This sequence comes from Ambrosia x helenae, assembly GCA_030844895.1. NCBI lineage: Eukaryota > Viridiplantae > Streptophyta > Magnoliopsida > Asterales > Asteraceae > Ambrosia > Ambrosia x helenae. The sequence continues at coordinate 86,187,645 of CM061225.1, forward strand.
AAGCGACACATTTTTCAATTGTTATAAAATCACGTACTGGCAAGTCCCTTACCAATCCCAGTTTAGCCACTCGGTTTAGATTTTTAGCATTTGCATGTCCAAGACGACGATGCCAAAGAATAGCAGTATTTTGAGAAACTTTAGAAAAAAGACATGTGACGTTGTCGGAAGGAGGTTTGTTCATGTCAATGACATAAGCGTCACCTCGACGATCCGACTTCAGTAAAACCCATTCATCTGGAATGACTACTCCAGGTTTCAATATTAAACAGCCTTTATCAGTGAAATGAGTTGAGTAGCTCCCGTTGTCACACCTAATACCTTTCACCTTCAAGTTGGTCTAATTCTCCATCAAAATTATAAACTGTTTGACTATTTCTGCAGTTTCATTCTTGTTAGCCAAAAAGAAAACCCAGGTAAAACGTGAGTAATCATCAGTTATTACCAAACCGTACGCTTTACGAGAAACACTGAGTACATTCACTGGGCCAAATAGGTCCATGTGAAGTAGCTGCAGTAATGAATCAATAGTGTTTACCAACTTGGAATAATGTGGTTTTCGACGATGCTTTCCTCTCGCGCAAGCGACACATTTTTCAATTGTTATAAAATCACGTACTGGCAAGTCCCTTACCAATCCCAGTTTAGCCACTCGGTTTAGATTTTTAGCATTTGCATGTCCAAGACGACGATGCCAAAGAATAGCAGTATTTTGAGAAACTTTAGAAAAAAGACATGTGACGTTGTCGGAAGGAGGTTTGTTCATGTCAATGACATAAGCGTCACCTCGACGATCCGACTTCAGTAAAACCCATTCATCTGGAATGACTACTCCAGGTTTCAATATTAAACAGCCTTTATCAGTGAAATGAGTTGAGTAGCCATTGTCACAGATTTGTGATACACTAAGCAAACTATGCTTTAATTCAGGAACGTAATTTACCTTATTAAAGTGAAGAGCACCATTTCTTACCGTTCCTCTTTGAGTTATCTGACCTTTCTCACCTCCTGCGAAGGAGACAAATCCACCATTGAAAAATTCAACCTCTGTGAGTTGGGACAAGTCTCCTGTCATGTGCCTTGAACAGCCACTATCAATGTACCAGAGACGAATGATAGTCCTCCACAGCCGTTCCTGCACATGATGCAGGATTAGTTAGTCATAGGTACCCAGGCCATAGTCGTTTTGGGTACACCATTGGTATCTGTATATTGGACTTTTATCCATTGCATGTCAACTTTTGAAGCATTAGCACAGTAATAAGAGTTATCATTTACAGAACATGAAGAACCTATAGACGGGGAAGAGATTGGAATAGAGCGTTTTGGCATCCAGTAAGATTTGAATTTAGAAGACCATCTATTGTTTGAACTAGATGCTGTCATGCTAGACAGAATCTGAGAATTTGATCTTTTATCAGATTGTTTGATCAGTTTGTTTCTATTCCAATCACCATCAGAAGGCTTCACCTTGGATTTGTCATTTCGCATTGCCTTAAGTTTTTCAACCTTCATTGGCTTGGTATGATTATGATTCCCGTTTGGAGCCTTCTGATGTTTCCAGCTTGCAAGATTTTGCTGAACAGTTGTACAATTTCTGGCAATATGTCCTGGGATTCCACATGTATAACATGTTTGACGTTTGACATGTGGATCCCCCTGAGATGTTGCATACTTTCCAGGCTCGGAAAGCTTGGAGACATTTCTATACCTGTGTGAAGCAGTTTTAGAGTAATGAGTCTTTTGTTTTGAGAAATTCTGTTTTTTATATTTTGGTAAAACCTGTTTTGATGGGACATATTTCTCTGTCCTGTCCCTACTTGATTGTTTAACCAAAAGATTTTTTGTTTTATCACAAGCATGTGGTAAAATAACAGAATCTGAATGAACAAACAAAGAGTCAGATGAAAAGTCACAAGGTTTTATGCTCAAAACAAACGAGCCCACACAAATATTGTTGTCTTTATCAGAAATTGAGAAATCATTTTTCTGAGTTTCATTATTAAATGCAAGTGAAACAGTGTCATCGACTTCATCCCCATCATTTACCCAATCCTCAACAATCACTTTTTCTGCACAAGAATCAACCAAATTAGTAACATTCACATTGTTAGTAACATTCAAGCAGTTCTCTGAGTAAGAGTTTTCATCCACAGAAGAGGTGGGAGATTCAGAAAACACTGAGCATGTTTGTTCTGAATCAAGAGAGTTTAAAGTGGTCACAGAGACATTTTCTTTTAGCATGTTTTCAGATGATTCTTTGGTTTCACATGACTGATAACTGGATGAGTCGGTCTTTTCTGAGTCTAGATCAGATTCAAATTCAGGTGTAGTCTTTTTTGAATCATCTGAATGAGGTTTAGAGTTGGTCAGATGATTTTCACCATCTGCCATTTGCTTTAGACAAAGTTCTCTGATTTGCTTCATGAAATCAAACTCATAGTTCGCACTAGAGTTTTGCTGAGTGGTTGAATCAGAAATTTGTTCATTTCCTTTTAAATCTTCATGTTTAGATTCTCTAGACACTCCTATGAATTCATCGGACTCAAATGAGGATGGAACCTCATCTTTGCTAACCTCAAAAACTCTGTCCACCTCTTTATTTTTCTCATAATTTAATGTCTCAGTCTGCTTTGAAACATCTTGAGATTTAACAAACGTTTTTGAGGGAGCCATCTCTTGTTTGGAGTGTTTGTGTTTGGGTTTAAAGATTCTAATCGGGATCGATGCAGGTTTAATAATTTCAACTTGATCCCGTGATGGTCGACTGGTTGGCTCTTCTATTGGTGGACCATATCCTTTCAAAGGAAGAGCCAACAGTTCTTCATCTGACATAGGAATTGAAGAATAGTTTTCATTGAAAGGTGGAGGAATTTCCACAAATCCAATTCCCTTATTCCTCACGTCCTTTGGTCTGTACCTTAACTGGGTATTGATCATTTTTTCAACTTTAGGACTAGAACAATCAAATTTTTTTAAAATGAAAGTCTGCATTTTCAAATTTTGATTTCAAGTCGATCAATTCCGTGGTTAAGGTGTCAGAAAGTCGTTTGAAGTATAAGTATCGACATTTATGATCACTCACCTCCTGATGCAAACGCTTGATATCAAGTTTTTGTTTTTCAACCATTTCTTTATAAGAGTTAAATTTCTTTTTAATGTCCCAGGAGGCCATTTTTTCATATTCAAGCTGTTTGTATGCGGAGAGAGTTTCTTCCCTAAAACCTTTAATTTTGAAAACTAATTATCTCCTTGATTTAAGCAAACAGGTTTGACTTTTCACCAAATCGAATCAAATCAGAGAATTTTATGAAAATTTTGAGCGAACAATATTCATAAACATAATCAAAAGTCATGAAACAAAACTGCACCAAAGAGCACTATTAGCAAACAGAATTAGCAATAACATATAATTATGAAATCAATATGAATCAAAACCATGAAATCAACCTTTTTCGCAGCAATATCTTCTTTGATGTTCTCCTTTTGATACCGAACCGAGCCTTCGTAATTCTACTTAGGCTCTGATACCAATTGTAAGTCCAAGATCTTCTCTACCGGGTATCAAACCAACCACTCAAAGGATGCGGAATATCAATTGAATGGTGAAGAACAAGAAAGAGACATAGAATGGAATGATTATATTATCAAGTGCACACGTCTTCAAAAGAGACGCCTGGTACACACACTAGCCGATTACAAGATGAACAAAGATAACAAAAATGACTAGCAACCCCAAAACAACTAAGTAACCCCCTATTTATACTATCATAGGGCGGTTATGTTACATGGACCCCTTGGGCCGAAAACTAACTAAAACAATAATAATGTCAAGCCCAAGTCAAACGCAAACCTCTAATAACATGGCCCAACAAGTTGGATTAAGAAGATATGATAAATTGCCTATATATAAGTTTATCGGAATGTGTTTTCAGACACTGAAAGTATAAACTTTAATCGAATACATAAATAAGAAAGAATTATTCCAAGCAAGTGTATATTATGAAAATGATGGAATTTATAGTGTGTGCTATAGATATGATCAGTATTCGCTTGGATATTAATAGAATATAAATAAAAGAATAAAAAGAATTATAATAATAAAAAGGCATTGGAAATGCCAGACATCACGAGAAGGCAAATAAAGTGCCAAATATTACCAGAAGGCATCCAATATGTCAGAAGAAATAATTATCCGAATAAAAATATATATAAGGAGAAATTACCCGATAAAAATATAAGTCGTAAGAAGAACGACTAAAGAATATTTTACGAAAAGTAATTATAGGATATTTTATCGAGAGTGCCAACGAATCCCGAAATAGAATTAAGAAAGAATTTTATAGAAATAGTTAATGCAATAAGTATTTGAATTCTGAATGATAATCATGATTTTGAGAAAGAATAAGTGACGCATTATCATAAGAATCTTAAGTCAAAGAAAGGTTAGTGATAGATAATGCAGTCAATCATCAATGAAATAGTCGGTAAGATTATTATAGATGATTTAAGAGAAATCTCAATGACTAAATTCGGTAGGTCAAGGTAATGAAAAGGAATTGTTGAAACAGTATAATTCAACAAGTTCAATTAGTCTTTTCAGGTACCTTTAGACTCCGAATAAGATACGTCTAATGATCTGAGAAACCTCTTAAGTATATCCATGAATAGAGTTAACCCAGGGATCAACCATATTACACCGATATAGATAGAACTGAAAGGATAGAATTTGTAAGAAATAATCTGATAGTTACTAGAAATCATTACTACTCCCTAAAGATCAGAATTACAATGATGGTAAATTCTAAAGTTCGAATAAAAGAGGTAGTAGCTCGGATCCCATTCAAGTCATGATAATGAAGGGACTTCCGTATCTATATCCTAAGACTATATAGAATCCATCATTGTAAATAAATCCGAATATTAAACGATGAGAATATCGTATCAATTTGAGACTCTAGAAATGTTTGCTGGAAGTTGTAAATCTTTCAGAAGAAAAACGATTAGAATCTCAAAGTATGTTTAAATCGTCTTTAAATAGAAATAATATTCAGACTACTTCTCATTCTAATGAGGAAAAGATAAAAGAATATTAATATTCTATAGAAAATATCAATCTATACCAAGAGCCTTTAATAGTCATACCAGAAAAATACAGATAATCGATGTATCTAAATTAATATGACTATAGCAAGAAAGGTTAAAACGTGATTAACAGAATGATCAAGCTGTAGTCTTACAGATTGACATTTCTAATTAATTATAGCATTGGATTGATACCAAATTGAATCCCTTGTAAACCAATAGAACTTATCATGTCTCGTTGCAAGTATTTTGGTTCTAATTGTTACATCCTTATAGATTAAGGGTGTAAAGGACAAGATCACTCAAATTTCGGGGACGAAATTTCCTAAGGGGGGGAGATTGTAACACCCCGAGGTGTTAGGGTCTCTTAAAGGGGTCGGGTCGTACCCGACCACCCGATTACTTAATAAAATATTCAAGTTCGAATCTCGCGACCAACCGTTTCAACCGATTATATAGATAATAATTATTGAATTTTTATTATCTCGGCTAAACGCTCCTTGTCTGCTATTAAATCGCTGCCAAATGTTCCTTATTTTGTTGTTATACCCGTTACCAAACACCCGAGTCCCAGCTATTATCCCTGTAGCCAAACACCCCATGTTCTAATTAAATATATAAACCACCCTTCTTTTATCTCTCTCGCATACCTCTCTCTGTACATCAAACACACACACAAAGTGTGTTATAAATCCTCTGATCAAGAAGCCTTCCACCGGACAGCCATGGCGGCCGTCGCCGCCTCCGCTGCTGTCTCCGGTCACCTTCTCTGGCTGTCGCCGTCATCCTCCTCCTATTTCCAGGTAAGCACCACCATGTTTCTCCTCTCCTTCTCTGCTGAACCGAACCTCCAACTCGTGACCTACTCTCTTTATTCCGATAATAACCGGCGACCATGGTTCCCTCTGTTCTGATAACACTCGTAACCCACCAACTGAACCACTAGTAGCCCTCGTTCCTTTCCAACTGGGTGGGTGTATCACCGGTTGATATAATCAGTCGGACCCGAGCCTTGATTCTGATGTGTAACGGATAAGATAACCAAATCCACCTTTGTTTCTGTTTTGATTGCTCGACGAAGAGAGTCACCGGAACAGTCACCGGAATCGGTGACTGTCGTGAATCCTTGTAACCCACCAAGTCCCAACCTGATAACCGTCCGTGAACACCAAATCCACTCGATAACCCACCTTTCTGTTCTTAATCGATTCTGATGGAAACCTTGTCAAGTGTTCGGTTATCTTTCGATTAATTGCCGATGGGAATCCAGTCACATATTTGGTAACCATGTGACCGATGGGGTTTCTCTCATGACCTGATTGTGGTCTGTTATGAGTTTCATACTCATCTGATTCTAACTAATGAGTTATGTATATTGGTAGGAGTTACTAATATAACTTTAATGATTTGTTATATAATACCTTGATTATTAACAAATCTTTGTGATTATTGTATAAGGTACCCAAATACGGAAGACAGGGCCGATACCGGTTCGATACAATTTCCGATCACTACCCGATTATTCGTTCGGTAAGTATTAATCTATCGGATTAATGGTTACAATCTTATATTCTAATACTAATATAGTGATTATATTTGATTGCGAGGTACCGTTAATCGAACTAGAGAGCTTAAACCGATACCGAGTCAACTCAGTGACTCGGTCAACACCCGGAATAGAACCCGGTCCAATAGCTAGACGAGGAATATTATTAGAATTGTACGAATATATATATAATACGAATAACGTACGGACTTGATATTAATAATAAGAGAATAATAAACATATATAAAATATATATGTTTATATATATAAGATTCGATATATAAAACGATATACTAGACTCGGGTTAATAATAATATGCTCTGCCGAACCATCATCCGGGTAAGTTCGTGTCTAGAGTTCTTTAGGTTCGTGTGCCAAGCTGTAATGGCCAGCTTTATTAGCTACGAGTGCCAAGCTGTAATGGCCAGCTAGATTTAGGATGTCCGTGTCGTGTCAATAATAAACCCCGGGTTTAGGACTTTCTAATATATACCGAATTCTATATGTATAAATTGTATATATGATATATATATCCTAAGTATTACAATCTAACAAGTCCCACGCGTAAAACGTATCAATATATATATGACATATAATTATAATAAGAAGTTTAAGCAAAAGATATAACGCAAACCGGTGAGTATCGTGAACTCCCCACTTTTACTGTTTTATTAATGTTTTCGGGGGATACATGTCATTTATAAGAAAACATAATAATGCTTTACATAATAAAATGATTACTAATAGAAGTTATATAATAGAAAGGGGATAATAGAAATGACAAGGACAGTACTGACCGGTATATCGCCATTTCCTTTCTTGTCCAACTAGAGGACAAGAACCAGTCTTACCCGAGTAGAGGGTAGGAATAATTATATTTACCCCAAGCAGAGTGGTCCCATCGATAGGAATGGCAACTAATAAAATATAATCAGAATAATATATTAGAATTGACATATAATCGAATTGGTATAATAGAATATATTTTCCCCTCAGAATTATAACTGTAAAGCATGGTTATAAAAGAATGTTATAAAAGAATTATCAATAAACGAACTGGCCATTCACTTTATAAAATACACGACCTCACCAACTTTATGTTGACAGAAACTATTTTTGGCATGTGTTCAGTTAACCCAACAGATATGATGACGTGGATCCTGGAAGAGTCAAGACTGTTATTATCCTGAATTCCGCTGCGTAGCTCCGATCACCCGACCCGACGACCCGGCTCCGACAGCCAGGGTCGTTACACACCACCACCCAGACCTTGGGTATTGGGGAAGCCCACGCTATGCCTTGGGCAGAATTTGTGTAGCTTTTGCAAAACGAATACTGTCTGAGGGACGAGATTCAAAAGCTCGAGCACGAGGTCTGGAATCACAAAATGGTGGGGGTGTGAAATTGAGAAGTACACGGCTAGGCATAATGAGCTGGCGGTATTGTGCCCGGATTTGCACTCGCCGGAGTACAGAAGAATTGAGCATTATATTTCTGGGTTGGTACTGGAAGTTGCAGGGTTGGTGGTTGTGGGTAATCTTGCTGTGTATTCTGAGGTTGTTAGGTCGGCTCACAGGCTGACAAATATGAAAGTAGTCGAAGGAGTCTTGCCTTCCCGAGGCACTACTGTGAAGGCTCCCCAAAAGAACAAGAGAAAGTGGGAAGGCGTGGGGAAAGGCTCGAATTCAGCTCAGTCGCAGCCAGTGAAGAAGTCTGATGTTGGAGGATCGTCTTCTGAACAGAAACCGGGGGTTTATTTTGGGAAATTGCCGAAGTGTAATCGGTGTGGGTTTCATCATACTGGTCCTTGTAATAAGAACCGTTGCCATCAGTGCCATAAGTTTGGGCACCAAGCTAAGGATTGTAGGGTTAATCTCCAGGGTAATCAGAACCCGCCTGCTACACCTGTTCCCACTCCACAGGCTACTACTCCTCACGGAAACCAGGGAAAGCAGGGGTGCTTTAATTGTGGTGAGTTTGGACACTTTAAGCGTAACTGCCCCAAGTTGAAGCAGGGAGAAGCTGGGAAGAACGGGTCGGGTAATGGGAACAACAGGGGGCGGAGGCAGGAATGCTCGTGCCTTCGTGATTGGTTCGGACGAGGCCCGGCGGGATCCTGAAACTGTTACCGGTACGTTTCTCCTTGATAATCGCTATGCTTTGGTTTTATTTGATTCTGGTGCCGATAAGAGTTTTATATCTCTTGGGTTTAGTCAATTGCTAGATAGGGTACCTACACCTTTAGAGGCTAAGTACTTGATAGAATTGGCTGATGGTAAGAAAGTCAAAGCGACACATGTGCTTAGGGAGTGTCGCCTTGAATTGTCGGGTTTGTCTTTCCCTATTGACCTTATGCCGGTGTCCTTGGGTAGTTTTGATGTCATTGTGGGTATGGATTGGTTATCCTTGTATCGTGCTGAGATCGTCTGTTTTGATAAAGTCATTCGACTCCCTCTCCCGGATGAAGAAATTCTTTTGGTGCATGGTGAGAAGAGCGGTGTCCCTTTGAGTATCATTTCGTGTATGAAAGCCTATAAGTATCTTCAAAAAGGGTATTCTGCCATTCTGGCTCTTGTTTCAGTTTCATCGGAGGAAGAGAAGAAGATTGAAGATATCCTTGTTGTCTGTGACTTTCCCGGTGTATTTCCTGAAGATCTACCTGGCCTTTCGCCTTATCGTCAAGTCGAGTTCGGTATTGAACTTGCACCGGGTGCAACCCCTATTGCCTGAGCCCTATATCGTCTTGCACCTCCCGAGATGCAGGAGTTGTCTAACCAGTTACAGGAGTTATTGGAGAAGGGTTTCATTCGACCTAGTTCATCCCCGTGGGGAGCCTGTATCCTCTTGTCAAGAAGAAAGACGGAAGCCTACGTATGTGCGTCGACTATTGTGAATTAAACAAGGTTACCATCAAGAATCGATATCCTCTTCCTCGTATCGATGATTTATTTGATCAGCTTCTGGGTTCTAGTTTCTATTCGAATATTAACTTGAGATCAGGATACCATCAGTTGAGGGTCCAGGAAGCCGATATTTCGAAGACTGCTTTTCAAACTCGTTATGGCCATTTTGAGTTCTTGGTCATGCCTTTTGGTCTCACCAATGCGCCCGCAGTATTCATGGATTTGATGAACCGTGTTTGTAAGCCCTATCTTGATAAATTCATGATTGTCTTCATTGATGATATTCAAGTCTATTCCAAGAACGGAGTGGACCACCAGGAACATTTGCGTCTTGTCTTGGAACTCTTGAGACGGGAACAGTTGTATGCTAAGTTCTCGAAGTGTAACTTTTGGTTACGCGAAGTCCAATTCCTTGGTCATGTGGTTAATGAAAAAGGAATTCATGTTGATCCAGCCACGATAGAAGCTATCAAAGACTGGGAAGCACCGAAGACGCCATTTGAGGTGCGACAATTCCTGGGTTTTGCAGGTTACTATCGTCGTTTTATCGAGGGATTTTCGAAGATCGCTCAACCCCTCACCTCGCTTACCCAGAAGGACAAGAAGTTCGACTGGGGTGATTCGCAAGAGTCAGCCTTTCAGATGCTAAAGGCTAAGCTCTGTTCTGCTCCTATTCTATCATTACCTGAGGGCACGGACAATTTCGTGGTTTATTGTGATGCTTCTATTCGGGGTCTCGGTTGTGTGTTGATGCAACGCGAGAAGGTCATTGCCATTGCTTCTCGTCAGCTTAAAGTTCAAGAGAAGAACTACACCACCCATGATCTGGAATTGGGTGTGGTTGTCTTTGCTTTAAAGATCTGGAGGCATTACTTGTACGGTACCAAGTGCACTATTTATACCGATCACAAGAGCCTCCAGCACATCTTTGATCATAATGAGTTGAACATGCGACAACGTCGCTGGGTCGAGCTTCTTAATGATTATGAATGTGCTATAAAATACCATCCTGGCAAGGAGAACGTTGTGGCAGACGCTTTGAGCAGGAAGGAATCCACTAAGCCTCGTCGTGTTCGAGCTCTGCAGCTCACCATCCATTCTAGTTTTCCTGACCAAATCCGTTCTGCACAGCAAGAAGCTTTGAAGGAGGAAAACCTCAAAACTGAAACCATGCACGGTGCCGATAAGCACCTCGAACTCAGGTCTGATGGCCTGCATTATTTTGCTGAGCGTGTTTGGTTCCCTTTATTCGGAGGTTTGCGGGAGCACGTTCTTGATGAAGCTCACAAATCTCGGTATTCTATTCACCCTGGCTCCGATAAGATGTATCAAGACTTGAAGATACTTTATTGGTGGCCGAATATGAAGACGGGTGTAGCTTCGTATGTAAGCAAGTGTTTAACCTGTGCTAAGGTCAAGGTTGAATTCCAAAAGTCGTCCGACCTTCTACAACAGCCTGAAATTTCTGAATGGAAGTGGGAACGGATCACGATGGACTTTGTGACCAAACTCCCGAGGTCGCCCAGTGGTTGTGACATGATCTGGGTGATCGTCGATAGGTTGACAAAGTCTGCGCGCTTCCTCGCCATCAAGGAGACCGATGGCCTTGAGCGGTTGGCTCGTTTATACATTAAGGAAGTGGTTTCTCGGCACAGGGTGCCTGTTTCTATTATCTTTGATCGTGATCCTCGGTTCGCCTCGAATTTCTGGAAATCCTTGCATAAAGCTTTGGGTACTCAGTTAGATATGAGCACAACCTATCATCCGCAAACTGACGGTCAAAGTGAGCAGACGATTCAAACACTAGAAGACATGCTTCGGGAATGTGTGATCGATTTTGGCAACGGTTGGGAGAGTCATCTACCGTTGGTGGAATTTTCTTACAACAATAGCTACCACTCTAGCATAAAGGTAGCTCCGTTCGAGGCTCTTTACGGACGGAAATGCCGGTCCTCTCTTTGTTGGGCCGAGGTGGGTAAGAGTCAACTCACCGGCCTGGAACTTGTGTACGAGACTTCCGAAAAGATCGTACAAATTCTTAACCGCATGGTGGCAGCTCGGGATCGTCAAAAGAGCTATGCCGATCGTCGTCGCTAACCTTTGGAATTCTAGGTTGGCAACAGGGTTTTATTGAAGGTATCTCCATGGAAGGGCGTTATACGTTTTGGGAAGCGTGGTAAGTTGAATCCTCGGTATGTGGGACCGTTCGCAATTCTGGAACAGATTGGACCGGTGGCATACAGGCTCGATCTGCCAGCTGAGCTCAGTAATGTTCATAATGTCTTCCATGTTTCTAACCTTAAGAAGTGTCTAGCGGATGAATCTTTGGTTGTTCCTCTCAAAGAGATCAAGGTGGATGATCGTCTGCGTATTGTGGAAGAACAAGTTGAAATTCTTGATTATAAGATCCGTAGCCTTCGTCGGAGTAAAATCCGCATTGTTAAAGTTCGTTGGAATTCAAATCGTGGACCGGAGTTCACGTGGGAACAGGAGGATCAGATGAAAGCTAAGTATCCTCATTTATTTCCTAAGCGTGCGTTCGAATCAAGACATGTCTCTGATGAAGCTGAATAAATCTCGGGTCGAGATTCCTTTCAACAGGAGGATGATGTAGCAACTGGAAAATTTTTCTTTTTCTTCGTCTCTTCCTTTTTGGCCATGGGCAATTTTCGGGACGAAAATTCTTTCAACAGGGGGATGATGTGACACCCGGCAAACTCAGGTTAGTAACATTGATCAAACTAGTAAGTCTAACTTAGCGGGTCATGCATGTTACATACTTAACTGGGTCAGTTGAGTCGTTATGATGGTTCGGAGAATCATCGGGAGTCGTTACAATGATCCATGGATCATTGGGAGTCAGTCCATAACCATGTGTACAAAAATTGGTGATTCGTGGAATCGCCGGGTTTAATGTACACATGCAAGTCTCGAGTCCCGAAAATTGGTGAACGAATGTGAACGTGTTATTTATCATGCTTTATATGCTTATAATCATTATATGACTTGTCGGTATGTGAATACGTGCTTATATATGTTAAAATAGTGTTTAACGCGCCAAAAACCCGAAAATGTATGCTGCATGTGAGTAGGAGGTTAGGGTGAGTACAAACTAGCGATTAGGGCTCTAATCGTATGTTGTATAAGCGATTAGAGGCTCTAATCGCCTGTTGCAGGACCTACTCGCGTGTTGTGGTTTGGACGATTAGGAACACCTATAAATACAACCCTTGACTTGTAAAACACCATTTGTGCAACCCTAACCGGTCCCAAGCCTCCCTCACACCGTAATACACCTTTGGAACTCGTTTTTGCTCCAAAACCCATCATCCCTAAGCTTACACTCCTTCTTTAGCAAGATTCAAGGTGTGTTATCTACCCTATGCCTTTGTAATGTTGATATTTTGGTTCCCAAAGGTCCAGACCTAGTTTTATCAAGTTTGTGTCTTTGAAAACCTTTGAAATGAGTTTCTAAAACAACTCTAAACCTTTATACTCGCTCTATGTGAAGTATTCATGCAAGAAACGGTTTTTAGTGGTCAAAACGTGAATGTTTCCATGTAATTGATGTACTTCTGATGTGTAGGAGTTGTTAGGATGTTTTCCTAAGGATTTGAGCAATTATTATAGTGTTTTGATGATAATATGTGTTTTGACCCGTTTGAGTGATTCTTGAAGATTTAGGGTGTTATGATATGATTTGATGATTGTTTAATGTTAGGATTCACACTAGAAGGGTATTATAACAGAGGAATGATGATTTGCAAGGTTGTAGGTGATGAAATCTGATTATTTGCCATTTAAGGAAAGATATGCATGTTTAATGAAACCTAGTACTTTGCCATTTTTGGAAATAATTGCAAATAGGGTTTAGACCAGTGATAAATTGGGGGGGGGGTTTGTTTGGAATGGGTTGGTTAATGATTTGGGTTTGATGTTGGGTGTTTTTACATGTTTCGGATCTGATTTGGAGGGTTAAACGCGCGAAAAACCAACACATGGCTGCAGGGGGCGAGTAGGAGCTCTACTCGCTTGTCAAACTAGCGAGTAGCCCTACTCGCATGTTCAAACTGGCGAGTAGGCTCTTAATCGCCTGTTTGACCCCTCCTACTCACCAGTTGACTTTTCCTAATTGCATGTTTGATTCCTAATCACGTATGTTGCTGTGTAAGTGTATTTTGACATCCCGAAACATGATTTGACACCTAGGAACATGATAGGAACCCCATGGTATGTCTAATAACTTGGTAACACGTGTTCGGACTCGTTTATGCTATATATGACTCGTATTATAGATATAGTGAACATGGATGCGTGTTAAGTGTATAGTTGCATGTGATTGCTTAATTTCTTGTTCTTGGATAACACGTGGGATGTCGGATCACCAATGGGATGTCGGGTTTTGTCTTGTCCGGTCGGCTTAACGGTCAAAGGTGTTTTCAAACGTACATGGTTATGGTCTGGACATTCGAGGACTAGTTAACCTACGGGTTATTAGTCTGGGTACTTATATACGCCTTATGATAGGTCGCCGCTATTTGGGGCTATCATAGCTTGTTGATTTAATTATTTTCATGTAACGCAATCTAAGGTGAGTGTCACAGCCCCGCTTTTGCTGTTTTTCTTTCGGGGGAGAAACATGCTACATACTTACATTTCTTAAATGTCATGTTATACTATGGTTATTATTGTTTACTATACGGGTGTTTCATCAGGAAGTCCCAGGGGAAACCATGAGTATGTTGGTATACATATCAGGGAAATGTGGATAGATCTATTGGGCTTGACAAACCCCACTCGACGGCTTGGAGCAGGGCGGGTGCATATTGTCTCTAACTTTCGGGATCACCGATGATGACGGTGATTCATACATTTTGGGCATACATTGGGGTTACATGTCAGTAATGGTTTCCAACTCGTAGTAGTAAAAATACTTAACGTCTGGCTAACGTTCTTTTAACATAGTATTAACGGAAATGATCTTTTCAAACTTATGGAAACTCTTTTATAAAACCTGTGAACTCACCAGCATTATATGTTGACATTTTTGGCATGTTTTCTCAAGTCGCTAAGGTAGCAGTTAATGGACTAGGTGCACGGAGTCTTGCACGGCGTCTAGAGTTCTAGTGCATGTTAAATAATGTTTTCAAACTATGTTATGTCTTTTGGTTGTAAACAAGAAATGCTTACGCTGTTGGTTTATGGTTCAAAACTTAATGTTTTGGTTTTCAACTTTTACATTTAGTGTTTGTTTATTGTGATCGTTGACTTGGATCCTGGTATGTCACGCGCCTCGCGGTAAACCCCGCAAGTGGAATTTGAGTAGTGGATGCTGACGTGGACCAAGATTCCCTTTCCTCTTAACTGCGAAAACCCCAAGTGTGTGTGTGTGTATATATATATATATATATATACCCTTTAATTTGGAATTTATTACCAAAGGGACAGTGCTCTAGCCGTATCCGGATGACTTTATACGGGGAAGGTCGATAGTTGGAGTCGCGTTTGTGATAAAATATCATGTGAGAGCCATGAGTTTTACTACAGTGGGCTTTCGGGCGGTGGACTTCCTCTCGAATTGGTGACGGGCCAGACTTTGTTGGAAGTAAAAAAAAAAGTGTGCAATTTATTTTTATTTATTATATCTATGTTACCTTATTAAGGAGGAGAGATGACTACATTAGTAATTTCTTATGTTTTTTAAGATGGCATATGAAAAGTTTTGTGCTTTACACCCAAAATGTCATGAAATTTTTCCCAATAATGCCCTTCTATGCAAAATCCTCTTGTACATCCCCTCTCCTACTTATTATTTATTACATGGAGCAACTTTAGTGAATTCATATGTGTGTATGTCACGTATGAAACAAAACGTAAAGTTATTTGGCAAAGTTGTTTGTATCATTTAATAGTATATATCGTTAAGTGGTAGGCGTGACCAAAGTGTTACGTGTGAGGTAGTGTAGTCTTGAGAATAAATGTATTATGGAACTAACCTTACGAGTTGTTGAATGGATTATTACTAGAATCCACCTAAAATCAATTTATTTCAATAATTCGTACGGATGTTATTATACTTTAGTTGAGATAAGAATAATTATCTTATGTTGTTACAAGTATTTGTTATTTAATATATCATTTAAATAAAAAGTTTTCGATGAATTTTAGGTCTTAATGAATTGATACAATTTGATGTAGTTTTTAGACCCGCCGCAACGCGCGGGTTACCAACTAGTTTTAACAGTGAATATATACCATTCATATATTTGAAACAGTGCATACAGTTTATATTTAATTAATATTTTGTTTATTATAGTTGTTAAGTTCAAAATATCTTCGAAACTATACTTTTTACAGAATATATAGTTCGTACTTGGATATTTAAAATTTTAAACTAAACAAGATAGAAAATGATGAGGTAACTCTTAAAATGGACTTAGACCGGCTATATTCGGCTTGCTAACTAAATGGCCCACCATGTTTAGAGCCCACCGTTTATCCTTGCAGTGGCCTTACCCACTTCGTTTCAAAGGATCCACCACTGTTTTGGCCCGCTACTAGATTACCCAATTCTTCTGTTCCAACAAATCTTCTATTGCCTACAAAGTACAAACACTTCAAATGACCTGGTACGACGAGATACATCATAATCAACCAACATAACATATATATGATCCGGAAGTGTGGTCTTCTAGCATAGTTACTCGCGTCTCGCACATAAACCTTGAAATTCGTTGTAGCTTAATTCATAAAGATTTTAACAAGATAGAGGACATGTAGGGAGGGTGTTGGGTTAAATTTAGTGAAGCTTGTCATACTTCAGTACTTATCAGTATTTATTTAACTTTATTTATGGGTGCATGAATCCATAACAAATGAATAAAATAAGAAAACGGATATCACGAAAACTTTTTTATAACAACGAAACTACTAACTTTGACTTGAAAACTTAAGTATTATGATACAAATCAACACGGGTATTGCTAAATACACTCCCTTTATATTATTTTTACTAATTACACTCCCCCTTAAAATTTTAAATAAACATAATTAAACCTTATATTTTTTTTATAGAATTTCCTCTTCTATCCTGATCTAAGTTTGTCTTAAACCATAGTAATTAAATCATAAAGATTAAAACTAACAATATTTCAGATGGGGTTTTGTACCACCGAGATGATGACGAGATTCATAGGACGGTGATGCTTCAATTATGTGATGAAGATGATGTTCATGGGATGAGTAACTTAAAAAGGGTTGATTACACGAAGAAGGTGAGTTACTAAAATGATTTTTTTTTAAAGTAGAATGATAGAATTTGATAACTTTTAATTTGTTTTTTTAGAAGGAAGTGCAATTAGTAAAAAATGGAAGTGCATTTAGCCAACCCCATCAACACCAATGACCAAACTATAATAAACCTTAGTTGCATTAATTTGCTTTTTATTGTTACATATCATAAACTTATTTTAACCTTTAGCGTACTCAAGTGTTTAAAAGCCTCTTAATGTGAATTACGTGTTATTAAGAAAAAAAAATGATAAACTGTCATAATGAACTTGCATTATATAACGTTTCTATCATCATTGTCATTTCAAAGTTAAAGTAAGACTTGTAATTTTGTCTTCGTTCTAAAGCTTTACATTTAGGTTATTGTGTGATCTATCACCATCAAAAAATTTTGTGCGCAAGAACTATGTGTATGCATATGTGTCTTGAATTAAATGGAATTTCCTCTTAAAGTAACAATATAAATTTCAAGTTAAATCTAATATATAGATTTAATTAAGAATTTAAGATATAAAATGAGTTGTTTTCCTGATTAATATTTTATCCCCATTCTATGTAGCTTGTCCTAATCTTGTTGATATTTGTTTTTAATGAATTGACATATACCCATATGTTGTTGCGTGATATTGATTATGAATGACTCTAGTACAAGCATATAGGATGCGAATGTGAAACATGTCCCACATTAGAGATTCAGAGGACTAAATTCTTGAAGGTTCTCTATTTCTGTGAATTTATAACCCACACTTTTTTATTTAATCTGGCCTAAATAGTGTGCAAAAAGGATCAAGTCGGTTTCGAGCAAGTCCGGTTGATCCGTTGTAATTGGTTTAGTCAAACAAAATAAACAAGAAATTCAGTCGGTTACTAGTTTGATTTGCCGGTTCGGTCCAGTCTTAAAAATATCACGTAAACATTACACTAGTGTGAATGCCCGCGTGTTGCAGCGGATGCGTCTGTTTTGTCGCCTTCTAGTTGTTGGGTGTTTGTGGCACGTGTGTGGGGTTTGTGGGTGAATTCTAAACATAACCACATTTCAAAAAGAATATGCATAAAAAATAAACGGGCGTTTACACTTTACACAACCCCGATCCAGGTTATAAACTGTTGAACGGGCATTGAAATTGCCAAATCCGTACCGTTTTCTCAAAGTCTCAAACTCTATAGACTGTCGGTTTACCATGAATGGATCATAATAGGTGAAAGCATGTGACATGAAAATAAGTCAATACCTTAATTCACTTAAATAAATATAGCTAGCAAGCATAGTGGTATAAAATCATAAAATTTATGTCAAGAGAAACAATATAGGAAAAAAAAAACCCATCTTATAAGTACATTAGATGGAATAAAATTTCATGGACGTCTTTTTAGGTAAACACTGTTGTTCTTCACTATCATTGACAAACCCTTCCAATAGAACCTTCACCAATCAATACATGTGATCCAAAATTCTTGTTTTCTCTTTCGGTTAATCAAGCAAAAGTGCGAGCACTTCAATTATTAGTACTTCCTTTTGCTCGTCAAAATTTTCTATCGGTTATACTGTATTCTTTTATTGTCCTACATTACACGTAGAAAAAAAAAACATTATAATTATTTTAATATTCAAACCATGATAGTCATTAATTGATATATTTGAAAACAGTATTTGTAAAGTGGTCATGATACATGTAGATGTACAATTTTTACAAAGTGGTCAATCTTAGGAATGACAAAGCTGTTCCAAAATAGTGTTCTCCCGCTACATTTCTTATTTCTTTTTACAGTGGCTAGTTGCAACAACGACGTGTAGGTGGTGACGTCATGGTCATGTCGATGGCAATGGGTAAGTGGTGGTGATGGGTGGCAATCACACAAATCTAGTAATTTAAACTGGTATTCACACAAAATCTACTAATTTAAATTTGTAAATTTAAGTAAAACCAACCAACACATAATGCAAATTGGGGATGTTATATAATGCATAGATCAATGCTTCATTTCTTCCGAACATAAGTAATGTAACAAGCAGCTTTGTTACAACTTGAACTAAAAGAACATATACAAGAAATTGTTAGGAAATTCCAACAACAAAATAATAAAACAGTATTCAACTCAGACCATGAATACTTGATGTATTCTTCTTTTGGTGATATGAATTAGCATAAAGGGCCACCATTTTACCAAATATTCATATATTATATTTTTAACCACTTTCACAAGAAAAAAAAATAACATAGTGAAGGTGAAGAGCATTTTAGGGTTTCAAGGATTACAACATTCAATTTGATATTTATGAAGGGGTTACATCTTCATGTGGATACAAAGAGTGCATAAGAGATATATACAATTAGTATTAAAGGTTGTACATGATGGTATTAAAGGAAGAAAATGACAAAAAAAAAATTAGAGACTTGTAAAGGACCCTTGGTATACCATCTTAACTTTGGACAATTTATACATATTTGTCCATGTCTCCTCCTTTATAATGTAGTATAGATAAGTTGTTAAGGAAATCGACCACTCTAGGTTTGGATGTGAAGAGGTATAAGGGATTATACCGAACCATGTCACTTCGGCACCGGAATGTCATAGCGATTCGGAGGACGAGGCACAAGAAACCTCATGGAAGTCATGTCACGAGGCTCCAAGCTCGGTGGTTGACGAAATCCATTGAAGTAAAGTACAATTAGTCTGTGCTATATGGCCCACCGAAAGTACAACTTGTTTGACCTCTTTGTGACCACCATCCGACGTGAGGATAAGTATATGTTTAGAGAGAAAGTGTGGTTCGGAGTGTAGGAGTTCGTGTGTTTTGCATGTACTTAAAATGAGCCTCCTCTGTGGCGAGCCTAACGGGGTTTATTGTTTTGCAGGTTCGTACCCTCTCTAGGATTCAATCAAACTGTTCAGTCCTTCGTCTGTTTTAGCCAGGGACTAGTTTTTGGATCTTCCGGATGTTATACGTTTTGTTAGAAAAACAATGGAATAAACATTTCCATGTCAAAAAATTATGTTAGAATTTTGTTTCACAATATCCAACTCCAAAAGAAAGTAACAAACTAATAAAATTGAGTATCCTAAAACATTTTCTCACCATTAAAAAACCTACTCTATGTAACTAAATCTAGTGGCATGTCCGAAATTTACGGTATTGTTACATCTTCCTCTTGTTGTGATTACGGGTCAACCGATTGAGGCACAACAATGGTTGCGTCCATTCGGCAAACAGGGCAACTACGATGCGAGTACAACCACATGTCGATACATGGGACATGAAACGAGTGCATACACTCAGGCAAAGTGCGTATCTCTTCTCCTTCCTCAAACTCACTTAAACACACCGCACACATATGTTCATCTTCCTCTGAGCCCACGACCTTCGTGTGTTTATGGGTTAGGATGAGCCCAACCACGTAATTATCAACTCTCACCTCAGTTTCTCGCCTTCGTGTCTCTACAAAACTTCATTGTCGCCCTCTACGACCCAACTTCCTTGAAAGCACCGAGATGCAGTTATATAACATAATTAGTAAGACCCCGGACGCGATAATGAGAAAAATAATATATACCTCGGTTAACAATGTGTTAGTATCATTGGCCATTAGAGTTTTTGTGATAAGAGATGTGGACGGGAATTTGGAAATAAAGCAACAAATATGCTAAATTTTGCATAGCACAAACAAGACTAAGAATATGAGGAAAGGGGCGATTAGAGCAAGATGGCCCAAAATTGTCTTGTGTTCTACACATTTTTCTATAGAAAAATGCTCTATTGACTATATGTCAATAAGACAATAATTATCCTGATTTAAGTTGTATATGTCTAAATGAACACCACAAAAAAAAAAATTGTGAAAGCACGTCATAATTGGAGTGGTAGTCCGTAATTAAAATGTACGATTTCATCATAAAAGGGACAATATAGAGACGGTTATTCTATAGGGGTGAGCTAGAAAAGCACAAAAACCTAAGAGCATTCATTATAGATGCTCCATATTAGTATGAAGGGGGCCTCTATATTATATAGAGTGTGTATAAGTGGTTGTGAGTAGAGGAGAGAGAAAATGTATAGAGGAGACACTGTTCATCAGTAAATTTGGAGGTGACACTGCTCACCCTCCATAATTTTTTAATATTTTTAAAAGTGGTTGTGAGTAGAGAAGAGAGAAAAGGTAATGATAAAAGTATAGAATAAGTATTATTAAATAGAAAATGAGAGAGAAAGGTAGTGATTTTTAGTGTAATTATAGAGATGGAGATGACGTGTTTATTGTGAATGCTCTAAGGCTAAAGAGTGGTTTCCCTTCTCCCTTCCTCTTCCTTGTTCACGTCAGCGTCACGTCATTTTCTTATTCCTCTCTCCTAAATGAGGGAAATGGTTCCCGCTCCTTCCCTCTTAGGCTATGGGCTGTGGTGTGCACTTCCCCCTTCTTCTCCCAAGTCTACATCAGCATCACGCCATTTCCTCCTTCCCCTCCTTCAAATGAGGGAAATGGTTCCTCCTTCCAATTATTATATATTATTAGTACAAACTAGTGGGTGATTCAATAAAGTATGTATATAATATGATTATTATTATTATTACTACATCAGGGCAGACGGAGATTCTCCACCGAAGGCACCGATTATGTTTAGGGGGGCGGTGTTTCCCGACGAGGGAAGAGGCCACATCAGCTCCCTGAGCCCCTCCCCGTCTTCATACCCCTCAGCCTTATATAAGATTATTATATAGAAAAGAAAGTAAATTTATAATATAATATTATTATTATTCAAACAGGGAAATGGAGGAGAAAGCACCGAAGTCTCTGATTGATGAAGGGGGCTGGTGTTCCCCGAAGGGGGAGAGCTACATATCAGCTCACCGAAGGCTTCCCCATTCCTGTTCCCGTACTCGTACCCCTCAGTCTAATTGAATGAGTAACAGATGGTTTGGTTATATATATATATATATATATATATATCCAAAAACTGCTCAGCAACAGTCGGACAAGTGGATATAAATACCTGAATTAACTAAATAGAGATTAAACCCAACATTTATATTGTATATTCTTTTTAGAATCAATTTAAAAGGTTAGTTAGAAAGATTAAAAACATCGTTTACTTTCAAAAGTTTAAGAGTAAACCTCAATTTTTGTCCCTATGTATCCAAAAAAGTGAGTTGACGTAACTTTTTGCTTGCCCACCTGCTATCCTTACGTAATTTGCCCCATTTTTTATATATAACTTATTAATTAAAAAAATCCGATATGTACTTTCAAATCAAAATTTTAACACTATTAGTCCAATAGTTTAAAAATTGCATTTATCATCCAATGGTTTGCAAATTCTAACACTTTTAATCCATCAATCTTACATCCATCCCATTTCTTTGTTAACTTTTTGTGAAATGACAAAAATACCCCATAGACCGAAATTATTAGATTACAAAACTTTAAATATTCTCCCTTTTCTCACCCATCTCTCTCTCCTACCACCACAATCTGCAGCCACCACCACTCGCCACTACGACCATCACCTGGCTCCACCCCCGCCATCTGAACTTGAACCCTAACCCCCACCATTGTACCTACTAACCACCACTACCTGCCACCATCCACAGTATAATCAGAAATTTCAATCTAGTGTCAATCAAGTTTCAAAACTTATAGCCACCATCCACATATTGGAACTATATTTGAAAGCAAAACATACTTTGGTGAATATTAATAAAGTATTGGCATGTCGTTTCTCAAAGACACAATGACTTTGTTGACTTTTAAGAAAAAAAAATATATGTAACAATATACTTTCTCGACATTTTGGAGCTAAGTATGTATTTTACATCAATATGATCAAACGTGTTATGTGTGAGCATGCTATATGATGATGTGTGTATTACGTGTACATATGTATGTGGAAATGACTATGATTATAAATGGTTTCATGAGAAAGCAAGTAATATCGTATACATTATTTTTCTCAAAAAAGACTAGATTGCAACTATATATATTTATATGTGTAATAAATAGATGAACTTAGTCAACTTGATTTTGTGCTATGTGTGAGAAGTTTTTCATGAGATAACTAAGCGTGTTAAGGGTGAACTAGACTAACTATGTGGGCGTGTGCTTACACGGGTGTTGAAACTATGTGTTGGGATGGTGTCTTAGGATGTGTGATAACATAAGTGTACGTTGAGTAATGATATATACAACATAAACTCGAATAATCAATCACCAACGTATCGAGAACTTCAACGTTTTCCTAAAACATAAACATTTCATATGTTTAGAAAGTTGGGTGTACGACTTGCCGAATACGCACATTTTCCCGACCTTAATGTCTTATTTGATTTAGGACATGTGTATATCGAGCTTTTTTCTTGGGCTTATTGTTGCTAGCATTTGCATTGATGTCCATGTAAGTTCATGAACCTCACTTTTTACTGCTTTTGTAAACGTTTTCGGGGTGGAAAACATGTTTGTTCTGTTCTTTATGCTAAAACAACTGAGTTTTATTAAGACATAAATGGTTGGGGCAATTACATATATCTCCCTCCAAACTTCATAAATTACATATATACCCAAGTCAAAATTTTATTTACATATTTCCCCTTCTTAAACTTCATAAATTACATATATACCCAAGTCAAAAAATTTATTTACATATTTCTCCTTCCCAAAAACTAAAAATATCAAATATACCCATTCTATTATTAAGCACCTCATATCATTACATTTTATGATGAATGTAATGATATGAGGGCTTAGTAATGATTATGTAAGAGTGTTAGAACACTTGTTTCGGTGAAATCAAGTTGTAGGATGCATGAAAACATTTTGCATGTTACATGTTCTTGGTGTTCATAACTTATTAAGTTGGAAAGATCGTATGGGATATAAGTTGTAGGATGCAAAGAATGTGTTGTATGACTTGTCGTGAATATAGTTTAGTAAAAGAATTGGGGTAAAATAGTTATTTTCCTATGCATTTTTAATAGGATGGGTATATATGTAATTTATGAAGTTTTGTAGGGAGATATATGTAATTTAAATTTTGGGTTGGGTATATTTGTAATTATAGTTGAAAATAGGGGGATATATGTAATTAATCCTAAATGGTTTGCATGGTAAGCAAAGTTCATACTGTTAGGTTTAGTTAATTTGAATATTAGTGGTAATGACAACTATGTATCGATTATGTGCACATGATACTTTATGGGTTTGAGCTCGAGAGTCCTCGTATTACTTTCATTATCGTAACCATTAGTCTTTGGACTGAGGATCAATTAAATAGCGCTATTGAGCTTGGCACTCCCCGCCCTTGGTTGGTAGCTCCAACTCGTAGATATAGAGCGTAATTGTTATCCTAGGGATACTACATCACCTATAGAGGGGTGTGGTCGAGGTGTTCCCAAACGATTCGGGGAAACGGTTTACTTTACATAAAGGAAACTGGAAATTTACTACAACGTTTTCTTAACAAAACATGAACTCACCAACTTTTTGTTCACCCATTTAAGCATGTTTTCTCAGGTGTCAAGGTTGAGTTTGTAAGGTTCCTTCACATTGTGCACGCATACTAGAACATCTGACTTGAAAGACCTTAGTGATGGATCCTTAGTAATAAAGTTGTTTTGTAACTTGTTGGTCTTTGTAGTAAAACCTTCGTTTTTATGTCATATACGTGTTTGATTAATCCTATGCTTTGAAAACCATTTGAATCGTATTCCCGTGTATTCGCCTTGGCGGGGTGTGACATAAATCCTGTAAGGTACATGTATAAGTGGTTAATATTACTTTGTCATTCAAAAACAATTAACCTAGACAATCATATCAGAGAACAAGTTTGAGAACCCACGTCCAACACATTTAATATCACCCGCATCTTGGGATCACCTAACTTCACACCTTAAACGCGGTTTTGAACTACCACAAAACTTATTCCTGTCATAATATCCTATATAACCAATATTTTCCACCAAAGGCCCTTGTAGCCTAGCGGTATCAACTATCAAGATGTATATAAAATGTGTCCCTCTCTATATGGTTGAGGGTTCAATTCTTGTAGAAGACATAATTGCAACCGTTACAAAAACTAATAGTTTTATGCACTTCAAAAATTACCATCCATTATTTTTTACTATCTCGAAATACTCTAAACACATCTTCAAGTGTCATAGTCCTCTCGCTCGAGACTTTGAACACCCATATATCATTAGGATTTAGGGTTGTTCCACATGCTATTAACGATCAAACATAGTCGTTAAATGACCAAACCGATATAAAAGTAATTATTTATAAAAATATAGCCTGTCGACCATTCATGTTTTATGTCATTCAGTTTCAGTGTGGATCAGTTATAGTTTGTTAGGCTTCCTAGGTGGATTGAGCCCGATTGTTTGAGACTATCAGGAGATGTTGCACATTGAGCTACAATATTGGCCTACCATATTGAATGATTTGGTATCATGGTATGTATAAGCATGTAATGTATCATGATACACATGTATTTGGGCTGCATATTTTGATAAGCAATTATAATTTATGATAATATAAAGAATATTAAGAAATCAACTTAGCTTAACAATTGGTAAGTCAAGCTTCTTTAGTTGTTTTTAATTTCTTATGGTGACACGCCTGATATGGACCACATTCTCTACAACCAATAAAAAATAGTTATGATTGATCATTTTAAACTTATATTCTTAGTTAGTCTCTTTACATCATCTAATCTTTAACTTTATCAAACCTAAATATTTTTTTAACAGAAATTATTAAAGAGATAACCGTACTCAAATTCTACACGTCATTTGCAACTCATTATTATAATATCACTTTTACGGTGACACATACAAATACACAGTTGGTATATTATAACATAAACAACTAGCTGATTACCCCGAGAGGGTCCCGGGGTTGAAAAATCTAATTTTACGTGATAACCTATTACAAATGGCTCAAGTTAACTAACCACAAAATCTTTCAATCATTGCATGTTCATAGTATTCTAATCTGTAACAACTCATATTCCCTAATCTAAAACCTAATCAGTAATCATCTAAATAATCACTTATGTAAGTTGCAACTATTAAAAAACTCATCACATCTCTTTAATTTCTCACATTCTAATGGCTCTTATAATTCCTAACCTAATCAACTAAACAAACACTTAAGTTGGAATTTGTAATCATTGCATCTCATTATGCCACGTGGCATAATCAAGAGATGGTTGAGGCCACCATTGAACGCCACGTCAGCAACTATCAATTCTTTCCGGGAGCGTCCCGGGATTGAAAAATATAACCATTCTAATAATACTAATACTAATAGTAATATTTATTACTCTTGTAATTACATAAATAAAAAAATAACCTTGCTATAAGGTGACACCATGTGTTGCAGTGTTGCGCGATTCTTTCTCCTAACTTCTCTTGATGAAGTATACCTAGTAAAATTCCAATGATAACATGGCGATTGGGCTAATTTTCAACATCGTAGATAAGAACCTGGTTTAAAAGAAAAAACATGATTAATGAATAACATGAACACTTTGTGTGTTTTTTTCCTGTATGAACGAAACCCCACAAAAAATAGTCGATTTTTCTCCGTTTTTTATATAGGACGATTAAGGCCTCCATTGCACGCCACGTCAGCATATACGTTTTCTTTTATATATAGATAGATTAGAATTCATCAATCCAAAAATCAAATTAACAAACAGAAAACTGCTAAAATCAAATTAAAGGGGTGTTTGGGATTGATTATTCAAAACAGATTATGCGTTTTGGAAAAGCAGGGGTGGAGCTGCTTATAGATTATTGCGTTTTGGTAGCCTAAAAAACTGATTATCTGTGTTTTCAAAACGCAATCCAAACACTAAAATCTGATTATCCGCGTTTTGAAAATGCAATAATCTAAAATTCAGATTCAAAACGCAATCCCAAACACCCTCTAAAATGCTAGAAAAGTAAAAAAAAAATGGCGTCAAATTGTCAATGTGTCATGATTTTTTTTATAAAGGCTTCTAATCCTACTTTACTCCTGTTAATCAATCACCTACACATTCGCCTTCAACTTAGACCATTTGTAATGATCACACTTAGAGCTTGGCCACCACCCCAAGTCGAAACCAACTCAGAATAATACCCCGACGTCACACAAAGCGTCCTCCACACCCTACTAGCAAGATGTTCACGCCCCACCCACACCCATATTTTTCAAAAGTGGTGTTACCTAGGTGCTACATTAAATTCATGAATCCTTCCCGTCCCTACGCCTACGTGTGAAGCACTACATATGGTCTTACAGTACTTAAACCATCCCCTGGGTGCTTGATCCGATTTCTTCACACCCCTAGGCATGAAGTGCTATTATCTGTCATACATGATTTGAACCACTTACATCTAAACCCTCCACCGAAACAAAAATGACACATTTTAGTTCTTACCACCATTAGGGTTGTAAACGAACCAAACGAACACGAACAAGGCTTTGTTCGTGTTTGTTTGTTAAGGTTTCTTGGACAAACGAACCGTTCACGAACACACTAACGAACATAATTCTATGTTTGTGTTTGTTTGTTAAGAAATTTAGTTGTTTGCGAACTGTTCGTGAACACGGGTCTTGAACACAAACAAAAACAAACATTTAATATGCAACTAATTAAAAAAAACATTGTTAATATTAATCGTTAGACAAAGTACATCCACTAAACGATAAGTCAAATTGTACTTAGACATAATTATCTAAATTATTAGGCATTAATACATGATATTCCCATAGTTATCAAAGGCGTGAGGCGCACTCAAGGCACTTAGGCTCCGCCTGTGGCCTAGGCGAGAAGCGCAAAAAAAGCGCGGGCCCGAGAAAAAAAAGCGCAAATAAAAAAAATAAAAAATTACCAAAACATTACAAATAACAATCATCTTATAAAATAATATAAATATAAACTGACTTATTTAGCCATACCTGCTAAAAGGATTAACACGCCTTTGATAACTATGTAGTAGACAAAATCAGTTGATGGTAAATCAATGAGTTGGGGGTTTATATATTGAAGAATAATTCAATATCTATAAGTGTTTTAAAATCAAATATATTAAAAAAAAAAAAGAATCGATTGACATTTATATATATCTATAAATTGGTAAGTATTAGTCGATTATATTAGTCAGGGGATTAGGTTTTAAAAATCAGGCCCAGGCTTTTTTTTATCTAGGAGGGAAAAGCGGGATCTAGTGTCTTCTAGGAAATTGGTTGCCTAGGCGGTCAAGGCGATGGCTTTTGATAACTATGGATATTCCTAATTCAAAAGTTCATAATTATCCTAAGTTTTAACTAGTGATCAAACATAAACAAACATACATGAATGGATATAAACAAACAAACAAACGTAAACAAACGCATTGCCGAACGTTCACGAACGCAATCGAACGAACGAGACATTTGTTCGTGTTTGTTTGTTTAGTTAATCGAACGGAATTTTTTGTTCGTGTTCGTTCATTTATTAAACAAACGGACACAAACGAACTTCCCGCCGAACGGTTTACGAACTGTTCACCTAACGTTTGGTTTGTTTACGGCCCTAACCACCATGATCTAATCTTAGGGACATGATTTTTACTTGCTAAACTAGACAGCTGATGACCATGGCATTATAGCCTAATGACACCTTGGAGATAGGTAAGGCTTAAAGACAATTTGATCTTGCGTTCGATTTTCACAATGGGTTTTTTTCCAGATTTATTAGGTCTCCTCCTGAATTAGTGACTTGGCGTACAAGCATTATTGTCTAGTGAAAATGAATACGATTGATGGTTCCACTAATAATACGATACTACTGTAGTGATCCGTCAGCGATCCAAATTTACCAAAAAAAAATATTTGGTAGGTTATAAATTTAAATATATAAAAAACACGTGAAAACCATTTAATTATTATCATAGAAATAGAGAAGACGGCAGGAGTAGACGCCGTTTAACCCACCTGTCACTACTAAACCGTGTAGCTTCAACTGGTGTAGGTCTTTCTCCCCCCCACCCCACCACCGTTAACCCTTCTTTAAAACTCTCTCCTCCATTAACCCCTCATCCTTCACTTCACCTCACCTCTTCTCTCTCTCTCATCCTCCGATCCGATGCGTTGTCTTCACAGGTACCGTTCGATCTTATCCCTTATCTCCTCCCAATACCTTGACTTTTCCAGGGTCAGGATCTCCCTCACCTTACCCTTCTAATCACCCAACCCAATCACTTATTATTATTAGTTAATGAAACCCTTATTCTGCTTTCTGGCTTTCCTTACTCAATATGCATCTTAGACGCTTTAATTGTTTCCGATGCGCTATTATTCATATCGGATATGACGTTGACTGACTTATCTAATTACATAGATCTGTTATATTGTTTTCCTTAAGGGTTTGTTAAAAAGAAACCCTTATTATTATTATTATTATTGTTATAACTGTTTGTTTATATAATGCCTGCTAAGGAGAAAATGAATGGGGGTTTGTTGACAACTTTAGCCATGGATAATAATAATAATCATTTTTTGTCCATGGATTCGAGTCTGTTCGATAGGGAGATGAATCGGGCGGTGGATCTGACGCTACCGCCCGATATTAATCTCCCTTTTTCAGCGGAGCCTAGTCCGCTGAATGATACGTGTGATCCGTTGGATGCGGGTTTAGGTGGGTTAGGGACACAGCATTATCAAAGCGAGACGCAGGTTAGCGTGACGAAAAGTGGGAAGAAGAGCGCGAAACGGCTTGATAGTATGTGGGGGGCGTGGTTTTTTTTTAATTTTTATTTTAAACCGGCGTTGAATGAGAAGTCGAAGAATAAGGGGAATCGGGAGAATGGGTTTGATAAGTCGGAGTTGAAGTTGGATGTGTTCTTGGTTCAGCATGATATGGAGAATATGTATATGTGGGTGTTTAAGGAGCGGCCGGAGAACGCGTTGGGGAAGATGCAGTTGAGGAGTTATATGAATGGGCATTCGAGGCAAGGGGAGAAGCCGTTTCCGTTTTGTGCTGATAAGGGTTTCGTAAGGTCTCATAGGATGCAAAGGAAACATTATCGAGGGTTGTCTAATCCGCAGTGTGTTCATGGGATTGAAGTTGTTCGTTCGCCTAATTTGATGGGATTAGATGAAGAAGAAAGACGGAGGTGGGTGGAACTTACGGGACGAGATTTGAACTTCTCGATTACGCTTGAAGCGAGTGATTTTGGGTCGTGGAGGAATCTTCCGACTGCTGATTTTGAAATTGAACGGCCGTTGATTCTGAAGGATAATTTGGCTAATGGTAATCATCATCAACAGCAGCAGCAGCAGCAACAGAAGAGGTTGCAGCTATCAGATCACGCGCATGGTGATGTGAATGGGTACGGGATGGATCTTTTGGCGGGGTGTAATACTAAACGTAGGAAGAACAATTCTCCACGTGGGAATGACGATGAAAGCTCTGATTCGGTTCTTGATGTTCATCACGTGGGGCCACATTGGGTGAACGATGTTTCTGGGGTGTTAAAAAACGCAATCGGGCCTGTTACGGCTGCGAAGACTATATACGAAGACGAAGAGGGGTTCTTGATTGTGGTGAGTTTGCCTTGTGTGGATCTTGAAAGGGTTAAAGTTACATGGAGAAACACACTCTCACAAGGGATAGTCAAGATTTCTTGCGTAAGCACCGGGTGTATACCCGTGTTAAAAAGACAAAACCGGATGTTTAAAATGACTGATTTAGCCCCGGAGCACTGCCCGCCGGGGGAATTTGTTAGGGAAATCCAGCTGCCATTACCGATTCCTGAAGATGCAAATTTAGAAGCTTACAGGGACGAGACGGGGACCTTGCTTGAGATAATCGTGCCAAAACACCGTGTCGGGCCTGAAGAACACGAGGTGCGCGTTTGTCTTCGTCCGTCTCAAACCTGACCAAGTAGAAACTAAAGGCTGGTTTATATGTTGATACTTCATAGATTTTGCTAACCTTATTTTACTAGTGAAATCTGTGATGAATTAATAGGTGTCTTTTGTACCTTTTGTTTTATGTTTATTGAAGCCTGTTTTAAGTGTTTTATTGTGATTTTTATGATTGTACTTTCTTAGTTTGGTTTAAATGTTGAAACTCCAATTATGAATCAACCTTTTCAGAGGCTGCAAGATATTTGTGTTCATCTTTATATATATTTTAAGGTGTTGCACAGTAAACAGATATTTGTGTTCCTTTATCTTTATATATATTTTAAAGAAAAAAAAAAGTGTTCTTTGGTTTAATTTTTTTTTTAAACCTGTTTGATTAGTGTTCTTTGGTCTAATTTTTTTTAACCCTTTAAACAAACCTTACATGGAAATTTCCACTTAAATTGCAACATACATAGATAAGTTTCCAAAAGGGGTCAACATTCAACAACAAAGGTTTACTAAGAATAAGTTATCTTATCCAAACTAAAGTTGTTAACTAAAAGGGCAAAACTTTGAATGGATCAAAGTGGTTTAAAGGGATTAACACTTGACTAATCAGACATTCTAAGTCTTAACTAATGAAAAATATAATTATATTTACAAATAGAAAAGGTTAATAAAAAGAAAAAAAAATCATGATCTATATATCATAGCTCGAATCCGACATCTTCACTGCGGGTGAGGTACAAACCTCTCCACTCTCTACGTCGGGCTGCGCGGGAGGGTACAAACCTCCCCACTTGTTGCGTCGGACTATTTAGAGCTTGTCGCACAAATTATGGTCATTTTGCCTTCCATCCCACGCGCCACACACCTTTCCTTTCTCCTCTCTGATTGAGATGTGCTTCTTCTCCCAAACACGTTCTTCTCACTTCCATCAAAGTGTTTGTGAGACGAAAATCTTAAGTTGACGATGCTAAAAGGTTATGGATGGGTTCTACAACCACTGGTGGTAGTGTACCCCTCTTTTTGCACATAAATAAAACTACTTGAATGAACCGTTACTATTCAAGTGTTTATGGAAAATAAAGTTATAAATTAACAAAAAGGAATCGGGTATATGGTTTAGGTAAAAAGTTATACAGTTTAAGATAATCAGACCAGATATCACCTAATCCTATACCCGTTTCATGTCCACTATTTTTTTTTAAACTAATCTCATGCCCGCATGTCCATCACATTACCCTCCTAAATGGTTCGGATTTTTTTTAAGTTAACTTATCCGGTTTATCGGGTCGGGTTCAATTTTCATCCTACGTCTTATATCATTATATGCCACCAATGACCAACCTATATTTATATTAGATGAGAAATTATGATCGTCTAAAGTGGTTGTTGGCCACTAAGATTAGTCTACGCCGTCCTTGCTTAGACTCTTAACAACCAACCATGTTTGGTTAAGGGGTCTTTACTCTTTTAAGGTAAACGGTGAGATGTGGGCCGCCCCATCTTCTTTTTCCTTTATCCACTGCTTTATAAATTAAAAGTCCAAAACTACTACCCTGCTTTCATACACCAACTTACATGTTAAGATTACAATATTCGGTTGGAGTTGCTTTTTATGTCATCAAAAGTTATTAATTTCAATACTTTATATATGATCAAACAATTAATTATTTGAATTACTTCATTTGTAATTTTTCTTAACGATGCAATGAAAACTGGATTTTGCAACCATACAACCTAGTTAATGTTCACCTTAAGATTCTTATTAACGTTATGTCAAAAATGACTAAAATTGATAATATAGTGATTTGTATCAAAATCAAAAGCTTTATTGAAAAATGGTGAGTATTTTTATATTATTTTTAAAATGAAATGTTATGTCAAAAATGACTAAAATTGATAATATAGAGAGGTGTTTTATATAGTTTGAAACTTTGAAATAATCAAATGTAGTTTGACAAATGTGTTTTGAGTTTATAGTACCACTCGTAAGTGATCATACTCAAATTGGTAACTATGAATCAAACGAGTGGATTGGTTGGAATTGAGTCTTAAGACTTGTATCCACTCTTAGGTGAAAAAAATGACCAAAAGAATGCATATGGTTTACTTGGAACAGTTATACTGGATTTGGCCTACATGTGAATTATCTATACTATATTATAAAGCATTTTATAAGGACTTCTTAAATTTTAAGAGGTATAAGTGTAAATGCATAAGATACAACACATAATGCATAAAATAACTACTTTTTAAGGGTAAATATGTCTTTTAAACACCATATTTAATTTAAAGAAAGTCAAGAGTCATGAGATGTTTATAAAACCACATGACATTCAATTTTATAATTACTTTAAACATATTAAACTAGAAAACATATAAAAAAATGCATGATCATATTATATATATGTTTTGTTATAACCTTTTATATAGAGTTGGGTATTTTAAAAAAGTTAAAGTTTTATAAATTTGATCATACTATATAGAAATCGATAAATCAATAGTGAAAGTTGTGTTTTTAATCATGAGGTAACGATATGAATTCTGAAATTATTACGTTATCTTCATACACACAAACATGTCTAATCTGATCTAAACTATATGATCACCGTATTCCACAAACAAAGAAGAAAGTTTCTGTTTATAATGAATTTCAAACAAAGGTATTCAGAAATATTCATGTAATAGTGGTTAGGTTCATAGTAGGTATATTAGGTTAGCATGTGCTCTACAAAAGAGTTTCGGTTACACCCGCTGCATCGCGCGGGCCAACCCACTAGTATATATTATCCATTTCAGAAGGACCTCTTAATTTTTAAGTAATACAATTATAAATGCTTAAAGTACAACACATAATGCATGTAGTAACTACTTTTTAAGGGCATTTATGTCTTTTCAAACATAACTTGCACATATACCCCTTATTAGTTACAATTTCCTTCCCTTATCTATCTATATCATATTATAATTTTATACAATACTTACATATTTCCCCATCAACTTTACTCAATTTCTGTTTATTTAAATATTAATTACACTCTTGCACCTTTATTTACCCCCACGATTTTTAAACGTTCATAACCTTTTCAGACGATAATATTTTCTTAATATTATTACACCGTATAAAAGAACATTTTATTCTCTTTAATTTGAGTATAATATTACTATAGTTTTTTAATTTTTTAAAAATTATATGTTATGGTTAAATAATAATCGAAACGAAAATAAAGAAAAAAAAACAAAAACAAACTAAAATCAGTCAAACTTTATTATAATACATTTCACAATGATCTCTTAAAATTCAAGTTTTAGAAGTATATTGCTTAGAGTACAAAACACAATGTAGATATTAACTATTTTTTTATGGCAAGCATGTCTTTTAAAAAATACTTACACATGTGCCCCTTCATCTTTACTTAACTTTTGTTTATATAAATAGTAACTACCCCCACGATTTTTAAACGGCCTTAATTTTTTCATACGTTAATTTAAAAAAAATTATCATTAAAACAAAAAATTTATTCTCTTTAATTTGAGTATAGTAATGCTAATATTTTTTTCTTTAATTTTAAAAAGTTGATGTATCATGTGATTTACCAGGGCCAACTCGACCATTCTAAGGGCCTAAAACGAATTTTAAATTTAAGGCTCTTTTAGCATAACAGAGACCACAGTAAAAAAAGTCATATCAATGAAGGGATTGGGTACCAAATCCTCACATGGATTGACCTAACCCGTACAGTGTGAGTCCCAAAAGTGACCACTTGGGATAACATAATCACACGTTTCTAAGGATGTCCTGTGCCAGGAATCCCTGGGCACAGGCATCCGGAAACGTAACACAGGCCTTGTGCCTTTACAACCTAATGACAGGGCGTGTAGTGTATTGTACGCGCAAAGCCAAAAAGTCACACGTGCAACAGGGACGCCTGTACACGTTCACTAATGATAGATTGCATGTCACGTCATCAGATATCTCCACCAACTACCTTTCCACATGCTTAGACTTAAGCTTAGGACACGTGGCCAATCAATAGATGACACGTGTCCCTTCGATGAATACATTCGGCAATTAAGGCGGTATTGATTCCATTTCCATATTTAAGTATTTATTTCCTAGTTATGATTACTAACTCGCATTAGGGTAGGGAGAACCTAATCGGGCCTCAGCCCGCCAGATGAGGGTTTAATGATGTTGGCATATGTCACTTCTATATATGAGCGTCTTGATCACCTTATGGATGACACTTTTTGCTAACACGAGAAGCTACAACTGTAGTATACAACATCGCCCATCTTTGTTATAAATGTCTACAATTGTAGCACACTCCCTACCCTACGCCTTATCTTTCAGGTTTATCTTAGCCCTAGCTTCATCGTGATTTTACAATTTAGGTGTACGACCTTTCACCTTTACTACACGATTCGATTCGATTCGATTTCCATTCTTCACTTTTTCGCTTTCATTTTTAACTTAACCGTGTTGCCTCTTTTTGGAACGAGCTACGATTCAATACTACATAAACAATTCAATACAAATATAAAATAACATTATAGAATAGGGCCCCAAAAAGATAGGGCACTAAGCCTATGCTTTAGTAGACTTATAATTTGACCAAAGTTTAGTTTTGGTTATTAACAAAATTAACTTAACCGGACTGAAAAACGATAATCTATACAACTAATATATGAAACTCAATGTGGACACTTGTCAATCCCACATTGAGCCTCCAATTACATAGCCTATCAACTAATGCCAAGTGTCCAAGTGTGGGATTTTATAAAAATTTTCTATTTAAAAAAAACAGAAAATATATAAGTAAAAAAAAATAACCGGACATAACAAGGTAGACACAATCACAATCTTCGCCTCCTTGAACCAAACCCTAGCAGAGAGGCGATCTCTGACTGCTGATCCAACTAGCGTCTTCTTCTTCATCTCTTGTTCAAGGTATTATCTATTCTATCATTGTGTCAATCAAGTGTCTTTCTTATATCTCTTTTGTGTGGATTTTTTTGGGTCTTTGTTACGGATTTTTCTGGATTAAGGGTTTTTTATGTCTTTTTTTGTTTGATTTCAATTATTTGCTTATAATACTTGCATTTACATCTATTATTGGTCAGTTTTGTTAATATTTAGTTTTAGGGTTCATGTTGTATGGTTCGTGTTTGATGATTGCTAACCGCGTGTACCGGGTCTGATGTAATTATGTTTTTTCTGTTGTTTATTGTTTAAATGCTGCGTTTGATGGTTTGATTGATACAGGAAACTAACAACGTTGTCTGTTATCATGTTTGGTTGTTGATAGATGGATAAAGATGTTGATAAACGACTCGAGTGCTCCATTCTGGACAGTCTTCTGTTGCTGGAAACATAGTCGAGTGGCTCCATTTAGAGGCAACTGATGTTTTAAGGGTTGTTTATCAATAGTGATTAGTGGTATGAGTTTTAGATTTAGAATTAGGGGTAATGTTTAAGTTTAGCATTTCTGGTTACATTTATGTTTTAAGAAATCTACCAATGGATTGTTATGGTTTTAGGTTTCAATTTAGGGCTTAATGATTTAGGTATGGATTTAGTTATTGTAAGAGTCAATCGATGTTTTAAGGTTTGGTTTATTAAGACTGGTGATGATTAGTGGTTTAAGTTTATGATTTATGGTTAAATTCAGTTTTTAAGAAAGCTATCAATGGATTCTTATGCTTTTAGGTTTCAATTTAGTGGTTTATCATTTACTTATCGATTTAGTGATTTTTAGGGTAAATTGATTTTTTAAGGTTTGAGTGATTCTTCTTTAATTTTCATTTATTATTATTCATATTGATTAATGTTTTATGTTTTAGGTTACAACTTAGTCTTTGTGTTTTAGGTTTCAACATTTATTATTATTCATATTGATTAATGGTTTATCAATACTGATTAGTGGTATGAGTTTTAGATTTAGAATTAGGGGTAATGTTTAAGTTTAGCATTTCTGGTTACATTTATGTTTTAAGAAATCTACCAATGGATTGTTATGGTTTTAGGTTTCAATTTAGGGCTTAATGATTTAGGTATGGATTTAGTTATTGTAAGAGTCAATCGATGTTTTAAGGTTTGGTTTATTAATATTGATGATGATTAGTGGTTTAAGTTTATAATTTATGGTTAAATTCAGGTTTTAAGAAAGCTAACAATGGATTCTTATGCTTTTAGGTTTCAATTTAGTGGTTTATCATTTACTTATCGATTTAGTGATTTTTAAGGTAAATTGATTTTTTAAGGTTTAAGTGATTCTTCTTTAATTTTCATTTATTATTATTCATATTGATTAATGTTTTATGTTTTAGGTTACAACTTAGTCTTTGTGTTTTAGGTTTTAACATGTATTTCCAAATGTTTTTTCAAGCTTTTATTTAAACAGTGTGAATATTTTTTTCAAATTACTTTGATCTATGCTTACAGTTTTAATTTTTGTATATGAAACAGTGACACAATGTTGTATGGGTTTTGGTTATATATGGAGGATAACGACGTCGCTGCTTTGGTAAGATATCAAACATGTTTTACTGTGTTGCCATAATATATGTTTTAGAGTATATTATGTTTTCAATATTTTAAATTGTGTGTATTTTTTGATTTAGTCGTTACCTTCTGATTATGGTGAATGGATCAACAAATATAATTATCCCACTGGTGTTACCAAGGTCCGCACATTAACCTCTGAGGTGTTTGACGTTACTGTAACAAGCATCAATGGAAGCTGGTACTTTTACGACGGCTGGAGAAGCATGATCAATGAATTAGGGTACCCACCTGAATGTAACTTCATATTTCAATATGAAGAAAATCTTCATTCATTCCGGATCATCAGTTTCCATCAGGATGCAGTATCGGCACCTGGCAGCTCTTTTTACTGCAGTTTGAAGGATCATAAATCAATGCAAAAACGTCTTGTAAGTTTAATCAATTGTGATTCAATTAAATTATGTAAATATTTTTTTACACACATTTATTAATGGTTTATAAATAATTATTTTTGCTTCTTAGCATATTAATCCCTTTGTTGCACATGGATTACTAAATAAAAAGCTTCCAGTAAATCCAGTAGAATGCAGATCTGTTCGTCGTTCATGCTTTGAGTTAGAGATTGTGCGTGAAGATGGTCATTTTTATGTTACTAGAGGATGGCCTTGGGTGCAGGATGCTCTTGGAATAACAAAGGAGCATTTAATTGTTTTTGAAATTGTTAAGCCGGTATTTTTTTTCTTCATTACATACATGTTTTTTCTATTTTTAAAAATTATTTTACTGCCTTTATTCTAATGCGTTTTAATTTTTCATTGTTTTGGATACGAAAAGAGGATCTACAATTTTTCGTTGTTTTTGAAGAACAAGCTTACTCTTCCATGTGAGGAGTTTTGGGCAACAAGGGTGAAGGTGGAATACGAAGATGAAAATGAACTGGATGAAGATGTGATTATTCTATCTGATGATGATGGACAGGATGATGCTGAAGGTGAGCCGGTCGAACATGTTCCAGACAGTTCAATGGAGGTTGATGATGATGGATCTGAAGATGTGGAAGATGAAGGTGTGCCAGTGGTGTTCACTGTTGACAATCACTTTGTAAGTGTTACAACTTATCTCTTACAGTTTCCATTTATTTGCCCATTAATCAATCAGTTTTTAAAAAGTGTGTTTATAGTATAGTAATAGGTTTGTTGCAACAAAGTTGATGTTCATTCTACATAGCTATAATATATAGTTAGTTAATAAGTAACGATGGAATGATGACATCTTGAAATGGTAATCAACTAAAATAATGAATGTATGTGATTGTTATTGCTATTACAAGCTTTATGATTTATGTTTATTCTAAATTCAACAAATATGCAGACTGATTTGAATTAATTTTTAGTGTATAGACTTGGTGTCACAAAACTTTAGTTGTTAATCTGTCAAGGTTATTTTCATTCATTATTTGTTTAGTATAAACGTAGATAATAATAAACGGAAACTGTAGATATGTCATATTGCATTAAATGGGTGACTAATATGTTTTGTGAAATTTCGTTAATAGGTCAAGTAATGAGTAGTTGTGATTGTTATTACAATTTCAAGCCTTATCATTTATGTTTCTTCTTATGTAGCGTATGAAGCTTGAGTGGGCAAAGCAGAACGGTTTGAACTGTAAAAGGTTGTTAAGCGTTTCTGATGGTGAGGGTCGGTCATGGGGAGTGTATGTGGGAATCGAGGGGTCAAGAGGAAAACCCCGTTACAACATCAGAGGCATGCAGTCTTTTGTCGATGATAAGGGACTTCATACGGGTGATAAACTGCATTTTCTGTTTTTCAAAAACCAAGGTTCGTTCAGGCTTTCTAATGTGGTTAGAGGTGACGGTAATTAGGTGGTTTTAGGTTGATGACACTTTTTTTGTAGGATGACAACTTTTGGTGGGTAACATAACAAAAAAAAAGGGTTGTGGTTTGCATGGGACTAACTTTTGCACGTTTACTACTTATGTGGTAATTCGTAAATTTTGGGGATTTTTATGTTTAGAATCAGTAATATTCTGACTGATGATGTGGATTAGTTAACAACACTAAATATTTCATAAGTATGTTATGGATAGTAGTTGTCTATGTTAATGTTAATTGGTTGTTTATAAAGTAAGATAGTAAACATAGTGTATAATAGTTTTAAAATAAAAAAAAACTTGAAAATTTAAAGATAATGTTCTTTGTTTTTATTAAATTGTTTGACTTTTTTAAAATTTTATATTAATCTATTATTTATACCATTTTCTTAATTATGGAAATCTGTTTTATAAACGTATTTTTGGTTAATAAATGGTTTGACTTTTTTGAAAATCATATTAATTTCTTATTAATGCCAAATTTTAAAATTAAAAAAAAAGTCAAAGGTCACATACTTTTTTATCTTTTAATTCTTATGTAGTAAACTGTGTATTTTTTGGGATGTTATGTCTTTAAACCCGAATATCCTGTTATGGTTTGAATAGATATGATCATGAATCATGAGATATTCCTAGGAGTAGTCTAATATTGTAAATGTTAATGCAAAGATTTGTATATATGTTAACCATCTTTCAATGTTATCTATACTATATTATAAAGCATTTGACAAGGACTTCTTAAAATTTAAGAAATACAAGTTAATTTGCTTATGGTATAACATACAATGCACATAATAACTACATTTTAGGGGCAAATTGGTCTTTCAAACACCATATTTAATCTAAGTGAATTCAAGAGTCAATAGATGTTAAGAATAATTAAATCTTTATCAATGCAATAAGTAATAATAACATAACATACAATAAATCTCATATAGGGTGAAGACTTTTTTAAATATTAATATTCATAATGTATACCCAAGACATCATACAATATGAAGGCCTAGATAAGTAATAGATAAGATTTGATTCAAACTAAGCGAGGGAAAGACAAGTAGATTACAATTATACTTCTTGCCAGGGTAGCATAACTATAAAGGAAGATAACAAGATTAAGCAGCAAATTTCATATAGCATAACTTTAACAATAGGATTGTATTTTGTGTGTACTTTTTAAAATTTATACTTTGTATTTATCTTAAGAATCTAAGCAGGCAATATTTATTTGGTTGTAAATTGCTATCATGACTTTAAATAGTCAAATATGGTTTGTTTCGAAAGGAATAACAATAAACTACATTAGTATTTGATCTTGGTGTGGTATGTTTGAAAATTCAGGTGGATAAATTGTGGACAATCAAGGATTAGAGTGATGTTTTTGAATTGAATATATAAACATGTTAGCCACGTAAATTTGATACAATATATTCCTCTTCATCTTAAGACTATGCGATGGCCTTTCATGCTATTGATAGTAATATCAGTTTCCACTATTTTTGATGGTACTAAACGTATTGTACTTGTATCTTAATTGAATATAGTCTTGCGAATATGTAATTAAATTATACGAATAAAACTAATAACAAAAATACTACACAATACATCATGAGAGGATTGATAAACTAACATAAACGAATATCACGCTTAAATTGTACCCCCGCAGCAACGCGCGGGTTCCCCACTAGTAGTATTATAGTAAGTTACAATTATTTAGGTCAAATATAAAAATTTAACTACAACGATTTTTTCTATATTAATGTTTAGTAATTAGTAATTATGTTTTAGATTTTTGATTTTATATATTAAGTCCTCATAAAATTTCATATACAAACAATTTTTTAAGTTATGAAAATATAATTTTTTTTAAAAAAGTCATACGCCTCCTTATTGATGTACAAGTTAGTCAAATTTTAATTTAGTCAAATCAACTATTAAATTTGGTCAACTTTTAAAACAAGTAAAAAAATTTAGCTTTATAACTTTCTAAATCAAGGTGTGTCTAACCTTTATAATGTTGTTAAGGTTAATGGTAGTTAGTGTGTTTATTGGTGGTGGTTTCTAGATTTGGATTTGACTTTTTATTAAATTTGGTTGATTTTTATAAGTTTTAATTTGACTCAAATTTTGGTAAATTGCAACACAATAATATCAAACGGTTTTCATTTAAAAATTTCCAAACATATTCGTTTTTTTTTGTCAACCTTTGACTTATTATTAAATGTAAATGTCTTAGATTTTTTCACGTTTAACACAAAATTCCATTATTATTAAATGATACAAATTTAAAAATTATATTAAAAATAATTTCTTTATACTTAACCAATTCGTTTTATACCCAGAAACAATTATTTGTTAAATTTTAAACCTTTAAAAAGTTAGATTACGTTTATTTTATGTATTTTGAAACCTTTATATTAGATAGGTTTAGATTTTAATGTGGTATATAGATTTAAATAAAAAAAATGTTTATTTTTTTAATTTTAGAAACATTTAAATCTAAATTAATTCAGGTTTCCATTTTATAATTTCCTTTTTAATATTATTAATTCCTTAACATAAATAAATCTTGCAATTTAGAACTTTATATACAGATTTTGTTTTGTAAACTATAGTGTAATTCCTTCAACTCTGTCAGGTATGTTTATTAAATTTTACATAATCATTTAGTTATTTTTTTTTATTCATGTAATGTTGTATTACTTACATTCTATTAAATTGCAGGTTTATGGATCCGAACAACATTACGTATTGAATGACATCAATTGGAGGATGTCTCAATATACATTCAAACTTAAGGTGCTTAGGATCTCGAAGCGACTAAACTGCAAGAATCTTGCAGAAATTCTTTGTCTACATATGTTTCTTATGGATTTACAGGTTAGTGTTTAAGGTATTAACATGTTATCGTTACTAATAATTTTGAATAACTTTATTTTGTGTCTCTTTAATAGAGTGTTTCATTTTAACCAATATTATTTTTATATGCAGAGAGATGAATAAAGTTATTGTTAATAACCCTAACAATTGTTAGTACACATAAAGTACACTTATTGTTCATAACAATAACCAATAACTTTTTTAGTTTATAATTACTATTTCAAATTTTAAATTCATATATTAAGAACCGCCACTTTTTAATCTTTTGCAGAAACAAGTCTTTTCATCTGCTATACAATTAATACGGAATATTAATTATTATTAGTGTTGAAAATCTAAGCTGTCCCTTCAGTTCTTTACACGGTTTTTAACATATCTATAAAATCATAATCACTAAACATAAATCACAACTCTATTTTCTTCAAAATAAACACACATAAGTTCTAAAAAAAAATATTAAGCAATGGAAAAGGTTGTCAGTTGGAGGTTCTGCAGTATCAAACGAAGATATCTTGTGAACATGAGTGACAATTCATGTTTACTTTTCGGTTCAAGAAAAGCTGTTATGCAAATGGGAGCAGATTTTCAAAGAGAAATGTATGAGTTTGGAAGAACAATGAGGTTGCCAAGTATTGAAGAAAGGAGATTGATTTCGAAGTTGGAAGACATCTTTCAAGTGGATGAGTTTGATGAACTTTTGGAGGTATTTCCTGTCTGTAGTTGGTTTTTTGCTGAAAATCTTAACATTGCAAGTTTGCAGTTTACCGATGGGTCACATCGGTTGATGTCAAGAGACGAACTTGAAAACTGCAATGACTATGACTTGCTTGTGGATCTGGATAAGGTAGGCATGTCTAACAGCAGCAGAAGCTTAGAGATGGTGAATCTGGAACAAATGATTCGCCTAAAAATCAGGAATCTGGAGGAGGAAGCGGCCATGGTGGAAGCAGAGGAGTCATCCGAATTTGAAATGGATGATGATGAAGATGCTGATTAAATATAGTATGTTTTATATGAACTTAAAATACTTTTTGGTTGATATGTAATGAATCTATTATGATGCAGTTTATTAACAACTTTATTAAAAGTTGAAATTTTGATGTATAATTAGTATAACAATCGTAATCAGTTATGTTTAAAAATCTATTGGTTTTGTTATTAGGTTAATTTTTTCATTACTTTAATTTGAACTTGGCTTTAGGTTGTAAATAGAGTGTTCCAATAATTCTTGATTATAGTGGTAGTAAATATGCGTTGCTTTAAGTGGTAAGAATAGAATTTAGAAAACTTATGAATAGATTTAAAGTTCATAGTGAAATTTTTGAATTGCAAGGCTATGATATGTACAATACATAAGTAAAATATAAATATTAATTTGAATAATTGTTATTAGATGAGTAACTTTTAAAAGTTTATAAAAAGCTAGGTTATAGTCACGCGTGTACACACGTTGTATACCCAAGTCAAATTACAATATGCCAATGATATGTTGGTGATAAAAAACTAGCTTTTGTTTAATGATTATGGATATATAGATATAATCTATGGATTTTATTTTACAATATTGCTGATTAACATTTTTTAATGTACCGACTATCGAGTAAGTCAGTTGTTCAATTTATGAATAAAACTTTTTCATTATGGACCGTGAATGGATAAGCCCAATTGTCTATAGAAGTCCAACCCAATTCATAAAAGTTTGTTGCCATGGGCTTTATATTTTTAGTAAAATTATATTCTGTCGCATATTCTTTGTATTGTCTGTTAACATTATAAAAACTGTTTTGATCATGTTATAATAATTTGCACTAAGTGGTGACACCTTCTTAGTTATTGCAACTGGATTTTTAGTAGAGATGGAGTTAAATTGTTAATACTTAATAAAGAGGGTAAACCACAAACAAAGACAACAAATGTTGTGTACAAAAAGATTTTCTTAAATGTATGACTTAATTTTGTAATTCATTTGCTTCTTCTGCATAGTAATCAAATTCTTTTAACACTTAATTACTTTTGCCAAATCATCTCTTCAAATCTAATCTATGATAATATATTCCTCATTCATATATTTCATAATAAATTTATAATTTGTTAGTTTGTTTTATACTTATACATCTAAATAATAACCTCACCAATATGTTTACCTATGTATGCATTCTAACGTTCCCATCATATATTCAGCTTCGTATTCTTTGAGACACATTCCACATTTCTTACACTAAATATTATTAGATTTCAGCCTCGGGACTCCCCCGTATCTTTTAGATTTCATATCAGGTGGAAACATTGGTATCAAAACTATTATTACTAGAATAAATATTAAACCATCTGATATCAAGATTCCAGTAAATTTACAAAGGCGTCAATTTTCAATAAGTGTATGTTTCGCAATGACCGTCAATAAAAGGCAAGGACAGTCTTTATCTAAGGTTGGATTCTATTTAAGAGAACCTGTTTTCTCACATGGCCAAATTTATGTTGCATTTTCAAGAGTTAAAAGCAGCACATGTGTCACACCCCAACCCGAAACAGGCTGGCGTGTCACACTTACAGATATCAAATACCAAACAAAGTCCATAAAACGTTAAATAGAAATCCAACGGAATAATAAAGTTCAA
Organism: Ambrosia x helenae; assembly: GCA_030844895.1. Taxonomy (NCBI): domain Eukaryota; kingdom Viridiplantae; phylum Streptophyta; class Magnoliopsida; order Asterales; family Asteraceae; genus Ambrosia; species Ambrosia x helenae. Next base: position 86,232,241 of record CM061225.1, read on the forward strand.
AATAAAGTTTCAATCTTATGTCTTATTAAAACTAAAATGCAAAAAAAAAAACTAAATGTCTTTTAGCACTCGAACATCAACTCTCATCCCTGATTTCCCTGGTTTCCCCGATTACCTGCGAGACAAATAGGAAAAACACAAAAAGAAAACTACGGCTGAGCCAAAAATTGCCTAGTAACGGAAAGAACAACAGTACATATAAAAGCGGTTTAACGAAGCGAAATTTCAAAACGGAATACTGAAACAAAACTTATCATATCATATCAAAGGCATATCAGAGAACATATACTAACTTACACGACTATAACGTAGCAATAAAACATGTCGTGTAATCGGAAGCACCCATAGCCAAAACAAAGGGGGTACATAGGTAGCTAATCCATGCACCAATGAGATAGGGAGTGTGGCGTGCACCCATTATTCCATCTCCACATACAAAAGCACATAACAGAGCTAAGATCGATCTATACGCCTCTAGGGGCCAAGTGCTACACTAACACAACTAGAGACGCCGTGAAAATTTATAATGCACTGTCACGAACAATACCATGCCGTTGACGCCCAAACGACATGTCAAACAGAGTGCCAGGGTGACAGAGTACAAAAAAAAACGGATATCGAATAAATACTTAATGAGGTCTAAGGAACATGCAACAATGATCTCAAATTTAAGGTATATTGCATGCTATCCAAAAATCCGTACTACAAAGTAACGGACCGAATTTATAAAAAAAATATATACTATAAAGAGAAAGAAACGGAATCCTTACCTTGGTTGAGCAAAGCAAAAGCAAACACAATTTGTCTTCAATGAGTACGCGAACCTAAATCCCGTTATTTTACCAATTAGTTTTTGATAGGTTAAACACTTTATTAATTGACTCATTCGTTGAAGTTTTCCGGCGACCAAGAATCTGAATCTAAGCTTTTTATTTTACTAGATAACGAAAATCAAAGCAACTATTTTGGGTGTTGCGATTATTATTTAGGATGGCGCATATTTGCTAAGACGAAGTTTATGATTTGGTTAGCCCATTTAAACTCACAAGTATAATTTAATTAGACCCACCTAAAACGTATTAACACAAAATAACGATTTTGAACCTATGCTGATTTCATAATTCTACCATACTCAAGTTTATTAAACTACCTTAATTAATTTGAACATCATACGAATTCATATTATATATGATGATGAATGATATTTTCAATTTACTTCACTATATATATGTATAACCTAGTGAGACACATGCGCACACCTCCACCATATAATTCAAACACACACACCACCCACCATTTTTACTCACATTCACATATAATTACACCTGCATGCACAGCTCCTATATTCAGACACATCTCCAACCTAAATACATGCATACAAACAACATACAGAACTCTTGAATCATACACACTTCACACCCTAAACAATACACATAAGTAGATTCTGAAACGTATTCTTAAACTTTTACAAATTCTCCATAACTTCTAATGCAAAAATCCTATTCAGATATTTTAGTCGTCGGTCCGAAAATCATATACGAACATAATTTTTAAGCATAGAAACTGAACGAATAGGATCATGTTGTCGAAGTTTGTTACCTTAATTGCCAACTGGAATCAAATCAGAGACTGGTGATACACATATGCTTGACCGCGGCTGAACGGAAAGCGAGCGGAACAGTGTTGGTTACGGTGGCGAATGGATTTGGTTGTGTTGGTCGGTTATGAGAGGTGAGGGCATAAACTAAAAGCTAATTATCTAGGGTGAATGAATTTTAGAACGAAGATCGTGCAGGTTTTAAACAAGTTGATCGCCAACCAACTTTCCGTTTAATTCGTTGAGTTGACGAGAAGTCAACCAAAAGATTCAGACTTTTGAAAGATAACATCCTAATATATTGGGAAAATGACCAATATAGCCCGTTGACCGGGCATTTTGCACAAATAGCCCTCTCCACCGTCTTTGGAGAGACGGGACACGGCTCCCAACAAGCCTGAACCGTCTCCGAGACGGTTTGGTTTTATAGCCAATTGTAAGCCAACACGTGGCGTCTCTGATCCCGAGGCTGTACCGTCTCTCTCCAGACGGGTCAGAGATATCTCCCAGACGGTTCACGTTTCCCAAGACGGCTGACCCTTCGGTTCAACCGTCTCCCAGACGGTTCACGTCTATCAATGCCGGCTGACCCTTCGGTTCAACCGTCTCCCAGACGGGTCACATTTCCCAAGACGTCTTAACGAAATTTGTCATACCGTCTGAACCGTCTGAACCGTCTCACGAGTGTATATAAATACCCCAATTCACTTAACGAAATTTGCACCCACCTCTCTCCTCTAAGCTTTCATCTTCCATGCACCCACCCGTCTCCTCTAAGCTTTCACCTTCTAATCCAATGACGTTTTTTTACTTTCCCAGCCGAAGCCTTTTTGACTTTCCCAGCCGAAGCCTACCGGCTTCGGAAAATATGTCCCGGTTACTTGGATTGTTGTTTCATCTGCGTACGGCTACTTGGTTTGTTGTTCCATCTGCGCGTGGTTTGCAACCCGTGTAATGGATCGATGATGTGGTGGTCTACATTTTAGACAAGTTCGTTCGCTTTCCGAATTTATGTCTCGATGTTCGACGTGTGCTCACTGAGAACTATTGTTACATAAAACGAGGAAACGTTTCAGACTTGTCTGTGTAGAGCACATACACCATTCGAAACAACGTCTATGTAGACCACTGCTACTACCGCCGCTGTGGAGGACAAAACATCTAACACTAAGATGTAGTCCTCAATAGTTGGTTAGACATTACTATTACTTCAAACAAAGTTCCTAGTTCTGAAAGTAAATTTGGGAAGTTTGTTGTAATAGTGTAGTTTTTTACTTGTTGCTTCTTAGTTTTCACTTGTTGCTTCTTTATTCTCGGGAAGTTTGTTGTAATAGTGTAGTTTTTTAATTGTTGTTGTAATAGTATTTATTGTTTATTTGTGATTGTAATAGTATAGTACGTTTAATGAGATATTTACCTTAAATATAAAAACAAACAGACAAATTAAAAATATAACCAACTATTGCATTAAAAATATAACCATTACAAATTAATAAAAATATAATTACAAATTAGTTAAGACGATGTCTTATCATTTGCCAAACGGACACATGTTTAAACTCTTTACCCTCCCTGTTTTTATACTGCCTTAGACTGTGTCTAATTGCCACGTCTTCGGGAAAGTTTGAGGGTACGTCGTAAAGGGTCCGGTTGTGGTGGACGTTGAAGATTTGACACTTTGTCGTCAAATCACTCAACTTGCGGCTTAGGGACTCGGTGGTACGTTGTGACCCTCCAACGAGCGGGTTGTATTCATTCAGGATCCGGAACCATTTGTTGTTAAGGTGTGTGCTCTCTTCAACGTGTAGCCATGCCGCAATCAAGGCAATCTCTTGTTCTTCCGTCCATCTTTGAGGTGCCATTTTTCGATGATTTGGACGGTGTTGGACGGTGTTGGACGGTGGTTTGGACGGTGTTGGACGGTGTTTGGACGGTGTTGGACGGTGGTGGTGGGGTGGTAGATATTGTTTGGACGGTGTTGGACGGTGGTCGTCGGGTAGTAGATAGTGTTTGGACGGAGTTGTACGGTGGTGGATTGTGTTCAGACGGGGTTGGATGACGGAAAATGGACGGGAGACGGGTATTTATAGGGCTGAGCCGGACAACCGAAGCGTCGCCGCTCATCGGGAACCACCGGCGTCGGTAAATGTGTACCGTCTTGAGAGACGGTTGAACCGAAGGGTCAGCCGTCTTGGGAAAGGTGACCCGTCTTTTTGAGACGGTTGAGCCGAAAAGTCAGCCGGCATTGATAGACGTGAACCGTCTGGGAGACGGTTGAACCGAAGGGTCAGCCGTCTTGGGAAACGTGAACCGTCTGGGGGAGGGTTCTGACCCGTCTGGAGAGAGACGGTACATCTCGGGATCAGAGACGCCACGTGTTGGCTTGCAATTGGCTATAAAACCAAACCGTCTCTGTAACACCGCAAAATTTTTCCAAATTCTAAACGTACTTTATATATATATATTTTAACGTTCATTATACAACGTGCCTAAGTTTTCCTACCACACAACTTATATATATATATATATATATATATAATAATAATAATAATAATATTAATAATAATAAATAGATTTTAATCAGTAGTGATCTTTTGTAAATTATACTTGGCTAAACAAACAAATTGAAACCACTCCCTCGCCCCTGTCCAAACCGGAGCCCAGTTAAGCCGGCCCACCTGAACCGGCCCAGTTAGCCCAAGCCCACTCCCCTTTCTGCCCTTTGCCCTGTTAAAAAAAAAAAAAAAGAGATAAATGTTAGCCTCAGCCGGGTTTCGAACCGGAGGCAACCAGGAATAACACACAAGCACCAACCAACTAGGCTATGCTGATCTTTTGGTTTTTATCCAACTCGTAAATATTATATCACCTCCTTAAAACTCTGTTAATGCTCGCTGCTAGCAGCAGAACGCGCGAACAGCCTTTAATCTACACATTTGACTTTAGATTGAACCAATTCAAGGAAATATTTGACTAATCTCTTCGTGAAATATAAGTGACTGATTTTACGCGTTAATTATGCTGGTAATCATCATTAAATCCTTTCAATTTTGACCAATTTCACTCGCAAACATTCAAGTCGAGTCAAAATTTCTAATTTTATGATCTGGACATTTACACTATAAATTGAACGTTGTAGAACCTTCACAACTCGCCACTCAATCTCTCTCAACCTCCAATCTTCTTCAATTCACTCTGTTCTTGTTCTTAATTCGCCGTTTGACTTTTATCATTGACCGAACAATCTAACACGAATCAACACTGTAAGTACAATGTTTTTGTTGGGTTTTGATCTTCGGGATACACACAATGATAACCCTAAGGTTAATTGGGTTATCATTGTGTAATCTGTCCGATTGAAAATTCTAGGGTTCATATTTATAATTTGGGGATAAACTTGTTTTGGCACAGAATATTTATATAATTTTAATCAGGATTAATCACAACCACTGGCCTAGGCCAAGTGGTTGTGACCATGACCTGCAACTGAAAGGGCCTGGGTTCGAGTCCCTCTGGCCGTTTTTGGCATTCTTTTCTTTTCTTTTCTTTTTTTAGCAAACAATTAAATATATATATATATTAAATCCTTTAATCTTTTAAATTCCTTTTAAAATACCTAAACTATTTTATAAATTCTAAAAAAATTATAATTGTTTAATCTGATATAAAAGTGTTATTTACAATTTTTATTTTTCAGAAATTCTTTTATTTAATATTTATAATAATTAAATCATTTTTATACTATTATATTTATAAAAATCCATTATTATATCAAAACAGTTTTATTAAATTTCCCAAAATTTATCCTGACTTTTTATAAAGTCAACCTTTACTGAAATAATTTTTAAATCAGTAAAATCATTTATTTTATATTTTTAATCAATTTTTGTTAGATTTAATCATAATTAAATCATAATAAATCCAATTTTCATCATTTTTGCACCAAAATTTTATACAGTTTATTTTTAATCATTTAGAACAGAAATATGATTTTTAAAATAGAAATTCTTTAATTTTAGTATTTTTGAATATTAAAGTCAAATATTGGCTATTTATAATAAATAGATTTAAAAATCTATTTTAAATGAAATAATTTTATAAAAATTATTTTTACACTTTAAACACATTATTGTAACCATCTTCAATTTAAATTTCATAAAAAGATTTTTAGTTATTTATTTGCTAAATTTCTCTCAATTGGCAAATATTTTTTTTATTAATCAAACGAGCAATTATCCCCAAATCGAAACCCTAGGATACACATATTAGTTACATAGACTTAGACTTATTATATATTACCTCATTATAGGGTAATATTTGGAATCACTATTGGGCAACATAATTATCATATCTTTTCAACAAGTTAACATTTGCTAAGGTGAGTTTACATAGCCCCTTTTACTCTATTTTCACTATTTTTGGGGTGAAACATGTTTAAACATTTTATACTATCATTTACTCATATTTACTTGTGATTCAATTACAACATCATTCTATCATTTGACTGTAACAAAAAGACACAGTACAATCATTAACAATGATCAAGCCGCCTGTTTAGATTATAGCGCTATAGGTCTGACAAACCCATCCCCCGCATAAATTCAGGGATGATCGATAACAGTAACAACATTAAACTAACTTGCGAGTTAGTCATCAGTCGACACAAGGTTTGGTTGTACAAAGACGCATTGCTACATGTCAGTATCATACTCTATCATCATACAACCCTGAGTGTTGTACAAACTATTGTTATCAACTATTTCTCAAAAACCTATGTAATTCTCACCAACAATTGTTGACCCAAAATATTTTCAACTTAACATGTTTCAGGTTCTACTTGCTTGAAGAATTGCTTGAAGATATGTGCATAGTTTATTCAATTTGATGTACGAATTCTGGTAGAACAATTGTATGTAATTTATTTAAATCATATAATGAAATCTATTATTTACCATGAGCTATTGAACAATCATCATTACGTGACATCCCGATGTTTCCGCCATCGGTTGGGGTGTTACAGTCTCGGAGACGGTTCAGGCTTGTTGGGAGCCGTGTCCCGTCTCTCCAAAGACGGTGGAGAGGGCTATTTGTGCAAAATGCCCGGTCAACGGGCTATATTGGTCATTTTCCCTAATATATTTGTGAAGTTTAATACGTTTTCACATTCTTTTTTTTATCCTTAATTATAATTATTATCACTATTATAAATATATATTATTTTGCGGGTATTATAACATGAGTGAAATTACTTATACTTGATGGTGATGTGAATTTAAACACTACAACCAGAAATGTGGTGTATAAAGAAATATTTATTGATAGTTGAATAAAATTTGTATTCGTTGTGTTATACTTTAAAAAAATATTTCTACTGTATTTTTCTTTATACGTTATAATTCCCTAAGTAGATGTACGTTGGTGAACCGCGTGTACACGCGGGCTAAAATCTAGTCTAATCAAATAAACCGAACCAATTAGCAGATCGGTTAATAAGATTATTTAACTATGCATATCTTTCCTTAAATGGCAAATAATCAGGTTTCATCACCTACAACCTTGCAAATCATCATCCTTTTGTTATAATACCCTTCTAATGTGAATCCTAACATCAAACAATTATCAAATCATATCATAACATCCAAAATCTTCAAGAATCATTCAAATGGGTCAAAATGCACATTTTCAGCAAAACACCATAATAATTTCTCAAATCCTTATGAAAACATCCTAATAACTCCTACACGTCAGAAGTACATCAATTACATGGAAACATTCATGTTTTGACCATAAAAAATCATTTCTTTCATGAATACTTCACATATAGCAAGTATAAAGGTTTAGACTTGTTTTAGAAACTCGTTTCAAAGGTTTGTAAAGACACAAACTTGATAAAACTAGGTCTGGACCTTTGGGAACCAAAATATCAACATTACAAAAGCTTAGGGTAGATAACACACCTTGAATCTTGTTAAAGAAAGGAGTGTAAGCTTGGAAACGGTGGGTTTTGAAGCAAAACGAGCTCCAGAGGTGTGTTATGGTGTGAGGGAGGCTTGGGATCAGTTAGGGTTGCATAAATGATGTTTCACATGTCAAGGGTTGTATTTATAGGTGTTTCTAGTCGTCAAGAACAGAGCACGCGAGTACGGGTCTGCAACAGGCAATTAGGAGCTCTACTCGCCTATGAAACACACGATTACACCCTACTCGCATGTTTTAACATGCGAGTAGGCTATCTAGCCTCTCCTAATCGCCTGTCATGTTCCCCTAATCGCCTTCAGCATACAACTTTGGGTTTTTTGCGCGTTAAACACTATTTTAACACATATAAACACGTATTCACATACCGACAAGTCATATAATGATTATAAACACATAATGCATGATAACTAACACGTTCACATCCGTTCACCAATTCCCGGGACTCGAGACTTGCGTGTGCGCGTTAAACCCGATGATTCCACGAATCACCAATCCTTGTACGCATGGTTATGGACCGACTCCCAATGATCTCGTGGATCATTGTAACGACTCCCGACGATTCCCCGAACCATTGTAACGACTCAACTGACCCAGTTAAGTATGTAATATCCATGGCTCGCTAAGGTAGACTTACTAGTTTGATCAATGTTACTAACCTGAGTTTGTCGGGTGTCACATATGAGGTGGAAATTAGGAAGGTTAAAGATTTTTATATGGTTGGAGATGAAATTGGGGGTTTTAAGGATTTGTAAGGATATTACGTGACAAATGACGTGGTAACTAAGGGCGCTTAAGAGCTCACGTAGTATTGGAGATAGTCTTACTAGGGTTATATACGAATGTTAGTTGTCACTTTGAATTTTGAAGGGATTTATGTAAGAAATTTGGATTTAAGGGTGACTTAGCAATAATTAACATTTTTTTTTGTTCATTTTATGATTTTTTTTTTATTTTGCATCTTTTACTTTATATTTCTTATACTTTTTGATTTTTACAATTGATTACAAAACACTTTTTATTTTTAACCCAATCACTTTCCACTTTGTTCCCTCTATACTTTTCATCTTTTACGAACCTTCTATTACTTTTTGGTTTAAACTTTACAAGTTTAACATGCTGTAATGCGTGTCTTAGCTTGATCACAGCTTGACTTGGTTCATCTTTTTAAAGTTTTACATTTTAGTCTAATTTGCATATGTTAACACACCACAACGTGGATGCATAATTTACCATTTTTACGTCTCATTTTTAATTTAATAACTCTTTTAAATACTTATAAAATATATAACAGAAAGTATATAGTACAAAGTTCCTTAACGTGAGAAGTGTAGGAAGCCACCATAGAGTGACACGTGTAAACCCTAGTTAACTCCAACTAACCCAACCCAATCCTGATTGATAAAAAAGGGAAACATTCGAGATCTGACCACCAAAACCACCACCACCACCACCATCATCACCTACCGCCGATACACCACCACCACCACCACAATTAATAACTAAAATTTTGTTGGTTTCGTCGCCTTCCCCCACCCTGTCCTCACAAATCCGACGAGTTATCCACCACCATATTTGACCCGATGCCACCCCATGACCTGACGTAGCCACCATCGGAAGCCACAACCAACTTCGAGCCGAGAACCACCATAGAACGACCACCGGGCCAGCGCCCATGTCAACCCGACCCGCTGCGCCAGAAACCGTCACGTGACCACTCGAAACCTCCGGCCATAACCGTCAAAAAAATTCATCGAGTGTCACCTTCTGCTTACACTGTGCTGCCACCACCATCCATGGTGGTGGCTGACCGTCGCTAGGAGGCACAAGGAGGAAAGAGATCGGAGGAGTGAAATGGAGATGAGAGAGAGACCTGGGGTGAGAGAGAGAGAGAGAGAAAGAGAGAGAGAGAGTGAGAGTGAGTGGGAGAGTTGGGTTTAGTGCGTTTGATTTTATTAAGGTGCGTCCAAATATTGAAGGTGATTTGAAGGGATAGGGAGCCTAATCCAGACGGACGCGGCCTCCCTGTCCCCGCTTAACGTAACACCCGCGGAAACATCCGTCTACCAACGCTTAGGCGGAGGAGACTTGGGGTTACAACACTACAGATCTGTCAAGTACGTGCATCTACCGACGCGCGCGTTGCCTCACATCACAGACATTCCCAAAGTACAACGTACAGAAGATCAAGAGTCAGTGACCTACCTGCAAGGATCACTGACACCATCAAGTGGATAAGGACACGTACCTGTAGTTGCCCAACAACCACTATGGTTCAACTTTCAACAGTGACGTGACTGGTCCCATGCTTCTACCATGCTGTCATCACTGTTCTGACCAGGCATGCTTACCTTTTACCAGAAGTCACATCAGACACCGGTAGATAGGTCAACCATGCTGCTGTAAAACAACATATCGCCAAAGACCAATCGCATGCCGCCACGTGTCCACTGGTGACCTCGCTGCTGACGTCATCTACAGTAGATGTCCTTTTCCCGCCTTTCTCAGAAGCTGAGCATAGTTGGGCCGAGCCAAAGCCCAAAGATCACAACACTCGTTATGGGCTTCTTCCTGGGCCCACAACCTCCATTATAAATAGAAGACATCAACTCCCTTCAAGGGGATCGATAACCAATCACTTGTAATCTAGGGCTAGAACTACTCATATGCTTTGTACTCTCAAAAGCAATAATATTCTCGGCTCTTTACAGAGGACGTAGGTCATACTCGACCGAACCACTTACATCCTTGTGTTTTACATTCACTTATTCACCACACACTCACTTATCTACACACTCGGGTAATCCAAAAGGTTTGGGTAAAGGAACGTACGTATAGTAACATAAGTGCAACCCCTCGGAGATTAGTGATAATCCCAGAGATACTTATTGTTTCTTCATTGGCGCCATCCGTTCGGTTACAACATTTCCTTCTTTTAACCCACCCATGGCTGAACCCAACCCTAACACAACTGTCATCAATCAGGCTGAGGACGTCAACGTCCAACTCACCGGAAACGACGGTACCCCAGCCACTGTCATAAAACAGTCAACCTCGCGCATCCAGAAACCTGCTCACGAGGTGCATGACGATGTAACAGACGAGAGCAACGGAGACGACTCAGACGAAGACCCAGACCAATGGCTTCTGCGCCAGAGCACCAAAAGCGCCGCTATTTACCAGCGGATGCTCATGCGACAGCCGAAGAAGAAGGGCAAAACCCTCACCTATGGTTCTTCACCAAAAAAGACCCACAGAAACAAAGAGACCACTGGTCGTCGCGGCGGGGAGCTTGGCGGAAACGCCGGAGCTCGAGGCCACGCCAGCACACGTGACGAGTCGGACGGATACGAGTCGTCAAGCACCGACTTTGACCGCAGAGAGAGGGACCACACCCGCCGCTCACATCGCAAAGATGTGGACGACGACCTGGTCAAGCCCTTCCGCCCAAAATCATTCGCGGAAAAGTCAAAGTTCGTTGCCCGTATAGCAACGGCGGCAATTCCGAGAACAGCCAAACTTCTTAGCAGCGTCGGCATGTACGACGGCCTGCGTGACCCAGACGACCACATCCACAACTTCGAATGTATCGGAAGTTCGGTCAACTGGCCGGTCCAGGTTTGGTGCCACCTCTTTGCCCAAACGCTGACCGGCGCAGCTAGAGTCTGGTTTGATAACCTCCCCGCAGGAAGCATCGCTGACTTTGATGATCTCACCGACAAGTTCGCTAATCATTTCTCACACCTTCGGAAGCACAAGAAAGACAAGGCACACATTCTGTTGTGTCGCCGTTATGACCATGAGTCTATCGGGGACTTCATTGTTCGCTTCAACAAGGAGGCCCTACAGATAGGCTGCGGGGAGGAACTCACCCGCGCTGCGTTCATCCACAATGTGCGTAGCCCGGAACTCATGAAGTGCCTTACAGGCAAGGAAGACATCCCAGAGTCCTGGGATGAAGTCATCCATTCCGCCAAGATATACGCCTCATCGGAGAAGTCATTTAACCAAATGCATGGCTTCCAACAACATCACCATAATAATAATAATAAGAGCAAGGGGAAGTCGGTTTGGAACCGCATTTCGGGCTCAACAGATGAGGGGAAGTACTCTCCCGTGAATGATGCTCGCAACATCATCAGCGGCAAACAATCAAGGGAACAGCGGGGTTATTCCAAGAAAAACCAAGACTGGACCCCGTTGATCAAGACTCCGTCTCAAGTCTTAAAGACGGAACAAGTCACCCTCAAGGAGCCCAAACCCCTCGGGAGAAGACGCAACGTAGACATGTCCAAATTCTTCGAGTACCACAACGACTTCGGCCATCTCACAGACAATTGCTACAGCCTGAAGTTGGAAATTGAAACGGCCCTGAAGTCGGGACAACTGGGTCACTTGGTTAAAAATGTCCATCGCGCGGCTAAAGGCCAAGCTGGCGACGATACGCAAACAGAAGGATCACGGAAAAAGATCTGTGACCTAAACACGCATGCGGCCACCATCATCCCGCGCCACCAATGCAATATGACAAGGCCGGGAAAACAGCACCAGCAAGGGAAGAGAGCCCGAGTGCCGACAAACAACGACTTATGGAAGGAAGCGGAGGTCATCCTACCGAAAGTGCGCGGCGGGGCATCCTGCACCGCTCCTTTAGTCATCACCGCTGTTTCGGTCATTATCGAACAAGGTATATGTTCATGGATGGCGGTAGCAGCACATATATCATGTATGACCAATGTTTCCAGCAACTGGATGAGGAGGACAAGGCAAAGCTTATCCCCGTAAATGAGCCAATCTCGGGATTCATTCATGAAACAATTATGCCGCACAGCATGATCTCTATGCCAGTAACAATGTCAGATGGCACACATGAGCGCACGGAAATTTGCGACTTCATGGTTCTGCCAGCAAACTCCAACCATGACATCTTACTGGGTCGCGAGGGCATCGCGCGCTTCAACGCTAACGCTTCTACGACCCACGCAATGGTGGGATTCCCAACCAGAACAGGCGTGGCAATCATTCGAGGCAACAAGGACTACCATTCGGCCGAAGCCGCAAAACCGCCGAAGATGGTCAAAACGGATGCCCGCACAGAGCCGGAAAAATGGATCCTCAATCCTAAATTTCCGTAGCAAACGGTGGTCATAGGCCATGCGATCTCCGACTCCATCGGTTTAAAGAACGCAGGCGCGACATACCAGCGCCTCATGGATACAACATTCGTGGCTTCCAAACTTTTTAATGAGTGCTTCTAAATTTTCAATGAGTGCTTCCAAACTTTTTAATGAGTGCTTCTAGATTTTCAATGAGTGCTTCCAAACTTTTTAATGAGTGCTTCTAGATTTTCAATGAGTGCTTCCAAACCTTTTAATGAGTGCGTTTAAAATTTTTAAGTGCGTTTAAAATTTGTACAATGAGTACGTTTTAAATTTGTAAGTGCGTTTAAAAGTTGTACAATGAGTGCGTTTAAAATTTGTTAGTGCGTTTAAAAGTCTCTGTTTTCACCAACTTCATCTTCTTCCTCTGCAACTTTTTTTAACCTGTTTTTTATGTTTAATCATACTTATTGAAACAAAATCGAAAGTATTTGACAACTATTATGAGCGTTTATTCATAATTGTATGTTTTTTCGTACGATTAAATCGTCTCAGTGTAAATCTCTGTTTTTCTAATTTTTTCGTTTTTGTTCATTTGTAATCGAATGTTTTTTGTTATTTTGATTGTGTAATCATTCAGATTGGTTTAATCGATTTCAATTGTTGAAATTTTTTGTTTTCGATTGATTTTTACTGTTACGATTTGAAAAAAAATTAGACGGTTTTTCATAATTTACCCTTGGTTAGTTTAACCCAAGTATGATTAGGGTTTTTAATCTGCATCCAGCCATCTTGTTAATCTAATGGCTGAGATTACTTCTTATGCTTCTTAGATTAACAAACTTTATACGTTATCTCTCCCCAATATATAAACCGAACAAATTTAAAATGTATACACTTTCATCAGTTTGAATTTACTTCACCAATAAATTCATCCAAAATTTTAAATTCCCATTTCAAAACCCCTCAAACACACTTTCCTCACCACACACTCCATGTCACCAATCCACCACATTCCCAAACCCCAACAACCATCCTCATCCATCGATCCCAACCCAATCAACGCCTCACATCACTCCAACTCTCATCACACAGATCACCAATCTCAACCGTCGATCCTTCCATCATCAACCCCTTTATAAACCCACAATATTATTCACCCAAATCCAGCAACAATCTATAAACAAACCCTTGAAACAAAACCTTAAAAAAACCACAATGTCTGGTCGAGGGAAGGGAGGAAAAGGGTTAGGAAAGGGAGGAGCAAAGCGACACAGGAAGGTCTTGAGGGATAATATTCAAGGGATTACAAAGCCAGCGATAAGGAGGTTGGCTAGAAGAGGTGGAGTGAAGAGGATAAGTGGGTTGATATATGAGGAGACACGTGGCGTATTGAAGATATTTTTGGAGAATGTGATTAGAGATGCGGTTACGTATACGGAGCATGCTAGGAGGAAGACGGTGACTGCTATGGATGTTGTGTATGCGTTGAAGAGACAGGGTAGGACTTTGTATGGGTTTGGAGGTTAATTGATTATAGATGGTTGTAATGATGTGTTTGGTTTTATTATGCTTTTGTTTAGATGGTTAAATTGGGGATTATCTGTAATTGGACAAGTTTATGGGATGGAAATGAAATGTTTGCTAATTTGAGGTTTTTTTAAATTCAATAAGTTGTGTTTTGATTGCTTTGATTATTGACAATGGCTGTAAGAATGCCTGAAAATGTATTGTCAACAAGTTTAAAACTGTTTATTATTAGGCTGTTTGTTGTGGAGCTGCGAGTGACGGGGTGCGAGCCATCAATGTAACTATTAAGTAACCCAATCCCTTGAACCTGTGGTGGCTGGAGGTGAGCATTGGCGCGACCAAAGGTTAGTTTTTCCCGTTAGCCCACACGACCAACGTCGCTTGTGTTTGCTCGTGCCGGGGTTTGTGTGGGGTTGTTGTGGCTAGAGATGAACATTGGTGCAAAAACTTTGTTTGCGTAATGCGGCTTGCGCTTCCACAACCGATAGTTAATTTGACCTCGAGTTGGAGGCTTAGTGGGTTTGACAGTTAGTTCAACTTAGGGTTGGCAAATTGTGTATTAACAGGTTTAATAGGTTAGTGATGACAAGAAACGCAAGCATAAAAAAGAATATGATTCATTTATTTTATGCTTTATGTCTATAACTGGACTGGTGCATAGGCAGCAACGCAGCATCAGATCTATAATTATGGCGCTGTTATCTAAGTGGCTTTGGAGATTAAAATCAAACCAAATGCACTATGGGTCAGCTTTATAAAGAGTATACATTGCAGCAGGTGTAATAATGAAGGGTTCCTACTTAAACAAAAGTAACAGGAGTATGGAAGAACGTTACAAGGTATGCGAAGAGTTAAAAGTACGTAGCATTGATCTGATGAGGCTGTTAACCGTGATGTGGGGGTGGTGAAGCAGCCCTATTGTGGCATGATTTATGGTTGGAAGGTCTTTTACGAGATTTATTCCCAAGGCTGTTCAAATTAGACAAGGAAAAAAGAAGCATGGTATCCACTTAAATGGGAGTAAAGACAGATGGAGATGGTTAGGTGATACAACTGGATGCTTTGCACATAATAATAAGCGTTTTGATTGGTCCAAAATCCAAATGGCTACCTAAAAAGTGAATTTTCTAGGATGGAGAGGCGGGATGTATAAATTCCAACCTAGATGGCGTTGGCGAGAAGAAAGGCGCACATGGAGACAACAGTCTGTGATGTATGCTTCTTGGCGATTGAATCTGCAGACCATTTGTTTGCAAGCTGTAAGGTATGCTAAGGAGGTATGGTTTTTGATACAAAATTGGTGCAACATGGCTACAGACTTAGGACCCACTGTTATAGAATATAGACATATTTCAATTCAAGGAGAAGACAAATGGATCAAAGTTATATAAGAAAATGGGACAAAGTATCATTCTAACCACAATACGGGTTTTATGGTAAACAATAAACGATCGTATCTTCAAGTTAAAAAAGGCGGTGGAGCAAGTTTTGGAGGAAGTTAAAGCAAATTACCTGTATGTATGGTATGGCTAAGAATAGCTGGTATAAGTTTGAAATTTCCTTGTAAGCTGTGTTTAGGCCTTTCAGTAGTAACTTGTTAATGTGGTCAAGTTTTAATAAAAGTTATATTGCTCTTCAAAAATATTATTTTTGTATGACTACCCATTAAAAAAAAAAAAGATTGTTAAACCTCCAGGTGCAGGAGAACATTTGCAAATTCTCTGTTTTGGGTGGGGAAGACCCATAAAAGATAACTAATGTAGACCAAAAATTAGTTTAAAAACGGTTGGGAAGGGGCATTCCGAGAATTGAACTCGGGACCTCTCGCACCCTAAGCGAAAATCATACCACTAGACCAAATGCCCTTGGTTGATATGTGTCTTACATTAATATATCTATCTATAAATGGGTTTGCAGTTTTATATACTTTTATATATTTATAATTACCATTATATAATATAGGGTTAGGATCAAATACACAGTGAAAGAAAAATAGGAAGTCGTAGGAAGGGTATCAAACGGACTCCGATTGAACTCATTCAAGCGGCATTGGAATCGTCTTATCGAACCCTACAACGTTAGTTTTTAGGTCTTCGTTTTTTGGGGTTTTAGCTTGTAGTTTTTACAAATATGTGTTATATCATTATATCTTTTATGTACCATTGTGTCTTTTTCTTATTTTCATCATTGTGTCATTTTTTTGATTCATTGTGTCTTTTTTCTTCAGCATTGTGTTATATTTTTTGGCACTGTGTTATATTTTGTGGCTCATTGTGTCATATTTCTTGATCTATTGTGTTTTTTGTATCCTTCTCACCCTTCTCATTTTTTGTAGCCTTTGTAGAATAACTCAACCCATATAATATATTATATATTAAATTGTAATATAAAAATAGTAATAATATTTATGCATTATGTTACCTTTTAGTTGTGATGGACCATGGAAAAGTTGCATATGATTTTATAAAGTCTTTATAACATGTGCTCCACAAATATTGAGCTTTTAGACCATAAAGGGCAAACGTATTATTCCCATAGAGGTCCCCGAACAAATAATTGGTGTTGTCAAACAATGTTTTTTTTTTTTTTTTTTTTTTTGAAAGATACAACACAACCACTAGACCACATGGTGGTTATTGTGAAACAATGGTTAGTGGGCAAGAAACTATTTTTAACATAATTTGTATTCGAAAAATAAAATGTAATTTTCACATGGTTTGTTTAAAAAATATAAATTTTCAAGAAAGGAAAAAAATATAAATATGGGTTATGAGGAAAAAAATATGGGTTATGAGGAAAAAAAAGGGAGTTAAATGTAGTTGAAACTCGTAAAACACCTTCTATTTTAATTATTTGTATATGAAATAAATTTTTTTAACAGCCAAAAAAAATATTTTATTACTCACCACCAAGCAGCAAATGGACGTTAGCAAGTTGCTAAAGACATGCCACATAAAAAATTATTGTTGATAATACACCATATTTTCAAGTTATAGCATCAAATGTATTTTGCTCTCAATCTAATCTAGTCTATGAGTCTCATCTTCCTTTGTCATTAGAGCAGGCTTTAGTATCCCTGGGTAGTCGGATTTATATTTTGTGCAAATACATATACGTATACTAGTAGGCAACCCGCGCGATGCTGCGGCGACGACGAATTACAGCGTGGTTCTCGTTTTGTTGTTAGTGTATCAACCTTTCGTGGTATATTATATTTTAAGTCTGTTAGTTTTCTTATTCGTGTAATATGTTATAACTCAATTAAGTTACGAATTAATTTATCAGTCCTCATGCTTTACGCTAAAATCAACGGTGCTCATCTCTCAACAAATTGTTGAGAAGTGCTAATTAAAAAGAAAAAGGTAATCGATGACCCATGAATTTTGGCCCAATAAAACGTCAAATGGATGAATGGTAGAGGTGAACAAATCGGTTTTTTTGAGGAACCGGTTCCGGTTTGGAACCGGTCCGCTACAGTGTCGGTTCCGTTTGGAATCGGTTCCGGTTCCAGTTCCGTTCGGTTTCGGTCCTGGTTCCGTCGGTTCCAAAGACCGGTTTTTAAGACCGGTTCCGATTCGGTTCGGTTCCGGTTTGGTTCCGGTTTCGATTCCGGAATCGGTTCTTGCGCGCACAATTAAAAAAAAATAATCAAAAAAAATAAACATAAAATTACGACTTTTGTTATTTTTTTTAGGATTTCAAAACAAGAAACATGGAAAATGAATTAAAACTTTCTACAACGTGCTTTTTTTTTCGCACTCGACATAAGACACAAGTTGAACACAATATTAAGTGTATACGATAGCGGTTTTTGCGTTTTCAGGTTGTTTCTTTTTGTGTTTTGAGTGTTGTGATCAACCAAAACATCCAAAACCTATTTATACTAACGAACCCAACGATCAAAAAAACGGCTAGTTAATGGCTATAAACGAACCCAACAATCAAAAAAACGAATTTGGCCTATTCTAACGGTGGAACCGGTTCTTGAGATCGGTTCCGGTTCCGAACCGTTTTTGACTAAAATAGTGGAACCGGTGCTGGAACCAGCGGTTCCTAGAGGAACCAGAACCGGTTCCGGTTCGGTTCCACGGTTCCGGTTCTAGAACCGGTTTTTTTTTCACCTCTAAATTGAATGGTAGAGAAACCAAAACACGAATTGCAAAATGTCATGGTGGAACATGCGGTTGTACAAGAAGTACATTTTAAAACGAAAGAAAATATTTAGTTTAAAATTATCGTTTGGTATAAAGTGAATTGCTTTCATGATTTTTTGTTGTTTAAGTACCAAATTTTTATTTTGTTATCAAGTCTCATCTTTTCTCTAATCTATAAAAAACCAAAATGGTCTGTTAGTTTAGTGTGTTTACACATTCCTATGTTAAGACACTTATTAGATTATTATGGTTTTGTTAATAGCAATAATATAACAATACTGTATATTGACAAATTTGCAAAGATGAAACATTCAAAAATAGAAATTCAAAATAACATAATATATGTAGATTGATTATGGTAAGATGGAGGGAGAAGGGGTCTGGATAAAGCAATTAAGCTTTATCAGGTTTGACCTTTTTAGTCAGTCTGCATTTGGCAGTGTGAGAGGGTGTGCAGGGCATTTTAGTGCAGACCTTTTTTTCCTTTGACCCTTTTCATTAACCATTTAAGAAATTGTTGCAGTCTAGTCAGTAAAAGTGAAAAGTTAAAAAAAAAAAATACATAGAACAAGCCACAAGCAGCAAGACCCCAAGAAAAAAGAACAACCCCTTAACTTATCCTAGCTCCTCAAAAACCAACATGCTACCAACTGCATTGGCGAACAAGCAAGAGACAAGAAGGTGGTCTGCCATTTCTGTTTCAATGCTGCACAGTGGACACATTCCATACCCGAAAACCACTCCTAAACGACTGGATGATGAGTTTCTTCTTTTTTTTTTTTTGAAAAGCAAATTTCATTAAAACGCCGCAAAACGGACCTCAAAGCAAGGACCGACGGGCAAACAAACCAACAAAATTACATCACGTCCAAAGGGTATTTACACCACAAATCCCAATTCATATTTTTTAATCTAGACCTATGGCGAATCCAGAAAAACGACATGGACTTGATGTTCTCAAACACTTCTATCGGCCTTCGTTGCTTACTATTAAAAACTCGGTCATTTCTAACATTCCATATCATCCAAAGAGTAGCAAAAACGATACCCCGAAGGATATATTTCTTCATTTTCTGCACATTTTGAGCTTCCGCCATATTTAATATGTCTGAGACGTCAAACGCAAAGAAAGGACCCAACCGGCACCAATTGCAAATACGACTCCAAACCTCCAAAGAAAAGCTGCACCCCGTAAAAATGTGTAAAGCCGATTCTGAATCAGAGTTACACAGAGCACAGAATACGTCGGGATGATGAGTTTCTTCTATCTCCTCATCTTTTTACCTGTCACATTTACTGGAGCTGGATTGGGCAAGTTATATAAATTTTAAGAAAAATCCAAGTTATATAATATTTATGAAAAATGCAAGTTCTATAATATTTTGACATGTGTTTATACAGCTAGAACCTCTATAAACACAATAAATTCAACAAAAAAATAAAGCTACAACCATATTCTACAAACATAAACCAACTTAAGCAATATAATTTCATTTTATTGGTTTCTCTTTAAACACAATCTCTCTTTTGATTAACACTCACCTTCATTGACACAGTCATCTGACCAATTTAATGCCCAAAAAACTAAACACAAACATAGACCTAATACCCAAAAAATAAGGTTAAAAAATCGTAACTTCTTCCTGTATAACAAGTAACAAAGAAAATTCTAAAAATAAAAATTTAAGATCAGTTTATAAACTCACAGTAACAACAGTTACTCGAAGTTACATTTTGATATCTAAACATACAAGGAACAAACTATATTAATACATACCTAATAATAAGTTGTGCAAGAAACGACAGTCAAATAGAGACAGAACATTTTCCACTGATGAATATTTAAGGAAAATTTGACTACATGTTGCAGAACATTAAAAGCTAATTCTAGTAACCAAGATTATGATGAAATATTTTCATTACCTGCCTCCGCCTTTAACCGTTCCAGCCGATTTTGACTGTACAGACACCTAAAAGTCAACAACAAAATAAGTCAACCAGAAATGAACTAAAGTTATTCAAACGCATTACAAGGCTAAACTACTTACAATACTACATACATAAAGTGTGGAGAGAATCAATACTACAAACATAAAGAAGACTTTGGCTGGAGCATGGAGCATATGACAGAAAATAACAATCCCTTCACGGACAACTTAATGTTGTAATTGTAATGGTCTAATGTGATATTACCATAATCTTGTGGATCCTTGTTAATGTGTTTCACCCGGGACTCATCATTGCAGTCAGCCGCTTTCCCGAAATGACAAAGACTGCTTCCAATGCTAGCGAGTCAGCATGATAATGTTAATACATTAGATACACAAATTCAGTTGAATAAACGGAATTGGTCTTCTGCAAATAAAAGGCAAAAGTGATGTTGATTCTTATTTATTGCATACATGAAAAATAAAACCATGATAACTAAAGGAGATGCGTACATGGCGACATCAAACACCACACAAAACGAACTCCATAACTAAAATAATCGACTTCCACACAATACACCGCACAAAAGTGATTAAAGAGGTTTTATGCATACAAAAGAAAACCCTATGGTGGCGTTCAACCTGCTCAAATCTTACGTGTGAAAGATCTAAGTTAGCTTGATGATACAGAAATGGGTAGACACATGGCAAATCTGGATTAAAACAAATAAACAAACATGAGCTAATAAACAATTACAGGTAGTCTCCTATGGTGTTCTTAGAATTCCTGAGCAGAAACTATTGAGGCCTCGCAACCGTGCTATGGGCTTGCAAATTTTAAGTAACCATGTGTTGAATACGACATGGGACTAAATTTACAACCACTATTTAATTGAAAAACCTTTTGAGGGATCTCTAGCCTCTCTATCTTTAATGCCTGGTATATGGGTTGAGTTCATTGGGTTTTGCAAATGTTAAAACAAATCTTAAAACTAAATGAGTAACCCGCGACAAAAGGATACCTTAAAAGAAAAACCGCATCCCCTGAGACAAATTTTTTTTGGCTTACAAAGATGCGCCAACCCTCATCCTTACCCATGTTTTGCACATGGAAAAGCATTATTATTCTAACTTGTGATATTAAAATCAAATTAATAAAGTATGAAAGAGCATATTTTTTTACCTCCCTGCATGCTAAACCTATTTTCTAAAATGTTGTACCTTACGCAAATGTTGTACACAAAACACTTAGGGCATCGAATGTGTATAGAGATCTTTAAGAGCCTGCAAAACATACATAAAAATGAGAAATGACAAATTAACAACATTACAATTAAGATAATTTTAAACAAACATCAAAATCAGTTGATTTCCGGATCTAACAACAGACATGTATGGTGAAATTTTCTATATTATCAAGACTTATGGTTTTCATTTCCACAGATCTAAAAATATTACACAGATGCAACATAAATACATCCAAAAAGAAAAGCAAAACTTTTTAAAGAAACTTATAACATGTAAAGTTTAACTACGTATGAACATAAAATGCTCAAATCACAACCAAAAACGGTAGATCTTGTTAAAAAGAAGGTACCGAGATAATAGCAGAAGGAACGATACATGAGTCGGTGTTGGAAAGACCACCTGCAGCTCCATCTCAGCGATGCTCCTATGTTTGGATAGAAAGAGAAGACAGTGAGATGGTGGCTGAACTCTAGATCTTGATCTGGTGTCTGGTGTCTTGAAACCCTAGATCTTAATCGCAGAGAGAGATAGAGAAGGCCCGGGGCGGATAAAGAGGATGTGAGGTGAGTTGAATGAAAGCCTATTCAGAATAATGTATCTGTTTTTTTTTCTTTTTTCTTTTTTTTTTAGGCTTGTACATGATGCATTATAGCTTGCACCCTTTAAATGTTTAAGAGTTTTTATGCATTAATCCTTGTACAACATGCTTTCAGGCTTGTACATGTGGCAAATGACAATTTCTACCCTTCCTATATGCTTATTAATATAGTATAGATAACGGAAAAGCTATGTGAGTTACTAAAGGCCTTCCACTAAAATCACCATATTATCCTATATGTTAACTTTATGATGCTCATGAATAGTACTAACATAACAGCAGTTGATTTGTTTTTTTATATGGGTGATACTATCTACACAACCAAGAAAAAACCCTAAACAACCTTAGGACGGGTCGTCGAGGCCTAGATGGGCCGTTAAGAAAAATTAGGGTTTATGGACGGGGCGTCCAGGCCTTGACGGGCCGTTTGTTTACAGAAAAGACAAAACTGACGGGCCGTCGAGGCCCAGACGGCCCGTAAAAGTACGAGGTACGAGGTGATCAGTCTGAACTCCTGCAAAAGCAGTCAGTTCAGACTGAAAAGTCTGAAAAAGTTGCTTATGGACGGGCCGTCCAGGCCCCGACGGCCCGTTGAAACGTGTTAGGTTAGGGCATTTAATCCCTAGACGGCCCATCTAGGCCTCGACGGCCCGTCGACATTTCCTGATATAACCATTACACGATCAGCTTCTTCCCCATTTGAACCAAACTTTAAAACATCACCACCACCAAAACCCTCGACCCATTTCGACTTCCCGGTCTCACGATGACATATTTACACAGCTTTTCAACCGTTGACCTGTCTGAGAACGAGTCTTACGTCTCTGAAAGCGTAGGGTATGAACCCGAGGTTCAAGTTGGTGAAGATGAGGTTAAATCCGGGGTTCGTGGTAATGACGGGAACATGCTGCCCGATCTCAACGAGGAATATGTAGAGGAACAGGAGTCTTTTTTCGTGCCACCAAGCTACCCGCAGTACACGTACGGGAGTTACCATTCGCGCGGGAATCGTGCTAATGATGACAACCAGGAAGATGCTAACATAAAAGTTGAACAAAAAAGGCCTCTTGCAAATACTTATATATATTTGCACAACCAGGAAGATTCAGTTTTGGCATTGGGGCGCCTTCTGCCAACTCAATCTTGATGAAATGATTTTTGTTAACAAAAGCAAACGATACGAACGCATGTTCTTCAACGGTGTGTGGACCATCGAACATAGGGAAGTACGTCTCACTTTGATCATACTGAGAGAGAAATTGAACAACCACCTTAAATTTCTGAGCAATCAGTAATCCTGAGGCGGGCATCTCCATCCATTGGTCGTGCGTGGCTGGTCCCACTCCAGTGTGATCGAATGAGTTGGAGACTCTGTCGTAAGTATCGTAATCCACTTCGTTTAAAATTAGCCTCCACCGGTCTTCATTCTCGACGATCTCCTCCTTAAGCTGTTTGCGGATGAAGTACCACATATCCTGTTGCCACCCTAAGCACACAGCTACGGATCGAAAGCCACAGTGACCGTCTCCATGGACATCCCGAATGTCTGTAATGTATCTATGATATGCAGGTGGAAGCCATTTCTTAAACCTTTCGATCTCCAGTTTGTACCTGTACCCATCAAAAAGTGAGATATAATATGTGTATAAATATGTATGCATGTGTGAATTTATATATTAGTAGTTTGTACCTCTCCCTTTCCAACAGTGGAAAATCTTCATCGTAAACAATCGGTTTGTCCCTTGATTGTTTACCTCTTCTAGAAGGCTTTTTGCCCTACGTGCAAAAAATTATATAACAACAACAACAACAACAACAACAACAACAACAACAACAACAATAATAATAATAATAATAATAATAATAATAATAATAATAATACGAACCGCAGCCTTATCTTCCTTTTTTTCCTTTTCACTTGTTGTTGGCCGACCCCGAGTATCGGTTTGTACCTCAGGAGGTTTATGTTTAGTCATAATCGGATTCAACACCTCCTTCATCTTCTGCAACATGCTTTTTTTTCACTTGCACCGGTTGCGACCTTAGCTGCTCAGCGAATGCATTCATTTGGTGCTGAAAGTCAAACTCGGGATTCTCAGCTACTTCTGGCATAAAGTCAAGTCGTGTCCAGAAGACGTCGATATCAGCCAGTGACACTCGTGTATCTGATATATATATTCAATCACAACAACAACAAATCAATAATTTTATAAAAATTTGGCAGAGTTTCCTCTGTTTTTGTACGAACCAGACAACACAAGTCGTCTACAAAAACGCTTCAAACATTTATAATAAGTCTAAAAAATGTTGTTACCTTTCGTATCAAACAATTGCAATTGACAGGAACAAGGCAATCCATAAGTCTTATTGAGTCGGTGTTCACAAGACCTCTTTTGTTCCATATAATAATTTATCTTGTTCACCCCTCCGAGCATCAAAGTAAGCGCTAGATGGGAAACCCTACCGATTACGTCTTGAAACAACGGTAGATCATGTTTCCACATTCTTGTTGATCGGCTTTGTTCGAAGGAGTGCTTTATCGCTACGCGCCGTGATTCCATAACTTTGTCTATTTGCATCACAAGCGCGTGGAGCGAGCTGTTCGGGCCTTTTATGTACCTTTTAATAAGAGCATGCTGACTCTCGACCCTGTTGGTCGTAGTCTGACCGAACGTAAGGTTTTCATTTGCCCATGCTTCCACAAACATTTCTTTATAATCTCGGAGCCAAACTGACTCCATGTAGTCATAAACCTCTGTAAAAAACAGAATAGTGATGTCAATACAGAAAATATGTACGCTTGTAAAGCAAAATAAAAAATAAAATATATACCCGTTCGATCCTGCCCCCAAAGTCGTCTGTAGAGCGCTTCAAGATTGAATTCGTAAGCCTCTATGTCAGGAGATTTACACAGTCGACCAAAATACTGCAAAAATATTTCCCATTCTTCTTTTGGAAATCCTGCTTTATGATATTTTGCAATATTTCGTTGAATATGATACCTGCAAAACAACAACAATAATATTAATAATAATAATAATAATAATAATAATAATAATAATAATAATAATAATAATAATAATAATAATAATAATAATATTTCGTTGAATATGACACCTGCAAAGCAATTTCGTAGCATCCGGGAAAACTGAAGCACATGCACTCATCAGAGCCAGATCTCTATCTGTAACAATTACACGTGGCTCCATACTCCCCTCCAGCAAATCTCTGAGCCTCTCAAGCACCCATGTGTAGTTACTCGTTTTCTCTTTAACGATAAATGCATGGGCGATACAAAACGACTGGTTTGTCGACGTCATACCCACAATTTGAACAAACGGGATTCTGTACTCGTTCGTTTTGTAGGTGGCGTCGATCAGCATCACATGTGGAAAGGCACGCCAGAGATTGTACGAGACCCGGTGTGAAAAGAAAATATTCTCAACAGCATCTGTCTCTGGATTCTGCTTGGTGAAATAAGTAAATTTCTTTTCAACCAGGATACTCTCGAGTATCTGCATAACAATAATAATAACAATATTTAATATTTAACAACAACAAAATTAATAATAGTCTATGACAATAATAGTAATTAATAATAATACCTGCATTGGGGTTTTATCGCCGTAAATTCTATGTTTAATCTTGCTCACTGTATTGTGTATGTCTCTTAGAATACATTTATTATTCGGGTTTTGTGCTCTGATGGCCAAATGTATGTTTGCCGGTTCCAGGCCTTGAAAATAAAGTGTTTCCACCATTTCTTCTTCCTGTGGTGTCAGCCGCCTAGCAAAAGCGTGACCCTCAACATGTACAAAAGGGTCGTGGTTATGATTCGCGTGTTTAACCTCCAACTTCCAACCCTCTTTGCGTAGCCTCCCTATTAACATAAATGGACAGTTAATCTTTTTGCTACCCGTAGACCTTACTGTGGCTGTAGTATGGTATTCGCCAGCACGGTCGCATCTCAGGTCTATCCTAATTTTTCTTGCATTATTTCCACTGCCTTTTGAAACAGAACGTCCTGTCACTAGGACGTAACCGCTAGCAAGGGCTCTATCGTAAGCCCATTGTTTCATCTCTTCAACAGACCCGAATACCTGAAAATTTACACAACAGTCTAGTCTAAATTTTCATGGGCGAGTGTAAATTTTCAGGTATTCGGGTCTGTTGAAGAGATGAAACAATGGGCTTACGATAGAGCCCTTGCTAGCGGTTACGTCCTAGTGACAGGACGTTCTGTTTCAAAAGGCAGTGGAAATAATGCAAGAAAAATTAGGATAGACCTGAGATGCGACCGTGCTGGCGAATACCATACTACAGCCACAGTAAGGTCTACGGGTAGCAAAAAGATTAACTGTCCATTTATGTTAATAGGGAGGCTACGCAAAGAGGGTTGGAAGTTGGAGGTTAAACACGCGAATCATAACCACGACCCTTTTGTACATGTTGAGGGTCACGCTTTTGCTAGGCGGCTGACACCACAGGAAGAAGAAATGGTGGAAACACTTTATTTTCAAGGCCTGGAACGGCAAACATACATTTGGCCATCAGAGCACAAAACCCGAATAATAAATGTATTCTAAGAGACATACACAATACAGTGAGCAAGATTAAACATAGAATTTACGGCGATAAAACCCCAATGCAGGTATTATTATTAATTACTATTATTGTCATAGACTATTATTAATTTTGTTGTTGTTAAATATTAAATATTGTTATTATTATTGTTATGCAGATACTCGAGAGTATCCTGGTTGAAAAGAAATTTACTTATTTCACCAAGCAGAATCCAGAGACAGATGCTGTTGAGAATATTTTCTTTTCACACCGGGTCTCGTACAATCTCTGGCGTGCCTTTCCACATGTGATGCTGATCGACGCCACCTACAAAACGAACGAGTACAGAATCCCGTTTGTTCAAATTGTGGGTATGACGTCGACAAACCAGTCGTTTTGTATCGCCCATGCATTTATCGTTAAAGAGAAAACGAGTAACTACACATGGGTGCTTGAGAGGCTCAGAGATTTGCTGGAGGGGAGTATGGAGCCACGTGTAATTGTTACAGATAGAGATCTGGCTCTGATGAGTGCATGTGCTTCAGTTTTCCCGGATGCTACGAAATTGCTTTGCAGGTGTCATATTCAACGAAATATTATTATTATTATTATTATTATTATTATTATTATTATTATTATTATTATTATTAATATTATTGTTGTTGTTTTGCAGGTATCATATTCAACGAAATATTGCAAAATATCATAAAGCAGGATTTCCAAAAGAAGAATGGGAAATATTTTTGCAGTATTTTGGTCGACTGTGTAAATCTCCTGACATAGAGGCTTACGAATTCAATCTTGAAGCGCTCTACAGACGACTTTGGGGGCAGGATCGAACGGGTATATATTTTATTTTTTATTTTGCTTTACAAGCGTACATATTTTCTGTATTGACATCACTATTCTGTTTTTTACAGAGGTTTATGACTACATGGAGTCAGTTTGGCTCCGAGATTATAAAGAAATGTTTGTGGAAGCATGGGCAAATGAAAACCTTACGTTCGGTCAGACTACGACCAACAGGGTCGAGAGTCAGCATGCTCTTATTAAAAGGTACATAAAAGGCCCGAACAGCTCGCTCCACGCGCTTGTGATGCAAATAGACAAAGTTATGGAATCACGGCGCGTAGCGATAAAGCACTCCTTCGAACAAAGCCGATCAACAAGAATGTGGAAACATGATCTACCGTTGTTTCAAGACGTAATCGGTAGGGTTTCCCATCTAGCGCTTACTTTGATGCTCGGAGGGGTGAACAAGATAAATTATTATATGGAACAAAAGAGGTCTTGTGAACACCGACTCAATAAGACTTATGGATTGCCTTGTTCCTGTCAATTGCAATTGTTTGATACGAAAGGTAACAACATTTTTTAGACTTATTATAAATGTTTGAAGCGTTTTTGTAGACGACTTGTGTTGTCTGGTTCGTACAAAAACAGAGGAAACTCTGCCAAATTTTTATAAAATTATTGATTTGTTGTTGTTGTGATTGAATATATATATCAGATACACGAGTGTCACTGGCTGATATCGACGTCTTCTGGACACGACTTGACTTTATGCCAGAAGTAGCTGAGAATCCCGAGTTTGACTTTCAGCACCAAATGAATGCATTCGCTGAGCAGCTAAGGTCGCAACCGGTGCAAGTGAAAAAAAGCATGTTGCAGAAGATGAAGGAGGTGTTGAATCCGATTATGACTAAACATAAAC
Source organism: Ambrosia x helenae (assembly GCA_030844895.1). Taxonomy (NCBI): domain Eukaryota; kingdom Viridiplantae; phylum Streptophyta; class Magnoliopsida; order Asterales; family Asteraceae; genus Ambrosia; species Ambrosia x helenae. Next base: position 86,260,648 of record CM061225.1, read on the forward strand.
CTCCTGAGGTACAAACCGATACTCGGGGTCGGCCAACAACAAGTGAAAAGGAAAAAAAGGAAGATAAGGCTGCGGTTCGTATTATTATTATTATTATTATTATTATTATTATTATTATTATTATTGTTGTTGTTGTTGTTGTTGTTGTTGTTGTTGTTGTTGTTGTTGTTGTTATATAATTTTTTGCACGTAGGGCAAAAAGCCTTCTAGAAGAGGTAAACAATCAAGGGACAAACCGATTGTTTACGATGAAGATTTTCCACTGTTGGAAAGGGAGAGGTACAAACTACTAATATATAAATTCACACATGCATACATATTTATACACATATTATATCTCACTTTTTGATGGGTACAGGTACAAACTGGAGATCGAAAGGTTTAAGAAATGGCTTCCACCTGCATATCATAGATACATTACAGACATTCGGGATGTCCATGGAGACGGTCACTGTGGCTTTCGATCCGTAGCTGTGTGCTTAGGGTGGCAACAGGATATGTGGTACTTCATCCGCAAACAGCTTAAGGAGGAGATCGTCGAGAATGAAGACCGGTGGAGGCTAATTTTAAACGAAGTGGATTACGATACTTACGACAGAGTCTCCAACTCATTCGATCACACTGGAGTGGGACCAGCCACGCACGACCAATGGATGGAGATGCCCGCCTCAGGATTACTGATTGCTCAGAAATTTAAGGTGGTTGTTCAATTTCTCTCTCAGTATGATCAAAGTGAGACGTACTTCCCTATGTTCGATGGTCCACACACCGTTGAAGAACATGCGTTCGTATCGTTTGCTTTTGTTAACAAAAATCATTTCATCAAGATTGAGTTGGCAGAAGGCGCCCCAATGCCAAAACTGAATCTTCCTGGTTGTGCTAATGATGACAACCAGGAAGATGCTAACCCTAGTTGTGCAAATAACCGGACCCTTTTATATATATATATATATATTTTCCAATGTTCTTTTTAGGTATTCAGGGGTTATTTTTTCTTTGTTACAACAAAAAAGGCCTCTTGCAAATACTTTCTTCAAATAACATGTTATATTAATCCCTCATATAGGATAGATATTCACTTTTATCGTTTTGGAAAACCCGATAAGTGTTAAAAAAATTTATTGAAAAAAATAAGGCTTCACTAATTTTGGCACACAAGTAATTACATTTAGTTGTTCTTATCTAATAATTATTTAGTGAGATTGTGATCTCCTTGAACTCTTGAAGAAGATCATAACGCGCTAAGAAATGTTCAAAATTAAGTTTAGATTAATGAAAGATCAATGCTCAAAATGGCGTGTTTATAAAATTTCAGAATTTGTACTTGCTGCAACATCGGGCTCACATAATTGGGTTATGCTCCGAATTACTTATATACGTGTGAGATAATTCTTTTCAATAGTTTGATAATAAAGTACGATTGATCTATGGTTGAGTCATGCATTGATCATGCTAGTATGCAGTAATATTCGTTCATATATTTATAGCAGAATAGGTCAAAACCAAGCGATCTAAAAAAACTACACCTTTAAGACCACCACCTTAATCGCGCACTGTAATGTTTACTTCTGGTTTCATATATTTATAGCATAATAAATGTTTACGTTTGGTTTTATATTATTATAAAGAAAAGAAACTTAAATGGGAGTAAAGACAGATGGAGATGGTTAGGTGATACAACTGGATGCTTTGCACATAATGTTAATCGTTTTGATTTGTCCAAAATCAAAATGGCTACCTAAAAGGTGATTTTTCTAGCATGGAGAATCGGGATGTATAAATTCCAACCTAGATGGCGTTGGTGAAAAGAAAGGCGCACATGGAGACAACACTCTGTGATGTATGCGGCTTGGCGATTTAATCTGCAGACCATTTGTTTGCAAGCTGTAAGGTATGCTAAGGAGGTATGATTTTTGATACAAAATTGGTGCAAAGTTGTTATTTGCCGGAAAAAAAAGAAGACAAATGGATCAAAGTTATTTAAGAAAATGGAACAAAGTATCATTCTAAACACACTATGGATTATATGGAAAACAATACACGATCGTATCTTCAACAATTTAATAGGGCCCCGGAGCAAGTAATGCAGGAAGTTAAAGCAAACATTTACGTGTGGCTAAGAAATAAGAATAGCTGCTATAAGTTAAAGTAAGTTACTAATGAGGTCAAGTTTTAATAAAGTTATCCTGCTCTTAAAAAAAAAAAACAAGATTCTTAAACCTCTAGGTGCAGGAGATCATTTACAAATTTTCTGTTTTGAGTAGGGAAGACCATAAAGGATAACTAATATAAATTAAGGGCAACAGTCCAAAACCAAAATATAGTTTAAAAACCGTTTGGAAGGGGCATTCCGAGAATTGAACTCGGGACCTCTCGCACCCTAAGCGAGAATCATACCACTAGACCAAATGCCCTTGATTGATATGTGTCTTACATTAATATATCTATCTATAAATGGGTTTGCAGTTTTATATGATTGTAATATAAAAATAGTAATAATATTTATGCATTATGTTACCTTTTAGTTGCCATGGACCATGGCAAAGTTGCATATGATTTTATAAAGTCTTTATAACATGTGCTCCACAAATATTGAGCTTTTAGACCATAAAGGGCAAACGGATTATTCCCATAGAGGTCCCCGAACAAATAATTGGTGTTGTGAAATAATGGTTAGTGGGCAAGAAACTATTTTGAACATAATTTGTATTCGAAAAATAAAAGGTAATTTTCACATGGTTTGTTTAAAAAATATAAATAGGTGTTTTTAAATTCAAACCATAAATTTTCAAGAAAGGATAAAAATATGGGTTATGAGGAAAAAAAACGGGAGTTAAATGTAGTTGAAACTCCTAAAACACCTTCTATTTTGATTATTTGTATATTAGCTTATACCCCGGGAGCGTCCCGGGTTGAGAAATCTAAGTAAAGTGAATAAAATTAGAAGTATCTAAACGATAAAAATGGCATCTATGTATCAACTTACATTAGATACTTTAAAAAAATATATATACCAAAAGATTCATTTCACCTTACAATATTGTTTAGCACCAATACATTCAGTCAAAGGTCTTTAAATGCATATAATAAGATTTGAGCTATTTCAGAATATGGTAGAAAAATAAAACATAGCAATTACCTGTTGGAGAGCGTCCCGGTTTGAAATATCTAATATGACATAATAAAATATCTAATATGATAACATAATTAATGACTTGTCAATATATGATTAATGAATATTATTATTATTATTATTTTAAACAAATCTCTGCCATAAGTTATTACTCCCTCCGTCCCATTTTAAATGTCCTCCTTTCCTTTTTTGTTTGTCCCAAATTAAATGTCCCTTTCCAAAAATGGAAATGTAATTTCCAGTTTTGCCCATAAAAAACAAAACACAATCACCACTTTTGAGGATATTATTGTCATTTTACCACATACAAACAAAAAATTTCTTAAAATGTGTGTTTTTGGAAGTGGGACATTTAAAATGGGACGGAGGGAGTATATTTTAATATAAAAAAAAGGTAATTGGGTCGGGTATCACCTAATCCCAGGCCCGACCCAAACCCATAATTTTTTTAAACTAATTCCAAACCTGACACAATACCTGTCGGGTTACAAAAAATAGTTTTTTTTCTCCGTTTTTTATATAGCACTATGGTACTCGTTGAAAGATAATAAAACGCTCGTTAATTTGGTGTAATTTTTTTCTTTAAAAAATTTCGTATATAAAAGATATTAACGTTTAAAAGTTATGAGAGGAAACATTAGAGAAAAATAATAAAGTTTTAATATTTACATTTAGTAGATTAGGTATCATATTTAAACCATATTTATTCTTTTTTTAATTGGTCTAGAGTTACCACATGATATCCTATGTGGCATCTCTTAAAAGAGAGATTGCATAATATTATGACATGTCATTAAAAATGCTTTGGTTTATTATATATATAGAGGTTTAGGTTCCTGTACAAAGGCATCTTTTTGTGAGAAGGGTAAGAAGCCATTTGAGAATGACACGTGGCAAGGTTCTAATTAAATAAAAAGGGTAATAGAGTAATTTTATAAATAATCAACTTTTTCAAAAATCAATTCTCATAATTATAAGGAGAGATTTATGGACCAAATAATATCATCATTTCAAATAAATCTTCAAATCTCACAAGATAATATCATGATTTAATTTATTTTTTTAATATTCATATGATTCTTAAAATCAATTACGAAAAACACTTCAACAACTAAAGTGATTATTTTGATGAAGTTAAGGCACATGGTGTTATTTAATAAAGTTTAAAAAAAACTTTATTTGATCAGCAACATAGTAGATGGATAAGTTATTATTTTGTGAGGCAAAGCACGTGGTGTTTTACTGGTCGGTATACCATAAGACTTGAAGGTATAACACATCTTTTTGTGTTATTTTTGTATGAAGTTTTACCGATACAAAATATGGTTTTCTATGCACATTGGTGTTTTATTGAAACACATATAGTGATTATTTTGTTAATTATGTTATGATTTATGGTGTTTTACTGAAAAGAAAATGTGGTTTCGCTATACATGGTGTTTTACTGATGTACATAGGTTTTGAAGATAAAACACATTGATATGAATATAAAATAAAAACCCCTCAAAGAATATCATAAAAAAAACATAATGATATGGATAGGTTACATTATGTAAAACATAACTGTTAATAACATGTTTACACTAAGAACACCATATTATCCATTGTATTTGCCATAAAATACATCAACTAAATACAACATACATGTATTTTAATATAAACCACCATACTGTAATACAACCTTTCAGACATAAAACACAATGACTTGAATCTTAATTCATTCCTCACATCGCTTAAAACACCATGACTTGAATGAACTCGTGATTACATTAAATCTCAAACACCATAGCTTAATCTAGGGACATGAATCTTAAACCCATATTTTTTTTTGGTCTCCCACCTTTGATTTTAAGTTTTCTGATTACTTGTTTGGATGATTTTGTAGGGTTTTTTGTTAGATAGAGAGAGAAAGAAAGAAATAAAGAAAATCGTGAGAGAGAGAAAAAGAGAGAGAGAGAGAGAGAGAGAGAGAGAGTATAAAAGGAATGGTTATGAAAGAAAAGAGAAAATGGTGGAGAGACTTTAATAAAATGGTAATTTTACTCTTATACCCTTGAATCATCTAATTAATTAATTTAATTATAACACTAATTACATATTTACCATCCATTTAATCTCAACCATCAATCTATAGATCTAATGGTCCAAAACACTTCTTATCCTTCTCACAAAAAACATCCTTTGTACAGGAACCCTACCCTAGATATAGATATAGATATAGATATAGGTATAGATATAGATGAAACAATTTTTTTTAAAAGTCAAAAGAAAATATTTTATTACTCACCACCAAGCAGCAAATGGACATTAGCAAGTTGCTAAAGAGTAAAGACATGCCACATAAATAATTATTGTTGATAATAAACCACACTTTCAAGTTATAGCATCAAATGTATTTTGCTCTCATTCTAATCTAGTCTATGAGTCTCATCCTCCTTTGCCATTAGAGCCGGCTTTAGCATCCCTGGGTAATCGGATTCATATTTTGTGCAAATACATATACGTATATAACGGAAAAGCTATGTGAGTTACTAAAGGGCTTTCACTAAAATCACCATATTATCCTATATGTTAACTTTAGGATGCTCATGAATAGTAATAACATGACAGCAGTTGATTTGTTTTTTTTATATATATATTTTCCAGTGTTCTTTTTAGGTATTCAGGGGTTATTTTTTCTTTGTTATAACAAAAAAGGCCTCTTGCAAATACTTTCTTCAAATAACATGTTATAGTAATCCCTCATATAGGATAGATATTCACTTTTATCATTTTGGAAAACCACATAAGTGTTAAAAAATCTATTGAAAAAATAAGGCTTCACTAATTTTGGCACACAAATTATTACATTTAGTTGTTCTTATCTAATAATTATTCAGTGAGATTGTGATCTCCTTGAACTCTTGAAGAAGATCATAACGGGCTAAGAAATGTTCAAAATTAAGTTTAGATTAATGAAAGATCAATGCTCAAAATGGCGTGTTTATAAAATTTCAGAATTTGTACTTGCTGCAACATCGGGCTCACATAATTGGGTTATGCTCCGAATTACTTATATACGTGTGAGATAATTCTTTTCAATAGTTTGATAATAAAGTACGATTGATCTATGGTTGAGTCATGCATTGATCATGCTAGTATGCAATAATATTCGTTCATATATTTATAGCAGAACCCCAATCACGCCCTGTAATGTTTACTTCTGCCTCGCCTCTGCTCCTCATCCAAACATGCATTATCTCTTTAATACACATTTTCATTCTTATTTACATAATTAAAATTATTGCTTTCTCATATTATAATACATTAATTTTTATGCTACATCGTCGTAACACACATTTTATCAATTCATAGGAGCTCCCAAAATATAACCTACTTACCCGTAAACCTAAAAAAATATATGAAAACATATAAAATTCAGAAGCAGAACCCCAATTTTGTTTGATGCTATAAAAATTCAGAAGTAGAAGCCAATTTTTGTTTGATACTTTTAACACTTGAACAACAAAAAGGGTTCGTGTTTATAAATTATAAATAATCACAGGGCTTTTACTCTAAAATCCCCTTGTTGTTAATCCATGGCTTCTTCATCTCAAGCAAGTCTCCTTCTTCAGAAACAACTCAAAGGTTTCAATTTTATTCATCCTCTCAATATCAATTTCCTTTTATTATTATTATTATTATTATTATTTATGTTTATGTTTATGTAGATCTTTGTAAAAACCCTGTTGATGGATTCTCTGCTGGTCTTGTTGATGAAGGCAATTTGTTTGAATGGAGTGTTACTGTAATTGGGCCTCCTGATACATTATAGTGAGTTTTTTTTCTTTTTGTTTATATATATATATATATATTATTGAATCTGTGTGTTGTTTTGTCTTCATGAACGTTGATTTTGTGGGTTTTTGTTTGGTTTTCATGGATTTGGTTTGGGTTTTTAAGGGTTTTGCAGTTGTTTTGTGTAGATATATACATCATAATTTGTTATGTATTAAAAGCTCACTAGTTTATTGCTCAACGAACGAAACAAATAAACGGTCCTAGTAAAATTTTACCCATAGAGTAAGGCATAGCTATCAAAGGCGCTAGGCGCGTAGGCCTCGCTTGGGGCATAGGTGCAAGACACAAAAAAGCGAGGGCTTAATATAAAAAAAGCAAACAAAGAAAAAAAAAGTAAAAATATATTATGTATTAGAAAAATAGTACTGTTCTTCGAATAAAATAAACAAAAGCTATTATATAACATTTAATATCATCTAATTAGTATCAAAAGTTTTAGAATAGAAGTGTATCAACGTGTGAAGTAGTTTTCCTTGTATAAAAGTAGAAATATGGCTGGAATCTAGCCGTAATTTAGAAAATTTGGCCGGAAACTCTCCGGAATTCGGGAATCTCACCGGAATTTGCGCTTGAATCATCACCTTGAGAATCATGCGCAATTGCCTCGCCTGAAAAATGGGTCTTGGCGTAAGAGGCGGAGTAAGGTTCGGGGAGGGTGAGATGAGGGCAAACCTTAGGGGTAGGAGAGAAAAGGAAGTCGAGGACTGAAAAGTATATACATTAAAAAATACAACTATACAAGCAACATAAGGTGCATATTACTCATAGTTATCAAAGGCGTTAGGCGCACTCAAGGCGCATAGCTCTCACCTGTGGCCTAGGCGCAAGGTGCAGAAAAGGCGAGGGCTGAGACAAAAAAAGCGAGCAAAGAAAAAAAGTAAAAGTATATATTATGTATTAGAACAATGATATTATTCTTCAAATAAAATAAACAAAAACTGTTATATAACATTTAATATCATCTAATTAGTATAAAAAATTCTAAATTCTTAGTGTATTGGTATATAAAAGTATTTTTCGTTAGATAAAAGTAGAATTTTGACTGGAATCTATCCATAATTTAGAGAATTTGGCTGGAAACTCTTCGGAATTTGGAAATCTCGCCGGAATTTGGGCCTAAACCTTCACCTGAAAAATTAAAGCGCAATTGCGTCGCCTAGCCTAAAAAATGGGCCTAGGCGCAAAAGGCGATGGCTTTTAACAACTATGTTATTACTAGTTTTTTGCTCAATTATGTATAAACTGTAGTGAGTTGCTCATTGTCCCTTTTTTTGCTCTCTTTTAGGTCTGTAATTTAGGTTGATTTATTTTGTGTAGATAAACGCATTACACATCATAATTTGTTGTTTTGTATTAAAGCCTCAATAGTTTCTTGCTCAAACAAACAAAACAAATGAACGGACGCACGGGCCTAGTAAATTTCACTCATAGAGTAAGGTCCGGGGAGGGTGAGATGAAGACAAACCTTAGTAACAGAAGAGAAAAGAAAGTGGATGACAGAAAAGTATATATAGTATGAAAATAGAAGTAAAATAAAGTATAAATTAGTAGTTTCTTGCTAAATTATCAATTATGTATAAACTGTACATTTTCTAGCGACGTGCTCACTGTCCCTTTTTCTGCTCAGTGATTGAAGCTTTGGTATTTTAAGATTATCTTATGAAGAATATGTTTCTGAGTTCTGACTCTTCGTTTCTGAATTCATTGTTTCAGTGATGGAGGGTTTTTCAATGCTATAATGACCTTCCCGCAAAATTATCCAAACAGTCCTCCAACAGTTAGATTTACCTCAGAGATTTGGCATCCAAACGGTTAGTAGGGAGCTTACGTGACATACTTTTTCGTAGTATACACTTCTTTGGATGTTTTTCCTATTCCCAAATACTCTTTTCATCTTTTTTTTTCCCGCATAATAAATGTTTACGTATGGTTTGGTTTCATACAGTTTATCCTGATGGCAAGGTCTGTATATCGATTCTTCATCCGCCTGGTGATGATCCTAATGGCTACGAACTTGCAAGTGAGCGCTGGATGCCGGTTCACACGGTATGTCACTGATTGCTTATACGCATGTATTTTGTGTGTGGTGGGTTTATGAATTATGAGTGTGTCATTGTGCTTGTGCATGATGTTCGTTAATGCCAAAAAAATTCAACAAGCATGGGAAATATAAGTTTGAAGACATGTGTATATAATAGATTAGTTAGGAATTGAACGAATAGAAGAGAGCAACTGCTCTATGATTTATATGTTCATATAGACACAAGCAAATACCTTAGGAATGTTCAATGAATCGATTTTCGAGTTGTTCTAGTTATTGAATAAAGTTATTTGAATTTGAAAATTTAGGCTGAATTCGAATAAAACTGATTCAAATTTGCGGTGAAATCTAATTCGAAACTCGAATTTGGTTCATTTTTTAGTTGATTTGATTCCAATTAATGAAAAAAGATATATAGTGATGATCATTACTCAGTATGCCCGTAATGGTAGGTGAGCGAAAGAATGAGAATTTGACTTTTTCTAACCATTGTGCTTGGTTTCTTGCTGCAAGAAAACCTTCGTACTTGTGTAATGCTACAGAACCCTACAATTTTCAAAAGTTAAAGTGATCATGGTGATTTTTCAAATAAAAATGTCAAGTACAATTAGCTCATTTGCATTTATATTTCTACACTTTGTTCAAATCGACAAATTCTAGCAAACTATGGTGGTGTTGCTCAGGTGTTTTCTTTTGAATGACTAACTCTCACACCCACCAAACCTACTACTAAATCTACACCAATATCTACCTCTGGACTAAAACCCTCAACCACTTAGGGACTAACATCTTTAATACACTCCTTGATACTGCTAGGCTACAAGCCCTTTGGCTCAATCTTTCGTAAGTAAGGCTATATGGTGTGGTGCCCTCTTCCCCCAACTCCCCCAAATGCCACATCAACGCCACATCATTTTCCCCCTTCCCTCCCCCAAACCAAGGAAATGGTTCCCCCTCCTTCCCCCTTCCTTTAAAAAAATAATAAAAAAAAAAGAATAACCAATAGTGGAGCTCAGTGCAAACGGTAGAAAAGCACCGAAGTCACCGAAAACAAAGGGTGGGGGCGGTGTTCCCGATCGGGACATATGCCAAATCATCTCCCCGAGTATACAAACCGATACCACACCATTTGGTCTAACAGTTTAACAAATTGTTTTCCTTGTACATAGAAAATCTCGCCCTTCAAAAAAAGTTGGCATTAAACTCTAATATCAAAATACTAGCTTTTATCCCGGGAGTGTCCCGGGGTTGAAAAATATAACCATTCTAATAATACTAATACTAATAGTAATAATCATTACTCTTGTAATTAAATAAATAAAAAAAATAATCTTGTTATAAGGTGACACCATGTGTTGCGCGATTCTTTCTCATAGCTTCTCTTGATGAAGTACACCTATCCATCTTTAGAAGAGTAAAATTCCAATGATAGCATGGCGATTGGGCTGAATTTCAACATCGTAGATAAGAACCTGGTTTAAAAGAAAAAACATGATTAATGAATAACCTGAACACTTTGTGTTTTTTCCTGTATGAACATAACCCCACAAAAAATAGTCGTTTTTTTTCTCCGTTTTTTATATAGCACTATGGTACTCGTTGGAAAGATAATAAAACGCTCGTTAATTTGGTGTAATTTTTTTTATTTAAAAAATCTCGAATATAAAAAATATTAACGTTTAAAAATTATGGGAGGAAACATAAGAGAGAAAAATTTTAATTTGTTTTTAAATTCTTTTTTTTTCTAAAATAACTCAATTTAATTTTAGTAATTGAGAATTGAGAGATAGAGAGATAAATTTAGGGTTTTATGTTTATCTTTTTTTTAATTAAAAAGGAAATAATTTAAAAACACTAAAATCTTTCAATGATGATGCCACGTGGCAGTTTCATGGAAAGGTTGAAGGCATCATTGCACGCCACGTCAGCAATGTTCAATTCTTTTATATATATTAATAGATGTCTTCAACTACACATTTAAAAAAGACCAAAACTTTTTGTCTTGTATTCTTTTACTAACTGTGGCTACTTATAAACTGAAGCATTCACAACATTTTATATTCTTTTACTTTGAAAAGTCTTCTGAGTTCTGAGTTTTAATAAATAGTTTTTGTAATCATATTCCTTATGTTAACTATTTATGAAACCAAAAAGATGCACAAGGAAGTGTTGGCAAAGTCAACCTATTTTGTTCGTGCCATTGTGCCACCTGCACTTGATTGTTTCAGAAGCCGGTATCACACTACTTCGTGTGATTACACTACTCGATTACGTCGATTGTAATTTTTTTTCTTGTAGTTGTGTTTGAACCTTTCATGAGATGATTCAAAATATGATATTTGCAGGTAGAGAGCATAGTCTTGAGCATTATATCGATGCTTTCTAGCCCTAACGACGAATCACCTGCTAACGTGGAAGCTGCGGTAACAATTATATTCCCCCCCCCCCCCCCCTTTTTTACTAGAGGTGGCAATAATGACCCATTATGAATATGTCAATCCGGATTATGTTTTATCTTTGACGGGTCAGACAAAGAATTAGAGAACTTGCAAATTAGAAGGGAACTTGTCAAATGAGTTGAAGACGCCAAAAACCCTCTAGAGGGTATTTTTAATACCTACAACCTCCTAATAATCATGTTTTACCCCTTTATTAGTTACTCATACCTCAATGTCAAGTTTTTTTTATCTTAGATTACCATTTATTGCCAGTTTTGATTTTACTCTGCAAAAAGATATTTAAAAGAATTTGCTGAAACATGTTACGAGAACTAGTTCTGACCCGTTACCTGCTAGACCTGTTCATTTTGCCACTTCTAGTTTTTGCACATTATTGTTTAATTTATGAAATTGAAACATGATATTATGATTACAGAAAGAATGGAGAGAGAGAAGAGACGAATTCAGGAAGAAAGTTGGTCGATGTGTGAGAAAATCGCAAGAGCTTATGTGAAACCGGTTATGTGGTGAGTCCTTATGGCTGACTATTCTATATATTCCTTGTTTTGCTTTTGGTTTATTCAAAGTATGTAAAGACTGTTTTTGCAACACGTGAAAATGCATTTGTTATATAATCTGAACTTCTAAAGTGGCTTCCCTTATAAATGCATAAAACTAATTTAAATGATTACCTAAATTCCCCAAATGTTCTTTTCACTCCTATTCTTCAAAAAGATCTTAAAAATACATTTTTTTAGCTTTTACATCTCTTTTCTGTCTATAGAAAAACATGAACACAATTTTAGCAATGTGAGTGATGTAATGTGGATTGCACTTGCTGGTGGTAGGAAACATTTATTTTCCTCTTTTACAATATCTTCAAGTATTTTCTTTTATTTTTTTTTAATAAAAATCTCATTGAGAAAAATCGCCGAAATTTAGTTATGTCAAACAATCACCGCTATAGCTAGAAGATAGTCATGAATTCTTGGTCACGTATCTAATTTTGCTCATGTAATCGACGTGTTTTCTTTTATTTTTTTAAAAGAAGTCCTATAAAAAGATAAAATCATGGAAAATTAGTTAGGTCAAAAAACAATTACGCCTATAGTCATAAGGTACACATGAATCCTTGTTTACATATGTTATTTTGCTCATGTAATCGACTTAAAAACTTATCATTGCTGGCTAAGAGTCACATGTTACGTGAATCATCACTTGTGTAAATATTTTACTTGCGTATCAGTAGCGAACTTATGTCAATTAACAAAATGTACACACAACATGGACTTGTGTAGCACAATGATATTGCATACTAAATTTGCTATTTAAAGCCTGAAGTTTTGTCAAGGAGCATATGATATTTGCATGGTTCATTTAAACATACACAAAGATAAAGATCGCTATGCTAATTAATAACGTGTTTCAACATATACTAAGGTCACAATACTTGTTTATCATATATCTTTTTTTTTTTTTTTTTTTTTTTTCAAACAAAGAGCTATCAGGAGAGATCGTTGGAACTAATCATGTGAGTGGGAGTTTATTCATTGTCAAAATAGGCTTATACAAACACCTAGCGATACAAAAGTCATGTTATTAGATTGAAATTGGTCAGGTCACAATTTCTTTCCCCTTTCATTTTTTTTATTATTTTATTTAAACCAAGGAATGGTGCAACGGTCAAGAAATGAACTCAGGGAGAGGGGAAAATAAAAGTTAAAGAACCTAATGGGCAATCGAACATAAATGAACACGTTACCCAACGTTCACAAACATAAATGAACGAATGCGACCCCTGTTAATGTTCATTTGTTTAGTTAAACGAACTTCCCACCGAACGGTTCATGAACCGTTCGGCTAACGTTTGGTTCTTTTGCAGCCATAATTGTGTAATAAAGATGGACACAGGCTAAATGTCAAAAATACCCAAACTTTAAAAATTCTTAATTCCCACCATGTTCTTCATAAGCTACCCTTTCTTCCCCCTCTCCTTCGTTTTGTCGGACGCCACAACATAACACAAATCCTAGCCCTAGATTCACCTAGTATAATTGATTATGGGGTTCAATTTCATACAATGGAGACGGGAGCAGGTCTGATTTTTGTTCGAATCGAGGTAAGAACTCGTTTCACTTTTGATTTGGTCTAATTTTGACTCAAATTAGGGTTTTGATTAGTCCGATTTGAAACGGACTTGACTGACTAGGACCGACTAGCAACTAATGAACTGATTAGCTCAAAAGTAGTCGGTTGTCAGCCGACTACTAACTAATAGTCGGCTATTCGCAATTATTCTAACACCAGTTCTATTCAAGTCATCTATTGTTTTATAAATAAAATTCATTACATTACACATAGCAAAAAAAAATGTATCAAAACTTAAAACATGAATCATATAAAGTTATCTCTATCTTAACAAGCATATTGGTTGTTTGAAAATATTGTGATGAGGCATTAAAAGTCCTAACCATTTAAGAAGTATTTTTTTGAATGGGTCAACATGTTTATAAAAATTACATATTAAGAGATTCCATAAACCATTAAAAAAATATCTTTAAAAAAACCAAACAAACATTAATTCAGACCAATTTAGAAATAATTAATTATGAGGTTGTTTGGTAAGCCTCTTAATGAGACTCTGAACCATTAAGCACTGAACTAGACTGAACCTTAACGAAGCTCTCCTACCAATGTGGAACAAAAATACTAAGGGACTGTTTGGTAGCCTCTTAATCAGCCTCTTAACCATTCAGGTCTGAATCATTCAGCATTTAGACTGTTTGTTTCAGCATTTGAATGGAATGATTAAGTGTTGAACCATTAAGCTAATAAGAGATGCTGAATGATTCACCTCTTAACCATTCAGACCATCTTAATGATTCAGCACTTAATCAACCAAACAGTCCCTAACCATTACGAGGTTCAACTTAATGATTCAGCACTTAACTATTCAGATATTTTAATAATTCAACACTTAATTAACTAAACAGTCCCTAAGCCTATGGGGTGTGGCTCTCCCTTCTTCCTCTAAGTCCACATCAATATCATGTTATGACCACCAAAATGAAAAGGAAAGAGAGGGTGGGTGTTCACATTTGGGGGTCAGTGCCACCTCCCCCCCTCCTCCCCACCTGATTGAGTCACCAAGACTTCTTGGTCTAATGGAATCGAATCACGTTGGTCAATAGTTCCAAATTTTAAATTATATTACGCTAGTGATCTAGTATACGATTCACGCGGGAAATGACAAATGATTTTGAGTATAAACGTGTACGTAATCGTTCCATAAAGTTGCTTTTTAAAAGAAGTCATTATTTTAACAATTTAAATTTTTAACACAAAAGAATTCAAAGGAGAATCTAAAAAAGAAAAAGTAAGAAAACTAAAAAGCATACTCTCCTCTTTCACACTCTTTCTGCTACACACCTTTTCATTCACTTTACCACATCCTCCATGAAAACCACACCATCTTCCCCACACTCTCCATGATTATTATTATTATTATTCAATCCTCACCGAACCCTAACCCTAACCATGGTCCGCAACGGCGGCGTTGAGAGTCCGTCTCCACGGCCACGCATTCACCAGACGCTCCCTCACGACACGCCTCTGTTCCAATCCACTGTCTCCCAGTCTAACCTTCGCCGCTTCAATTACTGGATACTCGTGTTCCGGTTATCCGCCTTCTGCTTCTCTCTCTCTGCTGCTGTGTTTATGCTCACCACTAATGCTGCTGCTGATGATGGTGTTGATTCCCCTCGTTGGTACCACTTTGGTGCCTTTCGGTATAACTCATTTCTTCATTTCTCTCAATTTATCACAAAACCTGCAAATTAGTACCTTTAAAAATTTGTTATTATATAATAGGGCCGTAAACGAACCAAACAAAAAAAATAGTAACGGATTTTGTCACAAAACTGACAGTTTACAAAAATAATATCTCCTTTCTCTTGATTTAATCATAATTTTATCACAAAACTGACAAATTGGTGATTTAAAACTACGCGCTTTCAGAATTTTTTACTACTTGCTACCTCATTTCTCTCAAATTCGTCGTAAAAGCGCGCTGTGACTCACTTGTTGCCCGTTTACCTGCACCTCATATGTAATTTTTTCAAGGGTTTGTGTCCACCTTTTATTACAAAACTAACAAATTAGTGTATTAAAACTACGCAGTTCACAAATTCATCACAAACATAACAAATTTGATCACAAATTTGTTACTAATTACTTACTTACTACCTCGTTTCTTTCACTTTCATAAAAAATTCATCATAAAACATAACAAATTATTTTGTTACAACTATGCAGCTTCACAAATTTGTTACCATTTAGTACTTTTCTCTTAAAACACATCAAATTAGTTAATTACAATTTACAACTATGCGGCTCACAAATTTGTTACTATTTAGTATTTACTACCTCCTTTACTCAATTTCTTCACAAAGTAACATTTTACAACTATGCAGCTTCGTATTCGCTGCGAATTCGATCGTCGCTCTCTACTCATTATTCGAAATCGGAGCATCTGTTTGGGAGATCTACAGCGGTTGCACCGTCTTTCCAGAGTTTTCACAAGTCTGGTTCGATTTCGGTCACGACCAGGTATTATTTACTCAGGTTCTCATTGTTTAAATTTCACCCAACTTATCTGCTCACCCACAAAACGACAATATAGAGTCTAATTGAAATCTCTAACGACGTCGTTTTACAGGTGTTTGCATACTTGCTACTGTCCGCCGGATCGACGGGGACGGAGCTAGCGAGACAGCTAAGAGGAGTTGACACGTGTAGGGTGCATAATGCGTTTTGTATCCAGTCGGACATAGCATTGTCGTTGGGATTCGTTGGGTTTTTGTCTGTGTTGGTATCGTCGTTGCTTTCGGGATATAGAGTGGTTTGTTTTATAATCAACGGCTCTCGTTTTGTTAACTAGTGTGTGTGTGTGAGGGCGAGAAACAGGGTAAAGTTAGAGTGTGAGGCGACATGATATTGATAGGATGTGGGTCGGGTTTGTCGTTGTTCAATAGGTCTGTGACATGTGTTTTAATGTCGGATTTTGATGTCATTGTTGATTCCATTTGTTTATTTATTTTAGATATTTTTAGCTGATGTTATTGAATTATGGGTAAAATTTGGACTTTTCGCATTTTCTAACAAATTATTATTATTATTATTATTATTATTATTATTATTCATTTTGCCAAGATTAAAACTACAGAATATAACGAAAATAAACATTGACTATGTCTAATAGCCAAAATAAACATGTTTATGGACTAAATTCTAGGGGTATCATCCATTGAAAAGGCTAAATTTTAGGGGTTAGATTTATATTGAACCACTAACTTTAGGGATCTTTAGAGGTGAAACTGAACATGGCTAAACCTTAGGGGCTTAAATTTATTTTGCATATATTTTTTTTATTAAAATGGCTAAAATTTAGGGACTTTTGGGGTTAAATTGAAAACCCTTTAACTCTTGAAATGGTTAAAATTTAGGGGTTTCAAATTAAAACGGCTCTACTTTAAGAGTTAGATTAATTTTGGATTTTTTTTATTTAAATGGCTAAACTTTAAACTTTAGGGAGCTTTAGAGGTTAAACTCAAAATGACTAAAGTTTAGGGGCTTTATATTGAAACCCAATTTAAAACAGCGAATACACTATAAATTAAAAGGCCGGTTAAAGCTTGAAGTGGCTAAATTTTAGGCTATAAAAATGTTTATTTTAGTAATAAGATGTATTCAATGTTTATTTCAGTGATTTTCCCTTAAAACTATGTATAGTGAAGATAGATGGAGCGGGTGTGAAGAAGGAGCCAAGGTGGCACCCGTTTTGCAGGTTTTCCGGCATAATGGTAGGGTGCTAACAATATTTAGAAGAGTAAAACTATATATTAAAAAATAAAAAATAAAAAATTCAGGTATCTTATAGTTGTCTCATATAAACTACAGATATATAGCATATGCGGAAATGTTTTATTGTTAACATGCTGGCTTTTGGGGAGGGCGGGTGAGAGACGACCCAAGGCCTGGTCTCCTTAAGCGTCTGGATTTTATTTTTATTTTTGATACATATATGTGTATACTAATAAATAAAGTTTGTACATTTATACGCAAATTATAAGGCCAAATTAGTTTATACAATTATGTTCTATAACCAAATAAAAAGTAGGCACAACTGCTCAAATTGCTAAAACTATTAAATTAAAAAGTACCCGGCAATTAAAGCTCGTCACAAATTAGAACTCAAATGTATAGATCTTTTTTATACAATACTTTTTTTTGTTTATTGATATAAAAAAATCTTGTCGTGCTAGTGCCAGGCCCGTTTATTTTTTAGTCACCTCAAGCACTAAATGCTTCAATGATTCTCGAGGATGGCCTTGATTGCCGATCTTTTTTTATAAAAAAAACTGTTTTTTAAACATTAAATGTATGTGATATTAAAAAGGACCTCATAATTTTAAAATGTTGTAAATCTAAAATGCTAGTAGAATATTACTAGTCTCGTCTTAGGTCGTCCATTGAATTTTTGAATATGACACTTCCACTTTTGAAGTTAGATTCGATTCTCCTGAATTGGGATATTTTGATTAGCCTTTAATACTTTAGTACATAAAGGTAGTTTGTATTTATTATAAATAAAAAAATATTTGTTTTTATTTCATAAGCGTCTTACATGCAATCTTTTTCATTAATGATTTTAAGCTACTTGTTAATTCAAAACTACCATTTTATATTACAATAATGTAACTTATAAATGTTAGAATCATATTATGTAATTATACCTGTTTCATGGAAAACATAACGATGTTAAAATATAGTTAGACAAATAACACACACAGATTGTTAGTGAAATATGTTTTTGGTTATGTTATCGATAGTAACTTAGATTTTTTTTGAACGACAAATTTTTATTACACCTTTATTTCACCTCGCCTTGCATTTGCAAGGATTTGAACCCACAACCTTACGTTTGTAAAGGGGACACCATACCACTATGGCTAGGGCCCATTTTATTTGAGGGCACATTTTTTTCTCTATAAAGTGCCTATATATACACATGTTATATGTGTTTGTGTGTTTTTAATATAAACCTCATTTTAAACTTAAAACTTAGACCCATTGAAAACTCAGTTAAAACTCAAAATTATTAACCCATTTATAAGCCTAATACTCATTTAAAACTCAAAACTTAAGATCTAGTGGACATATTTTTTAACGGCTAGGATATGACACCTGAATTTTGGATTGGTATATTTTGATTCTGGAAGTGCTATTTGAACCAATTGGTTTGTTATATGGTTTACGTTGAGATAATCTACAACGAGACTTTAGTTTTAGGAAGAAATTTCGAGCAAAAGTGCAAAACATCCAGAAATTGTAAGTGTTTATATACTTATATGTGAATTTCTTCGATTTTGAGATCATAATTGCATACGTATATATAACCAAACCAATGATATATTTTTTTCTCATGAAATGTTGGCACCCCTTTATTCATCATATCGATTGGCAAAATATTGACTATTTTTGTTATAGGAAAATTAGTTAGGCCATCCATATCGGTCCATGCATATCGAGTGATTCAAAGGGTTTAATGGAAGTGTTGTGAAATTTTAACGATCACCTATTCATCATCAATCAGCTTTTGTTTGGCTTGGATGATCAGCTTTTGTTCATAAGTGTGTATGATTGATTTTTATTAAGGAAACATGAATGGCCAACTCTTATTCATTAGTGTGATTGATCGATCACTTTCATTCATCAAACGTGGAGATAGATGGCAAGCTTTTGTACAATTGGTTTACATTTGACTTATGATTAGTTATAACTCATATGTAAACAAGAGCACTCTGCTTGGTTGGTCCTAGTGGCTAGTTCTATTACTAACTTTAGATCTAACCATATATATATTGTGTATTATATCTAACCGAAAATTCTTTTCCATAGCTAAAGTCCCACATCCATCGATCATTAGCACTCCTTAATTCAAGGCCATCCATCAAATGAATACAATCTTCTAACTGTGTAGCTTCTATTTCCGTATTAGGAATGCGCCGCCACTCCCAAGAAATCAAACCTTCATCTTGACTCATCCCAAGCCGATCGGCAACTTTACACGCCTTATTCATCTCTAACCGAAAAAGATCCGGGAATAAATTCTTGAGCGGGATTTTTGACGCCCAAGGATCTATCCAAAATCTAATCTCCATACCATTACCCAACACACCTCGAATCATACTCATAGCATTAAAACCGGCCACATTTAGCCGATACCCATTTTGAACCACCTTTGACCAAGTACCTGAAAATGTAGAATTACAAGGATATGCATCCCACTTTCTATTAGAGCCATGAATCGCCACCACCACCCTTTTCCATAACGCTTCACCTTCATGTCGATACCTCCACAACCATTTAACCAAGAACGCTTTGTTCACCTCATCTAGTTTCCGAATACCCAATCCTCCATTTTTAATGGTCTTTGTCACAACATCCCAACTCACCCAGTGAAGTTTCCTCGAGTCTTCGTTTCCACCCCATAAAAAACGTCTCATCAAACCTTCTAATTTGTTGACTATACCAGTAGGGGCCTTATAAATAGAAAAATAATAAGACGGAAGGCTCTCCAAAACCGCTTTAATAAGAGTCAATCTACCACCAATGGAAAGAACTTTAGACTTCCATGACGATAGTCTGTTCTTAAACACCTTGACCACCGGCTCCCAGTTGTTAATTCTATTCATATTAGCACCTACCTGTATACCGAGGTAAGTGAACGGCATCTCCCCTGCGCGACAACCCATCCCTATCGCCTTATCATTTACCTCCTCCACCGTTTTCCCCATCCCATATAGAGTCGATTTATGAATATTAATCTTAAGACCCGAGCACATATTAAAAACTCTAAGTAACCTTCTTAAACAAATAAAGTTACCTTCCACCCACTCTCCCATGACCAATGCATCGTCCGCGTATAACAAATGTGAAATAACCGGACCGTCTCTAGGCATTTCAACTCCCCGAAATTCCCCAATTTCGCTCGCCTTTTTTATTAACCCTGAAAATGCTTCCATAAGGATGATGAACAAAAACGGCGAGATAGGATCCCCCTGCCGAATACCCTTACCACAATCAAACTCAAACGTCGGCGAGCCATTAACTAACACAGACGAACGAGCCGATCGCAAAATACCTTCTATCCATTTACACCATAAGTCCGGAAAATTCATTTGTTTCATAACCGATATTAAAAAGGCCCAATTAACATTGTCATAGGCCTTTTCCAAATCAATCTTAAACATAAATAACTCCTTATTTTTCTTCTTCGCCCACGATAGCACCTCGCTAATAACAAGAGGACTATCCAATATATACCGACCTTGGACAAACGCCGACTGCGTCTCATTAATAATACTGTCCATTACCATCTTCAATCTGTTTGCTAGCACTTTTGAGATAACTTTAGAAATCACTCCTATCAGATTAATAGGACGATACTCCCCTAACGAAACCGGATCTTTCACCTTTGGAATTAATGTAATAAAACTAGATGCCGCACCACGACTGATTTCACCACTACACGCAAATTTATTAAGTATATCAACGAAATCAGCAGCAAATAAATCCCAGTACCTCTTAACAAAACAAAAATTAAACCCGTCAGGACCGGGAGCTTTGTCACTACCACATTGGAATACCGCATCCTTGATTTCCTTCTCGACAAAAGGACTCACTAACCTTTCTGCTTCGTCCCCGGTAATAGACTTTAAACCAAAACAATTAAGTCTTGGTCGAACCGGAGCTTCTTCAAAAAATTTATTTCTAAAGAAACGCAACACCTCTCTTTTGACTTCCTTTGGTTTCGTAACCCAATCGCCGTCAACATTCAAGCCCGATATAGAATTCGTCACTCTTCGACTATTGATCGAGCCATGAAAGAAACGAGAATTTTCATCCCCTTCCTTTGCCCAACGCACTCTCGACTTTTGTTTCAAATCTTTGGATTTAAAATACTCCAATTGCTTCAATCGTTTTCTCGCTTCCTCAAGACTCCAAAGCTCCTCTTCGTTTAAATCCCTCTCCTCCAACAATAACTCGAAGGAATTAACTTCAAGCGACAATACTCTAGCCTCCTCCATCTCATCATCAATGATTCTCTCCTTCCACATAGTAATCGCAGATCTCAATTTCTTGAATTTATGAAGCAATTTCATCTCTGGCTCCCCGTGGCAAACAATACTACTAACCGTGTTCTTAACCACATCGTCAAAACCATCACGTAACATCCAAGAATTGAAGAATCTAAATGGTTTCGGACCATAATTGCGGCAATGAATTTTAATAATTAGAGGACAATGATCCGAACCACCTCGCTCTAAAGCCCGATATTCCGCGCTCGGCCATTCGTTAAGAAACGACCAATCGACGAATATCCTATCGATCCGGCTAAGTTTATTCCCCGACAAAAACGTAAACTTCCTACCTTTTAATGCGTATTCAAATAATCCCGCGTCTTCCACAAAATCGTTAAACTCTGACGTCTCGGCCTGATTAAAATTAGAGTTTCTTCTATCAACACGATCACGAACGCAATTAAAATCACCGCCCACAATCCAAAAACCCCCGTCATCCAATAACACCGATTTCAAATAACCCCATATCTCCCGCTTATCGTGAATACGTTGAGGGCAATACACATTAATAAGCGTTACTTTCCTACCATCACCTTTCAAAAAACCCGAAACCACCAAAACATTCGGCCTCTTGGAAACCATGGTCTTCGAGAACAATTTAGGATTCCAAAACGTAATCAAGCCTCCCGAACGACCAACCGCATCCACATGTTCACATTGGAACTCAGACATACCCCAAAACTTACCAACATCCACATTATCCAGAGACTCAAATTGAGTTTCCTGGATAAAAATACAACCAATGTCATTTTCCACTTTCAACTTACGACACCAATCACTTTTATTTATCGATCCTAGTCCACGAACGTTCCAAGATAACACATTCATTGACGAATGTGTTGAAAGCCTTCTTCCCGAATGGTCTTCTCGATAGAATCCATCATTCCTTCAAACTCTTCAACCCCCACTTTCTTACCAAACCTAACCGTTTCCGCCACTTCAATCCCGATCAAGTCCGCGTCAAGAACAGTCTCATTACGAAATTCTGCAGCCGTGCCTTCGTTCACTACCAATGGTACAAACTGCTTCTCCTTACCATTCTGTTCGGACTCAACCGTACCGCTCCCAGCATTTTCCTCAGCCCCGTTAACGTTGAATATGAACCTGTCGATGTCAAACGGGTCATCTCCCTCTCTAGCTCTTTTTTTAGGTCGTTCTTGTCCTGTAGGAGACGGCGTTTTTTGAGATCTATCTTTCTTCCGAAAACCTCTATGCTTCTTAATCTTGTTCACCGCTGCATCATTAGTATCCCCGCACACACTGATATCCACGTTAAGATTGACCACTTCTTCATCTTTATGTTCCACAGACACATTAATATTATTGTTCTCGACCCCAATATCATCACAACCCATTCGCACATCTTCTACCTCCACTATGGCCGCACCAACCTCCTCCATCTCCACATTCAAGGCGTTATCATCCATAACGTCACACGGATCCAACAGGCAATCCGGTATCCACTCGTCTACCTCCTCAATCACCGTCACAGTGAAAACTTCACCTTTCCACTTGACATCCACAGATTCATTAATAAACTTCCCCGGTTCGCAAAGAATACCAAGCATAACATGTGACAAATCCGCCTCCCCTTCGGTAATCTTAACCGGGTGAATGATCGTACCAAATAACGAACCAATATCATTAAAGATCCCATTATCGTACAAACCCAAAGGGACCCCATACACCTTAATCCACGCCACTTTTTCCCTAGGAAGCATCTGCCCATCCCATTTTTCTATGGATTCAAATGATTCTTTCCAAACCTCCTTATTCTTAATAAACTCTTCCATGCATGCACTAGAGTTGAAGATAAGAACCACCCAAAGTCCCCCCACGTACCTAATGCCAACCCTATTAAGATTGATAGAGTTAAGCCAGGTACGTAAGTTTGATAGTTTGTCGAGATCAATCGTCCTACCCACGGCTCCACAACCCGACCACAAAAGACTTCCTTTCACGTTAGAATCCACCACAATCTCCTTACCACTCTTAACCCCCACCGGCTCCACATTCATCAACTTGTCTCTAAAAGATCTGCCATCTCCCAACCCAGTTCCCACATTATTGTTCACCATCCCCTGATCGTTACCAGCCTCGGCACGGTCAGCGGTTGGAATAGGCTTCTCACACATAGCCGGCGGTTTGTTATTTCCTCCTTTCCAATCAATCTTTTCCCCATTAACGAACCGTGCCAAGGCGATAAACAGTTTATAAGACCCAATCCAGACATCACCCATCTCCTTCTCAAGACCCACCGGATCCGTAACAAACACAAACGTAACGAAACCAAAACGCTTACCCAACTTGTCGTACTTCCTTGCAATATATGTGTTCTGAATGACCCCATAGTTCTTCAACACTGCTACCAAATCTGTAGACGCGCACCCGTTCGGCAAATTAGAAACGAAAAACTTCGTCTGCCCCCATTCCTTCTGTTTTGAAGTTTCAGCCTGATCCGATCTCTTTCCCTTGTGTTTTGGAGCGTCGTACCAAGTATCCACCTTGAACCTTTCCTTGCTCGCCATTGATCTTGAAGAAAGTTAGCCAATTCGCCTGCTGTTCGCCGTCACTATATTGTGTATTATATAACAATTGAAGTTCATATGCCAAGAACTCAAGAAGAAAAAAAACTTATTGTTCATTAATATTGTTCAAACTTCAAACCATAAGAACCGCGGTAAACACAAATTTTATTCATAAATGTTGTTGAAACTTGAAACCAATTTTTAATACCTTAATATTATTTTATTATATATATATATATATAAAAAAAAACACTTTAGTTTGGCATTCGCTATGTACTTATGTTATTATTCATGAATCCATAACATTCTTGCTTAACCTTTAAGAGTAAAAATCAAAAACAATAAAAAGTTGAAATGTGGCTGCTGGGATTCGAGCCCAGGTCTCCACGGCCACAACGTGGAATTCTCACCACTAAACTACAGCCACAATGGTGTTAGATTTCTGAATATATCTTTGTTATTGATTTGTTTTTCTCAATAAAAACACGACACTTGCAATAAAGGTTAATGTTTACATGCAAAGAAACTGTATAAACACGAACCATGTTTTGTTTTCTAACTTTAAGTCTATAACCCAACAAAAGAATGGACATTAACACTTCAACTAATGAAATTCATTTTCATGTTCATGCGATAAGAAAATGAACGTGTTCGTATTCATTTATTTAATTAATATTCAAAACGAACATAAATTAACAAAAACTAATATAAACGAATGCAGAGAAACATAACAACACCAACTAAAGTAGATAACAATATATTATTTATGTATTAAATCACAACGATGGTGAACATTGTTTGTATCTACGCGTCTTCAATGATCCAAGGTTGCTCTTACCACCTTCATAGGTTGTCGGTCTCAACATTAAGGCTTCTGGGTGTGTGAATCGTCTAGGAGAAAAAGAGAATTAGAAATAATTGGAGCAATTTCTCATTCTAAAATACTCCCTAACATCGATTGGTAAGAAACCTTAGTTCAGATTAAGGTCTAATACAACCACTTGTTGGAATTCTTATGATTCTGCAAAGAAGCAAAATACTGAACAGAAACCGGGCTTGTGTTTGACACAATTTCCTTCGCGGACCCGGATTTTTCAATCTGCATTCGTGCAAGCGTCGCGTTGGTTCAAGAATTTGCTCGAGCCAAGACCCATTTTTGCACCACCCCTGCGCGCGGGTAGGCGCCAAAGTATAATGCAACTTAACATTTTAAATCTTCCACTCAAGCTTCACCTTATAAACTCCTCCGGTTTTTATCTCCCCACCAATATAGGACACAACCATAAACCAACTCACATTTCACTTCTAAAATTTCCAACACCACATAATTATGCAATAACCAACAAACAAACAATATTCAGATTAAAGTTAAAATAACATCAAATGATTCCAAAATGAATCAAAACACAAACTAATTTTTTATGCGAATACCTCATCTTTAATTCATAATGTAGACATATAAAAGATCTCACTTCCATGGTCAGTAGTTATTGTACAAAGATGTTTTAAAACGTTTGATGTCTCATCCTTTTCCTTTTAGTCTTTGGACCATCTTCTTCATTGTTTGCTTGTTCAACATCAACAATTGCTTCAACAGTGTGTTGGCCCGGGAATTAAGAGTAACATATATCGGTCTAGAAAAAAGCTACTAATTTTTCATGTTGTGCAAAAGTGAACCTAATCTCAAAGCATCCGACTACATTCTTAACTGTGCCACAGGATTTGTTACATGCTTACTTACATTCATCTGATCCCTACCCTGTTCTTAATTTACATATTTTTGTTAACCATGCGTAAATGATTCCATCAATATATATAATTAATACAATAATCTAAAACTTTTAACAAAAACAATTTCAAAGATCATATACACAAACTTTTAATTAATTTCAACACATTTGACCGTTTGACCTATTATGTAAGATTCCTTTTTTTTTTGTCCCTTTAGATTAGTGTTGCAAAACTCGGTTTGGGCTTGTACTCGGCGACCTACCATAGAGCGAGTACTCGGCTTAATCGTGGGAGTACCCGGGGCTCAAATCGGCCTATGCAGGGAGTACTCGGCCAACAGGGCTATACTCGGCGACCTACCCTAGAGTGAGTACTCAAGGAGAAATCGGTTAACTCGGCCTTGTTTTGCAACACTGCTTTAGATAATAAAGCTCTTTACAAAGATCATATTTCTGTTTCATCTTCATCGTGTTTCTACATCCTCATCACAGGTAAGCTCGTATTTCTTCATCTTCATCTCCATTTTTTAGCATAAAGCTTAGATTTCATGTCAAATGGGCCAAAAAACACAACAAAACGATAGTATCGGTTAAATCACCGATATTTATGAAGGGTGTATCGGCCGATATATCGCCAACATCGACCGAGATTATCGGAAACGAGATATGGACCGATATAAACCCTTAAGGCCGATAACCAAGATATAACCGAGATTAACTGCTTAGCCACTAATTGAACCTGTCACAAAAGATAAACAAACAAAGATTAGTTAAGAAGACAAACAGACCAATTAACTAAAAATAAACTACTACTAATATAAATAAAAAGCCTAACAAATCGAATGGGTTCAGAGAATTTTGGACGGATACAACCATCTAAAGATGAACAACATAAGAACATGAAGTCTTCTACTCATAGACAAGCTTCCAACATCTTGATCCTATGCGTATGAAGTGATCCTCATGACCCTCGAACTTATTGCATGTAAACTACTCCTACGGTGTCATTTCCCTAGCTCAAACCGAAGTTAGGAAGTATCCCAAGCTTGGAGAGGAATTTGGCCAGCTCTATGGCCTCCCAAGAGTTCCCAAGAAGGCTCAAGAAGGGTGGAAATCGACCCCAAGATGGCACACCAAATGATTGAGTTGAACTTGCTATTTATAGGCAAATCAAGATGAGCACGGCCATGCTCACTAGTGAGCACGCCCATGCTTCTGTCTATGTACGTTCTGTTGCCGCATGGTCAGTCTTGTCTGTACTTGTTGTCTAGCATGGGCGTGCAAGCTGACAAATGTTGTTTTCTTGTCCCCCAAGTGTAACACCCCAACCGATGGCGGAAACATCGAGGTGTCACGTATGAATGATTGTTCAGTAGCTCATGGTGAATAATAAATTTCATTAAATGATTTAAATAAATTACATACAATTGTTCTAAGAATTTGTACATCACAAGATGAAAAATACTAGCTACACATCTTCAAGCATTAACTCAAATCTTCAAGCAAGTATAACCTGAAACATGTTAACTTTGAAAATATTTCGGGTCAACAAAAGTTGGTGAGAATACATAGGTTTTGCATATAGTTGAAAACAATATGTTGTATAGCAATCATAGTTGAAATATAATAATGAGTAATGATAGAATATGAGTCCGACATGTAACAATGCGTCTTTTGTACAATCAAACCTTGTGTCGACTGAGACCTAACTCGCAAGTTAGTAAAAGTGTAACTGTTATCGATTGTAACACCCCAACCGATGGCGGAAACATCGGGATGTCACGTATTGATGATTGTTCAGTAGCTCATGGTGAATAATAAATTTCAGCCAGTTGGGCATCAACACCTTTGTTGTTTTTGTTGTTGTTGTGGTTGGTGTTGTGGTTGTTGTTACTTTCCTCTTGGTTTTCACCACTGTTATTGCGAGTGTTGCGATGTGGAGACATGATCTGTAAGGGACACAATGAAGGTTCAATGTGGCATGAATTGAATGAGGTGATATAAGGAATGTAATCATTTATTCATTAATTAAAACGAATAAACGAAAACGTTGACGTATCAAAGATTCCAGATTCCAACAACATAGTGAAGACATGCTTTAGCCTATAAGTGAACACTCATCCCGAGAATTCCCAGGTAGGCATCCGGGTCCCTCGTCTGATTGGGATATATGCGCAATGCCAGCCTAGACAGAAGACTCAGAATACAGGCGTTCACCCTTCCAGATTGCACGTGTTCGTTATTAAAATCTAGAACTTCGACGAGATCTCAAGGTGGTTCAGGTTAAACCTGAGGGTTTTGCCTTATTAGTCTAAGAGTGGATCCAGTGATGGAGAGCAACCTTCTCGTAGGGATTAATGTAGGGATAAGAAGTAGGAGGGAGATAGAGAATAGCAAGTAAAAGAAGCAAGTATTGGTTAAATCTTATGGTTATAGACTAGATTATTTTTCTAATAACCTAATTCCCTATAACCATGGCTCTGATACCAATCTGTAACACCCCAACCGATGGCGGAAACATCGGGATGTCACGTATTGATGATTGTTCAGTAGCTCATGGTGAATAATAAATTTCATTAAATGATTTAAATAAATTACATACAATTGTTCTACAAGAATTCGTACATCAAATTGAATAAAACTATGCACACATCTTCAAGCATCAATTCGAATCTTCAAACAAGTAGAACCTGAAACATGTTAAGTTGAAAATATTTTGGGTCAACAAAATGTAACACCCCAACCGATGGCGGAAACATCGAGGTGTCACGTAGTGACGATTGTTCAATAGCACATGGACTAAATTGTAAATATCAATAGTAAATAACTTCCATTGTTCAAAAGGAAATACAAAGAGTCTTAATAGAAATTTCAAACATAAATAATAAATGTTCAACTTTTATTTAAGCACTAGGTCCAGCCTAAGCGTGAAAGCATATAAGATCAAACGTCACCTGAAACATGTACAAAAACAATTTTGTCAACACATATAATGTATTGGTGAGTACACCCGTTTGATATATATAGTATAGAAATAAAATGTTTCGCAATTCATGTGTTGTATACCGTTTGCAAATATGTAATTAAGTAGTATCAGTCAAAACCAAACCTGAGAAGAATGACTAACACATGACTAACAAACTGAATAATGAATTAACATGACAATGACCAAGATCCTCTCAAGAGAGTCTCAAGGGGGTATACCATAGTACTATTCACTGAAATGCTAGGTCGCCCAGCGGTTAATGATTAAGCATAATACACACCAAATCACATAAGGCAAACACACATGAGAATTGCATTAAGTATAAGAAATAAAACTTGTTTAATAGGTACATGAATCATCCCGAAATAGTAAAACAGTAAAGAAAAGGGAAAGATATACTCACAGTTCGCTAAATATAAATTCCGAGAAAGTTCGTCGTAAAGGCTTAAGAATTCCGAAGGATTCAACCTATATATAAAAATACTAAATGAGGAAAATAACTAAAAATCTAAGACGACGAATCATCTAAGGCATTAGGGCTTGCTAGACTCGTATTAGGGAAGATGAAATTATTAGTAATAATTTGAACGATAGTTTTTTTGAAATAAATATTTTTACGATGAATTTAATAAATGACTAAAAACTCTTATGTGTTTCACATATAGATATGAATTCCATTTTATAGAAGAATAACCTTGAAATAGAGTTAATGATTTATATTTAATTAAACAATTTATTATTAAATCTAATTTACATATAAATAGTATGAATAATACAAGGTATGATCCCAAAACAATATTATTATGAGAAATAATTATTTTATGATGTAGAATACTAAAAATAATATTTCCATAATTTCTTTTAATTTATTTGCATTTAAAACATTTTTAATGAATTTAAATGATGTTTTAATGATTAAAATTAGTAAAAATAACAAAAATAATCATTTTATAAGAAATTATATTTTATTATAGTTTATTATTCATAGAAATAAATCTCCAGAAAATTTGAGGTTAAAATCTCTTAAAATGAATTTTTAATCGATTAATTATGATTAAAACGATTAAATTCAATAAAAATATAAAATTTAGACATTTTCCGGAAAATAAAAGTGTGGAAATCTCATTTTAGATGTCAAGATGTCATGTCTAAATTTTCATGATTTTTGGATAAATAATGGATTTATTACAAATATTCTAAGTTTATATGTAATATATATGTAAAATCAAGAAAAGAAATATAAACAAAAAAAAAATGGTGGTCCAAGGGGGTCGAACCCGGATCCCCATTGTACAACCCAACAGACTTAACCACTGCTCCATACCATAGTTTGTGTTTTACTTTAAAACTAAAATATATTTATCTTCTTACACCTTTAATCTTCTTCTTCCCCAATTACCTAGCTAAGAACCCTAATCCTTACCAAATCCAATTCAATCATATGAGTGATCTGTAATAAGGGGGTTTTAACCCATTATGCTCGACTAAGACATAGCAAACAAGATTAGACACTTACAACTCGTGAATCCGGTTGAAATCAAGGTTGCAGGTCCGTTTTTCTTTAACCCAAAACTCGCGCAAATAGCCTAACTTAGTGGTGTTTTGATGTGGTTTTCAGGTGTGTGAGGATCATGGACTGACTCGACATCAACAATTTATAGATAATTATCAGTTTCTGCGCGTTTGGTCTTGGCCGGATTGAATGGAGCGGTTACACCATTGATAGCGATTAAACACTTTTAATGCCTAATAATTGAATGGTTACCGGTTAATATTATTGTGGAGAGGCGTTTCGGGGTGATTAATACCGTTTAAAGGTGTTTAAACCTTGGTTTTAAGGCTCGCCGGAAAGCCCGCCGGAAAAACTCGCCGGATCTGCTGCTGTCCGGAAAAGCGAGTAGCAGCAGCACATCATTTGTTTCTTTTAAAACCTTCAGCATTTGTCACATTTGGTCCCTCATAGTTACTTTAGTTAGTTTTAAAGTTTCCTAGTTAGTTTTCCCTTTATAATCACTAACTAAGTTAATTAACTAACTCAAAACTTATATAACTTGAAATTTTATGATATATACATATACATATTTTTTTTTCCGAATAACGTTGCAACATACGCGTTAGATTAAATCGATATCGAGATCCAAAATACATGCAAATAATATAACTTAAATTTCGCACATTTATTGAATTTGAAAACGACAACGATTACAAGAAATGTTTGAAGGACTTAAATTGTAAACTAGATGAAAGTCGAGGGTGACGGATGTCACACAAAAGTTGGTGAGAATTACATAGGTTTTGATAATCGAATAAAATTGTTGTGCAATTCATGTGTCATGGCAAGTCTAGTCCATATGTGAAAACATACTAGATGTAAATCGAGTGCATAATTAACCCTTGTGACTGTTGTATTGTGGTACATCCCATACGCTCATGGTTCACTCGTTTATATTGCAGTAACAAACACCCACGCTACCTTTGTAGGAGGCACGTATCCGGGTGGGATTGTCAGTCCAATAGATCTATCAATGTATACCGTCGGCTGATCAATGTTAATGATTATGCTAGAATTGTGCTTACCCTAGTCATGTTCAAGACATATTGCAACATAGAAAAACACATGGACACATTGATGATTGAATTGCATAAATGATGTTGTAACATGTTTCACCCCAAAAATGGTGATAAATAGAAAAGGGGCTATGTAAAACTCACCTTAGCAAAATGTTATGTCTCGTAAAAAAAATAGAATAATGTGTTGTGAATGTATGCGAGGCGAATCCCAAAGACTCAACAACGTAGCTAGTCCAAATTGAAGAAAACGAAAAAGAAAGAATATCAAGCTTCCAATTCGCCAATTACAAGAGCTTATAATCAAAGCTTCAATTGTAGAAGTAATAGACTATAGAAGAAAGGTATGAGGGAAAGTTTAATCGGATTGAAACAATCGATTTAGAGGTGCAAAGTATAATGGGTCATAGGTGGGTTTTTATACTAGTTTTGGAGTCAATTAGCCATTAAAATTGGTCAACACCATAAAGTAAGGTTTTATGATGAATTGACTATTTGACTAAGACTTTGACTGTTTGACTAAGACTTTGACTAGGACTTTGACTATTTGACTCAAGGCTTTATTTAAAAAAAAAACTTGTATGTGAAAAAAAAAGAATTTAGAATCATATTATTATTATTATTATTTATATACATTTATGTATGTATATAAGTTGTGAGTTAGGATAAATAAAGACTTAGGCACATTTGTATAATATTAATGATAAAGGTGTAATAAAAAAAATAATATATATATATATATAAGGGCTTTTTATGTATTAAAATTTTGGGGAAAATTTTGCGATGTTACATTGATCATCCCTGAATTTATGCGGGGGATGGGTTTGTCAGACCTATAGCGCTATAATCTAAACAGGCGGCTTGATCAATGTTAATGATTGTACTGTGTCTTTTTGTTACAGTCAAATGATAGAATGAGTAAATGATAGTGTAGTTGAATCACAAGTTTCAACAATGTAAGAATGAGTAAATGATAGTGTATAAAATGTTTAAACATGTTTCACCCCAAAATGTAAAACAGAAAAAGGGGCTATGTAAACTCACCTTAGGTGCATAATGAGTTCGTGCGTTTTATTGAGCGTGCAAACACTTAGTAATAATGCCTTGGAAAACTCAAAACTAGCTAGAGGAGATAATGACGGATGAAAACTTTAGTATATGGGAGATGGGATAATAATGTTTTTTTTTTTTGAATGGTGTAAAGAGTTAAATGGTAGGCTAGTGTATTTATAGTGTAAAATTTGGAGTTGTAATTAGGGACTACTTTGACTAGGCTAGAATTTAGGAACAACTTTGACTTGACTAGAAGACCATATTTACTAACACTTTGACTTGACTAGGAGACCATATTTACTAACACTTTGACTTGACTTGACTTGACTAGGAGACTATGTTTGACTTTTCAGGTTTGACTAAGGGACCTTGAAAGGGTTTAAGTTTAATTGGTTTTAATTAACATCACAAAACACCAAATGGTGTAGTGGTTTGTGTGGTGTGGTTAAGGTTTAGCCCGCCAGGGACTCGGGTTCGAATCCTGGCATAGGCAAACATTTTTTTTAACGTTTTTAAATCAGAATTTAATACAATCCAATTTAATATTGATTATACGTCATTATTTAAACAAAAAAAAATAACAAAATGGATGGTAAAGATACTGTAAACATGAATAGGATGAATAAACGAGGAAGTTCTATATATATATATAAAAGGAAACATTTGAATAGTGTTGAGGATAGTTAGGGTGACTATGGTTCAGAGTAGGGTAAGAGTTTAAGGAATGTATAAGATAACCATAAATGCTAGATGGACTACCAAATAACTAGGGTTTGTTATTGGTCTGAACCTACAGTATCCCTTTCCACGTATCATTAGTGTTTATATATAGGGTGTACCGCAGCTAACCCATCACACCTCTGGTACTTCGAAAACATACGGGGTATCTCCCAAAACCTTAATAGAATTTCACACTACCTTAATGTACCTGTAAATTCATGATTACGTTCCGGACCGCAATCACCAATTTACCTTACATTAGGGTTTTGTGTCCTTCTATGACTCTAAACACACATGTAAGTAATGCAAAATAGCCTTGTGATTGAATCGTATACAATGTATCCAAAAATAAGTCCAACTGTTGAGCAGGAAAAAGACCTCTACCAGTCAGTGAGTAAGAACCTCTACCGATTGTTGAGCAGGTGCGATAGCCTCTACCAGTCGTTGAACAGGTTGTAGGGCCTCTACCGACTGTTGAGCAGGCATGATGACCTCTACCAATCGTTGAGTAGGTTATTTGGTACTCTACTAACTGTTGAGCAAGTACTTCATCCTCTATCAGTTGTTTGATTAAGTGTACCAATTATTACACACATGAATTGCAAATTGATAATATGTACATGTAAGCAATCAAGTATCAAGTATAACAAACGAGTTGTAATAGAGTTGCCCTAGACAAGGTTAATGACTCTAGGTGTGTCTATAGCAAATAGTTTATATTCCATGAATTCTAGCTTCAAATGTTCAAATATGGTAGATAGTCGAATCCTCATGTATAACTCAGGATTATGTTTGATGCAACACACAATCAAGTTTCAATAGTTTGGTTATCATGGGTAACTAGCTCATGTGTGAGAAGGTGAAGGATATGAATTTAGTTCTTGAGAGGATGATGAAAAATCTTGAAGCAGAATCAAGGTTGTGAGAGATAGTGAATGTGAAGATAGTTGATAAAGAGTTTATTTTATAGTAAGGAGATTATGTAGCAGTGTAAATTTTGGGGTTTGAATCAAAGGTTATAATCAAGTGTATAAGAAAACATGATTGTGGTATATGCCAAATATTGTAAAAATTTGAACAAGTTGAAAATGAGTGAATGTCGATGGAGAATCTAGAGACTAGATATTATTCCTATGGAAAAAAAAAATTATTTTCAAAATTGGTTTTGTACATAAAGCAAAAGTTGTTAAATAGTACAAGCTAAGTAGACTTTGATTAAAATATTCCCGTTAGTTGGAGATTTCAAACATGACATTAGGTTTTGAAGATCAAGGTTCTATTAGTGATTTTTAATAGTTTAAAGCATTATATAGAAAATCGTTTGTTACGTCAATAAATAAACAATTGAATTTAAGTTCGAGGACATCTTTTGACAAAAAAATACGTACTTTGTAAAGTTACTAGGTAATGAAAATACAACAAGATTTAGAAATCTTTAGTTTGTGCTAAGGTATGAGGTTATAGTTTTTAAAAATAAGTAACATGTGGAGAAATGAAATAATATGATTTGGGTAGGGTGTTGAATATTTAAAAAGTGGCTAAGATGGTAAGGTGAAGTGTGATTGTGAAATCCATAGATGGTTATGAAATGAGATTGATTTAAGCTGTAAAATTTTGAGATTTTAGAGCTTAGTTTAAGGAAATTGAGTGTAATCATTTATTCATTAATTAAAACAAATAAACGAAAACGTTGACTTATCAAAACTTCTAGATTCTAATAACATAATGAAGACATGCTTTAGCCTATAAGTGAACACTCATCCCGAGAATTCCCAGGTAGGCATCCGGGTCCCTCGTCTGATTGGGATTTATGCGCAATGCCAGTCCTAGACAGAAAACTCAGAATACAAGCGTTCACCCTTCCAGATTGCACGTGTTCGTTATTAAAATCTAGAACTTCGACGAGATCTTCAAGGTGGTTCAGGCTAAACCTGAGGATTTGTCCTATTAGTCTAAGAGTAGATCTTGTGATGGAGAACAATCTTCTTGTAGGGACTAAAGTAGGGATAAGAAGTAGGAGAGAGATAGAGAATAGAAAAAAAAGTAGGGTTGCAAGTAAAAGGAGCAAGTACTATTATAATCCTATGGTTATAGACTAGATTATTTTTCTAATAACCTAATTCCCTATAACCATGGCTCTGATACCAATCTGTAACACCCGAACCGATGGCGAAAACATCGAGGTGTCACGTATGAATGATTGTTCAGTAGCTCATGGTGAATAATAAATTTTATTAAATGATTTAAATAAATTACATAGAATTGTTCTAAGAATTTGTACATCACAAGATGAAAAATACTAGCTACACATCTTCAAGCATTAACTCAAATCTTCAAGCAAGTATAACCTGAAACATGTTAACTTTGAAAATATTTTGGGTCAACAAAAGTTGGTGAGAATACATAGGTTTTCCATATAGTTGAAAACAATATGTTGTATAGCAATCATAGTTGAAGTATAATAATGAGTAATGATAGAATATGAGTCCGACATGTAACAATGCGTCTTTTGTACAATCAAACCTTGTGTCGACTGAGACCTAACTCGCAAGTTAGTAAAAGTGTAACTGTTATCGATCATCCCTGAATTTATGGGGGGGGGGGATGGGTTTGTCAGACCTATAACGCTATAATCTAAACAGGTGGCTTGATCAATGTTAATGATTGTACTGTGTCTTTTTGTTACAGTCAAATGATAGAATGAGTAAATGATAGTGTAGTTGAATCACAAGTTTCAAAATGTAAGAATGAGTAAATGATAGTGTATAAAATGTTTAAACATGTTTCACCCCAAAATGTAAAACAGAAAAAGGGGCTATGTAAACTCACCTTAGGTGCATAATGAGTTCGTGCGTTTTATTGAGCGTGCAAACACTTAGTAATAATGCCTTGGAAAACTCAAAACTAGCTAGAGGAGATAATGACGAATGAAAACTTTAGTATATGGGAGATGTGATAATAATGTTTTTTTTTTTTGAATGGTGTAAAGAGTTGAATGTAGGCTAGTGTATTTATAGTGTAAAATTTGGAGTTGTAATTAGGGACTACTTTGACTAGGCTAGAATTTAGGAACAACTTTGACTTGACTAGAAGACCATATTTACTAACACTTTGACTTGACTCGGAGACCATATTTACCAACGTTTTTTAAAACCGGACCGGACCGGCCAGTCCGACCGGTTAAACCAGAGATCGGAGGTGCCGCCGGTCCGGTCATCCCTCTAGGACCGTTTGTAAAGTAAACCGGGCGGCCGGACCCCTAGCCGGTGGTTCAACCGGAAGACCGGTGTAAAACGATCGGGCCGGACTTTTAAACCGGAGTTGCAGAGCCGGTGAGATCTGTAGAGGAGCATGTATGACGATGGATCTGTGTGGTTTTAACACAGTCACGACCAACAACCGACTAAATCATAAACAAAACAAAAGCTACTACAAGAAAATTTGTATGAAATCGATGCTTTTGTGACATCTTGAGATAACCAGAAAAAAAAAAGAGAGAGAGAAAGGGAAAGAGAAAGAGAGACGAGAATGAGATTGATTGGTTTGATTATAGGAAGATGAAAGATAATGCTATCTTTTATTTAATTTAATATAAATTTGATTTCTGCAGATTTTCCCTTCTCAAGAAAAGTCATAATTGTCTTTTCTCTCCACTTTCCAATAATTATTTTAATAACATTTTTGTGTATTGTTATATTATGGTTAATAATAATAATATTATTGTATTTAGTAAATTTTTACTTATGTACGTGAATATATTTATTGCTAAACCTATTTTTATTTAGTTATAAAGTAACAAAACATATATATGTATTATATTAATTACGATACTTATATTTTATATGTATTATGTATTATTTTAAAATGCTATATTAATATATAAAATTAATATAATATTATCCGGTTCTTATATCCGGTTCAACCGGCCGGACCGGTCCGACCAGTGAACCAGTAATGAGACCGGTTCATTGTTCGGTCCGGTTCTGAAAACATTGATATTTACTAACACTTTGACTTGACTTGACTAGGAGACTACGTTTGACTTTTCAGGTTTGACTAAGGGACCTTGAAAGGGTTTAAGTTTAATTGGTTTTAATTAACATCACAAAACACCAAATGGTGTAGTGGTTTGTGTGGTGTGGTTAAGGTTTAGCCCGCCAGGGACTCGGGTTCGAATCCTGGCACAGGCAAACATTTTTTTTAACGTTTTTAAATCAAAATTTAATACAATCCAATTTAATATTGATTATACGTCATTATTTAAACAAAAAAATTAACAAAATAGATGGTAAAGATACTGCAAACATGAATAGGATGAATAAACGAGGGAGTTCTATATATATATATATATATATATATAAAGAAAATTTGTGTGATGTTACACCAAGTTGGCTGCTCTGTCTTCTAATACGTAGGGCCTTTGTACTGATGTGCATGGGCGTGCTTGGTCAACCCCGGACTGATTTTATCATCGTTTAAGCCCCGAGAAAGTCTTTACACATTCTTGAAACATACTTCAGGTCTCGTATCTTCAGGAATCTCCGGATTTAGTTGTTTTTACCCGAAAATTACCTCTTTTCGGTTTGGAGGTCCAATTTTCTGAAAAATACAAATAGGAACGATTAGATAGTTTTATTACTGATTTAAGCTTAATTATGCCATATTTTAAGATTATTTAGGTACTAGATTATACCCCGGGAACGTCCCAAGGTTGAGCAATTTAATATGACATATCAATTTTACATATGAAACGTAAATGATGCGCTTTACAGTTACATGCAAGAAAGTTTCGGGTAGTACCTAGCCTAAAATAATTAACAATGTATCTCTAATGTTAACGCCTAATATTAAACAATGTATAACTCTAATATTAATACCTAACCTAAAACAATGTACAACTCCAATGCTAACACGTGTTGAAAATATAATTCATATTTACTGATTTGAACATAATTAGTGACTTACCTATACATGATTATTGAATTACTTGAACACTTTATGTTTTTTTCCTGTATGAACAAAACCCCCCCCAAAAAAATAGTCGTTTTTTTCTCCGTTTTTTTATATAACACTATGGTATACGTTGGAAAAATAATAAAATGCTCATTAATTTGGTGTAATTTTTTTCTTTAAAAAATCTTCTATATAAAAGATATCAACATTTAAAAATTATGGGAGGAAACATGAGAGAGAAAAATCCATTTATTTATTTATATTTTTCCATAAAATCTCTGTTTTTCTAATTTTTTTCGTTTTCGTTCATTTGTAATTGAATGTTTTTTGTTATTTTGATTGTGTAATCATTCATATTGGTTTAATCGATCTCAATTTGTTGAAAATTTTTGTTTTCTATTGATTTTGTTGTTACGATTTGAAAAAAAAAATAGACGGTTTTTCATAATTTACCGTTGGTTAGTTTGACCCAAGTATGATTAGGGTTTTTAATCTGCATCCAGCCATCTTGTTAATCTAATAGCTGAGATTGATTCTTACGTTTTTTACGTTAAAAAGCTTTGTACGTTATTTTTTCTCTATCCTTAAAATATCCTAGTTTAATTGTCTTTACATTAAAAAAAAGACATTAATGGATTAAATCACATAATTATAAATGAAAATGATAAGAAGATATGACTTCCACGTAATTCTCCTTCTACAAATCGGTACACAAAACTTTTAATAAGATTAGGCTTGTTGGTGTGCCATCGGGGAAGGAACTCGGGGACATGAGGTGGACAACTCCTCGATCGGGAACACCGCCCCCCCCTAAAAAAATTCGGTGCCTTCGGTGAAATTTCCCCCTTCTCCCCTTGTCATGTGATTGGCCCATTTTTTTTCTTTTTTTCTTTTTTTCTTTTTAATCAACCTTTATCCAATAAAAAATGAAGGGGGAGTGGGGGAATTAGGGGAATACCATTTTCCAAACTTTGGGGAAGAAAATGGGGGAAATGATGTGGCGCTGATGTGGCACTTGGGGGAGTTGGGGGAAAAGGGAGGCACACCATATAGTCTTAGGCCGATGCGCAACTAACGTGTACTTAATGACTCCTTCACGATTTTTCTACTTCCTGATCCCTGAGAAAATACGTGACATTGCTGACGTGGCAAATAAATACTTACATTTTTACATTCAGACCGATCGCGTGTTTTTAAACCAGTGGGCCCAATAATCCAACGTCTCTCCTTTAACCGCTACCATGGACCATCACGTACCTTATAACACACTCTACATCCGATCTACATTTACAACAAGGATATGTATATATATAAAGTCCTCAAACATCTTACGATTTTATTCTAAGAAATCATCATTTAATTTTATAAAAATCTCTGGTAAATTTATTATTTTTAGCTCCTTTTTTTTTTTGTTTTCACTTGAATTTATTTTGGACATAATAATAATAATAATATTGATTGATCAGATTCAGATCTGTAATATGTTTGGTGAGAATGATGCTTCACCAGACAGTCAGTTAGTTACAATTATTTTGAGTAGTTTTTAAGATTTATATTTCATCATATGTTTGGTGGCTTAAATATAATAATGTTTCATCCCCAGGGGGGCAAGGTTTTGTCTTTAGTAGACTAGGATTTGCAATTCAAAAGGGGGTGGCGGCGCAGCTTGTTGCCCGTCTACCAGCTATTATGATGTAACTTCCGTATTTTGTTTTAATATTAAATTTGGGTTTAAAAACCAAAAAAAAAAAAAAAAAAAAAAAAAAAAAAAAAAAAAAAAAAAAAAAAATAATGTTGATTTGATGTGTTTGATCGGCTATTTAATTGCTAGTTTTAGTGTTTTGAAATTCATTGCTCTGTTGATTGAGGTGATCTGAATCTCTGAGGTTTGTTCTTATAAGTTAGTTAATTAGGTGTTTTGTTGTTAGTAGGATCGGTTTTGCTATTTATTTATTGGGGGTTGCGGCGCGCAGCTTATTATACGCTTACCTGTCACTTGTTTGTAATTGGTTGTTTTGGCAATTGGCATGTTAGCAATGTTATGGGCTGTTTGGTTGATTAAGTGCTGAATCGTTAAGAGGTCTGAATGATTAAGTGCGGAATGGTTCAGCTATGCACCAAGTCTGAATGATTCAGCTCTTAACCATTACATTCAGAACCTTTTTTTAGATTGAAACAAACAGTCTGAATGTTGAACCATTCAGAGCCTCATTAAGAGGCTATCAAACAGGCCCTTAGGATTTCTGTTGAAATTGTGTAGATTTTTTTTTTTTTTTTTTTTTTTTTTTTTTTTTTTTTTTTTTGTGATTGGAGTGTTTTTAATGGTTTTTGAATTTGTTAGACACTGTGAAGAAGTGATTGGAAGAATATGGCTACTCAAGGTACAGGTGGAGCAAATGGTGCTACGAGCAGACCGCCTCCGAATCCGTCGCCGTTACGGACTGCCAAGTTTTTTCAGGTATATTGTCTGGGAATTGAGAAGGATTTTTGCTATGTTAATTGTATTTTGGTATGTTTTTTTTTGTGACGTATGTGTTTTTTTTTTGTTCTAAGAGAGATATTGTCTGACGTTTATAGGCGAATATGAGGATATTAGTTACCGGAGGAGCTGGTTTCATTGGGTCTCATCTAGTAGACAGATTGATGGAAAATGAAAAGAACGAGGTATACGTTTGTTTCGTTTTGTCATTTGACGGATGCATTTGAGATCAAGAGGGTGTGCATTATGCCATTATAGCATTGTATCTGTGTTTTAAAGGCATCTTGATGTTTTTCTTAGGTGGTGGTTGTAGATAATTTCTTCACAGGATCAAAAGACAATCTAAAACAATGGATTGGTCACCCAAGATTTGAACTTATTCGTCATGGTATGTGGTCTTTGTACAACACAACCATTTGTTATATTCCTGCACGCTTAGGGTAATAATGTGTAGTAACTAGCATGATTTAAAAAAACGGGTGAGGCGTACGCCTTGAGGTGCGCCTCGAGGCGAAACTCTAAGAAAACGAGCCTGAGGCGCGCCTCACGGGGTTCAGATTGTACATACACCTCTAAGGGCTGAGGCGCTAAGAAAATGTGCGCCTCGTGTGCGCCTCAGGTGGTTTAGGGTGTTTTTGATGTGCTTTTTTTGGTGTTTTAGACTTTTTGGGTCAATTATTTTATTTTTGATGTATGTTTTTGATGTTTTAGACTTTTCTAGGTCAAGTATTTTATTTTTTATACACACATAATTTTTATATTTATTTTTTGACTGCGCCTCGAGCTTACGCCTTGGTTCGCCTCGAGGCTTACGCCTCATGAGGCGAAGGGAAAACGCCTCGAGGCTCGTTTCCGTTCTTTTAAACTTTGGTAACTAGTAATAATATATCGTTTTGTTGGATGCCAGCAGATTTATATGTGTTAATAATTCAGTATTTTGCCAAGTAGTGTGTCACTGTGTCTAATATCATAAAACAAGTTCGTTGACATATCAACTAGGACGAAAAGTTTCCCTTTTAAGCCGAATGCCCTTAATGCCAGTATGCCACAGAATAAAACGACCCGCACATTCTGTTTGCCTTAACTTCATTTATTTTTTTTGGAATTCAGATGTCACAGAGCCGTTGTTAGTTGAGGTGGATCAAATCTACCATCTTGCTTGCCCTGCTTCCCCAATTTTCTACAAATATAATCCTGTCAAGGTAATCACGGCCCAAGTTCAGTTACTAACGTATTACTTATTTACTTCTGTTTCCTGTGGCGGCGCAGCTTGTTGCCCGTCTGCCTGTTTTAATGTAATTTAACAAGTCATGAAATCTTGCTTTATCTTCACATTATATATATTGATACAAACAGACAATCAAGACAAATGTGATTGGAACTTTGAACATGTTGGGACTCGCCAAGCGAGTTGGAGCAAGGTTTGAAAATTGACGCTCTTATTTTTTTTATCTATTTTGCTGCAATATATTAAAATTAATAAATTGTTGTTCCTATGCCTACAGAATTCTGCTGACTTCAACATCAGAGGTTTATGGAGACCCTCTTGTACATCCTCAGGATGAGAGCTATTGGGGAAATGTCAACCCTATAGGTATTGCTCCCCGACCGCTTGTTTCTTTTACTCATGGTTTAAAAAAACGGGTGAGGCGTGCCTCTCGAGGCGCGCCTCAAGGCAATTTGGGCAAAAAACGACTCTGAGGCGTCGCCTCAAGGTGTTGGTTTGTACCTGTGCCTCTTAGGACTGAGGCGGTAACAAAAATTGCGCCTTAGGTGCGCCTCACCTGCGCCTAAGGGGTTTTAGATGTTTATTTTTTCTGTTTTAGACTTTTTGTGTCAGTTTTAACCATTCCATGTATTTTTAATGTGTTTTTTTTATGTTTTTGATGAATCTGGTGATGTATAATATTTATATTTATTTTTTAATTTCGCCTCGGTTCGCCTTGAGGCACGTTTCCGTACTTTTAAACCTTGCTTTTACTGTTGTAAGGAGAGTATTTTCTAAATCATATTTGTGTAAATTGCAGGAGTTAGGAGCTGTTATGATGAAGGAAAACGCGTAGCTGAGACATTGATGTTTGACTATCATAGACAACATGGAATAGGTGAATCGCCTCACTTGTTACACACATAACATATAATACATTCAATGTTTAGAGTTATTATATTGCTAATCAAGTTTTTATATTCTAATTGGTTTTTGCAACAGAAATACGGATTGCTAGGATCTTCAATACATATGGACCTAGAATGAACATTGATGATGGTCGTGTGGTCAGCAATTTCATAGCTCAAGCTATCCGGTATACCAAACGGCTTGTTGTGTTATTACTGAAAATATTTCTGTTTATAATTATTACTTCCTTGGTTACTTATGATGGGTCTACTGCAGCAATGAACCTTTAACTGTTCAATCTCCTGGAACTCAGACTCGAAGCTTTTGTTACGTCTCTGACATGGTAAAACTAAAATTCGTTAAATATGTTGTACCTGGCTACCTTCAGTTTATTTAGTTAGTGTGTGTGTCCGTTGGTTATCAGGTTGATGGCCTTATTCGGCTTATGGAAGGAAACAATACTGGCCCGATCAACCTTGGAAATCCAGGTGAATTCACCATGCTTGAACTTGCAGAGAATGTGAAAGAGGTTAGTTCTGAAGTTTTTTTTTCTCTGTGCGAAATGTCCAAAATGCCCTTATATTTGGTGTTTAAAATTAACATGAGTATGAAAATGAAATGTGGCAGCTGATAAACCCGGAAGTGAAAATAATACATGTGGAAAACACACCTGATGATCCTCGCCAAAGAAAGCCGGTGATAACCAAGGCAAAGGAAGAGCTTGGTTGGGAGCCGACAATCAAATTGCGCGATGGGCTTCCCCGTATGGAGGAGGACTTCCGCAAAAGGCTAGGAATACCGAGGACTGCATGAGTGTGAGTTTTTTCTCATATAGACAATGCCCTCCCATCCTTTTTCCTGATTTTGGTTGTTGGTTTCTTTTCTGGGAAATGAATATTCTGTTATGTTGTGTTATGTAATCATCATATCAGATGAGGTTATATGTTGAGAAGGATTTGGTTATGATGGTTTACCATATGTAACGCAATCGCGTCCTTAAGTGTTTGTTCAACCATATATAAAGTTTAATTTTTCTAGTTTTTTTCTTTATGAATAATACATAAAATCAGTTTAGCAAAAGATATTAGTTCTACATCAATTGTATAATTCTTGTGAGTTGTGACTATCTTTAATTATGTAATATGAGCATTTGGATATTATATCTTTCTTTTTTGGTGTAGTTCAAGTATATGTTGTTTGGCAATTGGCATGTCATGGTTTTCTCTGTGTTTGTTTCCACTGAAAAAGCCTTCAAGCCTCTACCAACCTTCATGTAAGCCTCTACTATGCTGCTAGAAAGAAAAAAAAAAAACCCGAAACCGGAATCATAGACGAACAACTCGTTAACCAACATCAAAACAACAGCATTGCTACCAGGAAATCGACGAGACGATCTATGCTTAACCCAACCAACATCAAAACAACAGCATTTTCAATTTTTGGTTTGCAATCTTCAATTGGATGATGTAATGGTTTAGGAATAGTAAAATATAATGAATGAATGATGTTTCAAACTTCCAAAACTTGTTTTAAACGTCCCCCAATCGAGATCTGGTCAAAATCCATGAAAACCTCCCATTATGACCATTAAACAGTCAAAACGGTTGGCT
The DNA here is from genome assembly GCA_030844895.1 of Ambrosia x helenae. Lineage (NCBI taxonomy): Eukaryota > Viridiplantae > Streptophyta > Magnoliopsida > Asterales > Asteraceae > Ambrosia > Ambrosia x helenae. The sequence continues at coordinate 86,305,048 of CM061225.1, forward strand.
GGAACAGCAAGGGCCGTCGCCAATGGCTTCCTTAGGTGTCAGGGATGCCCTGTGGTATCCGACGGCCAATTTGGTTGTCTACGTGAGATCTACGGCTGGTTAAGTCATCGCCGACAGCCTATTACTCCATTGGCGACGCCCCTTCAGCTCTTCAAACCCCAAAATTTGGATTCCTTTCGCTGAAAGAGTACAAATTTGTATGTTGTCGCTCCAGTAACTCATTTCCTAGCCCGAGATATGACCAAATGAAGTTTTGGTTGTTTTTGCCGCAGTGTTCAGCTTAGTTTTGCCTCTTTTCTTAACCGTGATTTGCCCATCTTTGATGCTATTGCTCCAAAAATGTAAGACCCTAACCCGTAGACATGTGATTAGTACTTATCTTACGAGTTTTGGCCTTAATTAAAAACCACTCCCAATTAAAACTTTGATATTTATGAAAAACCCAGACCATTGTAATCCATTACATTATTGGATCCCTCATGTTTTACATTTTAACATGAGATACATCAGGCTGCCAATAATTCTTGAGTACTCTAATTGGTTAACAGGCTCACCTCGATTCTTAGCTAGACGTTGACTCGTGTCAATGAAAGTTATAGCCACATTAGAGTCATTTCCATTGAACTTCTCAATAATTAATGAAATTTCTAGCCACATTAGAGTCATTTCCATTGAACTTCTCAAGAATTTTATCCACATAATAGGACTAGCTTATAACAAGTCTGTTCTAGGTTCGTGTGATTTGTATTTCCCAAAATCACATCCGTTCATATCAAACCTTCTATTTTCAAATGCAAGTCACCTCCACACTTAAGTGTTATTGGATAACTGCCAAATGGGGTGATGAAAGTTTATTCCTTTCATATGTAGCTTAAATGGTTTTTCCCCCACATTGCTTGCACTTTGATTAAGATCGAGTAATATCACTCATGATGACATTAGACACCCGTGATAGATAGTGACTATCTATATCTTTGTGTTATTGAGGTCATCCATTATATTGCTCAACTCATATTTCTCACACGAACCGTTTTCTGAACTATATGAGTTCTTCTCATATTATGCTAAATAATATCATAACCAATGAACTATTTATTCGGTCCTTTCGAGTCATCCTTTTTTAATGAATTATATATTTGCTTTTACAAAATTCATTCTTATGTCGTCACATATGTGTGAATGTTCAAAGTTAATTTATTCTCTGTGGAGCATTTAAAGTAACAAGTATTAGTATAGCATGCTTTAGACTACAAATACTTAGCATGTGAACAGAATATGCTCATTCTGATTCTTCACAACCTTAAGAGATAACTCACTAGCTCTTCCTAACATTCACATCTTAATTTAGACACAAAATGAGATTTTGTTTAACATTCCAAAATCATTTAAAAGGTCATTGGTTTATATTCTCAACCATTTCTAACCTTTGTTAGAAATATACGATTATGACAATCGTTTTAGAACTTGTTGGTTTATATAAAATAAACCGTTTCTAACACCCTCGTTAGAAAATTAAACCATCTACATAAATGGTATTAACTTTGGATTTTTCAAAATATACTCGTTTCAAACTGACTCGTTAGAAACCATAAAATTTTAACCAAACCGGTTTAATGTTGATTATTTTCCAAAATAATCATTTCCAAAAGGTTTGTGTATTTTATACAATAATCTTTTCTAACACACTTGTTAGAGAATTTAAGCATCTTATTTTGTCTTTACAAAGTCATCAATTTCTAACACGCTCGTTAGAAAAATAGATATATAAGTTTAAAATTAAACTTATGATTTTGTAACTTATTATTTCTAATACGCTTATTAGAAATATTTCATGACACGTTATTCTTTCAACGCAGTCGATTCTAACACACTTGTTAGAAATACATGTTTCAAAACCTTTTATTTTCCAATACTCATTAGAAAATGTAACATTTCAAAACTTGAAACCCTCTTTCTAATATGCTTATTAGAAAGAAATTGTTATCAACCATTTTACATGAGTTTAAGAATGTTATGTATTTTCTAATACTTTTATTAGAAATTTAGTATTTCATAAGGTGTAAACATATGTTAAAAATTTTAACAATTGGGCTTATCTAAATACAACACAACACTCATGAACCCGAAAAGTTGAATCAAAATTTCGTTTTGTAAAGAAGACTTCCGGGTTAAAGATTGCATTCCAATTATGAATGTAATCCGATTCGATGTACCAAAAAGAAAACACTTACAAACTTTCGCGAACCCAAATTCCTTAGGAAGAACACGAAAGTTTGTTTACTAATCTGTTTAAGTTTGTTAGAAAACTTACATAGTAATCGCCGCAACGCCTCTCGTACATGAAGCTCGCATGAATCATAGTCGTTGCACCTTCTGCAGCAAAATTATAACTGTAAACGAAATTATCAAATTGAACCGGACTTGTGTTTGACACAATTCCCTTAAACAGATTCACGGTTTGTTCTCATGGTACGCCGGTTCTTTAACAGTGGTGGTGCACTGCCGGACTATCCCACTTGCCTAAAAGATAACCGGACTTCGATTGAGTTTGTTCTCTACCTATATGTGTGTGTAAGTATTTCTTTTCTACATACTCAAATGAGACACCAAACCTTCATTATATAAGAACATGAATTTAACAAGAGTTTCATTTCTAAGTCAATTCATTAGAGACTTAATTTGATAAATAAAGCTCTAATAAATTGACATAAAAAGCTCTAATAAAGTGACATAAAAACTTTAATTATAAACATAAAACTCTACTCAAGAGTTTACTCTTCATTAAGATTCTAATTAATAATTATAATTTACCAAATTATAATTTCAATAAAATCCATTTACATATTTCCAACAAACTAATCATTGTAGATTTTGGTGAAGAGATATGTACCCGCGCATGCGCAGGAAAGAAGCCCGCATACACGTCAACGCAGCAGTGTGACGTGGCATTCTAGAAGACGGCGCATGCGACCACAAAAAGACAGGTGTCACCCGACAGGCGCAGAGCCAACAGCCAATCAGAGGCCCAAATACCCTGCTCCATGATCGCCTGCCAGTACGAGGTACGAGAAAGGACAAAAAGGACGATGTCAGGACACGTGGACCAATCAAGGGAGGACAACACAGAAAATGACAACGGCCACGATCGTACAAGACAGCTGCCATTCTCCTCACAGCCAATCATAGGCCACCTGAGTAGCCTATAAATACCCCCCTTCGTCATCAGAAGAAGGGATCAAATACCATTACAAAGAATTCATATAGCAAGCTGTGAGAGATAGATTATAGTCGAAACTCTGTAATAATCATATAACAGTGTCTTGTATCTTGTCCTGATAAATATATATAAAGCTCGTCCTTTGCATTATTAGTACATTATCGTTGTTATACTTGATTATTAGATTGGTGTTTCTTCATTGGCGCCATCCGTGGGACTCGAACCCACGACCACGTGGTTAAAAGCCAGTGATGAGTTCTTTACCAATAACAACAAACTCTCCAACAGGCACGTCGGGCACTGGTGTTGCTCCGGCAACCACCAGCCAGCCCGACAGCCATATGGAGGAGCAGTTTCACGGCACAGACGTGGGCCGCACCCCATCCTCCGGGACGAGGCAGACCCCGTCATTCCATTTTGCCACTGATAACCTTCAAACTTCACCTGCTGGTCACACTGCGCCGATGGTTAGCCCGGAGGTGTGGTATGCGCAGCAGAAAGAAGCTCTGAAGCAAGCATTTATGAACAAACTTAAAGAACAACACCTGAGAGAAGCATCTCGCACCCTGTCCTTCAGCGAAGGAAGGCCTGTCACTATCTCAGAAGGGCCATCCAGAGCTGCGGGACATGCCGGCGGAAGCAATCATGACACTGACCCAACATGGAGGGAAGACTCCGACGAGTCACAGAGTCGTTTTCAACGTGACACAAGCCAGTACTTGACCAACACCGTTGATCGAGCACACTTGTTGTCCGGAGAAGACGACCTCACAAAACCATACTACCCTCCCTCGTTCAGTGAAAAATCAAAGTTTACACCGCGCATCGCACTCGCCACGCTACCCGCCGGGACAAAAATGCCAAGCACCTTGGGAAAGTTCGACGGCACTGGCGACCCTGATGACCATCTACGAAGTTTCGAGGTCGCGGGAAAATGCGCGCGGTGGACCCTGCCAGCATGGTGTCACATGTTCGCGCAGACGCTTACGGGCGCAGCGCGAGTATGGTTTGACAGCCTGCCAAACGGAAAGATAGACAATTTGAAAGAGCTAACTGACAAGTTCTCAGATCACTTCAGTCAAAACAAAAGAATCGAGCGTGATTCCACTGACATTTTGCAAGTTAAAAGGCGCGATAACGAGTCCATCGAGGATTATATCACCAGGTTTAATCGCGAAGCTTTACAAATTGGTCCAATCGGATTTGAGCTTATGAAAGCAGCATTTACGCAAGGCGTAAGATGCGACTCGCTGATCCGCACACTGGCTGGATGCACAGGCATGCCAAACACATGGGAAGAGATCATGCGCGGAGCGAAGAATTATGCGAAGACCGAAAGAGAGCTATCCGTCTGGAGCAGAATTCAAGCACCACAATACACAGATACACAGGCGCAAGCAGTGCGCAACCGAAACAATAGGCATGGCAGGAAGGCGAAGGGCAATGTCTGGACGAGGCTTCAAGGAGCCGACCAGACAGCCCCAAAGCCCTCCGCACCACAAGATTATCAGCGCAGCACCTCACTCGTGCACAAGTCCAACAGAAGGAGTCACAACAATTGGACCCCTTTAACCAAAACACCAGCGCAAGTTCTAGCAACGGAAAACGTTGACTTCCCGGAGCCTAAGGTCATCAAACGGCGCGAAGGGTTGGACCACAACAAGTTTTGCGCCTACCATCAAGACATCGGTCACGACACCGATAAATGTTATCAGCTACGACAAGCCATTGAAGACGCACTGAAGTCCGGCAAGCTCGGTCACCTGCTACAAAACGTCGAACGCAAGCAAGCGGCGGGTCCTCCGCCAAAAAAGATAAAGAATGTAAGCATGATGATACATAGCAGCGGGCACCGGACCCAAAAGAGAAAAACAGAATCAACAGCTGAATGGAGGGAACAGCAGGTTTGTTTCCCCATAGTAAAAGGCGGCCCATCGGCCACGAGGGCAATCATTATCACAGCCATCTTTGACCACTACAGAACCACCAGAGCGTTCATGGACACGGACAGTAATTCGGACATCATGTATGGTCAGTGTTTTGACCTCCTGGACGAAGAAGACAAGCAGCGCCTGCGCCCCATCAACTCTCCGATTATGGGATTCTCCAATGAGGTTGTAACACCCCTCGGAGAAATATCTTTCCCTCTCACTTTGGGCGCGCAAGGGCGGTCGCGAACAGAAGAAGTTACCTTTCTTGTCATTCCATCAAAGTCCAAATACGATATCATCCTGGGCAGGGACTCTATGGCTTCATACAACATGGTCACCTCCACAGTCCATAGCGCGATCAGTTTTCCCACCCCAAGCGGAGTGGCAATCGTATGGGCTAACAGAGAGTGCGCCATTACCACAGAATCCCACCCAGCCAAAATGTTGAAGCCGTGCCCACGCACAGAACCAGAAAAGTGGATCTTGAACCCGAAGTTCCCTAAACAGCCTATTACAATAGGGCCAGAAATTTCTGAAAACATCAGGGACCATTTGAAGCAGCTCCTCCGCGAAAACATCGACGTTTTCGCGTGGCAACCGTCAGATATGATCGGCATTCCACGCGAACTCGCCCAGCACAAGCTTAACACATACCGTTCTGTAGAGCCCATCGCGCAGAAGCGCAGAAGCATGGGCGCTGAAAAAACTCAAGCGATGAATGAGCAAGTCGGAGAATTGTTGAAAGCAGGAATCTTGAGAGAGACACGATACCAGACCTGGGTTGCTAACCCGGTGATGGTAAAGAAAAGCAATGGTGGATGGAGGATGTGTGTAGACTACACCGACCTCAACAAAGCATGCCCGAAAGATTGCTATCCTCTGCCAGAAATTGATTTGAAGATAGACTCTCTAGCCCCGTTCCGCTTCAAGTGCTTCCTGGACGCCTACAAAGGCTACCACCAAATCCAAATGGCACTTGAAGATGAAGACAAAACTGCCTTCCGCACAGATAAAGGAGTTTTCTGCTACACAAAGATGCCATTTGGCCTAAAAAAACGCCGGGGCCACGTATCAACGACTAATGGACCGCGCATTCGCCAAGCAGATCGGGAGAAACCTAGAAGTCTATGTGGATGACCTAGTCATCAAGAGCAAAGAAGAGGATCAGATGCTGAAAGACATTGAAGAAACCTTCAAGCACTTAAAAGCAATCTGCATGAAGCTGAACCCAAGCAAATGCGCTTTTGGGATGGAAGAAGGCAAGTTTCTTGGGGTTGTAGTCACCAAAGATGGATTCAGACCAAATCCTGAAAAGATACAAGCCATCGCGCAAATGCCCTCCCCATCCACCCTAAAAGAAGTTCAAACGCTGAACGGGCGCCTTGTAGCAATCAACCGCTTTCTGTCACACCATGCAAGCAAATCCATTCCATTCATCGAAACACTGAAAAGCTGTTTGAAAAAGAACCATTTTAAATGGACAACAGAGGCAGAGAAGGCTTTTCAAGAGATGAAAGAATGCTTGATGGACTTACCAACGCTCACCGCTCCACTCCCCAGGGAGCCCTTAACGATGTATCTTTGCGCCACAGAGCAGGCGGTGAGCGCGGTACTAATGGTAGACAGAAAGCTGGTCCAAACACCTATCTACTACGTCAGCAGGGTGCTAACAGACGCAGAGTCCAGGTACACCACCATGGAGAAGCTAGTTTTAGCCCTCGTTCACGCATCAAGAAGGTTGCGCCGCTATTTCCAGGGCCACCCCATCAACGTGCTGAGCGATTACAAGCTAAACAATGTTCTATCAAAGCCAGAAGTCTCTGGGAGATTAGCAAAGTGGGCGATTGAGCTGGGTGAACACACCATCTACTACAAGACACGCCCGGCAATCAAAGGACAAGTACTAGCTGACTTCATTGCGGAGGTACCAAAAGAAAAAATCGAAGAATGCAAAGCCGAACAAGACCCGCAACCAACGGATGATGAAAAGGCCATCTGGAACCTCTACACAGATGGGGCCTCAAACGAAGATGGCGTCGGCGCGGGGATACGCTTGGTTAGTCCGGAAGGAGCAGAATTCACTTACGCTATAAGGCTCGAATTCAAAGCCACCAACAATGAGGCTGAATATGAGGCATTTCTCGCCGGACTACGCATCGCGCACAAGCTGGGCGCAAAGCACATCTTCGCGCATGTCGACTCAATGTTGGTTGCCGGTCAAATCACCGGGAAATATGAGGCAAAAGAGCCCTCAATGATCATGTATCTCCAACGCGCCAAAGAGCTCATGGCTACCTTCCCCAGCTGCACCATTGACCACATCAAACGCAGTCAGAACAAGCCGGCGGACGCTCTAAGCAAAATGGCTTCTACGACCTTCAGCCATCTAGCAAAAGAGGTCCGAATCGAAACGCTAAGCGAACCGTCTGTGCCACCCAAGGAGGTCAACGTTATCCAAACGGGTGCTGACAGCTGGATGACTCTGATAACATCCTATCTGACCACCGGCGCCCTGCCAGAAAGATACAACATAAAGCCCTGCAGTACCAAATTCAAGACGGAGTGCTCTATCGGAAGTCATACCTAGGGCCATTGCTGCGGTGCGTGGATGCAGTTGACGCGGACTATTTGGTACGGGAGATACATGAGGGAATATGTGGGATACACGCGGGGCCACGCATGGTGGCCGCAAAAATTATGAATGCGGGATACTATTGGCCAGTCATGCACTTAGACGCCTTAAAAATCATCCGCAAATGCGACTCATGCCAGCGACATGCCCCCAACACCCTGCGTCCTAAGAACGAGCTCATCCCAGTGACTTCAGCATGGCCATTTCAGAAATGGGCCATCGACCTGGTGGGACCATTCCCAATGACGACAGGCAAAAGGAAATTCCTGATAGTCGCTATCGACTACTTCACCAAATGGGTCGAAGCCAAGCCGCTCGCTGAAATCACGGCCAACCATGTGAAGAAGTTCATTTGGGAATTCATCATTTGCCGCTTTGGGCTGCCCATGTCGATCGTCACAGACAATGGGACCCAATTCGCGGACAAGGGGTTGCTAAAATGGTACGCGGACTTGCACATCCAACCAATCTTCACCTCGGTCGCGCACCCGCAGGGCAACGGCTGTAACACCCCAACCGATGGCGGAAACATAGGGATGTCACGTATTGATGATTGTTCAGTAGCTCATGGTGAGTAATAAATTCCATTAAATGATTTAAATGAATTACATACAATTGTTCTAGAATTCGTACATCAAATTGAATAAAACTATACACATATCTTCAAGCATCAATTCAAATCTTCAAGCAAATAGAACCTGAAACATGTTAAGTTGAAAAAAATTTTGGGTCAACAAAAGTTGGTGAGAATTACATAGGTTTTTGATAATTGAATAAAAATGTTGTGCAATTCATGTGTCATGTCAATCTAGTCCATATGTGAGAACATACTAGAAATAAATCGAGTGCATAATCAACCCTGATGACTGTTATAATATGATACATACCATACGCTCATGGTCCACTTGAATATGTTATACGATAACAAACACCCACGCTACCTTTGTAGGAGGCACGTATCCGGGTGGGATTGTCAGTCCAATAGATCTATCAATGTATACCGCCGGCTTGTACGGAGTTAATGATTATGCTAGAATGGTGCTTACTCTAATCATGCTCAAGACATAATGCAACATAGAAAACACATAGACACATTGATGATTGAATTGCAATAATGATGTTATAACATGTTTCACCCCAAAAATGGTGATAAATAAAAGGGGCTATGTAAAACTCACCTTGGTAAAATGTTATATCTGTTGAGAAATTTGGATAATTGTGTTGACCAAATGTATCAAGTATCACCCTGTAATAAATATGTCTAAGTCTATCGAGTCTACAATTGTATAAGTTTCTAGGGCTTCGAATTGGGGATAATTGCTCGATTGATTAATATTAAAAATATTCGCCAATTGAGAGAAATTTAGTAAATAAATAACCAAAACTCTTTTTATGAAATTTAAATTTAAGATGGTCACAAGAATATGTTTAAAGTATAAAAATAAATTTTTACAAATTATTTTCCTTAAAATAGATTTTTAAAATCTATTTATTACAAATTGTCAAACTCTAACTTTAATATTTAAAAATACTAAAATTAAATAATTATTAGTTTAAAAATTATATTTCTGTTCTAAATGATCAGAAATAATTTGTATAAAATTTTGGTGCAAAAAGATTAAAAATTGGATTTATCATGATTTAATTATGATTAAAACTAACAAAAATTGATTAAAAATATTAAATAAAGATTTTTCAGAAATAAAAATCATTTCTGAAAGGCTTAATGTTATAAAAACTCAGGATAATTTTTGTGGAAATTAATAAGATCGTTTTGATATTTTTATAGATTTTTATAAATAAAATAGAATAAACTTGATTTATTTATAATATATATTAAATAAATAAATTTTTGAAAACTAAAAATTGTAAGTTAAACTTTTTCACTAGTTTAACATAATGTAATTTTTGTAGAATTTTTAAAAGAGTTTTAGTATTTTAAATCGAATTTATAAAATTATAAGTATTATAATTAATTCATTTGTTTTGAACACAAAACAAAAAAAGAAAAAAAATGAAGTCGCCCAGCAGGAATCGAACCCTGGCCCTCAGGCCGGTTCTGATTCTTAAACACGAGTTGCACACCAACTGGTCTAAGGATCAGTTGGTGATTATTTCGTCTCTGTATTAATTATATACGTAAGGTTGCAGGCTTGTTCTTCCCCAAATGAAACCCATTCGAGCCCTAGGTTAGTAATAATCATTTCTAACAAACAATAACCCGATTAACTATAGGGTTATTGTTTGTTGAGGGCCGATGAACATACCCTAACAAAAAATTGAAACTTACAATACAGAAACAAGCTCGATTGGTGAGTCAACGTGAAAAGTCAAAAACTCGATCGTATCTCACGCACAGAGGATGATTAAGAAGAATTGGAGGTAGAGGGTGAATATTCGGCGAGGTGAGGAGGTCCAGGAACCTTCAATTTATAGGATTGATCACTAGTTTGTTTAATTGGAAAGTTTGACCCGTTTGAATAATTAAAAACATAATTGATACGAGTTAATGTGTTTTTGACGTGTAATTGACGCGTATTGTACGCGTTAGTCGTTGGCGAGGTCGTATGGTCAAAGGTTTCCATGATTAGTATCAATTAAGAGCATAAAAAGTGGGTTTGATTGTGCACAGTCGCGTGCAGATGTAGCAGGAAGGAAACAGGTCGAAATCTGGAAGGTGTTAAATACATAATAATCCTAGATCTTATCACATATGTCAGCATGGACCAGTGGTGGTGGTGTGTGTTTGTGTGGAGGGTGGCCCGGTTCGAACCCCAGCCGAAGCACCCTTTTTGTTTCTTTTTCCTTCCCAGCGAGATGGGCCTGACTGTGTGGGCTGAAATGTTTGGGCCGGGTTTCTAACAGATCTAGGCTTGGGCTACTTTTGTGGGTTACAGCATATATAGGAAGAGAGGGGGTTTGGGCTTAGGCTATGGTGTTTGGTTGTTTGAGTCTGATTCGCTGGTGTATAGTTTCTAACATTTTTTTTTTTACATTATTATCATATATATGTATCTATATATATCTAAGGTGTGCGGTCGGGAAATAAGACTTAGGCACATTGTGAAAATAATATACGTATTATAATTTGAAAATTTGGCGATGTTACAACGGCCAGGTCGAACGTGCAAACTGCGGCATCGTAGAGGGCATCAAATCCAGGTTGGGAACAAAAGGGAAGGCTTGGGCAGAGGAATTACCGAGCGTGCTATGGGCCAATCGCACACTAACCAAAACGAGCACCGGTGAAACCCCGTTCAGCCTCACATACGGCTCTGAAGCCATGATACCTGCGGAAATTGGATGCCCATCCCCAAGAGTCCTTTCGGCAACCACAACGGACAACGATCGAGAGCTACGCACAAACCTCGACCTAGCAGAAATACGCCGCGAAGGAGCAGCAGTAAGAGAGGCAAATTACAAGCAACAGCTCGAGCGTTACTACAATGCGAAAGTCAAACCCCAAACGTTCAGAGCCGGAGATTTTGTCTTGCGGAACAATGAGGCCAGCGGCGCCCTTCCCAAAGGAAAGTTAACCCCAACTTGGGAAGGGCCATATCGCATACAAGAAGTCCTTGGCAAAGGAGCCTACAAGCTATCAACATTAGAAGAAAAGCCGGTTCCCCGAACATGGAACGCGGCACAATTGAGAAAGTGCTATATGTAATACTATCCTATGATGTAACAAAGGCCGACGCGCCAAAATTATGAAATGAAATACAGCAGTTTCTTTACTTTACATGTGCTTACTCTCATAAACTTAGAAATTGCATTGAGAAAATCTGCAATTTCCCTAAAAATGCGCGTTACATGGTTAAGATGCAACGCGCACCCTAAACATTGTATGGTTAAGATACAATGTCAAAAACTTAGAAATTGCATTGAGAAAATCTGCAATTTCACTAAAAATGCGCGTTGCATGGTTAAGATGCAACGCGCACCCTAAACATTGTATGGTTAAGATACAATGTCAAAAACTTAGAAATTGCATCGAGAAAATCTGCAATTTCACTAAAAATGCGCGTTGCATGGTTAAGATGCAACGCGCACCCTAAACATTGTATGGTTAACATACAATGTCAAAAACTTAGAAATTGCATTGAGAAAATCTGCAATTTCACTAAAAATGCGCGTTGCATGGTTAAGATGCAACGCGCACCCTAAACATTGTATGGTTAAGATACAATGTCAAAAACTTAGAAATTGCATTGAGAAAATCTGCAATTTCCCTAAAAATGCGCGTTGCATGGTTAAGATGCAACGCGCACCCTAAACATTGTATGGTTAAGATACAATGTCAAAAACTCAGAAATTGCGTTGAGAAAATCTGCAATTTCCCTATAAAAGCGCGTTGCATGGTTGAGATGCAACGCGCACCCTAAACATTGTATGGTTAAGATACAATGTCAAAAACTTAGAAATTGCATGGAGAAAATCTGCAATTTCCCTGAAAAAGCGCGTTGCATGGTTAAGATGCAGCGCACACCCTAAACATTCTATGGTAAAGATACAATTTCATAAACTTAGAAATCGCATCGAGAAAATCTGCAATTTCCCTAGAAATGCGCGTTGCACAGTTAAGATGCAACGCGCACCCTGAACATTGTTTGGTTATCATACAATGACTTAAAGTCCGAAGTTGCATCAAGAATTCTGCAACTTCCCCAAAGTGCGCGCTGCATAGGTGAGATGCAACGCGCACCTTAAGCATTGTATACTTTAAACACAATGCCCTACATACAAGAGTATGATTCAAATTACACTTGAACTTACGATATACGCTAACGCAAAACATATCACTTGCGCAACAAAATTTCAAAAACAAAAGATATATATACATATCTACAAAAAGTTCAGTATTACAAAGTTCGACAAATATTAAGGAACAAACATGGACAGGTAAAATAAACAAGCGACATCTAGTTTCATTTCTTGGGCTCTGAAGATGAATCGCTGAAGTCATCGTCTTCATCTGACCCTGATAAGTCCAATCTTTCACTGCCTCCGGGTTGCTCCCCAAGCCCCAAGTCAGCCGCAGTCAGCTTCTTCATGGCATACTCGCGCCGCGTATGCGTCAAGCCCTGTTTATCAAACGACTCCTTGAGCTCGAAACAGCTTGGCCGGTCGCGATGGCTAACAACGAAGTCAACAAGCTCATACTTCAGCTCATCAAACTCGGCGGCTTTCTTGGCGAGCACAGCATCTAAATCCTGCTTGTATAGCGCGAACTGCTCCAGCGGCTTGCCAGCCTGCGCATGCTCATAACCTTCAATAAATCCAGCTTTACGCCCAACCAGCTTGGCGACCGCATTCACAGACGCCACGGCTTGGCGTGTCTGGGCGCAATTCTTCACATGATGAGCAACCTGCGCAAACATTCAGAAGGCATGATTGATAAACGCACGCGCACAAAAACAGATAAAAACAATAATACAAGGACAAACCTCAGGGACGCAACGGCTAAGCACCCACGCACGATCCTCTTCAGCACACTCCTTCTCATTCTGCGCATCCAGCAACTGAGTCTCCAAAGAAAGGATCTTCTGCTGCAAAGACAATTTCTCCTTATCCAACGCTTCATGCGACTCCTGCCACTGCTTAATATCCTTATCCTTCTCTCGCAGCAAGTCGCGGGCTTCAATCAGTTTGTCATAATGTTGCTTCACAAGTCTGCCCTTCACATCTAACTCCTTTTGGAGCTCTTCCTTCTCTACTTCGACCTCCGCAACGCGTTTCTTCGACGCCACCATCTTTGCGTTGGTCTTGTCACAAGAAATCTTCCATTGCTCCTCCCGCTCGGAAATGTGCGCCTGCAACTTATCGCGCTCCTCACGGAATGTGGCAGCATCCCACTTAGCGCGTTTTAACTCGGAGTGCATACGGTCGCGCTCCTCGGTAACTTGCTGCAAAGTTTGATGGGACTGCTGCAACTCTTGAAGAAACCTATGGCGGTCGTGCGCCATCAGCCCCCATTCGCGCACAATCTCCGCTGAGGTGGATAACATGTTAGCCACACTGAGAATGTGGTCATCCATAAGCTCACCGCGCGGACGCGTGGCCTGAAAGTCACGTTCAGCAGGAGGAACAATGTTCGCCAGAAATTGGCGACATTCTTCTACATTCAAAAACCGGGTGGCCGGTGTCAAGGTCCAGCTAGGCACAAAAATGCCAGCAGCCGACTCATCACCCCGGCAGGAAGAGCGCCAGAAAAACCAGGCTCCGGCTCCGTCACAACCCGCCTCTCACTCTCCTCATCGTCACCCACAGTCATGTCCACACCATGACCGTACCCCTCGCTGATATCCGGCGGTGACACCAGCCCTTCACCACCCTCGGGAACATCCTGGGCAGGGGTGGGGAGTCGCACAGGTGTCGGCGACCGCGGAGGGGTAAACAAAGGCGCGGGCGTGGATACCCGCATAGGCGTGGGTTGACGCACGGGCGGTGACTGATGCGCCGGAGAAGAAACCGCCAACACTCCACCCTGCAACTCCACATGCGGTGGTTCTTCGGTCTGCACAGCGGAAGACGCTGGCCTTGCAGGTTCGATGTTAAAACCCTCAGCAATGGGGGCAACTGATACATCTTCCACTGCGCTAACACCCAGCAAAGCCGCTGCAAAAACAAAACACCAAGGGTCAGTAACGAGGCAAAGCATTAAAAGGCATAAACAAGAGAAGATGGAACACTTACCCAATAAATCCTCCTCTGCGGAATGGACAATGTCGCCCAACTTCACCCTTTTCTCAGCAGGAGATGACGGCTCCCCAGCAACCTTCTTCCTTTTCCCACCCGAGCGCTTGGACCGTTTTTTAGAGTGAGGCGCGTCAGCAGCAATAGGCCCGGATTCAGACGCCCCTGCGGAAACGGGTTTAGTTACCACCCCGCTCACAGCCTCCTCAACCAACTTCTCCACCGACTCCCCTTGCACGAACGCATCTGAAAGTTCAACGTAGCTTCGTTCAAAAGGCTGATAATTTTGAAAATACCTATTCACCACTTCGTGGTTTAAAACAAAAGAGTAATCTTCACCTTCAACCGCACCCGCTTGCGAACGCATGATGCGATGTACAAGGGAGTCGTCTTCTTCCGTCTCTTCACCAGAGTCACCTTCCGCATGCGCGGGAGATGGCTGCGGGTCTTGAACGCCTGCAGACGATGGAAGTGGCGAAAGCATAGATGCGTCAGAAGACTCATTACTAGATAACACAACTAAGGGAAACACGTCCGCATGAACATGTTGACGGGCGAAGGATTCTCATAAAGCGGTGAAGACTCACCTGCTTCGGTAATCAACAGCTGCGCAGAGGCAGGCTCCCGCGACGCGTCGTCCAACTTCGGACGAATAAGCGTGTCCCATGCCTTCTCCAAAATATACAGCTCGTTGTCCGCCAACTCCTTGAAGGCAAAGCCCATGTCATCCCCGCCAAGAAGCATGGAGTACAAACACGCGACCTCTGCAAACAACAAACATAACAAATGTAAATTAGCGATTATCCAAAACAACTCGCGCGAATCGGGAAAAGAAAGGAAATATAAATACTTACAAACCTTTGCCATTTTCAGTAAGGTGCGGGTTGCGCCCCTTGACGTCATACTTTATGCTCATCCCCGCCATTACCAGGCCAGTCTCCGGGATCTCGCACACGTCAACTGGGTGGCTAGTCAAAGTTTTAAACCACTCCTGCTCCTTGTACTCTATGAGCACAGTCTTCCCAATTCCCTCAGCCGGGTCCAACCGACCCATCTCTAGGGGAATAACTCCCTGATTGATCCAAAAAAACTTAGGTTTCCACTCCCGGAAACTTTTCACCCCGGCCCCAGCGCAGGCGGAGACCCCAGGGCGCGGCCTACATGAGAGCCAGCTCTCTACAAAGCTTAAACTATAAAATACCAGAAACATGTCCACCAAAGGCTCGATTTTGTTGGCACGGCAACAAAACTTGAAGAACATCAGCCTGGACATCAGACCAGGTTGGATCTGGTTAATATGCACACCAATCGCCCGAATAAAGCTACCGAGAAACTGAGTAATTGGAACCCTAAAATTGCAATCTCGGAAATAGCAAGCATACAGCCCCACCTTCCCAACAGGGGGCTCCAATATAGTTTTATCCGGAGCAGGAGCCTCCACCCCATACGAAGAAGGGAATCCAACTCCCTTCCTGAACTTCTTGAACTCCCCTTTAGCCCAAACTGCTGTCACCTCCCCAGCATGGGGCGGCCTCTTCTTCGAACCATCATCCCCCCTCTTCGATCCACGCTTCTTCTTAGGAATGTTGGAAATGTGATCCATGGCTCACAAAGACGACGGATTTTCTGAAGAATAATAAAGGAAAAAGGAATTGCAAGAGAAGAAAACCGGAGGATTTGAGAGTAAATTATGAGGAAAGTGAAGGGATTAGAGAAGAGAGAGGGTTTAAATAGGGAAGCCACACGTGGAAGACACGTGGCCTGACGGTTTTCGAAAAGCCCACCAACCAACGAACGACACGTCACAACAAGAGAGAGAAAAAGCGACTCGAACGGGCCACAGGGGCCCACCACGTCTCTGACACTGTACAACCGTCAGAGACTTTTCGGCTACCAACCTGTCGCGTCGCACACGCGGACTGACAAAACTGATGTGCACATTAATTACGAGACGTCCGCACCTACCCCACTTGCACAGCACCGCGCAGGAGCTCCACCCGCCTAATCAACGCGCAAAACACCTCGCTCGGACTACGTCAATAAACTGAGTCCAGCGTCTCGCATGCTACGCATACAACACACTAGACTAGGGGGACTTGAAGAGATATGTACCCGCGCATGCGCAGGAAAGAAGCCCGCATACACGTCAACGCAGCAGTGTGACGTGGCATTCTAGAAGACGGCGCATGCGACCACAAAAAGACAGGTGTCACCCGACAGGAGCAGAGCCAACAGCCAATCAGAGGCCCAAATACCCTGCTCCATGATCGCCTGCCAGTACGAGGTACGAGAAAGGACAAAAAGGACAATGTCAGGACACGTGGACCAATCAAGGGAGGACAACGCAGGAAATGACAACGGCCACGATCGTACAAGACAGCTGCCATTCTCCTCACAGCCAATCATAGGCCACCTGAGTAGCCTATAAATACCCCCCTTCGTCATCAGAAGAAGGGATCGAATACCATTACAAAGAATTCATATAGCAAGCTGTGAGAGATAGATTATAGTCGAAACTCTGTAATAATCATATAACAGTGTCTTGTATCTTGTCCTGATAAATATATATAAAGCTCGTCCTTTGCATTATTAGTACATTATCGTTGTTATACTTGATTATTAGATTGGTGTTTCTTCATTGGATAAAAAACAATAAATAAATTGAGTATGTCATTAGGGAAAATCAATTACTTTAACCACCACCCCACCGGCCACCTCACGACATGTTCTTTGATTTTTATGTGCTTTTTTTAGCTTTTTGTTTTTTTTATTATTTAACTACTTTTTTTTTGTTATTTTATTAAATTTCATATTTAATTATTGTATTATGTAAATAATTTTTACTCTTTAACTAATCATACGTTACACAATTTTCACCATCAAGATGTGTATAATTCCCCCCCTATACATAGTCTAATTTGTAGGATTAAAACGGGTCTAAATATGAATTTGATGAAGAGCACTATGAAGAACAAGATGAACACAAAAAATATATCAAATAAAGCCCCCACTAGATCTGATTTACAAAGGATAATACAACGGAAACCAAAATCTCTAGTGTTTGTCCTTTTCTTTACTATTTATAGCCTAATCAATATTAGACTCATTACAATCAACCCCTAAAGTTTAACTAAATATCTTAATAAGAAATCTAAATGACTAAATGATATATACTAGACTTTTGCCCGCGTTGACACGCGGTTCACCAAGTTACAATTATTTTGAGCGGTAAGACGTAAAAAAAAATACAGTAGAAATATTTTATTCATATTTAAAAGTAACGAATATACATGTTATTCAAATATCATATGCCACCTACCCCGAGAGCGCCCGGGGGTTGAAAAATCTAATATGAACTTTCTAAATAATCAACTCGTACACTTTCAAATTCAAAACATTCAAGCAAAGTCTATTCCGGTTAATCTTAAAAATAGAAACATAAAGAAAACACGAGGATCGTGAGGTTTGGCGATCATTTTCAGCCGTTCGCAACATCTCTTTCGCCAAGTGGTTTCACTTGCGCTTTCTCCTTTTTGACATTCATCTCTTTCAGTTTACCTATAAATACAGACATTTATTACCAAAACAACACACATTTATATTAAGAGCACATGTTGATAAAGTCTAAGATAAGCTTAACTAACCTTTAAGCGCATTAAAATTACTTGTGAGCTTCTGTTTGTTAAGTATTCCCATAACTTTTTTTCCTTTTGGTTTCTCCTCTAGGCCATATATGTCAATATCATCTATAAAAACATGCAAAGATGTAAAATGTTGTTTGATTGAAAATATATTTTGCTCATAAATAATTTGATAAGTAGTTCCGAAAACATTAAAAAACAACTCATTGTTGTATCAAGACACAAATTGACAATAAGCAAACACTCCTTCATCTATTGCCGAAGAAGACCATAACACCTACAATAACCAAAAAAGATATGAAATTCTATGATATTGTTAAAATTTAGTGATATCACTTGTAGATCATCTGATCCACAATATACTTATTAGAAACAAATTAAAAGACTAATTATAGATTAGAAACCAAAGGACGCAAGTTGTTGATTAAGAGTCCAGTACCTAATAAAAATAATGATTGTGACTTTTAAATAAAAAAACTAAACAGTTTAAACACCATTTTACTTATTTGATGAACTAAAGCATGTCTGAAAGTTTCACAGTGCATCTTCATGTTTTTATATTTAAGAAGGAATTATGGATTGAAACATCATCCAACAAATACCCACTTTTACAACAATTTCTTTAATTTGAATGTCTAGAATTACTTACCAACAGATCCTCCTTGCTTTGGGGATGTTTTTCGCTTCAACACATTACCAGATTGCTCCTTCTGTTCATGGGCTCCCACAGCAAACACACACACGCTCACTTTATTTTGGCTTCAATACACAATTATACAACTAATTGATTGTTTCCGTACCTGCTGACTGTCACATACCACTTAATCGCTTCAAGTATAATCTGAATTTCTGCATATTCAAAAGTCACACTTGTTATATTCAAAATACCTTAAAAGTTTTCCAATTGTTCTTATCAGTTTTGAGTCGAAACAAACCTGCAAATGACTTGCAACGTTTTCTCACACACCAAAGTATATTTGCAGACTTGATATCCCGATGAATGATCTTAAGTTGACTTACAATGTAAATTGGATCAATATCTTAATAGTTAAAATGCCTCGATAATAGCTTCAGCAACAAACAAAAAAAAAAATACATAAGTCATGAAATGTCAGATGATTGAAGTAATGTTGCTCTGCAAACACATAGAGTTCAATAAGTCGTTTAACAGTAGCACTATTAACAACAGATGAACAGAGTCTACATTATTGCAAGATGTAAGAAAGAGAATAAAATGTAAACATTTATTTATCATTATACATTTGAAAATAGTTATCAAATTATTGGAGGTGACTATATGATTCAAAAACTATCTTACCACTTAGCTGCTCATCAAGTGTCAAATGCTCTCTGGTCCAATCACAAGAAGCACCAAGCCGCCTTATCTGATTTGTAATGGTTCCCCCATATCTTCAGATATATCCAAACTAAATAATTAGAATCATGTGCTCATAATCACTGTCCAAACCGTACTCCCTCTGTCAGTCTGTCGCAAAAATATTTTCCACATTTCAATTTTAGTTTTTCCGAAAATAATTATCAACTTTCAATTTGCATAATTTGGGTCAGGGGTATTAACAAAATTTATATCATTATAGAAGATTCTTAAAGTGTATACTTTTTCTACAATGTACAAACTTTATAAAGAACTGAAATATCCACTCACCTGACCCTCACCGTTCCACATCTCATCAGCTGCCCATGGCGCAAGTTGAACAGTAATGTGATCTAAAATCGACTGTCGACTGTATGAAATCATAGGAAAGGAAGGTAAGTGATATTAAACAAATATAATGTACAGAAAATTTAGAAAAAGAAAAAAAAGAAAAAAAGATTCTGCACCTCAGCAACCCTTCCTTAAATTTGATCTGAACCTGATAATCATACAAACACTATATTGCTAACATCAGGAAAATTCATTGCGGCATACCTTCACGAAAGCTTTACCTAAGTCCTGATGAACATATAAATTCGTTAGTGTTAATGATTAAAGAAAAATGTAACCATATCATAAAAGCTAATTATTATCACACTTATGTTTACCTGAGTTTGACTTTGACTTTGTTCGTTAGTTAATTCTTTTGAGGTCCATGGCTGCTCCAAGTTGTAATAAACTACCCCGTTGTTGTGAGTACGACCATGATCGATCACCACCAGACAGCCTCCATCGTTGCTCACTGGTGCAACACAATCGTTATACACCTGCAACCGCCATAAAAAAAGTATTAAAAACAAATCAAAATTTTAAAAATGTATTAAAATTAATGCACTAACTTTACAAACTAATTCCACTCCATAATTCTAGCAATTATAGTTAATACATTTGACTATGCAGTTAATACATTTGACTATGACTATATCGAAAGTGTACAACTAATTGTGCTATTAACTTTCCTATAATACAATCAATCGACAAGCAAATGAGGAAAAAAACGAAAAAAACAAAAAAAAAACATTCAAATGAAGAACGATTGATTAATATAGAATGGGAGAGATTAAACCTTGGAGAAGAGATTAAAACAATGCTTGATTGGGTTCAATCGCATTCAAATCGCCTGCTAGGGTTAGAGGTTTCGATGGGAGCAAGATGGAGATTTGGGGGTTATGTTATGAACTTGTGTTTTTTTTTTTTTTTTTTTGCTTATATATTTTTCTGATTTTTGATTTAAGAAAAAAGGAAAAGTTTATAAAATCTCACATTATGCCATGTGGCTTAATGAGAGGTTGAGAGAGAATTGAACTTGCAATGTGGGAGTGCCATGTGTCCCACATTGCTTTCAAATATTAGATGTATAGATTTTGCCAAAACAAAATATATTTTTATTTTTCCGGAACAATATAACGATCATATCTTGAGCTTTCACAGATCAATATTCACCTGATCTTCTCGTGTCAATTTTGTGTGTTGACTTCGACTCAATGGCATTGACTTTGACTTGTTGATAACATTAGACGACTTATTCAGACCCAACAATCTTCCCTTTGCTAATGTTATCAATCTTTTGAATAATCTCCAAAACCACCGATCTATGCATATCAGGATCTGCAATTTGTAAGCTTTAGTCTCAATTTCAAACCAACATAATCAATTAGAAAAGAGAATGAAGGGATATGGTACCAAAGCATTACAAATACCATACCATCGCCCAACTAGAACCGGCATCGCTTGGCGTCCATCCGCCCGTTTTACGTCAGCGGAACGTCTGGCGCCCACCCGCCCGTTCTACGTCGGCGATACATCTGGCGTCCAACTGACGCCAGAAGTAGCATTACCCGCCCGTTTTACGTCGGCGATACACCCTGGCGCCCAATCAACGCCAGGCACAACATCGTCCGCCCGTTCTACGTCAGCGGACCCAACATGCTTCGAAGCTTCCCCAGCAAGCCAAAGGAAGCTTCGCCAACACAACTAGAAGATACCTTTTAGGGCAGCCTTGGGACTCACCCCTTCCCCAGACAAAATATCTCTGACGCAACAGGCTACCCGTCAGAGCTCCTCTCCAATCAAAGACTGCTCTCAGTCTGGCATGCAAAAAGGACGATGACGTGGCAGCCTCCCAGCCAAGATATCTTCCTGACAGCAGACTTTCTCAACCCGTCTCGAGGTCCAAGAAAAAGTATGATTATCCACCGCCCTCGGTCTACCAATAGGCGGGCGCCACGTGTCCGCTGACCATCAGCGTCCATTCGATGGGCGCCACGTGTACAGTCGTCAGGACGGTAACATCCCCCTTAGTATTTTACTTTCTCCTTTTTGTCAAAACCCACTTGCACCAAATGGGCTTAAGGACTTGGGCCGGATTCATGGAGACACCTCAACCTGGGCCAAGCTCCATCAAGGGTAGAGGATGGGCTGAGAAAGTGTGATGTCTAGGTACTATAAAAGGAGAAGCTCCTTCTCCTTTTGTTGGCATCTCATATCACATATACTTTCACTCAAAAAGAATACGAACTCCTTCGTACCTTCTTCAACCCCTTGTTTATTTCACTAACTTTTAGAGGCTCGGCTCTTCTAATCGGTAGTCTCCTAAACTCCTTAGTCTTATCCTTAGACCCACACGTATTTTATAAACACACTCTCTTTACAAAATACCGTGAAATCACTCCTTGGATTAGCGCTTGTTTGGTGATCCAGGATCCGTGTTTCTTCAGAGAACAATCCTTAAAAGAGCAACTAAGCAACGAAATAAGATGGTCAACACGTGGGAACAAAGACCCAGGAAGGACGTTTCAGGGATAAACTAGACATGATGATTTTAGAAAAGAAATTCAAATTTAACTTTTTTTTTATAAATGTATTTATATTTATATATGATTAATAATTTTTTGTTTAAAGGTTATTAATGAAATGGTAATCATAATTATTAACATTAGATGTTTCCAATATTGTGTAAATCATGATAAATGCTAATTATACGCTAAAAATAGTAATGTGACAAATCATAGAATTAAGCATTTATTTTGTGTTTAAATGTCTTTAATTTTAAAAACCGGATTTTTTTAAATTTTGATTTTGAATGTTTGAAAATAAAGCAATTCAAATGAAAATAGACGTATTAATTGTGATGAAAAACTTCAAATTTAACTTTGTTTATAAATGTATTTATATTTATATATGATTGATAATTTTGTGCTTAAAGGTTATTAATGAAATGGTAATCATAATTATTAACATTAGATGTTTCCAATATTGTGTAAATCATGATAAATGCTAATTATACGCTAAAAATAGTAATGTGACAAATCATAGAATTAAGCATTTATTTTGTGTTTAAATGTCTTTAATTTTAAAAACCGGATTTTTTTAAAATTTTGATTTTGAATGTTTGAAAATAAAGCAATTCAAATGAAAATAGGCGTATTAATTGTGATGAAAAACTTCAAATTTAACTTTGTTTATAAATGTATTTATATTTATATATGATTAATAATAATAATTTTGTGCTTAAAGGTTATTAATGAAATGGTAATCATAATTATTAACATTAGATGTTTCCTGACGAGGTATGGCCCAGGCAAACCCAGCCCAAACCTCAAAACCATGAGCCCAAACAATAGAAAGCCCACCGACTATGCAAAGTCAAATCAGTCAACACAAGTCAAACGCATTAAATAGAAAGCTGGTCAAAAGGCTAATTTAGCGAGGAGACAATCATGCAAGGAATGTCTCCCCTCGATAATCAAAGGAGCAACTATAAAAGGAGAAGTAAAGGTAAAGAACGACACAACTTTTACAATACTCAATTCATATAAACTTCACCCCTTACGTCAAACAAATACTTATTCTCACGCCGGAGGGTGGTCACGGGATTACCCCCAATCCTGTGGCGAGTCCTAACGGTGTTCTGTTTTGCAGATCCCTTATTCGCTATTCTGAGGTGAGTTAGAAAGAATCCCCTATTCTGCATCATACAGAAGATCCAAAGTACCATCCCAGGTTCTTACTTCTTCATTGGCGCCATCCGTGGGACGGAAACAAGGCAGAAAGGCATTCTTCCTACTCGCAAAAGAAAATGACAACCAACAATACATCCCTGCGCGGAATCACGTCTGGTGCTCAGGAAAGGCCGGAAGAAGACCGCCAATCACCAGAACATGTCGACGAAGAAATTCTGATGGAACAACCCCCGGGGTTCACATCCCCCGGAGGACACAGAGCGGGTCCCGGCCCGCACCTTCTGTGACACCAGTTCCCTCTGCGCCAACTTTCATCGAACCAATTCAAACCAGCACATACTCACAACCAATTACAACACCCATGGCAATGATGGGGGTCTCTTCCACCCCGGGAACCACTTCGTGGATGATGGCTGCATCAACCCTACCACTTTTTTCGGCTGCTATGAACGCACCCCTGGCACCCGTCTCAATGCCAATGTATTCCCCAATAACCCCTGGGAATCAGCCATACTTTCCACAATTACCTATACCCCCATACGGATACATGTATCCCACAGTAGCAGGAAACCCATACCCGTATGGCTTTCCCTACATGTATCCACCTACTCAATCCATGCCCCAGGGATTAGGAAACGGCACCCAGGCCTCCAGGCAAGATAGAGGAATTTCTTACGAAGGCGCGGGAACGAGGTTATCTTACGAAGACACGCCAACCCTCACTCAACCATTGAACCATACGACACAACCCGGCCCGGTAGACGTGACTCGCGCGCGGGTCCCAGACCATCAAGAAGAAGGGGATGACGAAGATCTCACTCGCCCCTATCGTCCCCCGGCAATGGTCACGTACTCTAAATTTACTGAACGGATAGCTAATGCACCACTCCCACAAAACCTGAAATTACCGTCAACCGTGGGAAAATACGACGGGACAGGCGATCCGGACGATCATTTAAGCATTTTTGAGTCAGCCGGACGATCGAAAGATTGGCCCATGCCGGCTTGGTGCCATATGTTTGTCCAGACGCTCATTGGGGCGGCCCGAGTCTGGTGGGACAGTCTGCCTACAGGGTCGGTATCCAATTGGAAGGAAATTGTAAAGGGTTTCTCCCAACAATTCAGCCAGCAGAGAAGACACACGAAATACAAGGATGAAGTGATGCATATCCGTCAAAGGGATAATGAATCAATGGAACATTTCATAATCCGATTTAACAAAGAAAGACTACAAATACCCGGACTGACGGAGGAACTGGCATGTACGGCTTTCACCATGGGAGTAAATGATGACGGCCTTTTGCGGAAGTTACACGGCCCCACAGGCTATCCACAAACCATGGACGAAATGATGACTATCGCGAAGGCCTACGTGAAGCAAGAAAAATCCATAGCCATGAATCATGCGGTGCGAAAAAAGCAAGAGGCTGCAAAGAACCAAGAAGTTCCCAGGGAGCATCAGGGTCATAAAAACAGGGGACGCTCGGAGAGGCACCCATATGCTCGCAATGACACACGAGAAGATCGGAGAGATGACAGGCGAAAGACAGAAAGATCACAAGATACTTTCGCAGGAAAGGGAGAGGGCTCGTCTAGGCCCAAATTCGAGTACCCGGAACTAACAAAGACACCCCTCCAAATCCTGGAGTCTGAAGATTTGAAGTTTAATGTCCCTCGCCCGATGAAAGATTCACCGTCCCAGGACAAATCCAAATATTGTGCTTACCACAAAGGAAACGGTCACGAGACAAACGACTGTTTTCAGTTGAAGAAGCAGATCGATTATTTTGTCAGAACAGGAAAGCTGACCCACCTTGTGAGAGATGTCAAGCCGGGCCCGTCCTCGGCCAGTACAGACAAAGCCGCGGGAAAAAGACCATGGGAAATAAACATGGTTAGGTTTGAAACAAGGACCGACCGGAAGAGATCGTTTGAAAGAATCGAGCCGTGGATGGAAGCAACAATAACAATTCCACCTCATTATCGAATGCTGAGCATGGAAGCTTTAGTTATCTCTGCGGCGGTCGGTGACTACAGCATGAGAAGAATCCTCGTAGACACGGGAAGCTCGGAGGACATTATATACGAACCATGCTTCCGGCGCATGCGTCCGGAGGACCAAAGGATGTTGGAGCCAGCTAGAGGGCCCGTCCGAGGATTCACAGGAGAAAGCATCGAACCCTTGGGGCAACTAACATTCCCCGTCACAATAGGGGACGGGCGAAAGGAACGGACCGTGGTAGTAACCTTCCTGGTCATCCCTGCCAACTCCCAATACAATGTGATCATGGGGCGATATACCCTG
This sequence comes from Ambrosia x helenae, assembly GCA_030844895.1. Classification (NCBI taxonomy): domain Eukaryota; kingdom Viridiplantae; phylum Streptophyta; class Magnoliopsida; order Asterales; family Asteraceae; genus Ambrosia; species Ambrosia x helenae. The sequence continues at coordinate 86,330,864 of CM061225.1, forward strand.
GGAAAGATAGACGCATTGGTCTCCACAGCCAGAGGTTTCATGACGTTCCCGACTCCTCAGGGGGTAGTGACAGTATCCGGAGATAAAGCCTGCGCGACAACAGATCGCAAATCATTCCGCCAAGCACCCACGGGATTGGTTGGACCAGAAAGGTGGGTATTGAACACAGAATACCCAGAACAGACAGTAACGATAGGAGATACCCTATCTACCGCAGCACGTGAAAAGCTGAAACAGGTATTGAGAAGCAACATAGACATATTTGCTTTCAAGCATGCAGACATGACGGGAATAGCAAGATCAAGGGCGGAACACAAGCTGGCCACTTATCCATCCGTTAAACCTGTCACGCAAAAAAGACGGAGCATGGCTCCTGAAAGAAGAGCGGCGGTGGTCCAAGAGGTGAAAAAACTAGAAGAAGCTGGAATTCTGAGGAAGACTAGATATCACACCTGGGTAGCGAACCCAGTCATGGTCAGGAAACATGATGGGACATGGAGAATGTGCGTAGACTATAAAGATCTGAACAAGGCATGTCCAAAAGACGCATATCCATTGCCGGAAATAGACCTCAAGGTGGACGCAGTAGCACCATATAAGTTCAAGTGTTTTCTGGACGCGTACAAGGGATACCACCAAATCAAAATGGCCAGAGAAGATGAGGAAAAAACGGCGTTCCACACTGACGCCGGTATATATTGCTACACGAAGATGCCTTTCGGGCTGAAGAATGCAGGGGCCACATATCAGAGGTTGATGGATCAAGCGTTTGAAGAGCAAATCGGCCGCAATCTGGAGGTTTACGTCGACGACCTCGTTATCAAAAGCCCCACAGAGGAGAAGATCATGGCTGACATTGAAGAGACTTTTAAGACGCTACGGGAGTACAACATCAAGCTCAATCCGGGGAAATGCTCTTTCGGGATGGAGGAGGGAAAATTCCTCGGAGTAGTGGTCACGAAAGACGGTTTCCGGGTAAATCCTGAAAAAATCACGGCTATAAGCAGCATGCCGTCCCCGAAAACACTGAAAGAAGCCCAGACGTTGAACGGGAGGTTAGCTGCAATTAACCGGTTCCTAGCAAGACACGCAGAAAGATCCCTTCCTTTTATATCAACCCTAAAAGACTGCCTAAGTAAGAATAAATTCAGATGGACGGAGGAAGCGGAAAAAGCGTTCCAGGAAATGAAGGTATTTGTCAGCAATCTACCAGCCCTCACCGCCCCGAGACCCGACGAAACACTGAAAATGTACCTAGCAGCTGGGCACCACGCAGTCAGTGCGGTCCTTTTGGTGGAACGGGAAAAAATTCAAACACCAGTATACTACGTCAGCCGGGTGCTTTCGGATCCCGAAGGGAGATACCCCATGCTGGAAAAGCTGGTCCTGGCCTTGGTTCACGCGTCCCGGCGCCTACGCCGGTATTTCCAGGGGCACAAGATCGAGGTCCTGACCGGCTATCCTTTGGCACAGGTTTTAAACCGGCCTGAGGTTTCAGGAAGGTTGGCAAAATGGGCTATTGAACTAGGGGCCCATGAAATATCATTCAAGAAGAGAACGGCCATCAAAGGACAGGTGATTGCAGACTTCATGGCGGAAGTTCCGGAAGGAGAAGAGATGCAGGTACCAAAAGATGGCAGCGCGACCGCGACGGACGATAATAACTCAGCATGGCAGTTATACACAGACGGGTCATCCAACAGCAAAGGGTCAGGCGCTGGACTGGTATTGGTTAACCCGGAAGGCGTGAGATCCTTACACGCGCTGCGATTCGAGTTCGATTGTTCGAACAATCAATCAGAATATGAAGCACTCCTGGCCGGTATGCGGTTAGCATTATCAATGGGAGCCAGAAAAGTGGATGCGCACGTTGATTCGTTGTTGGTAAACAACCAAGTGAACGAGTCATATGAAGCCAAGGACGAGATAATGGCAAAGTACTTGAGAATGACAAAAGAGCTGATGGCAAAATTTGAAAAAGTGACGTTAACTCATGTAAGACGGCACAAAAATGACATTGCAGACGCCCTCAGCAAACTGGCATCCTCAGGAACAGAAGAAGATGTTCATATTGAAACTTTGCAGCAGCCGGCAAACCGGGAAGCAGAAGTGCACTCTGTTCACATGCAGGAAACATCGTGGATGACACCAATCCAAGAATACTTAGAAAAGGGGATTCTCCGGAAAGCAAGGGAGAAGCGATGAAGGTGCGAACCAAAGCTCTACAATACGAGATGCATGGGGGAGTGCTGTACAGAAAATCATACTTAGGACCAGCTTTGCGATGTGTCACCCCGTCCGAGGCAAGATTCCTGATACAGGACATCCACGCGGGGATATGTGGCATACACGCCGGCCCTCGGGCAGTGGTTGCCAAAATAACCAATGCAGGATATTTCTGGCCAGGAATGCACAACATGGCAGTAGAGGAACTACAAAAATGCATCAGCTGCCAGAAGTACGCACCACAAACAATACGGCCCAAAAACAACCTAATCCCAGTCACGGCCGCCTGGCCATTCCAGAAGTGGGGAGTTGATTTAGTGGGGCCTTTCCCTTTGGCCCCAGGAAAGTTGAAATACTTGGTAGTTGCGGTTGACTATTTCACCAAATGGGTGGAAGCAAAGCCACTTGCAAAGATTGAGGCTGTAAACATCAAGAAATTCTTATGGGAGCACATAGTATGCCGCTTCGGCGTACCGTTATACCTGGTAAGTGATAACGGAACACAGTTCACGGACAGGACAGTAAAAGAATGGTGCAGAGAACTACACATCCAACAGGTCTTTACTTCTGTAGCACACCCACAAGGAAATGGCCAGGTGGAAAGAGCAAACAGGAGTCTTCTGGACGGCCTAAAGAAGAGACTGGACGCGGAAGGAAAGTCCTGGGTGGAGCAACTGCCTCACGTGTTATGGGCTCATAGAACAATGCCAAAGACAAGCAATGGGGAAACACCTTTTAGCCTAACGTATGGTTCGGAAGCAATGATCCCGGCAGAGATCGGGATCCCTTCCGGAAGAAGAAACAAAAATGAAGAGGCTAATGAGGAACTGATCCGGCAAAACTTGGAAATCCTAGAAGAGCGCCGGGAGACAGCATGCATCAATGAGGCAAGATACAAACGGCTCTTGGAAAAGTATTACAACAAAAGGGTGCAAGAAAAAACATTCAAGGTGGGAGAACTCGTAATGAGGGATAACGAGGCAAGCCGGTCCGAGAAACAAGGAAAGTTGGGGCCTAACTGGGAAGGCCCATATCAGATAGCCGAAGTGCTCGGAAAGGGGGCATATTCTTTGAAGCAGTTAGACGGGGAGCCAATCCCCGGGCATGGAACGCAGCACAACTAAAAAAATGTTATGTCTGAACAGGCAAAGATAATGTATGAGAAATTAATGTTTTTTGACAAAACACATTCTATGTAAGCACAATAATAGTCACGGAACACCGTGTTAATAAAACGCCTTTTACGGCATACATTTACATGTTGTTTTTTACATCCAACTACGATATTTAAACAGTCATTTTCATGACATTGACAAAAAAGGGGGGCAGGACAAAAATCCATATGCCACTTCCCTGCAAAAAACACGAAACTAGCCCCAAAGGCACATACAATATTCAAATCCTACCATCCAGGATAGCTAACACTTCCCAAGGGGAATACAGCAACTCTTCCTCCTTAAAAGGAGGGGGAACTAGATGGTCAGGTAAATCTTCAACATCTTCAGCTAAAGGATCTTCAACACGGTCGTCATCACCTACCAAAATGACAGGCCCTGCAGGAACAGGAACCTGGGGCACATGAACAAACCCCTCCGGGTCACGAGCTCCATGAACCCCCCAGCCACATCAAGATCACGAGCGGGCGGGGGAGCTTGATCATTGTCATCTTCCACGCCAAAAAATAGCTTTCGTGGGCCACGAGAGTACACCTTCCCATATCTACGAGCTGGAACATAATTAGCATACCTAATGTTAAACTCTTCTATGGCAGCTACACGAGCATCCATTTCACGAGACTGTTGGTACAACATCTTAAGAGCTTCAACAGCATCAAGCTCTCTTGATAACTGTGTAACGGAGGCTGAACGGCGTGCCATAGAAGAAGAAAAGAAGCAAGAACGAAATTCTTTCCTATGGGTAAAAATGGTAAAAAAGGATGAACGGTTTGATAAGTCAAGTGACTTATATAGATCCTTTTTTGGAAGATGAAAAGATACGCTTTTAATGCAACTGACACAAATATCTGTGCAAATAGTGCAAAAGACGACTCGATATGATAGGTAATCATGACATGCAAAAGGTAATTAATAACCGTCACTTCGTTGTCAGCAAAAAGTAATAATATCCGTGACACGTGGCATACACACACACCACACATTAATAACACATGTAACATACAAAATAATTATGTCCAAACAGTAAACTAAGGAAGACAAACAGTCCTTCAGTCTTGACTAGGGGAAGAAACCTCAGCATCAGATGAACCTTTGACAAAAGGCTCGAGCAAAAGACGAAGAGAAGACATCCCATCATCACCTACATGGCTGCTCAGCTGGGATATGGGCTCGAGAGAATCACTGCTCAGTGCCTGCATCGAATCAGCGATCCGGGTACCGACCTCCTTCTCCTGCTCAGTTGGTGGGGGCACTTTTTGGCCAACAAGGCCAAGATTATTCCCATATGTGAGCCCACCAAGATATCCGGATTCCGTAGCAACCTCGTAAAAGGTGTTAATACGGTCCTGGTAGGTCTGACTAGTCCGGATGTAACGCCAGGCAGCAGGCAAACCCCGGGATATCAACCAATCACGATCACCCCGGGAGCGATCCAGCTGAGATTGGAGAGAAATGGCAAGATTCTTGGCAGCCTCAGTAGCATCCTCTGCTTGATCAGCACGGTCATTTGATAAACTTAGCTGTCTTTCACACTCTTTAAGCTTTTCAGCCATAACATCCTTCTCCTCCTCCAGACATTTGACACGGGACTCGAGAGCTTGGAACTCGGTGGACAGATGCTTACACCTCTCCATTTCTGCTTGATTCCGAGCAATGAATTCTTTCTCGGTAGTAAGCTCTTTGGTCAATGCTTCAACTCGTCCTTCAAGACGAGAGATAATGCCAGCCTGTGAATCATTGGCACGAAGAATTTCCAATTTCTCCTCCAGGTGTCCTTTAACCATGCGGGCTTTATCTGCCTCAAGTTTGTCCACAGCAACTTGACGAGAGACCAATTGAACCTCAGCCTCAGACAGCTGTTTGGCAAGTTTGTCATTCTGGGACATAAGTGGTCCCTGTCTATCCCGGGCCTCCAAAAGATGAGCAAGGTCTGACCGCCACCGGCGAAGGACTTCATAAGAAGCAGCAGCATAACTGGCACCAGCACCAAGAATGTTCTCGGCGAGTTGAGCATTATCTAAACCCTGCAAATAAAACCTTTCAGCTGGGGGGAAGGCATGTTCAGACCAATGACGAATGACCTCCGGATGGATAAGGCGGCTGGATTCAGCAATATGCCATTTGGGCACATAACAGATATCTTTTAAGGAAGGCCGCCAGTTAATCCCGGGAGCATAGACATTGCTCGGGATACAACCTGCATCATCAGATGACGAACTCTCGGTCCTAAAACCGCCAGGAAACTGGATAGGGTTCCTTTGTACATCCCGAAGGAGCTGGGAAAAACTCTGGCCAGTAGGAAAACCAGAAGCCATAGATGGACCTGCAACAGAAAAGACCGACTGCAATGGGACAGAGGCTGGAACAGTAGTGGAAGACAGAGAAGTTGCCACAGGAATCATTGAAACCGGGGTCAATGTAGACAACGGAACCGTAGTGACAGCAACAGCAGTCGCTGGAACAGAGCTAGCTAGAACAGACGAGGAAACAACAGTAACCTCCTCACAGCTACCCTCAGCGATTGGAATAGCTTTGGAAACTTCAGATGTAGAAGCACCTCCGGAAGCAGAAGCAGAGGTACTTGCAGAAATCCTATCACCTGCATAGAATGATTGAATTCAGGAAAGGAACCAACAACACAAAAACAAATAAAAACATGATTACCAAGTGACTTTTTCTTCATTTCCAATAATTGCTGCCGCTTGACTAAAAGAGCTTCAGTATCCAAGGCCGCCATAGTTTTCCTCTTCTTGGATTTATCTTCTTTCTTCTCGATATTTTCCTCACCTTGAGGAAGAGCAACATTAATAGGATCAGCATCAACGGGACTCGGAAGATTTCCATCAACACCTGTAGGCATAGTCTCCACAGTGGACTGGCCAGCTATCTGCTCGGAGGCAGAAACAATTGGCCCTGGGATATAAAAATTAGAAATAGTTTGGCTAAGAACATCAAGCTCATCTGAACCTAGAGGACGGTCATATTCAACCAATTGAGAAGAAACCTCCTCGTCCAAGACGTCAAAGTATTGTCAGGTCCCCTGATCTTCACGCTTATACTCCGGGAACACAGTTTCATCCACCCATAACCGGCTCATACCAACAGCAACTAAAGCCCGCTCCGGAATAAACGTACATTCCGTGGGATTATTTGTCAGAGCAAGGTACAAAGGATCTTTCTCATAAACAGAAGGAGGAGGACACTCGTCAGTCAATTTAGATTTAGCCTCCGGGAATCTAATCGGAGTAGAAACAGGAAAAACACGTTCGTCAATGTAGAAAAATTTCTTCCTCCAATCCTTATCCCGAACACTTTGAGGAAAGCTGTCAATACAGGGCAACGATCCAGGACGACGATCAAAAGTAAAATATTCTCCTTTGAATTTCAGTACATACAACACACGGAAAATCTCCAAAAGGGGTGCCCTACCCAAACCTAGGGCACAAAATTCAAAATGACGAATTTTTATCAAACCTAGGGGATGCAATTGGGACGGGTGTACCTTATAATAAGACAGGATAGCAAGTAGGAAATTGGTAACCGGCAAACGAAAGTGAGAAAAGGTAAAAAACTCGCCGTACAAAGTAATCTTCCCTTCCTTGAGTGGGAAAGCCCGATCATCCTTGCCAGGAAGCACAGGCCCCCATTCCAATGGCACATGATAATCACTAAGGAAAGAGGAGAAGGATGGCCAGTGGCAAGAAATGTCGGATACGCTTGTAGCAACCCGTGAAGAACTTGCTTTAGGAGCCATGGAAGGATTAAGCAGTGGAAAGAGGGAAAAATGGAAAGAAGAAACCGTTCAATTGACGAAGAAAACAACGAATGGTTAAAGTAAAAGAAGGTTTAAAATTCAAATATATAGAACCGCCACATGTCAATTCCCCACACACTTAAAACCTATTAAATAGGGGATTGATGTGACGGTTATAGCCATGATTACGTCACGTGCTATCAAGAATACAAAACAAACCCACAACTTTTTTTTCTTTTTATTTTTAAGTCTAGTAACAATCACATGTTCTTATAACTAGACTGGGGGGACATGACGAGGTATGGCCCAGGCAAACCCAGCCCAAACCTCAAAACCATGAGCCCAAACAATAGAAAGCCCACCGACTATGCAAAGTCAAATCAGTCAACACAAGTCAAACGCATTAAATAGAAAGCTGGTCAAAAGGCTAATTCAGCGAGGAGACAATCATGCAAGGAATGTCTCCCCTCGATAATCAAAGGAGCAACTATAAAAGGAGAAGTAAAGGTAAAGAACGACACAACTTTTACAATACTCAATTCATATAAACTTCACCCCTTACGTCAAACAAATACTTATTCTCACGCCGGAGGGTGGTCACGGGATTACCCCCAATCCTGTGGCGAGTCCTAACGGTGTTCTGTTTTGCAGATCCCTTATTCGCTATTCTGAGGTGAGTTAGAAAGAATCCCCTATTCTGCATCATACAGAAGATCCAAAGTACCATCCCAGGTTCTTACTTCTTCATTTCCAATATTGTGTAAATCATGATAAATGCTAATTATACGCTAAAAATAGTAATGTGACAAATCAAAGAATTAAGCATTTATTTTGTGTTTAAATGTCTTTAGTTTTAAAAACCAGATTTTTTAAAAAAAAATTGTTTTGAATGTTTAAAAATAAAGTAATTCAAATGAAAATAGACGTATTAATTGTGATGAAAAAAATTCAAATTTAACTTTGTTTATAAATGTATTTATATTATATATGATTAATAATTTTGTGTTTAAAGGTTATTAATGAAATGGTCATCAATAACATGAGCATGGGAAATATTGATGACAACTAAATAAAAAAGATTAGAAACTCTTACCGTGAGGTTTTACCGTCTCTGGGATTGAAGCTAATAATCGCCCATCTTGTATATCGAGATGAAAAAACTCGTGTATTAAATGATGAAAGCATGAATATATAACATAATAGGTAACTGTATCAAAATCAAGAAAGATCATAATATTTATTATTTTTTAGGGTTTCAAACATTGTCCATACATTTGCATACGAAATATTTTCATACGTGCTTACTTGAAAATCTAAATAAAATGACATTATTCAAATAATTAATTCATATAAATAAGCAAACATGAAACATCAAACAAAAGAAAAATCAAGCCCAAAAACAAAATTTCAAACAAACTGTTTGATTATAAAAACTAACTAAAGATTTCAAAATCAAAAATCAAACCTTGATATCAGAAGCATGTAAGCAACAGTCGCTCGGGTACAAATCTGAAACAAATGGATATACGATACATACAAAAATAAAAAAAGTAGGCTTCTTTACCATGATCAAATATAAACGAATGTGAACCAATTAACACTTGCACTAAACAAAGTATTGATTATTTTCCTTTAAATTGCCGTTGTTATGCCTTGGATCCACAATAACACACAATACATACAGATTGAAACCTAAATCATTAAAATCAGTAAAAAAAATAAAGACACAAAAACATTAATCGCCAAAAACAAATGAAGATATAACGATATCAGAAAAAAACATAGACGAAATCAGAAAGAAACGTAGGAGAGGCGATAAACGAACAATGATTGTGTTACAGGAGAATGGAATGATAATACCTTGAAGAAGGATCGCCAAGGATGGAGAATGATCGGTTGCTTCGTTTGATTGTTTTAAGGTTTAGAAAAGGATGGAGAATGATTTGTTATGAGGATGATTAGTTAATTAGGAATGATAATATGCTTGACCAATTTTTACTAAAATAATCATTCAATTACCAAAACAATGTTTAGGAAAGTTATTAAAACACCTTGACCGATTTTGACTAAATTAATAAATGATTTTAGATTTAAAAAAAAGAAAATTTTATAAATTCTAAGGTTGTGCCATGTGGCACAATATGGAAGGAGAGAGGATTGAAGGTGCAATGTGGGAGTGCCATGTGTCAAAATTGAGTTTTGTTTATGAGATGTATAGATAGATATCAGATTTCTCCCTTAGAATCTTGCTATATTTATTATATACTGTCATGACTCATTTTAACGCCTTTATTATGAAAAGAAGTTATATAATCTATCTATACTATCTATAAATACATCTCATCAGGGTACAATGGTAATTTCAAATAGAAACAACTTTTTCAACCTAATGTACAAGTCAGTATTGCGCAGGATGTTGAAAAGGCTTAGGACGTGCCCTATCGTATTCTTTAAGACGCTGGTTAGAGCATTCACATCCCCTCCACCATTTTATACCCTGTAATATAACAAAAAATCAAACTTTTCAAAATTTATCTCTCATTTTAAAAAACCTTCCACATCCCCTCCACCATATTTACCTTTATTTTACTCACAAACACTTATTTTATAATATTCCTCGTTAAAATGCACTCACAATAATTTGATGGGGGTGAATAGTAGCTTTTTATATATAAAAAGCTAGAAGATGGATTTTTCATAATATAAAGATAGGGTATAAAATGGTGGAGGGGATGTAGGATGTTTTTAGTAAGTTTTTTTAAATTTTAGATATGGAGAGAGGTTTGATGGAAGGGATGTGAATGCTCTTACACTCTTCTATTCCACTTTTATTTGAAGTGTTCAATTTGACCCACTCGAGATTAAAAAAAAAAAAAAAAAAAAAAAAAAAAAAAAAAAAAAAACCAATCATTGGTATTAAAGGTAATGACCGGCCCCGGCCCGTCGTAGCCCGTCATCGTCCTCACCATCTTGTTTATTTTTTTTGCTTCAAAGCTTTTACCCCCACCGGCCTTATGTGGCAGCCCGTTTTCAACCGCCACACAGTGATTGCTCTGGTGAAGCGTCGTCGGTTACCAATTCAGCATTGATGATTAATGAAGCATGTCGATTGCAGATAATTGGTTTAAGTATGGTTTTGAAGCATATGTTGTTGCAATAATTTTTGTAACTGCATTGAGAACAATTGGCTCATAAAATGAGGTAATTTGTTTCGTCATTATGTTGGTGCTCCAATAACATTCCTCATCAATTTCATCACTTACAAGAGTGGAGATGAAGGTAACTGACCACTTAATCACAGAGGATGCTTGAGGGTAACTGATTGATCAAAATTAATCACAGCGTCTTAAAGAATATCAAAGGACGCGTCTTACACCCTTTCGGTATCAAATGCATTACAAGGATGTAAGTTATGTTTAAGAGATTGTTTTCATTTGAAGAAATTAAGACGCGGGATAACGAAAAGGCTGCTTGAATGCGAGGTTCAATGAGACGTTCCATTTACCGGGATGGAACCCGTCCTCACTTGGCTATTAAGACGCGCCATTTACTCATTTGCAAACCCTATATATCTCCAATGGCATCTGGTACAATAAGGTATCATTGTCAATATCAATATTTGGCACAAGGATCCTCCGGGTCCAGGTTCGATTAATTGGTGGTTCATCATCATCATCATCATCAATATTTGGCATCCGAAAGGTTAGATTTTAAATATGTGCTTGTGAACTTAATCTTTTTAGAATTTAGTTCTAAATTATTCAGTTCTCTTTCTTCTAATTCTAGGGTTTTGTTTTTATGATTGCATTGGCTTGAAAAACGGCTCCATACCATGTGTTTGCATGTTTAATAGGTACATTTTTTTTGTAAAAGTCCTCTAGAGCTCCTGGTTTACAAGTGCAGACATGAGCTTAAAAAGTTCCAACTTATATGGTTTGTTGCTAATTTTCTGTGTGGTGCTTGAACTTAAATTTTGAACTAAAAGTTTGTATTTTAGGCTATTCAGGGGATATTACACAGCCGCACAAAGCTAAGGTATACAGTCATAAATGGCAGCGGAAAACAGTAGTACAGGTCTCGGAATTACACCTGCCCATGGTTGTAATATCTTTTTCTCCAACAAATTTAGCTTTTATAGATGTAGTTCACGTGGATAGTTTAAATTTCTTGGTTTGTCTCCACCACTTAATGTTGTCTAATTTCGATGTGGAATTACAGGTTAAAAGGTGGTATAACATGTAAACGAGTTGAAAGTGGGTACACAATAGCTGCTAATTTTGCCCTGTGCAAAGGTCATTTTCACATTAAATAAGTCAAAATCAATGGTTTCTAAGAAATAAACCAACGTATGCGAGCCTAGCGTACTAAAGATGTTTCGCCCTGTTTAAGTTCCTTCTTTATCAAAGTTTTTACTCGGTTCTTTTTTCCATTGTCTCTTACTTGGTGCTTTAGTGAGGATGAGCAGTATGCCAACACTTTGTTTACAGTTTACACTGGCTAGCAAAATTTATCTCAGTGTTATTTTCGTGGACAAAGTGTGCTTATTCATTTTGTTTCATTTTGATATTCATATTTGATTGAAAAAACAGATAAAGCAGGCTTTAATTTATATGCTCCAACGTGGATAAATGGTGAATTGAGATGGTCTTTGCCCAAAAGACACCAAACAAGTTGTTTACAAACAAGCCATTCTATCTTGATGAGTCTGTGATTAGAAGGCTTCTTTGTAAGTAAAGTTTACTCCAAATTTTTTATGGGCGGTTGGTTCCAGTAGTGGGTGAAAAAATGGTATTTTTTACACAGTTCAAAACCAGTTTGGTCGGGTTGACAAGAAACACTTTTCTGTTAGTTTTTTCTTCACAGTACTAAGTGTCTAATACGATTAAGAAAGTTGTATTATTTCATTACCAATCCAGTAAAATGATTTAGAATGTGAATCATCCATTTAATAATACATACCATTGGGGTTGGTTGTAACACCCTTAAACCGTTCTAACAGAAAATACGCAGCGGAAATACGAACCAGAAAATTTCTTGCTTTATAAAAACATACTCGAATGTTTGAAAAACATATCTCCAAGATAATATAGGTGTTACATCTTCTATTGTTTCTCGATTACATTCAATATAACTTATCTTTATTAGGTAATGTGACCGCGACCCAGTACAATCCACGTCCTGACTCGATCTCTAACCATCCTTGCTTTGTGAGGTAGACTAAACAACCTGCAACCACCACATAACTATTTTGTTAGTTCATTAAGTGACTTCATGCAATTATTCACGATGTGGAGAGAACATCCAACAATACTCAATGCTCATGTTCAGCCGCCTTTTGCAAGTTCGGATCCAATCTCTAGATCCTAACCTCCAATTTTCATGCATTCATACTTACATACCTGCATCTTTATTACCATCCTCATAACAAAAGGTTAATAACACAACAATACATACGCGCATACGAATCCAGATACAAGTTATCTTTATCTGTCATACTATTCTCCATTCATGTATTTACTATGACAACATGACATCCCTGATCCTATAACCAATCTACACATAATAAACAACCTTTACATACATAACACCTTCACACTTACTCGAGTGTAAGGAACCTATGCATACACTCTATATCGTAATCATCTAATGCGTGACAACTCTACTTACCAAACGGTTTACCTCATGTATAACCTTGCATAACTATATAATTTAATCTAAATAGTTACACCCATGAATAAATGTATCTCTCTCTTTAAATATACGCACACACATACTCTATACATTGTACCATTCATTCTTATGCCATATTTGCAAATCTAGGGTATGTTTCATGCTTAAAATACCTTCCCTTCATTTTTTTTTATCTTTGTTGACCCATTTATCACAACTACTTTCATTCATTGTTGTGAGGTGAACTATACTTGTTCACTAACAACATCCATTCACTTGTCTTACTACAAATTACCATTTCATTCTTGTTTCCCATTATACATTAATACATAAACGTGCATTTACTAAACTAAGAGTTTAGTTCATAAGTCACTTACCTTTGCCCGAAGAAGTGTTGTCGTTCATTCCATCCATTTGACCCATTATCTTTCAATCCGTGTCATTCCTACTTTAACAAATCGAACTTGCAAACCATTAGAACATATAACGGGTCACTTTATAGAAATAGTGCACACCATGAATTCAAGACATCTTACTTTTAATTCACCAATAAACCAATGTATACGTTTTGGGATATAATCCAACATGTTTAATCCATTCACCCAAGTGACCCGTTTGGGTGATTCTCCCATTATTGACTTAACCAACTATCATGACATTATGCTCACTCATAACAACTAAATCCACCAAATGAGTTAACCTAAAGTTTATATCCACTTATCCATGCTTTCATTATTACCATTCTTTATACACATGTGAATTCAATTACATAAATAGAAGTTAAGTTTGGGAATAACTTACGAATGCGAGTAGAGGTCGAAACCATTTCAAACGAACTCCAATTTAGGTGATTTAGGAGTCCATGAAACCGTCTCACTGAGACCTGCAACCCCTATTAGTTTCTGTCACCTGAAACCACGACCACCGTCGCTGAAATGGCAAAACAGTGGCTGGAAAAACCATTTTCGAGCTGCTGTCTTCTGGTTAGTGAAAACCCCTCTTCCAGGCCTCCAAATCGTAAACCCACCGTTGGATATGATCGTCTGTATGTGTTATAGCTTCTGTCAAAATTTGAGAACGATCCGACGGTTCAATCTTCGGGAAATCCCAATTTATGACAGGTAGAAAACCTAAAAACGGGATTTTGGACTTTGATGGTTCTCTCTCTATCACACACTCTTTTCTCTTTCTAGAATTTGGGGGTGGAGTATCAAATGAAACAATAGAAACCTTGTCATCCCTTTTATACTACAAGTTTGCCAATTAAGCCAATCTACCCCTTGAACTTCTAAAAGATTGTACACTAGTCCACACACTTTGTTAATATTAGAAATGTGTCAAATATAGCATAATTCCAACATTAGCTCTTACTAATAAATTCATATGCTCTACATTTACTGCGCATTTTCACTTCTAATTCACAATGAAACAACTTATCCAACACGTTGTAGGTATCTTACCAATCAAGTATAGAGTAAAAATCTCTTAATGCATAGTTCTAATAAATCACACCATCAAACTATTTCAAAATGAATTTCATCTAACATGCATTTCTACATGTTAATAATAGATCTTTTAGCAATATAAAATTATCAACCATCCTTTATTTCTACCATTACATAGATTCTCACATTCATTTTTTCAAACCTTCACAAGAAGTTCATTCAATTTCTTTAACTAGGTTAATCATTCTAGCTAAGTATTCCTATGCAATAGTACAACATAAACATGCGAATAAATAATTAGTCGGGTTTTGGGGCGTTACATTGGTGGTCCAATGGCAAGACAAAGCCTTTTAATACACTAAAAGTGCACTAAAAGTGTGAGGTCTTGGGTTCAACTGTTCAAGTCTCACAAGGAGCAAGAAATTCGCCTTTAAAAAAAATTATAATATAATACACATTGAATGCTTTTTATCCTCTTGACCTGTTTCCTATTTAGCTAACTTTTTATTTTAATCTTACAAGTTTGACGCATTTATAACTTATAAGCTACTAAGCATTGTTATGTTATTTTCTTTTGAAGACTGATGGTGAATTTACAAGATGCTCCTAATCGAACAAAAAGATTTAAAGGTTATTCTAGCAAAAAGAGGATTTGTAACCATGTGTAGATTTGGATGCCGTTGCAAATTTCAGCTATCTGAAGCCTGTGCATATCTTGACAATCGGTTTAGATGATTCATTTAAGAACTATTTAGATATTAAATTTGAGCTATGTTGACATCTTGATATGAATTTGCTGGCATGACTTTAATTCCTTCATGTGATAATGTATGAGAAGTCCAGCCATGATTCATTAACATGTTGTAGGTTTTTTTAATCTTTTATCCGTTTGTTCTTGAATAATGGTAATTCGGAAAAAAAACTTGGTGAATTTGGAAATGAGTGATCTGCAACTACATTTTCCCCCATTGTATTTGGAAATTACAAACATTATGTTTTTGTAGTGTTCCCATTTCAAGTTCGCAATTTTTTTCCATGAATCACTACTTCATAAAAACTATACTTTTCACCGTCATGTTTTCAATTATGCATGCATTACATTTGTCACAGAGCTAGACCACTGACATTGATGCCGCACACATCATGAGTTTTCTCCTTCGTCTACTAACAAGTGTATCTAGACCGAATGATTTTTCACCCGCCGCAACGCGCGAGTTTCCTACTAGTCTCATAACAATATGTTTCATAAAAAAAAATCTTCTTTTGTGGAAAAATAACAGTCCACAATAAAATGAGATAATTATAGCAACTAGTGGATTGCTCTCCCACTGTGAGGTGTTTTGCACCTTAGTTGGTCTTCCATTTTGTCTCCTTTCTACCTAACGCAAACGAAATATTAACTTTTGGGAATAAAATTATAAAAATCTCACAACCACAACTCCAACTCCCATATGTATCAATAATTTGTATTTTTATATGCACAAGATAATGACAATAATTGCTAAAATCCAATCTCCACGTATGTTTAATCTACCAATCGTTTTCTTTGAAATGGACGGTTTTATGTCTCGGTAACTTGCTTAATTAACGGGTGGGTTAACCTAGAAGGAGGCGTTCACCTAGAAAGTGAACAGAGACATCTTGAAAATGCATTCGTCAATCGGTGGCTCAGTTAAAAAAAGGAAGACCTTTATTGTTGTATGTCTGGCTACGGTTTGGTACCTGTGGAAGACCGGGAATGAGACGATTTTTATCATAAACAATGCTCTCTTCAGAAGGTGATCGGCGACATCAAAGCTTTGAGTCATTTTTTGATTAAGTCTAGGGCCAAAGTATCATCTCTTGATTGGGCTTTTTGGTGTAGTTTCAATATGTCAAAAGTAGGTTGGTAATGTTTATTGCTGTGTATGGTGTTATTGGTGATTGTATGGTGTATTTACTAGTATCCCTCTAGCATTGGGTGGAATGAAATCTTTGTTGACCGTTCAAACAACAACAAAAAAATAAAAATAAAAAAACACAAAGAATGCAATACGTGTCACTAGTTAAAAGGATATACTTGTCCACACTCATAATTACACATGTTAACACACATTCACTAATTACGCACATTATATTTCATAATTACGCAAATTACGCACGTTAGTGAAAACGTATTATAGGTAACCGACTCGTTTCCTAACAAAGCATAGACCAACAAAAAAACGTACATAAAAATAAGCACATACCCTTGGGGGCCAAATAACTCTTTGCAAAGTTTTTAGAAAGTTGATGAGGTGCAAGTACCAATGTTAAAATTTAAATGGTTGAATACATAAAGAAAAACATCTAGATTGAATGAAGTTATTGCAATTTTGATGAGTGAATTCCTTTTTGAGTTCCTGTGTTATGGTGTTTTAACTATTTAAGTCTAAAGTTTTCATTTTTAACATTCTGAATACCTATGTTTTAATTATGTAACACTCTGAGTCCAATTTTCTGACGCGGTCAATAAAGTCTGTTAGTTTTTTATGAAAAGACAAAAATGCCCTTATCATTTAAAAACACAAATAAAAAATAATATAAATACCCCAATTCCTCTCACTAGTTAAACACCTCCTTCATCTTCACCCCCACCCTTTCTTTCTCTTTCTTTGCAGACAACAACAACCGCCTACACCACCATAACAAACCATCATAACTACCACACCATCGTCGAACCAAAATGCAACCACCACCATATCAAACCACCCAATCGTCGGACCATACCATAACCACCGCTGAATCAAGCCACCAAATGCCTGCAACAGAAACCGACCCAAAGACCTATTGAAATCACCACTACAATCACTGATTTGCTGGGTGTTAGGACTTTTAGAGATTTTAATCGATGGTCTAGGGTTCAGGGCAGGGAAGATGATGATGGGGGTTATGGAACATGGTGATGGGATGGTAGCTCGACCGACAAGAGTCAGATCTGAAATCATTTAGGGGCTATGGTGTAGTGGTGGTTGCGTGGGGGGAAAGATTGTGTGTGCGAGTGTGTGAGGTTTGCAGTGGTGGTAGAGTTGTAGTGGGGGTGATGCGGTGGTGGTGAGGTAGTGCGGTGATGGAGATGCGATGGTGGTGAGGTAGTGCCGCGGTGGATGGTGGTGGCGAGGCGGAGTGGGATGGGGTGGCCATGGGTGTGCAGGTGTGTGTGTGTGTGTATGTGTGTGTGAGAGTGAGAGAGAGAGAGAGAGAGAGTGTGTGTGTGTGTAACACCCCAACCGATGGCGGGAACATCGAGGTGTCACGTAGTGACGATTGTTCAATAGCTCATGGACTAGAAATGTAAATTTTAATACATTGAATTGAATAATTTATTACATTGAAAGGAATACAACAATTAAAACTAGCAATCTAAACTAAAATACAGTAAATCTCAATCTAA
This sequence comes from Ambrosia x helenae, assembly GCA_030844895.1. Taxonomy (NCBI): domain Eukaryota; kingdom Viridiplantae; phylum Streptophyta; class Magnoliopsida; order Asterales; family Asteraceae; genus Ambrosia; species Ambrosia x helenae. The sequence goes on from CM061225.1 coordinate 86,348,546, forward strand.
GCCTAAGTTCCAAAAGCTTAGAAGTGATCTCATAAGAACCTGAAACATGTACGAAAATAATTTTGGTCAATACAAAAACGTATTGGTGAGCATACCCGTTTGATACATATAGTAAAGAAAATTTAGCAATTCATGTGTTATTTTGCAAAATGTAATAAGTGATATCCGGGTCAAATCAACTCTATGAAAAGAAAGCAGATATATATAGTATGCGCTAGTAGTAATGTAATACATAGCAATGACGAGGACTCTCAACAGAGTCACAAGGGTATATACCATAGTACTATTCATTGAAATGCCAGGCCGCAACGGTTAATGATTTGACAGGTCATAGATACACGAAATGACACATGCAAACACACATAAGAATTGCTATTTTAGTAAGATGAAATAGAAAATTGATAGTAAGTACATGAGTCACCCCAAAATAGTAAGACAGTAAAAAGGGGAAAGATATACTCACAGTTTGCGAAAGCGATCAATAATCCAACTTAAGCCGCCGTGAGTTAAGTAATGGGAATTCCGAGGAATTCGACCTATAATGTGTAAGAATACTAATAAGGAAATGTCTAAAAAGTCTAAGGTAACTAGGGTCTAAGGCATTAGGGTTTGCTAAGTCGATTTGGGGAATTAGAGTTTTTATGATAAGTCGAATCACTATAAAAGTTGTATATTAAAAATAATATACTAAAGTTTGTAATTAGGATTTAGCTAATATAATTATTACCAATTAAATATTTAGGTCAACATATGTTTAAATAATTAATACAAAATAAATTAGTTAATTACTTTAACTAATTATTGTAAATAAATACAATAATCATAAATGTTGAAATAAATACTTACGAGTTACACAATGATCCCACAAATTGTAATTAAGATTTTCAAACATAGAATTATTTCTATTTTATGGGAAAACTATTTATAAAATAGATATTTAATAGTATAAATAAATATATAATTAATTATGTCTAATTAAACATAATTAAGTCTAAAAATACAAGACATGATCCAAAAATACTATTTTTATAGAAAATGGATGACTTCTGATGTAAATTAATGAAAATAATTTTCTCACAATTTTTATAAACTTATTTATATATAAAACTGATTTAATGAGATTAAATCATGTTTAAATGATTAAAAATAGGAAAATTAATAAAAATAAATGTTTTCTGAACCAAATATCTTTATTTCAGTTCATCATGATTAGAAATAATTTACCAAAAATTTTGAGATTAAAATCATTAAAACTAAATTTTTAATCAATTAAATACGATTAAAACAAATAAATTCAATAAAAATATAAAAATATGACATTTTCCAGAAAATAAAAGTGTAGTAATGTTCTTTATGGTATCAAGATGCTACTCCTAAACTTTTATAATTTTTGGAGCAAAAATGGATTTATTATGAATATTTCAAGATTTGTGTATTTGTATTTATATATATAAATAAAATAAATGATAACTAAAAAAAATTGAGATCAGACCTGTAGCCAAGGAGGGTCGAACTCCAAGTCTGAGCAATAACATGTAATGCATACAACCACTCCCCTATAAGTAGTTTTGATGATTTTTATCCAAAACAAAACCTGTTTAACTATTAACAGTTTATTCATCTTCTTCCCCAAATAACAAGCCAATAACCCTAATCCTAACCTTGATTTCAATAACCATGACCAGACATGATCCGGCATTAATAATATGGGGCTAATGATCGGAATTGATGACTAAAGAAAATGGCAACATAAAAAGCGACTTACGGTAACAATTTAGAAGTGAAAAATGGTGATGAACAATTCGAACTTCAAGCCGAACACAGGCAATTTCGGAACTCGATCTGATGCTTTTAAAAGTGGGTTTGAGATAGGTAATATTGCAGAAACGAAAGGGAACGATCAGATCATATAGTTGTTGACAAAACAAGCGTTTTGGAAATGTCTTAAAGATCCGATTGGCTATGTTAGGAGACCCAAGTTGAAACGTTAAAAACCCTCTAAAGTTCGTGTAACGGATTATACAACAATGGAGATAATGTTTACATTCATTAAAACGCGTTAAACGAGCGTCTAGACCCTTGCCGGAACATAGCTCCGGTGGTCGGAAAAAGACCTTGCCGGAAAAAAACGTGTGAAGCTAGGAGGGAGTTTAATTTGTTTTGAACTTTTGGACATTGGCAGTAATGGTCCCTCTAACTTAACTGAAGTTAGTTTTATTATATCTAGTTAGTTTTTCCTTTATAAAAAACTTAACCAAGTTAACTATATTTAACTTTTTAAAACTCTAGACTTTTATAAAACTTGAAAATTTTATAATATCCATTCCGGATGACGTTTCAACATACACGTTTGCTTAAAACGTATACCCGATCCAAAATAAATGATTAAATTCTAGTTCACTCAAAATTAAATTTGAAAACGACGAAACTTACAGGGACTATAATGGAAATATTTTAAGGGCTATTTTTGTCAATTTGACGAAAGACGAGGGTGACGGATGTCACAGAGAGAGAGAGAGAGAGAGAGAGAGAGAGAGAGAGAGAGAGAGAGAGAGAGAGAAAGAATGAAGGGGGTGTGTGCATGTGCATGTGTGTGTGTGTGTGGTGATTAGGGATGAGCATACAAGGCCGAATACCGATCCCGTCCGTCCCGATCCCGATCCCGATACCGTACCAAACCGATACCGATCCGAGGGGTTTCGGGATCGGTATCGGTACCCATATTTATGGATTTTCGGTTTCGGTATTATCGGTATCGGTACGGGATCGGTATGGTATCGGTATTTTAAGGTAAAATACCGATAGAATACCGGTACCGTACCGTACCGTATGTGTTAGGTATCGGTATCGGTATTAGTTTTTTGCAATGTTTTAAAAACCGGTTTTTAACCATATCGGATTGGACTTAAAAATGGTTTAACCGGTTGAACCGGGTTATATCGTGTGGTTTAACCAGATTGACCAGTTAACCCTACAATTTTATAAATACAACTTTAACTCAAAAGTTATCTAAAAGTATATGATTTCGTAGTAAAAAAATAATAATTTAAAAGTGAATCCATAATTGAAAAAATCGCAAAGTACTCAATTTTGAACAAAGCTGATTTTATATAAAAGGGTATAATTGGTTTATGTCATTATAATGTTGAATCATAAAAACATCAAATTCATGATCGCTTAAAAGATAAAATTCTTTATCATCGTCGTCCTCATTAATAAAAGTATAACTATTTTCATTTTCCACATTCTTTAATAATAATTTTTAGTTACCAATAATCAAAATATACCAAAATTACGTAAGATAAGTAACATATATACCAAGCAGCCTTGTCTTTGAGAAACCGGTTCATGTTCTTTCTCACTTAACATGACATCTATCTCATCATTATGGGCCGATAAAGTCCAAAATTTAACCTTGTACCGGTACTGGTATAACGGTATAAACCGGTATACCGGAATTTACCGGCGGTTCAAATCCTTTACCGTTTCCCCATATTATCGGATTGATTCGTGTCGGCCAGGACATCGATAAGCGGTATAACCGGTTCAACCGGCCGGTATAAACCGGTTTTTAAAACACTGGTTTTTTGGACTTTTCGGTATCGGTATTGTCGGGATCGGTATCGGTTCGGTACCGATACTTTCCCGAGCTCATCCCTAGTGGTGATATATAATATTTATTTATCTATTATTTATATATTATTAAAACCTTATGCATTAAAGACTTGTTCCTTATAATTATGCATTAAAGAGTTGTACCTAGGGGTAAAATGACTAAAATACTCAGAATGTTAAAAATGAAAACTTTGGACAAGGGGTGAAAATGAGCCGAGCAGCTCGCGAGCTACTCGAGATCGGCTAAATAAAAAGCTCGAAACGAGCCGAGCCTTATCGAGCCCAAGCCGAGCTTGAGCCTACAACAAAGCTCGTTTACTTATCAAGCCCGAGCTCGAGCCTAGCATATGAGGGTCGTCAGACTCGTCGAGCCTTATCGAGCCTCAGTATGATATTAGTTTTATTAATATTTTATACTATTTACCTTACATTTAAAGTTGTTTAATAAACAAGCCGAGCCGGGCTTTTGACTTATCGAGCTATCGAGCCTAAATGAGCCTATTATTTATATTATTTTTATTTAATATATTAACTAATAAACACTAAACGAGCCGAGCTCGAGCTTTAAAAACAAAGCTCGAACCGAGCCAAGTTCGAGCTCTTATAAGTTAACCGAGCTCGAGCTCAAGCCTGGTCAAGCTCGGCTCGGCTCGTTTGCACCCCTACTTTAGACTCAAATAGTTAAAACCATCATAATACATGGACTCAAAAAGGAATTCACTCTAAATAAATAGAGGTGTGTCTTAGGTACCCTAAAATAAACATAACTATTTTGTCTTAAAGAACATGTTTTATAAATTAACTAATACAAAAAGGACACAGTGTATCTCATGGGATAGAGGTAAGATGACCGTCTCACTGAAAACAATATCCTTGTCACCTGGGTTAGATATAAAGTTTGCTTACATCCACATTTCTCAGCCCCAACCTTTAGCTTAGCTGTGAGTGAAATTGTACCGGGTACTAGTCCAATTGATGTGATATAACAGTTAAGTGCAATTTCATCCCTGTAGTTTACATCAATTCACAGGTTCAGAAAAACTAACGACGTCACAACGAGAGATGCAAACTATTAACCCAACAAAAGTCAAAGACTCAAAATGTTACTATGTTAGGCTCATGTTAAACATGTGAATTGGACAATTGGTGCACAACTGCAAATCACATGGACCGGAGTGTATTTAAGTCTTGATATAAAGTAGAAGGTGTAATTTAGTGTTAAATTTTATTATTTTGTTTGTGGGGGCAAAAGGCAAAACATATCAATATCATCCACCACAACTTGACGACCGACGAAGACGTGTGAACACAATCAACAACAACAACAACATTACAAGACGAGATTAGGTTCTTTAAAACCCTCACCATAACTTCATCATCTTCTTAATCTCTATTAAATTGATGGCTCAGAGAAAGCTAAAGGAAGGGGTAAGGGATGTAATTTTCATCGAATATCATGACAACTCTCCTCCAACGGCGGACCCCCAATTGTCCCGTTAACTCCTCGACCAACGCCGTGAGTATGTCGTGGGACGACGTCGTATTGATTGAGAGAAGTAAGAGTTGTGGTGACCCTACCGTTGTAACCGTCAACTGCCCCGATAAGGCTGGTCTCGGGTGTGATTTGTTGAGAGTTGTTCTTGAATTCGGACTCTATGTTACCCGTGGAGGTCTCTCTCTTAACTTATTTTTATTTTATTTAATTAATTACTATTTTGTTTAAGTTTAATTTAATTCAGTTATGAGGTTGTTTAGATCTATGGTTTCATTTAAAGTTAATTCCATATTCGCATATGAATTATGATAAAGTTATGCAGGGAGGTGCAGTTGTTGAATATTCTTGACTCCTGTTACATTGAATATAATATTATATTATATTATTAGTTCCCTTACTTTACTTGGGGTTTATTGTGTAATAATATCATAATTACTTAGGCTATGTGGTGTGGACTAGCGCCCATCTCCATGTTAGCTTTTAAGCCCGGGGTGGGGGCATCCTCACCTCCGCCAACCCCTTGGCTGGCGTTAATCAGATTTTTTTTTTTTTTTTTTTTTTTTTGTAGGGACCACCCTTGCGCTAGCCAATTAGATTTCTTTTTTTCTTTTGTTTTTTTTTAACCTTTAGTGAAACCACGTTAAACCACCCCATGCTAGTTAGCAGAAGGGCTAGTTAAAGCCCCATTGTCTACGTGACGCTTTAATTAGCATGGGGGGCTTTAAACCTCACCATGTAGCCTTAGGGTTTATTGTATAATCTTTTTTATCAAATTAAAAAAATAAGTTGGTCAATACTCATAACTGAATGGAATGTTTATTCGTTGTTTTGTAGATCTTGATATTCACTGAAATTGATACTAGTAAGCTTTTTTTGTATATTAAGTTTTAAAGTCACAACTCGCAATACACATTAGGTTATGCATTTACCCGTATACCATAGCGATGCATTAGGTTTCGATTCAAATCAATGTGATATGAGACTATGATCAAGTTCAAGATCAAGATCAAGTGCGACTTTTTTAGGTTTAGGGATAAATGGTAATGTATTTTTTACTTTTTTTTTCCAGATTTCTCTACAGACGGAAAATGGTGTTATGTGGTTTTGTGGGTGGTGCCAAGGCCAGTCTCACTACGGGTTGATTGGGAACGCTTAAAGAAGCGTCTTGTATCTTGTTGCCCATCGATGGTGCCGGCATTTTACCTTGATCAACTCTCTAGTAGTTCTAGATCAACTCCATTGTACCTGTTGAAGGTTTTTTCAATGGATCGAAGAGGGTTAATACATGGTTAGTACTATTACGGTTATAACACTCTCTTTTATTTTAAATGTTTATAATCTGATCTAAATTGTGTTTGTTGCAGATGTCACAAAACTTTTATGTGACCTTGAGCTAACAATTCAAAGATTGAAAGTGATGACAACCCCTGATGGAAAGGTCTTGGACCTCTTCTTTGTTACAGATAGCATGTAAGCAATATTCTTTATAATAACTTTTTACGTTTGGTTCTTGGTTTAAAAAACGTGCCTGAGCCGCAAGGCACCTAAGGGCTAAGGCGCAGGCCTCAGCGTCTTATGCAGTTCAAGGCGCACTGAATACAAGAAATGCACCTAAGGCGTGGTTTTTTTGGCAAATTCTTGACCATGAGGTGCACGCCTCATGTAATTCGAGCATTTTTATGCAGCAGATTGTTGAACATGCTTTTCAGGTTGTACATGTGTGTACTTTAAATATTAAAACATATATAAAGCTTATTTGTATCTAAATATAGGGTAAATGATGCTAGAAACCTATGGGAAATATTAAAAGTTATATAATTATTTACGTATCGGGTATGAAAAGCGGTGCACTTTTGTGGTTGGCGCTTCGTGCCTCGGTTTTAGACCTTGTCGCTTTTGTGCGCTTCTCACTTTTTAAAACCAAGGTTTGGATAAATATATTTTAATTACAGTTAATCATATGATTCTTGAGTAATGTGTAATTTTTTTAATAGGAACATATTGCACACCGAGATTGGAAGAGAAGAAACATGTGAACACCTTAGTGTGGTGTTAGGAGAGTGTTGTATAAGCTGTGGAATTGAGCTAGCGGGACCAGAGTATGAAGGCCAACAAGGGCTTTCTTCAATTCCCGAATCGATTGCAGAAAAATTGTTCAGCTGTGAGTTTTCAGTCGTGGAAGATGCATCAAAAGTTAAGGAGGCTAGTGTAATGGTTGATAATCTACTGAGCCCGGTCCATTCATTGCTTCAAATACAATGCCGTGATCAGAAAGGTCTCATCTATGACATCTTAAGAATTTCTAAGGATTGTGATATACAGGTATAATCATCTTGATTCTGTTATATTTTTACTACCTTTTGAAAGAGTTGGTGATAAAAATTTATTCAAATAAGCAGGTGGTGCGACGGGATAATTTGGGATATATAATAATTATTTATTTTACTATTAAGATAAAAATTATGGTAGTAATTGAGTCAAAACCTAACTTTTATGAGTAAAAAAAATGATTTTTAGAGGTTTTCTATGCATTAAAAATACATGTCTGGGATTTTCGACCTGTATCATTTTAATCCTTTTTTTTCTTGTCTCACCTGCTAAAGACGATGAATAATCCCGAAGCGATATGTTCATAACTAATTGATCAAAATTGGTTAAATTGTTAGAGAATAACTTGTGTTTTTTATGTTTAGATTGCGTATGGAAGAGTTTCGTCTAGTGTTAATGGTGTTCGAAGTTTGGAACTGTTTATCCAAAATGAAGATGGGAAAAAGATTCTAAGTAATGAGAATCAAATTGCTTTATGCTCTCGGTTAAAAGAGGAAATGATGCAGCCATTGAGAGTCATGATATCCAACCGTGGGCCCGATACAGAACTTCTGGTTGCTAATCCTGTTGAGTTATCCGGAAGGGGAAGGCCTCGTGTTGTATATGACGTCACTTATGCATTGAAGACACTCGGGATATGCATCTTCTCGGTAAGCAGTTTGAATTAATGCATGTTTCTAATGGCGGTGGCAAATTGGACAGGTTGGGCTATGGGTTCAAAACACAACGGGTCAAATATAAAAATAGCTATATTGAGTTTATAACTGTGGAAATAGTATTGTCAAAATGCGTATATTCTTGGCACACGTTGGGTTGACATGATAAACTTATTTGTCACATGATTGTTTGTAGGCGGAAATAGGAAGACATTCAACGCTGGATCGCGAATGGGAAGTTTACAGGTTCTTGTTAGTTGAAAACCGAAAATATCCGCTAACAAGCAAACAAGCAAAACAAGAGATCATCAATAAAGTTAGAAGAACACTAATGGGTTGGTAAAGATTCCTTCATTGTTCTTTAGAAGGGTTGGTGGCCTAATGGTAGAAGCAAAGCTTCTAGGAGCATCTAATTGGGGAGGTCATGAGTTCTAGTCTCACAATGAGTAGAAATTTGCCGTTCAAAAATAAAAAATAAAGAAAAATAAGATGGTGCTAGTTCAATTCTTGTGTGCCAGTTTAGTCGGTTTCTTTTAATGTTGTGGTTCGATAATTGTATAAATATATTTCAATTATTTGATCGTCCATTTAAATAGCTTTTATGATCTGAAATCCGGATTTCTATATGTTCCGTCAATTGTCATGATATTATTAGATATACGTGACCATTTTTTCTTGGTATTGTAGTGTGAGTGAAACTCATCCTTATATTAACACACAAGAACATATTAACATAAGATACACACAACCAAGCAAACTTGTTTTACCAAAAAAAAAAAAAAAAAAAAATCACGAAAAAAGCTATCATAACAAGTCAAGGAGGTGTGCGCAACGGAGCATCCAGGTCTTGCCTCATAGGCCACACATATTGTCTCTCTTCTCTTGCCGATCACACATTTTTTTTTTCTCTCCCTTATATCATAAAACAAAGACAAGTTTCATCTCCTACAGATAGTCCGTAAGTCCGTGACCACGAACTACTCAACTAAAGTCACACACTCCCTCTCTCTTGCAACTAAATGACCGTGAAACCGATACTTGTGTTCCCAATGCTATTAAAAAAAATCTGCTCATATTAAAAGATAGGGGTTTAAAACAGAAAGTCAATAAAAGTACATGGACCAATATTGTACATATAACCTTTTTTTTTTTGAACAATAACTTTCATTCACAAAGGCGACAAGGACATTAACGAGAACCTTGCCCCAAAAACCGAGCGATTACAAAAAGTACATAGGAAACACAAACCAATCTTTCCATCTAAGGTATTTATAACTAGCCCTATTTTTAAACCACAAAAACGAGATGGACTTAATACTCACCACTACTTCTCCAAGATTCGCTCGCTTGTCTCTAAAAATCCTGTCATTTCTTTCTTTCCACAGGCACCAAACCGTGACCAAAATGATGCCAAGCACTAGATTCTTACCTTTCTTGCCAAACGACGCTTTGTTGTGTATATCCAAAATTTCTCGAAAGCCACGCGCATTGAACGGCTCCATCTTCAACCAACTTAACACAAAAGACCACACTCCATGTGCAAAAATACAATCACAAAACATATAACCTAATCTAACTCACACTACCAGGACTTCGTCATAATATAACTTTTATAAAATAATAATATTCCCAATTCCAGAAATGCATACGAATCTAGGGTTTCAGTTTTCCACCTGGCATAACAATTTGAGTTAAAATTCACGTCTGAAACCAGGTTAGTTCTTATTGCACTCAACAATATGATCATAATATTATGTTATGCGCTTGTGATTCTATAATAATATTTCACTGTACTCTTTTTATTTTTATTTTTGTTTCGATTTGTTTATTCTCTCTGATTTGGTCGTGAACTGAATATAAATTGTTGTTATTAATTGTTTGACTTAGCCTTGTTATTATCGGTCACATTTCTGTTTGATTACTGTACATTGTTTTTTATTTATAAATTTGATGCAGTTCTCTGTATTTAGGGTTACATTAGATTAGATGATCTTCGGTACATCCTCGACTTAGCAATGTACCTCCTGTAGCCCCTTGTGTCATGGACCGTAATCATTGCAAGGTATGAGAGTTATCCCACGTCGGTTGTATGGGCAACAAATGTGGGGTTTATAGTCCGAATTATATTTTATGGTAGTCAAAGCTCTAGGCGCATAGGCCATAGGGTGATATGGTTGTCTAGGCACAAGGCACTTAAGAAGCGAGGGCCTGAGACCATGGTTTAAAAAAACGCTTGAGGCGTGCGCCTCGAGGCGCGCCTCAAGGCGATTCGGTCTGAAAACGCTTCTGAGGCGGCGCCTCAGGTGTTTGAACAGTGGTATGCGCCTCACAGGACTGAGGCACTATGAAAAGTTGCGCCTCAGGGGGTTTTCAGGTATATTTTTGATGTTTTAGACTTTTTGTGACATTTTATGTCATTTTTATGTGTGTTTTTGATGTTTTTGATGAATTTGATGATGAAATTAGTTAGCATTTTATTTTTTGAAAGATATATAATTATTTATTTAATTTTTTAATTCCGCCTCGGGCTTACGCCTCGGTTCGCCTCGAGGCTTACGCCTCGTGAGGCGAAGGGAAAACGCCTCGAGGCTCGTTTCCGTTCTTTTAAACTTTGCCTGAGACAAGCAACGATACGTGTATTTCATGCCAGTTTTAGGTGTTTAAAGCAACTTTAGGTTATGGTTTAGAGGGTGTTTAGGGTTGAGTTTTGAAATGCATTTTTAGATTATTGCGTTTTGAAAACGCAAATAATCAGTTTTTAGTGTTTGGGAAAGGTTTATAAAATAGATTATTTGCGTTTAATAGGTACCAAAACGCAATAATCTAAAAGCAGCTCCACCCCTGCTGCAACAAAAAACATAATCTATTTTCAAAAAGCAATCCCAAACACCCTCTTAGACCATTTTAAGCTGTCTCGGAGTGTTTTTCATTTTTTAGTCAGGCCGGGTCCCAGACCGGTTCGCTGTGCCAATGCCCCTAGGTGCACTCAAGGCGGTTTAGCTGAGCTTCACCTTGCCTCACGCGCCTTTGACTACAGAGTGCTGAAGTATACTGATTAGTTTAACTGTTTAAGAGCCAGTTTGTATGGTGGTTTTTGGTTACTTTTTGTGTTATTTTCTGTCTGATTAACATCATTGTCAGCTTGTTTGGTGATGTTCTTGAAATGCGTCAAGTGTAACTTTTATTTGGCTGTGTTGGGGTGATTGGTCTTGGAGATGATTCTTTGGATGATTTCTGAGTATTTTAGTACTTTTGGTGTCCAGTATTAACTATGAGCAGGGACAGGAGCAGAAGTCCTGGTCTAGTCAAGCGGTTCCGCAGCAGAGACCGAGCTTCCTACCGTGATGCACCGTACAAAAGGGATAAACCTGCATATCGGTATGTTATTAAATATATATTTTGGTATTTAGCAAATATACAAGAAGTGATGAGCCATCAGTAGATATCAAATGGCATATGAAGGGCATGACCATGGAATTACATCCAGCAAAGGAAGTTTCCCAGTTGACGTAATTTATAATATGTGTGTGGGTCACTGTGGCTGTGTCTGCGCGCATTTCTGATGTGATTAATAGTCTAAAACTTTTTTTTTTAACGGCCAACTAAAAGTCTAAATATCACCTAATTGCCAGTGGGTTAGGTTAGCACTGGACAAATGGCTGCCCACTGGGCGATCCAAGTCCACCAAGCCACCAATTCAGGGAAAAACCCATCGCCCAAAGGCCCACTACGGTAAAACCTAAATTAAGTGTACAGATGATCTTATAATTTTTTTTATAGTTCATTTTTATTTTCACTTCTTCTTTTGGTCAAGAGAAGGTTTTCTACGTTATGGTATAAGCCTATAAGGGCGTATTATACTATTTCATATCATAGAAAATGAGCCTTAACAAGCAACATTGCTTATTTACTGGTTGGGTGTCCTGGTCTAGTTAGTTACCGGTGCCTGTTTCTAAGTGATAAACACATATAGCTTGGAGTTGTAACTTGGTTTTTATTATGTCAAATATTTGAGTTACGATATTCCTTTTGGTGACACTATTATTTTACAGGCAAGATTATCTGTGCAACAAATGTAGGCGACCTGGACACTTTGCTAGAGACTGTCCAAATGCAACCGTCTGCAACAATTGTGGACTTCCTGGGTAAAGATTCTCAACTGTTGTATTTTTTCATTTTGTTAATTAGTTGACAACAGTCATCTGTTGCCATGCCGACGTTTTTCTCACATTTTTGTATCCTTTGTTCCCTTATTTGAACAACTAGATGTTTTTAAACAAGCATCGTTCAGTAGAGATGGTCATTTTGACTCATTTACTTAAGAACAAATCAAATGAAAGTTGGCCAACATGTATGTTTAGTTCATGCAACCTCTGAAATCCTTCTATTCAACGATCTTGATGATTTTTGAATAATGTTTTTGTAATAACAATTAACACGTTAAATCGTTAATTATTTGTAATACAACAAAGTGTTTTGTGGGTCGACTTAACCTCTCTTAATCTAAAACCATTTTAACCCAGTAACGCAACCCGTAAATCTTTTCACATCTTAGTATCATCGGTTTAATCCATAAGCTTAACTGTTACATTTTATTACTTGTAGTCATATTGCAGCTGAGTGCACATCAACCACCATGTGTTGGAACTGCAAGGAATCAGGACACGTATCAAGCGAATGCCCCAATGAGTCTGTGTGCCACATGTGTGGTAAAATTGGGCATTTGGCCCGTGATTGTCATAGCCCAACTGTTTCATCATACGATGCTCGTCTTTGCAACAACTGCTATAAGGCTGGGCACGTTGCGGCTGACTGCACCAATGAGAAAGCTTGCAATAACTGTCGGAAAACAGGTCATCTTGCTCGTGACTGTCGTAATGATCCAGTTTGCAACATTTGCAGCATATCTGGGCATGTAGCTCGTCAGTGTCCCAAGTCTGGTTCGTCCAGCCTAGTGGGGTCTGTTCAATCCCGCCCGTCCAGCTTTCTGGGCCCAGTTGGCTCGTCATTGAGAGAGGACCCTTTTCGAGACATGATATGCCGGAATTGTGGCCGACCCGGTCATATTAGCCGGGACTGCGTCGATATGATCATTATCTGCAGTAATTGTGGTGGCAGAGGTCATTTAGAGATCGAATGCCCATCTGCCCGGGTGTATAACTCGTTTGACTCAGCATTTCTTGACCCACGTTTCCGTAGGTACTGAACGAGTTCTGTGTCAATTCAGCGCATGCGTCTCAAGTACTGAGTTTGGCTCGCTAGCTGCAGAATATTGATGCCTTTGTATCACAATAGCCCCAAGGTGTTTTAGAAATGATTGCTTGTATTCGGCTGGATCTTTCTTTTTTACTTTAGCCAGAGTGACTTCTTTTAGTTGAAAGTAGTTTTGCTAAAATGCGAACATAAAACATAATAAAATCTGAAATAAATAAACAAAATTACAAATTGTTTTTTATTGACAGTTCAACATCAGGAGTGTAGTGGAATTAATGTTTATTATCAAAATCTTTTTAAAAAACATAATTTTTTATTCTTCGTGAATCTATCCAAATTTAATTTCAGTGACATTTTTTTACAGTTAAATGAAGATTATTTAAGCTTGATTAAAAACACCCAACTTTTCATTTAAATTTATACGCTGAATATGCTGACTATAACACTGTGTTCTCGAGTTTTATTAAAGAATGGAAGAGAAATGATCTCCCTTCTCTTCCTTTCTTATCATGTGGCACTTGTGGAACCCATGTTTGAAGGGTGAAAATTGTGAGGAGTGGAAGGGGGGTGTTTGAAAGGCCGCACAGGGGGCTCACGCCATTTCCACGCCAAGGTGGGTCGTGGGGTGGTGTAGTGGACTTGGAAAAGCTTCCCCGCACTCAGTTCACTCTTATATGATATAAGGAGATTGACATGTAGTTCAAAGACTAAGATCGTATTCATTATTATTCTTATACATTTCAATTCTTAGTAAACGTGTCATGTTAGCTGTGGCATAAGATTAATTTCAAACGCTAACAAGTTAGGAAACACCCATTTCTTTGATGCTTTCACACAATTTTTTTAATGTATGTATCATTAACCTCATGCGTTCGTATTTAAGAAATAAATAACCATGATAAAGTTAAAACTTAATATCAAACATATATGAAAATATTACCATCTGCTTTACACATGTTAATAATTGTAAATAGCGTCGATCAATGACTTCCTTCCACTTTAGTGATGATACTCTATAACCCATTTTTACTCGTGTTACTCCACAATCTTGATTACATACACTTGATTATAAAAATATCTATGTCAGCGGTCACGTTTGTCGACTCCATAGTGAGTATAGTCATGGTTGGGGGAGATATGATCTTTTTTCAAAAAAACAAAAGGGCAATGGTGTCATTTTTCCCTATAAAAACCCGTGGGATCAATAGTAAAAACAGAAGTTAGGGTGATTTAAAACTTGAGACATATGAAAGATTAGTGTCGGTTGACAACCGGCACCTATATCTATCATTAACCAATAACCAATATGCTAGCATATGTTACGACACAAAAAGATTTAGCGACCTCCATGTCGACAACGTTTTTTATTTCAAAATGTGAAATTATATATCAACTAGTCATCAAGATGTGGATATCACTCCTAACTCGATGATGTCGTCTTCGAATTATGGATTGGTACTTACCCATAAAGTAAAGGAAGCTAATCCTAACTCTTTGGTAAGGTTTCACTTAGTACGAGATGATTGAATTTGCCATCAAGGTAAGGAAATCACTCCTATCTCGATGGTGGAATTTCAAAAATTTAAAAGGAATGAAACGGATTGAAAGTTGTCACCAAAGTAAGGGTTTCACGCCTATTTTAGTGAGTTTCTTTCGTTTGTGAAATACGAGTGTCTTTATATTGGAGTATATGTTGCCTTAGGAAAGGCTTGCATCTTTAAGGTTTATGATGCTGATATGAGATTGATAAGAAGCAAGTAGGAAAATCAAGTATTTCAAGCATGTAAAGGAAGTAATCAAATAAAAGTTCTTAACTATAGACTAGGTCAATCATGGCAATTTTCCTAATTCCCTATAGTTATGGCTCTGATACCAATCTGTCACACCCCAACCGATGGCGGAAACATCGAGGTGAGACTTGTGATAGATTGTTCAAAGACTTCATAACACTAAATTGTGATAATAGTTTAAAATAGATTTCATTCGTATCTAAGATTCAACAAGTATACAATTCGTTCATGAGAAGAATACATTAACTTAACATGAAGTAAAATAAAGATTGTTTCGTTTGTTTCTAAGGCCGAATCCTAAGTGATGTTTCTTGTATCGTCTCATCAAGCTTTTCCTGCAACATGTATAAAATATCCGTCAACACATAAAGTATTGGTGAGCATACTAGTTTTGACCTACGTACATAGTATAAGAAAGTTTTACTCAAATCATCATGTTATAGGCATATGCACGTAGAACCATACAAACGGCAACAACACTCGATAACACAAAAGACTTCATCTTATCATGACCCATAAAGGGGGCGGCGTGTCAACCTATAGCGCTATACATGTAAGGTGGGTTGTTAACTAATCGTACATTTGTATGTAAGACTTTGAATTCTAGCATGGCATAGCATAATAGCATTTAGATTGAGTATAATAGTTTTAAGAGTATGAAATCGTTTAAGTTTTGATAGTGATACATGTTGAGCCCCAAAGAATAAAGAATAAAAAGGGGGACAAGTATGAACTCACCTGGAGTGCATTATGAAAGAATAGCAAACAATGTCTGAAGCTGGATGAACTGAATCTCTTGTGTCCTATTACAAGTATTTGATGTCTTAAATTCTAATGCAAATGAATTTAATTCATTTCTTGGTTGTAAAGATAGCTTATTCAACTACCTAGACTCGCATTGAACGAATGCGTGTCTTGAAGTGTGTATGACTTAACGAACCGATAGTAACTTGATTTGGTTTATTGAAAATTTAAGCGTAGGTATAGTTATATAAAATACTAGATTCATAAACCAAGACAATAGAATTATGACATCTTTTAATTTAGAAATCATGGATCCATTTATATTCATATAACTCAGTTTACTAACTTCAAAATATCCCACTACTTTTAATAAAAAAAAAAAACCGTAAGACATGTAGTTAGTAAATTCTTAAAACCAAGGTTATTTTGTACATATATATTCTTAATAGAACATATGTGGTGCAAGTATCTTAATAGAACATAGCGCCTTTTAATAATTCTGTAACAGGTGTGTGGAAGAATTGTGTTGTTTCATGGAACAAGCTCAAGGTGGATGGTGTTGGTTTAAATCGGGTTTTTTCGTGCTAATCCTGGAAATGGTAGGCGCATTCGCTTTTGGTTGGATACTTGGTTGGGAAATGCGCCGCTTAAAGACTCCTTCCCGATGTTGTATGCTATCGATAGGAACAAGAGGACTCTTTTGTGTGATCGGCTGTCGTATTCTGCAGGTGTATGGACGGTTCGGTGGGAGTGGTCCCGCGCGTTGTCGTCTGCAGAGGAGGTGGACAGCAGAGTCATTCTTGAGTCTTTGTTACATCCGATCACGTTGGTAGACAGAGAGGATTCATGGTATTGGGACAATGGGGGAAGTAATGGTTTCGAGGTTGCCGAAGTCAAAAAGTGGCTCAGAGGGCCGGTCATTGGTGCTCGTTCGGAGTTCAGTTGGTGTTCCTGGGTGCCGGCCAAATGCAATATTTTTATGTGGCGCGCTTATTTGGATCGTCTTCCCACTAAGACAGCGTTAGCTAGAAGGAACATTATGGTGGATAACCTTTCTTGCGTTTGGTGTCAATTCTATGACGAATCCATTGAACATCTCCTTACGGGGTGTGCCACGGTGACTGGGGTGTGGGATAAGATTGCGTCATGGTGTGGTATTCCGAGACCGTTTTTGTTTCATGTGAAGGACGTTGTTATGATTCATGAGCAAAGCGGTATTTCCGGTGTTAAGAAAGAAGTTTTGCATGGCATCATTATCATCACGAGTTGGAGATTATGGCGAGCGAGGAACGAGAAGATTTTCAATGGCATTGATACGAACGTGGTGAAGATGGTGGCGGATATAAAGGCCTTGGGTTATCTTTGGTATAAAAATAGGTATAAGGGTGGGATAGTAGATTGGTCTAGATGGTGCTCGTTCGATGTAACGTAGTGTCTTTTTTTGTTTGGTTTTCCTTGGATTTTCGGCTTATATCTCTTTCTTAGAGATGTAGTCGTTTTGGTGGTTTAATGAAGTTCAATTTTCAAAAAAAAAAAAATCTCAAACATGCCCTTAATTTAAGTTTGGTAAGTTTAAAGTTATCTTGTTCATAGGGAGTGTAGTGACACAAAGCAATCATTCTCTTATTTACTTCTTTTTAAACAAAAACGGTGGTTCTAAATTAAGTCATGGCTAGTGCATTACATGTGCAAACACTTTAATTGTATTTTGTCAATTTTTGTTAAGTCATTTCAATTAGGAAGGATGAATCGGATTATTATAAATTGTACGTGACAAAAAGAAACGAAAAGGAAAATATAATACACATATTCGTATAGTTCGCCATTTAGATAATTCGCATGACAATATATATATATTCAATAAGTTAGCCATTACTCGATTCGCCCAAGCTTATTAATAAAGGTGTGTTTGTTACAAGTCGATTCGGTTCGTTTTACCCTCTTATATACTTAGTCAATACACACGAATTAAATTGAAATAACAAAATAAAGACACGGTGCGTGTTTATACCTTCCTAATATATGCTCGCGAACCGAAATGTTACGTAACACATCATTGTTCGTGTCGTCCGAATCTGACCGTGCAGACCAAACTGGAGCCGCTGACCAGGTCTGATCGTTCGACTATAGTTGACCCGTGTTCTTAATAACTCGACCCGAAAGGAAAACCAGTCCTAACCAAGACTAACAATCAAACGCCATCCAAGATCAGCCCTTGACCGCTAGTCAATCATGTCGCTATAGCCATGACCCTCACCGGTCACGTCACTATGTTCGGGCTGGAAATCTATTCTGTCACGACCAATAGCCACTCGGAACCAACCCAAACCAAATCCCCGTCGATGAACCATATTTAACCGAAAAACCACAACATTCATACCTTGAAACCTGGTACGCCGCAATGTGTTAAAGAAATACATGGATTGCCAATTGCCATGACATAGGACAGTGTGTGGAGCTTTTATGGCTTTCCTAAGTTGCACTGGTGAGGCCAACGAAAAGAAGGAAACAATATAAAAAAAAAGAATTCTTTCATTTGGAGTGTGAATGCACGTGGAGGAGTGTGGTTCGAGTGTGTGTTGAAAAGAAGCAGACAAGGGAAGGATGGGTTAAAGTGATGGTGGCTAGGGTTTTGAGGAGGAAGAAAGTGAAAGTGATGTTTAAATAGGTAGGGTTTTTGTTAGGTGGGTTAGGTGAAAAGTTATTGCTTAAACGAACTAGTAATCGACTCGGGTCTCGTTTATGAACTGGACTCGTTTAAATTACATAACTTGTTTAACCGCTATAATAATTATTTCCAGTTATTTATTTATATAAACCGACTTTTTTTAGTTGCGTTTAGAAATTTACAAGGATAAGTGTCGGTTACTAGCGTGTTATTACTTACAATGCGTTATTATTATTTTCGACACTATATTAGCGTATTTAAATTATTTAACTCATTAACGAATAGAAACATATCTCTTGTTGACGAGATATTATTGTTAATAGATTAATTATATATATATTTTTTTATTATTATTAATATCTTTTTAATATTCTAGAAAGTAACGGGACGTTACAATCTGAGGTGGTAGTCCCTCAATATACTTCTCAATGGCTAAGGGCAGTGGTGTCACCATACGAGGAATCAGTAAGCTCAACTCGTGATAACGGTTGTTGTAGGGAACGTTGTTTCCACTATCCTGTTTGAGGTGATAGAACTCATCCTCCAATTTCTTCATCTCACTGCGAGGACAGAACTCAGTAGTCATGGCAATTTTGAAATCATCCCAAGACATAGCTAAAGCAGCTTCCGTCCCTCGAGCATGTTTTTCACCATTCCACCAAGTGAGCGCTCTTTTTTGAAGAACACCCGTGGCATGACGAACACGTAAGTTGGCTGGACAGTCGCTATTAATGAACGTATTCTCCATACTTTCGAACCATTCAAGTAACCCAGTGGCTCCCTCAGGGCCATTAAACTTGTTGGGATGGCAAGAGTTGAAGTGCTTGAAAATGCACTTATTCTCACTAGCCCCACCATTTCCACTTGCATTCCCGTTAGAGTTCCCATTCGAGCTACCGTTCGGGTTAAGGTTTGAAATAATAGCATTAATGATGTTAGGAACAAGTGTTTCCAACTTGTCATTGAGCATGGTCGCGATACGCTGATCAGATTTCAACTTAGCTTGACGCTTAGAGGCTCTTTTGTGAGATTCACGGTCAGACATCTACAAAAATAAAGCAACGCTTATGAGATCTAATTTCAAGATTTTGAATGACACATAGCATACGATGAATTTTGTATAATTAAAGAATAACTTAGAAATCAATATGGGAAAACTTTAATAATGAATATCAAATCATGATAAAAGCAAATGAAATATCAAAAATAAAATGAGATATTTGAGATTGTTTCTCAGGAAACTGATGACTAGCCAAAGAAATTGAAATATTATTAGTGACTCGTGGGGGCGTACTTTAGCCTATAAGTGAATGCGCATCCCGAGAATTCCCAGGTAGGTAAACGGGTCCCTCGTCTGATTGGGATTTATGCGAATTACCAGCCTAGACAGAAAACTCAGAATACAGGCGCTCACCCTTCCAGATTGCACGTGCCCCGTCACAAATAATTTCCAAAACTTTAGCGGATCTTGAGATGTGGAAATATATATCCTTGAGATGTGGATTTCACTCCTAACTCAAAGATATACTTCCAAAAAGTAAAAATATGATGGAGTGAAACTGGTCACTAAGATAAGGATATCACTCCTAGCTTAGTGATTTAAGTTTCTTTTGGAGGGATAGATTCCTTGAGATTGGACGTCTCCTATCTCGAAAGGAAAATATTCCAAGATAAATAAATAAAACATGTAAGGAGTGAAACTATTCACCAAGATATGGATATCACTCCTAACTTGGTGTTTTCGTTTCGTTTGTGGAATATGATCTTCTTGAATATAATGAAAAGTAAAAGGAGAAAAATCTATCTAAAGTAATAAGAGGATAAAAGAAAACATATAAAGGGTAACTTAGTTATAGTCTAGGTCAAAAGCATTTACTAATAACCTAATTCCCTATAACCATGGCTCTGATACCAATCTGTAACACCCCAACCGATGGCGGAAACATCGAGGTGTCACGTAGTGACGATTGTTCAATAGCACATGGACTAAATTGTAAATATTAATAGCAACACACTTTCATTATCCAAAAGGAAATACAAAAGTCTTAATAAAAATCTCAAACATAGTTAAATAGTTATTCAATCTTTTATTTAAGCACTAGGTCCAGTCTAAGCGTGAAAGCATGTAAGATCAAACGTCACCTGAAACATGTACAAAACAATTTTGTCAACACATATAATGTATTGGTGAGTACACCCGTTTGATATATATAGTATAAAAATGTTTCGCAATTCATGTGGTGTATACTGTTGCAAATATGTAATAAGTAGTATCAGTCAAAACCAAGCCTATGAATAATGACTAACACATGACTAACAATCTGAATAATGAATTAACAAGACAATGACCAAGATTCTCTCAACAGAGTCTCAAGGGGGTATACCATAGTACTATTCATTGAAATGCTAGGCCGCCCAGCGGTTAATGATTAAGCATAATACACACCAAATCACATAAGGCAACCACACATGAGAATTGCATTAAGTATAAGAAATAGAAACTTGATTAATAGGTACATGAATCATCCCAAAATAGTAAAACAGTAAGAAAGGGAAAGATATACTCACAGTATCGCTAAGTATAAATTCCGAGAAAATTCGTCGTAAAGGCTTAAGAATTCCGAGGAACTCAACCTATATATAAAATACTAAATGAGATAAATGACTTAAAAGTCTTAGACAACCAACATCTAAGGCATTAGGGCTTGCTAGACTCGTATAGGGGAGATGAAACTGTTATTAATAGTTTGAACGACAGTTTTGAAATATATATACCACGATTAATTTAATAAGTGACTAAAACACTTATGTATTCCACATATAGAAATATTTTCTATTTTATAGAAAAATAATCATGAAATAGATTTTATGATTTATATTTAATTAAACAATTTATTATATCTAATTTAAATATAAATAGAATAAATAACACGAGATATGATTCCAAAATGATATTATTATGATAAATAATTATTTAATGGTGGGAAATACTGAAAATAATATTTCCATAATTTCTCTCAATTTATTTGTACTTAAAACATATTTAATGAGTTTAAACAGTGTTTTAATGATTAAAATTAGTAAAAAAAATAACAAAAATAATCATTTTATAGGAAATTACATTTTATTACAGTTTGTTATTCATAAAAATAAATCTCCAGAAAATTTGAGGTTAAAATCACTTAAAATGAATTTTTAATTATTTAATTTTGATTAAAACAATTAAATTCAATAAAAATATAAAATTGAGACATTTTCAGGAAAATAAAAGTGTGGTAATTTTATTTTAGGTGTCAAGATGTTATGTCTAAATTTTCATAATTTTTGAAGCAAAAATGAAATTTCTATGATTAATATAAGATTTTTCCATATAAATATATAAATAATTCAAACAATAAGCAAAACAAAAAAAATGGAAATAAAAGAAATGGCCAGAACCGGCCCCTGAGAGGCTCGAACTCGGGTCCTTACCCAACCCAGCAAACACACCAACCACTAGGCTATCAATGCCTTTTGTTGATACCTCTGAACTCGATTTGTATTTATAATGTTAACTAAAAGTGTCATCTTCCCCAATTCATCTAATCAAGAACCCTAACCTCAACCAACATTCAATTACTCTGATTAAGACATGAATAAAGCTCTGTAATAGAGGGGTTTTACCCTAAGATGCTCGACTAACATAATGCAAGTAAGATTGTATACTTACAACTCGTTTTTAGGATCACAAATGAAGCTTCAATACCCGCAAAAAAAAACGCAATTTAGTGGGCTTCCTGGACGTTTTTATGTGGAATTTTTGTGGGTTTCTAATGTGTAATGATGCAGCAATCATTTGCAATCATCTATATATATACACGATTAAAAGGGACGTGTTTAAAGTCGGGTTTAAAGCTCGACGGTTACCCACCATTTAATCCGATTAAAACCCACAATTAAACACGTTTAAGATCCTTTAAAACCCAAGTAACCGTTCGAATATGATGGAGCAGCAATAACTAACTGTTACGTTGAATAAAAAAAACGCGTTTTTGGGCAGTTTATCATTCGCCGGAATCCGGTGGCCGGAAAAAACGGGAGGTGGGCAAGGGATTGAGTTTTTTTGATTTAAAATTTTTGTGTATTGACACTTTTAGTCCCTCCAGTATAACTAAGTTAGTTTATTACATTACTAGGTTAATATTTCCTTTATTAACTTAACAATACTAACCAAGTTAACCTCAACTTTATTAAAACTTTTTAAAACTTAAATTTTTTTTATAATATCTTTTCCCGAATGACGTTTCAACATACGCGTTTGATTAAATCGTAGTCACAGTCCATAGTAAATGCAAATAATATATTTTGAGCTCGCCCTTTTATTAAATTTGAAAACGACAAAGTTACAGGAAATATTTGAAGGACTAAAATTGTAAACTAGATGAAAGACGAGGGTGACGGATGTCACACAAACCCATACCCGATTACCCGACCCCATACCCGTCCCAAATGTGTCAGGTTTCGGGTTTACCCATCGAGTTCGGGTTTGATTGCCGTATTGTAATATTTTTGGTTTCATATAAATTCAAATTAGAACAATTCTGAAATGATCAAAGAATATTCTAAAAGAATCTAAAGATAATTTGGAATTTAGGAAGGATGAATGATGCCTTCTTCGCTAGTTTTGCCACCATTTTATATCTTAAGGAATAAATGAAAATAAATAATCTTTGCAACTTGCAAAAGTTTGCGTGAATATCATTGGAACTTGAAGAATAATAATGAGTGAGCTAAGAATAAATTGAAAAACGAATTTTGCTTCCGGTTTTTTTTGAAAAACTTAATAAAAAACATTAAACTGTTACATAAAAATTAGAAGCTTTGAAAATTGAGAGAGGCTGAAAAAAGTGTCCTTAACATATAAAGCGTAAGAAAGACTTTCAGTCATTGATCAGGTTAAAAAAGAACGGTGACATGATCGTAATTAACCAACACGTTTTAGGAATCAGTTAACGAATCAAGGGTAAATTAGACAAATTACACCTAATAAATTTGAATTTTTTATAATTATGCCGCCAAATCATCTTATTAATTGACAGTTAATTTGATTTGTTACAATCGTGGAAATCATAAAATCTCTTTCCTTCAAAACGCGATACTTTGTACACCAAAAAAAAAAAAAAAAAAAAACAGAGCAGCCATCAAAACAACTTCAAACGACGACGATCAATTACAAAAACACGAAAAACAGAGCATGGTTACTAAACGTAAATGAATAAGATGAAAGGTATAAATGTACGTTATCGTTGTAAAAAACTCTTACGAATGCAGGTATGCTCTGTTTTTTAAACGAAAAACAGAGCATGGTTACTAAACAGAACTACAAAAAAAAAAAAAAAAAAAAAACACTAAAAAACGCACCCATAAATTCATAAAACACACTCATAAAATCATAAAACGCACTTGGGTTTTCTAAAATGCACTTAGTTTTTTTTTTTTTTTTTTTTTTTTTTTTTTTTTTTTATAAAACGCATTTGGTTTTTTAAATACTATTTAATCTGGTTTTTACAAAAACACACTTGGTTTTTTATAAAACGCACTTGATTTTTGTAAAACGCACTTAGTTTTTGTAAAACGCATTTAGTATAAATAAAACTCATTCAGATATTTATAACTAGCAATTTGTAAATGTTAACTGTATCATCTTCGTTTCAACTGATAAAACACGAACACATATCTTGAAAAACGATATTATCAATCTTTGCAACTGGATCTTCTGCGATTGAATGTTCCAGTTCAATGTTTAAGTCTGCATAAGTTATAACATCATGATTACAGTAATATGATTACGTATTAATGAAAAAACAGAGTAACCTACTGAACATGTCGATAAACTCTTCAATTGAATATCAATTTTGAAAAAATTATGATTGAAATAAGTCATCTGGGATTACGAATTCAATTTGGCAAAAAAAAAAAAAAAAAGTGTAATCAGTTACGAAAATTTGAATTTGGATTCACGTAAAAAACAGGGATACGTATAATTTATAAAATTAGGACGTGATTATTGGGTGTGTAAATGTCTATAATACCATTCTCATGATTCATAACGAATTTGTAAGTTATAGCCATCAGTTTCACGTGTCAATCTATAGTTTCTTCTTGCACTTTATATTTTAAGGTACTTTGTATCGTATAGTTTCTATTGAAAATTAATAATTTCAAGCTTCAATTAATAATGTAAGTTGTAAAGTTTAATGTCTTCAATTCGGTTGAGAGTTAAAGCCACACAATTTCACATATATACTATCCATACACATATTTTATTATAACGTATATTTCTTTTTTAATTATTACTTTTGTCGTATGACATGTTATCATTGTTTTAAAATATAGAAAAAAAAATCAAACAACGACAACTATACCCAGTAAATCTCACAAATAGCAAACTATAAGTAAAGTCTGGAGAGGGTGAGATGTAGGCAAACCTTACCTCTAGCCTGAGAATAGAGATGTTGCTTTCATAGAGGCCCCCGGCTTCAAAATAACCAAAGGACCAACAAACTGAGCTTAAAAAAAACCCCTAATAATCAATGAAATAAGGAGAGAGTTCTATAAACTAAAAACACATTAAACATCAACTAACATCATATATGCGTAAAAACACGAAGGCAATCACCTATAGGGTATCTCTAAAGTGTAAGCAAGTCTAAGTCCCTGAGACACAATTAAAGCTCTATTGTAGCCTCTCTAATGGTACTTTTAGAGACGTCCAACTCTGATAAAAGAAATCAAATAAGAGAGCCGATATTCCACTAGTGGATGAGGACCACCTAATTACACACTTTCAAAACTCATTTAGGAACAATATCTTAGTTAATAAAACACCTAAACATAAGAAAATCACCACTATGAAACTATTATATACTGGCATACTTTTATAGCATTTGTAAAAAGAAAAAAGAAAAAAAAAAAATCTTTTAGGCATATTTTAATGTTTACCTAAAAGGGGCATGCATATGCACTCACTTGTACTGGATAAGACACAACTCATGTGATTTTAATGGCATGCATATTGTACAAGTGTAGGATGATATTTCAATTTAACTAGTTTTATAAAATCACGCGCGTTGCGCGTTTTACAATTGAGATTTAGATGAGGTGTTAATCAATCAATGAATTATACAATCGAGATTCCATTTTGGTTGTAAACGTTAAAAAAATAAAGAAATCTACACATAAAGTAACACATGAAATTTGTAACGAAATTACATAAGATTATGTTATTTATATTAATAGTATATAATATAATAATTTTTTTGATAAAATAATACGAATAAAATAATAGTACATAATATATTAATTAGGGATGAGCATACAAGGCCGAATACCGATCCCATTCCATCCCGATCCCGATACCGTACCAAACCGAGTGGTTTCGGGATCGGTATCGGTACCCATATTTATGGATTTTCGGTTTTGGTATTATCAGTATCGGTACTGTATCGGTATTTTAAGGTAAAATATACTATTATTTTATTCAAAAACTTTACGGTATCGGTACGGTACCGGTATGGTATCGGTATTTTAAGGTAAAATACCGATACCATACCGGTACCGTACCGATACCGTAAAGTTTTTGAATAAAATAATAGTATATAATATATTAATTAGGGATGAGCATACAAGGCCGAATACCGATCCTATCCCGTTCCGATCCCGATACCGTACCAAACCGATACCGAACCGAGTGGTTTCAGGATCGGTATCGGTACCCATATTTATGGATTTTCGGTTTCGGTATTATCGGTATCGGTACGGGATCGGTATGGTATCGATATTTTAAGGTAAAATACCGATACCATACCGGTACCGTAATGATACCGAACCGATACCGTACCGTTCGGTATCGATATTGTCGGGATCGGTATAATATATTGATAGTATATAATATAATAAAGTTTTTAAATAAAATAATAATATAAATAAAATATTAATATTTTTACTATTCATTTTGTGTCACTATTCATTTAGTTGGTTTATTAATATATAGTAATTTAACACTTTATATAGCAACTGAAACTTTTTGTCATTATCGATATTAGTTATAAATTATAAAACCAGAAATCATTATCATCATCATACTCAGTTAATCCCACCTATAGCAAAGCTAAGGTAGGGTCTGAGGAGGGTAAGATGTAGACAACCTTACCTCTACCCCTAAGAATAGAGAGACTGCTTCCATGGAGACCCCCGGCTCGATGTGGTTTGGTATCAAGCCTTGGACATAAGGCACAAAACACTTAGCAATTGGGAAAAACCCGATCGGTGCATGTACCCCTTTGTCTTTTGGCTATCCACGCCACCACATGATGCATGATTAACCGTCCGTCGTTTTTAACGTTATTTTCACGAAATTAGTAAAATAACGTTAAAACTAGTGCAACTTTACATTTGCCCCACAAGGGCCACACATATATACATTATATGCGCACACTGAAAGTGGGGCGTAAAATTATAAAACCAAAAAGAACAAGTAAATAAATGATCAGGTCCAACGAAAGCTATCCGTTTTTTGACCAGGGTTTAACATGTTATACATAGTAATCTCTCGACTCCGGTGGGGCAAGAGTTTATTTTCAGTAGACTTAGGTTCGCCATACAAAAAGGGGAGACTGCGCAACTTATTACCCGTCTACATGCCATTTTGATGTAATTTTCATTTTTGTGGTAGGAAGTTATCGGAGATAAATGACGCGTGAGTAAATAACACATAAATAAATAATTCACTTATAACTCTGTCTGTCTCTGTAGTCTAAAATATAATAGGCAAACCCTGATTCAGCGCAGCGCCATCATAAACCCTTTAAAAAGCCCTCATCTGAATCTAGGGCTCCTTAACCCCCAAAAAAACACACACTTGAGTGAAAAACAGTCTTGATTTGATAGAGAAGATGAAGAATCTAAAGCTTTCATGGGAGCTATCATCCAATCTCCAATTACAGTCAGAAAGCGAAGTCATTCGTTGCACCGCTTTCGACATCGAGCAGAACCGCTTCTTCTTCGCTTCTTCCAATAACATCCTTTACTCCCTTCATCTTTCTTCATCTCAAGTAAGCCCTAACTTTTTGTAAGACTTTAAATATAAACAATTAACTTTTAGTATCATAAATCAATTACTTTAGAATTCAAACGTTAACATATCAGTGTTGTAAGAGTCGCTAGGCGCTAGTTGACCTGTGGGGTACCGACTGACGGTTAGTCGGATTAGGATTTTTGTTATGTAATTTTTAGTTATACACACACGTTTTTGTATGTAATATTCTTTAGTAGACATGTTTTAACTGCCTCCTCAACCAGTATTTTCAAGTAAGTAGATAGGATTAGTCACTGAATTTAACTGGCATGAACTTAGCTTGTGTTCGTTTCACTGAATGTAATGGAGTTGGAATTGGAATTCGCGTGAGAACTGGAATTTGATTTGGAATGTAGGTGTGTTTGTTTCACAGAATGTAATGGAATTTGGATGGAATTGGAATCTAGATTCCCTTCCGTATGTTGTTGTTCTAATCCGATTCCTTCTTTAATTGAAAACTTGAAATGAACAATATAAGAAATGAAATATACATTACAATTCCATCCAACTTCCATTCCATTATGTGAAACGAACACTACCTTACAGTTTTCGGCCGGAATCGCTAGACTGCCACCAATTGGTTGATTAGGACAGGTTTTGACCACCGTTGACTGTCTAGTGATTAATGGGCCAATTAGATGAAAAGTACACAGTGAACCTCCGACTAGCGATTAATCAGAGTCTAGGCGTGGTTTTTAAAACCATGCTACTGATTTCTGATTAATCCGATTTTTACAACACTGACTGCAATACAATCTAATAAAACATTTTATTTTTAAAAGTATAAAAGACTATAAGGCATTGCTCTGAGTTAAAAAATGGTGGGATTTGCAGAATGAAGAGACGCGGGGATCGAGTTCTGTGATTGAGGCTGTTGATCTGGATGCTGGTGATTTTATTACTTCCATGGAGTATGTCATGGAGAAAGAATCTCTCATTATTGGAACTTCAAGGGGTGATTTATTGCTGTATAATGTGGATGATAGTGCAACGGAGGTTGTTGGCAGAGTGGAAGGTGGCGTTAAGTCTATTTCACCGAGTCCGGATGGAGATTTGCTTTGTATTATAACTGGTATAGGCCAAATGTTGGTGATGACTCATGACTGGGACTTGTTGTATGAGACATCAGTTGAAGATCATGTTGAAGATGCCGACACACGTAAGGATTTTTACGACATGTGATAAGTTTATCTTTTTTTACATAACTGTCTTAACTATAAAATTCAAGAAATTGTTTTACTATTTTGATACATGAATCACTGCCAGTCATTACTAATATTTTATATGAGGACTTACGTCAGTTCATTTTTTAGAACGTTATCTGAACGAAAGTCTCTTCATTAACTAAAAACAATTATTTTGAGTAAAAATTGGTCAAAAGATAGCTGATCTTTTGGATGAGTTTTTAAACACATGCATTAACAGCTAAATACCCAACTCTGTGCCTGCTGATATTTCTTGATTAAAAATTTGATACAAGTACTGAAGTTAGTCTCAGGTGATCAATGCATGCACTCAGAATGTACACCTGGAAGTCCTGCCACCTGGCGAGGTGATGGGAAATATTTTGCTACTATAAGCTCGATGCCAAATTCTTTAGATAAGAAGCTTAAAGTTTGGGAACGAGACACGGGTAACATGCATTCAGTTTCAGCACCCAAGGCTTCTATGGGAGAAATTGCGGAATGGATGCCATCAGGGGCAAAAATTGCCACGGTTTGTGATAACAAAATAGTTTTCTTTGAGAAAAATGGGTTAGAAAGGAACTCTTTTACTGTGATTGAGGGAATTGACGCAACTATTGAGAATTTAAAATGGAACTGTAATTCAGATTTGCTTGCGGCCATTGTTAGAACAAAAACTTATGACTCCATCAAGATATGGGTTTTCAGCAACAACCATTGGTATTTAAAACAAGAAATCAGGTACTTAAAACAGGAAAGAGTGAGATTCATGTGGGACCCGGTAAAGCCTCTAAGTTTGATAAGTTGGACACTTGAAGGCTTAATCAAAGTTCATAACTTTATCTGGATTTCAGCAGTTACTGATAATTCAGTTGCATTAGTTGTTGATGGTTCAAAGATTTTAGTGACCCTCCTTTCTTTATCCTTAATCCCGCCTCCAATGTATCTTTTCCAGCTTCAGTTTCCTTGTTCTGTTAGAGAAACAGCTTTTTGGTCAAAGAACTCTAAGAACAGCTTGGCAGCATCTTTGACAGATGGCAGTTTGTCTGTCGTGGAGCTTCCTGAACTGGACACCTGGCAAGATCTAGAAGGTGAAGTAATTCATGTTGAGTTGTGCATCACTGAAGATCTTACATCTTGTATGCATCTCACGTGGCTGGACTCGCGCGTGCTTCTCGGTGTTATTTTAGAGCCCCCAAGTAACCACAATGAGTTTCCAAAATACTATATTCAGGAACTTGAAGTTGTATGCTCTGAGGATCATATTCCCGGCTCTGTCACAGGCTCCGGATTTGATGCAAATGTTGTTAACAAACTTCCTATTGAGAGCACGGTGACCGGGCTCGTTTCCAACCCGGTTAAGAAACGGTCAGCTTTTCTTCAGTTTAACGGTGGGAATATTTTCGAGTATCAAACAAATTTCCCCCTTCATGAGCAGAAGAATTTGCGCTTTTCATCTTCTTGCCCGTGGATGAGGGTGGGCCCCATTGAAGATTATGGGCTGCCGGATTCCGACCCTTTTTTAATGTTTGGGCTCGACAACAGTGGTAAACTACATGTGAATCAGACTGTTTTATGTAACAATTGTAGCAGCTTCTCCTTGTATTCAAATTCCACCAACCAGACAATAACACATTTAATTCTTGCAACCAAGCAAGATTTGTTATTTGTTGTTGAGATTCGTGACATTGTGCTTGGTCAAACGGAGGTAAAATATGGAAATTTTCTACCAGTTGTAATAACTAGAAAAAATGTAGAAGAAGGAAAGAAGTTTATACAAATATGGGAGAAAGGTTCCAAAATCTTGGGAGTTGTGCATGGAGATGACTCTGCTGTTATTATACAAACAATCCGTGGAAATTTGGAAAGCATTTATCCAAGAAAATTGGTACTAGAATCAATCATTAATGCTTTGGTGCAAGGGCGTTTTAAGGATTCCCTACTCATGGTAAGGCGACACAGGATTGATTTTAATGTTATTGTTGATCACAGGGGCTGGCAAGATTTTCTTAAATTGGCTACAGAGTTTGTAAAACAGGTAGAGAATCTAAGCTACATTACTGATTTCGTTTGTTCTTTGAAGAACGAAAACGTCATGGAGACTTTGTATAAAGGCTATATATCTTATACAAATGAGGAAAAAGGTACAGACATGAAAGCTTCTATGCTTCTTGATGGTCAAAGTAAGGTCAACTCTGTATTACTGGCTGTGAGGAAAGCTCTTGAGGAGCAAATAGTGGAAAGCCCAGCTAGAGAGCTTTGTATTTTAACCACTCTGGCCCGAAGTGACCCACCATATCTCGAAGAAGCTTTGGAGCGGGTCAAGGTTATTCGGGAGATGGAATTATCGGATTGTAATGACGCGGAGAGAAAGCGGGTCCCATCCTCTGAGGAATCTTTGAAACATTTGTTGTGGCTTTCAGAAAGCGAGGCTGTTTTTGAAGCTGCTTTGGGTCTTTATGACTTGAATCTTGCAGCTATTGTTGCATTGAACTCACAACAGGACCCAAAGGAGTTCTTACCATTTCTTCAGGAACTTGAAATCTTGCCAATTCATATAATGAGGTATTGTACCAACCTGATTTAATGTTATTGAAACTAACCCAAGCACAAACAAAATAAGCTAATTCCAAAATTTTGGTTCTCTGTCATGAGGGGGTGATCACGGTCTGGTTTTGATGGTTTTTAGATCAAACCGTGAGCCAAACCTTTAGTAATGTCTTTTAAGCTCTTTAAACCAAAACCAAACTGCTGCTACGGTTTGGTTTCACTGTTTGGGCTGATTCAAATTTTAAAGCAGCCAAGTTTTAGCATGGGTTCTGTTGATCCAAAACTTCAAGGACTATCTTTACACAAGGAGAAAAATCTAGGGCTATGTAACATATTAATTTGCATAGTCTTTTTTTTGGGGAAAAAAAAAAGTAAAGAGAAAAAGTAATTTTACACGAGAAAAATCTAGGGCTATGTAACATCTTATTGATTTTGTTATATTACTAGGGTTAACGCGCCGGTTTGATATTGGACGGGTTTAAAACCGATCCATACCAAATCTTTCAGTTTGGTTTGGACTTTGGAGATAAGAAAACCAATGGTTTGATATGGTAACAAAATTGTTACGTGGTGAAATGTAAAAAATAATAATCTCAGGGGGGTTAAATGAAAATAGTTATATGTCTAACAGAACAGGGACTCTTTTGTAATAGTTTGATAGTCAAAGGGGTAAAAGTGTAAAAGAGTAGTTGGTAGTTGATAGCGGTTAATCTGTTAGTTAGCTCATGTATTAATAAGTGAATAATGATCAATAAGAGGTATGTCTTGGTTGAGCTATTTCTCTGTGTCTCTCTCTCTCTTATTCTTTGTCTCCGACGACACCATTATCACCAATCACCATAATACCACTATTATATCCGATTATTACCATTGAATTACTATTTCTTACGTATTAATTGGTATCAGAGCCCTACGATTCTTATCGGAGCTCTTTTCAATCAGAAAACCATTCGAATCAGCGTAATCATTTCTTGATTCTTCCATTACTCTGTTCTTCTTTTTCTTGATTCGTTCAAGCGTTTCTTTCAAAATTCGTTGGAATTGATCATTTGTGATCATTCTATTCCATAATTGAATCAATTTGTGATTCAATTATTCTGTGTAATCCAAGAAATTTTCAGAAAGATCCTGACATATAATAATAATAGTATCACATACACTTACCTTCATTACAACATCTCATAATAATAATAATTTTAATAATAATAATAATAATAATTCACTCAAATATTATCATGACATCTACCCGTAGTCAAACTGAGTTAGAAAAGACTATTAAAGATCACGCAACTTCTCTACTCAAATTCGATGCATTTGCTGAAAAAACAGAGCAATCATTGCTGGAGTTGAGACTCTTTTGTAATAGTTTGATAGTCAAAGGGGTAAAAGTGTAAAAGAGTAGTTGGTAGTTGATAGCGGTTAATCTGTTAGTTAGCTCATGTATTAATAAGTGAATAATGATCAATAAGAGGTATGTCTTGGTTGAGCTATTTCTCTGTGTCATGATACTGCACTAGGGGGGCACTCTGGGATTCATACTACTATACAGAAGATTCAGGGGATGTTTAAATGGAAAGGCCTCCATAAACATGTTAGGGATTACATTAGGAAGTGTGACACTTGTCAAAGAGTTAGGCATGAGAATGTTGCATCTCCTGGCTTACTCCAGCCCCTGCCTATCCCTCAGTTTGTGTTTACAGACATCTCTATGGATTTTGTGGGGGGTTTTCCCAAGATCAGTGGCAAAGATACCATTTTGGTAGTCATTGATAGGCTTACCAAATATGGTCATTTTATGGCTTTAGGCCATCCCTATTCTACTGAATCAGTAGCTCAAGTCTTCTTAGACAATGTTTATAAGCTGCATGGCTGGCCACACTCTATTGTATCAGATAGGGACCCTATTTTTCTAAGTAGTTTTTGGAAGGAATTTACAAGATTACAGGGAATTCAGCTAGCCATGTCCACAGCCTATCATCCACAGTCTGATGGGCAGACTGAAGTGGTTAATAGGTGCATTGAGGCCTATTGAGAAGCATGACTTTGAGTACCAAGACCAATTGGCTTAAGTGGCTCTCTTTAGCTGAATATTGGTACAACACCAATTTTCACTCTTCTCTGCAAATGACACCCTTTCAGGCTCTCTATGGTTACCCTCCACCTATTTTTGTACCTTACATACCTAGGGACAGTTCTATTGAAGCCTTGGATACTCAGCTTTGTGATAGAGAAGCTGTTATTCAACATTTAAAACAGTCCTTACTTAAAGCTCAAAATCGCATGAAACAAAAGGCTGACAAACACAGGTCTGAAAGGGAATTCAAAGAAGGAGATTGGGTATTTCTTAAGTTGCAACCACATGTGCAAAAGTCTCTCAGGCAACATAAACAGAATAAGCTGAGTCCTAAGTATTATGGGCCGTTTATGATAATTGAGAAGATTGGCAAAGTAGCTTACCGATTGGATTTACCTGAGGAAGCTCAACTTCACCCTACATTTCATGTTTCGTTGCTCAAACCAGCTGCTGGAGATCATACAACAGTAATTCCTCTTCCAGCTCAATCACGTTTCCAATTTACCCCTGCTGCTGTGCTGGATCGACGAATTGTGAGGAAGAGGAATCGCATGGGTGTTCAAGTGCTGATTCGCTGGTCAGAACTTCCATTTAATGAGGCGACATGGGAGGATTTAGAAGAAATGAAACTTCGATTCCCTGATTTTGACTTCAATTTTGGGGTCAAAATTGTTTAAAAAGGGGGAGGTATTGTTACGTGGTGAAATGTAAAAAATAATAATCTCAGGGGGGTTAAATGAAAATAGTTATATGTCTAACAGAACAGGGACTCTTTTGTAATAGTTTGATAGTCAAAGGGTAAAAGTGTAAAAGAGTAGTTGGTAGTTGATAGCGGTTAATCTGTTAGTTAGCTCATGTATTAATAAGTGAATAATGATCAATAAGAGGTATGTCTTGGTTGAGCTATTTCTCTGTGTCTCTCTCTCTCTTATTCTTCGTCTCCGACGACACCATTATCACCAATCACCATAATACCACTATTATATCCGATTATTACCATTGAATTACTATTTCATACGTATTAAAAGATGCACACGAAATCAAACGATGACAGTTCGGCATGTTTCACCGCTTTGAACTGAACTGTGGACTAAACCCTAGATAAGTAATTAAGTTAGTCACACTAAACCCTAAGTCATGATCTCTATTTATAGTGATAATTATATTAAACAGTAAAAAAACTATAAAAATATCTTTTCTTGGGACAGAAAAAACTGTGAATATTCGAAATGATCTCTCTTTATTTAAGGTAATCTGACTTGATAGCCTTTTTGAATGATGATGTGGCAGCTAACGCGTCACTAAATGTGACCACAATTTTTTCTTAGATGATGATGATGTGGTGTAGGAAACCTATTAACTTGGGAAAAAAGTTGGTTTACCCGAAGTTGATATATGATTAAAGTTGGTTAACTTTTTTCGCAATTTGAAATGCCATATATTCTGATTTTCTAATTACGCGGTTGTTTTTTATGAAATGTATGGGTCCAACAGGTATAAAATTGACCTCAAGCTAAGGAGATTTGAGAAAGCACTCCAACACATTGTTGCTGCAGGAGACACTTATTTTGAAGATTGTATTGATCTCATAAAAAATAACCCGCAACTTTTCCCTCAAGCACTTCAATTAATAACGGATCCCAATAAAAAGAAACAAGTCCTTGAAGCATGGGGAGATCAGTTGAGCAATATCAAATGCTTTGAAGACGCTGCTACAACATATTTATGTTGCAATAATCTAGAAAAAACTTTAAAATCTTATCGATCTTCTAATAATTGGGGTGGTGTACTTACTGTTGCGGGTCTCATGAAATTACCTAAAGAAGAGATAAAGCAAATGGCGTATGAGCTTTGTGAAGAACTTCAAACTATTGGGAAACCAAGTGAAGCTGCCAAAATTGCTTTTGATTATTGTAATGATATTAAAAATGGGATTAGTCTTTTAATTAGTGCACGGGAATGGGAAGAAGCTTTGAGAATTGGTTTAATGCATGGGATTGAGGACTTGATTTCAGATGTGAAAATTGGTGCGGTTGAATGCGGAAACAGTTTGATTGTGGAATATGAAGAGGGGTTGGAGAAAATTGGTAAGTATTTGGCACGGTACCTGGCAGTCCGGCAGCGACGGTTATTGCTTGCGGCTAAGCTTCGGGCTGATGAGAGATCAATAAATGAACTGGATGATGACGCGGTTTCAGAAGCTAGCAGTAGTTTTAGTGGAATGAGTGCTTACACCACCGGGTAAGATGCGTGCGTACACGCATATTTATGCTCATTCTTTTACTGTACCAAATTATATGTAGTCAGTAATAATGTTATTATACTATTTGTATGCTACATTACCAAGTGCTTTAATTCATGACCAGAACAAGAAAAGGTTCAGCAGCTTCCGTGAGTTCAAGTGCCACTAGCAAAAGAGGGATTAGGCGGCAAAAGAAAAAAGGGAAAATTCGTGCTGGCAGGTACATCATTTTATCTTAGTTTTGTATAATTTTCAGAGGTAGCAATTTCTCTGTCTTTACTCAAATGGGTCGAGTTGGTTTGTGTTTTGAGTGCAACAGTAACAAAAAATAGCTGAAAGACATAAAATGAGTCTAGCGTGTCAAACAGGCCTATAGACCATGCATAAACATTCTAGAATTTAAATCATTTTTGTTCATAGGATTATATCGTTGTAAGCGCATTTTGACACGTTGGTTATTTATAAAATATGTGTCATTTTGGACAAAAGGATATCAGGTAAATCCAACCCAGCCCATATGAAAGTTACCTGTTTTGACACTAATATACAAAAGTATATTGGATAATACAATT
The DNA here is from genome assembly GCA_030844895.1 of Ambrosia x helenae. Taxonomy (NCBI): domain Eukaryota; kingdom Viridiplantae; phylum Streptophyta; class Magnoliopsida; order Asterales; family Asteraceae; genus Ambrosia; species Ambrosia x helenae. The sequence continues at coordinate 86,384,793 of CM061225.1, forward strand.
TCAGATGAAAAGTATACAGGTTCAGTCCAACCCAACCCGTATTAATTTACCTGTTTTGACTGACCCGCGTTGCCAACTCTAATATCTTCTTTTGTCCATCTAGCTGTATTCTATTTCTAATATTAATGATTCGATGTTTCTTAGCCCGGATGAGGAAATGGCATTAGTAGATCACATGAAGGGGATGAGCCTTACAGATGGAGCAAAACGAGAGCTCAAATCTTTGTTGGGTTGTCTTGTGATGATCGGGAAGGAAGATATTGCACAAAAGTTGCAGCGAGTTGGAGAAAGTTTTCAGTTATCTCAAATATCAGCAGTGAAATTAGCAGAAGATGCAATGGCATGCGATGTTGTAGACGAACATACGTTTGTTCTGGAGGTTTACATGAAGAAATCAAGGAAAGAATTGTTGCAGTCTGAGGAGTTCTTTTGGCAGTCCAAGGTTTTTGTTGCTCCTTAGAAGGTAACACTATTAACTAATTTAAGTATCACATATTTCATTGCATTCTCTTTTCTTTTCTGTTGAAAAATGGTTACATAGTTCATAAAAGATCAGGCACAAAAATTGTTAGGACTGATGGTGGCAATTTCGACCCGGTTAATTATGGATTTGATTCAAGCTATGTTAACGGGCTAGCGGATAAATGTAATATACTGAAAGGAAACTGGTCAAATGGGTTAAAATATGAGTGCGTTGAACTATTTATAACATGTAAAGCTTTATGAATTGTTTATTTTAGTTGATTCGGTTAATATTGAAGTGTTATAATTTTTTTTTTTTTTTTTTTTTTTTTTTACAGATGAACCTGTATCAGCAACATTTGTTTTTGTATGGATACAACAAAACTAGGTGTTGGCAAGATGACTTAGTTTAGGTGTCAATTTTGACCCGTTCGGTAGTTCGATTTTTTTGTCATGCCTAGATGGGTTAATTTTTATTTGGCATATTTTTCTTTGCGACATTTGATGGGTATGTATAAGATTTATATATTGGGTTTTGTTGGAATTGTTTTGTTTAAATAAATGTGACAAACTCTTGAAATCTACACAGTTTATTATAAGAGTAACTTGTTTATTTATACTCATTTAGTAACTAAAGAATATATATGAAATTTAAGTTCTTGTTTTATCTTTTATAAAATATACAATAATTTTCATATGAAAGTAATCAATTTGTTTTAGGCTATAAAGAGAAGATGAAGGGTTCATTGAACTAAACGAAAAGAGAATCTTCACTAGTTAATAATCATTGAAACCTTTTGCTACTATTAACATATTTTCAAAAAACCATACATAATTAATTGTTTTCACTACATTATATGTGAGAATTTAGCTGATACATAATATTTATAAACTAGATTATATATTGGGAACTTTTCGAGATAAACAAATCTAATATGAAGTGTTAAAATATGTGTTATGATGTAACCTACAAATTAATGTACTACAATATGAGAAAACAACAATTTTAATCATGTGAACAAGAATAAAAATGTATATTAAAAAGTACGTTTGGATGAGGAGCAAAGCCATAAGCAACCATTACAGAGTGTGATTGAGCTGGTGGTCTTGAATGTGTAACTTTTTTTTAAAGGAGTGATTTTAACATATTCTGCTCGATGAAAATAGAATTCCGATTTACTGTTTGAATATGATTTATTGACTTGCCTAGACGTGATTAATGAATTACATTAACACATTGTGTTTTTTTCCTGTGTGAACAAAAATCCACAATAAAAAAAAAACAAAAAAGTCGTTTTTTTTAACTTTTTGTATAGCACTATGGTACTCGTTGGAAAGATAATAAAACGCTCGTTAATTTAATGTAAATTTTTTGTTTGTAAAAACTCGTATATAAGAGTTATTAACGTTTAAAAATTGTGGGGGAAAACATGAGAAAAGTTTTTTTTTGAAGGGAAATAAAGGGGAGGATGCCACGTGACACCTAGGGATGAGCATTCAAGGCCGAATACCGATCTCGTCCCGTCCCGATCCCGATACCGTACCAAACCGATACTGAACCGAGGGGTTTCGGGATCGGTATCAGTACCCATATTTATGGATTTCCGGTTTCGGTATTATCGGTATCGGTATTGGTTTTTTGGACTTTTCGGTATCGGTATTGTCGGGATTGGTATCGGTTCGGTACCGATACCGTACCGAGCTCATCCCTAGTGACACCTAAAGGGGTGGATGACCTCATTGAGCGCTATGTCAGTTTTAGTGCTTTCTTTTATATATATATATATATATATATATATATATATATATATATAGGTAAAGTATATGGAGGAAACCCTCCTTATTTGGTAAACTCTGGAAACTCTGACTTCCCAACATTTTTTTTTTTTTGAAAAAAATAGGGTATGTAATATACATTTTTTTAAGCATTTCGGGCCAAAAAAATCGAAAAAGCGCCGAACGGTTTTTTTTTAAAAAATAAAAAACGTCTACTGTTTACATATAGTTAACACATTGTTAACACCTGTTATTAGCGCTTAACATGTGTTAGTCAAAATTTTATTTTATTTTTTAAAAAAAAAGTACTCGGCGCTTTTTTAATTTTTTTGGCCCAAAATGCTTAAAATCATGTATATTACTTGCCCTAGTTTTTTCAAAAAAAAAAAATATTGGGAAGTCAGAGTTTCCAGAGTTTACCAAATAAGGAGGGTTTTCTCTATAACCATTCCCTATATATATATATATATATATATATATATATATATAGGATTTGGTTCAAATGAGAACCTTTTCCCAAATTGAGAATTAGAGAACCATTCTGGGCCACACATTTCTCTAAGGCAATTTTTTTTTTTTTTTGCAAAAATCGCTGCTTTATATGTAAGGAAAAAAAAAATTTATTTTTTTTTTATTTTTTTTCAGTATACACATGTGTATAATTGCATTATACACATATGTATAATACTATATACACATATGTATAACTGAAATATACACATATGTATAGCTGAAAAATGTTATATACACATATGTATATTTGCTATATACACATATGTATAATTGTCATATACACATATGTATAAATGAAAAAAAAATTCAAAAAAAATAAAAAAAAAATTTCCTTGCATAAAAATGTGCGATTAAAGCAAAAAAAAAAAAAAATTTTTTTTTTTGCCTTTATATGAAATGTGTGGCTCAGAATGGTTCTCTCAGTTCTCAAATAGGGGTTGGTTCTCTTAGGATCCCTACCCTATATATATATATATATATATATATATATATATATATATATATATATATATAGTATGAGTATCTATGGAAAACCTTAGTTATATGGTAAACCCTTGAAACCTAACTTGTGGCTACAATGAAGCCACATCACCACAATTCAAAACCAATATAATAATAAGATAAGGGTATTGAGGTAAATTTACCTCTAGAATCTTTTGTCAAACCCTATGTAATCTCTCACCACTTTTTTTACCAACCCACAACCCACACCATTTTCTTATGTACCTAAAAGATAAAAATCATATCATCTTCTTCATCTTTTCTCATTTTCTTTTTCCCCATGGATTTTAACATACAAGATCCACCTTCAAACATGTTTGCTTCATTTTCATCTTCTCCACGTGGAGATCTCTGAGCAAAACCTCACCAACTGAGACACCACCAACGACCAGACAACCACCGTCCCTGTGCCCGCCACACCTTCTCAACCACTGCTTGTAGCTGAAGATAAATTCCTTGTTTCAAGTATCGTAATCGTAAACCCTATAAATAGCACATATCCATGAAAGAGGAGAATGGAGGGATAAAGATTGGAACTTGATGAATATTTTTTTATTGGATTAATAATAATAATGGAGGAAACCCATCTCCATGGAACTCTTCATGCTACGATCTATGAGGTTGATAAGATCCATGGCTATGGTGGTGGAAATAATATATTTGGAAAGGTATGTTATTAATTTTTTTTATTTTATTAAATGTTGGTTTTAATTTGGGGTTGAGTTATTTGGTGGACCGTGGACCATGGATCTGGATATTTTTTTTAAATGTTGATTTTAATTTGGGGATGAGTTTTATTCCACGTTGTAATAAGTGTACATGTGGTGTGTAGATTCATTAACGTGCTTTCTAATTTAGACATAATAAAAATAAAAATAAATTTTCTGTTTATGTGTTGAACATTTTATAGTTTATTTGAAGTCCGATTTGGAAGGTTACAACAATAAAATTTAATTATCTTATGATACAGACAATACTTTTGATTCACCACTAAACTAGTATAGCCTTGAAAATTGTAGATTTAAGCACTAAATAGTTGTATAATAAATTAATCATTATTTGTGGTGGTAAAGTTTTATCCCTTTTTCATCTTGAGTTTTGCTTCTAGGCATGTTGACTTAGGCAAAAAACACATGTTACCCTCTTATGCAAAGGGTAACAAGTGTTACACATTTATCCCCAGTTAACACATGTTCACATTTGGGCCCCGACTAACATGTGTTACTCCTGTTTGGTATGTTAGATGATGAGTTGGTCACACCGGTTAATATCTCATCTATTGTTTTGCAGTTGATAACGAAGACCCTCCACTGGTTAACATATGTTAACATACGAAGTCGAAGGAAGCCAAGAAAAATATGTAGAAAAACTTTTTAATAACGTTTTTTTGTACTCAATATATAGAGTTACTAGATTTATTTTGTTAAAGTGGACAATAGTTTGTAATGATACTTTGTAATAACGTGTGTTAATAGTTTGTGTGCTTTATTTCTTAGTAAACTTATGATGTGAAAACTATAGGGGTAAGCAAGACAAAAAAAAAGGCTGACAAAATAAACACAAGTTTAACATATAGTACCAAATAACACATGTTAACCTCTTATGCAACATTAACACATGTTAACCTTCCATGCAGTTCATTTGAATGTCATGGGTAGGTTTTTGTGTGGTTCAATAGTTTGTAATGATACTTTGTAATAACGTGTGTTAATAGTTTGTATATATTTTTTTCTTAGTAAACTTATGAAGTAAAAACTATAGTGGTAAGCAAGACAAAAAAAGGGCTGACATTAAATACAAGTTTAATAAATGTTACCAAAATAACACATGTTAACCTCTCATGCAACATTAACACATGTTACCCTTTACATGCAGTTCATATGAATGTCTTGGGGTATGTTTATCTCTTGTTCAATAGCTTGTAATGATACTTTGTAATAACACGTGTTACTAAATAACATGTGTTAACCTAATGTGTGTTAATAGTTTGTATGCTATGTTTACTTATTTCTTTTGTAAACTTATGAAGTGAAAACAAGAGTGGTAAGAAAGACAAAAAGGTTGTCAAATAATACAGGTTTAACATATGTTACCACACCACTCATACTAACCAATGTTAGATCTTCTCATGGGTATATAGGGCAACAGGTTTAACTTTATCAGATTAGATAACACATGTTAGCCCTTTATGACCAACTAACACATGTTACCCTCGTATGCAACATTAACACATTATTTGTACTTGTCCCATTATAATAATATTTTATTAAACAAAAAGTAGGAGAGAGTGTGTGACATGACCCATTATAATAATATTTTTTCTTAAACAAAAAGTAGGAGAGATGAGAGAGATGGCGTGACATGACCCATTATAATAATATTTTCTTTATCAGATTAGATAACACATGTTAGCCCTTTATGACCAACTAACACATGTTACCCTCGTATGCAACATTTAACACATTATTTGTACTTGCCCCATTATAATAATATTTTCTTAAACAAAAAGTAGGAGAAAGGGTGTGACATGACCCATTATAATAATATTTTCTTAAACAAAAAGTAGGAGAGAGGAGAGAGATGATGTGACATGACCCATTATAATAATATTTTCTTTATCAGATTAGATAACACATGTTAGCCCTTTATGACCAACTAACACATGTTACCCTCGTATGCAACATTAACACATTATTTGTACTTGCCTCATTATAATAATATTTTCTTAAACAAAAAGTAGGAGAGAGTGTGTGACATGACCCATTATAATAATATTTTCTTAAACAAAAAGTAGGAGAGAGGAGAGAGATTGTGTGACATGACCCATTATAATAATATTATAAAGGTGAAAAGAAAGAGGAGAGAGGAGAGAGAATGTGTCATAACTTTTCTGAAAAATGTGCCATGACTTGTGATATGATAGAGAGAGTGTATGTCTTACACACATATTTCTCTTCCCAAACTACCCTTGCATGTCCTTTTGAACATTAAAATAATATTATATCTAACATCAAGTACAAAGATTGAATCATATCCATTGATCTAAAGAGATGGATGGTCTAGATGGAGTTTCCAAGGTTTACCATCTAAGGGTGGGTTTCCATATTATCCCTTCCCTATATATATAGGGTTCCTGTAGGAAAATGGTTTTGTGTATGAAGTGTTTTCAACCATTAGATTTAAAGATGGATGGTTGAGATTAAAAGATGGGATGGTGTTTAAAATGTAATTAATATATTATAGAATATAAGGGTATGATCGTCCATATGTGTTTTAAATTAGGGTGTCAAGGTCATTTTATATCAATATTTTTAGTAACTATTTGAATGCTTTCTACATTTATGGTATCCCTCCCCCCCTCTCTCTCCTAATTATTATTTTCATTAACATCATTCAAAACTCAAACATTTATTTTCATAAAACAAAATCAATTGTGCACCCATCTTCAACATTCATCTTCATCTTATGTGTAAGAAACACGTAACAGTGTTTTTATTTGTTATAAAATCATATTATCAGAAGTGTTTTATATAAGTCTTTTGTTAGTTGATTGTTCTATATGGATCAACATAAGAAGTGTTTTATAAAATGTTTATGTATATTAGTTGTTGTGGATTAAAACATTTCAACGGTGTTTTGTTTGTTATAAAACACCTCTAGTTATAAAACACTCTTGATGTTATACTGTTATTAAACACTTCCGATGATATTATAAAACACTCCTTATTAATGCATACTAGTTTCTCTTTCATTATAAAACACTCCTGATGTTAACCTTCTGCCATGACTAGATTAATCGAACAAGTGATAGAGATTGGTTATATGTTTGAAGAATCGAACAAGATTTTGGGTATTGATCAACTTATTTGATATGAATATATTATAATTCTTATGAAAAATAATGAATAATTAGTTAATTTAGGATGATTAATCTTCATAAATATCCAGATGTTAGTTGCTAATTTAGTGGGTTTGTAATAAATAAAAGATGGATAAAAAATCTATAATACACTTCATCTAAAGATTTAATCATATTTGATCTAATGGTTGAAAATACTTCCTACACTTCCTACATAAAACAATTTTCCTACCGGATCCTCTACATATATATATATATATATATATATATATATATATATATATATATATATATAGGATTTGGTTCAAATGAGAACCTTTTCCCAAATTGAGAACTAGAGAACCATTCTGGGCCACACATTTCTCTAAGGCAAAATTTTTTTTTTTTTTTTTTTTTTTTTTTTTTTTTTTTTTTTTGCAAAAATCGCTGCTTTATATGTAAGGAAAATTTTTTTTTTATTTTTTTTGTATTTTTTTTTCAGTATACACATGTGTATAATTGCATTATACACATATGTATAATGCTATATACACATATGTATAACTGAAATATACACATATGTATAGCTGAAAAATGCTATATACATATATGTATAATTGCTATATACACATATGTATAATTGTCATATACACATATGTATAAATGAAAAAAAAATTCAAAAAAAATAAAAATTTTTTTTTCCTTGCATAAAAATGTGCGATTAAAGCAAAAAAAAAAAAAAAAAAAAAAAAAAATTTTTTTTTTTTTTTTTTTTGCCTTTATATGAAATGTGTGGCTCAGAATGGTTCTCTCAGTTCTCAAATAGGGGTTGGTTCTCTTAGGATCCCTACCCTATATATATATATATATATATATATATATATATATATATATATATATATATATATATATATATAGATGGGTCATGAGAAGTTATTAAGAGAATTAAAAAAAAAATCCCATCTTATTAGACATGTTTTTTCATATCTAAAAAAAATTATTTTTGTATAATTTTAGTAGAATAATTACGGTGACCATTCCAGAAACTTTACCGTAACAATTGTAATTACTCTATTAGACTAACCTTTTTTATTTTATTTTTTATAATTTAAGAGATAGAAAAAATAAAAATAAGAAAACCCCCTTCATTGCTCATGTTTAGTATATTAAAACCCATTTGAGTTTGATCATTACCCTAAATTAAATATATATTCATTTAAACAATAAAGTTCTATATTAATATTTATTAAATTAAATACACTCACATTGGTATACACTTATTTTTCATTTACTTTTCCAATGGAAACCACAAGTTTAAAAGCGGTATACATAGAACCTAGCTGGAATTCTAGAACTGATGTATCCGGTAGGTTTTAAATAATTTATATTCATCTTCTCTAAAACTGGTTAAACCTAAACCAAACCAGTACAAGCCGCTCAAAATCGATTAAAAAAACCCGATAAACAACTAGTCAACAAATCAACAGAACCTGAACCAGTTTGAAATCAAATTTGACTTTGCTTTTTCATTGATCAACTTGAGCTGGGTTGAACCCCAATGAGTTAATGGTTTGAACCTGAACTATGCAAATCTAGTCATAAGTTTAGAACAAAGTTATAGTGCACGTCCTTTTCCTTTACCCAAAACTACAGTGCACACCCTTAATGTTTAGAAGTAATAATGCACATCCTTTAGGTAGTATTTTTGTTTCATTCCACATCCTTTGTTGCATACTCAGTTAAAAAGTGGTGTTAGATTAATCCACGTGTAAAATACGTGATGAGTAATTTTGTCATTTCTCCAACCACTCTTTATACCAGATATTAAAAATACTCAATTTCTTCACTTTCTTCTTTGATTGAAACGCTAATTTCTCCACATTGAACCTCAGCCCTAATTTCGTCGCTCGATGTTGAATGTATATTGCTCGTGTGGGAGTATTTTTAAGCTCAAAACAATGATGGGTGTTTTCCCATCTTAGTTAAGCTCCCCAATTTGTTTAACAATTATCTTACATGGATCAGAATGTAATGGTTTCATTGGATGGCTAAATAAACCCCACTAGTGGACACGACAATTTTATTAAGGGCTGTCAACTTGCTTGAATCTTCAAATGACCAGCTATGAATCTTAAATAACGTGGTTGGCCCTTTTTAATTGCTGGTCCAGAGTCCATATCATCAACATTTTGGACTTTTTTAATTAATGATGCAGAGTCCACATCAACAATCTCACCCTTTTTTTTCTATCTAGGCTTCTCAACCTTGACTTTTTCAAATGCAGGAACATCACTATCACATACAACCCTCAACTTATTCTTATCATCTTAAATTGTTTTCAACAGCCTTCGTTTATAATTTAAGAGATGAAAAAAAATAAAAATAAGAAACCCCCCTTCATTTCTCATGCTAGGTATGTTAAGACCCATTTATGTTTGATCATTAACCTAAATTAAATATATATTCATTTTAAATAATAAAGTTCTATATTAATATTTATTAAATTAAATACACTCAGATCGCTATACACTTCTTTTTCATTTACTTTTCCAATGGAAACCACAAGTTTAAAAGTGGTATACATAGAAACTAGATGGAACTGACGAATCCAATAGGTTTTAAATAATTTATATTCCTCTTCTCTAGAAATGGTTAAACCCGAACTAGACTAGTAAAAACCGCTCAAAATCGATAAAAAAAATCCGATATCCAATTGGTCAACAAACCGACAAAACCCGAACCAGTTTGAAATCAAATATGGCTTTGCTTTTTCACCGATCAACTTGAGCTGGGTTGAACCCCAATGAGTTAATGGTTTGAACTTGAACTATGCAAATCTAGTCATAAGTCTAGAACAAAGTTACAGTGCATGTCCTTTACATTTACCCAAAACTACAGTGCACAGCTTTAATGTTTAAAAGTAATAGTGCATATCCTTTACGTATTGTTTTTTCATTCCACATCCTTTGTTGCATACTCAGTTAAAAAGTGGTGTTAAGTTAACCCACATGCAAAATGCGTGATGGGTAATTTCATTATTTCTCCAATCACTCTTTATACCAGATATTAAAAATACCCAATTTCTTCACTTTTTTCTTTGATTGAAACCCTAATTTTTCCACATTGAACCTCAGCCCTAATTTCTTCACTTGATGTCGAATGTATATTGCTCGTGTGGGAGTGAGGTTGCAATCAAAATGTGTAGGACATCTCGGAACCCTCGTCGTCGCTTCTATACATGTTTTTGTAGGTATGTGCTTTAAACTCAAAAGAATGGTGGGTGTTTTCCCCATCATAGTTAAGCTCCACAATTCGTTTTACATTTATCTTATAGGGATCAGAATGTAATGGTTTCATTAGATGGGTAAATGAACCATTAGTTGATACGACAACAACTTTATTAAGGGCTATCAACTTGTTTGAATCTTCAAATGGCCAGCTATGAACCTTAAATAACGTGCTTAGCCCTTTTTAATTGTTGGTCCCGAGTCCACATCATCAGCATTTTGGACTTTTTTAATTAAGGATGCAGAGTCCGCATCAACAGACTCACCTTTTTTTCTTCCATCTAGGTTTCTCAACCTTGACCTTTTCAAATCCAGGAACATCACCATCACATACAACCCTCAATCTATTCTTATTATCTTTAACTGTTTTCAATAGCCTTCTTGTCTCAATAGTATGTCTTCTTAAAAATGTCTTTACCTCATGTGTGTTTGCAAATTGTTGTCCTATGTGAAAGCTATAATCATTGTCATGATCCCCTTTGAGATGTTTTAAAGTTATGGTCCTAATACTCCTAATATTGTCATAAGTATCACTCCCATTATCAAAGTCATTGTTTAAGAAATTTATATCAAAATCAGCTCCATGATGAATTGGATCATCCACTTTATCAACAATAAACCTAAAATCTCTCATATCATCCTCACCTTTTTCCATGTCATTGTCCAAATCTACAATATAATCTCTATCTCCATCTTCCTGCCCATCAAATTCTTCAAAATCCGTGCCACCATCTTGATCACTATCTTCATCAAATATTTTTGTAATAACTACACTTTTTTGTGTACTAGGATACGAATGAATGTTGGTGTTTGACGCGTATGGTTTTAGTAGTTTAAAAAGATGTCAATTTCCCTGGTGCCAAAAACTTGATGTGTCAATTCCAAAACATTGGTTTGGGGGAAACGACTGATTTTTACTAAACCTTTTTACAAAGTTTTAAATTTATAAAGTTAACGATAATTACTTCAGAAACTAAAACCAACACAAAGGCAGAGAACGTGACGTGTATAGTATAGCTTGCTAGGAAAATACCGAGTATCGTATTCCAAGAGAACACACTTTCCCCTACTCAACCTTTCATCAGATAACCGATTGGGTTTTTAAAAGAGAAAATAAAACGGATGGGTTCTTAAAAGAAATAGTTTTAAAAATGTTTTGGGTTTGATAAAATAAAAGATAAAATAGTAGAGTAGACTAATATGCACATCTCGGGGCCCTCCGTATAAGTAGTTAAGTTTACTATTAAAATTAATAATTTAAATTAATTAAATGTGAGGAAGACGAGAGTGGTCTTGAAGTGTTGACTCCTTGATAGAGAAGCGGTGCCACTACTGAGTAGAATGCACAACCTTTCGATGCGCGTCTGCATGAAGGTGCTCCGCTAGGGCCTCGCATATAGCGGGCTCCTCAAACTACGGTCAAGTCTCTGGTCCTCAGACTTATCTTTTTCTTGAATTAGAGGCTTAAATTCCGTCCTGGAACACCGTACACCTCCCTTAGCTCTCGCGTTCCGTACTGAAGGATCTCTCCTTAGGGTCAATCCCGGCAACCTCGTATCCCCTAAGTAGGTTAACGATCATGAAGACTGAAGGATCTCTCTTACAGTTGACTCAGGCGACTCGTATCCCCATTGGTTAACAGGTTTGTAATAACGAGAACTAGAAATAGAATTCTTAGTTTATTTATCTTTGAAGTGACACTTTAATATTTAGTGATCCATTAAATATAAAGTTGGTTTAATGAATGATGACTTAATAAACCCAACCCATAACCTCCCAAGCTGAATGAAACCCTTGATAAAGGTGGAACATAATCCTAAAGGTGTGCAATCCGAAGATCACTGGGGCACCCGTAGGGAATCCGTCCTTTACCAAGAAGATCATTCAGTCATCTGGTAAGTACCATAAATGTGTCACTCAGATCTGGTCCACTTCAGAAGCAATTGCTTAGAACCCAGTTTGGATATCAGAAGCCCAAAGGATCTGTCTCACTACCGGTTTCCTCACCTTGGATCTAGCTCGGGACTACCATATGCTGATTAAACCTCTAGTTAATTAATTAAGTTAAGGTTGATTGAAGTTATTAAGTTAATCATCATTAAGTTAATTATCATTTGAACATGTCACAAGATAAGTAAACAAGGATTAGAAAGAAGATAACACAACAAGTAACTAAAAATAAACTACTACCACTAATAATAAAAGTCTACAAATCGAAGCGGGTTCGGAAATAATAGAAAGATACAACCATAACAAATGATCAACACATGAACATGTCTGATCATAGACAAGCTCTCCATCTCCAAGTGATATGTATCTAGTATGATACTCACGACCCTCGATGTTTTATTGCATAAACTACTCTACGATCCCGTGCTTGGCCAAGTTGATCAAGGTAGGTCGAGGCCTAACCATTGAGTGATGCTAGGAGCGCCCTAAGGCATCCCAAAGGAACCCAAGATCTCTGGAAGACTCTTGGTAGTCGGACAAATAAAGCACTAGAAGGGATGATCAAATAGTGGGGGTTAGCTTGCTATTTATAGACCTTCCAGGGCAAGCACGAGCATGCTAAGGGGTGGCATGGGCGTGCTTGATGTCACACGTACATTTTGTTGCTGCAGTGCAGTCCTGTCTGTCCTTTTTGTCTAGGGCACGGCCGTGCCAAGTGTAGGAGCACGGGCGTGCTTTGCCTGCTCAGCAAGTTTCCTAGTTCTCCAAGTTTACTGCGTTGTCTTCTAGCGTGCAGGGCCTCCGTGCAAGTGTGCATGGGCGTGCTTAGTCACTCCCGGTCTGGTTTTATCATTGTTTAAGTCCCGGGATGGTCTTCAAACATACAGTGAACATGTTGCAAGTCTCGTATCTTCAGAAATCTCCAGTTTTTGCCCGGAAATCCTCTGTTTCCGGCTTGGAGCTCCAGTTTCCTGAGAAATACTAATAGGAACGAATTAAGCACCCAATATCAATAATTTAAGCCTAATTCTATCCTATTATGAGATTGTTTATGCCTGTTTTATATGTTAATTATGTGAGTCATCAGTGTTTCCATGCTCAAAGAAGACATCAATACTCTTAATGTTAGCTTTAACATATTCAAGAAGTTTAAGTACATCAGAGTCATCAAATAAGGGAAGAATTACATCATCTAAGTCCATTGATCCTGGTATTCTAAAATAGAAATTAGTTGGAATATCATTAGGGTAACCTAATTCCTTACTAATCAGTTCCAACTCGTAGACACCAAACCTTTCAATAACCAACAAATCTACAAAGCTTTGTTGATCATTTACATAACTACTACCCAAAAATGAGGTGAAGTAATCTCCATGATTCAAAACTATAGAAAATAGGCCTGGTACATCGCTGCGTTAGATACAAAACCTTGTTAGGAAACCACTAAAAAAGGAAAATGCAAGTTCGAATCGTACCTAACAATGCATTATTGTCATAAGTATTGTTTTTTTATCGAATATGAAACCTACCTCCATGCGTCAATGGAGAATCGAGATCCATGGATTCAATCGCTTTCAATCAAAGAAGAGGGTATATTAGGGCTGTTCAAAATCGGATAATCCAAAATTCGAATCCGAAAAATCCAAAAATCCGAATCCGAATTATCCGAAATTTTGGATAATCCGATTTTCGGATATCCGAAAATCGGATTATCCGAAATTTCGGATTCGGATTCGGATCCTGATTTTGAAAATTTTCGGATAATCGGATTATCCGAATCCGAATATTAAATATATATATATATATATATATATATAATATTATATACACTACATAACACAATACACAATCCTAAATCCTTAATCCTTCTAACTCTAAGTCCATACTCCTCTAATCCATAGCTGTTGCTCCCTCTTCTCTCCTCTATAACAGCCCCCGTCCACCTCGTATCCGACCTCCACAGCCCCCTTCCATCAAAATAATAAGTTTTTTTTTATATATTTGTTGTTCAAATTTCGGTTATCTAACTTCGATTTTTGTTTTTTTAATAGGTTCACGTTTTAGGCATAAAGGAGAACGTTTTTTATAGTTTTTTTATTATTTTTTATTATTTTTTTAATTTTTTTTAAGTTTCGGATTATCCGTTGGATGATCCGAATCCGAATCCGAAATTTCGGATATCCGAATTTCGGATATCCGAAATTTCGGATTCGGATTCGGATCTCAATATTGACTATCCGAAATTTCGGATTATCCGAAATTCGGATATCCGAAATTCGGATTATCCGATTTTGAACACCCCTAGGGTATATGGTGGAAAATGATCGGTTGAGCGAAACAAATGATTCAAGGTATTTTATTTTTAAATCTATGGTATGAAGAAAGAGTAGCTGGAGAAATGACAAAAAATACCCATCACACGTTTTACATGTGGGTTAACTTAACACCACTTTTTAACTCAGTTTATAACAAAGAACGTGGAATGAACCAAAATAATATGTAAATGATGTGCATTGTTACTTGTAAACATAAAGGATGTGCACTTTTATACGTAAATTATATGAATTGTAATTTTGTCTAATTTTCGAAACAAATATATGGTGATTTTTTATTCGTAAAAATACTACCTAGTCTGAAAGTATATATGAAATTATCCATACAATAAGGTTGTGTAGTGGGACTTCATCGGCAGCGCTATTGGGCGTTTTGGCACCCCATAGCACCAGGCACACCGCCCCCAGGCGCTATGGGGGCACTATACGCTCATTCGTTATGGCTATAGCGAGAGGTAAACATTGGGGATAATGACATTTGACCATTATAGAGCCGTTGTTTGAACGGTCATTTTTATAAAAAAAAAAAGGAAAAAGAAAAGAAAGTATAAATCAAAGACAATTGAAAACATTTAAAGATTCAAACATTCATCAAACACAAACATAAACACATACCATTAAAACACAAACACATACCATTCAAAACACAAACACATACCATCCTACACCATTTTATAAACACATACAATTAAAAACATGAATCCTTTCAGTCGCGGTTTCGTTCCTCAATCATTCGGCGAGCCTAACCAACCCATTGCTTCGGGTTCGGTTCAAAACCAAACCGGTTTTATGAACCTGTTAAACCAACCCATGGGATGGGACCCGAACACGTATAACTTCAACATGGGAGGTTTCGGGTCATCCCAAGTCTTTGGGTCTTCTCAAATGTTCGGGTCATCACAAGCTTAGCAAACGGAGCCAAGCACGGTTTCGGAGACCCAGGAGCCGGAGCCAGAGCAAGTGGTCGAGCGACCAATTAGGTGACAAAGACGATCTCACAAAAAGAAAGAAACCGAATCCCGCGCGAAAAAAAACATACAACCATAGGACAACGAAGACTTGTACGCGTTAGCCCGAGCGTGGATTGACGTTTCAGAGGATCCCATAGTTTGTAAGATATATATTTTATGTTATGTTATATTAATTTATACATGGTATTTTTTTAACGCGCACTTATATATATATATATATATATATATATATATATATATATATATTGGTTTGTTTTTTTTTAGCGAACTACCAAAATAAAGGTGAGTTTTGGAGACTAATTTGGACAATATTTTTTGGTCTCGTTGGTAGGGGAGAAGATTACCACCCGCTGATTCAATATCAGGCAAGTGAAGCGATATTAACACTAAATGCACCAACTTTCAAGGAATTTATCAACGCACAAAGTACGGTTGGAAAACCGGCCAAAGCGACGAGATGATTTTGGAGGCGACTTTGGACCCACACATGGAAATTTTCAATACTTGAAGGTTTGGAGGTTGCTACGTGTCACACCCCGCCTAAGGCGGAAACGCGAGGTGAGATGAACATGGTGATCACAAACATTGTTTACATGAGAAGTACTAAATGTCATTTATTTCATCAACACGTAAGTCACATAGTCGAATACAAGTTACAAATCCTAACAAGTGTTTCAAACAGCTACGTTAAAACCACAAAACAAGGTCTTCTTTATGCAGTCCTAAACTTGGCTCCTTAATGTCCTTACTTGGTTTCCTGAAAAACATGCTTACAAGTGTCAACTAAAAAGTTGGTGAGTCCGTAGGTTTTGTTGACTCGGTAAAACAGTTTTGTTGCTTAGAAAATTTCGTTGTCTGTGTCCATGCAGAATATTGTTAACATGAGCACCATAACCAAACCACGACGTTCATGTGCACCCCGCCCCAATGCCTTATCGCGAGACATTGTAAAGTATGGATAATATGCATTCATATGTGTTAGCGCGACTAACAGTGAAAGGGGGGTGTCAACCCAAATAGTATTATTCATATGATCCACGGCTTATTGCTAAGCTAATGGTTATGATTGTCCGGGGAATTTTTGTTGATCTGCAATAACTGTGGGTCTAACTCATGTAACACATATTGTTGTCATGTACATATGTTGGTCTGTAGCATGTTTCTCCCCCGAAGTTGTAAAACAGTAAAATAGTAAAAAGGGCCCACGAAACTCACCTGATATCTTGATGTATGGTCTAGCAAAGCAAGAAAAGTAACTACTGTTCCAACAAAAGTTCCCTATAACGTCAAAGACATCTTAAGTTGTGTGTACTTGTTGTTTACCAGACAAGTTGTTCACCCGACATGTGGACCCTTGTGTCATGTATATGTGGGGCCATTGCACGTGATAATTACTACACATCTTAATGGTACTTTGCAAAGTGCACATGTGTAACATTATATGTGATCGTGTATGTTTTGTTCCAAAAATCAGTTCCTTAATAAGTATTATAGCCGAGAGGGGTATACAAAACAATATTCATGATGTGGATGCATTTACTAAATTGATTTGTGTCACCTAAGTGTGTGGTATGCATAGGGCCGATTCTAAAGACTCAAGAGTTGATGGATTGGGTGAACATAATAGACCTAGAGTTTAGAAGCTTATTGGGACAAGAATACTTACTCGAAGTGAGCTCTAAGTGAGGAATGGTCTCGAGTGCTTGGCCTTCCTATTCCTTGGCTTGAGCTTGACTTGATCGATGGTTTTTAAGTGTTTGAGAGGGTGTTTGGGGCTGCAAGTGATCAAGAGGAAGAAAGGGGTGTGGTGCGAGTTGTTTGAGAGGAACAAGGAGGCTATTTATAGTGGTTTTAAGCAAGTGATGACAAAAAGAATTGTGGTATCTTCCCTTTGTTTCGGCCGAGTATAGTGTCAAAGGAATGCTAACATGATTTGGTGAAAGCTAGGTGTCCTAGACTTCTAATCATCTTTTAAGGTATGGTTGCCTTGCCTGGATGTTGGTGGCCTTTTGTTTCTAGCCGATTGTATGTAAGTGACTCACTAGTGAGTTGTTTGTTCTAGAATGTTTGATTGATCTATCCCTTTCCTTTGGGAATTGTAATCGGCCGATCTATATACAAGGGATGTAGGATTAGGATAGTGACTAGTCAATGGCAAGCTTTGTCCACACTATTAGATAGTGATGGTTCCTAGGATGTGGGTTGTATTCTTGGAAGCTTCTTGGTGTCTTATGTGGAGGTGTTAGGCCAAAAAACAAGGAAACAAAAGAGGTAAATGTCTTGTGTTAAGGTGTGTGTGTAAGGTTTCCTTTCTAGTGCAAGGGAATGTTTGTCTCTTGTGAGAACCAATCTTAGTTTAGCATTTTTCTTAGGCCTAGTGGTGATGCTCCTAGTGTTCGATGATGGTGATCATACATACACATATAGGTAGTGATTCTTGGATGGAAAGATAGTTACCTAAGGTCAAGTATCTTATTTAGTGTAAGTAGTGATCTCATGAGCTAGTGTAGTAGCTTACATCATATGTTAATTGTATAAGATGTTATGGCCGAAAAATCCATGAGGTGTAGACATAGGTTTTGTCCCTAGCTTGAACCAATCATATGCATACATATACATGGAATGATAGTGATGGTTCATGGGAGTAGGTTAGGCCTAGATTAGTTGTCACATGATAGTGACTTATCATAAGCTAATGAAAAGGATGGTTCTATGTTTCTTCTTGCCTAGCCGATTTATGTGCAAAAGAATTTAGGCACACGTTTAATGTATGTGTAGTTATTATGTTGTCCCTTTCAAAGATGAATGTGCACATGGTTGTCACCTAGTTGTCTTATGTCGTGTCTCTATCTTCTAGAAGGTATTAGTTGTCATTGAAAAGACATGTCATGGAACAAGAATTGTACACATGTTTAATGTTTACTTGTGTGCATTTGTGTGTATATATATTGTTTTCATAAGTATAAAAAATATAGTTTTAGCAAAACAAAATATTATGTGAAAATCCACACGCTTTTGTTGATCCTTATGATGGTCATGGTGTTCGGGTAGAGTTCACTTCTACATATTCGTTCAAATATTGAGGCGCACCGACACACTTATTCTAAGCACATAGTCAAACAAACCAGTTAATTGTACGAACTTGACTAGTAAATTTGGCGGGTGTCACATTCTCCCCCTGTTTAGAAAATGCATTTTTGTGGGGGAGGAAGGGGCGGAAGAGTTACCACGTCCTCCCAGTCGAAGGGCTGTTCGATCCGTGAGAGCGGAGTCATCGTCGGGGGTCAACGAGTTGATTCAGGCGTTTTCTAAGATGAACCAACGCCTCCAAGATATACGCGACATCGGGGCTCAACGTATCAAAGATAATCGAGAGATGGTCGAGCTTATGAGGGATCAAAAATTTGAACGGGACTTTGAGTTTTACACGAGGTCGCATGACCACTTAACCGGAAAAGCGTTGGACATGTGTTTGAAACAGAAGGCCACAATCGAGAAAAAATATAATCTATGAGTATTTGTTATTTTTATTAGTATTTGTAATCTTTTTTTAATATTTGTATTTTTTTATTTAATGAAATATTATTTGGTATTTAAATTTGTTATTTAAATAATAAATAATAATTAAGCAATGATAACCCAATCATTTATAAAGCCACATAAAGTCCACACTCACTACACACATATTTTTCCAGAAAGCCCCATAAAGCCATCCTAATACTTTATAATATTTTAATACCATAAAGCCTCATGGAGCCACCACTACACATAGACTAAATCATAAATCTAGTTAAAGCATTTTGACTTTATGATATAAAGTTAACTAGCTGATTACCCCGGGAAGGTCTCGGGGTTGAAAAATCTAAAATCTAATCGACTAAACAATCACTTAATTAAGTAAGTTGCAATAGTTCAAAAACTTATCACATGATTCATATTTCTCTAATATCTCACATTCAATAATTGCATGTTTATAGCATTCTAACCACTTCGATATTCCTTCACCTATAACCTAATCAACTAAACAATCACTAAACTACCTTTTACAAATGTCAAACAAACACAACATGCTCAAAATTGCTTTCTTTTCTAAATTTATTACTCTTCAGATTTCAAAGCAAATCAAATGAACTTCATTACATACTATATGGGTAGTCTAAGAACTGCAAAATCATAACTAAAAACTGTTTTCAGATTAGCATTCCTACATATTTGGATTTCAACTGAACTAATGTGATCCTTTTATGTAATTAGCTTAATGAAATAAAAGGAATCCTAATTGAACTAAAGAACATGAAGAAATCGAGGAAATTATAAACATGTCAAAAAAAAAAAAAAATCCAAACGAAAGTAAAAGGCTCCAAACCACAAAGGGTTAACACCATATGTTATGTGTGTGTGCGCGCGCGTGTGTTCATCAACTTATGACATGTTAAATTAAGAATTAACACATCAACTAACCTCACATGCACGACATGAAGGACATGTCCAAGAGGTCTAGTGAAATAAATCTGCAATCAATGTTTCACTTATCAAGAACACGATATAAGCAAGTAATACGTCATGATGTATTAGTTACGATAAATTGTACCTTTATCATGAGCCCAAGCTTTCAAACAGTTCCTGTGATACTTCTTGGTACAGCTTTTGCATGATAGCATCTTACTTGCTTTCTCACTTCTTTCGTATTCTCCATGAAAGCATAGGCACCTATCTCATCTACCAAATTCGCAATCGCACCCACTACTTGGTTTTCAATCCTGTCCTGATTTAACAAAAAACAAATCAGACCCATTAAAACTTTTTAAATATGCATAATAATAATAATAATAATAATAATAATAATAATAATAATAATAATAATGAGTAGAATAAGTCCCTCAATACTCATTCCTTCCAAACCCACTTATTATTACTAGTGGGTTTACCCGCGCGTTGCTGCGGGGTTTAAATAAGACTCAACGACAAAGAATACCCACTGGCTAATTTTCTTAATAAGATGCCTATAACTCCTTTGTAGTGCAAAGAATGCGCATCATGGTAAATTTACATATAACTCCTTTTGTTTACAAAATTGAACAAAAAAACCCATATTTTTTTCTGTTAACAAACTATAAGCAAATGTTGTAGAAGCATAGCAAAATACAACAATAAGAACAAAAATAGTAGACACAACATGTTGTAGATGCATGTCAAAAAAAAAACAACAATAAGCATAAAAATTGTAAACACAACTAAAATAGTTCCTTGTAAAACATCAATACCTGATAGAAGAAATATTAGAACCTACATCAACATTAAATCACAAAGACTTGGTTACCTGTTAAGTAAACATGAGGCATGAGGAAGAAAGCAGGCACACAGAAGAGGAATGGAAGCCATTGAGTAACAAATTCATCTTCAAATACACAATGGGATACAAAAAGAGTTGACTGGCGAGCCGTATGAGCAATAGAACAAGGTGGGAATAAGATCTAAGGTAGGACAACCAAGGGTAATTCAAAAAAATTAAAAGACATGAATGGGAAAATTAGTGTTTAGGAAAAAGAACAATCGTAATTTGATCAAATAACATTATGCTTTTAGTTGAGAGTCTATGAAGAGGGGACACAATAAATAGGTAGGGCAATTGAAGGAGAATGACATTCAATAGTAGTGAATGCGATTGAATTGGGAAACCATTTAATTAAAGTACGATGAAGGGCCTTGAGAAGAAAACGAAGAGAACAATTTTGGTGACATAATGGCAAGTATGGAAGAAGTTTTTATGTTTTAACTATAAAACCATGATCAAATTACTATCATGCCCTTAAAAGCATCTTAATTGTGACAAATATTCTTATTATACCCTTATGAATTAAGGTTGATTCAATTGTACATGTTGCTTTGATACTTAATAAGATAGCATAATAGATAAGAGAATGATATTTCAAGTTATCCATTCATATGCAAATCATAACTTATTGATTAGTTGGTGGGTAATAATGGAGGACATGATTTAACAAAAACAAATCAGACCCATTAAAACTTTTTAAATATGCATAATAATAATAATAATGATGATAATAATAATAATAATAATAATAATAATAATAATAATAATAATGATGAGTTGAATAAGTCCCTCAATACTCATTCCTTCCAAACCCACTTATTATTATTATTATTATTATTATTATTATTATTATTATTATTATTATTATTATTATTATATGTCTCATAGATCTGTCGTTCCTCATCCATCCTCCATTGCTTTCCACCTTCATTCCCATTTCCTTGTTTCCAGTGACCTTTCCCCTAACTGGTCTTCTTAACTTATTATTATTATTATTATTATTATTATTATTATTATTATTATTATTATTATTATTACTCTCTTATTTTTTGGACCTTAACAATTCATTCATTCATTCTCAACAATTAATATGGGTGCTAAAGGATTCGTTGAAGGCGGCATCGCTTACATCGTCGCTCGCTGCTCCACCTACCATCTCGACCTAATCAAAGTCCGTATGCAGTTACAAGGCGAGTCTGCCCCTCTAACATAAGAGAAGGAGAGAATCGAGGAGAGAGAGAGGGAGGGAGGGAGAGAGCATGGCGGCTAGGGTTCCGATTAGGGTTTCCGACCACCATGTGCGGTGGAGACTCAATAGAATCACGGCGGCGGCGTCCCCATTATCAAATCGTTGATGAGTATAAGATGACATACATGACCGATTAGCTTTATAAAATTCTGTTGTTTATAAATTTGAAAACTAAAAAGAAGAACAAATATATTTAAAGCGTCTTCATCAGAAATATAATTAAATTGTGGTTTTATTTCATAGACAATGTAACACATCTAACATGCAAACAACAACGATGACATAAACCACTTTCTTGAAAACTGATTGGTTTGTAATTAATTTAAATAAAAATTATAACATAAACAATTATTAACAATTCATATTAGTTCAACTTTGATAAAAATTATTATATTTTGAATACTAAACAAAGTAAATTATGTAACTGGAGGATTACCTCTTCTTCAATATTCTCAGATGCCGAGGACAATTGCTTATTGAATGAATTACATGCTTATGTTAAACCCATATTTTAATGAAATTTGGAGATAAGCATATGCATATAAATTTGGAGGTAAATCTTTTAGTTTAAATTTGAAGATTATGTATATTCTTTTACCAAAAAACAAACGTATCTATTAGTAAAATAAAGCTTTTTATTCAAAATATTTAAATTTAATTATTGTTTAAAATTTTTCACAAGAAGTCACGTGACACATTCAGGGGGGGGGGGGGTGCCACCAATAATTGCCACGTCAGCAAACGTCAATTCTTTTATATATATTTATAGATTATAAATTTTCATTTTTTTAAGCTAAAAAGTATTATTTATTTTTTTCAAAAAATGCAAAGCATTTGATTCTTTTGTTCAATATCTTTTTAACACTTTTAAGGATTTAATACTACTTCAAATGAAAAATAAACAAAAATTAGAATTTGATTTTATTATCCTAGAAATAGTTTTAAATGGCGCTTTTATCACATGATGTAGCTGTATAAAAAATTAAACACTTTATTAAAAACAGTTGTTGAGGGGCCAATTTGTAATTTGTTCAATCATTAAGGTAAAGCAGCCATAGGGGCGACAAAAAGTAAATGTAGGGCCCTTTTGATAAGCAAAAATATAGAAAAAGAGGGCCCAACCGGGTTCGAACCGGTGACCTATTGATCTGCAGTCAATTGCTCTACCACTGAGCTATGGACCCTTGTTGTATTTGATTGTATTGAATAATAAAATATTGATGAATGGACTTGAACTAAATTAGTAATCAGTTTTTTAAGCAAGTCGAAGGTCAAGCTTTAATTATGACAAAAATAAACAAGTAAGAATATCAAATTCCTCTTCAGTGATATTGAACATGGATCAAAGCAAACTATGTTATAGTTATATTTGTTAAATATGGTTGTAAGAACTAGAAATCATAAAAATCTTGTAAATTTATGAACTATAATCGAACATTAATCTAAACATTTAAAATATGTTATACTTGTAGAGGGTCCATTTTTATCACGGAATTTGAAAGTTAAGGCTTAAAGATATACTCGAACATCGTTTAACAAAGGACAATCTTTGATGCAAATGGTAAAGACACGCGTGATTTAAGTAGCACTTTGGTATACTTAAAATAACGGGCTTGAGCTTTAACACTACTAGGGTCTCTCACGCGTTTCATCGTTATATACTAAATGGCTAACCCTAAGTTAGGAAATTAGAGGGACATGGCTAAGTAACTTGCATCTACATAGCTGGGCAATATATTGTTAATTCCAAAAATTTAGTTTTGAAGTACACGTCCATGTGAAATCATTACCCGTGAGTAAATTTATTGCAATGTGTTTATGTCTTGACCATTAGTTTGTTTAAATAACTTGATTTTGATGGTTATGATGATTTCGTGAGTACATGATTTTTGTTTTTTTGTATTAAAAATTTAAAATCCAGTGGACAAATTAATATATGAAAACATGTCACACAACTATGTATTGTTTGCGTTACTTGAAGTAAACATTTGCAACTTTTTTAAATAAATGCGACACATTCACATATATTCAGTAATAAATTGAATTAAAAAGTAGAGAATATACAAAGATATATAATATTTATTCATACAACCATGCTATCTCTAAATGTTAGGGAAATGTGTTTTGATAAAACGACAAATACACGACTGTGTAATAAATATATGCATAGGGTTCATTGTTAAATAAGTGAAATTTAGGTTTCAAAGCAGAGAAATACACGAGTATGTATGTGTTCACAACTTCACATAGTTGTGTATATGCTTAATATATGACAGTGTACACATTTGTTTATTAAATTGTATAATAACCCGAGTTATGATTATTAATCATTATTTAAATGTTGAGGGTATACAACCGTTCTTTTATCCATTTAGCGATTTTACTAGACATGTGTGATACGTCCTTTCAAGTAGGAAACTTACACATGGCCGTGACAAAGACTGTGGAGTAGAAGAAAAGGTTATTGCTTGTTATATACACTTATACCATTTTGTTATATTTAACAAATAACTTGGATAAATGGCTATGAGATTAACTTGGTACACTCTTCATTTACGATCTAGAATGTCAATTTAGTGAACAAGACACTTTCTTAAGTTAGACACATAGAGTGTGCCATAAATTCCACCAAGTAGTTTAGGTAGCTCTAAAAGGCACCACACATTTCCAACCCTCTTATTAAGCCGCCTAAAGAGAACTTCAATTCGTACATACCAACCTTATCCACTTAGGATATCCTATTTTACAAAGTAAATCTTAAGTTTATGATGTAAAATGCAACTACATATTTTTTAAATAATTTACAATACAAAGCAATATATTTGTGTGACTTTTGAGGTTTGGTCAAATATATGGGATTCACAAATATTTTATTTTTCGGATATTTTTTGAGACTACCAATTACCAAAATGAAGAGTTCTTGCGTTATTTTTGGCCGTTATTTTATCACATCATGTCAGAGACCTGCACCACATAGACGCCTCGAAGCTACGTAGCAAGCCATATGTCCCTTCACGCGTGTTTAGAGCCACACCTTCCCCTCCAAGTCCCACTGACACAGGGTTCACGTCCCTCATGTTCGAAACTTGCTAATACGACACCATGTCGTTGATGGTTCGGCTCGATCCACACCCCTTGACATAAGCTAAGACAAATGGTCTTATATCAAAATATCGTTTTATAATTCATAAATCTTTATTAATAATCATTTAATATTCTTTATTCTATAAATTTATAATATCCTGGTTATACATTTGGTTACAAGAGTTGTACATTCCTATCACAGCCTTATTCCAATCTCATGGCAATAAATCAAACATGATAAACGACACGTGGCATACAATCATTGGTTTGGTTGCACTTTAAAACTTTGCGGACATTCAACGCAGAATGAACACTGTAGGTGGCAAAGAGAGAAAGTAAAAGGAGAGGTCATAAACAAGTCATTCAGATTTAACCAATATTCATAAAACCACCTCTAAAATCAACATTAGTCTACATTCAACCTCTACCCCTTAAAAGTATGGCTCTTTAGATCCCAAATTTGTTTAGTTTAATGTAACACTTCTATGATAACTAAAGATTTGTTATGAGTTAGTCTTGATAGTTGATATAAAAAGATATTTCTATTTATTTAAACCATAACACTGGTATGCAGTGGCGAAGCTTGAGCAAAATCTCGGGGGGTCGGAAGTCATCGTTTACGGGGGGTCAAAACCGTATATACAAAAAAAAAATTCTATACGGATCGGAACTTCTGAGCGAAAATTTCGGAGGATCGGGCGCCCCCTCCCGCCCCTATGAAGCTGCGCCCCTGCCGGTATGTGTATATGACTGTGTTTGACTCACGTCATATCACATAAATCAAACAAGTTGTATACCCATCATTGATATTTGCAGAAATCTTTGTCTACTTATCTTTGTCTACTTAGATATCCAATCAAAGAGTTGCTGAAAAATGATTCATTGCTAGATACTGGTGTACATGTAGCCAATAATTGGAACATAACAAGAATGTGTTTTGTTTACATTACACAATATCACACATTCATAATCTATCTCGTCTACATCCGTCTAGCAATTGAAATGATGACAAGAATGTGTGCACTTGCTAGACACTAAAGTGCACACGTCTAGCAATTGAAATGATGACAAGAATATGGCTTGCTAACATTAAACAATATCGCTCTATTAGCAATAGGAAAAAATATAAATTCTAAAGTAAAACGATATAAAATAAATATGCCAAAGAATAAATCTTATAAAAATACTAGCAGGAACCCGCGCGTTGCGGCGGTGCTGTACAATGTTTGGATGTTGCGTTTAGTCAAATTTATGATTTTCGATCCGATTCGACCTGAAAATTCAAATTGAATTATATATAACTTGAATTTTTTTTTATAAAATGTACATATATATAATTTTGTTTATTTAGCTCGATTCAAATTCAAACATAAATCAAATTGTAATTTAAATAACCTGAATAACCTGAAAACAGTCGCGCTAAACATCCATATTCCACTTATTACTTTTACCTGTTATATTTTAGAGATTCAAACCCACTTATAGCTGGATCAAATTTATTCTCTATTATTGATTAAAAAACAACATTACGATGTTACCCAAAAGCATGATGGGTAAGTGCATTTTTGCAAGTTGTCTGTGAATCTCCAAATGCTAATTCCAAAAATTATATAACGAACATGTGAGTTTCTTTGCGGTTAATTTATTGTAGATAAGACATACAAAATATAGGGGTTTTAAAATTGTGAATGGTGTAATATTATAGAAACTTATTTTTTGTTTTTTGTTTTTTGCCTTTTTTTAACCTTCAATTATTAATCATTAATAATTAATTTCTTGTTTTTTGTCATTAATTAATAGAAATTAATAGTTGTATCAAATTTGTGTTGTTATTATAGTGAAATTACAATTTTACCCTTATGCATAAACATGAAATGACAACTTTACCCATCCAGCACCCACTATATAGTACTATAGATATAGATAGATATAGTATCACGTGAAATCGACTAACATTAGTTCATCTTTTCATTTTGTTTTTCTTGTTTTATCATTTTCCGAGTGATTGACCATAAATTTTTACTAGTGTTACTCTTGAAAAATACCTAGTGAATCAGTATCAACTATCAAATACAAATAACACACAACAAAATAAGTATGAGATATTATATAACATGACAAAAGATCAAATACAAACAACTTTTTCGTACGAACTGTACGAATCAAAGAAAAAAACACGCGGGCCGCATATAACTAGAGTAATTATATAATTACTCTAGTTATACACGACCCCGCGTGTTTTTTCCTTTGATTCGTACAGTTCGTACGAAAAAGCTATTTGTACGTGAACCTAACCCTATATAACATAGCAAAATAAGTATCGATGTTTATTATATGTGTTCGTCGGTAAATGTTCCTTACATTTATCTCATTAGTAGAACCAAGTATAACAGAATATTTTTTTAAAGTAAACATAATGAAACAAACATGTATTAGTTCATCTTAGCCTTTGTTCACCTCTTTTAATTTCATAAAATTTCCAACACAGAACCCAAATTTCCTTTTGTTGGTATCACTATTCAGTAAATCAATGCCATTCAACTATCATATACGTAAACAACACATAAAAAACGAATATCAGATACTACATTTGTCCGACACTACATGTTTAGCAACACTACATCTCTACTAGCAACACTAATCAATCCTATAAACAAACTCCATAAAACATAAAGCAAAATCCAAATACACTAATTGCTTCTTCAGGGTTTATATTGAAAACATATTAAAAACTAAGGGTCTAAAGTGTCTTAAAACACAAAACATCAAGGGCCTCCATTACAATTCGTACAATATTATTATTCAAGACGACTTCGGATAAAAACCAAAATATAAAAGGCAGACAAACACGTCTTCTCATTCACCCAAAAAATAACAATAATAATAAAAACCTTCTGAATCGGAGCCCTAAATTTTCTGCTTCAATCTCTTCCATAACTCAAACTAATGGTAATAATAATACTCTATTCACTCATTTGTTCACATATTTTATAATTATTTGTTGTTTTGTTTCATTTGATATATATTAATAATATTTTACATCGATCTGTATGTTCGTTACTGGTTTTGTCAAGTTTGTTGATGCTGATGCTGTTAATACTGTTAGATCGTTGTTTCTCGTGGTTGAATTTATTATTATTATGTGTGGTTTTCTGTCATTACTTAATGTTGAGGTAGATCAGAGGTTTGAATTGTTAGATTTGTGATTTAGCTGCTTAGTTATGTTTCGGAATTAGGAATCGGTGTGATTGTTGATCGGATTTGGATTTTGGATGTGAATTTTGCAAGTTGTGTCTGAAATGAGGAAGTGTGGTAATAGAAGATATCGAGTAATGAGTACTTGATCTGATGTTGCGTGATCGATCGCTTGTTAGTTGTTATCGTATATATGTTGTCTTTGTATATGAGGATGGTTGATATGTACTAGCTTGTTGTGGATCTTTCGGTAAAAATTATAGTTATCGAAGGTGCTAGGCGGACTCGAGGCGCATAGCCTTGCCTAGGGCTTAGATTCGAGGGGCAAAGAGAGTGCGGGTCTAAGATTAAAAAGCGAACAAAGAAAAAAAAGTAAAAATATATTTTGTGTTGGAAAAATAATAATGTTCTTTAAATAAAATAAACAAAAGCTATTATATAACATTTAATATCATCTAATTAGTATCAAAAGGTTTGAAATACTAGTTTATAAAAAAGTTGGTTGTCCATAGATAAAAGTTGAAATCTGGCTGGAATCTAGCCTTAATTTAGAGATTTTGGTTGGAAACTTTCCGGAATCTGAGAATCTCGCTGGAATCTGCGCCTAAACCATAAGTTGGAGAATTAAAGCGCAGTTGCCTCACCTTGTCTGAAAAATGGGCCTAGGTGCAAGAGGCAATGGCTTTTAACAGTTATGGGTGGAAATTAATGCCGCTAGGGACGCATTATATGTGAGGGACTGAGGGTATGTGGAATATGGATAGCATTTATCGAATGTTGTTATAGTCGAGTCTTCTGTTGTTTATGGCTTTGATTTATATCGGATAATGAAACTTTCGTTGGTTGATTTCCTGGTACAAAGAGCTGGTGAGGTAATGTGGTATGCTGATCTTTTGTGGGTGAAATTAGTTTGTCTTTTGGTAGAACGTGAACGTCTGTGAGATGTTATGTGTCGGTTAATTATGAAGAGTATTTTGTTAACTATATGAAGTGTTTGGTTGGAAATGTTGCAATATACCAGACTGTAATAGTAATGTATTGATGACACATGGAACTTGTAGGCCAATGCAGCATCAGGGATGGCTGTGCACGATGAGTGCAAGCTAAAGTTTATGGATTTGAAGGCAAAAAGGACCCATCGCTTCATCATTTACAAGATTGAAGAGAAGCAGAAGCAGGTGATGGTGGAAAAGGTTGGAGAACCAGCCCAGACTTATGATGAATTCACAGCTTGCCTTCCCGATAACGAGTGCCGATATGCTGTGTTTGATTATGACTTTTTGACCCCAGAAGGTGTCCAAAAGAGCAGGATTTTCTTCATTGCTTGGTAATAATAAAAATAACAATAACTATTCTACATTCGTTATTTAAAGGTCTTGTAATCTGTTTGATGTAACTGGCATTTGTTTGAAGGTCACCGGATACTGCACGGGTGAGGAACAAGATGATTTATGCAAGCTCAAAGGACAGGTTCAAGAGAGAGCTAGATGGTATCCAGGTGGAGTTGCAAGCAACCGATGCCAGTGAGATGGGGCTTGATGTTATTAAAAGCCGAGCAAACTGATAAGTCAATATTCTTCATAGAATATTTGTCATTTATGTTAAATGTCTATAGATGTTCTGTTATGGCCTGGTATGTAGATTAATGATGAATGACCGGAGAGGTTACTTTCCCAAGTGAAGGCTTGCCTTCACGAAGAACTAGTGTGGTTTCGGTAAAGAATTGTGTGGTGTTTGTGTGATCCAACAGAAGTTATATGAATTTGTACTGAATTTCAATTTGATTTCCTTACTTTTTATGGATGTTGCTTTGTTTTTCCCTGAATATGAATATGATAATTTGCATTTACCTTTCAGTTGGCCCACCCTAGCTGAAGTAATGGTTGGCTGCATGATGTATGCTACTTTTTTTTTATTTTTATTTTTAAATGAGTTGAATGCACAAGCCTAGTCTGTTTTTGAAAATGTTGTTTCAGAGTTGTATACATAAGTAGGTATTGCTGGATTTAAACAGTTTATGTTTGGTCTATAGCTTGGATGCTTCCAGTTTGACCATGCTACAACTTACCAATGACTTCATATTGAGTAAATGAGTTTATTGGTTAACTTAAGCCTAGAAAGTCAAATAAGTAGTGTCGGGTCATGTAACACGTCAAAATGGTTTTGGTCGATATGGTTTTGGGTCAAAGAGAGTTTTGATAAATATACTGGCTTGGGTTGAAATCGGTTTTTGCAGAAAATGGGTTCATTAGCTATATTTGTTTTTATTGCTTTTATGGAGGTTAGGGATGATGCATTTTCTGCAAAAACCTATCATGCATTCATCATAACCGTTTTATGCAAAAGCCTATCATCATAATAAAATTAATAAAAGTTGGATTTTATGGTTAACATTTTGTCTTATTTTTTTAATTTGCGTGCAAGAACAAATTTACGAACCGAAACCAAACTAAAACAATATGAAATTTGCATTTCAAACCGACCAAACCAGGGCAGAACCCAACCCATTTCATACCAAAATCAATTTGACTTGGAACCGGTCAAAGTCAAAACTGGTTTAGAACCGATTTGGGTTTGGAAAGAAAATTGATTTATTCATCTCTAGTGGTGGAGATGCCAGCTGTGGTGATGGTGGTTATCAGGATAGTTGCGGGCTTGTGGCTAGTTGTTGGTGACAACAAATAGTGGCGATGGGTGGTCTTGATTTGTTCAAGTCGGTAAGCTTCCTAAGAGTGAGAAATACAATTTGAGCATGTCATATGAACCCATTTAGCAAACAAAATTTACTCAAATCAACCATTTTTTAAAGGATGAGTTATCATTGTTAGTGTGGTTCTACCTATTTTATAATTTGAC
Source organism: Ambrosia x helenae (assembly GCA_030844895.1). NCBI lineage: Eukaryota > Viridiplantae > Streptophyta > Magnoliopsida > Asterales > Asteraceae > Ambrosia > Ambrosia x helenae. Next base: position 86,416,143 of record CM061225.1, read on the forward strand.
CTTGAACATGAAGGTATCTCATGAAGTTCTTCGGAAAATATATTTCGTGGAACACTTGCAATAATCTTTTTACAAGTTTCTCTAGTTAGCTTCAACCTCTCGTCAACAACAATGTTAACATGTTAACACTATGTTTATAATCGCGCCACCGACGATTGAATAAGTGTTTCTATGGAACTTGTTGGATGCTCTCAAGTTTAGTTTCTAGCAATGGTTGTGGATCTTTATGATCCAAATTAAGTTCATTTTCACACACACACACACACAAAAAAAAAAAAAAAAAAAAAAAAAAAAAAAAAAAAAAGGTAAAATGATAATTGACCCGGTTCTATATCCACTTTGACCATCATTTTCTTTTCTGAAGGACTCAAGTCAAGGGCCCAAAACGAGGAACACACCCACTAATTAAGTCCCAACACAAGCTTACCCTTGAACTCGGCCCAATTACATTGGACACCACTAATGATATCATTATGAAAACGGACATAGACACGGGCTTGTACTTGGGTTGGGCAATTTAGGGGTGTAAACGAGCCGACAACTCAAAAACGACTCGATATCATCTTGCTTAAGGCTTAAATCAAGACAAACTTAGATCAACTCAAGTCTCAAGCATAAGCTCGAGCCTATAAAGCCCATGCACTTATCAAGTATATCAATTTTTTAATATTATATATATAACTAGCTTTTATCCCGAGAGCGTCCCGAGGTTGAAAAATATATCAATTTTAATAATAATAATACTAATAGTAATAATTATTTCCTTGTAATTAAATAAATAAAAAAAATAACCTTGCTATAAGGTGACACCATGTGTTGCAGTGTTGCACGATTCTTTCTCCTAGCTTCTCTTGATGAAGTATACCTATGCATCTTTAAAAGAGTAAAATTCCAATGAAAGCATGGCGATTGGGCTGAATTTCAACATCGTAGATAAAAACCTGGTTTAAAATAAAAAACATTAATAATGAATAACCTGAACACTTTGTGTTTTTTTTTTCCTGTATGAACGAAACCCCACAAAAAAATAGTCGTTTTTTTCTCCGTTTTTTATATAGCACTATGATACTCTTGGAAAGATAATAAAACGCTCGTTAATTTGGTGTAATTTTTTTCTTTAAAAAATCTCGTATATAAAAGATATTAACGTTTAAAAATTATGGGAGGAAGCATAAGAGAGAAAAGTTTAAATTTGTTTTTAAATTATTTTTTCCTAAAATAATTCAATTTAAATTTAGTAGATTAGTTTTTATATTATTATTTATTTTATTATTTGCAACATGGCACACTCAAGGGGGAGAATGCCATGTCATTAAAATGGCTTTCTTAGGCCTTCATTGAATGACAACTCATCAATCTTCAATTCTTTTATTATAAGTTATAGATTATAGATAGTTATACTTTTATATATATGGGCGGTTTGGCGAAAAACGAGGAGGCCATCCGGCCCGGGCCATTTCTACCGGGCACAAATTTTTTTTTCAATACAATTCCTATATATGTGTGCTTATTTTTTTAAGTAGAAAACTCACTTAACACCTAAAGCTAGGCCCAATAATACATTTTTAACCTACTAAATAAAAAAAAAAGAATAAACATCGTTACTAATCTTCGATTAGATGTTAGTTTATTAGGGTATGTAATTTCACTTATTCGAATACTATGATTTTGCTAATTGTTATTATTATTGCTATACGATTGATCGTACACAAATTTTGTTTAAATTATTTAATTCGTTAAAATCTTAATGGACATATTTTTTAATGACTCGGATAAGGCACATAAATTTTTAGAGACGCAAATATATATATATATATATAGGGAAAGTATAAATTGAAAACCCACTCGAGTTAAGAAAACTCTGAAAACCCGTCAAAAAACCATCTAAAAAAGTTTTTTTTTTTTTTTTTTTGAAAAAAATATACAAGGTAACATACATGTTTTTAACCGTTTTGGGCCAAAAAAATAAAAAAAGCGCCGAACGAATATTTTTTAAAAAAATAAACAACGCAAACTTTGTAACAGCGATGTTAACATATGTTAAAAGGCAGAAAACATATGTTAACAGCGCTGTAACATATGTTAAAAAGTAGAAAACATATGTTAACAGCGCTGTTACAAAGTTTGCGTTGTTTATTTTTTTTAAAAATATTCGTTCGGCGCTTTTTTTATTTTTTTGGTCCAAAACGCTTAAAAACATGTATGTTACCCTGTGTATTTTTTTCAAAAAAAAAAAACTTTTTTAGATGGTTTTTTGACGGGTTTTTGGAGTTTTCTTAACTCGAGTGGGTTTTCAAAATATCCACCCCCTATATATATATATGGTAGAGGATCCTGTAGGAATATTGTTTTGTGTGAGAAGTGTAGGAATGATTTAGAATTGACATGTAGGCATCATGTTTGTTATTTTGGAATGATGTATTGGGTTGTTTTGGCTTGAAAAACACTTAACACAACAATATACAAAAAAAAATTAAAACACAATCCAATGTATTATAGTCATTAAATTTAAATTACAGATAAAACACCCTAGTAATTACTTAAAACACTCTGCTTAAAACACCCTAGTAATTACTTAAAATACTCTGCTTAAAATACATTGTTTTCGGTTATTAATTTGTTATGTTTGGTGTTTTTCTAAGCAAAACCGTCCAAAACATCATGAATACGTTAAAAAAAATGCATACATATCAATTTTTAATCATTCCCACACTTCTCACACAAACCAATATTCCTACAGGAACCCTACCCTATATATCTCTCTATATATATATATATATATATATATATATATATATATATATAGGGGGGGGTTATCTTGAGAACGCTAAATATCGCTAGAACCGTGAGAACAAGTGAGAAAACTAATCAAAATCATTTTTTCCAATACAAACCTAATTATAATTAAAATATAACATTAATAAATGAATTTTCTTTCCAAATAATTCATCTTTTCTTGCAAAAAACACTTTCAAATTAACTTTTTACACATGTGTAAATGAAACAGTTTACACATGTATAAACAGTAAATTTACACATGTGTAAAAATAAATTATTTTCGTATACGTTTGAATTTTTACGTGTAAATTGTGTTTTTGAGATTGTATTTTAGTAATAAAGACAAGTGTAAAAAGAAATTTTGAATTTGAATGGTTTTAGATGCCGTTCTCACGGTTCGCACGAAATATAGGTGTTCTCAAATTAACTTTCCCCTATATATATATATGGTCAAGTTATTCTACATAGTGTCACAAAAATGAGAAGGTGAGAAGGATACAAAAAATGCAATAGATCACAAAATATGACTCAATGAGCCATAAAATATAACACAATGCCGAAAAATATAACACAATGCTGAAGAAAAAAGACACATTGAATCACAAAATTGACACAATGATGAAAATAAGAAAAAGACACAATGCTACATAAAAGACACAATGATATAATGTAAATTCTAAAAACTACAAGCTAAAATCACAAAAACCGAAAACCTAAAAACTAAGATTGTAGGGTTCGATGAGACGATTCCAATGTCGCTTGAATGAGTTCAATCGGAGTTCGTTTGATACCCTTCCTACGACTTCTTATTTTTTTTTTTCACTGTGTATTTGATCATAACCCTATATATAGGGTAGGGTTCCTGTAGGAAAATTGGTTTGTGTGAAAAGTGTGAGAATGATTAAAAATTGATATGTATGCATCATTTTTTTGGACATACTCATGATGTTTTGGATTTTTTGCTTAGAAAAACACAAAACATAACAATTAATAACAAAAAACAATGTATTTTAGGCTTAAAACTTAAAACACTATGTCAAGAACATTTAAGCAGAGTGTTTTAAGTAATTACTATGGTGTTTTATCTATAATTTAAATTTAATGACTATAATACACTGGATTGTGTTTTAAATTTTTGTATATTGTTATATTAAGTGTTTTTCAAGCCAAAACAACATTCCAAAATAAAAAACATGATGGCTACATGTCAATTCTTAATCCTTCTCACACTTCTCACACAAACCAACTTTCCTATAGGATTCTCTCCCTCTCTCTCTCTATATATATATATTATAACAAAGGGGAAAGTTAATTTGAGAACACTATATTTCGTGCGAACCGTGAGAACGACATTTAAAACCATTCAAATTCAAAATTTCTTTTTACACTTGTCTTTATTACTAAAATACAATCGCAAAAACACAATTTACGCATAAAAAATTCAAACATATACGAAAATAATTTGTTTTTTACACATGTGTAAATTTACTGTTTATACATGTGTAAACTGTTTCATTTACACATATGTAAAAAGTTAATTTGAAAGTGTTTTGCAAGAAAAGATGAATTATTTGGAAAAAATCATTTATTAATGTTGTATTTTGATTAATTTTTTTACTTGTTCTCACGGTTCTCACAATATTTAGCGTTCTCAAGATAACCCTCCCCTTATAACAAAAGTGACTATATAATATATATTATGTTCTACATTATTATTATACTTATAATTATAATTTTTTTTTGAATAGTGGATTTCATTAAAAAACAGGACGCGCCCTCAAAGCAAGGACCGCCACAAAACAATTACAACATATACAGAGGATTCACAACTCAATCTTTCCAAACAATGTCTTTAAATCTAGATCTATTTCTAAGCTATAAAAACGTAGCGGGTTTAATCTTAGCAACCACCTCCACAACCTTCGAATTGGACCTATTAAAAACCATATCATTTCTAGCTTTCCAAATTTCCCAACACGTCGTCATGACTATACCTTTCATGACTCTCTTGTGCCATTTATCTCCTTGAGTGTTATAATGAAACTTCAAAATATCTTCGAAATAAAAAACAAGACCTGTGAAAGTTTGCACCAAGATCCGACTTTAGACCAAAGACCGTAAGAAAAGCCGCATCCCACGAAAAGATGTTCCACGTCTTCATTAACCGTGTTATAGAGCCCACATAACGAATCTTGCAGGTTAATCCTTCTGTTTAAGAGTGCCATCTTTGTAGGGATTCTATTTTTTCGCATGCCAAATGAAGAGATTAACTTTACACGGAATCCAGCTTTCCCATGACATAATCTGATTTGAATTGACCTCATTATCCTGACGCAAAGAAGACTTGAGCACTGCGACAGAGAATGCTTCCTTCTTAATCGGATCTCTCCACCACCATGAATCCGCTGCACTTGTAAATTTAACTTTGTTAATCATAAACTGTAAATCCTGCATCTCGGATATATGCTCGACTGTAGATAAACCAGCCTTCCATTCAACGCAGAAACGAGCAGCACCATCGATCCACTGCAACCTATCAGACATAAAACAATTTTTTCGTTTTTCCAACTCAAACAACCTCGGCCACCTCTTCTTAAGAACAGTATCACCCATCCAAAGATCTGACCAAAAACGAATGGAATTACCAGAACCAATGACAGTCCGAAAACACTGCTGCAGAGTATCCCCATGAATATTGAGTTTAGATAAATGTCGAACAATATTTGCCCAACATCCCCTAATCCGAAAACACTGCTGCAGCCAAGAGCGCCATGTTAACGTCTTTAAGTTTAGTGATGCCCAAACCACCATTCTTCATCGACTTTGTAACAATATCCCACGCTACCCAACTTATCTTTTTATCTTCACAAGACCCACCCCACAAGAAATTCCTCATCAATTGTTCAATGTAATCCGTAACTTTCAAATGGGCTTTATACAAAGATAAATAATACACCGTAGGCTCGCCAGAACAGATTTGATAAGGGTTAAACGACCCCCCCCCCATAGATAAAGTATTAGCCTTCAAGATGCCAACCTACCTTTAATCGTATCAAACTTATAATTATATATTAAAAACTATAAATGTAAATAAATTAAATAATAAAATAGTTAATAATAACAAATGAGCTAAGCCCGACATGGGGCAAGAGGGAGATGTTGACGTGGCGGGTCGTGAGTGGTAGCTCAAAATAGCCGTTTTTAAACGCTTAGTTATATTATTTTTTAAATCTAATATATACATAGGGGAAGACTAATTTGAGAACACATATATTTCGTGCGAACCGCGAGAACGCTATCTAAAACCATTAAGATCCAAAATTTCTTTTTACATTTGTCTTTATTATTAAAATACAATCTCAAAAAAACAATTTACGCGTAAAAATTTGAACGCATACGAAAATAAATTGTTTTTAAACATGTGTAAAAAGTTAATTTTAAGGTGTTTTAGCAAAGAAAGATCAATTATTTGGAAAGAAAATTTATTTTTAATGTTATATTTTAAATATAATTAGATTTGTATTGAAAAAAAAATTGATTTTGATTGGTGTTCTCATTTGTTCTCACGGTTCTCACGATATTTAGCGTTCTCAAAATAACCCTCCTATACACACACACACACACACACATAGGGGTTATCTTGAGAACGCTAAATATTGTAAGAACCGTGAGAACAAGTAAAAAATCAATCAAAATCAATTTTTTTTAATACAAACCTCATTATAATCAAAATACAACATTAATAAATGAATTTTCTTTCCAAATAATTCATCTTTTCTTGCAAAAACACTTTCAAATTAACTTTTTACACATGTGTAAATGAAACAGTTTACACATGCATAAGCAGTAAATTTACACATGTGTAAAAACAATTTATTTTCGTATACGTTTGATTTTTTTATGCGTAAATTGTGATTTTGAGATTGTATTTTAGTAATAAAGATAAGTGTAAAAAGAAATTTTGAATTTGAATGGTTTTAGATGCCGTTCTCACGGTTCGCACGAAATATACGTGTTCTCAAATTAACTTTCCCCTATATATATGTATATATATAGTGGAGTATGTATATATATCTTAACCTATATCTCCATAGAAACACATTCTCACATTCAAATTCCTCAATGTATCTCCATACTAAAGAAATGCAATCTCCAAGTTCATCATCATCTTCATTATCATCGTCGTTTGACCAATTTGTTTTATTATCTTAATCTGAGAGGGAGCGGAACTAATAATATTAGCGGTTTTGAAAGTCTTTTAGTGTATCACTGAAGACAAAGGGAGTTCACAACCAAAAAGTAGGAAATATATAATACGTGATCGGCTAACTGCGTAGGAGTTATTGGTAAGTGACTATTTTACACCTAATCAAACGCATAATGAAACGAGTTTTAGGCGATGTTTCCGTGTGAACCAAGGTTTATTCCTAAGGATAGTAAATGCTTTAGAAAGTAGATATGATTTTTTTCCAACAAAAATAAAATAAAATAGATGAGCGTGATAGTTTGGGATTTAACACGTGTGCATTATTTTACACAACATAATTTTGGAGAATGAAGGAAAAACAATTTGCGAATACTATGAGGATGATACGCAACCAAATAAGGAAGCCATTAGTGCTGAAGAGAGACAATATAAATGTTTTTTTTTTAATTTAGTTGATTTATTTCTTAAAATAATAATTAGAAAAACAAAAAACCATCCACGCCACTCTCACACCCCACTACCACCCCTTGGTTTTTTGGGGCTTGGAGGGGAATTTCCCCTCTACTGACGTGGATGGCACATGTCGCTTCATTCCCCCTTCACCCTCATAACCAGACCGAGTAGCCTTAATGTCAGGAAAATGGTAAACATTACACTTTTGTTTGGGTAAAGGAGAGTGATTGAGATATAAAGAAGGAATCAAAGATAGCTATTTGTATTCAGCAGTGAGGGTGGGTAAGAAGAGTATCTTCTTAGCATATGCTTTCTGGTTGTGACATATTTGGGTGTCATTTCTCAATATATGTGAGTAAACATACCGTAATGCAGGAATCTCCTTTGAAGATTGGTTCTTGTCTTAGGTTTAGGTTTTTGGAATGAACTTAGCTTGTAGCAGAAGAAACTTAGGGGGGACGGGACGTCTACCGAATTGTCCACGGGTATCAACTACCAGCACGGTAACACCGCCGCCACCCACGCTGGTAGTGGTCCCGTGTACCATTTCGCTGGTTCTGTTTACCGTGCTGGTACCGGATGGTTTGTTGGTTTTTAAAAAATGCAAAATTTTCAGTTTACCCCTCGTGTGTTTTGTGTTTTTTATTTTTACCGTTTGTTTTACATGTATAACGTTTATTTATTTAGGTTTTTGTATTAACCGTATGTTTATTAGAATGTAAAGTAAATAAAAATAAAAACCTTGCATTAATAAATATGTTAAACATAATAATACTAAAAAAATACATTAAAAACAAAGAAAAACACTTAAAGTTTGCACAACATTCGCCATGACTCGACATGGTCGAAAGCGTTGCCGTATCGAACCTCATACTCATATTGAGCGAATTCGATAGCCAACTCCTCGTCAAGCTCCGGATCGTCCGTCACTTGTTGCTCGTATAGGGTGGTCCACCTCTCACATTTGATGTTGAGGTCGCCCCACTTGAACGGGAGGTCGCGGACAGTCTTGGTTGTGTTGTTGCCAACGTGTTCAACGAAGTCGCTAAACACTCGAGCCGAAACCTCTCGGGGGGGGGGGGGGGGGGAAGGCCGACCCATCGTCCCGGGGGGGGGGGGGGGAGTTGAATTTCGTGGTCGTTCGACGCATCCTTGTGGCAAAACCACAAGGGCCATTTCTTCTTCTTCGGTCCACAAGTTCATTTTTGTGTGTGTTTGGTTTTTTAAACCGTGGTAAATTGTGGCTTTTAACCCCACGGTTTGATCACTTTATATAAAATGACGGTGGCACTGTTAAGAATTAATTCGCTGACCGTTTAGGTGAGTTAATTCAATTTACTCGACGGTTTCCAAGATAAAAACTTAAATTTGGCTGACCGTTTGATGGAACGGTTGAAATAGTAATTAAATGATAAAACCGTGTAAAAATGTAAAAAAAAAGTTTGGGTATGTAAATGAAAATAAATAAAAGAATCAGTGGAGTGCTGCCTATAAAAACGTGTTTCAGTGAAGTAAATCAGTGAAGTGATATGACAAAGCAGGATTAGTTAAAATAAGTGAAAGAAAAATTGAATTCTACAAGCACCCCTCTTGGCATTATAATGTTGAAATGAACATATTGTAATGTTAGAATCGACTTGTTTTTTTTTATTATTTTTTTATTGCATTGACATACAAGTGATTCAAATAGAAATGTTGTCACCATTTGTATTTAACCTTCTTAACATTTCAAACCACAACCATTTCATACCCGTTTTTTCTTCCAATATTAAACCAAATCCAAATCTCCACACCACACCCCACTTTAATATATACATATATATATATAGGGTATGGATTCTAAGAGAACCAACCCTTATTTGAGAACTGAGAGAACCATTCTGGACCACACATTTCATATTAAGACATTTTTTTTTGCTTTAATCGCACATCTTTATGCAAGAATTTATTTTTAATTTTTAAATTTTTTTTCATTTATACATATGTGTATATAGCAATTATACATATGTGTATATAGCATTTTCAGCTATACATATGTGTATATTTCAGTTATACATATGTGTATATTGCATTATACATATGTGTATAATGCAATTATACGACCGTCGTGCCGGCCTTCCGTTTCTTTCTCTTTGTGGCTTCTTCGAGGGGGGGGGGGGGCGGGGGGAGTGAGTCGTAACTCAAGACTTTCCCCTTCTTCTTTGCCATTTTCATCAGCATGCGCTGATATTTGGCTGTACTTTTCGCATTCCGGTGAAAGAGCCACTCGTTGGGATCGACGTCGGAGTTGTCGTCGTCACTGTCGTTGCTAGCATCATGGACCTTGAAAACAGGTTTCTAAGGGCGTGATGTGGCCTGTTTTGTGACGGTGAGAGGTGTTTCGTTGTTCCCGCCAAGCAGGGCATGTGGGTCCTTCTCAGTCGGGTGAGTAGAATTGTTAGGGTTGGTTTTAGCCATGTGGGTTGGCTAAAAGATGAAAGGAAGGAGTTCTAACCGGTACGGATGGTGCCAATGAAGAAACAACAAATATAACTTACCCGTGAAGGCGGGTAAGTTTGGTTTGATACCCGTGTTTGCTCAGGTTATAATCCTTCGCTCACACCAGTGACCAAATCCGAACCCTAGGAGATGAGAAAAGAGAGCGTCGTGTGTGTGTGTGTGTCGAAAGTAAAAGAACACGAAGACGTAAATGGTTCGGTCTCTCAAGCCTAACAAACTTGAATTAGCCCATCATCCACAAACATCAGCAGCCCAGCTACACAAGTCCCCAGATATAGCCTGCGCATACTCTTATGCAAAATATTCAAGCTTTCATTATGGATATTAAACTGATGTTATATATATATGTATTTCAACAATTGCATACCTTATTTGTCATGCACATGTTCATGGATGTTTTCTTAGGTTACACATTTCTCAACAATTCATATTAAGGCCTTCAAGTAGGGCTGCAAATGAACCGATCGAACACGTTCGTGTTCGTTTGTTAAGGAAATTATGTGTTCAGGAACATTTCATGAACACTTACCGAATGAGATTTTCTGTTCGTGTTCGTTTATAAATTTTGTTCATGAATGCGCACAAACATAAACGAACATTAATGAACACAAAGAAGTGTTCACGAATGGAAACAAACACAATAGAAAATACATTAACTTTCGAATGACATCAACTTCACACATATAAAGAAATTAACAAGATCCACTCAAAATATAACCTAATTATACAAACATACTTAGAGGGTGTTTGGGATTGCGTTTGAAAACAACTTATTGACTTATTGACTTCTCCAAGAAGCTAATAAGCCAATAAGCTGTTTGTGTAATCCAAAAGCACTTTTGGTTTTGACTTCTCCCACATCCTCATTATCAGTTGCAAATTATTATTACAAAGAGTTTTTAGCCGATGTGGGTGAGTCAATCGACGAGGAGATCGAGCAAGAGGTAGTTACGAGTGCGTGTACCCTCGCGATGAGGCATATGAAACATGTTAATAATCCTCCACGCCCTATTTTATGAAGACAATATATGGAACGCAACCGTATGGAGGCAAACACCCGCTTGATGAAAGATTACTTTGATGAAGAGCCGACTAACCCAGACCCAAAGATTTTTAGGCGTCGTTTCCGAATGTGCAAACGTTTATGTCTACTCATTACCGGAGACTTGGAAAACGAGTTTGATTACTTTAAGCAAAAACCAAATGCGAGGGTGAAGAAGAAGAGGAAAATGACAACGAAGGCGGAGATGACGAAGATGAAGACAAGTTTGACGAAAGCGATGATTTTTAGTATTATTTGTGTCTTTTTAGTATTGTTTGTGTTTTTTAGTATTATTTGTATTTTTTTAGTATTATTTGTGTTTTTTAGTATTATTTGTTTTTACTATTATTATTTGTATTTTTTAGTGTTATTTGTGCTTTATTTTGTATTATTTGTTTTAATTTTCAAAAAAAAAAAAACAATAATAATTGGATAATCATTGCAAGGAGCATTGTGGGGCTTGAAACCATTACACACGTTTTTTATTTCAAGCCCAATAATAATACCCCATGTGTGACTAGAATGCCACATGTCACACAATAACCCTAGATAGGATTTGAAATTAAAATACCATTACACCTGGTGTTATTATCTTTAGGGATGGTCAAATTAGTATATAGCTTTAGGGATGATTGGGCTGATTGCTGAAAAAAAAGGAACTAAGCGGTTAGCCACATATTTGAGGACAAGTTACTGTCTTTATTATCTTCAAAGGTGGAATGGAAAGTTGATTAACCAATTAAATACTTTTATATGTAATTTTGTTGTCGGTGTTACTTATAGGTGTTAAATCATCTTGTCACACAAAGTTAAGTTAGATACAAATTACTTTCACGTAGGATACCACTCTCTTCATTGGTGCTAAATCATGTCATTTAAATTATGTTCATACATTAATACTTAAATGTTTACACAATCTTAAAATAAGTAGACAAACATAAACCAAAAGACACAAATGTCCTTCCAAATGGTACTATGGACATCGAATTATTTGTAATCTACACATTCTACTTTCTAAGCAAATTGGGAACAAAAGAAACCAACACGAATAAAGCTTTCTATTTAATCTCATCCTTTTGTTTCCACCAAATAATGCCTCTTTTATCTCCTTAATTGATTGAACACATCGATCCATCCATCTTTATTTAAAAGGTCATCGTCAAGATTTCATTAATGATTCACTCTATAATGGACTTATAGCTTTGCTTTGACCATCATTCAATCAATCATTACACCTCCTTTGAAATAATTATATAAATATCTCTTCAAAAAGAAAAGAAGATCAAACTGATTCATTATTGGACTAATAATGCACACTCAATGGGTGAATAGCAAAATACATTTTTTTAATGGGCAACGGTACACACTTATAAATACGAAGCCCCGCACATTTCGGATCCGGTCCTTGGGGCCCCTTAAGGTCCAACCCCTCATTTTAGAATAACCCTACTCTGAGTGGGAGTCAAACCCATGACCACCCGGTCAGGAACCCCACAAAGTGGGTAAACCTTACCACCTCTTCTGTAAACCATTGGGCTACAAGGTCATTGACGAAATACATGGGTGATCTGGATGGGACACCTAAACTAATATTTATACACCCTTTCAATTCTATTTCTCTTTATATACATCCGTATATAAAGAGAGAGATAGAGTATGAGAAGTATGTGAATATTAACTCCCAAATAGATACACATATTACGGATTCAAGCTTAAAGTGACTTTTTTTTTGTTCTAAACGTGTAGCGAAATACTTGGGTGATCTGGACGGAACATCTAAATTAATATTTATACACCCTTTCAGTTCCATCTCTTTTTATATACATCCGTATATATATAGAGAGAGATAGAGTATGAGAAGTATGTGAATACTAACTCCCAAATAGATACACATATTACGGATTAAAGCTTAAAGTGACTTTTTTGTTCTAAACGTGTGAAAGTGATCTAGGTCGTTGAAAAAAAATAGATCAAATTTTGTGCCATCGGCTCTAAACAATCTTATTTTTTGAACATGAAGAATATCGTTTCTTTTATGATTAAAATTTAGACGGTGACAATAATATAAATAATGGAAACTAAGAAAAATTAAAAAAAATTATTGTTGATTGTGTTAAGTACATTCTCCCTTAATTAAAATTCTAAACTTTGATAATGTTTATATACTTTACTAGTAGGGAATCCGCGCGTTGCTGCGGGGATCAACATTACGTTTGGAAATATAATTCAAGCCTTAGAACGAAAAAAATCAAGTATAAGATTTATATATGAAGTAGATATATGATGGTCAAATGATTAGACAAAAATATGAAATAGTCAAAATTAGTCAACATAAAAAATAATAAAGAAGGTTAAACAAGGTAAGCAAAAAGGCATATGCGTTCTATACACATTCTGACGCAACAAAATGGTTAGAGGAGTCTTAAGTAATGTAGAAAGCAAAATTTTTAATAAAAACAAAAACAAAAAAGGCGTAGTCTCATTTAATCTAAAAGTTTTCATCCATAATTTATAGGATACATCTTTTAGAAAGGATAATACATAATGTAGTTGTGTAATTGAACATACCTAACCTTATAATTCATGATTGATATAACATTCTAATTCTTCCACTGTAAAGCATTTCTAAAGTTACACGTGAGATGAGAAATTAGTGCGCGTTACTCATGTTGAGGATTTCAAGCATTCGGTTTTCGAGGAATTTCTGCAAGAACTAGATCTCATACTTGTCTGCTGCTATTGACAATGAATACAAATGTTTATCCAACTTTTCTTTAGCCAAATCGCCGATATATAGAAACTCCAATAAATATTCAACCTCTTCATGGTTTAGTTCAGAGAGGGTAATACTGTCATTTGGTGCAGCTTTGCATCCATCATAATCTAGCATGTTTCTAAATATGTTCGACCTTGTTTCCTGCATTGCAAATTAAAGAAACTATTATATACAAAATTAAAAAAAAAAAATACCATCTTTAAATATTGTTGTCGTGTTATATTTTCAAACTCATTTTAGAATATTCGTTAAAGATTTTGTAAATTTTTTAGATTTTCTTAAAGTTAAAGATACTTATCAATAATGCTCTGTGTGCAGGTATGGAGGGAGCACCATCACCAGGTTTGATAAGAATGTCTATATGAATTTGGTCTCTAAATGCAACTTTAAACCACTTAGAAATACCAACTTTTGGTTCATTTCGTCTTGTAACTTCTTCATCACCTTTCACCATTTTAAAGAACTCATGAATCCTGAAAATTTTCAGGATTTTCCTTAGTTTTTCGCCAACTAATTGTCTGTCTTTCTGATTAAATAAGTTGTTATAATAATGATGGATAGTGCCCATAAAAAAGGCAATCTGAAAAGGGACTTCCATAAAGACAGCATCATAAGTTTTGTGTATAAAGAATTACACATACACTACAAGAAAACTGTAGTTTGCGACTGTGACCGTCAAACTTAACGTAGCGCAGGATTATGCCCACTAACCCACTCATCCCATAAGCAAGGGCATTAAACGACATATAGATATCAAGTTAGAATAAAACAATATATAGTAAAAAAACAAACCTTCGGACCTAAACTAACAGTTTCAGCGATGGCGGCGGCTATGGCCGGAAACTTGAAGGCCGCCAATACTCTGGAATTAGACAGACGTTACCACTTTCGAAACCCATCTTCATCCCCATTGCCCCCCTCTCTATCTCTCTGTGACACCCGGCATGTTCAGGTTAACATTTTACAAACATATAAGTCTACCTAAGCAAAAAACGTTTATTCAAACATACTTAACTAGGTCAGTTGGGTCATATTACCTTTCGTATTTGTCACACCCTCAAATTTCCACTTGCGGGGTTTTACCGCGAGGCGCATGACAAACCAGGATCCAAGTCAACAATCACAATAAACAACTCTATATGAAAAATGTAAAGAAACATAACCAACGATTTTATAAGCGGAAGCGTTTAAGTAGCATTTAATCAACTATGCTATCATCCCAAAAGTTATTCAAAACACTTTTTATTACAAGACGTGCAACTGTGCCTAGACGCCAATGCAGACCCGTGCGCCTAGTTCCATTTGTTGCTACCTTAGCGACCTGAGAAAAACATGCCAAAAAGATGTCAACATATAATGCTGGTGAGTTCACAGGTTTGTTCAATATGTTACCAAAACGTTACCATGTCCATACTATACCAAAGTTACCAAGTACGCTAGCTAGGCGTATGTTTTATTACTACTACGATTGGAAACCATTACTAGACACGTTTAGCAATGTTTAGCATGTTTAAGCAGCCCGTATGTTCAGCACGATACCAATGTTCCTGTTCGAGACAATATGCACCCGCCCGGCCCTCCAAGCCGACGAGTGGGGCAGGTCACGCCCAATAGATCTATCCACATTTCCCCCGTTGTGCATCCCCGCACATTCATGGTTTCCCCCGGGACTTCCAAAGATCGTATAGCAATATAAAGTTAAGACCATAGTATGACATATGTTACCAAAATAGTTTAGCGCATGTTTTCTCCCCCAAAAGTTAAAAGCAGTAAAAGTGGGGCCGTGAACTCACCTTAAATAGCGTTCTTCGATTACAAGTAAAGATGTTAAGCCCTTGATAATCCCTCTACCGGAGATCTATCAAAATGTTCACATAAGTGCTCCGACTAATAACCATAAGGTTATCTAGTCCCCGATTGTCCAGATCGTAACCAAGTATGTTTTAAAACGTGTTTGAATGTTTAACCGACACACTAGACCGACCCGACATCCCGTTGGTGACCCATTACCCTAACTAATCAAGTACACATAGATTACACACAAGGTTCAAGCATAAAACACTTAGTTTGTATCAAAAATCTCATTTCTGCATCAGAACAGTCGAACCAGTCAATTTTAAGTCTCCTTCGCCCGTTTTCAGTCTCCTTCGCCCGTTTTACATTTCGTTCGACCGTTTGATGCCTCCTTCGCCCGTTTTACCACGTTCGCCCAACAAAACCCAGGTTCAACCCTGGATTCCCTCCTTCGCACCTTCGATCGGTCGAAGGAGGCCAGGTTCGCCCCTGTTGTGCAAATTTTCTTAAAAACGCTTCAAACACATTCAAAACGACTCGAAACATCATCAAACACAGCAGTCAAGCATGGATAACTTATCCCTACAAAACCCCACCGATTTCCCCCGATAATACTTCCGTTTCAGCCCTTTCCCAAAATGGTAAAGATTATGGAAACATCACTTTCATGCATGAATAATTTACCCAATTTGGAAACTTTTGAAATCGATTCTTATTCAACTTGAAATGCTCAGTTTGTCGAGTGTTCGATCTTTTCTTATCAATTCTATTGATCATAAATATCATGCATCAAGTCTAGATTCGTTAAAACCCCCAAATACCCATAATATCATCATATCCAATCCTAACCCTAAACAACAATAATCTAGCATCAATAACAATCCTATATCATGTTTCTATCATAGATATAGCAGCAAATCATCGAACAACACATAACATCACATAATACACAATTTACATATGTTATTCACCATGAAAACCTATGTTAAATGATAATGTTTTGATTTAGAAAGATGTTTAAAAGGTTTTTAATCATAAAACACCCTTAGAACAGATCCGGACAACTAGGGTTAGATGAAAACGAATTAAAATGCTTTTAAAAAGGTTTAGGATTAAGAACACACCTTGGATTCTTGTTTAGATGTTGTAGATAGGTTAGATTATGAAAAAGAAGAGCAAAAACTCCTTCCTTAGTGTTTAAGATCGTTTGAGAGTGTTTTGGGACGGTTAGGGTTTGTGAAATGATGAAAAATGACAAAGTTTGGTATTTATACTACTTCTCCTTCGCCCCATTTCAATGGTCGAAGGTGGCCTCCTTCGACCCTTCCATAGGGTCGAATGAGCCCTGTCCTGGTCGAAGGGAATTCTTTCAATTCCACTTCTCAGGTTCGCCCATTTACAAAGGGTCGAACCAGGCAATTGTTCTCCTTCGACCATTCGAAGTGGTCGAACCAGAACTCCTTTTTAACCAGTTTTCCAGTTTGTCGTGTTTAACGCATTCTAACACATCTTAACACATAAGCATGCATCCTTAATCTATATTTGACATATTTAAGCATAGATAAACATTTACACATCATTTAAACACATCTATATATATAATCCACCACACGACCCATAATCTACACATATACTTAATTAGTTCATGTAATGTCACCAACAACGGAACCCGGTACTAGTGTATTACCAAAACGACTCCCAATGATCCTCCAGATCATTGTACCCTGGACAATCCTAATTTGACCCGACTCAACTAACCCAGTTAAGTTTGTTTATAAACGTTTCTCGCTAAGGTAGACTTAGATGTTACTAATATGTTTAAGTCAAATATGCCGGGTGTCACATCATCCACACGTTGAAAGAATTTTCGTCCCGAAAATTGCGCAAAGCCCCAAAAGAAGGAAACAAAAAGAACAGAACGAAAAGAAAATTACCGGATGTCACATCATCCCCACGTTGAAAGGAATCTTGACCTGAAATTCATTCCGCTTCAGCAGTAACATGCCTCGATTCAAACGCGCGTTTCGGAAAAAGATGAGGATACTTAGCTTTCATCCGATCCTCCCGTTCCCATGTGAACTCCGGTCCACGGTTCGAGTTCCAGCGGACTTTAACGATGCGGATTTTACTCCGACGAAGGCTACGAATCTTGTAGTCGAGAATCTCGACAGGTTCCTCCACAATGCGAAGACGATCATCAACCTTGATCTCCTCCAGTGGTACAATGAGAGATTCATCAGCCAAACACTTCTTTAAGTTAGACACATGGAAGACGTTGTGCACACTACCGAGCTCCGCCGTAAGTCAAGTCTGTATGCCACCGGTCCAATCCGATCCAGGATTGCGAATGGTCCGACATAACGAGGGTTAAGCTTGCCACGCTTTCCAAAGCGTATGACGCCCTTCCATGGTGAAACTTTCAGAAGTACTTTGTCCCCAACCTGGAATTCTAAAGGTTTTCGACGGCGATCGGCATAGCTCTTCTGACGATCCCGTGCAACAGCCAAACGTTGACGAATCTGTACAATTTTCTCCGAAGTTTCGTACACAAGTTCCGGGCCAGTGAGCTGGCTCTCGCCCACCTCGGCCCAACAAAGTGGTGATCGACATTTCCGTCCGTAAAGAGCCTCGAACGGAGCTGCCTTGATACTAGAGTGATAGCTGTTGTTGTAGGAGAACTCCACTAATGGCAGGTGGATCTCCCAACTTTTGCCAAAATCGATAACACATGCCCGAAGCATGTCTTCCAGGGTTTGAATCGTCCGCTCACTCTGTCCATCAGTTTGCGGATGATAAGCCGTACTCATATCCAACTGAGTACCCAAAGCCTTGTGCAGAGCCTTCCAGAAACGCGAAGCGAAACGAGAATCACGATCAGAGATAATAGAAACACGCACCCCGTGCCGCGCAACCACCTCCTTAAGGTAAAGTCGAGCCAACCGCTCGAGCCCATCGGTTTCCTTAATAGGTATAAAACGTGCCGATTTTGTCAGCCGGTCAACAATCACCCAGATCATATCATAACCACTAGGTGATCTTGGCAGCTTGGTGACAAAATCCATCGTGATTCGCTCCCACTTCCATTCCGGAACCTCTGGTTGTTGCAGGAGACCAGACGGCCTCTGATACTCCACCTTGACTTTAGCACAAGTCAAACATTTGCTGACATAAGAAGCTATATCTGCTTTCATGTTTGGCCACCAATAAAGTATCTTCAAATCCTGATACATCTTATCGGAGCCAGGGTGAATAGAATACCGGGATTTGTGAGCTTCATCCAAAACAAGCTCGCGCAATCCCCCGAACAATGGGACCCAAACACGTCCCGCAAAATAGTGCATAGTTTCAGCCTTAAGGTTTTCCTCCTTCAAGGCTTCCAACTGTGCAGAACGGATTCGGTCAGGCAATGACGAATGAATGGTGAGTTGTAAGGCTCGAACACGACGAGGATTCGCAGACTCCTTCCTGCTCAAGGCGTCCGCCACAACGTTCGCCTTGCCAGGATGGTATTTGATGGCACAGTCATAATCGTTCAGGAGTTCAACCCAGCGACGCTGCCGCATGTTCAACACCTTCTGGTCGAAAATATGCTGAAGACTCTTGTGATCGGTATATACTTCGCACTTGGTACCGTACAAGTAATGTCTCCAGATTTTCAACGCAAAGACTACCGCACTCAGTTCCAAGTCATGAGTAGTGTAGTTCTTCTCATGAACTTTGAGTTGACGAGAAGCATAAGCAATAACCTTCCCGCGTTGCATCAACACACAACCGAGACCACGAATAGAAGCGTCACAGTACACAACAAAGTCATCCGTACCCTCTGGCAGGAATAAAATAGGTGCAGAACAAAGTTTCAGCTTCAGCATCTGAAATGCTGATTCTTGTGGTTCATCCCAGTCGAACTTTCGGTCCTTCTGGGTAAGAGCAGTGAGGGGTTGAGCGATCTTCGAAAATCCCTCAATGAAGCGACGATAGTAACCCGCAAGACCTAGGAATTGCCGCACCTCAGATGGCGTCTTTGGTGCTTCCCAGTCTTTAATAGCTTCGATCTTAGCCGGATCGACATGAATTCCCAGTTCATTCACCACATGTCCTAGGAATTGAACTTCACGTAACCAAAAATCACACTTCGAGAACTTAGCATACAACCGCTCCTGTCTCAGAAGTTCCAAGACCAACCGCAGATGTTCCTCATGATCCGCCTTGTTCTTGGAATAAATCAGAATATCGTCAATGAACACGATGACGAACTTATCAAGGTAAGGTTTGCAAACGCGGTTCATTAAATCGATGAACACCGCCGGTGCGTTAGTGAGACCAAAAGGCATGACCAAGAACTCAAAATGGCCATAACGAGTGCGAAAAGCAGTCTTCTGAATGTCAGCTTCCCTGACGCGCAACTGGTGATAACCGGACCGCAAATCAATCTTCGAATAGTAGCTGGAGCCCTGAAGCTGGTCAAAGAGATCATCAATGCGAGGAAGAGGATAACGATTCTTGATGGTCACTTTGTTCAGCTCACGATAACCAATACACATGCGAAGACTTCCGTCCTTCTTCTTCACAAACAAAATAGGAGCTCCCCACGGGGAAGAACTCGGTCGGATGAAACCCTTTTTCAAGAGTTCCTGTAACTGGTTGGACAACTCTTGCATCTCGGGAGGTGCAAGACGATACGGAGCTCGGGCAATAGGAGCTGCGCCCGGAGTAAGATCAATACCAAACTCAACCTGACGATGGGGAGGAAGACCAGGTAAATCATCAGGAAACACATCAGGAAAATCATGAACCACCGGAATATCCTCGATCTTCTTCTCATCGTCAGTAGAAACGTTAATAAGCGCCAGAATGGCCGAACAGCCCTTCCGAAGGTACTTACGGGCTTTTATGCTAGAAATGATACTCAGCGGAGCACCGCTTTTCTCGCCACGAACCGAAAGAATCTCTCCATCAGGGAGAGGGATCCGAATAACCTTATCGAAACAAACGATCTCCGCACGATACAACGATAACCAATCCATGCCAACCACGACATCAAAACTACCCAGGGGTACCGGCATAAGGTCAATGGGGAAAGACAAACCCGACAGTTCCAAGCGACATTCCCTAAGGGTGTATGTCGCTTCGATTTTCTTACCATCAGCCAATTCTATTAAGTACTTAGCCTCTAAAGGTGTGGGTACTATATCCAGCAATCGACTAACATCCAAAGATACGAAACTCTTATCGGCACCAGAATCAAATAAGACAGAAACATAGCGATCATTAAGAGGAACGTACCGGTAACTGTGTCTGGATCCTGCCTAGCCTCCGCAGATCCAATGACGAAAGCACGTGCAGTCCTGCCTCCGCCGCCGTTGTTCCCGTTACCGTTACCGTTCCCGCCCCTCTCATTATCGCCCTGCTTCAGTTTAGGACATTCACGCTTGAAGTGTCCCGCATCACCACAGTTATAACACCCCTGCCTCCCCTGAGTTCCCTGAGCAGCAGGAGCAGGAGCAGCCGCAGGAGTCTGAGTTGGGGTGAGTGCCACCTTGCAATCCTTAGCATGGTGCCCCAACTGATGGCACCGATGACAACGAGCCCTATCACAACTCCCAGAATGGTGAAAACTACACTTGTTGCACTTGGGATGCTTCCCAACATACCCACTCGTCTTCTGCCCAGAAGAAGACCCAGATGAATCACACTTCTTCGTCGGCTGAGCTGGCACCACACTCTTCCCCACACCATCCCACTTCCTCTTGTTCCCCTAGCAACCTTCACAGCAGCACCCTTGGGTGGCAAAACGCCTTCTGCCACCTTCAGGTTAGTCATCCGATGAGCTGATCGGACAACTTCAGCAATAGTGGGAAGATTCCCAGCAGCCACCAACCCAGCAATCTCCGGCACTAGTCCAGACACATAGTGCTCGATCCTCCTGTACTCGGGTGTGTGCAAATCAGGGCACAACACCGCCAGCTCATTCCTCCTCATAGTGTATTCTTCAATCTCAGACCCAACCATCTTGTAGCTCTAGACCTCATGCTCTAACTTCTGTATCTCCTCTCTCGGACAGTACTCACCTCTCAATAGCTGCACAAACTCCGCCCAAGGCATAGCAATAGCCTCCCCCAATCCCATGTTCTGAGTAGTAGCATTCCACCACGACAATGCAGGCCCTTCAAATGTCGCAATAGCATACTTCACCCGGTCCCCAGCAGGACAATTACACATAACAAACACAGACTCAACCTTCTCCAGCCATCGGAGCAGTCCCACCGCTCCCTCAGTCCCAGCGAAGTTATGGGGCTGACAGTCCCGAAACTTCTTATAGGAGCACTGGGGTGGGGGTGGATTGGCACCAACACCTGAAACACGGTACACGAATAAAACACAAACGAAAGGACACGAAACCCGGAAATGAGGCAAGGTCGACAGAAATCAACTCACCACCCATGGCATTAATCCCAGCCTGGAAATTTGCCATGGCCATGTTCACTTGCTGCTGTAGCAAGTTGTTCAGTTCAGCTTGGGTCATGTTGATGTTTCCACGACCACCACCTCCAGCACGGCCACCACCGCCACCACGACGTCCACCACCGCGAGCACCAGACATGATCTAACAAATCAAGAAATCGAGGGATTCAGATTCACTTCCAGTGTCAACCACTAGAAATTTACAAGAGTTAACCCAGGGACAAATCCAGGACTATACATCTAAACTTGAAGTCCATCGGGATTTTCATGCATTCCAGTTTATTATTTCGTGTGCACCCGAAATGATAAACTGCTCTACATGGTCCTCCAGATGTACCCCTAATCTAGACCCCAGTCACCGAATATCGTCGCCTAATAACGTGTGACGATAGGTGCAAGTGTAAGAAGGTATGTGTGTGCTAGGACCAACAAATCAACCCCTCCTTCTTCAATCCAGAAGAAGAAGACAAGAGTAGGTAAGGACCCAAGTAAAAGCGGATGATGTAACGGAGAAGCATGATGATGATGTAAGGACACCCCGACAACGCTAGTACGTATCCCACTAATAGACTCAAAGTATGTGACCGTCTAGTGTGTGCGACTCGGCTATAGACCAGACTCTACATGCAGTCCTAGTTCACTATAACCATTGGCTCTGATACCATCTGTAACACCCCGCCCCTCTCATCACCAATATTGTCTGCTT
This sequence comes from Ambrosia x helenae, assembly GCA_030844895.1. NCBI lineage: Eukaryota > Viridiplantae > Streptophyta > Magnoliopsida > Asterales > Asteraceae > Ambrosia > Ambrosia x helenae. The sequence goes on from CM061225.1 coordinate 86,438,860, forward strand.
TGCCCATCCAGAGTTCACGGATTTGTTTTTGGTTGCCCAAGTGGAGACTTCCCAGGAGGTCATCCATCCTGAAATTTCTCCCACCTGAGCACGCTTAACTGTGGAGTTCTCCTCTCATCCACTAACATTAAGCCCCAAAACGCGTTGGTGATTTAAGAGGCAAGACATTACTTATGAACCAAGGATCTCTCCTGGCCACGGCCGATGTGGGATTTTCCTAGGGTGTCACATTCACCCCCTGCTAAAGTCTCATCGTCCCTGATGAGGTGTGTTCCTGGGGTGTCACATTCACCCCCTGTTAGAGTGTCATCGTCCCTGATGAGGTGTGAACCCACCATCCCGAACGGCACATGAGTGGCTCTGATACCAATCTGTCACACCCTCAAATTTCCACTTGCGGGGTTTTACCGCGAGGCGCATGACAAACCAGGATCGAAGGTAACAATCACAATAAACAACTCTATATGAAAAATGTAAAGAAACATAACCAACGATTTTTTAAGCGGAAGCGTTTAAGTAGCATTTAATCAACTATGCTATCATCCCAAAAGTTATTCAAAACACTTTTTATTACAAGACGTGCAACTGTGCCTAGACGCCAATGCAGACCCGTGCGCCTAGTTTCATTTGTTGCTACCTTAGCGACCTGAGAAAAACATGCCAAAAAGATGTCAACATATAATGCTGGTGAGTTCACAGGTTTGTTCAATATGTTACCAAAACGTTACCATGTCCATACTATACCAAAGTTACCAAGTACGCTAGCTAGGCGTATGTTTTATTACTACTACGATTGGAAACCATTACTAGACACGTTTAGCAATGTTTAGCATGTTTAAGCAGCCCGTATGTTCAGCATGATACCAATGTTCCTGTTCGAGACAATATGCACCCGCCCGGCCCTCCAAGCCGACGAGTGAGGCAGGTCACGCCCAATAGATCTATCCACATTTCCCCCGTTGTGCATCCCCGCACATTCATGGTTTCCCCCGGGACTTCCAAAGATCGTATAGCAATATAAAGTTAAAACCAAAGTATGACATATGTTACCAAAATAGTTTAGCGCATGTTTTCTCCCCCAAAAGTTAAAAGCAGTAAAAGTGGGGCCGTGAACTCACCTTAAATAGCGTTCTTCGATTACAAGTAAAGATGTTAAGCCCTTGATAATCCCTCTACCGGAGATCTATCAAAATGTTCACATAAGTGTTCCGACTAATAACCATAAGGTTATCTAGTCCCCGATTGTCCAGATCGTAACCAAGTATGTTTTAAAACGTGTTTGAATGTTTAACCGACACACTAGACCGACCCGACATCCCGTTGGTGACCCATTACCCTAACTAATCAAGTACACATAGATTACACACAAGGTTCAAGCATAAAACACTTAGTTTGTATCAAAAATCTCATTTCTGCATCAGAACGGTCGAACCAGTCAATTTTAAGTCTCCTTCGCCCGTTTTCAGTCTCCTTCGCCCGTTTTACATTTCGTTCGACCGTTTGATGCCTCCTTCGCCCGTTTTACCACGTTCGCCCAACAAAACCCAGGTTCGACCCTGGATTCCCTCCTTCGCACCTTCGATCGGTCGAAGGAGGCCAGGTTCGCCCCTGTTGTGCAAATTTTCTTAAAAACGCTTCAAACACATTCAAAACGACTCGAAACATCATCATACACAGCAGTCAAGCATGGATAACTTATCCCTACAAAACCCCACCGATTTCCCCCGATAATACTTCCGTTTCAGCCCTTTCCCAAAATGGTAAAGATTATGGAAACATCACTTTCATGCATGAATAATTTACCCAATTTGGAAACTTTTGAAATCGATTCTTATTCAACTTGAAATGCTCAGTTTGTCGAGTGTTCCATCTTTTCTTATCAATTCTATTGATCATAAATATCATGCATCAAGTCTAGATTCGTTAAAACCCCCAAATACCCATATATCATCATATCCAATCCTAACCCTAAACAACAATAATCTAGCATCAATAACAATCCTATATCATGTTTCTATCATAGATATAGCAGCAAATCATCGAACAACACATAACACCACATAATACACAATTTACATATGTTATTCACCATGAAAACCTATGTTAAATGATAATGTTTTGATTTAGAAAGATGTTAAAAAGGTTTTTAATCATAAAAACACCCTTAGAACAGATCCGGACAACTAGGGTTAGATGAAAACGAATTAAAATGCTTTTAAAAAGGTTTAGGATTAAGAACACACCTTGGATTCTTGTTTAGATGTTGTAGATAGGTTAGATTATGAAAAAGAAGAGCAAAAACTCCTTCCTTAGTGTTTAAGATCATTTGAGAGTGTTTTGGGACGGTTAGGGTTTGTGAAATGATGAAAAATGACAAAGTTTGGTATTTATACTACTTCTCCTTCGCCCCATTTCAATGGTCGAAGGTGGCCTCCTTCGACCCTTCCATAGGGTCGAATGAGCCCTGTCCTGGTCGAAGGGAATTCTTTCAATTCCACTTCTCAGGTTCGCCCATTTACAAAGGGTCGAACCAGGCAATTGTTCTCCTTCGACCATTCGATGTGGTCGAACCAGAACTCCTTTTTAACCAGTTTTCCAGTTTGTCGTGTTTAACGCATTCTAACACATCTTAACACATAAGCATGCATCCTTAATCTATATTTGACATATTTAAGCATAGATAAACATTTACACATCATTTAAACACATCTATATATATAATCCACCACACGACCCATAATCTACACATATACTTAATTAGTTCATGTAATGTCACCCACAACGGAACCCGGTACTAGTGTATTACCAAAACGACTCCCAATGATCCTCCAGATCATTGTACCCTGGACAATCCTAACTTGACCCAACTCAACTAACCCAGTTAAGTTTGTTTATAAACGTTTCTCGCTAAGGTAGACTTAGATGTTACTAATATGTTTAAGTCAAACATGCCGGGTGTCACAGTATTGTCCATGGTTCAATGATTCGGAGGATCATTGGGTTAATTACACACACACAAGTCATGAGTCCCGTTGTTGGTGAATTACATGAATTCGATTAAGTAACAAACATGAATTGATCTGCATATGTTACATGATATGCAAATGCGTCTTTAAACGGTGTTTAGATAATTATCCATGATTATATATATGCTTAACATATGTTAAGATTGCATGTTCATGTGTTAGGATGTGTTAAAATGCGTTAAAACGACAAAACTGGAAAATTTGGAAATGACCAGTCTTGGTTCGACCTTAAGGGGGTTCGAACCAGACACTGAGCTACTTAAAAGCTTCATTCGACCACACCCAGACTCATTCGAGAAATGCATAGGGTCGAACCAGACCTTAGTATAAATACCATACTTTGTCATTTTCCACCATTTCACAAACCCTAAACGCCATTAAACACTCTCACTCAACTTTAATCACTGGAGAAGGAGTTTTTGCCCTTGTTTTTCATAATCTAACCTACAAACATCTTCTAAACAAAGATCTAAGGTGTGTTCTTCATCCAATATCCTTTTTAAAGCATTTTGATTCATTTTCATTAAACCCCAAAGGTCCAGATCTGTTTTTAGATGGTTTTCACAATTAAAAACCTTCCTAACATCTTTCTAAACAAAACCTAATCATAATACATAAGTTTTCATACAAGTTAACATGTGCTAATGGTGTCTTATGGTGTGATATGTATTGTTTGATGATTATGTGCTGCATAGATGTTATAGAAATGTTCTAAGGCTGCTATGGATGATAGGTTTTGGTTATCTTAGCCTATCAATTGTTGGATAATGATATTTTGCCCACTTTGGGGATTTTGATAGATTTGGGGATTTGATTCATGAGGTTATTATAGATAATATGATTGGGGGTTTTCATACACTTGATAATCTGAGCAAATTGGGGATGATTATTGAAGGATTTCACAAAGTTTCCTAATTGGGTAAAGTTTTCATACATGATGTGACGTTTCAATAATTTTACCATTTTGGGTAAGTATTAAAACGGATTGATTTTGGAATAAAATTGGTAGGGTTTTGTGGGGATATGTTATTCATACTTGACAGCTGTGTTTCGTGATATTTCGTGATGTTTTCGGATAGTTTCGATGCGATTTGGGGTGTTTAAGGAATAATGGAACTGCAAGGGTCGAACCTGGCACACATTCGACCAGCGTGGGGTTGAATGTAGGTGCCCCAGGGTCGAACCTGGCTTCATTTGGGTCGAATAAGCTTATTTAGGTCGAACGAACTTGATTTAGGTCGAATTAACACATGTTATGGTGGAATGAACATGTGTTAAGGTCGAATAAACTTGCATTAGGTTGTATGAACATGTGTATAGGTCGAACGAGTCATAAATGGTTTGAACCAGGGCTGTTTTGGTCGAACCTGGTCCTGTTTCATGCTGATTCGACCTTACAACTCCGTATGTGCGATTTTTTATGCAAACTAAGTGTTTTATGCTTAAAACTTATGTGTTAATCTTATGTACTTGATTAATTGATGTAATGGGTCACCAACGGGATGTCAGGTCTGTCTGGTATGTCCGGTTAACATCCAAACACATTTCTAAACACACATAGTCAAGATCTGGACAATCGGGGACTAGTTAACCTTCGGGTTAGTAGTCAATACGCTTACTTAAACTCATTGATAGGTCGTCAGTAGTCGGGGCTGTCACACACGTGTCGGATTTCTATTTAACTGAAGACGCAATCTAAGGTGAGTTTCACGGCCCCAGTCTTTACTGGTTTTGGTATTCGGGGGAGAAAACATGTTGTATTCTTTAAACGTGTGTCAACTTATGTTTTCATAAAAGATGTGTCAAATTATGTTTTGGTATTCATGTATTCTTTATGTATTAGAGTATTCATTTGAGTTACTATGAGATCTTTGGAAGTCCCGGGAAAAACCATGAATATGTGGGTTTGCACAACGGGGGAAATGTGGATAGATCTATTTGGGCGTGACCGGCCCAACTCGTCGAATGGAGGTCGGACGGGTGCATGTTGTCTCTTAGGTATTCAGTATTCATTCGGGAAGTATTCATGTATTCACGTATTCGAATTCAGTAATGGTTTTCCAATCGCAGTAGTGACAGGTATTCATCTGATTTGTATGCATGTGGCCTGGTTTGGCCAAGGGTATTCATTGGAACTTTTGGAGTCGATCTTCATGAAAAACCTGTGAACTCACTGGCATTATTTGCTGACGTTTCTAGCATGTTTGTCTCATGTCGCTAAGGTAGCAGCTGTCGATAGGCGCACAAAGTCTCACGGTGTCTAGGATTCATATGCATGTTCATTGAGCATTTTCAGACTTTATGTTTTACTTTTGGATTGTGATAACGGTTTATGCTTCCGCTGTGTTGGATAGATTTTGAAAACTTAATGGGCAGTTCACGTTGTTTTAATATCATATAGTTGTCATTTATTGTGACCGTTGACTTGGATCCTGGTGTGTCACGCGCCTCCCGGTAAAACCCCGCACGTAGAAATTTAAGGGTGTGACATTCTCTCTCTCACATATATGTGCGAGTATAAACTAAAAGGCAGAAGATGGAGACGTAGGTTCTTATTCCCATATGATGAGATGAATGCTAAACATTTTTACCAAATACAAGTTGATCTTTTTAAAGGCATGATGAAGATCAAATGAAAGGATGGAGGATACCATTTAATTGATGAATTGAATGTCAATTATCGGTTTCGACTTATGAACTTAGCGATTGGGGGTTGGAAAAGATTGGTTATAAAGAGGGACACTGAACTGTCACTAACATTAAAGCACCTATTAACTTATGCATACAGAAGGTTACAATTAATTAAACGTGCAAAATACGAATTTACCCTTTTACAAATGCATCGAATGTTTGTACTTTGAGCAATTAAACTTGTAATTTCTTAATTTTTTCATGCATCATTTCCTCATGCTTTATAATATAGTATAGATATAGATATTATTATTCTTTGGGGGACGGGGCGCTTACCGATTTGGTCACGGGTACCCCACTACCAGCACGGTAATACCGCTGCCACCTGTGCTGGTAGGGGTCCTGTGGACCAAATTCTGGTTCTATTTAACGCACGGTAAGCAAACACGGGTAGTTGTTTTGTGTGTGGGGTTTTTTTTTGTTTTTTATGGTTGGGTAGTTCAGGGTAGTGTTGCCTTCAAAAAAGTGTTTCAGTGAAGTGAATCAGTGAAGTGATGTGGCAGTGCAGGATTGGTGTAAATCAGTGAAATTGAAAATGTTTCGGTGGAGCACCCCGTCCCCCCTTATATTTATTCTATAAAATCAGAAAAGTATATATATCATACAACAGTTGGTTTTCAAAATTTCTGGTCTTGGATAAAAAGTATTGATTTCGCTTTTTAAAAGAGAAAATACGTCATTTCAAAAGTAATGTACAATATTTATTGAGAAAATGAAAGAATAATCAGTTTGATGTTAAATTATGTTATTTCGTATCACTTTTAAAATTATTTATTTAATCAACGTACTCAAATACTTTATGCAATACATAAAAACGAATATCATATACTTTATTACCTGTATTTTTCTAGCAAAGTCATGTCACATTAACAACTAATTGGTAGAGAGAAGATGGGTGAATGAAATATAGTTTTTAAATAGATTTTTCTAAATTTGTAAAATACTTGTAACTAATTATACTTAACTTAAACCTTTTGGACCCCTTTGTTTTTGGATAAACTTTTAGACTTGTTTACACAATTTATTTAAGTTGGTAAACATAACGTATAATTTTAGATAATCCTTTTAAGGTATGTGTTCCATGTGGACAACCCATCAAATTCTCGGGCTTTCAAAGTTCAAACTAGCCAATTATGGGCTAGCCTCCGGTCCAGCTTAATTACTCTTTGGTCACGAAAAAATAGCGAATTTAAATATATTGGAATTTCTTCGCATGATCGATGAGAATTCATATATGCATAAAACTTAAAAGAATATTTACAATAGTATCAGATCTAATCAAACAAAAGTTACAAAAAATTGTGCTTTAAAAAGTTACATTGCGCTACGGTACCACTTTGGTATCGGGTAGTGAAAAAAAAAAATACCGATATCGATTTGTAATATTGAAACGTAAAACCATAAAAAAGAACACTAGTACGGGTATCCATGTTATTCAGAGAGTATTGGTTCTAGACATACCCGATAGGATCTATACATGGTTCGGAATTGAGAGTACATGACAATGACAGTTCCTACCTGGTTCTTCATATCTTTTTAATAATCGGTTCCTACCGGTCGGGTTTCGGACCCTTCCAGATAATACCCAGGTATTACCGTTAAAAATAAAATAAAATAGTTTCTAGTCGTTGGTAACGACTATATACCCGATGTTTTACATATTTTTGACGGTTAGTACAAGTTCTTGATCCCCCAAAAGAGTATAAGTAGTTTTGGGATGTAGTAGTTGATTACCTAACTCGAAAACACATAAACGAACCTCAAAAAATGCAAAATTAAAAGCTTTCGAAAATGTCTTCAACTTGGACCAACGACAAGGAGTACAACTTAGGCCTAGCTTTTGTACAGGTTAAAACCAGGACTTACAAGAGGAGGGTACAAGGTATCGTTATGGTCCTGGTTTTTGAAATTGCCTTAAGGAGTGATATGACGTGAAAATGGGTTTGAAACTGACCGTACAAGTGATTATCTCAAAGCAAAGATCGTAAGTCTATCCAAACTGATTGGAATATTTCACAATATCTACCGCAGACAAATGGCCAAGTTGGAAGACCCAAAGAACAATGGGCATGTTGTTGAAGAATCTATGGTCGAATATGAACGAGTTAATGGAGGACCGTTTAGCAGGTTACAAATTTAGAATCTGATAATGGATGTCACTTTGTAATTTGTATTAGTATTGTAATAGTTATTTAGATTTAATGTTAATTATGTTTAGTATAAATGTGAAGGGATATGGTACCAAATACCATACCACAAACTTACAAACTGCGCCTAGCTATAACTATAAACGCCCGTTTTACGTCAGCGGAATAGCTAGCGCACGACATTTCGTGACACTGACTCACCCGTACGTTTTACGTTAGCGGAATAGCTATCGCATGACATTTCGTGACACAGACTCACCCGCCCGTTCTACGTCAACGGAGAGACTGACGTCCACTATATATCGCCCGTTTTACGTCAGCGGGACGGACATACTACGAAGCTTCTTCAACAAGATAGACAAAGCTTCACCAACACGATCACAAAGATGCCTTATGGGGCAGCCTCGAGACACACACTCCTGCCCCAGGCAACTGTTCCTGACGCTGCAGGCTGCCAGTCAGACTTTCCAACAAATCAAAGGCTGCGCACAACCTGACAGCCAGAAAGGACGACGACGTGGCAGCCTCCCAGCCAAGATATCTTTCTGACACCAGGCTTTCTCAACTTGTCTTTAGTTTCAAGAAAAATGATGATTACCCACCGCCCTCGATCTACCAGTAGGCGGACGCCACGTGTCCACCGCCCACTGGTGTTTAATAAGCGGATGCCACGTGTATTATCGTCAGGACGGTAACATCCCTCCTTGTACTTTACTTTCCCTTTTCTTTTCTTTTTTTACCAGAACCCACTTGCACCAATTGCGCCTGAGGACTTAGGCCGGGAACTTAGAGACGCCTCTACCTGGGTCGGGCCCATCAAGGGTAGAGGATGGGCTGAGAAAATGTGACGTCAAGGTACTACAAAAGGAGGAGCTCCTTCTCCTTTTGTTGGCATCCGACATTCACATAAACTTTCACTCAAAAAGACTACGAACTCTCTCGTATCTTTTTCAACCCCTTGTTTACTATACTAACCTTTAGAGGCTCGACTCTTCTAATCGGTAGTCTCCTAAACTCCTTGGTCTTGTCCTTAGACCTATCACATTTTATAAACACACCTCTTTGTAAACACCCTGTGGAATCACTACCAAGATTGACGTTAACTCGTCAAGCTTGGATTCGTGTTTCTTCAAAATGTTATTTTATTGATGTTTTAAAATGAAGTGAAACTTAAACAACTCAACAGTTAACCTTAAAAATTAAAATAAACACTAGGTTTGGTTAGGGTTTTAGCGGATCCGGACGATTCCTTTTCTTATCTTTTTTGGCCAAAAAATGTTTAAACGCATATCTGTTTAGAGTTAAGTTCGCCACGGATTTGAGGAACTTCCCATAATACTTGCAACGAGCCACCTTGGTGTTGTTCGATATAAGAAATAAGTCGTAGTTGGACCAAATCTTGGGGTTTCTTTTGGTTTCGAGTACCATAACATTTTTTCATTGTTTGTCATCGTTAATGATACTTGAGAGTTGAGTGGTTTGAGCGGTAATGCATTTTAGAGAGCGTTTAAGAGTTAAAGAAGTGGTGTAATCACACTTAAACCTCCAATACTTATTTATATTTGACTGGAAGAGTTAAAATGGTGAAAAAAATGATTTCATGCGGTATAAACGGCTATATTACTAGTAAAAACTAGTTCCAACGATAAAAAAACTATTATTTTTAATGAATAACTAGTTGTACCCGGTTGTTGAGTAGGAACTCTAACTAACCCAACCTTAATAAGGTATATTGGGGTACCCATTTATAAATCTAGAATCCAGGTTTGGTTCCTACCTGGTTCCTTGAAAAACCTTATTTCGTTTATACCTAGTTGGGCCTTACCCGGTTCTTACCTGAGTCAGGTTCTAGCCCAATACCTGAATTGTACATCTCTACCGCAACAGGGGAACCAAAGTTAGATCGAGACAATATAACTTAATAAAATATATTCATTTAAAAAATTTCTTAAAGAAATAATTAGTTAATTAATTGATGGATAAAAGTAAGTAAAATATAAAAATAAAATAAGTAAATTTAAAAAAGGAAAAAAAAATGAAAGGTAGTAAGGGGGTTTGGATGGGTGACTTTCGGTTTTCATTTTTGTGTTTGTGTGTATATATAAACTAGGTTAGGTCCTGGTATAATACACGAGTTGAGCTAATATGTTTTGTAAATAGATGCTTTTAAAAAAGCTACATATATAATAATACATTGAATAAAAACAAAAGAAATTCATAACAAAGCATACGACTATCCCTTCCTTTTATTAATATTCATTGCAAAACCTATTTGTAGGATCGCTTCTTATGTAATAAGAAAAACGAGGTTTGCTTGAGTATAAAGGCGGAAACGATATTACCGGACTTGGATAATTATTTAGATGATACAGATCAAACAAACAAACACAAGACAAACACACGGTTACTATTAAATCACTCGGATTGATAATGGCTTACGCAAAGAAATGGTTTTACACACTCTCCTATACACACTTAATAAATATCAAATGAGAGTGCTCTTCTCAGGGAACTACCCTAGAGGAGGAGAGACTGAGGTATTTATACACTTCCTCAGTCTCCCAAGGCAATTAATCACAGTTTTGCCACTGGACACACTATAAATTATACAGTTAAATAAAACGATCTAGCCAATGACCTATACTGTGTAATCACTAGTTAGGGACATACAAATGCACCAACAATCTCTCTCTTAGACCTACCTAATGATTTACAGACGCATCCTATCATCTAGCCGGGGAAACATATGAAATTTACTAACAAACTCCCCATTGGACCTAGCTAATGATATATTGTCTTGACGTCTTCAAATCTTCAAATTTGAAATTGTTCAACTTGGGGATGCGCACCGCAATGTTCTTCTACACTCCCCTTGAAGACTTGAATACTTTATGTTTTAAGCTTGTGTTGTGGCCTCATTTCCTTCATGTTTACTTCTTGATTCACATAATCTTCAGCTTCGGTTACTCTGGAGCTTCAAGGTTCTTGTTGTTTAAGATGAGCTTGTTGTTCATGTCTAGGTCTTCTTCAGCTATATATTATATCGTTGCATGCTCATTGTCTTTGATCCTGCAGAAAAGATAAATAAAAACTGCACAAACTACAACTTTCATTAGAAACGACAAAATTCTGACTGAATCAAAAATCTCGATTTTTGAAACTCTTGAAGTTAATGGATCTTAGATCACTCATTCAACTTCCTAGAGTTATCCATTCTAACCCTTGATCTTCCGAACATTTGGAGAAATGACTTATTCGCCCATTAGCTTTGGGCGACTGGCTCATTTTCCTGATGAACTTTGAAATATGTCGTTTTCAGCCTGAACCTTTTAAAAATTTTCATTTTTAACCTCGAAAGTGATATTTTGACCCATTATTAAGTTATTATAGCTTCCTTGTAACCGATGCGTATGTTTGTGTCATCCGTTTTCTACAAGGTACGTGTTGAATGGTGATTCGTGGGACATAGAGGTGCCTCAGTTCCGATGCGAACCCAACGTACGACACATGTGCCTTAAGCATTACAGTGCAAACTTAACAAGGGTTAGGGCAAACATCGTTAGTTGATTTGTCAGTACGAAGCATTAAGCATTTGATTTGTTGCCTTAGAGCAAAATTCTCAATGATAATTTGGATTTTGGCATTACGTATATTTTTGCTATTTCCAGGAGTCCTAGACGCCTCATTTTGGAATTTTATTATATTTTTCTTTTCATTATCTTTTGTTTCGTAACTGACAAAGAGGTGCCTCAGTTCGGCCACAAACTAAACGCACGACATGTGTGCCAGCCTTCTATTCTAAGAGACGTCCAGTCTACCTCGGATGATTCCAACAACTTGAAGACCTGAAACCTCAGATCGATTTTGGCAATCTATTAAATGAAATTTCAGTACTAAGACCATATGCCAATGAGGTGTAAATCCACACAGTTTCAAGTTGTTATGTTTATATCACTGTGCCAACTTTGAAATAATTTTGAAGCTTATCAGTATATCATTTGTTAGGTTGTTTATTTTGTAGTTTTAGGTTTTAAGAAATCTGATAGTCCATTGATGTACTATCATTTTCTCTTTTTCTCATAGTGAATACTCATTTTTTGTTTTAAAGGTTTTTGAAATTTTCTTATTTTTCAAATGTGTTTTATAATTTCTCCTTGAAACTTTTCTCCCCATAAAATGTAAAAACACATTGTATAAAAACCGCTTTGCCAGTGTGGTCTACTCAAATTTTCCCATAAAGTTTACTATTACAAGGTAGTCAAATATAGATTTTTTTTCAACTGATTTGTTAAAAGGTCGGCACATTGGTAGTCAGTGTGCGCTTTAGTGATAATGGAATCCTTAGTGATCACTAAGGCAGTGATATTATCGACACAGATAGGAGTGTTAAGAAATTTCAAACCATAGTCACACATTTGTTTGCGTATTCAAAGAACCTGGAAAGAAAAGCTCAATGCAGCTACCTGATTTGGCTTCACAGGTTATATGGAAAACACACATGATGAACTCCCACAAATTAATGATTTTTCCAGCACCACAGATAGAATCACAAGGTAACGAGATCTAGCTTATCACTATTAGGGTACCTTAGACATTTGGTCGGCATCCCTTTAGATAATGCAAGAACCTTTTACAACAACAACCTAATTCACTCTTCTGCACTACTGACACTCGCTTGTAAAGTCGAAACACTGGGTCATGAATCAAATTTTATAGGACATTTTTCTTTCTTTCATTTCTTTTCTCTTCTTTAAGGACACACCCTCTCATTTTCAACAAAGGTTACATATCCTCCAATAATATTCTGTTCATTTTACTGGAGCAATATGTCACTTATTTTATGCTAAGATGACCAACTGCTAATTATCCACAGACTACTGATAGTGCCTCATGGGACACCCTTCACACTTATTCAAAGATCTGTTGGGGAGGAGGACCCAGGCCTTGAATATCTTAGGTCATCCTAGGTCATCAATCAAGGGTAACTCCAACCACCTACCGTGAGGGGTTGGTGTTTTCACATTAACAACAACTGATGTAGATGGTGCTTATAAAACAAATGAACCCTCATACTATACCTTAGCTGGTTTCGGCTTCCAAATCTAGGCATGCTTATCCTTTACAGGTTTATGCTTGACAGATTAGGTAGTACCTAAGGCTTCGCCTTTGGGCTTGCTGGTGGGTTTGCCTTTCGGTTAGCCTTTGGACCTGCTTGTGGGCCTCCCTTTGGTTTTGCAACCTTTGGTGGAGCCTTTGAGCTTGATGCCTTGTCAGCTTTTGGGTTAGAAACATTAAGAACAACCTTTTTTTTCTTTTTCAAATTCTTTGATGTCACCTGAACATTTTGTTTAACTTGTTGTTTAGGTGACCCAGATCTTTGGTTGTTATATCTTGGGGGTTCATATGATTTGCCATTTAGTTTTCCTAGATAGGGACAATTTACAATCAAGTGTCCAACCTCGTTACACTTAAAGCACGACCTCCATTCTTCATAACACTGAGAATATCTGGGGCTCCAACTTCCATGTGAGCTTCTAAAATGAGAGGTACTTGGATATGAATCATAATCAGATGATCTAGTTGAATAATTTCTTTGATATCTTTGTCGAAAGTAGTCGTAGTTGGACTTGTTTTCAAAAATTTTCACCTGGTCAGTACCATTCAGTTTGACATCTTTGATCTTGGGACCCTTTTGATCGTTCCCGGATATGTTCTTTCTAATGACACGATAGTTGGGTTTGGTTTGAGCCTGACTGTTCTGACCAACATGTTTCTTAACCTTATATTTAGGAACTGGTTTACTTTGTTCCATACTTTGTTTTGAATTTCCCTTATTATCAATTAAAAAGTTGAATTCATGAAAAACTAGTGTGATTAAAGATTGTTTCACGTTTTTCATAGGAAATTTTTGGTCAAAACACATTTTGTCAGACCCGGTCGTCATGTAAAACAACTCAACTTCCTCAGGAATTTGGAAAGGCTTTTCTTCGGGATATGATTCATTTTCTAAGAAAACTTTTAAGTCCAAACCCGCCCTTTCCGATTCCTGGGATTCTTCATCAGAATCCACACACTAAAATTCAATTTCTACACCCTTATTGTAATCAGATCCAGTCTTTGGTTTCACCTCATTTGGATCAGCAACTAAATGGGTTGTGATCAGAGATATAGTGGTGTTTGTCTCCTTAGAAATTCTAGTAAGATTTTGAATTTCATGTCTCACTTGAGGGAGACACTCTTTGTAACCAAATTCTGACATCTTCTTGGAGGGTTTTTGAGCATCAATGATATGTTTCAAAACATATATTTAAGCTTTGTAACTCTTAATCTTCTTGTTATTTGACTCATAATTACACTTGACTGAAGCTAACTCTTTCTTTGCTTGTTCTCAAGATGCTATATAATTATTTATTGCATCTTGTTTGTTATTAATGGTTTTTGGCAATTCTAAAACCTCTTTATTTAAATTGTTAAGTTTATTTTGGAAATCGGTTTCATTTTGCATTTTTGCTTTAAAACCTTGTTAGCTTCCTGACTTTTAGCAAAATCAGATGCCAAGTTGCGTTTATGCTTGGTTAATCTTTCAATTTTACCTTCCAATTCTAAACAATTAAAATAACAAGTTTAAAAGGTCTTACAATACTTGTTTGATTAAACTGCCCAATTTGATCATCTGTTGACTTATTAAGAAAGTGAGCATCCTTCACATCTTGTCTCTTTCCCTCTGAATCATTCTTTCCAGATGTTGAACATTCTACCTATGTACTACTGGTTTCTTTAGAAACTTCTCCAGAAGTTGATGATTCAATTTCTTCATCTGAGCTCTCTTCAATTCCACCGGTTCCTTCATTTGAACTCAGACTAGTTTTTGAAGTGTAACACCCCAACCGATGGCGGAATCATCGAGGTGTCACGTAGTGACGATTGTTCAAAAGCACATGGTACTTAAATGTAAATATTATTAAATAAAACCCAAAATTTGTCTTACAAGGAAATGGAAATACAAATTCTTAAATGAAATATAAATAATGAAATAACTGCATAATAAAGCGCTAAAAGTTTCTTGATCAAACTGCACCTGAAACATGTACAAAAATAGGTTTGGTCAACATAAGAAATGTTGGTGAGCATTCCTAGTTTTGATATATATAGTAGATTAAAAGTTATACAATTCAAGTGCAAGCTACAGTGCAAATATGTAAACCATGTATCAAACAAATGAGCGAAATCAACCCTGTGACTGTATAATGTACTGTATGAACTGTAGTGTACTTATCCAACAAATGGATAATAACTTAACAATGGCCACGGATTCTCCGATGAAAAAGGGGGAGAATCAACCTAGGCGGGTTGTCAATCCAAATAGCGCTATCCAATGTTAAGGTCGGCTTGTACCATGTTAATGATTTCACTAAGTACAAATGTAATCCACATGTAATGTCTAAGCATAAAGCACGTTGTAAGCAATGCACATAGTACTAGAATTGTATTGTAAAAATGTAAACTTGTATTTGAATTTGCAATAGTGTACATGTAACACCCCAAAAATGTATAAATGCAAAAAGGGGGTAGGAATACTCACTGTTCACGTAGTAACTTGAAATTGGACTGGACAACGAAATATGAATTTGAGATTTCTCCCAAATGATTAACCTAAAGTAATTGATAATGTGTGAGTGAAATAACTCTAGGATACATGTATATCTAGGGCTTCGAATTGGGGATAACGTTTATTTGTTTAATAAACAAATTGTCTATTAATTATGAGAATTTAATAAATAATTAAATAAAAAGTCTCTTAATAAAATTTGAATTTAGAATGTACACAATAAAGTGTTTGAAGTATAGAAATAATTTTTATAAAATTATTTCATTTAAAATAGATTTTTAAATCTATTTATTTATAAATATCCAACATTTAACTTTAATATTCAAAAATACTAAAATTAAAGATTTCTTATTTTAAAAATCATATTTCTGCTTCAAATAATTAAAAATAATTTGTATAAAATTTTGGTGCAAAAATGATGAAAATTGGATTTATTATGATTTAATTATGATTAAATCTAACAAAAATTGATTAAAAATATAAAATAAATGATTTTACTGAATTAAAAATTATTTCAGTAAAGTTTAACTTTAAATAAAGTCAGGATAAATTTTGGAGAAATTAATAAAATTGTTTTGATGTATAAATGGATTTTTATAATTCTAATAGTATAAAAATGATTTAATTATTATAAATATTAAATAAATGAATTTCTGAAAAATAAAAATTATAAATGAAACTTTTATATCAGATTAAACAAATGTAATTTTTTTAGAATTTATAAAATAGTTTTGATATTTTAAAATGAATTTAAAAGATTAAAAGGATTTAATATTTATATATATATATATAATTGTTTGTTTAAAAAAAAGAAAAGAAAAGAATAAAAACCGGTCAGAGCCGGGACTCGAACCCGGGTGACCGCTGGAGTGGACCATGGTCACAACCACTTGGCCTAGGCCGGTGGTTGTGATGTTTCTTGTTTTAAATTAAATAAATATCATACGCGAAAACAAGATTATCCCCAATTCATATACACGAGCCCTAGAAATTTCAATCAGACGATCTAGGCAACATGAGCCCGATTAAATATGGGGCTTTTGTTGCTGGATTGCCGATAAACAAAACCCATAACAGAATGAAGACTCACAGTGTGTATTCGTGGGTAATTGACTGGTCAAAGACCAAAGTCAAACGTCGTTTAAAAATTGGAATCACAGAGATGTTTCAGAACAATTGTAGGTTAAGGAAGATGAGTGAGCGAGTTGTTAAGGTTCGTAGCACCTCTATTTATACTGAGGATCATTGGTAGGTTCAATTGGAAGGTTTGACCTTGATTTAATATCATACGCGTATGAATTCAAAATTGGTCAACGATCCGATGTTAATTGACGTGTAGACGAGTTGTAATAGGCCGGTAATCATTTGAATTTGCCTAATTTAGATCAATCAAGCATTGATCTTGATTGATTAAGAGACGCGTCCAAGCAGTTGACTCTCCCAAGTCAACTGTTAAAGGTTAAGGTGAGTATAAGATTAACTCGCGTCCAAGTTTATTCCAAGTAGATGGTCAGCCCAGTTGGTTAAGTGTGTTGAGTGTGTGGCTTTGGCGCGGGTTCGAACCCCGGCCAAAGCATAATTATATTTTTATTTTTAAACAGACCAAGGGAGGTTGGGCCTTGGATGATTTATGGGCTGGGCTTGTGTAGACTAGTCTGGTGGGCCTCAAACATATACATAATTATTATTATTACTATTATCTCATATGATTAAACGAACCCGAATAAACGTTCAAGAATAATAGAAATGCCACGTTTATTAATTGCGGTAAAACGTACAGATAATTATAAATACAATGAAAAGTGACGGATGTCACAGCATCCCCTACTTTTAGAAATTTCGTCCCGAAATTCCTTCAAGTAGTAGTCTCTGGAAAGAGGTGAGGATACTTAGACATCATTTGGTCCTCACGCTCCCAAGTAAACTCTGGGCCTCGTTTGGATTCCCAACGGACTTTTACAATAGGAATTCGGCTTCGCTTAAGTGTCTTAACGTCACGATCCATAATCTCCACAGGTTTCTCTATGAAGCGCATCGATTCGTCGATCTGAATATCCTCTAAAGGAACATGGAGGTTATCTTCAGCCAAACACTTTTTGAGATTAGAAACATGAAACGTTGGATGAACATTATTGAGCTCCGGTGGTAAATCGAGCTTGTAAGCCACCTTCCCAACTCGTTCAAGGATCTTAAAAGGGCCTACGAATCGTGGTGCAAGTTTCCCTTTCTTTCCAAACCGAAATACACCCTTCCAAGGTGAAACCTTGAGAAGTACCATGTCTCCGACTTGGAATTCTAGAGGCTTGCGCCTTTGATCGGCATAGCTCTTTTGTCTGCTCCGAGCAACTTGTAAGTTCTCACGAATGCGGTGAATTTTGTCTGTCGTTTCTTGTATCAGTTCGGGACCGGTGATTTGTGTTTCACCAACCTCGCTCCAACACACAGGGGAACGACATTTGCGACCATAGAGTGCCTCAAATGGTGCCATGTTAATACTGGAATGGTAGCTGTTATTATACGAGAACTCAACCAAGGGTAGGTGCGTGTCCCAATTACCACCAAAGTCGATGATGCACGCTCGAAGCATATCCTCCAATGTTTGGATGGTTCGTTCAGTTTGACCATCCGTCTGTGGGTGATAAGCCGTGCTAAGATTTAGTTGTGTACCAAGTGCGGACTGAAATGTCTGCCAAAAGCGAGAAGTAAACCAGCTATCACGATCGGAAATAATGTCTAGAGGAATACCATGACGGCTGACAATCTCACTGATGTAAATCTTAGCCAGCTTCTCAGCTGTGTAGGTCTCACGAATGGGTAGGAAGTGAGCAGATTTGGTCAAACGATCGACAATAACCCAGATACTGTCATGCCCGCGAGTGGTGCGTGGAAGCTTCGTGATGAAGTCCATAGCAATGTTCTCCCACTTCCATACTGGTATTTCTGGTTGCACAAGTAAACCAGATGGACGTTGGTGCTCAGCTTTGACTTTAGAACAAGTAAGGCATTTAGCCACATAAAGAGCTATGTCCTTTTTCATACCGGGCCACCAATACAAAGTACGCAGATCCTGATACATCTTATCTGCACCAGGGTGAATGGAATAACGAGACTTATGGGACTCGTCCATGAGGAAGGTACGCAGGTTGTCACGATCAGGGATCCAAAGACGGTTCATGAAATAAAGTAAGCCATTTTTGGTTTCCAACTGATTTTCGGCTCCACACGACATTTCTTCGTACATGTTGCCCTCAGTAACAGAGACATGTTGGGCTTCAATGATGCGGAGTTTGATATCAGACTGGACCTGAGCACAATAAAGCTGGGCATGACCTTTACGACTAAGGGCATCGGCTACAACATTCGCCTTGCCAGGATGGTAGCGAATCTCGCAGTCGTAGTCGTTTAACAACTCGACCCATCGTCGTTGTCGTATGTTCAGATCTTTCTGGTTGAAAATGTGTTGAAGACTCTTGTGGTCAGTGAAGATCACACATTTTGTGCCATATAAATAGTGACGCCAAATCTTAAGTGCGAAGACGACCGCTCCGAGCTCAAGATCATGGGTAGTGTAATTTTTCTCATGGTTTTTCAGTTGTCGTGATGCATATGCTATAACCTTGCCTCGTTGCATGAGAACACAACCAAGGCCTTGATTAGAGGCATCACAGTAAACCACGAAATCCTCACTGCCGTCCGGTAGGGTGAGGATTGGAGCA
Source organism: Ambrosia x helenae (assembly GCA_030844895.1). Classification (NCBI taxonomy): domain Eukaryota; kingdom Viridiplantae; phylum Streptophyta; class Magnoliopsida; order Asterales; family Asteraceae; genus Ambrosia; species Ambrosia x helenae. The sequence continues at coordinate 86,458,049 of CM061225.1, forward strand.
TCACACAGTTTCTGCTTCAAAGTCTGGAATGCTTCTTCCTGTCTGGGCCCCCATACATATGGTTTATCCTTATGGGTCAAGGAAGTGAGAGGTAAGGCAATCTTGGAAAAGTTGAGAATAAATCGACGATAATAGCCCGCTAAGCCAAGAAAGGATCGAACTTCCGTGGGGGACTTGGGTGTAATCCAATTCTTAACAGCCTCAATCTTAGCTGGATCCACGTGTATACCCTTTTCACTGATAATGTGTCCCAAAAATTGAACCTCTTTAAGCCAGAATTCACACTTGGAGAATTTGGCATACAGTTGTTCATTCTTCAAAAGACTCAAAATTTGTCTAAGGTGTTACTCGTGGGCTGATTTGGTCTTAGAGTAAATGAGAATGTCATCGATGAAAACAATTACGAACTTATCCAAGAAAGGTTTGCACACGCGATTCATGAGATCCATGAAGACAGCGGGTGCATTCGTTAGCCCAAAAGGCATAACCATAAACTCGTAATGCCCATAACGTGTACGGAAGGCTGTTTTTGGAATGTCGTCTTCATGGACTCGTAGCTGATGATATCCCGAACGAAGATCGATCTTTGAGAAACAAGTCGAACCTTGAAGTTGATCAAAGAGGTCATCAATGCGAGGTAATGGATACCGGTTTTTAATGGTGAGTTTATTCAGTTCCCGATAATCAATACACATACGGAAAGATCCATCCTTCTTCTTTACAAATAAGACTGGAGCTCCCCAAGGTGATGAACTGGGACGAATGAAACCCTTGTCTGCCAACTCTTGAAGTTGACTCGCAAGTTCTTGCATCTCAGAAGGTGCAAGGCGGTATGGAGATTTAGCAACGGGCGTAGCACCAGGTACAAGGTCAATACGAAATTCGACAGGACGCACTGGTGGAAGTCCCGGTAAATCATCAGGAAAAACTTCGGGAAACTCACGAACAACAGGAACATCTTGAATACTCTTGTCTTTACCTTTCTTTTCCACAATATGGGCCAAGAAAGCTACGTATTTCTTGCGTAGATATTTCTGTGCTTGGTGCAAGACATGAGTTTAAGACCACTGGATGGTTTCTCACCATAACCCGTAAAAAGTCACCCGATGCGAGAGGAAACCGAATAAATTTCTCAAAGCAGACAACTTCGGCATGATGTTTAGAAAGCCAATCCATACCCACGATAACATCAAAGCTTCCCAATTTCATGGGTATAAGATCAATGGTGAAGTCATGTTCGTTAAGACTAAGAGTACAACCCTGAATGATAGAATCGATTGAGATGGGTTTACCATCTGCGACCTCGACTGTGAAAGGCGCTCCTAATCTAGAGCGAGTGTGAGATAATAGAGGTTCGAATGCTAATGACACAAAACTTTTATCCGCACCATTATCAAATAAAATTGAAGCATAACGACCATCAAGTAAAAACGTACCATTCACCACGTCATTTGTTTCCTGAGCTTCTGTTGCATTGATGTTGAAAGCTCGACCACGAGCCACTGGGTTTGCCGCATGGTTTGCTGGGACAAGTGCTGGACATTGGTTTCTGAAGTGGTTCGGATCACCACAATTGAAGCAAGCTCGACCATATGCTATAGGTTGTGGGTTTTGGCGAGCTGGTTGAGGGTTAACAGGTTGAGCATTAATAGGTTGAGGTCGAAACGTAGATCGACATGTGGCAGCTACATGACCATACCTACCACAGGTGGTACAGTGGCGGCAAGGAAAATTTGCGGGGTGATGGTACTGACAGGTGGCACACTTGGGTAAGTTTCCACTATAAACCTTCTTAACAGGAGGAGCCTGAGCCATTGGAGCCTGGGCTATTGGAGCCTGAGTTACTGGGGCCACAACAGCATAGTTTCTACCCCTGGACTTCCGCTTCCTAGTGTTGGAACCGGTATTGTCTACAGCAACTCTTGATGATTCAGTAGTAGGGGTGGGGGTCTTCTCAGTTGATTTCTTGGTTCCTTTCCTAACCAAATTTCCCTTTTTGACGTGCTTGTCAGTCAAGGAGGCTGCAAGCTGAATGGCTTCTTCCACCGTAGTGGGTCTGCTTCCAGTGACTACATCTTGAATTAGGTCAGGCAATCCCTCAATATACTTCTCAATTGCTCGAGAGACCGGGGTAACCATGTGTGGAACCAAAATACTGAGCTCATGATAACGAGTGTTGTACGCAAGATTTTCACCACTGTCCTGTTTTAACCCATGGAACTCTTCCTCTAGCTTCCTCATTTCATTCCTAGGGCAGAACTTGGCGATCATAAGTTCCTTGACCTCAGTCCAAGACAAGGATAGAGCAACATCAGCGCCCCGATTACGCTTCTCACCATTCCACCAGGTCAATGCCCCCTTTTGAAGGACACTGGTAGCATAGCGAACGCGGAGGTTATCAGGACACTCGCTGTTCACGAAGGTACTTTCCATACTTTCAAACCATTGGAGGAGGCCAGTAGCACCCTCCTCTCCAGTAAACTTCGTGGGATTGCATGAGTTGAAGTGTTTGAATGTACACCGGGATTGAGTTGCACCCTCAGTATTGGTACTGTTGCTGTTCTGGGTTAACTCACTAACAAGATTTGGAATCACTGCAGCAATTTGCTCAGTGACAAGAGAAGCAAGGCGACGATCAGAACGTTGTCCAGAGGCACGAACAGTGCGTTGGCTAGCATCACGGAGCATACGGCGAGCAGACATCTACAAGGCAGTCAATGAAAAGTTATGAGATTAATATATGTAAGTGTAATATTGCATAAGAGTTATGATCACAAGATATTGTATGTGAAATATCATTTGAAATATTTGTATAACATGTTTGGATTGCCCTTGTCTAGCTATAAAGCCCAACAAGAACGTTGACTTTTCAAAGAAATTGAGCCCAATGGTGATCAAAGAAGACATGCTTTAGCCTATAAGTGGACACTCACTCCAGGAATCCCCAGGTAAGCATAACAGGTCCGTAAATGGATTTATGCGCTATGCTTGCCTATGCCAGAAAACCCAGTGTACAGGCGTCCACCCTTCCAGATTGCACGTGTCCTTTTTCACACTCATTAAAGTTCAACAACTTTGAAGGAGCAAAAATAAGAGTAGGCATTATGCCTAAGAGTGTCTTCATGAAAGGTACTGCTCCCGCTCCATGATGATGTAGTCTTCCCACTCCTTGTAGGACACCATCCCTATACGTCATGATGGAAGATGAGGAGAAAAGGAGAAGAGAAGGAAAGGTTGAGGAAGGAAAAGGGAAGGGTAATGAAAATTAGGAAGTGTTGTACCTGAAAGTTGAAATTCGGTTATAGTCTAGGCTAAAAGGCATTCTAATAACCTAATTCCCTATAACCATGGCTCTGATACCAATCTGTAACACCCCAACCGATGGCGGAATCATCGAGGTGTCACGTAGTGACGATTGTTCAAAAGCACATGGTACTTAAATGTAAATATTATTAAATAAAACCCAAAATTTGTCTTACAAGGAAATGGAAATACAAATTCTTAAATGAAATATAAATAATGAAATAACTGCATAATAAAGCGCTAAAAGTTTCTTGATCAAACTGCACCTGAAACATGTACAAAAATAGGTTTGGTCAACATAAGAAATGTTGGTGAGCATTCCTAGTTTTGATATATATAGTAGATTAAAAGTTATACAATTCAAGTGCAAGCTACAGTGCAAATATGTAAACCATGTATCAAACAAATGAGCGAAATCAACCCTGTGACTGTATAATGTACTGTATGAACTGTAGTGTACTTATCCAACAAATGGATAATAACTTAACAATGGCCACGGATTCTCCGATGAAAAAGGGGGAGAATCAACCTAGGCGGGTTGTCAATCCAAATAGCGCTATCCAATGTTAAGGTCGGCTTGTACCATGTTAATGATTTCACTAAGTACAAATGTAATCCACATGTAATGTCTAAGCATAAAGCACGTTGTAAGCAATGCACATAGTACTAGAATTGTATTGTAAAAATGTAAACTTGTATTTGAATTTGCAATAGTGTACATGTAACACCCCAAAAATGTATAAATGCAAAAAGGGGGTAGGAATACTCACTGTTCACGTAGTAACTTGAAATTGGACTGGACAACGAAATATGAATTTGAGATTTCTCCCAAATGATTAACCTAAAGTAATTGATAATGTGTGAGTGAAATAACTCTAGGATACATGTATATCTAGGGCTTCGAATTGGGGATAACGTTTATTTGTTTAATAAACAAATTGTCTATTAATTATGAGAATTTAATAAATAATTAAATAAAAAGTCTCTTAATAAAATTTGAATTTAGAATGTACACAATAAAGTGTTTGAAGTATAGAAATAATTTTTATAAAATTATTTCATTTAAAATAGATTTTTAAATCTATTTATTTATAAATATCCAACATTTAACTTTAATATTCAAAAATACTAAAATTAAAGATTTCTTATTTTAAAAATCATATTTCTGCTTCAAATAATTAAAAATAATTTGTATAAAATTTTGGTGCAAAAATGATGAAAATTGGATTTATTATGATTTAATTATGATTAAATCTAACAAAAATTGATTAAAAATATAAAATAAATGATTTTACTGAATTAAAAATTATTTCAGTAAAGTTTAACTTTAAATAAAGTCAGGATAAATTTTGGAGAAATTAATAAAATTGTTTTGATGTATAAATGGATTTTTATAATTCTAATAGTATAAAAATGATTTAATTATTATAAATATTAAATAAATGAATTTCTGAAAAATAAAAATTATAAATGAAACTTTTATATCAGATTAAACAAATGTAATTTTTTTAGAATTTATAAAATAGTTTTGATATTTTAAAATGAATTTAAAAGATTAAAAGGATTTAATATTTATATATATATATATATATATAATTGTTTGTTTAAAAAAAGAAAAGAAAAGAATAAAAACCGGTCAGAGCCGGGACTCGAACCCGGGTGACCGCTGGAGTGGACCATGGTCACAACCACTTGGCCTAGGCCGGTGGTTGTGATGTTTCTTGTTTTAAATTAAATAAATATCATACGCGAAAACAAGATTATCCCCAATTCATATACACGAGCCCTAGAAATTTCAATCAGACGATCTAGGCAACATGAGCCGATTAAATATGGGGCTTTTGTTGCTGGATTGCCGATAAACAAAACCCATAACAGAATGAAGACTCACAGTGTGTATTCGTGGGTAATTGACTGGTCAAAGACCAAAGTCAAACGTCGTTTAAAAATTGGAATCACAGAGATGTTTCAGAACAATTGTAGGTTAAGGAAGATGAGTGAGCGAGTTGTTAAGGTTCGTAGCACCTCTATTTATACTGAGGATCATTGGTAGGTTCAATTGGAAGGTTTGACCTTGATTTAATATCATACGCGTATGAATTCAAAATTGGTCAACGATCCGATGTTAATTGACGTGTAGACGAGTTGTAATAGGCCGGTAATCATTTGAATTTGCCTAATTTAGATCAATCAAGCATTGATCTTGATTGATTAAGAGACGCGTCCAAGCAGTTGACTCTCCCAAGTCAACTGTTAAAGGTTAAGGTGAGTATAAGATTAACTCGCGTCCAAGTTTATTCCAAGTAGATGGTCAGCCCAGTTGGTTAAGTGTGTTGAGTGTGTGGCTTTGGCGCGGGTTCGAACCCCGGCCAAAGCATAATTATATTTTTATTTTTAAACAGACCAAGGGAGGTTGGGCCTTGGATGATTTATGGGCTGGGCTTGTGTAGACTAGTCTGGTGGGCCTCAAACATATACATAATTATTATTATTACTATTATCTCATATGATTAAACGAACCCGAATAAACGTTCAAGAATAATAGAAATGCCACGTTTATTAATTGCGGTAAAACGTACAGATAATTATAAATACAATGAAAAGTGACGGATGTCACATGAAGATTTTCCTTTGTCTGCATTTCTCATCACCCGGGCTTAATACGTAGTCTCGACTTGACCATCTTCTTGAACTCTTGAATTCCAGTCACAAACTTCGTCAACATGTTCAACCAAGGCTTCGTGAGCATCCGTATGTGTGGTAATCGCTTGATTTGCTGAAAAAAGTAACCGTCACAACCGGTTTTTTGTACCTATTGTTAACTAGATGGAAATGTCCATGGAGTGGTCGCATTCACAAGCGGCTGAGTTTGTGGTTGTGGTTGTTGTCGACTAATCCTCGCAATATCCATTGCCCAAGGGTTAGTAACAAACGATAGCGGGTTTGTGGTTATGATTGACTAACATGAGTCTATGGATTTGTCATTTTAGAAGTAAAACTGACATATAAACCGACTGAACAAGGTAGAACATGACAAGAGTATAATTGTATGTGGATGAATCTTAGTTTGGCCGGACTAAGACAAGCTTGGACCAACTAAGGTGCGGTCTGATAAAGAGTAATACGTCGTCTAAGAATTTGAACCGGTTGTACATTTATCCGAATGAAAAGCTAAGGCCGATTGAGGTTCAAATTAAGCCGAAAGAAACTAATTTGTCCAATTGTATCAATAGTTATGTCCACAAGCCCTTTAACATTTAAATGATCATTTCTTTGCAACTTCTTTATCTGTTTGGCCCATTTTAGGAATTATAACGAAGACAACCTAAAGTTTAAATCTAGCCCACACAAACTATTTGACTGCAATATTCTTCTTTGTTTTTATACCCTTCATTCTCCTACACGAAACCCTAATTAACTTTTTCTAAACTTTCAGCTGCTAACCAATCTCTTTCTATAACTTTGCCTCTTTCAAAAACTCCAGCCGTCACACACCATACTCCTTCATTCTTTTACTCTTTTCTTTCACTAAAACCTCTAATTGAATATAGAACCAATTGAATGTTATAATCGGCCTAACAAAAATAAAACCTTTGATTGAAAGACCCGATTGAAGTGAAAGGAGTCCAACTAAAACGGGTGCAGATCCGACTGTAGATAAATGGTTTGTCTGATTAAAGAACAAAAGTTCCATTTGAGGATAATAGTCTGACTATAAGTGTGTGGTTCGTATGAGGAGTTGAGCCTGGCTAAGTGAAACACCAACTGAGGGTTGCCATTGAATGTGGGTTAGGCCGAATGTTGGTGAAACGACTAAGGAGCACCGACTAAGAAATATGGGAGTCCAATTGTGAGTGTGACCGTATGTGGGTTGGATCCATTTGAGTGTATTATCCCATGAAGGAACAAACCGACAGAGGATGGAATCGTATGTAGGTTTGAGATCCGACTAAGGTGAACCGTTTAAAGATGGGAGACCACTAAAGGAACCGAATGAGGGATAAGATCCGACTAAGGTTTCGAATGAAACAATAATGGCCGAATGGAGGCATAGTTGGATCGTAGGAGAAATTATGATTCACAGTCGGACCGAATGAATCCTTTAGTCGGGTTGAAGATGGTTCAAATGGCTTGAATCTGCAGTAACTTTTTAATCAATGCAAATCAAACTCTTTTACTCAAAAATTCAATCCGAACTCGTTTTCAGTGAAGTTTTTTATATCAATTTGACTAGAAAATATGTTGAATCCAATAGAATGCTCAAAATCAACTTTTATCCATGAAAGTTTATACAAAAATCCAAAAAACGTGGACAATCAAACACTGTCAAAACTCAATCAAAACTCAAATTTGGACCATCAAATAACCCATGAGTTTTAGCCTCGGCTCTGATACCATTTGTAGGATCGTTTCTTATCTAGCAAGAAAAGGATTCACGGGATTTGTTCGAGTATAAAGGCGGAAACAATATAACCGAGCTTGGATATATCTAGATCATACGGAAGAAACAAACAAACACACAATATAGCATAGGTTTAATTTTATGGACCGAATATTGTATCCAAAGGACATACTTTCTTGGCCCATCAAATCACTCAGATTGATAATGGCCTACGCAAAGCAATGGTTTTACACACACTTAAGGAATATCAAATGAGGCTGCTCTTCTCAAGGCTCTACCCTAGAGGAGAGGAGAGTGGGGTATCTATACTCTTCCTCAGTCTCCTTCCTTCAGTCTCCAAGTCCTAGGGAGACTAAAGGCCTCAGTCTTCCAAGGCAATTAATCACAGTTTTACCACTGGGCACACTATTAATTACACAAGTAAATAAAACGACTTAGCCAATGAACTATACTGTCTAATCACTAGTTGGGGACATACAAATGCATTAGTAATACTAATAGCAGAAATTATCTTTTCTGGAGCTTGAAAGGAATCATTTTATCTGAAGGTATAAAACTGACTCTTGGAATGAAAGTTCGCGTTCAAGTATTGCCTCCAGATATGGTTTTAGTTTTCTACTGCTTGTGGAGTGATAGTATTTGTAGTCTTGTGCCATTACATAAACTATTTCTTTGGCCAATATCTCTTAATAACACCGACCTTCAAAACTAACCTATGATTTTGCAAGCCACATATTTTAAGACTGTTTAAAACATTCGGAGAGTGTAAACTTTCATCTGATAGTTCATTAAGATTTTCGGTCTCAGAAACACTATCCAAACCTAGGTATTCTCTTTCTCTACGAGGAAACATTGTATATGGATGTGCATATATATACACTTTATTAAAGATACTCAATAGACAAAGAAGTAATTTCATCGTCTTTTTAAGATGGCATCTCAAAAGCCATAAGGTAAATCTTTAATTTTTATCCATTTTCTTCCTTTTATGCCCTATATGTTGCAAATGATGTTCACGTTCAATTTAGAATGATAAGGGTATGTGCATTGAAAACGATGTCTGTTAATAAGAAAGTAACATCATTAAATCCAACTATTTCATTGATTGTGCTGGCATATAATGAAGAACTTAGGGTGTCGATGCAGCTCTTGGCGAGATAATGAATTGAGTAATTACATATTTATTCACCTAAATTTACTTTTAAGTGTTAAGTATCCAACTTGTGTTAAAGTTTTAATTTAACTACAAGTTAACTAACTTACCTTATAGATTTTGACTACTTGCAACCTTTATACATATAGCTCGGTTTGAAAAAAAATTCAAAAACTCCCTTATGGGTGAACTTATGTTCTTTACTTTCAGATTGTTGGTGCATTTTCTGAGTGAAATACTAGAATGGGAAAGTATAAATTTCTAAAAAACTAACAAGGAAATTCATAATACAAAGTATAGATCAACTAATTAAGGTCTACCACTAAATTATTTCTACCATCTTTATAACTATAGGAATAAAAACATGATGTGTACATTTGTAAGGATTTACGTACGCGTAATGTCGTTTACCCTCACTTATATTGTTGTTTTTATTATCAATTTTTTGTTTATACTTGATTGCTACTCGTGAATTGATATATTAATTGTAGCTCATTGGTTTAAAAATACATTACGTGAAACCCGTTGCACAACATAGGGCAATAAAAAATACATACATACCCGCGGCAACGCGCGAGCATTCCCACTAGTATTTGAGTAATGATTACTCTCTCTCTCTTACACACACACACACACATGGATGTGTATGTATATATGAGTAATGATTGAAGACATGTGACATGGAGTAAAGGCACTACAACATGTTTTGATTAAAAGTGCCAATGTTGATGTGAGCATCACGTGACAGAAAACACCCAATTACTTGCTTACCATTACACATGATATTAAAATTTGTATAATCAAAAGTTAATACATATTTAGTAATCAAGTAGCTAATCATAACAAATTCAATTATACTTTAACGACACAATCTACAACATTTTTCACGAGTAAATACATAAATTTCATATCGTATGTCACGCAAATAAACTTTTGTCTAGACAAAGTAAGGAAAAACCGAAAGTGAATGTCCGTGACCTTATAGTGAAATAAAATGACCTAGTTAGCACTAAACAATATGTAACCGATTTTGTGTTTCTTTCTCTATTTGTTTCACCGATAATTTTCATATTATACGTGATGAACACTGGCGAAGCTTAGTTGGGGCCGGCGGGGGCGGCCGACCTCCCCGAATTTTCGTGTAGAAGTGCCGGTTATATAGTATTCGTATAGAAAATTTTGGAAATATAGGGTTTCGACCCCCCGAAACTGGTTTTCGAACCCCCGAAACTAGTGACTTCCGACCCCCCGAACCTTCGGGTCAAGCTTCGCCACTGGTGATGAAAATTAACTTTTTCAAGCTTGGTTTCTTATGGTCCTACTAAATAGCTTTTTCATTCAACGTTTTACACGTTTTCAGTATTCAGAGCAACACTTTTTGTATTCCGTTATTTTGATGTGCACTTATTTTTTTTTTTTTTTTATATATATATTTTTTTAATATTTTGCTATTTTGTATTGTAATATCGAAAAATACACTATATTCAGATACAACCCTATTTCCAATGGAATTTATTGAAAAGTCATTACAAACAAAAAAAATATCATGAATTTAGATTTTTTTAAAAACTATTGATATTTCATGTTAGAAAATTATATACTGATTGCTAAATAAAAAACTTCTACACATATGCTTAATAAAAAAGAATGGATCATGTTAGAAGGATTAGATTGATTGGGACACAAATGAAACCAATAGACTAAAAAAATCCGAATATAAATTTTTGGATTAGAAATTATTAAATAATTAATTTGAGTCTAAACCCGGGACTAAAAACGTGTATAACTCAAGTGAAAGCTAGAAATGGGTTGGAGATGCAACAAGCCTATTTGTGGAACCGTTTCAAAATGATACACCATGTTTACATGGATACAATTTCAAAGTTATCTATTTCGAAAAAAAAGTTTGCAAATCGTCATTATTTATTTATTTGTTTACTTATTCTTTTTGAGAAATTAGAAAGTGATTTTATGGTTTGTTTACGTTTCATTTTTTTTTTTTACGTTGACAAAATCAATGATATTTTTGCATACATAAAGATCTAAATAAATTCCTTTTTTATCTTCACACTTTTTTTCTGTTAAATTTCATCATGAAAATATCTTATTTAGGGGTTGTTTGTTTGATTAAGTGCTGAATTATTAATAAGTTAGAATGGTTAATAAAATCTGAATGGTTAAATGTTGAATTATTAAGTGTTTTTTTATTGGACCTCTAAATGGTTAGTCTTTTTATCCCACATTGGTAGAGGAAGTAAAAATGGATTCACTCAATGCTTAATGGTTTAGCAACATCTCAAGTCTAGCTTAATAGTTCAGTATTAACCATTCCATTCAGATGATGAAACAAACACGATAAATGAACCGAATGCTTAATCATTCAGCGCTGAATAATTTAGAGGCTCATTAAAAACCTTACCAAACAGCCCTTACTCGTATTATTATAGAATAGTGAAAGATGTAGAACTATAAAAAGAAACAATGATATATTGAAAACCCCTGCATAGATACATCTATTCGTATAGTCACCGAGTCATGAACCGTACTTTAACTTTTTTTTTTTCTGTCTAACAATAAATAAAAGGTAAAAACAAGAAAACAGGCCAGAGGAGATACGAGAATTTAACGGACATTGTATGTGCTAATAGTTTTAAACAAAATTATTATTGTTTTTGAAGTGAGGTTGTCATAAATCTTGGAACAATGTTTTGCTTTTAAAACCACTAACATATCCTAAATTTTGTCATAACCAATTACAAGATGACCTTAACTTGTGGATGTATGATAAGGATGCCATTTCTAATTAACTAATCCATGTTATAAGCAATTAACAAGATGGCACATTAGCTATTCTTGCCTTTTATAAATAATATATTGAATACTTGTAACTTGGTTATAACTATTTAATAAAGTAATATATAAAATAAATCATATAATGCATATCGTCAAAGCTGACAAAGGATTTGTTAATTAAAACTAGGGCTGGCAATTTAGACACGAACACGATAACCTGACATGAACCTACACGATTTTAACAGGTTTCGTGTTTGGCCTTAACAAGTTTCGTGTCTATAACAGGTCGACACGTTAAGACTTGTTTATTTTCGTGTCGTGCTCGTGTTTACATATTTCGTGTTCGTGTCTTTATCGTGTACGTGTCTTAGCAGGTCTTATCGTGTCTTATCGTGTTTCTTATCATGTCTTGTCGTGTCTTATCGTGTCTTGTCGTGTCTTATCGTGTCTTGTCGTGTTAACTTATTTTACTAGGTGTTCCTTATCGTGTCTTGTCGTGTCTTATTGTGTTAACCTGTTATACACAGGTTCGTGTTCGTGTTTGAAAAAAATGACACGATTAGATTTTGTGTCGTGTTCGTGTTTACATGTTTCGTGTTCGTGTCTTAACAGGTTCGTGTCTTAACAGGTTCAGGTAACCTGTTATGCCAGCCCTAATTAAAACCAAGCGTTCATGGTTGCTGAGCTAAAAACTATGTTAAATTAAGAATAAAACATTGCTGATGAAGAAATAATTTTTATAATTAAGATATTTCTGTGTGTCTGGTTCTGGTATAGCAAATATACTTGTTTATATGTACTAGCAGGAACCCGCGCGTTGCGGCGGGGCTGCACGATGTTTGGGTATACTTAATTGGTATCCATATGTATAATTTTTTTTTTTTTGAAGATTGACTTTCATTAAAAACAACCGCACCCAACGCCTATCACCAAGACGGAGATAGACGCCGAAAGCCAAAAATTACAACAAAAATTCACATAACATCAAACAAACACCATCTATGCCAATCCACTACCCCTGGTTTAAACCTATACTTATACCAAAGAAACCCCAAAGACTTTATGTCCACAACCAAATCCACCACTTGAGGATCCTTGCTAGAAAAGATCTTGTCATTCCTAGCACGCCACAACCTCCAACTCGCTATAATGATAGTGCCTTGTAAAATCAAACTTTTGTTACCCGTGACACCACTATCTTATATGTTTAGCTTTAAGACCTGGACATGTAGCTTTAAGTCTTGTTTTTTTTTGACAAAAAGAGAACCATAGGGGATACAGTTATATAGTGATGATATATATATAGGGAAAGGGTAAAATGAGAACATGCTTTTCGTGAAAGAACACCGGGAACCATTTATATCCATTGATCTATGATGATCTAAGGGTTAATAATATGCCACATCTTATTTTGTCATTATCCCCCCACATGGCCCACTTTTGATTAAGGATAATATTAATATAATTGTGGAGGGGTATAATAGTAAAAGCAATATGTGTTACATCACTCACTCTCTCCTCCTTTTTTCTTCCCCACTTGGCCCCACCTAACACTTTCTCCCACTTCATCTTTCTCTCTCCAAAAAAATACTAAAAAATTATTCAGACTCTTGCTTTTCTTTTATTTTTATTTTTTATTCATTTTTTGCCAAACAGATCATTCGAAATAAATCTATGCGTACATGTTATTTACACCAGTGTAAAAACACCTAAAAAATTTATAATTTTGAGGTTAAATAAAAAAAACAAAGTATATAATCCATTTACATCAGTGTATAAAAAATTACAATTACAACATGGTAAACACATTTACATCAATGTGAAAAAAAAAAAAACAAAATTGTACCCACCGTGCCAGCAAGACGCGAACCCCTCCCCCGTCACTGGCGACCGTAGCCTTTTCAACCCCAATGCTCAAGTCCGCTGTCGCATCGCCAACACGACATTGCGCACCCGTAGGCGCAAACTTCGTGAACAGCCAGCTGCCTTCCTCCTTCATAACGGACGTATCGTCACTAGTGTTTGCGCTCATGCCCTCCAAATGCTATAGCCTTCCCATCTGGGGGGTTTTGTAGGCAGACATTAGTGTAAAACAGTTATCTTAAAAAATGCGACCAAAAACAACAACCGTTTCTCTCGTACCTGCGTTATCACCAGCTGGACGTGCGCGACCGCTGTGCACATCATGCACTACCCTGGAAGGTGGATCGTCATGCATAACAAAACAACCTGTTAACATTGGTGTAAACAAAAAATGACACAATGATTAAATACAAATGACACAAACCGTTTACATTGGTGTAAACAGCCCCATAACACATACAAAACATTTTGACTTAAAAAATGTGGGAATTTACACCAGTGTTTACATCAGTATTTACATCAAACGTACAACATAACACTGTCAAACATACCGATGTAAAAAATAAGCAGTTTTTTTTTTTGTTCATCTATGTAAAAAAAACAGTTTAATTCACACACTCCTATTATTCAACATCAAAAAACAACATCATCCTCGTCTTCTTATATGAAAAAAAAAACCCTATTACTTTACAACAAAAACAAACCATTTCTACACCATTTTCCAGTTTACATTAGTGTAGACACACAATTTACATTAGTAAAAACCACAGAAAACACCAGTGTTTTACAAATATTCCCACTAACAACCTACACCAATGTAAACAACAAAAAATCACACTCCAAAGAAAAACATCATACCTTGTCCACAACTTGTATTTTGTAATCTGTATTCTGTGCTAAGTATCTTTAGTGGATTCACCCATCCATCCATCCTATAATCTTTATTCTTTAACATAAAAACAACATCATTTTATGTTAAATACTAAAAATAACATAAAGATCAATGGATTATGTTTACACACTTTACATCAGTGTAAAACCCCATTAACATTAATAAAAGATATTACTTTTGGTAACTCTAGAAAGAACTTAAGTTAAGATTGAACAATAAACTAAGGTGCGAGTGCTGTGTACATTAATTCTGAGTGCTTTCAGTCGCTTAGAACAGTGGAGGAGATTTCTGAGTTTAGCGATTTGGAACAACTTTTGTTGGGTATGACTCCGAAGGGTGGGGATGATAGTTGGGAGTGGGTTATTAAGCCGCAGGAGGCCTTCTCGGTGAAAAGTTTGCGTGGTAAAATGCACAGTCATAGTCAAGCTGTTGGTAATGTGTTGATGACTAAGGCATTCAAATGGGAGGGATGGGTGCCATTAAAAGTTTGTTTGCTATCTTGGAGGGTGGCAAGAGATAGAATTCCGACTCGGGTGGCTTTGGTTAGAAGAGGTATACATATTCCTGATGTTTCGTGTCCGCTTTGTGGTTGTAACAGCGAGGATGTTCAGCATCTTATGATCGGCTGCAGCTTTTCTTATGAGGTATGGAGTAGGATTTGCAAATGGTGTAAAGTGGACCCGTTTTTTGCGTATGATTATGAGGATTTGTTATTGTTATATAAGAATGTTCACGCTGGCAAATGGAGAAAAAAGATAATTCGGGGCATTGTCATGATAACTACATGGGCAATTTGGAAGACGAGAAATTCGAAGGTGTTTCAACAGACTAATTTATCGGCGCTGGAAGTGGTGACAGAAGTTAAATCTAAAGCGTTTCTTTGGTTGAAATATAGATCTAGTCGTAAGGATATTGTTTGGAATGATTGGGTGAAATACCCTTTGTATATGTTTGTATAGTTTGGCGGGTCTTCGTTTAGTCCTTGCCGTTTTTTAATGAAAGTTTATGTTCAAAAAAAAAAAAACTAAAACCATAACTTAAGGAGCAAATCCTTTTTCACTTGATATTTAGTTGTCCATTACTCAAAAAAATATAGTATCAGACCTATTCAATAGGTTTGTTAACTCAAATTGTGCCATTAAGAATCATACCTACTATAGAAATTATCAAGTCCTATTCATGACCCATATCCACCATTGTTGTCTCCTTCCACCACCATCGTCTCCCTTCCAAAACCAGCATCATCATCATCGGACCACCATCAAACAGATTTGTAACACTAGAGTCTCCTTCAAAAACAAAATAATAATAATAATAATAATAATAATAATAATAATAATAATAATAATAATAATAATAATAATAATAATAATGATAATACCTGAACACCATCAAACCCACCACAAGCCACCATCGAACCTACCACAGCCATCATCGAAACCCCCATAGCTACTGTCACCATTGAACCCACCACAGCCACCATCGAAGGATCGACACCAAGCTTGCACCATTCCCCAAGATCTGTTCATCGATATTATTATTATTATTATTATTATTATTATTATTATTATCTTCTTCCTGGAGAATTGAAAGAGTGAAGAGAGAAGAGAGAGAGAAGAGAGAGAATGGAGTTGAAATCTTATGAATGATGATGATGATCAGAGATATAGATAGATAGAAAAGGACATGGGGGATAAAAAAGACTCTATTGCCCCTCCATCCAAAAGATAATTACATTTATACCTAAAAAATCTAGATTGAATCACAACCATTGATTAATTTGATCAATGGTTGTGAGTGGTTTCTATGGTTCTTTCATGAAAGGTGTGTTTTCAATGGAACCTAATCCTATAATATATATATATATATATATATATATATATATATATATATATATATATATATATATATATATATATATAGGGGAAGGATAAATTGAAAACCCTCTTGAGTTGAGAAAACCTTGGAAACCCATGTAAAAAATCATTTTTTTTTTTGAAAAAAATAACCAATGTAAAATACATGTTTTTAAGCATTTTGGGCCAAAAAATATAAAAAGCGTCGAAGGGATTTTTTTTTTAAAAAAAAACAAAGTTGCGCTTTTTTACATATGTTTTCAGCTATTTGCTGTTGTAAAGTTGTTGTAAACATGTGTTTTCGCAGCTTTGTTTATTTTTTTTAAAAAAAATCCCTTCGGCGCTTTTTTTATTTTTTGGCCCAAAACACTTAAAAACATGTATTTTACATTGGTTTTTTTTTTCAAAAAAAAAATAATGATTTTTTACATGGGTTTCCAAGGTTTTCTCAACTCAAGAGGGTTTTCATTTTATAATTGGCCTATATATATATATATATTATTACTATTACTACTACTACTAATATTACTACTATTATTATTACATTATTACTAAAATAGTGTTTGACTTATTATAACTTTATTACTTGTAACTTAAGCTCAAATACATGAATGATGTTGAATAGTTCCTAGTATCCAGACTAACAATATTCTAATTATTTAATAGGGAGTATTTTTTATTCTTTAGTTTGAATGAACTCTGAAAATAGTTTAACAAATAAAAATACGGTAAAACAATTGATATGAGTTTGAAAATTATATATATTAGCTTTTAATAGTGTAATTGATATGATTAAAACAATTGTGTTTTCATGCGTACAAACCTTCATTGGTTAATGTTGAAAGAGTGCCACATATACTTGAGATACAATTTGTCGGTCCACTGGTATTTAAAATAGTTGATGTCCAATCTATGAAGGGATATGTAGCAACATTGTAAAGAGGGTATGATGGATCGTATAACCATTTAAGTTTAACATCATCAATGTTGCTAAAAGAATAAACATGATAATAGTAAAGCTCCTTTGAAATTACCTTGGACCTTCGCAAATTAAAGGGAAAAAGAATTACTAAATGCATCTAATGATTTAAACTAATAACACAATCAAGAAAAA
The DNA here is from genome assembly GCA_030844895.1 of Ambrosia x helenae. Lineage (NCBI taxonomy): Eukaryota > Viridiplantae > Streptophyta > Magnoliopsida > Asterales > Asteraceae > Ambrosia > Ambrosia x helenae. The sequence goes on from CM061225.1 coordinate 86,475,425, forward strand.
TTGTATATTTGTGGCATCAGTAAGTAACTTTGCTCCACTAAATGAGATACTCTATAAAATGCCCAACTTTCAACCTAATTCCAAGTTTATAGTGTAATTTAATTTATTCTACAAGTTTCTAAATCTTTTTTTATATCTACTGATACTTTATATGGTTACAAATTACAATACAAGAATATGATGAAAGTGTCGGTTTGCATTAAAAACCTCCATTTCTTTGTTTGCCGAGTCCCTGAATGCATCCGCTAGAACAACATCCAAGGATAAGTTCCTACGACATCATCAATAGTATAGCTCCTTTGAAATTACCTTGGACCTTCGCAAATTAATGGGAAAAAGAATTACTAAATGCATCTAATGATTTAAACTAATAACACAATCAAGAAAAATTGTATATTTGTGGCATCAGTAAGTAACCTTGCTCCACTAAATGGGATACTCTATAAAATGCCCAACTTTCGACCTAATTCCAAGTTTATAGTGTAATTTAATTTATTCTACAAGTTTCTAAATCTTTTTTTATATCTACTGATACTTTATATGGTTACAAATTACAATACAAGAATATGATGAAAGTGTCGGTTTGCATTAAAAACCTCCATTTCTTTGTTTGCCGAGTCCCTAAATGCATCCGTTAGAACAATATCCAAGGAGAAGTTCCTACGACATGATGCCTGCATTTCATATGTAGTTAGTAACAACATTTGAGATACTAATGAAAAGAAAGAACTTTGATTAACATAGCAAATATATGTAAAACCTAATAAGCTTTATGCACAACCTAAGAAGCTATATGTACAACCTAAAGAATCTAAAAAAACATAAAAATCAGTAAGAAACAAATCAAAAGTGGAGAAAATAGAAAGATGAGAAAATGGGTTGGTAAATACCTAATAAAGCGAATAGTGTTTTTCCAAAAAAAGAAAAAGGAAGCGTCACTCTAAATTGAAGGGGACTCTCAACATCTCAACTCTAGAATATACATGTTATTATGTAGAAGAAGAGGTTTTCATAGGGGAGCATTGAATTGGATTAAAAACCATTGGTAAATAACATATGCAAGCATTGAATTAGATGTTTCATTCACAAGGGTGTGTATTAGAGATATGTACTATTATCATTAAAAGTTGTACACGAGGGCATAAAGGGAATAAATGAGGTAAAAGTTAGATATTTGTAAAGAGACCTTTGGACTCCCATCTTAAAATAGAGGTGATTTTACCTTTTTACCCATCTAGAATGCATTATATTGTAGTATAGATATAGATATAGATAAACAAATATGCATTTATAAGTACTCAAATAAATTTACAGCAATAAAAAGTTTTTTATTTTTATTTTACCTTACTAATAACATACTTAAGGTACGTTACCATCAGATTAATGCTAAGGTGATGAAAATCGTACTGTGCACACAATTTTTGTATTTATCTTTGTAAAAAGTATTAATGTTAAATGATTCTCACTAGAACAATATGCAACTCAAACATAATCACTTAAGCAGTGAAATGGGTTAGCAACTCCAAATGGCTTGTTAACTTGTAAATGAGTTGTCGAGTTGGATATTGTGAACAACTTTGATAAAGTTGTAAGAGGGTTAAAAACATATTATTTACTTTTAAAAAAATTACATTGTTAGTCCTTGTGGTTTCAGTAAATTTCAATGTCAGGTATTAAAAATTTTTTTATAACATCTTCAGGTATTAACATTCTAATTTGTAATAATGTCGAGTTCTAAGATTAACACTCATAAAGTTTTCTGTTAAATTAAGATAAAATGAATAATTCACCCTTTAATAACCATACGTACCATTTCTGTCAAAAACTGTATTGTATTTTAAATACATGGGTCATTTCTGTTATAGACTCAAAGTAGTTGGGATATAGAAAAAAAATATGTATATATATATTATGTCATCTTCTCCCTATTACATCACAAAACGCCTCTTTTTTTATATGCCAAAATTCACATTCAATGATATCAACTAGTTAAGGACTTTAATTCGGTGGATCTAAATGAGTAGATAGATGTAAATATTACCTCGAATGGTGCTTGGATCGACACTGACAGGCTTTTGGCCGGAGCCGGTGCGACGACTATGGTAGGCAGTTTGGTAATGATTAACCCGAGGGGTGGCGTGTGACAGTTCTAGGCAGTGTATCGAAAGGATGGAGTGGTGGCTGGTGATGTTGGTTTGGTAGTAGGCTGGACCAGGATGGTGACAGTGATGTGAGATTAGATTGGAAGTTACCAGCCAATGTGAAGAGGGAGACGGAAAAATAATAATAATAGTTGTCAAACAAACATGATGGGTGGAGGCGAGTGGTTCTATGAGGGAATGGTAGTTTTAGGTTAAAAGAGAAGAACAAGAGAAAGGTGGTGGGTGGAAAAACGGGTTGGTTTAGGTGACGATAGTGGTGTGGTCTAATCGAAGCAATGGTGGTGTTCACCGGAGACAGTGCTTGTGACACCCGGCACGTTTAGGTTAACATTTTATAAAACACATAAGTCTACCTTAGCGAAAAACGTTTTCAAACATACTTAACTAGGTCAGTTGAGTCGTTATGATGGTTTCAGGAATCACCGGGAGTCGTTACGATGATCCACGAGATCATTGGGTGTCGGTCCATAACCATGTGAACACGGATGGGGTGATTTGTAGAATTGTCGGGTTTAACGCACACACGTAAATCTCGAGTCCCGGGAATTGGTGAACGGATGGGAACATGTTAGTTATCATGCATTATGTGCTTACAATCATTATATGACTTGCCGGTATGTGAATACGTGTTTATATGTGTTAAAATAGTGATTTCGCATAATTGCATGACATTATAGGTGATTACGCGTAATCACCAATAGTATAGGCAATTAGGATTGTAATCACCAACAGTATAGGCAATTAGGATTGTAATCGCCTATAGTATAGGCGATTAGAATCCTAATCGCCAGTAGTATAGGCGATTAGAATCCTAATCGCCAGTAGTATAGGCGATTAGAATCCTAATCGCCAGTAGTATAGGCGATTAGAATCCTAATCGCCAATAGTTGCTGCGTACTCGCCTGTTCTGCAGGTGACGACTAAAAACGCCTATAAATACCACCCTTATGTTTTAAAACATCATTTGTGAAACCCTAATACACCCCAAAGCCACCCCACACCTTATCCAACCCCTGCAACACGTTTTTGAGCAAGAAATCACATTTCCAAGCTTTACACCTCATAATCTCACAATTTCAAGGTGTGTTCTTCATCCCAAACCTTTGTAATGATATTGTTTTGATCCCTAAAGGTCCAGACCTGATTTCTAAACATTTATGTCTTTGAAAACTCATTAAAATCAGTTTCTAAACAAACCCAAACCTCTATACTTGTTATATGTGATGTATTCATGCAAGATAGGATTTTTATCGTTTAAACATGACTGTTCTTGTATTATTATTATGTTTCTGATCTAAATGAGTTAATATGATGATAACCTAGGAGTTTGAAGGTTCATAGATGTGTAATATTGATATTAGGCGTTTTGACCCGTTTGAATGATTATGGTGGATTGATGATGATATGTTGTGTTTTGTTGATTGTTTGAGGTTAGGGTTTACTCTAGGATGATGCTAGAATAGTAGGATATTGTCAGACAACGTCATTATGTGATGAAATCTGGATATATGCTATTTAGGGTAAGTTTTGCATGAGGATGTGATGTTTACATGATAATATTGCTATTTTGGGAAAACACATGCATTCAGGACGGCTAGGGTGATGATAAATTAGGGGTTTTTGCTTGAAATAGTTGGGTTAATGTTTTGGGTTTGATATTGGGCGTTTCCACATGTTTCGGATCTGATTTGGAGGGTTAAGCGCGCAAAAAAGCGGAACAGAACAGTAAGGGCGAATAGGGGTTCCTAATCGCCTGTATTATAGGCGATTGGCCCCCAATCGCCTGAACTATAGGCGATTGGGAGCCCAATCGCCATTTTATCTGGCAATTACAATGCTACTCGCTAGTTTGACTCTCCTAATCACCAGTTGACTTTTCCTAATTGCATGTTTGATTCCTAATTGCGTGTAATGCTGCTATATGTATATTTTAACATCCCGAAACACTGATTGACACGTAGAAACATGTTAGGAACCCTGTGACATGTCCAATAACTTAGTAACACGTGTTCGGACCCGTTTGTGCATTAATTGGGCGTTATGCTAGATAGGGTGAATGTTTGCGCATGCTAAGTGTTTAATTGCATATGTTGCATGATAGCTTGTATGTAGCTAACACGTGGGATGTCGGGTAACCAATGGGATGTTGGGTTTTGTCTGGTTTGGTCGGTTTAACGTTTAAACATGTTTTCAACATACACGGTCACGATCTGGACAACTTGGGGACTGATTAGCCTTCGGGTTAGTAGCCATCACAGTTATGTAAACTCATTGATAGGTCGCCACTAGTAGGGACTATTACACATGTATCGGATTTCTAATTTACTGAGGAAGCACTCTAAGGTGAGTTTCACGGCCCCTCTTTTATACACTTTTTCTCGGGGGAGAAGCATGCCACACGTTTTAACAAATACAACGTTTATGTTTTGAAACGCAGCGCTTATGAAACGCAACACTTTTTGAAACGCAACGCTTATGAAACGCAACGCTTGTTTTAAATTACTATACGACGAAACGCAACGCTAAGTCCCTAGGAAACCATGAATGTGCGGGGCACAACGAGGGAAATGTGGATAGATCTATTGGGCTTGACGAACCCCACCCGACGGATGGGAGCCGGGCGGGTGCATATTGTCTCTATTTTTGGCAACTCAAACACGGGCGGCAACACACGCAACGCTTGTCAGTAATGGTTACGGCAACACAGTCGTAGTAGTAAGGAAACGTTTGTTATGTACTTAAAGGTTTTGCATACTTGGTACTTTTGAGATGAAACTCTTTACGCTTGAAACACTTTGTGAACTTAAAACCTGTGAACTCACCAGCATTATATGTTGACGTCTTTTGGCATGTTTTCTCAGGTCGCTAAGGTAGCAGCATTGAGTTTAGGTGCACGGAGTCTCACGGCGTCTAGGATCCATTAGCATTTCATTTTGAGCATTATCAGACTTTCATGTTTTACTTTTGAGTTGTAATAAAGTTTTATGCTTCCACAAGCGATGGTTGAATTTCTGAAACTTAATGGGCAATTTACTTTGTTTTCGTATCATATAGATGTCGTTTATTGTGACCGTTGACTTGGATCCTGGTGTGTCGCGCACCTCGCGGTAAAACCCCGCATGTGGAATTTGAGGGTGTGATAGTGCTGATGGTCAACATAATGGTGATGTTGACCGACACCTGAGTTTATTAATATTTACATAAATGATCTTTATACTTGTAGGATCGACGAAGGGTCAACCAACAAGCACGAGGTTTATATTCAGAGTGCGGAATCCTCTAAATATGTTCTAATAAGAAAAACAACCAAGAAACAATGATATGCGAGTAATTAACACACACAAACGGGTCAAAAGATTAAAGATTTATCATTAAAACAGAGCTCGAGTGTTACAATGATCAAATCAGACTTCTCAGACCAGGGGAGGGTGTTTGGAGAGTGTGTGTGGCAAAAACTCATGATTAGGGCATTGATTGGGCCTATTTATACCCCTTGTACTCATCCAGACTGTAACAGGCGAGTAGGATCCTATCCACCATGACAAACAGGTGATTACAAGGCTATCCACCATGTATAACATGTGATTAGGAGGCTATCCACCATGTACAACTTGTGATTACAAGGCTATCCACTATGTATAACATGCGAGTAGGAGGCTATCCACCATGTACAACATATGATTACAAAGCTATCTACCATGTAATGATTCCCTACTCGCCTGTTGGTCCCAAACACTCCCAAAACGCTTACAAACACTTCCAAACACCATGTAACACGTCCAAACATCTAATATACTAGCCTAGGGACATCATGCACTAACAGACTCCCCCTTGGACCTAGCTAGTATGATTACGAGCCATAAACCACTCGATTAACTTAGCCAACGACCTATAGAGACCTATCACTAGCTAGGGACATACGATACTTAAAAATAGTTTATGATAAAAATGGACCTTATGGTTATTAAAGGGTGAATTATTCAATTTACCTTAATTTAACAGAAAACTAAACGAGTGTTAGTCTTAGAACCTGATATTGTTACAAATTAGAAGATTAATACCTAAAGATGTTATAGAAAAGTCTTATACATGACATTAAAATTTCACTAAAACCCCAATGACTAACGGTGTAATTTTTTCTATACTTGTAAATAGTTTAGAAATTAAACTCGAAGGAATTATCACCTAAAGGTAGGGGTGTTCAAAGAATATAATTTCGTATATTCGAATTTCAAAATTTTGATGGGATTCATATTCGATTCGCACTCGAATAAAATTTAGAAAATTCGATTGGATTTCAAAATTGAATTCACATGCAATTTGTAATTTGATTTGATTTGATTTTGGCCAAAATCAATGTATTTTATTTTCTAATCCTACACGTTTGAAATTTTTTTAGCATAAATAACACAAGTTTATTAAAAACTAATAAGCAATAAAAAACATCCAGACGTGACACGTCCAAATGACAAGTACAGACTTGATAAAACGACCAAAACATTTTAATTAACCACCAAAAGTCCAAAATGATTAATGTCCAGTCTTCACTGCTGCCCGAACACTATATATTGATCCAATGACTTTCTACCTTATAGTATAGCATAATATGGTATAGAGTAATTCAATGTGAATTCCAATTTTAAATCAAATCTAACTGAAACTTATGAACTCATATCCGATTACTAAAACCTAATCGAATTTTGAGCTTTTAAAGTCCAATTTTGAAGAAACAACGAGTATAACTCGGAATATAGCCAGGGGTCGCTACTCGTGTTTGCTGCATGATATAATCTTTTGCTCACACCGAGGTTAGATCCATGGCCTGTAAGATAAAGAGAGGATAAAGAGATGGTACACAAATACACAAGATATAAGTGGTTCGGTCTCATTGACCTACGTCCACTGTCAAAGTATGATCTTTATTACTTGAAAGGTTATAAGTGTAAAGAAAGAGATACAAGTGTAATACAAGCGTGTGTGTTTATGTGATACCCCGCAATTTCAGGTTCTCACTTTAAATAAACTCTAGTTACATTCCTTGCATTCTACTTAACTAGGGTTAGCTAGATAGGACACACATTGCACATTTATAGGTTAATAACTGCATGAAGTGGTAATTCGGGGAATTACCAGACTGTATACATGATTAGTGAACCTCGGACGTTGGTGAACAATGAAGTTAAATAATTGTGAATTAATTGATTGAGATTGATTGCAATTATGTGCTTCAATGATACTCTGTGAAATTATGTGCAAACTGTATGTGATTACGTGAACTTAAACCGAATACGTTAATAAAAATCGTTAAAGGTGGACCATTAGGATGGTTGGGGTCTTAACACATGGGGATACACTTATTATGGTCCAAAATAGCAAAAACATCGATAAATACACGCTGTACGAAGAAGCAGGCCACCCAACGCGGGCCGAAGAGGAGTGAGCGGCCGCTCACTCCCTCCGAGCGGCCGCGCGCGGGTGACAGACTCCACTAAACCGACTTAAACCACTATTTAAGCAACCTTAAGCCTCTTGTATCCCCTAAACTCAAACCCTAATCTCCCCTACTGCCCTATTACGAAATATTAACCCTAAACACCTGCTAAGGCGCAAGAACATCGATCGGGAAGCTTCAAGAGCATTCGGTTGATTGTTTCGAACAGCTTGCGGTATAATCTTTAATCTATTGTGTTTTAATCTTCTTTAATATGTTATAAAACCTTATAACTAAGTTTTTCCAGGTCTGAAACCTTTTTAAAAAGATTAAAACTTGAGGTTTATGAAGATTGAATGGTTTAAACATGATCCTATGCGATTAGTAATATGATAGGTTGCTTGTTGCGCAAGTTTGTGATGTTTTGATCTTTAGGATTTATAATTTTGCATGTGTTATGATAGGTTCTAATCATGCTAGGTCTTATGAATGTTTTGTGATGATTATTGATTTTTTTTTGATCGATTATACGCACACGTGAGTCGTTTAAATAAGAGTTTATGCATGATTAAAATCTGGACAGAATGTTTAGGTCAACTTGTAGGGTCTGTTAGGTGGCTTAAACGTGATGGTTTTGATAATTTCTTTGCATGATTGTATTATATCTGGTCTTAGCGTTTCATAATGGGTAAAATCGATTGATTTGGACATCGTTTGAATAGTTTTTGGAATTTTCTTTGAATAAAGGTCATATTAGATTTTCGGATTAACAAACTGAGTCAACTTTAAACCATCATAAATCGAGTTTTACAAGGAATTAAGTTATGAAATTTTAACATTAGGTTAACATTGGAATAACTCGGCTTTTTTCAAGTGGATTCATCCCGTTTGGATGAATACATGATTTTTGGGAATTTTTCTACTAACCTGACCTGTTGTAGAAACTTTCTGGACATATATGTGATATACGATTTTTCATAATTTTTTTTATTTGGTTTTGAGACAAAACAAAAATATAGGTTATCAAATAAATCCCAAAGAATATTCAGTAAAAATTTGGGAGTTTAATTCGTTTGTTAGGTATTTTAAATAAATTAGTTTTCATGGCGCATAATCTGTCCTAAAAACGCATATTGTGTATTATGTGACTATTTGGAGTCCTATGTGGTATGTAATTGACACGAACTTGAATGGACACTTATATGAGATGCATAGGAAGTGTACAACTGATGGTAACCAACATATTCACCAACGGGTCCGTAGGGTTTACTTATGCATGTAGAATCACTAGGTGTCACTTACACGATTTTGAACATTTAAACGCCTTAGACAAACGGGTTATATGGTGTAATGGTATTACACATATACTCACTTAGTGACACATGTACTAGGGAGTCGGTAGCACACCTTACTTTGGAGTTTGGATTTATTTGCTTGCATACTAAGGTGAGTTTCACTACTCTTTTTCTCAAAAGCATGCGTCTCGGGGAGACAACTTACTTAACTTTTTCTAGTCCAGGTTTGGGACTACTGTTTTATCCCGGGTTTTGGGATGGGTTGATTCCTGGGAGGAATTGGGTTTTGCTTATTCTATCTCGGGTTGAGATACACTGATTCCTGGGAGGAATCGCATTTTACTAGTTTCACATCTTTTGGCCTTGATGAACTAAACTGCATTCTATCACGAAAGTCCTTCACTATTTACCGAATGAGTTGCCGGGTTATGGCAAGAGGGTTACTAGTTGATAGCGCTATTAGGTTTGACAAACCTCACACCGTGCTGGGAGCCGGGCGTGAACTACGACCTTAGATTTTATTATTATTGATAGGCAATGATGGGAGGCAAAAACCAGCTCGCGGGGCGAGTGCAACGTTTGAGTAGCAATTCGGTATATCACTGTTTAGTTATCATGAATGGGTTAGCTACCCTTGGCATGAGAATTAGTTGTTACGAGGTCTTGGAGGCCTACGCTTTTACTTGTTGTTATGTGGTCTTGGAGACCTACGCTTTTACTTTCGGGTTTCGGAAACCTACACTTTTACTTACCTTACTTTGTGAACTCACCGACTTTATGTTGACACACGCTAGCATGCTTTTGTAGGTCTCTAGGTTCGGAGCACGATAGGTCATGCATCATTGTGTCATGGGTTGTGAACATTACTTAACTTATACTTTGCTTTACATTTAACGATTTTATTTTGGGCGCGTTGTTTTGCGCATGAACTTAAACGGTTATGTTTGATTTACGCTTCCGCAACTTAACTAAACTTTTTGGTAAATGCTAAACTTGATTTTCAATAACGAACTAAATGGTTTAGGCATTTAGAGTCGTTCTTATGACTTATGGCTATAGGATCCTGGTATGTCACGCGCCTCGCGGTATAAACCTCGCAGTGGAAATTTGAGGGTGTGACAATTTAATTCGTGGATTGATCGACCTCTAAAAAGGTAAAGAAGTCTTCCTTTTATAGAGGATGTGTGGGCCGGGTGCCGCGGCCCACAATAGGCGTGATGGGCTTGGGCCTGCCTTTGAGAAGCCTCAGTTGGGTTTGGACTAAAGGTTTGCATAAAGCAAACCGGGTGCAAATGGCGTCCTGCAATTGGTCCACGTGATGCGCTGTGGTTAGTTGTCAGGGGCGGCGCCTTGCCACTGGTACACGTGGCGCCTTGTGGTTGACTGCAGGGACCTCCTTTTCTTGCTGCTTCCAGAGGGTTTCGTCCAGAAGATTGGCTGAGGTGACATCTGACACATAGGAGGTAGTGCATCAAGTGGGGCTTAAGGGGATCTGCACTTTGGCGCAGCCAGCTGTTTATATTCCGCGGGTGACCATCGTCGGGACTGTCGCATGGTTTTACGCGGACAGATTGCACTCCTTGTGTGATGCTCTTGAAAGCTGAACTCCGCGAAGGTGTGTTATGATCTTGAAATTATCATTTCAAATGGCAAGCTCTCCGCCGGTGTATATATAATAGCTATGTTTGTGGGGTAGGGTGTGCATGCACGCCAGAATTGGTACTCTACCCCTTCAAATTTAAAAATGGAACACCACTAAGAGAGTAATTAACAAGTTTATATTTTTTTACTTAATCATTGCTACACAAACTTGTATTCGCGACAGAAAACATTCCTCGAAATATATTCACTAAATGGTATGGTAGAGTAGCATAAAAAGGTGTGGAATTTGAAGAAAAGTTTGGTTTGATTTGTGTTTATGTAGTCTTGTTATATTTTTAGACAAACAAGAAAAACCAGTATTTTAATAATATATTTTTTAGCAACAGTTGCATAGTAATGGACACTGCATAATCTTAGGCTCAGTCAAATCACAATCATTGTATAGTCAAACATTCTAGTCAATCATATTCATTGTATAGTCAAACATTCTAGTCAATAGTCTAACACTCTAGTCAAACAAACATTCTAGTCAATAGTCTAACACTCTAGTCAAACAAACATTCTAGTCAATAGTCTAACACACTAGTCAAACACATTCATTGTAATTATAGTGTCTCCTATTATAAGTCATGCAGTGTAAGTATATAAAGGAATGAAATGTGAATGAGAAAGCAAGTTGACATTCATACCTTTCTACATGGTATCAGAGCATTCTTGCTCCAACGAGTACCATTGTTGATCCTCAACTCTCGGCTACCCACTGCAGTCATTCACCACCCTTCTACCGCTTTCACCTCCTTCTTACCCTCTGTTCGCATCTTATTCCCTCTGATAAATGGATCCTAAACTCCTTCATCCTGAGCAGACACTCTACTCATTGGCTCTCAACCCACCAGACCATGGCTTGATGGATACTGGAGCCTCCTCTCACTCTGCCAATGCGCAAGGTATTTACTCTCCGTCTAATTTTAATAAATGCACTAATAAAAATATAATAATTGGTAATGGCATGACCATCCTGGTTTTGGCACAAGGAAACCAAGTCCTCCCACCACCTTTCCCCCCACTTAAACTTAACAATGTCTTATTTGCCCCAAAAATTATTAAAAACCTAATCTCAACCCGTTGCCTTACCACTAATAACTTACTCTCTATTGAGTTTGACCCATTTGGTTTTCTTGTGAAAGATCTCAAAACCCGTGCTCCTATCCTACGATGAATAGCACGGGCGATCTTTATCCTCTGACTGCACCACTCCCACTTCCACAAAACCAACCCTCTGCCTTTACTGTTGTTCCTCAAGATCGTTGGCATCAACGTTTGGGTCATCCCGGCAATAATTTGTTACAGTCTTTGAAACTGTCTTCTTTTGTTGACTATGGAAAATTTAATAAAACACTTTGTCAATCTTGCATTTTTGGTAAAAGCGTTAAATTTCCATTTTATGATTCGCTTAATTGTACTCGTGCACCCTTTCATATTGTTCACAGTGACCTTTGGACCTCACCCGTACTCAGTACGGGTGGCCACAAATATTACATCCTTTTTTTGGATGACTTTACCAATTTCTTGTGGACATTTCCCATTGCCAATAAATCACAAGTCTTCGCCATTTTTACCACCCTCCACAACCTAATCTACACCCAATTTGACCGCAGAATTAAACAATTCCAATGTGACAATGGCAAAGAATATGCAAATCAAAATTTTTACAATTTTTTCAATCAAAATGGCATGCAATTTCGATTCTCGTGTCCCTACACCTCCTCCCAAAACGGCAAAGCGGAACGAAAAATCCGCACCATCAATAACATGGTTCGCACCCTCCTTGCCCAAGCCTCCCTACCACCTAACATGTGGCACCATGCCCTCGAAACCGCCACATACCTTCTTAACATCCTACCCAACAAAACGTACAACTTCAAATCCCCTACCACTTTACACTACAATTGCACCTCGGAATACGAACATCTTCGTGTTTTCGAGTGCCTATGCTACCCTCTCACCCCTTCTACAACCATCAACAAACTAAACCATCGATCCCACCCATGTGTCTTCCTTGGTTATCCACCAAACCATCGTGGCTACAAGTGTCTTGATTTAACTTCACATCAACTTATTATATCTAGACACGTCCACTTCGAAGAATCCATTTTTCCCTATGCCATACAATCACCTACACAACCACCCTCCTACGAATTCTTAAATCCCACCATCAACCCATTGGTCTGGGACTACTTACAAACCTCCAAAACAAACCGCCAACCCCCTCACACACCCACTCCTCCTGCTACTCCTACACCCTCACCACGATCTCCCTCCCAGACCCAAATCGTCCCGCCGCCCCAACAGCCTACTCCACAATCTCCTAACAGCTCACCCTCACAACCCGTTTCACATACTGGCCCAATCCCTACCACTCCTGGACCACTTAACCAAACAACCACCTCCCCTACTTCGGCCCATCAATCGGCCCACTCACCTCCGTCGACCTCGCCGGTAGCGTCTCCGACGCCTATCCACCATGTGCCGCCTCCCCCACCCCCACCCCCTCATCCCACTACTCGCACCATTCACACCCGCTCTATGAGTGGTATTGTCAAACCCAAACAACTCTTTAACCTACACACCTCATCTGTCGTACCTATCCCCAAGTCCCTACAGGTTGCCTTGTCCTCACCAGAGTGGTATAATGCCATGTCCAATGAATTTAGTGCACTTATTAAAAATAAGACCTGGGAGCTTGTACCTAGGACACCTGATATGAACATTATACGTAGCATGTGGTTATTCAAACATAAGTTCAGGTCTGACGACAGTTTGGAGCGTTATATAGCACGTTTGGTTTGTGATGGTCGTAAGCAACAACTAGGCATTGACTGTGGCGAAACTTTTAGCCCAGTTGTTAAGCCAGCTACTATCCGCCTGGTACTTTCTCTTGCCTTGTCTAAGTCTTGGCCTATTCACCAGTTGGACGTCACTAATGCTTTTCTGCACGGTAATTTGGAGGAAACCATGTATATGCATTAACCCATGGGGTTTCGCCACAGAGACTTCCCTGATCATGTTTGTCAACTCAGGAAGTCCTTATATGGCCTCAAGCAGGCCCCTCGTGCCTGGTACCAGCGGTTCACAGACTTTGTTACATTGCAGGGGTTTCAACAAAGCAAGTCTGACAACTCTCTGTTTATTTACCATCACGGTACGGATATTGCCTATTTTCTCATCTACGTGGATGACATCATTCTCACCATATCCACTGTGGCTCTTCGTAGCCGTCTCTTACAAACATTGTCTAGTGAGTTCGCCATTAAATATTTGGGTCCATTTTCTTATTTTCTGGGTATCCAGGTCATCAGGGACGGCAACACAATGTTTCTCTCTCAACAGGCGTATCTTAAGGATATTCTTCACCGGGCATCGATGGACTCGTGCAAACCGGTAGCTACTCCGGTCGACACCCAGTCCAAGCTTTCTGCTGACTCGGGTCCTCTACACGACGACCCCTCCACATACCGCAGTTTGGCGGGCACCCTCCAGTATCTTACATTCACTCGCCCAGACATATCCTACGCGGTTCAGCAGATCTGTATGTATATGCATGCTCCCCAGCTTGATCATTGGAACGCTTTGAAGCGCATCATTCGGTATCTTCAGGGTACAACAGACTATGGTCTTCATCTAGGACCCGTACCCAGTCTCTCCTTACACACCTACACAGATGCTGACTGGGCCGGTTGCCCTGACACTCATCGCTCCACATCAGGGTATTGTGTATATCTCGGCAACAACCTCATCTCGTGGTCCTCAAAACGCCAATCAACAATTTCTTGATCCAGTGCCGAGGCAGAATATCACGGCGTTGCCAACGTTGTGGCAGAAATTTGTTGGTTATGAAATCTCCTCCTTGAGCTACACCGTCCTTTATCTCATGCTACACTGGTATATTGTGATAACGTGAGCGCCATCTACTTGTCAGGTAATCCTGTTCAGCATCAGCGCACAAAGCACATTGAACTAGACATTCATTTTGTCCGCGAGCATGTTCAGAAAGGACTGGTTCGGGTTTTACATGTGACCTCTCGTTACCAGATAGCCGACATTTTTACCAAAGGACTGCCACAGATTCTCTTTGAAGACTTTCGTTCCAGTCTAAGCATTTGTTCTCCTCCCGCTTCGACTGCGGGGGTGTAATGGACACTGCATAATCTTAGGCTCAGTCAAATCACAATCATTGTATAGTCAAACATTCTAGTCAATCATATTCATTGTATAGTCAAACATTCTAGTCAATAGTCTAACACTCTAGTCAAACAAACATTCTAGTCAGTAGTCTAAAACACTAGTCAAACACATTCATTGTAATTATAGTGTCTCCTATTATAAGTCATGCAGTGTAAGTATATAAAGGAATGAAATGTGAATGAGAAAGCAAGTTGACATTCATACCTTTCTACACATAGCCAAATCTTTTTTTCTATGGGTTTGAATTTTTTTGAGGGACGAATGACTGATAGTCTATCACTAAGTTTTGGATTTTTCAGTCTAATCCGATTAAGCGGTTTGAGTTTGGGTCTATCACATAATAAAAAGTAACAAAAATCAAATTAAAATCCAAATAATTAATAAAAATATTTCATTTGATATAAAAGTGAATAATATAAATCTATTAAAGTTGCTCTCGCCGGCGAATGTGTTATCAACAACAACTTGCTCTTGGCCGTTGAATGCATTCTGCACAATGCATAGCCGATGTTTTTTTAATTAGATTTAAATTGTTTATGTGGTAGTCCTTAATGGGTATTTTTTTTAATTGCGTGTGGGTTAAAATCTAAATGAGTTAATGAACTATTTTTTTTTCTAATAGAATGTGGATTTATGAAGTTATTCTTTGTTAATGAAAATATGGGTTAAGGATAGTTGTCAAATTCACTAAGGTTCGGTGTCAACTTTTCTAAGGGACCGGTATCAAGGTTTCTAAAGGTTCGGTGCAAAAGTTTATACGGGTTCGATTTTGAATTTTTTTACTCGTGCGATGTCAAAATGCACGTATACATAACACTATTTTTTTGTTGGCTACGGGTTCGGCCGAACCCGTAGCTTAGTATGTGCCTACGCCCCTGTTTAGCAACATGCATTCGATGAAAAATGCAACGCAAATTGTAGTTATATTGTCCTGAAAATTGTCAGTAAATTGTTATAAAATCCGTTGGTAAATCTGTTACTAAATGGCCCAATAAATTGTAGTAGGGGTGAGCATGGTCTAGGAACCAGACCAACCCGAGCAATACCTGAGTTGACCCGATACCCGACAAACCTCAAAATGCATAACTAAAATAAAAGCCTAACCTATTATTCGGTGTCGGTTCTTCAACAGTTGGGTTTGGTCAGTTTTGTGCAGATGACCTATCAAACAATTTTAGAAAAATCTAAAATTTTTACCACTTATAGGGCTTTGTCTGAACTTTTCAAAAAGGTATCGATCATCCCCTGGTTCAATTCAATTGCTACAATTTTACACAAATTTTTCCATGCATCGCTGACAATTTGCGAAGTGTTACAAAAATGGCATTTGTTGGCGGTGTTAAACACATGATCAAGTTCCAATCTTGCAAGAATCTTATTTTGCATATCTAAAGTCATTCCATATGAAAAACAAAGTCATTTTAGTGAATCGTTTGTGAGTTATAATGCACTTTGGATAGATTGCACACTTCTACTTGCAAATCACTTTTGATGTATTAAAACATGTTAAGAAATTATGAAATATGAGGGCAAGTGTAAAACTCAATGTGCTATATCATATATCAAAAATCATTCAAAAACCTTGTGTTTTGATCAAGTTATGGTCTGTTAAAGTGACTAGAATTTTCTGACAGTGTTGAAACTTCAACTTTGTGCATATCATCATATATAATTATGATTCTAACCATGTTTCAAGCATAAAATGGACATGATTCATAGCATACATCATATCATGAAATGAGTTTTTATATGAATTTGTACCAGGTCAACAGTAGCAGGTCAAAACAACCGTATGATTGCAGGTATGCAGGCGTGTTTTAGATTTTTGAAAATCAGCACACATGTTGATCTCGGTTTTCTAGTGATCTAGTATCGGAACCGGCCTGAGAACCAAATGTTCCATAATATAAGAACTGAATATATACCCTAGCGTACAATCTCGGTTCGGTTTCCATATCCTTTCGATCCAAATCTCAGTTTTTTTCAGTCCGATCCAGAATATGTTCACCCCTAAATTGTAGCATAAACAATGGTTAAAAGGTTCTGTAATCCGACGTTACATGGTTATGCAAACCGTTGCAAAATCCATGCTAGAAATAGTAATGTGATATTTATGTAGTGAAGGTAGCTAACAAATGTGTAAATTGTGTTTTTACTAGTTTTAATCGCTAGAAATGGTCGCTTAAGTAGTAGTGGCCTAGAAGAAGAGAGGAAAGATGTCGAGTTTATTGTAATCGTGGTTGCAAAATTCCTTCGGTGGTGCCAACTCGGTTGATTGAGGAGTTGCGAGTACTCGGTCATCGTCAGGGAGTACTCGAAGATGACTTGCCTAGTACTCGGTCTTGACGGGGAGTACTCGGGGATTACTCGTTGAGTAATTGGCGCCTAGTCGGGATTATTACAACCATGATTGTAATATTGGATTTCAATTTCATTTAATGTTGCAAATTAATACATTGAAACAGAAGGTGATACGCGTATATGCATGTTTTTTCATAGCAAAATAAACTAACTCTTTAATGGTTTTCTTGATATAATATTTTGTAACGTCATATTTTCACGTCAACAAACTTAACTGGGTTAGTTTTTTTTTACGGATCATTGTGAACATATATGATTTCTCTCCCATTGGTTAGTTCATAGGTGGTAATGTTTACTTCACGGAAGAAATATCTATTATTTTCAGTTTCCAAAAAAAAAAAAAACTTAATAAATATATTAAATCATCCACATCATCACTCCACTAGTTAATCTTTAGTTTATGGCCACTAAAACGATTACATGGACCATGTCATAAAACTTAAAACTTAAATTAGTGTGCCTAATCCTCATTTCCACTACTAATGGATTATGCCACCCGCATATTCTTCTGGTTATTGCAATTACGTACGTACGGACTGATTTATATATACTGTAAGAACTAATTATTACATTATTAAATATTAACTTATATACCACATTAGTTTAAGAACATTAGATGTATAATAAAATGTTTTCAAGTTAGGCGACAAACTTGAGGGAAAGATTGTAAAGAACAACTTCGAAGTTCTTGTTCGACTCCATCTTGTGACATATGAATCTCAAACATGTTGATTACATTGTGATAATTTGAAAGTGTGTCTATTTTACCAAGTGTTTAAACTCATCGTGATATGCAAGTTATCCTTTGCACCATCATCACGGGACTGAAATCATATTAGGTTACAACTATTTGATAAAATATACAATTTCATTAACTAATAGGAGCGTTTTTTTTTTTGAACATTAACTTTCATTAAAACAAGCAAGCTCTATAAGACAAGAGCCGCTAAAAACTATAAACACATATACAACGGGTTCTTGGCCCACTCATTCCATACAATGTTTTTGAACTTCGACCTAAACTTTAACCATAAAAACGCTTTAGACTTGATCTCCGCTACCACTTCATTAACTTTCTTTGCTTTATCTTGAAACACCTTTTCATTCCTATAATTCCATAAGGACCAAGAGGTGATCATAATAATTCCGCGCACAATCTTTTTTCTCCATTTCCCTCCATGTACATTCTTGTATAGCGTTAATAGGTCTTCATAATCATATGCAAAAAATGGTTCCAACCTGCACCATCTACAAATAATGCTCCATACCCCATATGAAAAACCGCACTCCACCATCAGGTGCTTTAAATCCTCGGCCCCATCTTCACATAACGGACAGGAAACATCCGAAATCTGTATCCTCCTTTGGACTAAGGCTGCTCGAGTGGGTAACCTATCTCTAGCTGCACGCCAAACCATAAGAGAGACTTTAGGCGGAACCCACTTTTCCCATTTAAACCCAATCTGGGCCGGCCCAGTAACAGGCCCGTTTAACCATTTCCGGAAGCCCTTGACAGAAAACGTGCCCCCATTATCGCCAATCCAAATCCATGAATCCTGATGGTTGTGTAACACTTGATTTCCAATTAACCGGTCCAGATCTTGCTTTTCGGATAATTCGGCCACCGTCCTTGGATGTCTGCTCCAAGAATTAATAAAAGAAGTCCCCTCCCCAGTAACATTAAGTCTATCACACACCAAAGAGTTCTTGTATCTATCCAATAAATACAAACTCGGTAATCTCTCACGGAGCGTAATATCACCCGCCCAAACATCCTGCCAGAACCGAATATGATGCCCATTTCCCAGTACACCTTTTATCAAGTTATGCAAATACCTGTTATCAACTTTAATAGCCTGAAGATGGTTCACAATAGCCTTCCAACACCCGGGATTAGAGCGTTTAATTGGTAGAAACTCCCACCTTCCTCTACCGCCATGAATATCTTCTATTAGATTTTGCCACATTGACCCGTATTCTACCTTGAACCTCCAACCCCATTTTGCAATTAAAGCAGAATTGACATCAGCTAAGCGCAACACCCCCAACCCACCTTGTTTCTTAGGTGTCGTAATAATCTCCCAAGCAACCCAATGCATCCTCCGCTTGTCACCACTTCCCGACCATAGAAAGTCTCTCATAAGTCTTTCAATAGTCTCAATAACTGTCACCGGGGCTTTATATAACGAAAGATAATAAATCGGTAGATTGGCGAGAACCGATTTGATTAACGTGAGTCTTCCTCCCATGGATAACGTGGTCGCTTTCCATGAGGCAAGCCTGTTCTTAACCGTATCAATCACCGGGTTCCAATGACAAATTCTATTCATATTGGCTCCCACTCGAATCCCCAAATAGTCAAATGGAATACTCCCCACCCTACAACCAACCACCTCCGCCATACTAACAACTTCCATATCTTCCGTCCCAATGCCATACAAGAACGACTTCTGGATATTGATTCTGAGCCCGGAACAAATATAAAAAACTCGTAACACTCTAGCCACCCCACGCAAATTCTCTGTAGACCATTCGCCGATAATTAAGGCATCATCAGCATAGAATAAGTGTGAAAGGGGTGTAGACCCCTCCCCCACGCAAATACCCTTCACCATCCCTTCCTCAACCGCTTTGTCAAGAAAGCAATGTAAAACCTCCATGACAATTAAGAAGAGAAAAGGGGATAATGGATCACCCTGTCTAACCCCCTTTTGACATTGAAATTCGAAGGTTGGAGACCCATTAACCAAGACGGCTGAGCGAGCCGACTCTAACACCCCTTTAATCCAAGAGCGCCATTTCCCCGGAAAACCCATCTATTCAAGAGCCGATAATAAAAAACACCAATTAACATTATCGTATGCCTTCTCGAAATCAAGTTTCAACAAGAAAGCTTTTTTCTTTTCTTTTCTAAGCCACCCCATCGTCTCATTTATGATCAACGGCCCATCCAAAATAAATCTACCACCCAAAAAAGCCGATTGTGTATTAGATATGACCGACCCGAGAACCTTCTTGATGCGTGAAGACAAAATCTTTGATATCACCTTACTAACAACACCAACTAAAGTGATAGGACGATAATCTTTAAGGCCCACCGGGGATTTATTTTTTGGGATTAGAGTGATAAATGCGGAGCTACAACCATAATTAATTTTACCAAACTCATAAAAATACCTCATCAAGTTATCAAAATCGGCCTCGAACCAACTCCAATAATGTCTAAGGAAACGAAAATTAAAGCCGTCCGGACCCTGGGCTCTATCCGGACCGCAATCAAAAACCGCTTCTTTAATTTCCTCAACCGTAAAGCTAGCGATAAGAGATTCTCCACAACCCTCCTCCAACCGCTTTAGACTCGCACATCGAAATTCTGGCCGAAGCTTTTTATTATCAACAAAATGCTCTCTAAAAAACTTATGGACCTCTTTTTTAACATGAGTAGGCTTATCTACCCAATTGCCATCAATTAATAAGCCCGGAATAAAGTTCGACGCTTTTCTACCATTAATAACTCTATGAAAATAAGCAGAATTTTCGTCCCCATCCACTGCCCATCTCACACGCGACTTCTGTTTTAAATCTTTGTTGTTACACCAATTCAAGTGATCAACCCCTTTTCTACACTCCTCCAACACCCAAACCTCCTCTTCCTCCAGATCTCTAATCTCCATCGTTTCTTCAAGTTTTTCCATATCTCTTTTCAAGGAAATCAACTCTGCTCCTTCTTTAATCACGAGATCACGCCACCAATCTTTAAAAGCTTGACGAAGACTTTTAAATTTGTTCAATATGACTTGATCCGGGCAGCCTTGAAACACATTATTAGATAATACTTTCGAGACCACATCATCACAACCCTCCCTTCCCAGCCACGAATTGAACCACCTAAATGGTTTTGGGCCGTAATTGACATCCGTTACTGACAAAAGCAACGGACTGTGATCGGAATATTCTCTTCTCAATGCTCGTAAAGAAGCCGTGGGCCACCTGTTAAAGAACTGATCACAAACAAACACTCTATCAATCTTGCTCAACTTGTGATTAGAACCTCTCCCAGCCAAGAATGTGAATTTAAACCCGCTCATATTATACTCGAAAAGATTCAGTCTATCAATAAAACTATTAAAATCAGCCGACATCCCATAATTAAACGTCGAGTTTCTACGGTCTTCCGGAAAACGAACCGTGTTAAAATCCCCAAATAAAACCACCATACCATCACAACCACTGATCATCAAAAATAATTCCTCCCACAAGCGTCTCTTGGCTCCTGCTCGTTGAGGCGCATAGACATTCACCAAATTAATCACCGTACCATCCGCAACAAGAACCCCCGTAGTCCTTAGAAAATTCCGGTTTTGACAACAAGAGATTTTCTTAAAGAATTTTGGGTTCCAAATATTAATCAAACCACCCGAAAGACCCGTCGCATTAACCGAATCATACTCAGCCCCCCCATCACCCCAGAACATAGAAACCTCCTTCAACCCAATATCCGAAATTTTAGTTTCTTGTAAACCAACAAATTCTACCCCATGAAAATTACGTAATCGCCTACACCACGGAGCCTTGCCCTCCGCCCTCATCCCCCTAATATTTAACGAAATTAAATTCATGGATTACCAACCTGTAACCCTTCACCTTGAACAACCTCCTGCACCAAAGATCGATGTTCCTGAATCTGAACCCCCAAACGATTGGCCCAACGAACAGTCTCATCCACCTCCAAGTCAATATCTTCAATTTCTAAAGGCTTTGACGTGAGGTCTTGGTTCACTGGTTGCGTCTGGATATCCTCTTCATCACACAGCGATGTATTATGATGAGCATTAGATAAATTCACATTAAAATCCAATGTAGAATTACCATCCTGCCCACTATAACCATCGTTATTATCATTGCCTACTTTACCAAAGTCTTCATTTAGGTCCCTATCGGCCCACTCCAAGTCCTGGTCCATAAGCCCATCACCTTTGGGTTTCTTTAGTATTTTGGATTTCTCCAAGCTACTTGAGTAATCCCCCAAGGACTGGCCCACAATAAATTCACAAACATTTTTCTTTTTCCTTTTACCAACTTTATTGCTAAAATCCTCCACCCCACTCCTATCATTAAATGCCAATTCAAAGTTGAATTCTGACCCCGGAATAAAATCGTTGCCATCATTAATTTCCAAAACTGCATCTACCATTATGGGGCAATTATTAGTTTCCAAAATAATCGCCTCAGAATCCGCACCTTCCAAAACCTCTTCCGGCCGGTCCACAGTACGGTCAACCTTCAACCCGGTTACATCTCCGGTGATCTCCGGTGTCACGTCTGTCGTATCGTCAACCCCCTCCTCCCCACCATCGTTTTCTTCCCCGATCACCTCCTCCTCTTCCATATCATTCACATCTTCAGACGACGAATGGTTGTCCGATGAATACCCCTGCTTCTCAACCTCCATCAACTCCGGAACCCATTCCCTACCATCTTCCTCTACCCACACACGAAAACGTCTGCCTCTCCAAACAATCGTCACCTCTTCAGCAATCTTGCTTCCTTCTCCCACAAGGACTCCAATGCAATCATACGAAAGATCCGCATCAAGTTCCGATCGGGGAGGTTTATGTATAATCTTCCCAAACATTGAAGCCACCTTATCAATCACGTACTCATTCAACAAGTTAATCGGGATTCCCTTCAGATTCAGCCAAACCAGTCTTTCATAGGCAAACACTTGACCCTCCCATATCCAGATACCTGAAAATCTGCCAATCACCTCTTTTGCTTTGATCAACATGTTTACAGCCTCCTCACGGCTATGGAAGGACACCAAAACCGATAGGCCACCCAGATATTGAACACGACAATCTGCTGCTTCTAGTTGTTCTAAAACAATGTTGATACTCTTGAGAGCGTCAAGGTCAATCATCCTCATAACCAACGCCTTACCATGCAGATCCTTGTACGCCAAGACATTGTCTTCAATGTTCAGAACTTTTATATCTCGCCTACCTGTTAATGTCTCTTGGAAGGACTTCCCATTCTGTGAAAACATATTCGGATGGTCCTTAGATCCCCCAACGCTATGTTTCTCCTGCCTTTTATTTTGTACCGGTGGCGGCGGAGGAATCTCCCCATCTTCATAAGCAAACCTTGCAACGTTCGCTTTCAATGAATAGTCACCCATTCTGATCTTGCATAAGTTCCGAGTCATCTCATTCAGATCTTTAACATCGACAAACGTAATAAAGCCAAACCTATTACCAAACTTGTCCCGCTTTCTAGCGATATACAAGTCAAAAATCTCCCCGAGAGGTCTTACAAATTCCGCGAGATCGTTTCCACTGCACTTATCTGGAATGTTTGTAACGAAAAACTTCGTGATACGCCCTTGTAACTTCTCCGGAATCGTTTTCCGGCGACTCCCCATGGTTGTTTTTTTCTGTTTTTTGGAAATTGGAAGGATTGTTATTTGGAGGAATTTTTTTTTTTTTTTTTTTTTTTTTTTTTTTTAGCGTTAATTAAGAATAAGAGGCCTGTTAGAGCCTTAAATTAATTATTCAATAAAATCTTCATTTTTTATTAGATGATATTTTGTACTAATTACTTAATAGTTTTATATATACTAGCAAGTTTACCCGCGCGATGCAGCGGGTGTAACCGAAACTCTTTTGTAGAGCACAATCTAATAT
The DNA here is from genome assembly GCA_030844895.1 of Ambrosia x helenae. Classification (NCBI taxonomy): domain Eukaryota; kingdom Viridiplantae; phylum Streptophyta; class Magnoliopsida; order Asterales; family Asteraceae; genus Ambrosia; species Ambrosia x helenae. The sequence goes on from CM061225.1 coordinate 86,499,204, forward strand.
AACATACCTACTATGAACCTAACCCCTATTACATGAATATTTTTTTAGTACCTTTGTTTGAAATTCACTATAAACAGAAGCTTTCTTTTTTTTTTTTTTTTGTTGAATCCGGTGATCATATAGTTTAGATTGGATTAGGCATGTTTATGTGTATGAATATAACATAATAATTTTAGAATTCAAATCGTTACCTCTTGATTAAAAACACAACTTTCACTCTTGATTTCTCGATTTCTATATAGTATGATCAAGTTTATAAAACTTTAACTTTTATAAAGTACCTAACTGTATATAAAAGGTTATAACAAAATATATAGCATCATGAGTTGGTTTTTATATGTTTTCTATTCAATATATTTAAAATAGTTATAAAATTGAATGTCATGAGGTTTCATAAACATCTCATGACTCTTGGCTTTTTTTTAATTAAATGTGGTGTTTTAAAGACATATTTACTACTAAAAAGTAGTTATGTTATGCATTATGTGTTGTATCAAAAGCATTTAGACTTATAGCTCTTAAAATTTAAGAAGTCCTTATGAAATGTTTTATAATGTAGATATAGATATAGATATAGATATAGATATAGATATAGATATAGATATAGATATAGATATAGATATAGATATAGATATAGATATAGATATAGATATAGATAGTATATATATATATATGTAATGAATGAGGGTCTTTTGTCAACCAACAACCCAGTTGTGTATACCACTATATAATCGTAAGATGTTTTATATTGTATTCAGGTCATAAGGATATTTTGTGGTTTTTAATTGCAAAAACTTTTTTTTATAACAACTCTTAAGAGTTTTCTATACATTAACCTATGAGTAAGGTCATAATATGGTCATGTTTCTCATGCATGTCAGACCCAAACATACAAAACCATCTCACTCTACCTTATCTATTAGTTTTTCTATCTTACTTATCAATTTTATGAGCGACTATGATAGTTCCATGCATCAATATGTTATTAGATTTCTTTTCTATGAACTTCCTACATATAAAAATGCAACCCTAGATATTAACTGTATAAAATATTATAAAAACAACAAAGTATGGATTGGTTGGGGGCATAAACACATAATGTTTGCAAGAATATTGTTTTAATGGTGAACAAAAGGTTACCTTAAGATCAGTAACCTTTACTTCACAAAATTTGAACGACCAAATATAACATAACGGTTATCCGCAATATTCTCGTACACAAAATCCCTTATGAATCTGCAAAAACAAAATAAAATGGTTCATTAGTTGTTTTCTTGGTAGAAGGCAACCATAAGATATCAGTAAGAATAAGGCCTCATAAAGGTACAAATTGAAGAAAGAAACAAGTGACAATGCCTACTAACAAATCAAAGATTATAAATATTCCTGTACACAAAATCCCTTATGAATCTGCAAAAACAAAAGAAAATGGTTCATTAGTTGTTTTCTTGGTAGACGGCAACCATAAGATATCAGTAAGAATAAGGTCTCGTAAAGGTACAAATTAAAGAAAGAAACAAGTGACAATGCCTACTAACAAATCAAAGATTATAAAGAGAATAAGGAATGAGAGAGTTGTTCATTAAGATGTATATAATAACAACATAATGGCTACTATTTATAGAGCTCTAATAGAAGGTATGTACATAAATGAGAAAAATGAGTTATGAACATGGATAGTCACTAATAATATATCAAAGAGTTAGAAACATGGATAGTCACTAATAACTTTATTATTTCATAATCAACTTAATTGTTAATGTAAAAAGACAACTTCACCCCTTTACCACCTTCATTAAGTTATTGTACCATATGCTTTATATGTTGTAATTACTTAAATTTGGTTGGAATCCTTCACTCATGCTTTATAATATAGTATAGATACTAGCTGATTACCCCGGGAGGGTTTCGGGGTTGAAAAATCTAATTTTACGTGATAATCTATTGCAAATGGCTCAAGTTAACTAACCACAAAATCTCTCAATCATTACATGTTCATAGTATTCTAATCAGTAATAACTTATATTCCCTAATCTAAAACCTAATCAGTAATCATCTAAAGAATCACTTATGTAAGCTGCAACTATTTAAAAACTCATCACATCTCTCTAATTTCTCACATTCTAATGGCTCTTATAATTCCTAACCTAATCAACTACACAAACACTTAAGTTGGAAGTTGTAACCATTGCATCTCATTATGCCACGTGGCATAATCAAGATATGGTTGAGGCCACCATTGAACGCCACGTCAGCAACTATCAATTCTTCCCGGTAGCGTCCCGGGGTTGAAAAATATAACCATTCTAATAATACTCATTCTAATAATTATTACTCTTGTAATTAAATAAATAAAAAAATAACTTTGCTATAAGCTGACACCATGTGTTGCAGTGTTGCGCGATTATTTCTCTTAGCTTCTCTTGATGAAGTATACCCAGTAAAATTCCAATGATAACATGGCGATTGGGCTGATTTTCAACATCGTAGATAAGAACCTGGTTTAAAAGAAAAAACATGATTAATGAATAACATGAACACTTTGTGTGTTTTTTTCCTGTATGAACGAAACCCCACAAAAAATAGTCGATTTTTTCTCCGTTTTTTATATAGCACTATGGTACTCGTTGGAAAGATAATAAAACGCTCGTTAATTTGGTGTAATTTTTTTTCTTTAAAACATCCCGTATATAAAAGATATAAACGTTTAAAAATTATGGGAGGAAATATGAGAGATAAAATTTTAAATTTATTTTTAAATTCTTTTTTTCTAAAATAATTCAATTTAATTAAAAAAGAAAATAATTAAAAACACTAAAATCTTTCAATTATAATGCTACGTGGCACTCTCAAGGGGAGGTTGAGGCCTCCATTGCACGCCACGTCAGCATATACGTTTTCTTTTATATATATATTAATAGATTAATAGATTTTTTTCAAATGGTTTATCATAAAAATATCAAAACCTTTTATGCCAATATATTTTTTTTTTAAAATCCAACAAATTTTATTCATAAAAACTTGATCAACAGAACATTAATCAAGAACCACAAAACAGTTCACCAATTATATATATTACAATCACAACCCAAACTTACAAGATTAAAATTGCACCAATCTTTCCAAGATAATTCTCCCACCTTTGCACGATTCTTTACCCAAACGAATCCGATAGACTTGATGTCCTCCTTTATCCTAGCAATGTTGAGCCGCTTCGAATTAAAGACTAGTTCATTGCGCCAAGCCCAAATTACCCAAGCAGTTGTTTGTATAACTGAGTATACAACTTTCTTCCACTTTGATGATCCCCGAATTCGCGTATGGATACTAGACAAATCTTTAAGTTCCAAAACAAAAATGGGGCCTAATCTGCACCACCTAGAAACAAACTCCCAAACTTCCTCCAACATCCTGCACGAAGCAAACAAATGTAAGGATGATTCCTCATCTTCATCACAGAATCTACACCAGGTATGTGGCATCATGACGTTATTCTTAGCAACGGCCACTGACGTTGGAAGTTTGTTTTGGACTAATCTCCACATCATAAAGTTTACTTTTAAGGGTACCCAGTTATTCCAAACAAAATTTAGACCGAGATCCAAAAAAAATTGTCGTTGGGCTCTGTCGCGAATGCTCCAGACAGAGAAAGTACTTGACCCTTCCACAACCCAAACCCACCGATCTGCATCACTCCTGAAACTATAATCCAACACAGTCGTGGATAGAGCACGCAGCTCCAAAATTTCCTCAGGCCTATTCGGAGGTCGGACCCACCGAAACTCTATCCGAAATCACAACATCTTTACTCCTCTCTAAATCAAACAAGAGTGGGAATTTATGACGTAGTGGAACATCGAACAACCACCTATCTTTCCAGAATGATATACCACTAATGCGTCCCGGCTGGCCCCGAAAGAGAGACCTCAACTCAACCCATACAGCCCAAAAATCTGTTGAGATATTGCATATTTGCTTCCACGGGTCTGGAAGAGACAATCTGACCGGAATAATGTTCCACGATCTGGAGGAGCTATGAATTTCCCAGATAACTCTTCTCCAAAGGCTATTCCCCACTACCTTGAAACGCCACCACCAATTCGTCAACATCGCCAAATTTGCCATACGAAGTGAACCAAAACCAAAACCCCCAAAGTCCTTAGGCGCCATGACATTAGTCCAGGAAACCCATTTTATCGTTTTCCGCTGTAGACCCCCATAGAAAATCTCTACACGATCTTTTCAGTTTTTGAATGACACCACACGTGACTCTATAAAGTGAAAAATAATATGTTGGCAGTGCATTCAAAGCAGCCCGGACCAAAACCATCCGACCACCAAATGATATCGCGTTCGCCCTCCATAAAGACAATCGCTTTTTGAAAATTTCAACAACTGGGTCCCAATTTTTTATCAAGTTCATGTTAGCCCCAACTTGAAGGCCTAAATATTTAAAAGGGAAAGTACCTCTCGAGCACCCCAACACATCCGCAATGAGTTGGACTTGAACATCCTCCACACCTATCCCGAAGAGGGTGCTTTTGTTGAGATTGACACGGAGCCCGGATACAAGAAAAAACATCTCAATAATTGTTTCAAATTTAACACATTGGCAAAGGACCATTCACCCAAAAAGACTACATCGTCGGCATATATAAAATGGAACATAATCGGCCCATTTGGTGAAAAAGAAAGGCCCTTGAAGGCTCCACTGGAACAAGCCTTCCTCATCACGCAGGTCAAGGCTTCCATAGCTATGGCGAAAATAAAAGGGGATAGCGGATCCCCTTGCCTCAACCCACGAAAGCATTGAAACTCTTGAGCCGGCGATCCATTCACTAGCACAGAGGCCCTAGCCGAAGATATAATAGCCATAACCCACTTCCGCCATTTAGTCAGGAAATTCATTTGGCCAAGGATTGAATCAATAAAATCCCAACTTAGAGAGTCATAACGCTTTCTCTATGTCTACCTTAAATAACATTCCTTCCTTTTTAACCCGTTTCATCCATGGAATAGTCTCATTAAGAATAATTGCCCTGTCGAGAATACTTCTATTAACAATAAACGCGGTTTGCTCATCCGATACCAACTTGTGAATAACCACTTTCAACCTGTTGACTTAGACTTTGGATACTATTTTGTTGACGCAACCGATCATACTAATAAATCTATAATCATTTAACTCGCCAGGATCTTTCCATTTCGGAATAAGAGCTACAAAAGAAGACATACACCCTCTGCTCAATTGTTCACTGTGAAAAAATTGGTCAAACATCTCCAGGAAATCTTGTTGCAGCCTATCCCAAAACATCTTAATAAAATGAAAGTTGGTACTATTCGTGCCCAGAGCTCGATCCCCTTCACACTCCTATACCACGACCTTAATTGTTTTTCCAAAGAAAACAGACACACCAACGTTTCAGCCTCCAAATCTGAAATCGATTGAATAGAGGGACACTCCAAAACTGGTCTATATGTCTCGGTTCCAGAAATCTGTCAACAAAAAACGAGAAAACATAATCCTTGACCAGCGGTGGAAAGCAATCATATTAAGTTGGTATTTTGACATGTTTATATGATTTATGGAATACCAGATGATTTAACCCACTACAAAACACAACTACACAAGGCTGTGACAAACGAATGAATTTGTCATACATGAATGTACATACATGTGCAAATGTGTAGAAATGATTTTACATACATGTATACGGTGTTGCAAAAATTGGCCAACTCGGCCTTGGAATCGACGAGGAATCGCTCCTTGGAGGTGTGGGTCACCGATTTTTCTCTGCTCGGCCATCATAACTCGGAATCGGTCCAACTCGGCTTGGAATCGGTCAACTCGGGATGGAATCGGTTAGAATCGATCAAATCGGGATGGAATCGGTCAAATTCGACCTTGGAATCGGCCAACCCGGCCCGAATAAGTCAAATTCGGTCTCTAGTTGCCGTTTTTGAGATAGTTTTAGTATTTGGCATACTTTTATGAATTTATGACATATATATAATCATTAAATTATTAAATTTCTATATAAATCACTATGTCCGAGTACTCCCCGCCTAGGCCGAGTACTCGCAACTCCCCAGTCGGCCGAGTTGAGAGCACTTATAGACTTTTGCAACCTTGCATGTATAGAAAGAAAGATTTGGATAAGAGCATGGTATTTAAATGTACATACACTTCTATACGTGTTAGAATTTAAAAAATAAGTATTATACATATATGTTTGACAATATAAACATATGTATAAATGAAAAAAAATATTCTTGGAAGAAAAGCTGAGATTAGCTATACATACATACGTACGTACGCACGCACGCACGCACGCACGCACGCACGCACGCACGCACGCACGCACGCACACATACATACATACATACATACATACATACATACATACATACATACATACATACATACATACATACATACATACATATGGGAAAGGGTAAAACAAGAACAAGGTTGAGTTATGAGAACTAATGAACTCACTTTATAACCACACACTTATTTTATTCAATATTGAATTTGTGGTTGTAAATTAAAGCATAATAAAATATTGAATAAAAATTTAATTTACTTATATGGTTTACATATATGTGCCCGTTTTTTTTTACATCAGTGTAAATCCATCGTAAATATTTTTTTTTTCATTTTTTTACGGTGGAAATATCTGTTTTTACATCAGTGTGTAATTTTTTTTAAATTCACATTTTACATTGGAGTTCTCACGATTCTCTTAACTCAAACTTGTTCTCATAGGATTCTAATCCTAAATATATGTGTGTGTGTGTGTGTGTGTGTGTGTGTAGGGAAGGGTTATCTTGATAACGCTAAATGTCGTGAGAACCGTGAGAACAAGTAAAAAATCAATTAAAATAAAAAAAAAATTAATACAAACCTCATTATAATCAAAATACCACATTAATAAATGAATTATTTTTTTTGCAAAATAATTCATCTTTTCTTCCAAAAACAGTTTCAAATTAGCGTTTTACACATGTGTAAAAACAATTATATAAACATAAAAAAATAATCGGTTAAAATTAACTTTAGAACATTCATAATCTGGAATTGAAATCTGAGAACTTTAATGTTTTTTAACAGATTTCGAAAATTAATTATATAAACATAAAAAAATAATCGGTTAAAATAAAATTATGTAACCGAATTTTTTTTCTTTGGCCGAAAATTTAAGGAACCCATAAAATCATTATCAGGTTTTAACATAATTGTTTTCCGATTTTAATTCCAGGTTTTAATGGAAAACAATCAAAACTGATTGAGCAACATAGCTCTCATACCACATGTTGATCAGTTTTGACTGTATGTGATGGAAAACATAATAATAATGATACCTGACAGATTGATGAGACCTGAGACTGATGCTGTAAGCGTATTGGAAGACGACATCCTTGTCAGTATGGTCGGGTTCCCTTTACGGTATGTAGTTCTGATGGTTTATGCGTTCTTTAGTTATGAACACATTGAGAGAGATGAGAGTGAAAGGAGACGGCTAATAGTCATTATGGTGTTATGATTGTGTTTCAACCCTAATCTCATAATAAGCTCTCTATATTTATACATCCACAGAGGACACCCTAATAAGGCCCATCTAATGATAAGTCCGTCCATCACAGACATATATGCTATTGGGCTTAAGATAATATTAATAATTGATCATCATTATATAAATGATTATAATGGCTATTGAAAAATATATAAACGTCACGTATATTTATTCCAACAATAAGGTGACCAAATCGTTAGATAATTGCGTATCAGACTGGTTTCCGACGCAACACTTCTTCCTCCTTAATCGCTAGAAACACTTACATCGTCGTACGTTTAACGTCCTACTGCAAGTCTGCCAACTACTCCTAAAATTAAATGTTTAGACATAAGGAAATACATAGAATAAATTTTAGTATATGTTAATATCCTATGTAAAAAACATTTTTGTTTGGAAAAATTGTCCTTTATGTTTACCTGTTTTTTCAGTAGGTGTCCTTAAACTTCAAAAGTGATGAGAATCGTCCTTTATATTCTAAAATCTTTCAAGTCTCGTCCTTTAGCACTAACTTGGTTAGATTTTTTGGTTAAATCCAGTCATGTGCATTGCACATGAGGGTAAATTTGTCTTTTTACTCTTTTAAAGACTAGTTGTGTAATTAACTTATACTTTTGGTCCAAAATTAAAAAAAAAAAACAATTTACTCTCCCTTCTCTCTCTCTCTCTCTCTCTCTCTCTACCTGATTTCATAACGAAGACATTGGAGTCCCCAGTGTTTAGCAGCATCATTGATTGCTATGACAATCTTGTCATTGAGAGTGTCCCTCTCTTCAAAGGTCTTGTCAAGGGTGATCTTGCCAAGCTCACTGCGCATAGTGGTCTGAGCAAGCTGAATGACAGCGTAAAGGGGGTTCTCAACGCCGTAAGAGGCGAGCTTGGGGTCGACGATCTTGACATAGAGGACGCCGTCGATGAGGATGCTGACGTTGTCCGTGGTGATGGCGGACTGGTCGGGGACAGGGATGGCCTCCTCCTTGAGAGAGTGGACGTAGGTGATCTTGTCAACAAAGAGAATGAGCAAGTGGATGCCAGGCTCCAAGGTCTTAGCGTACTTGCCGAACCGCTCAACCACAAAGGCCTTCTTCTCCGGTACAATACAGACGCCCCAATTAACAGGGGGAGGAGTATCATAGCTACACCACACCACAACACACAACTCTTTATTATTAATTAATTAAACCCTAAACAACTTATCATGATGATGATGATGATGATGATGATGAGAGAGAGAGAGAGTTAACCTGTTGCTGGGATCTCGAGAGGTGCAGAAATGTCGGACAAAGGAGGAAGCCAAAAGGGGGTTAGACCTCATCACTTCTTCTTGTTGTCTCCGAATGAGTCCCGGCGACTGCTTCACTGATTTGAGTGCGTTAATCACCCCATGTGATGATGATAATCTCAACAACCTACTCATTAAAAAGATTTCACATTTCTCTACCTGGTTGTTGAGTGGTGGTGGCAGGTGGGGGCAATGGTGGTGATGGTAGATGATGGTGGCAATGGTGATGGGTGGTGGTTGTGAACATGTAGATTATAGAACATAAAGGACGATTCTCATCACTTTTGAAGTTTAAGGACACCTACTGAAAAAACAGGTAAACATAAATGACGATTTTTGTAATTTTTTCCTTTTTGTTTATAACTCAATCTCGATGTTAATATAATTAAAGAATCAATATTTGTTGGACGCAAAATATTAAGATCTGACCACTTATTTTAATTACTTTATAACTGAAAGAATTGGTATTCAACTTGATCTCTTCCATTAACATAGAATGGGTATATATAATTACAAACCGAATCTCTTAATTCGGTGGAGATCTACTATCCATAATTATTTACAATAATAAATGTATATTACAATCATACCAAATATATATTATCTAATACGCCCCCTCAGTCGAAGCGTTGGGAGGCCGAATGCTGAGACTGGATCGAAAGTCTTCAAAAAGGATGCGAGGAAGACCTTTAGTAAAGATGTCAACAATCTGATGTCTGGAGGGGACATGAAGAACATGTATATTACCGCGTTGAACCTGTTCTCGCACAAAGTGAATGTCAAGCTCGATGTGTTTCGTGCGTTGATGTTGCACGGGGTTGCCTGAAAGATAGACTGCACTCACGTTATCACAGTACACTAGTGTTGCGCGAGATAGTGGGTGATGAAGCTCAAGAAGAAGGTTCCGAATCCAACAGATGTCAGCGACCACGTTTGCCACACCCCGGTACTCTGCCTCTGCACTGGACCGTGAGACAGTTGATTGACGCTTGGAGGACCAAGAAAGGAGATTATCACCCAAGTAGACGCAGTATCCAGAAGTCGACCGCGAGTGTCCGGCATCCGGCCCAGTCTGCATCAGTGTAAGCAATCAGAGAGAGACGATCAGTTGGGCCTAGATGAAGCCCGTAATCTGCAATACCCTGTATGTAGCGAATGATGCGTTTTAGAGCATTCCAATGTGATACACGTGGAGCATGCATGTGCATACAAATCTGCTGGACCGCATATGAGATATCTGGCCGTGTGAAGGTGAGGTACTGCAGTGCTCCTGCAAGACTCCGGTAAAGAGAGGGATCATCGTGAAGGGGGCCATAATCCGCAGCTAATTTGGACTGGGTATCCACGGGTGTGGCAACTAGTTTGCAGGAGTCCATGGATGCTCGATGTATGATATCTCGTACATAGGCCTGCTGAGATAAGAACATATGATTACCGGTGCGAGTGACCTGTATGCCCAAGAAGTAAGAAAGAGGCCCTAAGTCTTTCATTGCAAATTCCCCGGAAAGAGTGTTTAGAAGCCGACGGCGAAGTGCCTCTGTGGAGGTGGTTAAAATAATGTCATCCACGTAAATGAGCAGGTAAGCAATTTCGGTCCCGTGTTGATAGACAAAGAGAGAGTTGTCCGATTTACTTTGGCGAAACCCGTGTAAAGTGACAAAGTCTGTGAAGCGCTGGTACCAGGCCCGGGGGGCCTGTTTGAGACCATATAGAGATTTCTTAAGAAGGCACACGTGATCAGGAAAGTCCCTGTGACGAAATCCCATTGGTTGGCGCATGTAGACGGTTTCTTCCAAGTTACCGTGCAGAAAAGCATTGGTGACATCCAACTGATGGATTGGCCAGGACCTGGATAGAGCCAGAGAGAGAATCAAGCGAATGGTGGTAGGTTTTACCACGGGACTGAAAGTCTCACCACAGTCAATGCCTGTTTGTTGATTGCGTCCATCACACACCAAACGCGCTTTGTAGCGTTCCAAGCTACCGTCAAACCTGAATTTATGTTTGAAAAGCCACATGCTGCGAATAATATTCATATCAGGAGTCCTAGGTACAAGCTCCCAGGTCTTGTTTTTAATAAGTGCACTAAATTCGTTAGACATGGCATTATACCACTCTGGAGTGGTCAAGGCAACCTGTGGGTTTTTAGGGACGGGCACGACGGTAGTGGTGTGTAGGTTGAATTGTTGTTTGGGTTTGGAGATACCACTCATGGAACGGGTATGAATGGTACGGTTTGTGGGATGTGGAGGTGGTGGTGGTGGCATGGGAGGAGGAGAGCCGGTGATGGATTGAGGTTGAGAGGTGTGGGCCGAGGTGGTAGGTGTTGGGTCGGGCTGTTAGGAAGTGGGCAGAGGTGGTGAAGAATGTGTTGGGCCGGGCTGATGAGAGGTGGGCAGGGGTGCGGAAGAGGGTAATGGGCTGTGGGATTGCGGAGTATGGGGCTGGTCATGATTTGGGCCTGGGGGAGTTAGATGGGTTTGGATAGTTTGTGGGCCTGAGGTGTTTGGAGTTTGGGTGGGTGATGCGGATGTGGGGATAGGGTGGGCCGGTTGTGTGGATTGGTGAGTGGGAGTGGAACGTACTGTGCGCAAGTATTCCCAAATGAGAGGATTAATTGTGGGGTTTAAAAATTCATAGGAGGGTGGCTTGGTGGGGGATTGAATGGTGTATGGAAAAACGGTTTCTTCAAAGTGGATGTGACGGGAGGTTATAAGTTGATGGGTAGTGAGGTCTAGGCATAGGTAACCACGGTGATTGGGTGGGTACCCGAGGAACACACAAGGGTGAGAACGGTAGGAGAGTTTATTTATGGTGGTGGATGGTAGGATAGGGTAACAAAGGCACCCAAAGACACGAAGGTGATCGTATTCGGGGATGCAATTGTAAAGCATGGTGGTAGGTGATTTGAAGGTAGTATGGTGGGTTGTTTGAGGAGGTTGGATTCTGTGGGGTGGTAGCCGCGAGGGCTGTGGCAGCAGTGGTGGCGGCACGAGAAGATTGACGCTTCTTTTTACTTTCTTCCTGGTTAAGCTTGGACCGGACCTCATTGAAGGAGGGTAGTGGCTCGCGATTCTGTAGGACCGTCGAAATACCATCATATAGTTCGGGTAGGCCTGTGAGAATTTTGATGACGAGCATTCGATCATCGACGGGGCAGCCTAGATTTGTGAGCTGTTCAGCGAGATGTTTGGCGTGCTGGCAATAATCCGCCATAGAAGTAAAGTTTTCCAGATTCAAATTGGCAAAATCCTGGCCAAATAACACCGCGCGCGTATTGTTGTTGTCCTGAAACTCATGTTCGACAGCAGTCCAAGCTTCGTGGGCAGTTTGTCCGGGTACAATGATGATGTTAAGAAGAGATGGTGCGATGGTAGCATAGATCCACTGAAGCACCAGGGCGTCAAGACGGGCCTAGAGTGCCTCAGCGGCTGCAGCAGAGGCTTCTGCAAGAGCTGCAGCAGCCGGGTCAGAAGAGGTCGGCGCTGTTGTGGCTGCAGCAGGTTTAGGGGATAAATGGTCGAGTACTTCATAAGCCTGGCAGTGGACCCGAAAGAGAGTCTTCCAGGTCGAGTAATGGGTTGAATCCTTCTCGAGCAGAATGGGTATATGTGTTTTTATGTTGGAAACGGTGAGGGCTGGATGGATCTTGGTGTCCATGAGGGAGGAGAAGAGATGGAAGATGGATAGTAGGTTGAAAGAGGGTAGAGAGGGCTGCTGCGATGTGTGGCGGCAGAAAGGAAGTAGCCGTAGGGTTAGGAAGAAGGTGCAGGATCGATTGAACTTGATACCATGAAAGAATTGGTATTCAACTTGATCTCTTCCATTAACATAGAATGGGTATATATAATTACAAACCGAATCTCCTAATTCGGTGGAGATCTACTATCCATAATTATTTACAATAATAAATGTATATTACAATCATACCAAATATATATTATCTAATAATAACTGTTAAATGCAAAGTAGAATTCATTTATTTTGATTTTAGTTCTGTTTTCTTTTGAAATGTCACTATTATCTTGCTGCTTTATAAAAAAAGGTTTATTAAACTTTGGTTACTTTGTATAAAAAAGCATTCTTTGTTGAGATATTTTTGAAAACAATGAGTAATGACTTACAATTTATTATCGACTGACATACAATTTCACACTTATATTTTAAGGGGAAAGATCCGGTATAAATAGTTTTTTTGGTAAGAACTGTGAGAATCAAAGGATGGTATTCCCCATATTATTAAACATGTATTATAGTATTGAAAACTAAAAAAAAAAAAAATTGGTGTAGAGTAATTACGTGTAGAGTAATTACACTAAAAATTTTTTAAAATTTTTTTTTTTGTATTATTCATCTAGAAAGAATGTTTAAGCACATGGGAAAAAAAAATTCTAAAAAAAAATAAATTTTTTTACCCCATTTGATTCTCACAGTTTTTACAAAAAAAAACTATATGTATTTGATCTTTACTCTATATTTTAATACAACAAACTCCTTGAATATGAGGTATCGGCAAGAATAAGAATGATTGACACTCGTAAGCATATTAGAAGCCCTAATGCTCTAAAAGAAAATTAATTGGTCACCTAGTAGCCGTAGGAAACCGTTAAATTCCAACTCTTAACAAATAATCGTCCATAGCTTCTATCATCTTCATATTACAAGTAGTCGCCACCTCGAAAGCCTCTTCTTATCCCTTTAAAGTCACACCGATGCAACGTCCGAGTGTTTGCTTACTTCCCTGTTAATAATAGCTTATGCCAAGGTTGTCGTCGTGAGCCTCTCGGTGGTTTCTCCTCAGTGGATTCATTAGTAGCAGACCCACATGGTCTTGCACTTATGCAATCTTTAAATGAGGGATGCACGCAAATGGTCAACTGAAAGGACTCAAAACTTGGTTGCGAGAGTTTGAAAATGTGAACTTTATCACCATTAGGTAGTAATATGATCTTGGTCATTTTTGTAAAATGTGTGAAACATAGATGCTTGAAGATTCTAATTTAAGGCTTCTGAGGCTAATCTAGCAACCATCTTATCGGGGATGTCGTCCCAACACATCACCTTTATTAGTAACGTACGTACATCATCATTAAAATGATAAGAAGTTTTGTTCCTTCTTTTTAGAAAAAAATAAAAATAAAATAAAATAAAAACTTGGTCTTACATATGCATTTGTTTCAACTAGTTAACGCTTCTAGGTCCAAGCATTGGGACGCCACCCACTTTTTTTCACACATTATATAAGTGACGAAACTTGAATTTTATGATGGTGGACGCCTAAATCACGATACTTAAATTTACGTAATATCAAATCAAATCGGTAGGGGCCGGATTAAATATATACAAAATTTTCGGATCAAAACGGAGCCAAAAAAGGTGGGGGCCGGGCACCCCCGTGTTGTAATAAATATACGTTAGTATATTTATCGGTAGCCATTATAATCATTTATATTATGTTTGATCAATTGCTAAATACTCTAAGCCCATAACTGATTTATCTTTGATGGACGAACTTATTATTAGTTGTGCCTAACTAGAGTGTCCCCTGGTTATGTATAAATAGGGAGAGATTACTAGGGATGAGGGGTTACACAACATAATCAACATAACACCATTAGTAATCGTCTCCCTTCGTCTCTCCCTCTCTCCCATAACCGATTCCTCCTAGGGATCATTTGCCATCATAACTGCATACTCTAAAGGGAACTGGAACACACTGACAGTTATGTCGACCTCAACGCTCACAACATCAGTAGCAGGTCTCACGAATCACTTAGGTATATATTTATGTGTTTTCCATTACATACTAACAAAATTGACGCAACACCCTGGGCCTTCTTAAGCTTCCCTCTACTCTATATCATGATCCATTGTTAAATTAGGAAGCCATGGGATGTAAAATCTTCTATAATGCCCACTGACCTACGGAGTACGGTATTCCAAAAGGAGGGAACAATGCTAAGTTTTTCATCTTCTGTAACGTGTCTCTATTTCTAAGGAAGTGATTATCTTCTCCAAACGTATCACTCTTATCAAGGAAGTGATCACCTTATACGTCTTACTAATTTCAAGTGATATTGATTGCACTTTCACTAATCATAAACAAGCTTAGTGATGCCCCTTACAAAAACCTCGCAATTATATCTTTAAAAATGTCCCATACGTATGTAATGCGCATGCGAAATGCACATAAATATTGACTTTAACTTAATCATGTTAATTATATAATATGCTATAAATATTTGTAGAATACAAGGGTACTCTGTATATCCGAACAACCGCGTGACAGCTGGTACATTTTACTTGTCAATGGATAAACACCAAACCATTTAAGTTCCATTACAAGATGATTCATTTAGAGTTTGTGTTGATAAAGTTTTAAAGTCTCATCATTTTTAGGAATACAATGTGGGAAGATGAAAACAGTTGAGGTTATGATACAGTATGTAGTTTTGTTGCTTAGCCAAATCACTTGTCCAAACTGATGAACAAGTTTGTTTCTTAATTAGTATCTGATTAACTACAAGTAAAACATGTATTCATATTTGTTTTCATGTTTTGTTTCTTCTGCAGATACCATATCCACCACCATCCAGTCAAACAGAAAACAGAAAACAAAACCATAATTCCTAATACAAATCAAAAGAAAACGTTTATGACGGTGAACAAAATTCAATAAAGGTTGGCAATAAGGAGGAGGGAGAGAGAGATAGAGAGGGAGAGAGAGAGAGAGAGAGAGAGAGAGAGGATCAATGAAAAGGGTACGTAGGAAGACATATTAGCGTTTGAATTTGAGAATGGAGGGTAACGATTAAATGGGGTGGAAAATGGAGAAATAATCGTGGCCTTTGGAAGAAAGAGTATTTTGGTAAAGTTGCATTTCTTTCTCCTGATATGCGTGACACATGCACTTTCTACGCCATCTTTAATGTTAATGCTTCTTTTATACGACATTTCTTTTAAAACAAATTACACTATATTAACAGCATTTTTTATCTTTTCAACTACCACGATGCTATAAAAAATGAAAAAAAAAATATTTCTAGTGTGTCTTTTAAGTGGGTTTTTGTTCTATACATTGCGTTTTTTGGATTGTTTATTGTGGGTTTAGCTACATATGGGGTTTATTGTTCTGTGCAATGTGTTTTTTCTGTCTATTGTGTTTTTCAATTTTGATCATTGTATTTTATGCTGTAGATTGTGCTTTTGTTTGAATATGGTGTTATTTTTTGTACTATGCATGGTTTTTTTTGTCCATTGTGTTTTTCTGTACTGCAAATTTTGTTTTTTATATCAATTGTTTTTTTCTGCAGATTTGTGTTTTTGATATACATGAACCAAAAACACAATAAAAATCCACTAAAAATGTCATTTTTCCAGTTTTTTTACATAGAAATATGGTACTCGACTGGAAAGATAAAAAACATTCGTTGATTTGGTGTAATTTTTTATTGGCCTTGTTTCTATCAGATGCCATACTTCGTTTCTTTTGCTGGACCTTTTTGACGGAGGGTTATGTATTTAACTTGTGTTCAACATAGAACTTGGTACCCTTTTCATGTCGGAGTGATGCCCGGTAAACACATCCAAGGTTCCGATCAATAATTTCCTGACTGCTGTCTTTGTTTACATCGAAAATTTGGCACCGATGGTGATTTTTTGTTCCAGAACATCTAGGTGGATTGACCACTACTCGGCTAAAGCCTTTATAAGGAGTTATCCGGGTGCTTGAGACCTGGCGCACCTCAGGTATGCACTAGGTGGTTTTGGCTACAATGGTGGCCACTCCTCACTTAGTGGGGAATTTTAAAGACCCATGAATTGTGGCTGGAGGCGCAAATACCAAGTCGTCCTAGGACTACATTTTGCACCGACCATGCCCCCAAAACTAGGAACGTTAGCATCATCGTGGTTTAAAGGACTGGAGCTTAGGGTGACCGGGAGGCTGATTGGTTGCATGATTTCTCCTGAAAAGCTTACCAACAACATAGACACTTGGATCATCTTTCTCTTAGTTTCCTGAGCAAGTTGATGAAAACATTGTTGGTACATGATCTCCGATGCGCTCCACTCTCCACATATATTCTTTGAACTTTGTGTCCGACAATTACAGTTGAGATTATTATCGGTCCATCCCTAGCTTACTCCAGAGCTATGGGTGGAAAGGTGATGGACTGGTTCATATAAGGAACATTATGAGTTAATTAATGTCGGTTATATGTATGTGAGCGTATAAATAGTTGATGTATGCAATGCTTATTATTTTATTGGCTCTGGGTTATCACCAATTTCTCTTCCTAAATTATAAATGGAAATGAGATAAACCTGGTTCACATATGAGGCATGATGGTAGCTTTGGCGTTTTATGCCTTGAGGAACCAACTGCCAAATCATGTTTATGCACGTTTGATTATTTGTGTTTCTTATAGTGGTCAGAACAGGCTTTCCATATTTTACCTCCATCACCAAGTGTGGTAACTTCCCCGATCTTACTGCCTTCTTGATCTCCTACCTGAGGGACCAACAGTCATTTGTGTTGTGCCCCTTCGCTCGGATACACTCGCAGTACTTTTTAGAATTTTTATCGGCTGGGGGTCTTTGTTTCGGCGGGGTTAGGAAATGTATATTCTCAGTGCTAAGAATCTCACTTGGTGTTTTGGAAATGTTACAAGGGAGAGGGAATGTCTCTATGTGACTACCCTCGGGCGTGGGAATAAATATGAGTATTTGTGAGATAAGGTAGAGAGGTTAACCACTACCTTATTTTGTGAATTGTAAGGAAGTATTTATAGTAGTCCTTGGGCCTTCAGAGGATTGAGCCCATGGGCCTTTTATGGCCGGAGCAGGTATCGCTGTAGCTTGGTCGCTCCGGTGATCCAAAGGGTTGTCTCGAGCTCGACCTTGGATGATGTATCCTCTTCAACAACAAAACTATATTCCCTCTGTAATATAATTTGATTTTCTAAAAAAAAAACAATTATGTAAGATTTTCATGCGTTCAAGAAAGAATTAAGCCACGATCTACAACAATTCAAGCTATATATATAACTTTAAAAAAGAACTTCCATATATGTAAGGTATGGACCCGAGTTATGTATTGCAACATATTATATGAGAACTCAATTGTGTATGCGAGTACGTTAATGAAAAAGCAAACTAAAAAAAATGTCTTTAGTTTCGTAACACCAAAGTAAAATAAAAGATAAGAGTTAGTGGATTACACATGAAAAACATTCACGTACCGAAACTTTATAAGACATGATTTTGGCTTCTAACACCATTAATGGAGGGCATATATACCAAAATGCCAATTTAGTCCTTGTTTCACAACCTTATATATATTCATTGCATATATAATGCCCATTGCACCCTTCAAACGCTCCAACAATAATCTCTCCAAACATATTTTTGGAAGATTGGAGAGTCTTATAGATAGAAAAATCTAACAAAACCAAACCTAAAAATCGAATTCAATCAAAGGAAGGCGACACAATGGAGATGTCGACGGGCTGGTTTTGGTGTTTCTGTAGGCGGGGAAGGCCATATCTCGGGTTCTTTTTCTACAACTCGGATATGCTGTTAACAACATTTTAGTAAAGTCTGCTTTAAATGAGGGGTTAAATCCATACACATTTTCTGTTTATCGAAACGTTGCCGCAGCCGTTGCGTTCGGCCCTTTTGCACTATATTTTGAAAGGTATAAATATATAAAAGTATAAAATATATAGTTATATGTTTATGTATATTTTGTGTAATATAACAACTAATATTAACTTTATGTCACAGGAAAATACGTACTAGAATGACATTTTCCGTGTTCTGGAAGATAATGTTGTTGGCACTAATAGAGTACGTAACAAAGTCCACTAACACATTTGACTTGATGAAAAAGTCAACATGTGTTTAATGTAATTTTCTAACACAATTTTCTAACACCAGGCCGGTTTTGGACCAAATACTATACTACACCGGGATGAAGTATACAACCGCAACCTTTGCGATCGCAATGTGCAATGTTCTACCCGCGTTAACTTTTGTCATGGCATGGATCTTTAGGTACTCTTCGACTTTGTTATTGTACAGTTTGATCGCAGCACGCTTGAGCGTTTTTTTATGTGTTTTGTAGGCTTGAGAAGGTGAATGTCAAAAAATTGCATAGTCAAGGGAAGATCTTAGGAACCCTTGTGACTGTTGGTGGAGCCATGATTATGACACTCGTTAACGGACCACCGGTTCCATTGCCATGGACCAAGGAGGGCACCGAGGTGAGCCATGCTCTAGCACCCAACCCAGTGGTCTCTCAAGACCAACATATCAAGGGTGCCATCATGATTACTGCTGGTTGTTTTTGTTGGGCTAGCTTTTACATTCTTCAGGTAGATTATTACTTTATGTATATTGGTTTGTTTCATTGTCCATTAGTATTTATTGTGTGCTTTACACGTTTTATATCAATTCATTTTGTCACATCATGAGAAAAAGGGTCCTAAATAGATGCTAAAAATAGTTTTATAACACCGGAAGAAATTAAATACATGACTTTGATGATGTAAATTGTTAACCAATTAGATTTGTGATTTAATTTTAAAACTCTAACTTAAATGTTGTTTCTTATCTTAAGTGACTGATACATGAACCATCTTTTTAAATAGGACATTAGCGACAGACAATAATTG
Organism: Ambrosia x helenae; assembly: GCA_030844895.1. Taxonomy (NCBI): domain Eukaryota; kingdom Viridiplantae; phylum Streptophyta; class Magnoliopsida; order Asterales; family Asteraceae; genus Ambrosia; species Ambrosia x helenae. Next base: position 86,518,739 of record CM061225.1, read on the forward strand.
TGGCAGAAATGGTCCGACTATTAAAAGCTCAGTTTTGTCGGAAAATGGTCGGAAATTTCCGACTACTTACTGATATCAGTTTTTTACTTTCATTTTTTAACCTTTAACGTTTGTTTTTTATTCCATCTTTTGTACACCTCAGTTGTACACGAAATACTTTTATTTTACGGTCTTATATGTAGGTGTGTGTACGCTATTAGTATCCGTTAGTTAAAACAAGGTTTTTTATTATATAAGTATGTATGTGTGTATGTGTGCGATTATGTATACACCGAGACACATACATACTTTAAACACACATACAAATGCGTGTATATATATAAATACATTCACATATACACATATCTAACTTTTTGTCGGAATATGGTCGGAAATTTCCAACCATTTTCCAACCACTATATTTTTTTTATTTCTTTTGTCGTAAGTACCTTATTCTATAGTGATGTTAGGCGTGAAACATATTGTTTGTTTTATGAATTTTCAGGCTATGACTCTCAAGGAATATCCGGCTCAATTATCCCTCACAACCCTTATATGTACGATGGGTGCTTTACAAGGAACCATAGTCACTTTGATCATAGAGAAGGCTAAATCTGGCATATGGTCCATGCAAACCGAGACAGAAATTGTGGCTACACTTTATAGCGTAAGAATCCTTTTACTACTACTAAAAAAGAGTATCACCGACGGATATCATACACAATACAATAACACAAATATAGTAAAAGTTAAAGTAAGTCGTCATAATCTGTTGGTATTCGCTGGCCAATGACCGACGACAATTTACATCGTGGTTTCTTTTAACAACTAATGTTACCCCCACTGTATCTACAACAAATACACCATTGCCTAAATATGAGCCTAGGACTTCCCTCTAAGAGACATAATTCTCTACCAAGTGGGCTACCTCATATTTGCGCATAGTGGTTAAACATGATTATTATTGATGGTAACTTTTGGAGGAAATAGTGTCTTTATAAGATTTTGTTTATTTTGTCTTTATAACTTTCGTCTAATTTTATTAAACACGAGATATAAAATTAAATACTTTTGTTCTTATGCACAGGGAATAGTTCGCTCAGGGGCTAGCTACTATGTTTCGGGGCTAGTAATGAAGGAGAAAGGGCCCTTTTTCGTGACCGCCTTCAACCCTCTCGGGATGGTGATTGTCGCGATCGTGAGCTCGTTCGCACTCGCGGAACGATTAGTTTTAGGAAGGTATATATATATAACCACCTCGTAACAGTTTAGTTATCTACTAATATAATACTTATTGATTATCCTTCAATTAAATTGTCTATTTTGTCACACTTTTCAGAGTTTTGGGAGCATTCATCATCGTTGGCGGTTTGTACCTAATCATATGGGGTAAGAGTAAAGACTCGAGTTTAGCGAGTTCGAATTCAAGTGAAGTAGAAATATGTGATCAAGAAAAATGCGATGATAAAGATTTGGATGATGCAATTAAGGCTTCAAAGGAAGATCGAAGAAGTGAAGCTGTTGTTTGATTCTTTAATTTATCCACACAATAAGACTCATTTTGAGGGTTACTTATCTAATTCAAATAATTTGTTAGTATTTATTAGAGCATTTGCAATGTATGATTCAGTGTTAGTAAAAATAGGATTAATCAGTGATTAATCGCTAGTCGGTAGGTTACTAAGTAACTTTACATTAATGAGTCCATTAGTCGGTAGTCGACCCTAGTTGGACTAAATCGGCCACAGTCGGCCAGCCAAAAATCAACGATTCTAGCAAGATTTCTACGAAAATATGTAATTTCAGCAAATTACGGTCAAAACCTGTAAATTCCAACAAGTTTTCAACCAGCCATGTAGATTCTGGCGATTGATCATGTATACTTAAAAAGCTGAGTTGAAAAGTCGTTAGAACCTGTCTATTTAAAATATTTACCTATAAAAATGTGTGTATAATATAAAAAACTAAAAATTACATATAAAAATCTCAATCCGATTAATCCCGATTTCGCTAGTCCCCACCTTACCGGCTGACTAGCACCTAGCGAGTTTTACAACACTCAGGGCCGTTCCTGAGAATTCAGGTGCCCAGGCCAAGTCACGAAAAAATGTGCCCCTTAGTCTTAGGCGTTAACAAAATAAATAAACGTAAACTATTTTTTAAACGACGGGTAAAGTAATATCAAATCGATATACCAACTCTTCACAGTTTATATTATCTAGCATTTCGTTCTCGATAACTATCATTACTAATCCGCAAAGTTTGTTTTTTTACTTAAGTGAGATAACGCTTCATGGTTATTGACGGGGGCACAATACGGATCAACTAACAATAAACGATTAATTTTATGATTTTTTTATCAAATGAAATAAACTAGATAATTTTAAAATCAAATGAAATAAGCTAACAATAATAATAGTAAAAAATTGTGATAAAAATAAACTATTAGTTTTAAGATTTTTTTTAATCATTTGTTTTAATGGCGTTTTTTTTTATCATTTTTATTTTTAAAATAACTAGTAGGAATGCCCACGCGTTGCGGCGGGTGCATCTGTTTTGCCCTTCGTGCATCGTGTTTGTTGGTTATTCGTTATGATGAAGTAGAAAACAACGATGTATAAAATATATGTTATTAAAAACTGAAACTCATAAGTATATGTTCTGAATATATTAAATAGGTACATCACAACAGGCCATGCTATTCCTTGCAACACTCTTATATTGGGCCACGTCCTTTGGTGGGACCCTTTTTATGTATCTCAAAGGCAGATAAGTATGTCATTGTAGAGCGGTTCTTAGCTTAGTGAAGTGGCGTTGTATCTTTTAATGACCATAAGATTGTAGTGGAAGTGATGTAATTACTAAAATGCAGTTTGTAGTGTGCAACATATTTCTATTATTTTAGGGCACCCGCGAGATACAGCGGAGTCAATGTTTTTTCATAAATACTCTCGTTTTATGTTAGTTTGACAAGCGCCGTAACAAATATATTAGACCAAACAAATTAGTAATCAATATAGTTAAAACTACCAAATCAACTGATAAGAACTTGTCTTCGTTTGGATATGTAAGCAATTGGTGACTTCGTGAGATCAGAAATTTAAATTATATTCCTAGAAGCTTATAGTAGCAGAGAAAACAAAAAAAAACCATCGAGGAAGATGATGACGTTGCTCATGAAGTATCTCTACCATATTTGCTTGTATAAACGTTAAACCTACATATATCGCTCACTTTAATGTGTTGAAACGTGTCTTGGGTTGGGTGTGTTGGCAAACTTCATGCCTACATATTCATTTGTGTGCAGAAGTGTCACATCATACCATCCTGCAACCACATAAATTTAAAAAGAATATATAAATACATAATATATGATGTAATTTATTTACTATAAACATTGAAAGATATGTAAGTTATGTATGTAAAGAGTCATCACATTATTTATATACCAAATACATGACCACTATTTATAGGACTATAACATTTATACAAACATAATAAAGACATGGAGGTTATTAATGTAAAGAGTCATCACATTATTGTTAATTTCCTCATCAATTTTATAATTATGTTTAAATTAATTTCTTCAACAATTTAATATTTAGGTAGAAAGACAATTTTACCCCCTAAATGACTTCAATAAGCATTGTACTATAAGCAATAAAGATTGCATTTACTTAAATTTTGCAGGTATCCTTTACTGATGCTTTATAATATAATATAGATATAGAAGATAAAGAGTCGGGTTGATTCAAACATAATACCAAATACATGACCACTATTTATAGGACTATAACATTGATACAAACATCATAAAGACATGGAGGTTGTGAATGTAAAGAGTCACCACATTATTGTTAATTTCCTCATCAATTTTATAATTACGTTGAAATTAATTTCTACAACAATGTAATATTTAAGTAGAAAGACAATTTTACCCCCCTAAATGACTTCAATAAGCAGTGTACTATAAGCAATAAAGGTTGTATTTACTTAAATTTTGCGGGTATCCTTCACTGATGCTTTATAATCTATAATACATTATAAAGGAAGAGTGATGTACCATATTGGAATTTTGACATGGGTACAATTTTTAAAGCAACAAGTATAAGAGAATAAAGCTTATTTCATAAGGGTATTATAGGCATATTGGGGACAATTAAGACACTTTAAAGGGTAATATAGACATTTCATCATCTCCTCCTTTACAATATCAAAACAAATTGACAATTCTACCCTCTGATTCCCATAATGCCCTCCATCTGAAGTGGAACGCTGGTTCATTCATCAATGAGAACTCAATGCTCTACTCGGTTCACTTCACCTCACCCGTCCGCTACAATCATTTTATTCAATGCTTACTTTGCGTCCCTTTATCTACTTAATGCCTACTTCCATTCAGATGAGAGAGAGAGAGAGAGAGAGAGGGGGGGGGGAAGCCTGAAGGAAAAGAGGCGAAGTAGAAATTGGCCATGGCAGCAACATTGATGCAGGAGCTATGTTGGCCGGAATCAAGACAGTGCTCGATCTATCAGTTCTTTCAGCGCATTGATTAACCAACCAATATTTCACCATCTAATTTCATCTCTGTTAGTCTTTCCTTTTAATTTTATATATTTTAAGTTCATTCATTTTAGGTTGTTTTTCATTTTTTCACAGGTAATGCAAATCAGTTAATTGATTCAAGAATTAGTCCTATAAATTGGAAATTTCTACTATGGCTATAGTACGATGTGAATTTTTATCTGGATTTAAATGGACTTAGGTGAAATCATCCCATTCGAATTCATGTTCTTTTTTAGAACCTTTATTAGAAGCTTGTGAAATGTTTGTTAAAAGCTTTATTATGAATATGATTTTATGAGCATTTCTGTAAGCCTTTTTCAGTTGCATTAGAGATAGGTAATGTTAAGTATGTTTAGGCCGTTTTGTTTCAGTGCCTCATGGCTACTCTGGCTACAAGTTTGATTTTTCAGCGATTGTAGCAACGGTAGGACAACGGCGGCGTCGGTATGGGACCCAACATAGGTGACAGAGACATTAGGGTCATAACATGGGACAACAGTTGTGGCGTGTGCTTATGTCTATAATGGTGGTGACTAGCGGTTCGATTCAGGTTAATTGGTGAGTCCCAACAACCATAGTCTCTTATTTTAGTTGGATACGGTCCTTTAGGACGGATGTAACATGTGAGCATGAAACTTTTTCACCGTTTAAAATTATTGCGTCGGGTAATCATATCTCGCAAAATATCTACACTATTATATTTGATTATGCTATGGTGTTTTTTTTTAGAATTAGAATTAAAACATGTACATCTCACATGTATCATCTTTTACCTTTTCATGTGTTTTAATTGCAATTTGATTTCTGATTGAAGGTGGTGGGATTGGATTTGATGGATGATGAAAGCATGGCAGAAAGGCAGCCTACCAAGCTCATACTAACACTTGCCCAGTTGACAAATGTACTAAGTCCTGCCTTCTCATACTTTATGTATTACTGTTGTTCAAATCTCTATAACCTAAATAAGGTATGCGTACAAATTAAATCAATTTTAATATCTTTGACTCCCACCTTCGTGAATCTAAGGGCATGACAAACATTAAATTGCGTCCTCATTGTGGGGAGCTATTGCCTAATGAAAGTCCTTGAGTGTTGTTTATCATAGGCTGCTAGCTTAACTTGCGAGTTGGCATCCTGGTTTGAAAAAGTTCGCCTGAGGCGTGAGGTGCCCGATGCTAGAAGCGTGAGGCGTGCGTGCCTGACTTGTCCTTTCTACAGAATTGTCTAAATGCAGCGGGTTTGACCCCCAAAAAGGTCAAACTAAATTCTAGATTATTATCATGAAACTGAAAGTATAAATCTTTTTCTAAGGAGTTGTCCAAATGTACCCGGTTTGACCTTAAAGTCAAATGGGTCAAATTAGAAAATCTAGGTAAATGGGTTAAACTTTGTGTAAAGTCATTTTTATTGCAATAATATTATCTTGATGCCTTTTAAAACTATGAAGGAAATTATATCTTGGTGAATCTATATCTACTAATGAAATTCATTTACTTAAATATGTGTAGATATTATCAGCGTTGGTGATATGTTTTGGGCAGCTACGAGTTAGCAACTGGATTGGGCTGAAAGAACAAACTGCGAGTTTGATTTAGCTACTATTACTAACAGGTGATGTTGAAGTTGTTTGTTTGCTGGTAATATAACCACAATCAGAGAAGTTCTTTTTCTTGGTAAATACCATTGGCTTCCTCACCACATGTATGGTTTTGTCGAATTTATTGGTTATTATCGAATTTTTTTTCTTTGATTTTGTGTTCATTGGTGATATCCTTGTTTGATTCAAGGTAGTTTTGTCTCCTGCCTTTTTTCTGCTTCACAAATCAATATTGTGAGTAAGAGAGAAAGCGTGCATGAGAGGTAGAATGATGGTGTTTGATGACTTGATATGCTTCATAGTGGTATGTTTGCTTATTAGATTTTTAAATTTCTGATAATTTGTTGATTTATAGTATCAAAATAGTTAATAAACTTTGTAATTTAACCTTTTATGTTAGATTTGCAGGCCTACTTTAAGTTAACATCACTCACGAGCAATTTGCAGCAGATTCCAGGTTTATTCATACTTGTATTTTAATTTTTCAATTGAATTTGTTGTTTCATTCACTTATTTAGGCCATACAGCTCCCCGACTGATGATATTTGTTCTACGTCGGAAATTTCCAAGGTTTCTTGGGCTGATATCTGAAATTCCCAAAGTTTCTGAATGTGGACAAATGCGAACACAGTCAACACAATTTCAAGGTACTATGTGTATTGATTCTTAAACCCTGAGGTTTTAATGTGATTCATGTTTGCAATAATTTTGACGTTTAGGTGTTTGTGGATACGTTTGAGAGAATAATGTTGATTGTTTTATTGCTTGATTTTAATCTAAGCTTGATTAGTTTCCATTGCTTAAACTTATCAGTGTACCAGAAAAAATTATAATAAAGATTGAATTTTTTTCTGTAACTCGGTCAATGTATATGTGTTTATTTGGTTTTGAATTATATATTTTAAGTTTTTATTTGCTACTGTTCTTTTTTCTGTTTAAAGAAGTATTTCATTAATTTTTAAAATTTGAGTAAGCTGACTTTGGAATCTTTTTGATTCAGGTTGTTCAACATAAGAGAGGAATATTATTGATCATGTTGCACAAGATGATTTATAAGCCATATCAGGTTTTCTTTCTTCATGTCATAATATATTTTGCTTTGTGTGTATTTTTTTTTTTATGAATTGTCTGATCTAGAATCTTTGAACTGTAGTTTGGAGTCTTAACTGACTTTCTTGAGAAATGAATCACAATTAGAAATTGAAAAAGGGCTCCATTTCGAACTTCCCTTTGGTCCTCCAAACACGTTAGGCCGGGTCTGCATACATTTTATAGTTAACAAGCATAGAAGCTGCCATGGTTTAAAAAAAACGGGTGTGGCGTACGCCTCGAGGTGCGCCTCTAGGTGAAACTCTAGAAAAACGAGTCCGAGGCGCGCCTCATGGGGTTCAGATTGTACATACGCCTCTTAAGGGATGAGGCGCTAAGAAAATGTGCGCCTCGGGCGGTTTAGGGTGTTTTTGATGTGCTTTTTTGGCGTTTTAGACTTTTTGGGTCAATTATTTTATTTTTGATGTGTGTTTTTAATGTTTTAGACTTTTCTAGGTCAAGTATTTTATTTTTTAGAGACACATAATTTTTATATTTATTTTTTGACTACGCCTCGGTTCGCCTCGAGGCTTACGCCTCATGAGGCAAAGCGAAAACGTCTCGAGACTCGTTTCCGTTCTTTTAAACTTTGGAAGCCGCATACATTTTAATTTACCATGATGCGCAATCTTTGCACTACAAAGTTATTTTTTTTTACGTTTTTATTTTCGAATAAAATAAGTTATAGGCATCTTAATAAGAAAATTAGGCAGTGTGTATTCTTTGTCGGTGGGTCTTATTTAAACCCCGCAGCAACGCGCGGGTAAACCCACTAGTATAGTATAGAAGATAAAGATTCTGGTTGATTCAATTATAATACCAAATACATGACCACTATTTATAGGACTATAACATTGATACAATTCATACAATTCAGTAGCGTTGAGGTCAATAGGTCATAGAACATGCTGGCTTCTGAAAGCTTCATGGAGAAAAACTAAAAATGCACAAAGAAGAGAAAAAACTGTACTAACTAATTTTGAAAAATATTTTCTTATCAATAATTCTGAATATTGTTTGTTTATTGTTTTAATTCTTAGTTGCACAATTAAATTACCTCAATTTTATTATGCAACGATCCAACATAGTTGATTATTACATCCAACATCAGTGACATTCCCATTGCCTATAGCAAATAACTACATTTAAATGGAGCAAAACAATGATATATTATGAAGAAAAATTTTTGTAATTGTCAAAGAACATATGAACAAGTAGAAAAAAATGTATATATGTATATAAAGATTAACTCATATCTTTATACCTTGTAGCATCCGGGAACCATATCTTGCAAGCGTCTTAACTTCTCATTGATTTTCTTCTCTTCTCATCTAATGAAGACATAAATTTTTTTAGACAAAACAATGTTTCAAAGCATAAAATTAGCTCTAAAATTTTGTTTGGGTTATGAAAAGACTATTAGCATTCAAGAAATTGATTATAATGAAGTATATATAATAACATGGATGAGGGGTTGAAAGGTCTCACATTTAAGATGCATCATAGGTTAGGTTGTATTTTGTGTTTTAAAAGTTGGACATAAGAGCATAATTGGGATAAGATTTTAGGATGTGAGTATTTGAATTATGTTAAATTTACTAATCTACCCTTCTAAGTGTCTTAATTGTCACAACTATGCCAATAATATATAGATAATTTTTTTGCTTAAATATGTTGTACATGTTGCTTGTTAAGTTGTATAGAAATACAAATTACCATGTTGTACATCACTCCTCCTTAATAAGATAATATAGATAGGGTGATTGACAATACAATGATAATGACATGTTTGACTGATAATGTCATATGTTTTACTCACATAGATTTTTTTCAAGTACTCATAAAGTTATTTTCAAAAAGAAAAAAAAACCCTCATAAATTTGTAACTTCACTAAAATACCCTATCATCATTGAGTATTTACGCATTTACCATCCTCCTCCTCACAAAACTCTTACGTAAATTTTTTGGCAAATCTATAAATTGGTGCAGATCAGATATGAACCATTTCAAACAGGTTTAATAAGATTATTGTCGACCCTCCAATACATGTAAATCCGTCATTATAACCGGCCGGATGTGCCTCACTAAAAATTGAGCCCGGACCAGTAATCCTCCCCGCATCTCACCATGGCCGACCCTGACAACACTGGTATATCTAAAAAAGCACTTAAAATCGTATTTAGTTATCTGCGGTATTAGTGGGTAAATGGACTCCCTGAGCACTATAATTCATCGAAATATTCTTTGTAGAAACTTTTTAAGAAAAACGTGACTTAGACCTAATTATGACAACAATATTAAATGAAAAACGTGACTTAGACCTAATAAAAGTACTGTTTTTTTAAACCATTTTCAACTAAATCTAAGTATTTTTTAAGAAAAGTAATTTCAAAACTTTACATATATAATTTAGTCGCATTCTTTGTTGCTCGTTTATGATTAACTATTTGGGCTTTCTTATGGGCCATCAACAATCATAGCTAGTTCATTTAAGCCCAATACCATCGATACAAAACTATAAACTGATTATGTGAAAATAATGTGATGCATATCCTTGTAATCTTATTTAACATTTCTCGACCGTTTTCTTCAAATTAATGATTCTATTGTGTTACATTTGGCAACTTCAACGCCGACATGATGCTCCTTGGTTAGGTATCAAAGATATTGGCCAATGCCACATATGACCAAGAAAATAGTACCTATATACAATCACCTGAATACCAAATGCTATGTAAAAAGGTAGAACCATAAACACTAGATGAAATTGATACATGCATGAATTTGTATTGTGTTTAGTAATGCTAGCATGAACACAAAATACGTGTTACATTTTGTGATGACAAGGGTAGGCTCATGTCCACTTCCCCCTCGATAACTAATGATGACTATCGCAAACTAAGGGAAGAGGAGGATTACCATCCATTAGTCAGAGAAGTATAAACTCCTCTTCAGCAACTTTGGAAAAAAAAATGACATTACATGCGAGAGAGCCTAGCAAACTAAGTCAAACCCTAGGGCAAAGGAAATAATGCTAATAGACAAAGATGGAGCCGTCTATTGTAGCCGGGCAAGAAAGATTAAATACTTACCTAATAAAGCAATGCTGGGAAGCAGTGGCGGATCCAGTAATTTTTTTCACTGGGTTCCTTTTTTTAGGTGTTTCAATTTCATATTACCAACCATACGAAATTCGAGTCGGTTCAAGGGTTCGGGTCGGTTTGATGGGTCGAGTCGGATAATGTTCATCGCATAATAAAAACACGATACATATTATTATTACCAAACATAAAAATTCGGGTCGGTTCAAGGGTTCGGGTCAGTTTTCAAGTGGTTGGTTTCGGCATTTGAAATTTAAAGCATGTAATGTAAATAATTAAATACGATTGTCTTAAAGGATAAAATACATACCTATAGTTGTTCCCCACGAGTTTTCTTTCATCTTTTGAAAACGTTGCATTACATTCTCGACCGAAACTTGTTGTAGGAACTCCCTATCAATGTAACAAATGCAAGTGCCGTTCATGTATCCATCACCCATCTCATTCGTCTACATAGTATCCAATATCAAATTAAGGTTTAAATTAGTTAAAAGTAACAATAACCACATGTCTTTCAAATTTCACTCTAGATGAACCACTCAACCCGCTTGACCTATTTCAATCTTCAATTCGGCTGATCCGTCTAAATACTTAGATCATGTTTGTGCCCGTGTTATAACATTGTTGGGTCCAACATCTTGTCCCATTTAGTACCTTAATACACTTTTATCTAAAAAATAAATATTAGTATCCTAAATAACACTACAGCGTACAACAATCCTAAACTAAGGAGTAACTCATCTGCAAATATCATAGTACATCTACACAACTCATTTTCTTCATAATAAGCAAATAGATATTACAAATGTACATACATTTTTTTAAAAATTAACAGCAAGATGGAATTTTTGAACACCCAATTGATTAAGACATGATAATTAACAGCTAACAGATTAGACCATCAGTTATATTCTTTAACATCAAGAATCAAGAACAGTTGGCAAAACAAAATTGGGGATAATGAACATGTAATATTAGCATAATTCGGCAATACCACTAGACTAACATCTCTTTGACAAAGAAATAGAGGCAACCACGAATCCAAACCCCAATAACACCAAGATTCACACTCATATAACAATACCACAGTCGTCAATTTCCCATCTAGTCTAACCTAACATCCACGAATTACCTGGGAAGAAAAAACAGAGTGAAGCTCTTTTACAAGGAATTGATCTCTACAAATTCATCAACGGGACCCACATTGCACCTACACTGTTGATGGACCCAATGGCTAAGACAACTCCCCACAAAGACTATGTCGCCTAGTTCAGTGCATCAATCGATGAATACAAAAAAAAAAAAAAAACAGTTTGAGGAGGGCAGAGAAGGAAACAATTTGAGGAGGAGGATGCAGTGAACTTTGGTTTTTAAACAAAACCCTAATGTTGGTTTTAAATTAAAAAAAATAGGAACTAAAAACTGATAAAAATAAACTAATTAAAATGCGGCTTGTAGGAGTCGAACCGTCGACATTGAGCTTAAAACATGCAATCACATCCGCTGGACCAATCCTCAAGGTTTCTTATGGGTTCCTTTCTAAATTTATTTATGGGTTCCTTATGTATTTTTATATATATTAACACTAAAATTTTAAAATCGACTGGGTTCCCGGGAACCCATTCTACAACAAGTAAATCCGCCCCTGCTGGGAAGGCTCCCGTTATCCAGACATCAGGGTTTTTATCCAGACACCCCCTCCACGATCAGTCAAGGCCTCGACGGCCCGTGGAGAGGTCAACCCGACAAAAACGACGGGCCGTGGAGGCCCCCACGACCCTAACCCTAGCATACAAATGATTACCAATCATTGGTAATCATTGGCAATGATTGAGTGATGATTGTTTGGTTTTTTATAAGTGTAGTGTGAGTGCTTAAGATGAGTTAGAGATGTGAATATAAATGTTTGGTTTTTTTATGTTATTTTTTTTTATTTGTATAATATGATTTTTTTTATATGGATGTGAATATAAATGTTTTGGTTTTTTATTAACGTTTATGTTGCCGAACTAAACCAAACACAAATTACGAACGACAAAACTAAATAAAGCATAATATTCAAACATTTACATACAAAATAAAGCATACTTTTCAAATAAAAGAAACAATACTATTCAAAATAAAGCATCCAAATAATGCAACAACTAATCACCCGACCCATCCGGCTGACCCGACCCACCCGGCTGACTGGTGGACGCCCCACCCTGCTGACCGGTGGACGCCCCCGCTGACTGGTGGGCCGTGGAGGCATATGTAAATGTACTCGCCTCTCATTCTCGCTCTCCAACAACCACCGTATATACGCCCGCATCTTGTCCATATCAGCCCAAATTGACCCCATCTAATCAAGAACCTGCTGAAGTAGCTGGGTCGTGGTATCAGGCAACCTAACGACGTGATAAACGCGGGCAGCATGCTGTCGGGCATCAGGGGCAGGATCTGGCATCTCTACATCATCCGGTGGATCGCTGTCGCCAACGTGTGACATTTGAACCTTTGGGGCAAGCGGCCAATCAATATGTACCAGCTCCTGTGGTACAAAATGCTCGCCACGCTCGCCAGCTGGACCCCAAGCGCGTTGGTAACATGCGGGTGGATTGCTGCCCTGGACCTTGGCCGCCACCTTCATCTGCTGCATAGTCGTAATATTTAGCGTCCTGAAACACACAACAATAATAATAATATTAAATAATAATAAATAAATCACAATAAATAATAAATAAATAATAATAAATAAATTACAATAAATAATAAATAAATAATAATCATGCCTGGGCAACATCGGAAGTGGTAATCTCTGGTCCTCAATATGGATCCACAAGTCGGCCGGGCAAACACGCAACGCTATGGCGGTGATCAACCCCCCAATCGGAATACCCCCCGCTGAATGCCTATGAGGGTAGCCAGCAACGTAGTCAGCAAAACACTTGTGCAGGGCAACCAGCCTACCCCTAAGGAAGCAATACAAATAGAAGATGTCGATCTGATTGACCCTTTTGTTACACGTACACCGTCCGGAAATAGACCAGGAAATCAAACGGTGTAGGTAACGAATGATAGGGTCCCGGATGTTGTTGGCCCTGCACAAGATAATAATAGCATTATAAAATTTTCGGCAGAGTTTCCTCTGTTTTTGTACGAACCAGACAACACAAGTCGTCTAAAAAAATCCCAAAACAAACGAATTCGCTCGAACTAAATACCAATAATAATAATAATAATAATAATAATAATAATAATAATAAATAAATAAATAAATAAATAAATATATAAATAAATAAATAAATAAATGGGCATAATAATAATAATGAACCTAAAACTTGAAAATAATAATAATACCTCTTGCCATCCACCAAATACGCTGCACCACCGATAGTGGGCCACCACGCCATCAGCATGTCGTCTGGCAATTCGGTCGAGCCTGCAACGTACATATCCTGGACGAGGTCGTCCTCTCTGTATCACCCTAAACATCCCGTAGCCCAATCGTCCATCGAAAATGTGTCGAGCTCTCCAAACAACCTGAACCGTATCTCAGGATCAAGCTCAGGGCCGGGATCCACACCGGCTGGGAGCGGCGTATAGCAAAATGTGGAGATGAACTCGATCATAAGGGGCCGATGCACATCATGGTGGAGGTCAACAAACATCCGTCCCCAAGGGCTGTCCTCGGGGATCCACTCCAAAAACCTATCCGCCGAACCGATCGCCTGAAGTGCAAATTAGTCAATGGCATGCGATGGGTGTACAGGATGCGACTGCATCTTCGCCCAGCGGGCGACCTCATAATCATCGTGGTCAAACCTGTATAGCCAGCCGACCATATCATCCAACGCTAAAAGATCCCCATATTCAGGCTGGTTAGCGCGCCTCCTTTTGGGGGCCATATCTGCAAAACAAAACAAAACAAAACAAAACAAAACAAAACAAAACAAAACAAAACAAAACAAAACAAAACAAAACAAAACAAAACAAAACAAAACAAAGATCTCTATCACAACAAAAACTTCGGCAGAGTTCCCTCTGTTTTTGTACGAACCAGACAACACAAGTCGTCTAAAAAATCCCAAAACAATAATAATAAACGAACTAAACAACTAAACTAAGTACGTTTATGTTTAGGCGCGCCAACATTTAGATGCGCCTTTATGTTTAGGCACAACAACATTTAGACGCGCCTTTATGTTTAGGCGCATTTATTTAACAGTCAAAACATACTAAACTAATTACATCCCTCCACAGCCTCACCACTACTGCCCCACCACCACCTCCCTCACCCCACCACCTCCCTCACCCCACCACTACCCAACCACCACCACTGCCCCAACACTACCACCTCCCAACCACCACCACTGCCCCATCAACACAGCCCCACCACCACTGCCCCACCACCACCTCCCTCACCCCACTACAGCCCACCACCACCTCCCTCACCCTACCACTACCCCAAAACCACCACAGCCCCACCACCAATGCCCCACCACCACCTCCCTCACCCACCACAACCCACCACCACCTCCCTCACCCCACCGCTGATCATTGTTTTCTCAAAATCCAAACCCAAATCGACCTAATTATCAATCCTAATACTAATATCAACAAAATCCCTAATTATTTATACCTAAAAATAATAAAAACTAAACCTAAACCTAAAATTAAAAACCTAAAATTTTGAAAATTAAACTAACCGTGGTTTATAGATAGACGATGATGATGTTGGTTCTCGTCGTCCTCCTATGGTGCAGATTGTAGGTGGTTTGTGGTTGTGGTGGTTGTTTCGTGGTGGCAGAGGTGGTCGGGTGGTGGTTCGAAAGTGGTGGTGGTTGTTTCGTGGTGGCAGAGGTGGTCGGGTGGTAGTTCGAAGTGAGGTGGGAGGAGGGAGGTGGTTGGTGGAGGAGGGTGGTGGTTGGTGGAGGAAGGACGAGAGAGAGATTGAGAGAGGGTAAAATTAAAATTTTGAACCCTCTCGTCTGATTTTGGCGGAAACCTGATCTTCACCACGGACTGTGGAGGCCTCAACGGTCAGTGGTTTTTTTATTTTTTATTTTGGGGGAAATCTAATCTTCACCACGGACTGTGGAAGCTTTGTTTCGTGACAGGTCGTCGTGGCCTTGGCGGGCCGTGGTTTTATTTTTTATTTTTTTAAATTAATATTTAAAGGAAGCTTCCCTTGGAAGCTTTGTTTCTTGACGGGCCGTCGTGGGCACAACTGGCCGTGGAATGCTTTGCAGGACGGACCGTGGAGGCCTCCACGACCCATCTTTTTTCCAATTTTTGGCCTCCACGGCCCATTGTGGCCTCCATGACCCTTATGTACCTTTTTAGCGCGTTTTATGTATACTAAGCTTAATATTTGTGTTTTTTATATAAGAAATAAAAAGTACATTCTTCTCATAATCATAAATTAGCGTATACAACATTTTTTTTTCCGTTAAATAATTTAATATACATGATAAAAACAGTAACATATGATAACCTAGGTTAAGTCGAAGTATTGAGGTGGTGCAACATGAACCCTTTGTATACGGTTGTCATATATTGTCTCCCACTCATTTGCCTCTTCTGATCGAAATTCACTCTATGTTATATTCAGTTTTGGCATTGAAGCGCCTCTTGCTAACTCAAACATGATGTAATGGTCTTTGTTAACAAAAGCAAACGATACGAACGCATTGTCTTCAATATTGCCTGGTGGACCATCGAACATAGGGAAGTAAGTCTCACTGTGACCACCCGGAGATAGAAATTGAACAACCACCCCAATTTTCTGAGCAATCAGCAATCCACAGGAGGGCATCTCCATCCAATGCTGTTGCGGGGCTGGTCCCACTCCATTCCAACCTAATGACGTGTATAGTGTGTCGTACCAACTGTGATCTACACTGTTTAAAATTGGCATCCACCGGTCTTTGTTATCATCCATCTCCTCCATAAGCTGTCTGCGGATGAAGTACCACATATTATCTTCCCACCCTAAACACACAGCTACGGATCGGAACCCACAGTTACCGTCTCCACAGACATTTCGAATGTCTGTAATGTATCCATGATATTGAGATGGAAGCCAAATCTTAAACGTGTCGATGTCGAGCTTGTACCTGTGACCGTCAAACAGTGAGATTTAATATGTGTATAAATATGTATGCATGTATGAATGTATGAATGTGTATATCATTAGTTTGTACATTTCCCCTACCAACAGTGGAAAATCTTTATCGCAAACAATCGGTTTGTCCTTTGATTTTTACATCTTCTAGACGGCTTTTTCCCATACGTTGAAAAATTTATATGACAATAACAACAACAACAAGAACAACAACAACAACAACAACAACAATAATAATAATAATAATAACAATAATACTAACCGCAACCTTATCTTCCTTTTTTTTGTTTTTCACTCGTTGTTGGCCGCCCCCGAGTATCAGTTTGTACCTTAGGAGGTTTATGTTTAGTCATTGTCGGATTCAACACCTCCTTCATCTTCTGCAACATGCTTTTTTTTCACTTGCGGCGGTTGCGACCTTAGTTTCTCAGTGAATGCATTCATTTCCTGCTAAAAGTCATACTCGGGATTCTCAGCTGCTTCTGGCATATAGTCAAGTCGTGTCCAGAAGACGTCGATATCAACCAGTGACACTTGTGTACCTGATATATATATATATATATATATATATATATATATATATTCAATCACAACAACAATCAATAATCTACAAAAACACATAAACAAAATAAAAACGTTTCGGAGTTTTATAAATATTTTGGCAGAGTTTCCTCTGTTTTTGTACGAACCAGACAACACAAGTCGTCTACAAAACGCTTCAAACATTTATAAATTTTACTATTATATCCTAAAAAAATAATAATAAGTCTAAAAAATGATGTTACCTTTTCTATCATACGATTGCAGTTGACAGGCACATGGCAATCCAAAACTCGCCTTAAGTTGGTGATCACAAGACTTGTTTTTTTCAATTTAATACTGTATCTTATTGTGCTCCCCGACCAACATATCGAGCGCTGTATGGGAAACCCCACCGAGTACGTTTTGAAACATCGGTAGTTCATGGTGCCACATTCTTGTTGATTGACTGAATTCGAACGAGTGGTTTACCGCTATGCGCCGTGACTCCATAACGAGTGGTTTACCGCTATGCTGACTCTCGACTCTGTTGGTCGTAACCTGACCAAATGTAAGGTTTGCATGTGACTATGCTTCCACAAACATTTCTTTATAATCTTGGAGCCAATTTTATCCATGTAGTCATAAACCGCTGTAAAAAACAGAATAACGATGTCAATAAAGAAAATATGTACGCTTGTAAAGCAAAAAATTAAAATATATACCCATTCGACCGCCCCGACACAGTCGTTTGTAGAGCAGGTCAAGGTTGTATACGTAAGAATCTGGGTCAGCTGATCTACACAGTCGAGCCCAAGACTGCAAAAATATTTCCCATTCTTCTTTTGAAAATCCTGCTTTATGATACTTTGCAATATTTTGTTGAATATGATACCTGCAAAGCAATAATAATAATAATAATAATAATAATAATAATAATAATAATAATAATAATAATAATAATAATAATAATAATAATAATAATAACAACAATATTTTGTGAGATGTGTTACCTGCATAGCAACTTCGAAGCATTTGGGAAAACTGTATAGCACATGCATTCATTAGAGCCAGATCTCTATCTGTAACAATTACATGTGGCTCCATACACTTCTCCAGCAAATCTCTAAGCCTCTCTAGAACCCATACGTAGTTACTCATTTTTTCTTTAGTGATAAATGCATGGGCGATACAAAATGATAAGTCTGTCGATGTCACACCCAAAACTTGAACAAACGGGATTCTGTACTCATTCGTTTTGTAGGTGGCGTCGATCAACAACACATGTAGGAAGGCACGCCAGAGACTGTATGACACCCGGTGTGAAAAGAAAATATTCTCCACATCATTTGTCTCCTGATTCTGCTGGGTGTAGTAAGTAAATTTCTTTTCAACCAAGATACTATCGAGTATCCGCATAACAATAATAATAACAATAACAATATTTAATATTTAACAATAATAATAATAATAAATATTTAACAATAATAGTAACTAATAATAATACCTGCATTAGAGTTTTGTCACCGTACATTCTGTGTTTAATCTTGCTAATGGTATTGTGTATGTCTCGTAGAATACATACATTATTCGGGTTTTGTTCTCTAATGGCCAAATGTATGTTTGCTGGTTCCAGGCCTTGAAAATAAAGCGTTTCCACCATATTTTCTTCATGCTGTGTCAGCCTCCTAGCAAAAGCGTGACCCTCAACATGTTTAAAAGAGTCATGGTTATGATTCGGGTTATCCACCTCCAACTTCCAATCCTCTTTGCGTAGCCTCCCTATTAACTTAAATGGACAGTTAATCTTTTTGCTACCCGAAACCCGTACTGTGGCTGTATTTTGGTGTTCGCCACCACGGTCGCATCTCAGCCATATACTAATTTTTTTTGCTTTATCTCCCGTGCATTTTGAAACAGAGCGTCGGTCACTATGACGTAACCGCTAGCAAGGGCTCTATCGTAAGCCCATTGTTTCAACTCTTCAGCAGACCCGAATACCTGAAAATTTATATAAGAGTCTAGTCTAAATTTATACTAGTCTAAATTATATACCACTGTAAATATATACTAGTTCAATCCAACAAACCCTAAAACATGTAAAGATATACTAGTGTAAATAAATAAACGCACTTGATCGGTTCCATACGAAACATCCGGGTCAGGTTCCACTTTTATGTCAACACCTTCAGAAGCATCTTTCTGGTTGACATCATCTTCCTTAGAGCCGTTATCATCTTCCTCGAAGTCCTTAGCACCACTCCCGCGCGAATGGTAAGTCTCGTATGTGTACTGCGGGTAGCTTGGTGGCACGAAAAATGACTCCTCTTCCTTTACATATTCCTGGTTGAGATCGGGCAGCATCTTCCTGTCATTACCACGAAGCCCGGATTTAACCTCATCTTCACCAACTTGAACCTCGGGTTTATACCCTACGCTTTCAGAGACGTAAGACTCGTTCTCAGACAGGTCAACGGTTGAATAACTATGTAAATATGACATCGTGAGACCAGGAAGTCGAGATGGGCAGAGGGTTTTGGTGGTGGTGATGTTTTAAGGTTTGGTTCAAATGAGGAAGAAGCTGATCACGTTTTGGTTAAATCTGAAATCTTGACGGACCGTCGAGGCCTCCACTGGTCGTGGAGGCAATAAATGTCCAAACCTAATTCATTTTGACGGGCCGTCAGGGCCCCCACGGCCCGTGGTGAAATACCTTTTTAGACCTTGTCAGTCTGAACCCTAATTAAATGTCCAAACCTAATTCATTTGACGGACCGTCGGGGCCCCCACGGCCCGTGGTGAAACACCTTTTCAGACCTTTTCAGTCTGAACCACCTGTTTTTGCAGGGGGTTCAGACTGACACCTCGTACCTCGTATTAGGACGGGTCGTGTTGATTATATCAATGTGAACATAAGGCATAAACATAAGATATAATTATGTGTACCTAATATGCTTAACCGTTCAGGAACTTCAGTAATGGAAGACACCATCATCTTGATCGGGTTCCCTTTAGGGTATGCAGTTCTGATGGTTTATGTGTTCTTAATTTATGAACACATTGAGTGAGTGAGAGAGAGAGAGAGAGAGAGAGAGAGAGAGAGAGAGGGGGGGGGGGATGGCTAATGGTGTTATGTGTTATGATTGTCTCAACCCTAATCTCATAATATCTCTTCAAATTTATACATACCCAGGGACACCCCAATAAGGTCCATCTAATGATTGTCCGCCCATCAAAGACATATATGTTATTGGGCTTAGGATAATAATAATAATTGATCATCATTGTTCAGGGTGAAAATCCTCAGGATGATTTTACCTAACATCCTAATGTACCATCCCCAGGATGTTGAAGGACTTGTCTGACTTTAGGATGTAACAGTGTTTCGGCATGTGCACATCCTGAGAATAAACTAACAAATTATCTTGTACTTATGTTATTGTAGGTGTAATTAATGCATGAGTAAGACTTGTAACTCCCCTTTAACGGCTACAAAGTCTTACTAAATCAGAGATATCAAGGATGCATGAGCTGTACGCGTATAAACTTGAAGAATGAGTCAAAGTGTAACCGCCAAAGTGATAAATGCAAGGCGAGAAAGGTGGAAACTATTATCCAACGTCCACTACAGCTGAAACACCCACAACAGTCACCTGAAACAGTCCACAAGCTTTCAAAGACCTTAACTACTTAGCATATTTCGTGGGATTGTTTTGTTAATTTCATGTACTATATAAATGAGGGTATTGGACGAGTATAGGACACTTACATACACATTGCATACACTATAGCTACACACATACACTTAGCTAATCAGAAACACTCTCACAATCATTGTAATCTTAGTACACTCGTCCATTTGCTCATCAAAGTTGTACTTTTTTACCTAATTAATATTAATAAACAAGGCAGGGGCCTAGTCTCCTCCCGAGGTTTTATGCCGGCGATCTTCGACTGATCAAGGGCTTTCCTCGTAGGTCGAGTGTTGTTCTTTGTGTTTTATTACTTTATTTGTTCATTATAAACAGTTCCATCCCGAGGATATAACTGTCCATCCCAAAGCAAATCTAGGCCATCCCGAGTATAGTTGTCACTTATTAACTTCTTTAGCATCCTGATACACCATTTTCAGAATACAACTGAGTTTTTAACATATTTCACACATTTAGCACTCTACCTCACTTTTACTAATTTGGAATACAAAATTATTTCTACTAGGTAATTTTTGACCAAATCAATTTGGCGCCCACCGTGGGGCAAGTGGTACTATTTTAACAAAAATTTTGTTAAAAACTTTCTTCATTTACTTCTTTTTTACAAAACTTGACAACTATGTCGTCTTCCGAGAAAAATGTTTCCTCATCCATGCCTTCATCAACTTCTACCCGAAATACTACTTTACCACCTTCACCAGCATTCTCAAAGAGTGCTACCTCTCAAATCTCACCTAGGCCAGCATTGGGAGCATCTGGATTTTCTCATGTTCTAGTTTCAAGCGATGAGATCCTATCTATGTTTTCAATGGTGAAGGATCAAATGTAGCAACAGCAGGAGACCAACAGAATGCTGATGAGAGAGATACAATCCCTTAAGTCATCATCAAAAAGACCAAGTAAATAAATTGGGACACCGTTACAACCAAGGGTGTTAGATTTCAATTCTGGCATCTCTGGAGGTGTTCATCAATGAGATTTCATCCCTATGAATACTGGATTCTCTGCTCCTGAAACGACTACTGCACCCAGGATGGCAACTACCAGGGATGCAGGATATGCTCCTGTGCCATCCCAAGGATATAACAACAACGGTAACAATTTGAGTTCTAGTACTTTTGCTGCTAATGATGTTGCTTCTTTGCATGATACAGGTATAAGCCCTCAACTAGCAAGGGAACTTCAGAAGATCAAATATATGGTATCGAGTGTGCCTGGGATAGTGCAACCTATCCCTGAGGTATCCTCAGCATGCCATAGGGTGTCAAGATTCGCACCTCCAATATGTGATGCAGAGATCCCAAAGCGGTTTCACACTCCAAGCATGAAGCTCTACGATGGATCAACTGATCCTGAAGAGCACGTGGCTCAATATAGGGAAAGGATGGAAATAAATCCTATCCCTACCAACCTAAAAGAAGCATGCTTATGCAAGGGATTTGGTTCAACTCTCACTAGTCCAGCCCTGAAATGGCTCCTAAGTGTTCCTCCCTATTCTATTACTTCTTTTGCACATTTAATTAACATGTTTAATAATCAGTTTTCTTGTAGTCGAACGTTCGAACGTTTGATAAGTGATCTGTACAGGGTGACTCAACCACAGGGGGAATCACTAAGAGAATTCATTACTAGGTTTGGAAAGGAAGCACTTGACATCCCGAACCTGGATGTCACAACAGCAGTTCAGGCTTTCAAGATGGGACTGCAGAAAGATTCACCATTCTACCAAGAGTTGGTGATGAATCCATGCAAGAACCTAGATGAAGTCAGGAACAGAGCCTTAAGATTCATCCGACTTAAGGATGATAAGAAGATACAAGAGAGGATAGAATCATCCTCAAAATATTACCATCCCAATGGAAAATCCACTCCCACATACGAACCATATAAGCATAAACCATATGCTAGGCCTGATAATAAGAAGGTCAATGTGGTAGAGGATGACGATGAGGATGATTGCCCTAAATTGTCAGACTATTGTTTTTCTGTGGATGTAACAAGTTTGATGTATGCCATGAAGGATCTAGGGGACAAAGCAAGATGGCCAAGGAAGGACAACAAGGTAGGATGGGAAGACAAATCCAAATGGTGTGCCTTTCACGAAGATTTTGGCCATATTACTGAAGATTGCATTGCACTAAGAAAGGAGATAGCATATCTCTTAAGCAAGGGTCACCTCAAGGATCTCCTGGGCAAAAAGAAATCAAGATCTCAGGATGGCACAAACATCCCGGAAAGAGCAGCATCCCCACCTAAGGATGTTGGCATTATCAACTTCATTTCAGGAGGGTCAGACATTTGTGGAACCTCATACTCAGCTGCTAAAAGACATGCGAGGGAAACAAAGTCTGAAAAAGGAGAAAGACCAACGAAGACGACCATCCTGACAACCTCAAAAGTGATAAGTTTTGAGGAAGAAGACAGAGAAAACATCCTTGATCCTTATCATGAAGATTTGGTTATTAATTTATATATTGCTAACCACTTTGTTCACAGGATTCTTGTAGATGGAGGAAGTTCAGTAAACATCATCCAGATCGAGGCCCTCAAGAGGATGAACATCCCGGAATCGGAGATAGTTTCCAGGTCATCAGTTTTGGTGGGCTTCAGTGGAGAAACCAAGAGCACAGTGGGTGACATCAAGCTACCAGTATATGTAGAAGGGGTGAACTCTATCCAAAGATTTTGTGTGATAGATACCCTATCCTGCTACAATGTCATCCTGGGGAGACCCTCGATACATGATATGAAGGCAGTGCCTTCAACATATCATCAATGTGTGAAACTACCCACACCTTGGGGAGTTGTGAAGGTCAACAGCGATCAACAAGAAGCTAAGGATTGCTACACGACATCAATGAAGGCCTCATCCCGTCAAGCATAGCAATTACAGCAGGATGCACAGTGCCATCCTCAGAATGTTAAAGCACATCCTAATCAAGATGTAAAAGCCATCTGCCTTGAAAACAACAACAAGGATATCACTGTGCAAATCGGTAAGAATATCCTACATGATATTGAACAATCAGTAATATCTTTTCTTAAATGTAGGATGTCTACTTTTTCTTGGAAACATGAAGATATGACCGGCATATCAAAGGATGTCATTACTCACAAACTTGGGATTGATAAGAGTTTCAAGCCCATTCAGCAAAAAAGAAGGAAGTTTGCTCCAGAAAGAAATATCATCATCCAAGAAGAAGTAGACAGGCTGCTGAAGTCTAAGATGATAAGGGAAGTAAAATTCCCAAGATGGCTGGCGAATGTTGTGGTAGTCCAAAAGAAAAATGGGAAATGGAGAGTGTGTGTGGACTACACAGACCTTAACAAGGCCTGTCCTAAAGATCCATTCCCACTACCACACATAGATTCAATGGTGGATGCTACAGCAGGCCACGAGATGCTGACATTCATGGATGCATCCTCAGGATTCCAACAGATACAAATGGAACCGGATGATCAGGAGGACACAACATTCATGACACCGTCAGGTATATATTGTTATATAGCCATGCCATTTGGATTAAAAAATGCAGGTGCCACTTATCAGAGGCTAGTGAACATGATGTTCAAAGAAAAGATTGGGGACACGATGGAGGTCTACATTGATGACATGGTAGTAAAATCCAAGAAAGCAGAAGATCATCTTCGGGATCTCAAAGAAGCTTTTGACATCCTGGATGCTTACAACATGAAGTTAAACCCAGCAAAGTGCCGTTTTGGAGTTGGAGCTGGGAAGTTTCTTGGATATTTGGTAACAAAAAAAGGGATAGAAGCCAGCCCTGAACAAATAAAGGCCATCCTTGATCTCAAATCCCCAAGAAATATTAAGGATGTGCAAAGTCTGACTGGCAGGATAGCAGCCCTGAATAGATTCATCTCGAAATCCTCAGATAAATATAAAGAGTTCTATGACATCCTGAAAAAGAATAACAAATTCGACTGGGGACAGAGGCATGAAGAAGCATTAAAGAAGCTCAAAGATTATCTTGCAGCAACTCCATTGTTGATGAAACCTGAGGATGGAGAACCTCTCAAGCTATATCTTGCAGTTTCTGGGAATGCAATAAGTGCTGTATTGGTAAAGGACTTCGAAGGGCAACAACATCCTGTCTATTATGTAAGTAAAACCCTCCTAGATGCTGAAACCAGGTATTCACATCTTGAAAAACTTATTTTAGCTTTTATAATGGCTTCTACTAAGTTAAGGCATTATTTTGAAACACATAAAATATATGTTCAAACTAACTATCCCATTAAAAATGTATTAAGAAAACCTGAAATGTCTAGAAGAATGGCAAAATGGTCAGTTAAATTAAGTGCCTTTGACTTAGAGTATGAGCCTAGAAATGCAATCAAGTCACAGGCCCTAGCAGACTTTGTGGCTGATTTCAGTAGTGACATCCTGAGTGAAGTAGAGTCTGAAGTTCAACAACTAAATGAAAATTTAGAAAAATGGACTCTATACACTGATGGTGCTTCGAATGCAAGAGACACAGGTCTGGGAATACTACTAAAATCGCCATAAGGGGATAAGATACCCCATGCCATTAGATGTGCATTTCAAACAACCAATAATGAATCTGAATATGAAGCTCTCATTGCTGGTTTACAACTTGCTAGAGATTTACATATTTCTAAAATTGAAGTCTTTGTTGATTCTTTGTTGATTACTAACCATTTCAATGGATCATATGCTGTAAAAGGACAAAAGTTAGCCATTTATCTTGAAATCGTTAAAAATTTAGCTACTTCTTTTGTAGAATTTTCACTATCACAGGTACCTAGGGAAGAGAATGCTGAAGCTGACGCCCTAGCAAATCTGGGATCCTCCTTTAATTTACCAGAAGGATCCAAGATTCCCATCATTCACATCTTGAAACCGGCGATTGAAGAGTGGCATCCCGAGGATGGCTAGGCACATCCTGAGGATAAAACATACCATCCTGAGGATATCACTTTTTTGGCCACTCAGAAACAAGACGACTCATCATGGATGACTCCCATAATCAAATATTTACAAGAAGATGTCATTCCTCGTGAAGAAAATCCAAAGGCTTTCAGGATAAAGGTATCTAAATTTACAATTATAGACAATATTTTGTATAGAAAGTCTCTTGCAGGTCCATATTTGAGATGTCTCAACAAGGATGAAGCAAACGAAGTACTCAAAGACTTCCACGAAGGAGATTGTGGAAATCATACAGGAGGAAGATCTCTCTACTCGAAGACTCTGAGGACGGGATACTATTGGCCTACTATGAAGAAGGATGCCATGCTGTATTCCCAAAAGTGTGATGCATGCCAAAGACATAGCAACATACTTCACCAGCCTGCTGAACCACTACATCCTATTGTTTCACCATGGCCCTTTATGAAATGGGGAATGGACATAGTAGGAAAGCTACCCAAAGCTCCTGAAGGAAAGGTATTCATGCTAGTGATGACAGATTACTTCTCGAAATGGATTGAAGCTGAATCGTTTATGCAAGTTAGAGATAAAGAGATGGTCTCATTCATCAAAAGAAACATCCTGACATGATTTGGAGTACCATCTGAAATCATTTGCGACAATGGTTCTCAATTCATTAGCAAAAGAACAACTGACTTTTGTGAGAGTTGGGGGGATCAAGATGGTAACTTCAACACCAGTCCATCCTCATGCTAATGGACTAGCGGAATCCTCAAACAAAATCATCGTCAAAAACTTGAAGAAGAAGCTTGGGAAAAAGAAAGGAAAATGGGCAGAAGAACTTCCATTTGCACTTTGGGCTGATAGGACTACTTCGAAGAATGCTACTGGTTAGACACCTTTCTCTTTGGTCTTTGGAACAGAAGCAATGCTTCCAACATAGATGGTCATGCCTATAGCAAGGTAGCATCTTCAGGATGCAACTACTAATTCTGAAGCATTACTACAAGACTTAGAAACTATGGATGAACTCAGGGATGCCGCTAAATTAAGGATGGCAGCATATCAACAAAGGATTGCTAAAGCTTAGAACAAGAACATCAGGATAAGAATATTTCAAGTGGGAGACTTGGTATTGAGAAAAGCCTTCCAAAATACAACAAAACCAAGTAATGGTAAGCTAGCTCCTAAGTGGGAAGGTAAGTGGGAAGGTCCATACTTAATCGATTCTGAAGTAGGAAAAGGAGCATATTGGCTGTCAACAATGGAAGGAGAGATTCTACCAATAGCTTGGAATGCTATACACTTGAAATACTACCATTTTTAAGGATGCATATGAGAAACCATGATCCGAATCACAAGTGGGATGAAGGTGAAGGCTGATAGAGATGAATCATCTCGATATGTAAGTACTTATCCTTGATTTATTTCGATCGATTATATTTTCACTAAACATGGTCTAGAAATAGTCCATCCTGAGAATTTTGTAGTACCATCCTGAAGATGGAATGCTTAGAAGACTAGGGGGCTGGCCACCCTCTCCTCCGTTAAGGTGTCCGACACCTTCCTAAGGTTTAAAGGTTTTCACCTTTCACATTGAGTTAGCAACCCTCGCCTGGAGCGCACGATGCCCATGTATATTCTCGGGATGATGGGACCAGTCCATGTAAAAGTGGCTGACAATTTCATTATCTTTGAGATATACGATGTAGCTCTTAAGGTTTAGACATTTTTCAATGTCTCTAATGGTTAGACGTTTTTCAACGTCTCTTTGGGCCTTGTCGCCAGTTATTCCTAAGGGCCTTGTCGCCAGTTATTACTATAGGCCTTGTCGCCAGTTATTCTCAAGATGATACGTAATGGTTTTATCACCAAAATATAACAAAAGGGTTTTTGATCCCAGATTAAACCAAAGGCCTAAGTCGCCAGTATAATAAAATCTTCCTTTGCAGGATATTATCAAAACATAAGTCTTTCTTATGAAAGATTATTAGGTCTATTCTGAAGATATCACACTGGGGACATCCTTAGGATGCAAGACCATCCCAAAGATGAAGAAAAAACTGGGGACATTCTCAGGATAATGAAGACCATCCTCATGATGAGAAGAACTTATGACAGGATAAGATGAATTATTCAACAGAGAAGATACAAAAGGTATTATTTCAGATTAATTCTTTACAACTTAAGTGTTTGTTTATCTTTGCAGAATATTAAAGGAAAAGAGCACAAAGAGAATAATGTCAAAAGTTATGTTATTCATCAAAAACCAAAAATAATGCCAACCCCTGGCTTTATCCTAAACCAGGACCCATCCACCAGGGGTCAGCATTTCAAAGTCAGAATTGAGAAAGATTTGGGGCTCTGTCTTGAAAACCAAGATCCCTCCACCCCGAAACTTTCATTGTTTACACAAATAAAAACATAAAATTGTTCATAAACTACTATTCCAAAATTCTAAAAAAGTAGGCTCTGGCCTAATCATCACATCCTTCATTGCCCACCAGAACCTCAACCTGAAACTCCTTGGTCACCTCAGCTTCTGCCAAGCCTCCACGTCCCAGTCTTCCATCTTGAAGTTGGGATCCCTAGCCTGCAGTGCCATTCTCACCCTAGCTTGAAAGACGGAAATGGTGGCAGACTTCATCAAGCCCTGTTTATATTCTTCCATCTCCTTTTCGTGATCCCTCATGCTTTTGGCTTGAGCAGACTTCACAACCTTCAGCTCAGTCTCCCCCTTGCCTAGTTTCTTCTCAAGCTGTTTGGTCTTGTCAAGAGCAGATTTCTTCACGATTTCAAGCTTGGCCTTAGTATCAGCAAACTCTTTGTTCATATCATCCAGGGACTTCATCACGTATTCATGCTCCTGTAGAAAAGGAGTCAGGTAAGTACTCAAACCCTATTACATGCTAATAATAACCATAACCATCCTTAGGATAAGCAACGTACCTGAAGAACAAACTGAGAGACTTTGCCCAAAATGGCATCACAACTGAGACCATCAAAGGGAGAAGTTTCTTGAGTCGAAGTGCTGACAACCTTCCTCTTCTTAGAAGAAGTTGCAGCTCTGGCCTTAGGGGCAGGAGGAGGACTTGTCATCTTGGAGCTGGATGGAGAAGTTATCTTTGAAGACTTGATATCTTGACTGTCAATCTCGTCAAGATCAAAGTAATCAAGCTTCTTTGCTGAATCAAGAAAAACATATATAGGTTAATACAAAAACCGAGGATAAACATATTCTCAGGATATGACTTACTAGACATTTCAGTGGCACGACTTATAGAAAAAGTTTCTTCTATTCCAAAAGTCCTTGCTGAAGCAGGTAGCTCTAGTATTGCCTTACGTCTGATGAAAGCGTCGTCCAAAGTAGGAACAAGTTTTGCAAAACAAGCACCTGCAAAATGAAGATGATTTAGAATATTACTAACATCCTCAGGATGTGACTATCTTATTTATATTTAACATATTTACCGCTTCTTAACCAGGACATAGGAATTTCATCCCCATAAGGTCCATCTAATGATTGTCCGCCCATCAAAGACATATATGTTATTGGGCTTAGGATAATAATAATAATTGATCATCATTGTTGAGGGTGAAAATCCTCAGGATGATTTTACCTAACATCCTAATGTACCATCCCCAGGATGTTGAAGGACTTGTCTGACTTTAGGATGTAACAGTGTTTCGTCATGTGCACATCCTGAGAATAAACTAACAAATTATCTTGTACTTATGTTATTGCAGGTGTAATTAATGCATGAGTAAGACTTGTAACTCCCTTTAATGGCTACAAAGTCTTACTAAATAAGAGATATCAAGGATGCATGAGCTGTACGCGTATAAACTTGAAGAATGAGTCAAAAAGTAACCGCCAAAGTGATAAATGCAAGGCGAGAAAGGTGGAAACTATTATCCAACGTCTACTACAGCTGAAACACCCACAGCGGTCACCTGAAATAGTCCACAAGCTTTCAAAGACCTTAACTACTTAGCATATTTCGTGGGATTGTTTTGTTAATTTAATGTACTATATAAAAGGGGGTATTGAACGAGTATAGGACACTTACATACACATTGCATACACTATAGCTACACACATACACTTAGCTAATCAGAAACACTCTCACAATCATTGTAATCTTAGTACACTCGTCCATTTGCTCATCCAAAGTTGTACTTTTTTACCTAATTAATATTAACAAACAAGGCAGGGGCCTAGTCTCATCCCGAGGTTTTATGCCGGCGATCTACAACTGATCAAGGGCTTTCCTCGTAGATCGAGTGTTGTTCTTTGTGTTTTATTACTTTATTTGTTCATTATAAACAGTTCCATCCCGAGGATATAACTGTCCATCCCGAAGCAAATCTAGGCCATCCCGAGTACAGTTGTCACTTATTAACTTCTTTAGCATCCTGATACACCATTTTCAGAATACAACTGAGTTTTTAACATATTTCACACATTTAGCACTCTACCTCACTTTTACTAATTTGGAATACAAAACTATTTCTACTAGGTAATTTTTGACCAAAACAATTATTATATAAATGAGTATAATAGCTATTGATAAATATACAAACATTACGTACATTTATTCCAACCTTCTCCCACTTAGCCAAGTAATCATTTATTATGAGTATTACGTAAGTCTGCAGAGATTAATACTCATTTTAATTAATTAATTCTAAACCCAAAATGTAGCAGAGAAATACAGCCATTAAGTCTTTATTCGACTTAGGACCCCTAT
Organism: Ambrosia x helenae; assembly: GCA_030844895.1. Taxonomy (NCBI): domain Eukaryota; kingdom Viridiplantae; phylum Streptophyta; class Magnoliopsida; order Asterales; family Asteraceae; genus Ambrosia; species Ambrosia x helenae. The sequence continues at coordinate 86,549,073 of CM061225.1, forward strand.
TAATCATACTACACCCAGATTTAAAACTTAACATTAGGATCAATTAACGTTATGCCCTTAGTTGATTTGTTATATTATTTTCTTTATGCCATAAGTCATTAGTTACGTTATAAGTCATTCATAGTACGATATGCAGTTGTACATGGTCATTAGTAATACCCTTTTCTCTTAGATGGCCCGTTAGTGAGACTTATGGGTGATAGACCTTTAGTTATTGGATCCATAAGCATATCATGAATGCATTCGATACAAAATTCTGATTTCCTCTATTTGTTCTTAAAAGTAAGTGAACAACAATTTCGTATCGAACTCTAATGCAGCTCCTCTCAAATTGTTATTGTTCGAGAAATTAGGGCAGCTGACATATCACAGTAAGTCTTCAACATAGTATTTTCATGGAGTTAACAAGTTATGAGTCATCTAATAAATTTACCAACAACATTTAATGACCATTCAGTTGTGATTAGCAACACATTATGTCATGATAACTTAGGTTATTGTTACAGTTCCTTATGACTCCTCCATAAGATAGTTATGTTTGCTGATGTTATGATATACCCCAAAATTGACACTTGATTTCCTTTGAATATAACAAAGTTAGAGTAAGAGCAGTCAATCACTTTAGGTTATCACTTCTTCTTTAAATTATATTCTCTTATTTCTTAAAGATATTGTAATGTTCCATTAGATGCTTTTCGTAAATCTAGACAAGTCTAGTATCAAGCAATACGAACAATATCATAAACAAGCATAGACTTAAATTTACATCAGTCTTCTAATTAATGAAGCATAAGATGATAATCTCAAATTATCATATTATCCTCTAAAAGAGAACAATGTTGTATGTTACATACTTAAGGACCCGCTTAGAGTAAAACTTGTGGGATGAAACTAATATCCCATTGGGTCTGTCTCGGTATATTTTGATTCCTATCACGCAAGAGGATTCCCCGATATTCATCATGTCAAAACTATGCATGAACAATGCTTTGACTTAGGTAGCATATACTTGTCAAGAGAAACATCATCTATGTAAGGACAAATTTTCATTAGTTGCTCCCACTCATCTTGAGGTAGGTTCTTTAATCCACTTAGTTCTTGATGAAGAGAATTTCATTATGATTCCAACACATTTGACAGTTGCATCAACCCATACATGGATCTTATTGACTTACAGACTAAGTGTTCTTAACCTTCAGTTTAGAACTTTCAGGTTGCTTAATGAACATGTAGGTCATCGTTATGGAAAGTTGTCTTAATGTCCATTTAATGTAGCTCTTAGTTATTATGAGCTACTAGGACGGTAATGATCCTCAAAGAAATCTTTTGTAATACAGATAAGAAGGTTCTTTGATAATATAATCCCTCCTTGAGTATAATCTTTTACAATCAATCTTATCTTACAACATTCCATTCGGGTCTGGTTTAATTATGAATACCTTTAGGTTATTCAACCAAATCCCAAACGTTATTCTAATTTATGGAATTAAAATTTTGCTAATAATATATAGCTTTATTCCATTTAGAAGATTGATTGATACTAATGATTTAATTAGAAGAGGTAGGATCGGTAAACTTTCCAAACATCCATTTTGTATTCGTTAGGTAGGTTACATAATTATCAAAGTTAGTGGGCTTTTAGACCCAAATGACCTCCTGAGTTGAACATTGGGTTTATTATGATACAAACTTAACATTAGTTAAGTGTTTTTATTTTCAAGTATATAAGGAGCAACATTAGTTTCTAAGTGTGTAAGAGTTGGTGCAGTAAGGTGTACAAGAGGAATAATCGAAGTTAAATTCGGAGTTAAACTTAATGAGTCTCGAATTTTAACGAGTCTTTCCCCCACATCTTGTACTTCCGAAAAGTCATAATAAGGACTTTTACTGCTCCCACTTACCTTAGAGATCTTAATGAATCCAGCATGCTTAAGATCTAACATTTGGAAGATCCATATATTTTAATAGAGAAAACAACCTAATGATGATTATTGTCGTTTCTCTTGATGAGCATTACTTTAGTAAGAAATCTAAGTTCGCCCATATTTAAGCATCCACAAAACTTTGTTAGAAGTACGTTAAGTGCTAAGGAGACAAGTTATGATAGAGCGTTGTCCAGTGCAAGAGGTGTAATTTGAGGATAGATCAAATTGTCTTTCTCCCCACCTCTGTAACTTTTGCAAGTCATAAGTAGGACATCTTATGCTCCCACTAATCTTTTAGGTCTCTTAGTACTTCCACATAATAAGTTTTAACGATGCGTGTGAAGGAGAAATTTCATATATTTTATACTTGATTTCCCTTATCGTCCATATTTCATAAGAAATTTTAAGAACATACTTAGAGGGAATCTTATTAAGTATATATGAATTGATTTCTTTAATACTTTTGGTCTGTTGGAAACAGAATAGATACAATTAGATATTTATCTAAGCTCCACTGATGTCAATTAGTTATGACTTATGATGGAAACCCATTTATTCCTTTCGCCATTTAATGTTTAGGGTGTTTAACACATGCTTTAAAGTCACTGAGAATGAGATTTGATAGCCAAGCATCCTTTAGTGACCTGGTCATGATTTCTCATGAAATTTTGGTCTTAGTGGATGAATTGCATGGGTGTCATTTTCCTTTGTTAAATTATCATTTTCATGATAACAAAGTTGTGAAAACATTATTGGATCATCTAGTTTTATTTCATAAGGTTTCTATTCAGATAATAACAATAAACAATATGAGAGTTTAACTTAATAGTGGCTTTGGGTTGGTCATTAAAACCTTGTAACTGTCAAAAAATTGTAGCTTTTAGTATTGATACTAAATTCTGAGTAATCTCAAGAATATCGTAAGGTATCATAAAGCTTAAACACTAAGATCAGTTATTAATGGTTAATAGACCCTTAATTTTGCCACCAACTCTCATCTTAAGTATTTGTTGAATTATGGTAAGGAAACGTATAAAACTAGACTCAACCATCATGTGTTAATTGGAATACATTAGCATTTATGAAGTTAAATATCCTTAATTAGGCACTATGCATCTTAGCCAGCTGTTCTCTTTACTTATAGGTAATCTCATTCCTTATGCCTATTCTTAATGGCACAGTTTTGCTTAGTAAGACTTTCCCTTTAGAGAAACTTATAGCTCAAAGTAGTACTTGTATTTTGTTTCCAGACCTTAGAATTATCCTCTCAATGGTAATTATTCCTCCTTTTTAGGTTTAATGGTAGTAAGGTGAATAACATCAACTTTTCTAGTTTAATGTGTTCCTTTTCCTGTATGTAACTTGCTATCAACACACTCATTTTTTTCTTTGATATCTCTGAGTGTTATAGTTGATTCATAATGCATCTAATCGTACTGGTGGAAAAGTCATAATGCACTAGAAATTTTATTGATTTTCATGTGTAACCCTTAGCTTTATGGGTCATGTTATTCAATATTAAGATGTATTCACAGATCTCATTTAACCATAGAGTTAGACTCATTTATTTCATGCTTCCTAGGAATTCGTTATATTCTTTCATTTCCATAGATAATACATTAGTCTTAGGAATTTCAGAATCTCTAATAGCTCACCTGATAGGAATCAGTAAAAGCGTTATTGATTACCATAAGAGACATTTGTGTATCCCACTTTCTTATGCTCAATGTTATTCTGTAATACTTTATCAGATAGAGCGTAGGAATGTTATGTCTTAAGAGGTAATTTAAGACTTAATAAGAACAAAGTTTAAGATAACTTTTCGTAGTTTTGATAATTAGAGTGGATCACTTAGTTGAGATAGTAATTTATAGAAGAATGTGAGATTAGTTTCGAGTTATGGGTATTGATGTAAGGCAGACTTAAATTATGATCATTATATTAATGAAGGATCATTAATTGTGAGGATCAATTTTGATATGAAGATGTGATAATATTATAAGATCAACATAAGCTACTTAAATAACATGCTCTAGCTTTAGCTATACGTTGTTCATTTAAGTATTAAATTGCCGACAGTGAATGTAACCCATCACCTTTGGGCAGAAGTGAGACATTCAAAGTCCTAATGCAATACACTCAGTTCACTAACATAATCTGTTACACGTCACCTTTGGGCAGAAGCGAAACCTTATGGCACTTATGTGAACGAGCTACAATGCTTAACGAGATCTTTATAACGAACTAATGTGACACATCACCTTTGGGCAGAAGTGACACCTCAAAATGTTATTGCAAGTTAAGCAAGGTCTAAGTAATGTTTTGATAAAACTGATACGTTATGTTTCGTCAAAACCTTTAAAATTAAATGAGATATCCCACGAGAAAATAACGGGTTTTGAACAAAATAATGTTTTACGAATATCATGAGGTTCTCAAAACTTTAGAAGGTTCTAAAAAAAATGGTTCTTGAAATATTTAAGTGTTCTCGGAATAATTATTCATAAGATACCCGAGAGCCAGATAGATTCGCGAACCTGATTTGAACTTAAACTGAGAACTAATTTATTCGGTAAAACCTGATGACCCGTAAACGACCTTAAGTTCGGAAACGCTTACGAGACTCGGAAACACCTTTTAAGTTCGGAAACAATAATGGTGACCCGGAAACATCTCATCATCCGGAGACAAACTGTTGGTCAGAAACATCATTATGGGTCGAAAACCCTCTCATGGTTCGGAAACTTCTTATGCTCGGAAACAGAAAACTTGGTCGGACACTCTTATTGGTCGGACACTCTTATTGAGGCCGGACATAGGTCATGAGGTCAGACACCGACTGTTCCTTTGGAAACAAGTTTCTAATCGAGCTAATTTTGGAACCGATTATATCTCCTAATTTTAATTAGGATTGTTAGGTGTTGCCATAATTTAGAGAATCAATTTATCCTAACTTGTAGCTAACAACAATCAATCCTAAATCTAAAGCAAAACATAAGAAATTTTCGATTTTCCTTAATATGTTCTTGAAGAGCATTAGCAAAAAAAAAACATAAACAATATTATCTTATGAATCCGTAAGTTATCTCCTAAATGAGTTTATGAAGCGAATTCAATTAATAAAATTCCATTAACATTAGAAAATAACCTTTTTTTTCCGAATCAATCGTAATGATTCATGAAAAAATTTCGATTTGCGTCATTAACTAAAAATCAAAACATCATTTGATTTATCAAAATATATCGAAACTTTGATTTATTAATGCATAGAATTGCAAAGTATGTTTTGATAAATACCGTTTTGACACAGTGGTCACTTTTCATATTAAATCAATTATTTTTCGTGATTTGCAATCATTATGTAAAATTTTGATGTCATTAATTTAAATCAAAACTTTGCCGTTACCGAATCATTATTTATCAAACTTATTGTGAGTTTCAAAACATTCTGTTACAAAAACATTATTTATCGAACCACGATTTTTTTTCTTCGTGATTAGCAATATTATCACAGAACATTATTTTATATTGCAAATCGAATTAGAATTGATGTAATCAACATACGCTTTGATACCAAATATTGATTAAATCAATGTGAACATAAGGTATAAACATAAGATATAATTATGTGTACCTAATATGTTTAACCATTCAGGAACTTCAGTAATGGAAGATACCATCATCTTGATCGGGTTCCCTTTAGGGTATGCAGTTCTGATGGTTTATGTGTTCTTAAGTTATGAACACATTGAGAGAGAGAGAGAGAGAGAGAGAGAGAGAGAGAGAGAGAGAGAGAGAGAGAGAGAGAGAGATAGGGGATGGCTAATGGTGTTATGTGTTATGATTGTCTCAACCCTAATCTCATAATATCTTTTCATATTTATACATATCCAGGGGACACCCTAATAAGGCCCATCTAATAATGGCCCGCCCATCAAAGACATATCTGTTATTGGGCTTAGGATAATAATAATAATTGATCATCATTATATAAATGATTATAATGGCTATTGATAAACTAGTGGGAAACCCGTGCGTTGCTGCGGGACGCTTAAGATAAATATATTTTTTTGAACAATTCACAAGCGTAGCCGTGTTAGCCCACCAAGCTGTAGGAAAAGTGTAAAAACGTAATTGTCTTTGAATGCGAAACGATGTATATGAAATTAATCAATTTCTCTTCATTGTTTAAACTTTGAAAAGAAACTATATTTTTTTATATCCAACATATACGTTCTTATAACTTTTCATGCCACACTATGTAACTTGTCCAACCATATGTCCTTAACTTCCAACATCTAAGAGATGTTGTGTACACAGGACACTCAAGTATAAAAAAACATTTCACTATATATGAAAATGAACTTCTTTGATCATCAAAATTCAGTCATCAGCACTGTTCTCAAAACCAAATATGAGCATAGATAATTTTTATTCCCAAATCTTTCTATATATTTTTTTCACAAATTTAGACCAAACCACCATATGGATACGTATTGTCAAGCATGAAGTCAAAACCAAATATGAGCATAGAAACCAAAACAGAGTATAAACCAAAACACAACCAATCGATATCAGTATAAACAAGTAAACAGAGAAGTAAAGAAGTATCAACAAGACATTTATTTTAATAAACAAATCAAGTTTAACTTGGAAGATGAACTTGCAAATACAATCCACTTTCGGATTGTGTCGACGTTTTGCCAGATTCGTTACAATATGATTACTCTTTTCAGCGTCCTCGGTCGCACCTTGTCGTTCTTATTAAATAATTAAAATAAAAAAACCTTATCAACAGAAAATCAAAACGTACCGTAAGACTTGGTGTTGTGTGTGCGTCACTTCGCACCATCATTAACTCTATGCAAAGATAAAGATAAAGTAATTTGTTTCAGCAATTCTCATGATAAACCACACTGTATATTTACATAAACATATGCAATTTTAAAGAAAGAAAGAAAATTTAAAATTAATATTTGTTGAATATAATTATTTGAAGCTTGTGGTCATACCACATCACATGATATTACATATAACAATTTGAACGGAATTTTTGCGAGCAAATATAGAAACTTAATTATCTAGAAAATAAACCTTTATTTATCTTTACTACATGGTACAAGTATCTTAATGCATTGAAGGGTAATTTGGGGAAGATTTATATGACATTTGAGGGTTGAAGCACATGACTTTTCACATCCCATCTTAACTTTACCAAGTTGGACATGTTTACCCATTGCTCACTCTTTATAATGTAGTAGATATATACAAACATTACGTATATTTATTCCAACAATTATAACATATTACTGTGCTACTTTATATTCTTATAGACCCCAAAAGGTTCGGACAATTCCCTATACAATAATTAGTGAGAACTTCTATAGTTGTTATGTTGTCTAATCTTTCCTTATTGTGAAGGTATATTATCGGTAGACTTATTTGAGGTTTAAACTTAAATCAATTTACGTTCCAATAGACTATACGATCAAAAGCATCAATAAGACTATATTCAATATCCATTGCTCTGAATGGATTTTGAAACCGTGAGTATCCATCCACATGAAGTAGAATTTAGAAATACCAAAATCCGATAGTTCACAAACTACTTTGTATATTTTCATTTTTTACCCTTTGGGTTAATATATGTACACCTTTTACGTCTAACTCCTGATTTACATCATCCCATACACAACAATTGAATGAACCCAGCCTCCTAGAGTTTGACAAAGCATTTCTTATTTAAAATCATAAAGGCATAACAATTGCTAAAGCTTTGTCTCTAAAAGCAACGACTACTGCCTTTTATTTGACAACACTAATACTAATGGCCACCTTCGAACATTATAAACTAATTTAATAAGTTTGATGAGTCACTACATATACATGCAGAACATACAAGCTAGTGTGTGGACAGTTTTTTTCTCTAAAAGAAGAAAAACTATGGTCCCATTTAATGGAAAATTTGAGCTTCAAGAAATTAATTATGGATGGTAATATATACGCACCAAATAGAATAACTTGGTTCCAAATTGCATGCTTGTCCTTTTCATTGTATTTATGCAAGTCCGATATGGATGTCATTAGACTTTCCAAATATAACATATAATATATATCTATAGGTAAAGGTTTGGGTACAAAGGTCATTTTTTATGAGAAGTGTGAGAATGATCAAGATTTAACATGTAAGCATCATGTTTTATCATTTTTCAGTTATACATATGTGTATATTATCAAACATATATGTATGATATTTATTTATTAAATTCTAACATGTATAAACATGTATATACATTAAAATAACACGTTCATACACACAATCTTCCTTTCTTTACAAATATGTCAAATCATTTCTATACATTTGCACATATATGTAAATTACAAAACATGTATGTACATATATGTAGAATACCAATTTTGTAGTTTCAAACACATATATACATATATGTATAAGTGCAAAAAAAAAAAAAAAAAAAAAAAAAAAATCTTGCCGGGAAATGGGCGAATTAGCACCAAAAAGTTTTCTTAGAGAAATTTGTGGTCCAGAATGGTTTTCTCAGTTGTCAATTAGGCCAAAGGTTCTCAAATGATCCGAATCCTATATAAATAGGTTTAGGTTCATGTACGAATACCATATTTATTAAGAAGTGTGAGAATGATTAAGAAATGACATGTAGGCTTCATGTTTTGAATTTAGAAATGATGTATTGGGTTGTCTTGGCTAGAAAAACACCAAACACAACAATTTAAAACATAATGGAATGTATTATAGCCATGGAATTTAAAACATAGCTAAAACACACTATTTAACACTTAAAACGCACTGCTTAACTTTTTGGTATGGTGTTGTAAGTTTTACGCCTAGAATACATTGCTTTGGGTTTTTAATTGTTATGTTTTGTATTTTTAGGTAAAACAATCCAAAACATCATGACTAAGTCCAAAAAATGACGCCTACTGTAACACACTCAAATTCCGCTTACAGGATTTTACTGCGAGGCGTGTGCACACCAGGATCCAAAGTCAATGGTGACAATAAATGACAACTATATGAGTAAAATAACGTTCAAACAACCATTATAGTTTTAAAGAAAATTAAGTTAACCAAAATACAGCGGAAGCAGTTTAAGAGTTACAATCCATGAAACTAAATGAAATCAATTCAAAATATTTTAGAACAATATTTGATAAGATGCATTAACAGGATGAGACACAGTGCGACTCCAATGCGCCTAGTCCATGCTGCCACCTCAGCGACTGAGAAAACATGCTAAGTGTGTCAACATACAATGCTGGTGAGTTCACAGGTTTTATGTTCGTAGTAAAAGTACGTGTTTAAAGACCAGATCCACATAAACCATACATCTATATCTTGTGCTAGCTTGACATCGTTACAAGTTACTTAAGCGTTATGAACCATTGCTGACTAATAGTAATAAGTATGCCTCGCTTCCCCATCACCTGTCATCACCTGGTAACATAATGTTAGATATGACAAATATGCACCCGTGCGACCTCCAGTCAACACGAGTGGGGCTTGTCGGACCCAATAGATCTATTTACACTTTCCTCATTATGTTCCACATATTTATGGTTCAAACTGATAGGATGACTTTAGATGAGTCGCATACTACACACGTGATATAATGTAATAAATGTTATCTATCGTGTTAGTGTTTCCGTAACATGTTTCTCCCCCAATAGGAAAAAAGTAAAAAGGGGCTATAAAACTCACCTTAGGTTGTGTCTTTGATAAATAACAGACCAAAAGTGTGTGATAGTCTTCAACTACTGAAAACCTATTATAAAACGCTTATAAGTGTTTGACCGATGACACATTGGTCTAATAACCCTCGGTTGTCCAAACCATGACTTGGTATATTTGCTTAAGTGTTTGATGTTTGACACGACTACACAAGACTCGACATCCCATTGGTGACACAAAATATTAGTTTAACAGTCACATATAAGTTATCAGGTAACCATACACGTAAAACACGTAAATTTGCATGTTATGAGTCATATCAACATGTTTTATATGAAGGGGTCACAACATTGGTGAAGGGGTCACATATGCACACGAAAGGGTCAGTTCTTAAGCGAAAGGGTCCAAAACTAGGCGAAGAGGTCAGTCCAGGTGAAGGGGTCAGAAATTCTGGGCAAAGGGATCTCCTTAGGGTGAAGGGGTAAGCCTTTCGCCCCTGCAGACAGGCGAATGGGTGAGCCCTTTGCCCCTGCAGCTGTTACAACAATTTTGTCGCACGAAACCCCTCGAATCAATCCCGAAGCTTGCCAAATCATGGCCGATTAATACCAAAGCAATACCTAGCCTATCTTCAACACGTTACATCACTTAGCACATTGACCAATCAGGTTTCAAGAACAATTAGCAAGTTTACCCAAAATGGCGAAGTTTATAGAAGTGTCACATCATGCATGTATTCTTTACCATAATAGGCACATAATCAGATTTCATCATCTAAAATGTTCATATCATCAACAAGCTCAGTTATGACAATTCTAACATGAATCTTAATCCATTACCATCATCAAACAATCATATCATACCCTAAATCTCTAGAAAATCCCGAAATGGGTCAAAACTCATAATATCTCATATTCAAGCCAACCACACCCTAAACATGCTTCTAACACTTCAACAATCATCATATTAACATCATGTTATCATCTCAACAACAAAGAACACAAAAGACCTAATTATTAGATCACCAACGTCTTTGAAAACTTGGGTTTTTATCATAAATCTCATTAATGGTTTAGATCTTGTTTATGATATGTTTAGGAAAGCTTTTGTTTATGAAAACACTTTGAAATAAGGTTTTAGACATCAAAGGTTTATGAAAACATCATTATAATAAAAGGAAAAAATGTTGGATATGATACATACCTTAGATCTAAGCTTTGTTAAGGATTTGTAAGTGTTTCTAGGTTGGAAATGAAAGGTTTTAGGGAAAAAAACTTGTTAGCAGAGGTTAGGGGCTAAGAGGGAACACTTGGGGGCGAGTTAGGGATTATAAATGATGAAAATATGTCAAAACAGGGTATTTATACTTGTTGGGGTTGCAGATAGGCGAAGGGGTTTGGTTTGGGCGAAGGGGTTAGCCCTTCTCCCAAATTTTAGGCTAATGGGTTAGCCCTTCTGCCTAATTAGGGGTGAAGGGGCTAGCCCTTCTCTTCTAGCCAACGCCCTTCTCCTCGAGCCAAAGCCATTCTCCTATAATTTATATCACAGGGGCTTGCCCTTCCCCTAAATTCTAGTTAACGCACCAAAACTCATATTATCATATAATTTCACAAAAACACGTATTCCTAAGTTACCAATGATCGTATAACACGTAATTATCAACAAGTTACCCATATTGTATTATTGTTTCACCAATGGACCGGATACAAGACTCATGTGTGTGTGTTTCCTGGTGATCCTCCTGGACAGTGACACAAATGAATGAGTCTGGTGAACTGTGTGGTGTCGACTAAACATCACTAGTTAACTAACACAGGTTTGCAAATTTTCAAAATAAGAAATTAATTCATTTTTAGCTTTTTTTTCTACATTCTTAAATGGGTGTAACTCGATACGCGGTTGGAGAATTGTTTGAACAAGACGAGTATAACGTTGGTTGTTGAAATGGTTGATTGGAAAGATTTTTTGAATCACAAACATAACATTTCCTCCTGAACCGCATCAACTTTGTAAGCCTATAAATTTCATTCACTTGTCATCGAAGGTGGACCCTTAGCCGGTTCTTTTTTCAATACCTTGCAATACAGCTTCGTGATATGTGCTTTCAAAGTGGTGTTTGCATCTTTTGAGTAATTAGCACTATAATATTTGCAACGAGCCCTTTGCCCACCTGAAGCCATTTCACAAATATCAAAGTGTTGTCAAACAGCTTAGTTCTGCTTCGTAAGAACAACCTGAAGCACCACATCGTTTATTTAAGCGCTAACGTTAACCGAATATTGACCATTGAAACAACCATTAGGTATTTATAGGAACAAAAAATGGAAAAACGGGTGGAAGGCAACAAAAATAAACAGTCACAAAGTGACAATAACGGTCGAGACCGGTTTAACCAGTTTTTATTGAACTGTCAAAATTGTTATTTTTTTCTATTCAAATCCGTTTCTAAAGCAGTTTTTAATCATTTTTAAAAAAAAGAAAAAAAACGGTTGTTTTTAACAAACCGGTTTCCAAATCGATTTGAGCGTGGGAATGTGAAATCGGTGGCTAACCGACATGATGAATTGGGGGAAGGGGGTAAATCGGTTATGTGAAAACATTTTTTTAACTAATTCTCGTTTTTTAAACCGGTTTTTTTGTACACCTCTAAGCAATATCGAGCTATCAAATTCATAGTCAGCGATCACGTATTTCTGAAAGTATTACCTTGTCATGGTGGCGGTAGATTTGGATTTAAAGGAAGCTTAATCGTCATTTCATTGATCCAATTGAAATCCTCAAAAGATTCAGAGAAGTTTCGTTTTGTTTAGCATTACTGTAAAAGCCCCGCATGTTCATAATGTATTTCATGTATCCTTGCTGAGAGTATACAGTTATCACCCGCCTCACGCCATTAGTTATCCATTGCATATGATCCATGAGGATCTATCATACGAAGAACCCGCCTCAAGAGAGGGCCATGCGTTGAAAAGTAATTACTTCGTTAAAGTTCTATGGAAGAACCACTCTAAACGCGAAGCAATTTGGGAAACTGAGGAATCGATTGGTTCTGCGTATCCTAGTCTCTTCAAGTCATTGAAAACCCTTAGTCCATCTAATTATGAGCCTTTTTTTGTAAACATGTGGTGAAATTTCCATTTTACATATGATCATTTTTACTTCAAGTTATGTGGATTTCTCATTGTTGTGATTAGATATCTCCATGAGAAATATCAGGATTAATAGTCACCCTATTATATGTGAGTCTCTATTGACTTTCCCAATAGTTAGATATGTCATTAATTTGCATGGTTGGAGGACTGTTGGGGCATAGTTACAAGGTGATTGACAATTATGGTTATGAATAAAATTGTGAATTACAGGTACGAATGTGTTCTTTGGGGATTCCTAATATATAGAATAATATCTTAATCTTAAACCTTCAATTCGGATACTTCTGTGATAATCCGTATCATGGCCTTTAAATTTTGAGGACGAAATTTCTTTCAAGGGGGTAATAGTAATAATAACAATAATATAAAACCCCTTTTCACTTAAAATAATTTAAATAATAATAATAATAATAATACATAATTAAATATATGCATACAATTAATTATATGCATATCTTTGTAGGAGGGACCCTTGCAAAATTATTATTTCTTTAAATAAAGATATGTGAAGATAAGATTTTTGAAACAATTTGCAATTTGAGCTAGAACCGGATGGATGAGATTGGCTCACATCTAAAAGAGACTATGCATGAATTATTATTTATAAATATGATATGAGACAAAACTCCACCACCAAGTGTAGGTTTTCAAACCCATGTTGCCTATAACTTGGAATACCAATCGTTTGTATCATCCCCCATTTTCCTTATATAACACTCCTGTAGGACTGTTGGAACGACTCCGGATAATACGGGTTTGCTTCGTGACAAGTGTAACATCCATATCTCGAAGTTTAGTAACAAAATAACAATCAAACACATATAAAATGAGTTATCGGTTATAGCTAAATGATTCTTAGATTTATAAATAGTGCACGGGTAAATACAAATCGGATTCAGATCATCTAACACACCAAAACCTCTCAAAATGATAACACATGATTAGGGTTTGCAAGTGATGAGCCGGTCGTCACGGTTCATACAAAACCTAATTAACCTAGGTAGATAGGATAAGTAGGGTATCAATCCAAGGAGCGTGTGGTTAATGGATATTGTTTAGTTGATTAAACGTTTTACTTTATGAAGATTGCTAGAGAACTTACAAAGTTTGTACTTGGTTCATTTAAGAATGCGATTGAAAGGGTTTTGTGGTTATATTAAAAACTTGAATTGAAATTATATGAATGAAAAATAATATAGTTTGTAAACAATTTAAAACCAAGGATCACACCTAGGTTTCAACAACTAAAGTCTAAGGTTTCCACAAATGGGTCAAACAAATGTAGTGCAATTGGTGTTAATAGGGTGATTGTTCAATAGGCTTAGGTGTCAAGTTTCATCAACATCAAAGATGGACTAAACTACACTTCATTACCTAGAACATACAACCCTATGTTTGTATTAGAGCAAGAAAACATGTTCATGACACTAGAAATTGGCACAAGATCAATTAACTAAAATGAATTCAACATAAGATTAATCGCAATCTAATACAATGATTCAAACACACAATCACACAATTAAAAAGTTAAAGAAATACCCAAATGTTTAAACCCTAAAGCTTCAATTGTTTACTTCCTAGGCATGATACAAAGAGATTAGCCACTCATGGCCATGAAGCTTGCTTCTTCAAAAGTTGGGTCTTGAATCTTCAAAGTCTTGAATAATAGGATGAATTGGTAGTGAAAGATATGATGGAAAGATGATGATCTTCAATGATTTTGGTGTAATAGGGTGATTTTGATTGTGATTTTTGGAGTCAAAGGTAAAGATTATGATCTCCAAAATGTATTTTTATAGGTTTCCACATGAGTTTCTAGTCAATCCCACCATAAAAATCCTTAAATTCTCATTAAAATCCGTCAACATTTTGACCTTGTCAGAGGACCGTGTCGCCGACGCGACAGACTGGAGTTGCCGACGCGACCAATGAAGTCGGCGACGCGGCAAGATGAAGTAGCCGACGCGAATTACCACCAACGCGAGATTTGGCTGTCTACCAGCTATCTACGCCCCTTTAGTGAGTCGGCGACGCCAAAAAAAGTAGTGGCCGACGCAAGTAACCCTATTTTAGCCCTTTTTCTTCATTTCCTCCAACTGGTTCACCTAGCTCCATCCCAAAGCCTCGTTAAGTTCCAAAAAGCACCTTAAACTTTGTCAAACCTGCAAAACGCAAACTCTATCAAAGTAGTGTGTCCAAAACCATAAAATCGCATAAAAATGTAATCTTAAACACGAAAAGCTTATGACTTTCACCCGCGTATCAGCAAGTTTGCTTAAATACTTGTTGCCATTCGCCCATGCATGAGGGCCGAATGGCTTTGCTTTGGACAAGTGGGTAGGGGCGAATAGGTTACTACCTGTTCACCCAGAAGACCAAAAGAATGCCTAGGTCATTCGTGTATTAAGACTCATTCTCTCATTGCAATTACAACTTTAACCTTAATCATATAAACAAGCTATAACCAACTAAAATAGCGTATAAACACCTATACTATGTTAGGGACATCATAATAAACATGTACTAACAACTCCTCCCTCTCTACTATATACGTTTCCTACTTCTTTCATTTCTAGCTAAGAAAACCTGATTCCAATAACTGTAACCATGATGAAACACCATACTGACACCACCTTTAGTTCATAACCATGTTTGCTAAACCTCCCGAACCTTTAGAAACGAACTAAAAACTGTTTTCCTAATCTCCTGAAAATGAAATATCGATTCTGACCATTGGCAACCACAAAATTATTTTTTTTCAAACATATTTTTTGTCATTTCCTAATATTAGTAATCATAATATTAATATACACATTGTTGATAATAATGCAAATAAAAATAACCATGGTGAAATTTTAATACGTTTTGAAATATCGATTTAAATAATTAATGATCATATAACTTTGATAAATGAGTAATATTAAAGATAAAAACTTCAAAATATCCTTAAACACTTTTTTTTAATTTAATTATTTGGTCAACTCTGATACTAGTACTGAATTCTTATGATGCTTTAGAACTAGTTCTAAACTCAAGTCCCTTACGTGTTTCATAAGTCTTGTGAACTAACTTTAAAGTGTCTAAACTATTGATAAGTTCAGATGACTTTGTTATGTTTTGATAAATCCGACTGACTTCCTATAAACTGCTAATGAACTCCAAACTAATTTAAGCCTTTATACTAAGTATAAAGTCAAGAAACTATTCCTAAAGTACTTTTGAAGACTTTTAAACTAAACCTGATGTGTTTAAAGTACTTCTGATTACTTCTAAATTTAATCGTGTTTAAAGTACTTTTGATGACTTTAAAATTTAATCTGATGTGTTTAGTTACTATTGATGACTTTAAATTTAATTTGATATGCTTAAAGTAATTCCAATGTCCCATCAACCAAATATGATGTCTTCAAAGTATATCATAAGTGGTTTAAATTTAATCTGAAGTAATATAACCTAAATCTAAAGTCTTATGAACTAAACAAAATTCTTTTTGAACTCTTTTAAATCGTAGCTAATCTTGTTGCTGGCCCATCCTTTGTCTTAATAACTTGCACATTCCACCAGATGCATAATTGCATTGAGAAGCAATACCACTCTCCAAATTTAGAAGTGGTTCATATGAGAGATTGTATCAATTGGAATGTCGATCTTCGAAACCCAATGGAGTTTTCTAACTGTGACAGGAACATGTCTCATGCTCCTACTGTTACCAACCTCTTAACTTAGCTTAGACCTCTGATTCCATTCAACTGGAACCACCTTGGCACCAAGCTTTTCTTTGCAAAACGAACCCTTTTTTGCCCCTTTAGCTTAGTTAGGCCAACATTTTTTAGGGACGCTTATACTTCCCTCAGCAAATACGTCTACCATTTATACCAATCCTTACTTATTTCCGCAAGAAATGACTAGGTAATATTAGTCACTAGACCTAGAATAACCCTTACCTTTTTCAAACTACAAATGGTGAAGTTCTTAAATTAACATTACCAAGTTCTGTAACATCAAGAGTTTGACCATTAGCAATATATACCTTCTCATATGTGTTAGCTATATGATCCGAGTAGGTCTACTTGGATGCGAACACATATTATAAAGATCATGAGATATAACCCGGTTTGGTCTAGGTGACATACGTCCACATGTTGCAACTAAGTATGACTTTTACTAGGTGTTCGAAGAATACAATTACATCATGGGAATATATGGTTAATAACTTAGTCAACGAGAAACGCAATAATGGCCCCTAATTCATAATTAAAATCGGCCCAAATTGACTTCTTCTTAACCACCGACATTGAACCCAAAAGCCCAAAGCCTTCACAATTAAACCAAACAACAACAATCAAATTCATCCCTTCGGGGACATCTGATAACATTGGAACGATACAGAGAATATTAGCTCTCTCTCGTAACTCTCTTCCTCTTTCTTATTTTTCATTTTTTCTATTTGTTTGTTTGTTTGTTTGGGTGGTGGTGGTTTTCCGGTGAAGGTGGTGGTGTTTTTACGGTGAAGGTGATGGTTTAGAGAGAGAGGGGGGGGGGGGCGGGGCTGTTACAGAAGAGGGGATGGGGGTGGGGGTGGGATTTATAAGTTAAAGGTTTATTGCCAAAAATGCCCCTTAAGTTTGTTTTTTAGATTTTGGCCACATATAAGTTTAGGTTTTTGCATTTTGGCCACGAACACTAACCAGGTTAGACCTCAATTAGTTTGGGAGTGATAAAAGCAAACAAGTTGAAAGTTTGGAATGCTAATGGCCAAAGTGATAGTTGGGAGTATTATCCGTCAACAGACGATAGTTGGGAGTATTAAAATCAATTTTCCCTTTTTTTAATAGTTAAAGAGTTACATAAATGTAATCTTTTGTTTGTCTTGAAATAATAGAACACGAACGTTGAATTTCAAATTGGTAAAATGGAGCTTGAATGCTTATTTTTTATTTCAATTTTTATTTTCATCTGATCGAGGCAGATATAATACAACGTTAAAAATGCTAGTTACTCTTCTATCTATTGATAGGAGAATAGAATAAATAGTTGCACACTAGTGAGTCACCCCCTTGAATCAAAACTCATTTTCCCTACCAATAAAATATAATTATACAAATAGTAGTGATCATAGTGGAAACACTACTAGAAAACTGCCAATTTCTAACTAGAATTTCCGACCAATTTCCGACCAATTACAGACAAAAAAAAAATGCTGCTTTTAGGGACAACTTTCCGACCAGATACCGACCAAAAATAAAATCATCGGAAATTTGTAGGAAACTTCCGACTAATTTCCGACCAAAAAAAAAGAAAAACAAAAAAAAGTTTTGGTCGGAAAATGGTAGGAAATGATATATAAATAAAATATAAAAAAACATTTGTAGGAAACTAGTTGGAAAGCATATAAGTTATCTTTGTTTATTTTTTATTTAATCTATATAAACTCTTAGTATTATTTAATATATATATATATATATGTATAAATAATATTGCATATCGGTAATTACCGACCATTTTCCGACCAAAAAAATTATTTTATTGGTATTTTGTTATATAAATGAGCATTATATGTATGTATATATGTGAATGTATTTGTTTATGAGTATATATATGTTATGTACATGTGTATGTGTCGTAATGCATACAAAAATACACCCACATATATATACACATATACATACGCGGAGTTATGGAATAACAAAAACTTATTTAAAACAATGAAATCCTAACAATGTACACACACGTATGTGTGTGTGTATAATACGTATAATTTAGTAAAATAAAAGTATTCAATGTATGATTAAGGTATATAAAAGATGGAATAAAAAAAACGACGTTTAAAGCTCAAAAAATAAAAAAAACTATATAGGTTGTCGGTAAATCGTCGGTAATTACCGACCAGTTTCCGACAAAACTCAATATTAGGTCGGTAAATCGTCGGTAATTACCGACCATTTTCCGACAAAACTCAACTCTTGGTCGGTAAATCGTCGGTAATTACCGACCATTTTCCGACCAAAAGTTTTATTTTATTTGTATTTGGTTATATAAATGTGCAATATATGTATGTATATATGTGAATGTATTTGTTTATGAGTATATATATGTTATGTACATGTGTATGTGTCGTAATGCATACAAAAATACACACACAGATATATGCACATATACATGTGTACTTGTTCTATAGGTGGATGGTGTCGTTATAGTGTTATTGGCGTAGGTTTACCCAGTTAGTTTCATGTTGGCCTTTTATTTTGTTAATTTATGTTCAATGTCATGTATTGCCCCTGTTGTGATATTACCTATTTTGAAAAAGGCTTGCTCCGTGGCGAAGCGCTCGGCCAACAACTAGTTGTATCATAATTTGTGGATTAATATTGCCAACAGGATTTATATAAACTTATTTCTGCATTTTAAGCAGAAAAAAAATATTTTTTTTTTATTTTTTAATTAACATTTTGGTCGGAAAATGGTTGGAAAGAAAATTGAAAGGTATAGTCGGAATTTTGTCGGAAAATCTAGCATACTTTTTGTCGGAAATATGTAGGAAAATTCATCGGAAACTTGTCGGAAAAGTTGATATATAATAAAACTAGTAATAAAAAATGTAGTTATAAACTTGTCGGAATCTTCTCGGAAAAACCGACACAACTTTTTGTCGGAAATGGGTCGGAAATTTTGTCGGAAACTTGTCGGAAAAATTTACCGACTAGATTTTTCAGACAAAAGACACTTGGTCGGAAACTGGTCGGAAACGCTGATTTCCGACCAGTTTCCGACCAAAACCTTGGTCGGAAATAGACCAGGTTTTTAGTAGTGAAAGGTCATCAATCATCACTTTGTGTAGTGCCTGATAGTTTAGAGAAAGAATCTTTTAGGTCAACTACGCTTAAACTTAGAATAACTAACAAATTTCATGCAGTTTGATTAAACATTGGCCTAAAAGTTATAGGTCAAATCTGAATTCAACAATTGCTATAAGCATATTTCAATCACAGAATCAGTGGCGAAGCTTGGTTCTTGAATTGGAGGGGGCCGGACTCAATTTTTTTTTTGATCGGTAGTGGCTGGAAGATCTAATCGGTGGGGCCGGACTCAACCCGGACTCAATTTACCTGCGAAAATCGTAAATTTCTACAACTGCGCCAAAAGTGGAGAGCGAGGGGGGGGGGGGGGGGAGGGACCCTGGCCCTTTAAATTCTGCGCGCACATAACACCCTCCAGTTCAAAACTTATAATTTCCCAAAATGAGACAACATTTATACTGAAATAGAGGATTAATTCCTTTGACATAATGCCATGCTAAAAGTCAAAGTTCTTAAACTTTAAGAGAAAGTCAGAAAGTGCTTTTGTATAAATACCACTACAAACCATTTCATTATCAAACAAAACATAACCTGAAAACCATCATGTCTAAAGAGTGGTTTAAGAGGGTATATGTCTGTACCAAGCCTTTTATGTTGATGATTTTCTTGCAAACTGCGTATGCCGTGAACGGTTTAGTTGTCAAGTCTGCCCTAAACAAAGGCTTGAATCATTACACTTTTGCTGTTTATCGTAACGCTATTGCAGCTCTAGTCTTTGGTCCTTTTGCATTCTTCATAGAAAAGTCTGTTTCTTCATGTCTATGAATCTATAGTTTTCTTTCTTGTTAACATTTATTTGATCACTTTTTTTTTTTTTTTTTTTGTACAAATAGGAAAGTTAGGCCAAAGATGACACTATCCGTCTTCCTGAAGATTATGTTGCTGGGATTACTAGAGTATGTATTCTTTATTTTGTATTGTTATTCCAAAAATGGAAGAGAAAAGAAAACACTAGAAATTGAAAGAATAAGTAAAATTGTAAATTTGTGTGGCATTTTAATGTAACCATTTAGTTGTGTTCATGATTCCAATTAGTTGTTGTAAACGGTATCATGTGTGTGTAATGTTTTAGCATGAATGATGACTAGTTTAATAATTATGTTGGATTTTAAACAACAGGCCAGTGATGGACCAAAACTTGTTCTTTGCTGGAATGAAACTTACAACAGCAACTTTTGCCGCGGCGATGTGCAACATTGTTCCAGCCATTACCTTTGTTATGGCTTGGATGTCAAGGTATTCTCATTCCTTAGTTGCTTAATATATAACATCAGTTTACTTTCTATCGCAGCTAGATCGAAACGTTATATATGTTTGTTGACTAGCACTTACTAAGGGTAGGGCAGATAATATGACATATGATTTGACTTTGTGCATGAGTGTTAGAGGTAGACAATACAAAATGGGTTCAAGTGTCACTAAATAACAACTTTTCATGAGTGTTACATATGGTTTGACTTTGTGCATGAGTGTTTAAGCCCCGCTGATGGCTGTGCGCATATAATGTATATATGTGTGGCCCTCGGGGACAAAAGTAAAGTTGCACTAATTTTAACGTTATTTTACTAATTTCGTGAAAATAATGTTAAAAATGACAGACGGTTAATCATGCATCATGTGGTAACGTTGATAGCCAAAAGACAAGGGGGTACATGCACCAATCGGGTTTGTCCCGATTGCTAAGTGTTATGTGCCTTATGTCTAAAGCTTGATACAAAACCACTATTGAGCTGGGGGTCTCACTGGAAGCAGTCTCTCTATTCCCACGGGATAGAGGTAAGGTTGTCTACATCTTACCCTCCTCAGACCATACCTTAGCTTTTGCTATTGGTGGGATTAACTAAGTATGATGATGATGATGTCTATAAAGTTAAGTCATTGAAATTCTTTTCGATCCATAAAGTCTTTGAACTTTCCTAAGGTATAGTAATTGATAACGATCAGAAGAACAAAGTTAAAAAAGAGATAACCCTTTGAAAACTATTTCCTTATTGAATGAAGAAAATATTACATAAGGGTCTTATATGAAGATTGAAGAATTATAATGTTGGCAGCTATTCCATATCTTTAAAATTTAGAACGGACAACTAAATATTTAAATTAAAAACATAAATAAATGTGTAACTTAAGACAATCAATGTTTTACGCATTTGTACTAATAAAGATTGATTTAGATTTTTTTATTTTTTATTTTAAATTGAGGGACAGCAATCTTTGTGAAATTCTCTAACAAAGTATATAGTTTTCCGGTTGATTGAAAAATGACATATTCTTTTCAAGTACTTTTCATATTGTATAAAACTGGAAATTTGAATTTGATACTTTAAAACAAATGTTTTTTTTGGTAGACTTGAGATGGTGAAGATAAAGAGTTTACATAGCCAAGGGAAGATCATTGGTACATTAGTAACGGTTGGAGGAGCCATGATAATGACTTTAATAAGAGGCCCTGCAATTCAATTTCCATGGACAAATCACCATACTCTACATCATCAAAATTCCGCTAACATTGTTAGTACACAAGACCAGATTAAAGGATCGATCATGATCACTGCCAGTTGCTTTTCTTTGGCAAGTTTTTACATTGTCCAAGTAAGTTTTCCATTCAATATTAAATCTTGCTTCAAGGATTTTACGACTTGGTCAGTATTTGATCGCAGAGCAGAAGTAAAAAATTATCTAAGAGTTAAAACTTTATAGGAAATAAAATAGAAACATTCACTTAGGTCCATTTAATAGAAAATTTTAAATTAACTACCGAAAATATTAAAGACAAAATAAACATGCAAATTAAGGCAAACATAAAGAATGAATGATTTAGAAAATTTCTAGAATATGTTTGTGAAATCTCCCGTATTGAATTGGGGTCCCATAATTGAGCTAAACCGCTTAGGCTACATGATGTGAAATTAAGCCTCTAGGGACTTCATTTCCTGATTCCAATAACATTCTAGAAAATAGAATAAATCTTCCTCAATCATTACTTACTTAATTATTTATTTAATTTCTTTTTAGTAAATTTTTTTTGTAACTTTTTAAAATGTAGTTTAGTTTTTTTTTAATTTATAAATATTATTAGTACTTTTTAACACATATAATTTTAAAAAATTTACTTTAGCCCATTTATAGCACTACTAGAAAAAAGGCCTTTCTTGACACGCATTGCGTGTCAAGAAAAGGGTCTGATGACAAGAAAAAAAACGTCAAGGATGGCGGTGTCATAAATTTAAGATGACATATTTTCGCGTGTCATCTCTTTATGACACACATTTATGACAGCATTTATTGACACACGTTATGACACTTTTTAATGACACATTTTTATGACAGTTTTTGCTGACATTTTTTCGACACATTATGACAGAATTTTATGACGTTTTTTGCGTGTCATGATTTATTAATCTAAAAAAAATTCCTGTAAAATTACATATTTACCCTCCTGGATTTATAGCCATTTTATTATATGCAAAATAATTAGCAAACTAATAACAAAAACATCATTTCATTATATAATCTAGTCATTTATCAAATTACAAACTAATCCGAGACAAGGTTAACGTTTACACAAAAATTGTATCGACATTACATTGACTTCAAACAAGTTTCGACCATTTGAAAATAAATGTCGCGGCGTAGCCTGACCATTCTTCGCGAACGACATCTATGTCCTCATCCCCGTAATGATCCGCTCCTCCCCCAACCTGAGACAACAATAAAATTAATACATTAGTCGAGGCCGGCCAATTATTTTACATAAATCATAGGGCGATGATGTTAAGAATCGTTTGAAATATTTGGCAGTTTACCAAAACACTTGAGAGATTTTTTATTCAAACTGTTGAATTGATCTAAAAATTCCTAGAAACAGTTTAATATCGAAGCTGTATAGACCGTGTATAGACCGATACGCATATTAAATTCTGAAATAAGTAAAATGTGATGAAGAGATGTTCACCTGTGGTCATGATAGCATATTTAACTGCAGAAGGAGACCATGAGGGATGTACAACTTTTATTAAAGCTAGTAACATGAAGGATTGCAACATCGACATCTTCATCTACAAGAATCATCCCAACTCCACCGGCTGCTTTGACTATTTGACTTTTAGTCACCTTTGACTCTGATGAACGCTCTGCGTGTCTGCATAACAACACCTTCCCTCGTGTCTTGGTGTAGTTTAATGAGCTTTCTAAGCAGTAACTGCACCAAGAACATAACGGTTTTAACACATCATTACGCTTTATAACCGTCTACTTTGTAACAATCAACGGAAGTACCTGTTGCTTCACCTGGATTGATAAGGAGTGAAGTAACCCACATTCGCTATTGAAGCAGAAATGATTCTTGCAGGGGCTGTCATGTTAAGTACACTTAGACTTTCACCCTGCAAGCACCAAAACAACCCGTTAACCGTATACCCATCATGTTAAATAGGGCTCTTAAGATGTGATACCTTCAAGTTAACGCCGTTTCCCATTTGCACATTAGCCGTAAACTCTCGGTCAATGGAGGTAGCTGCAACTGTGATGATCCATGGAGCAAGATTAGTGGCAGACCCTATGGTCCCTTGGTTACCAACCGAAGAAACAACTGTTATCCCACGGCTAACCACGTGAAACGAGCCGATTGAAATGGCATCACTAAAGTAATCTCCTTGAGATTCAGGCCAAATTCCTGTTATTTACACACATTTTCTTTAATCAATAAATGCATATACAAGATACAAAAAACTCTAACTTTAGATTAATAAAAGCATCAGCGCCACATTGATAATGACATATGTTAAGTAATAAGTACCAAAAGTTGTAATTTTGGCTTTTTAGATCAATATGAGCATACAGAATGTAGAATTCAAGAAAGTTGTGGTCATGGAAAGTTTCTAGAAAATAAAAGGATAGCCCTGTTATAATTATGGCAAATCAAAATACATAAAATTATGAATATTTCTCCTTTTAACCCTATCATTGTAAATTATTGTTTTCACTTGAAGCTTCTAGCTATTCGTTCTCTCAATCCAGGATTAAGAACCAATTAATTTATTAATAGTAAAGAATGGAAGTCATAGAAGTGTCTCGATTCATTATTAGTGTGTTAATAATTGGCATCTTGATTATATACAATCATGTACTAACAAAGAACAGAAGAGAGGGTCCTTGGAAGTTGGAATAACAAATTAAGTAACTATTTATCAAGTGGCACCTTAAAATCTCAACAGGAACCTGTCCGAGATTATAATTCTGGTTGTATACTACGGTAGATGATCAGTTCTTATATATTCCCATAGTCGGGTATCGATCTTCAAGATACTAATGTATACAACTATGAAAGATATTGCGAGTCACCAACCAATTTCCTTACCAATCCATGAAAAGTGCCACTAAACAGTCATAAAAAAAGTAAGTGTATAAAATTTGGTATAGCTCTTTTAAATTATGTCAAAAGACTGAAACAAGATCAAACTACACGGTCTACACTGCACTGTATTAGAAGCATCATACAAAAACTTGCAGCAGACTATAAAAAAAATCAATTAGAAGATATATACCTTAGGGCATGGTTGATAATCATGAGAACGGTAATTGGCGAATATCCATGGAAAAAGCCCCATGGCGTTCAATAAGAAACCATAACCAAAAGAAAGTGTTATGGTCTCTACAATCCCAAAGGCAGTAGCCATGGCCAAAGAAGTTGAAACTGATGGCAAAAATTTCTTGTTCGGTCGACCAACCATGTCATCTAAACAAACAAAATCAAGCAAAGCAAATCAATAATCATCTTAATTATACATATACAATAATAAACATGTAAATAACAAGGTTGACACAAGTAGAACCATCACCAGCCTCGACCAATACCGCCTGTTCTTCAGCAACAAACGAGTTAAAGATATTAAGCAGAGAAATATTCAACAATTTTGCTACTAGATTAAATATTGATATAGAAACTCCAACAGCAGCCAATTCGGCAGAACCTACAACAACAAACAAAACTCTGAATCAAATGCATATATGAGAGCAGAGAGTAGCGCGATTTAAATCTTGGAAACAATGTACAGACTGAAGCATAACTACCATAGTTATAGCTCAAAAGCAAACTTAATAGGTTGATAACACACTCAGATAACTATTTGTTTTTTTTTCCTATTTACTAGCTATTATCTCGAACCGGTCTAACAATTTCAAACAAAACGAAACATACATTAAAACAAGAATAAGTTTAGTTTACCCAAATGACCGACAAATGCGGTATCAACAAGTGAAGTAATCGGATCAGCAGCAAGAGCTACAGCTGCTGGCAATGCAATAGACATGATCTCCATTCCAAGTTCATCAAACCCAACCTTCTCTCTGCACTCAACAAAATCATAACAAATAAATCATACCAATCAACAAAAGTTACTCTCACTTTCTATTCACACATCAATTATATATCATACCTGAAGCGTTGAAGTAACGAGACTAATGGATTGGATGGTGTCGAACTAGAAGGCGAATAAGAGTTGAGAAAGAAGCATACCTGAGTTAGAGAGACAGAAATGGTGAACTGAGGAGCTATGAAACCTTCTACACAGTTAGGGCTTCCTCTTTCGCTAACAATCGAGGAACAGACGTTAGGGCTTCTTCTGACAGTTAGGGCTTCTTCAGCTTCCTCTTTCGCTAACAATCGAGGAACAGTTAGGGCTTCTTCTGAACACTTACATTCTAAGTTAGGGTTTCGATCAAATGAAGGATTGAATGGTGGAGCGAAGAAATTCAGGAGGGAAGGTTTCGAAGACATTATGACTGAAATCTTGAGAGTGTGTGTGTGTGAGAGAGAGAGAGATAGAGAGAGGGGTTTTGATTTGAGAGGAAGGGTTATGGAAAAACGTGCGAGTATTGAATTCTTTTGAGATTTTAAGCGACACAAATTATGACACGCAATTTAAAAACTGTCATGTTTTTTATTTTATGACGGTAAATTATTGACACGCGTAAAAAAAACGTCAAGAAATTATCAATTTTTTCCAAAGATGACATTTTTTTATGACATGCATTTTTGCATGTCATAAAATGTGGTATGTCATAAAAAAACTGTCAAGGAAGACCTTTTTTTCTAGTAGTGTAGGTCTCTTTTTAACCCATTTTAATTGCCCATATTAACTCATCTTAGCCCATTAAAAACCCTAATAAAATTCTCAAAACATAAAATCACATATTGCCCAACCTTCTCCTTCTCCTACTAAAAACTCTAAATCTCATATCTCAAAAAAAAAAAGAAAAAAAAAGAAAAAAAAAAGATCCAAACAACAATAGGTGGGCCTCCTTCCTTCTCCGTGAACCCTCGCCATTGAACTGGCGAATCGTCAATGACGCCCCCCCCTCCCACCAAGGTGCTAGGGAAATGGTGGGGCTGATATTAAACAAAAACTCGTCTAGGTGGCAAGGGTCTTCATGACTTTTCAATTCACGATGGATGGCCAATATAAATGAGGCAAGCTACTAAAGATTGGCTAAAAAACGCTCGATATGAATCGACCTTAAACAAGCTCGAACAAGAGCCTAAAAATAAGCTTGTTTAGTAAATGAGCCTGAGCTTCCCTTATCGAGTTGAATCGTGAGCCTTAATTAGCTAATTATTTGTATATTTTTGATAATATGTTAAAAATAAATTTAAATAGTAAATATACTATTTATATAAAATTATGAAAAGAATGACAACATTTTATATAAAAAAACAGTAATTGTAATCAGTATAAATAAATTAGTAGATAATAAACGAGCTTAGGTTCGGCTAAGATTATTTGCACACTTACGGGCCATAAGTTCACTCATATGCCAAATCATGTTGTTTTATGTTTGGGTTTATTATTGTCCTATTTTCCTTATCTAGCTTGTCCTAGTAGGAGGTTGCAAACAGTGTTGATGAAAAAAAAAAAAAAAAAAAAAGAAAGAAAAAAAAAGTAATTTTGAATTGTGATTCAATACACTAACAAGCTTGATCCCATCGCAAATGGCTAAGGCTAAGGTCGAATTTTTTGAAAATGGTCTTTGGCATAATGCAAAATAATGTCCCTTGACACCCCTTGATGTGTATTGCATAGCTAAAGGACATATAATGTTTAGATAATCTTCGTGATAAATTATTCTAACTTTTTTTTTTGTTTGTTGTAAAATAGGCAC
Source organism: Ambrosia x helenae (assembly GCA_030844895.1). NCBI lineage: Eukaryota > Viridiplantae > Streptophyta > Magnoliopsida > Asterales > Asteraceae > Ambrosia > Ambrosia x helenae. The sequence goes on from CM061225.1 coordinate 86,576,872, forward strand.
TTACATTGAAGTCATACCCGGCGGAGCTCTCTCTCACGGCGCTCCTGTGTATGATTGGTACATTGGAAGGGTCTATACTTACAGTGATGGTTGAGAGGGCCAATGCTTCAATATGGTCTATTAACTGGGACATTAAATTGTTTGCAGCAGTTTACAGTGTAAGGAAAAATTACATTCTTCACTCTTTATTTCTCACGAATTTTAGCTCTGACTGTTAATAGGTGATCCAAATATTTTGTAGTGCACACTCATAAAGTATATAGAAAATCACCTATTTTATTTAAATTAAGTTTGTTATCCATTTAGCAAAAAGTTTGTTATCCGTTTAACTTTGCTATGATGAAACATGCAAGCATAAAATTTAAGCGATGCTTTTGGCAATTATAAGTGTAGGCATTTTTCCACATTTTTAAACTTAAAAATACTAAGATTTAAATTGTCAGGACACGTTTCTCCATATAGGTTTTACGTGAATATACCTCATAATTCATAAATGTGACAAATTGAGTTATTATTATTATTATTATTATTATTATTATTATTATTATTATTATTATTATTATTATTATTATTACTACTTACTACTGTGCTGGCTACTATTACTATTATTATTAAATTTTTTTTATATATATTTTTTTGGCATGGTTTGCATATAGGGAATAATGTGTTCTGGATGTGCATATTACATTTGTGGAGTAGTAATGCAGGAGAGAGGACCCGTTTTTGTAACCGCTTTCAACCCTCTAGGGATGGTTATTATCGCAGTTTTGGGGTCTTCCATTTTAGCTGAGAAACTGAACTTGGGAAGGTACATTACTATCTCGATTAATTGATCACTTGCTTAAGCGATTACATGTTTCTATTAAGTTATAAGGTTTATAGTTCGTAAGTTAATGTCAAGTACCTAAATGACAAATAGCTGATCGAAAATATTTGAGAACAAAATAAGTTAGATTTTTTCAAAGTTGAGTCGAACTTTATCGAATTCAAGTTCAAACCATATAAGCGTTGATATTTTTCTTCTCTCTATGTATTAAAGCATAGTTCTAAAGACATATTCCAAGTGTCTGTTTTAGCATGTTATTCAATTCATGACCTCAACTTGTTGATCTTGAACCCTCTTTGAGCCAAACTCGATCGATTGGGCATTTGTCAAGAAAGGGCGCCAAACTCACATCTAATCTAATCTTAGTCTACCATCAAATATAGTCAAGTTATGTTAAGTTTTCATTGTACGTGGCTTGTTTGTTACACTGAGAACCAACTTATAAATGTATATCTTAACATACATGTATTATGGGTAATGATGCATTGGTGCATATACGGAGTTAAGTGTATATCTAAAGCGATGAAAGTATGATCATGTATATCTGGCGGTAATTTTGCCCCTTTTTTGTGGGAAATAAATTTATAAAATATTTCAAATTTGTTATAGTGTTCTTGGAGCGGTAGTTATAGTCATTGGCTTATATCTGGTTCTATGGGGCAAGAGCAAGGATCAAAACCATCAAGACAAAGAGTTACCAATAAATCAACAGCAAGGTGATGGCAATAAGACACTTATGTTAAAACAAAATGTTGTTGAATCTGGTGAGAAAACATCTAGTTATGTTGAATCTGTTTAAGGAATGAACATGTAGTATATGTTTCTTTGGTTAACCGATCATGTTTCATATGTATAGAAAATGTACACAAGATCTTCATGACTAATGATATATTCGTTAGAAGAATGAGGAAAACCACAAGAAAACAATATGATAGAGACCAAGTAATGATACATATTATATGCAGAAAAGAAAAACATTAAAAAACGTCAATACAAAAAGAAACAGTATCATCGAAAACCAATTCCCTGGATAATCTCTCAATAAAGTTTCCGTCGAATGTTTATATGAGATCGGCCTGAGAATGTGAGCGTAAATCAACTAAAACTCTTACAACGAGTTCATATTGTTTGGTGTCGAATCCAATGAATAAATATATAATAAACCTACTAGTGTGAGTAAAAGTAAGGTTCGTATCCTCAGGCATACAGGTAACAATCCAATGATCCTTTTAATTAATAATTTGTATCAATACTAAACATCACGCCTCTTGGATTTCCACACTATCTAATGTCTTAACTAAGCATAACTCGTCGATTAGAGCCAACCAGCAACTTCAAGCTCATGTCGTTCGGATCTTAGCGTACGGGTTACGTGACACGTGATAGTAATATCGATTATAATTAAACACATATCGTTCGGTATGTTTAACTAGATCACGTGACTCTATAATAATTCGGGTTCCTAGACAAACTCAAAATATTATTTGTTCCTTGTATCAAAATATAAAATCAATGATAAACTTTATAATAAACTGAATTTCGCATTAATACTAATATAAATTAATGAGATTAAAAAATTGTAATAAATAACATTAAATTCGGTCAATTATTATTAATGACAATAAATAATATATATACATAATTTCGTAAAAATAGATTAACATAACTTCGTATTATACATAAATTCGGTCAATAAATTATGGTAAGCCTAAATTATGGGTTAAATTGATTCATAATCAATCATTCATAGAAAAAAATAAATAGAGCTATTATGGTAAACCGAATTTCATATTAATAGTAATATAAATTAGTAAGATTAAAAATCGTAATAAATAACATTAAATTCAGTCAATTATTATTAATGACAACAAATAATATTTATACATAATTTTGTATTAAACATAAACTCTTTTAATAAATTACGGTAAGCCTAAATTACGGGTTAAATTGATTTATAATCAATCATTCATACAAAAAAAAATAAATAAATAAATGAGATCTATTACGGCAAACTGAATTTCGTATTAATAGTAATATAAATTAATGAGATTAAAAAATCTTAATAAATAACATTAAATTCGGTCAATTATTATTAATGACAATAAATAATGTATATAAATAATTTCGTAAAAATAGATTAAACATAACTTCGTATTAAACATAAATTCTGTCAATAAATAATGGTAAGCCCAAATTACGTGTTAAATTAATTCATAATCAATCGTTCATAGAAAAAAATAAATGAGAGCTATTATGGTAAACCGAATTTCATATTAATAGTAATATAAATTAATGAGATTAAAAAATCGTAATAAATAACATTAAATTCAGTCAATTATTATTTATGACAATAAATAATACATATACATAATTTCATAAAAATAGATTAAACATAATTTCGTATTAAACATAAATTCGGTCAAAAAATTATGGTAAGCCTAAATTACGTATTAAATTGATTCATAATTAATCATTGATACAAAAAAATAAATGAGAGCTATTATGGTAAACCGAATTTCGTATTAATAGTAATATAAATTAGTAAGACTAAAAAATCGTTATAAATAACATTAAATTCAGTCAATTATTATTAATAACAATAAATAATACATATACATAATTTCGTTAAAATAGATTAAACATAATTTTGTATTAAGCATAAACTCTGTCAATAAATTACGGTAAGCCTAAATTACGGGTTAAATTGATTTATAATCAATCATTCATACAAAAAAAATAATAATAAATGAGATCTATTACGGTAAACCGAATTTCGTATTAATAGTAATATAAATTAATGAGATTAAAAAACCTTAATAAATAACATTAAATTCGGTCAATTTATATTAATGACAATAAATAATGTATATAAATAATTTCGTAAAAATAGATTAAACATAACTTCGTATTAAACATAAATTCTGTCAATAAATAATGGTAAGCCTAAATTACGTGTTAAATTAATTCATAATCAATCTATTATAGAAAAAATAAATGAGAGCTATTATGGTAAACCGAATTTCGTATTAATAGTAATATAAATTAATGAGATTAAAAAATCGTAATAAATAACATTAAATTCAGTCAATTATTATTTATGACAATAAATAATACATATACATAATTTTGGTCAAAAAATTCTGGTAAGGCTAAATTACGTATTAAATTAATTCATAATTAATCATTGATACAAAAAAAAAATGAGAGCTATTATGGTAAACCGAATTTCGTATTAATAGTAATATAAATTAGTAAGACTAAAAAATCGTTATAAATAACATTAAATTCAGTCAATTATTATTAATAACAATAAATAATACATATACATAATTTCGTTAAAAATAGATTAAACATAATTTCGTATTAAACATAAATTCGGTCAATAAATTATGGTAAGCCTAAATTACGGATTAAATCGATTCATAATCAATCATTCATACAAAAAAAATAAATGAGAGTTATTATGGTAAACCGAATTTCGTATTAATAGTAATATAAATTAGTAAGATTAAAAATCGTAATAAATAACATTAAATTCAGTCAATTATTATTTATGACAATAAATAATACATATACATAATTTCATAAAAATAGATTAAACATAATTTCGTATTAAACATGAATTCGGTTAAAAAATTCTGGTAAGCCTAAATTACGTATTCAATTGATTCATAATTAATCATTGATACAAAAAAATAAATGAGCGCTATTATGGTAAACCGAATTTCGTATTAATAGTAATATAAATTAGTAAGATTAAAAAATCGTTATAAATAACATTAAATTCAGTCAATTATTATTAATAACAATAAATAATATATATACATAATTTCGTTAAAATAGATTAAACATAATTTCGTATTAAACATCAATCAATCAATCAATCATACCCAGTATATCCCACGAATAGTATAAACTATTGGTAGGGTCAGGGGAGGGTGAGATGTAGGCACACATTTCCTCTACCCATACGGATAGAGAGGCTGCTTCCAGAGAGACCCCCGGCTCAGAAAGGGAGAACAGACAACAGGCAAGTAACGAGACAAGCACCACAGGGATATATCGCTAACGGCTAGCGGGCCAAGTGCGGTAATAAGCTAGTAAGATAGTGCATAAAGATATAATACAATGAACATCATACAAACATGTAAACGGGACTACAACCACATGTAAGTTTCACACTACTTAAGAAAACAGGATAAATAGACACATGAATCAAAATAGGTTTAGAAAACTTATAGGTAAGGCCACATAATACCCAGTTTTGCTACCTAAGTGTCAAATCCTAAAAGTCACTTACTTTAATCCTACTTCTCCACAAACTCCTTTCTTGGACCATGTCCTCCGAGAGGTGTAACTCTATGAGATCCTGTCTAATTCGCTCATCCCAGGTCAATTTAGGTCTGCCCCTATTCCTTCTCCCCTCTACAACGCATGCTTCCACTGCTCTCACTGGCGCTGTAGTTCGTCTCCTCTTCACATGTCCAAACCATCTCAATCTCCCTTCCTTTATCTTGTCTGATATCCTAGTCACTCCAAACCTCTCCCTAAAGACCTCGTTTCTAATCCGATCCATCCTTGTGTGCCCGCCCATCCACCTAAGCATCCTCATCTCTGCGACCTCCATCTTGTGTGCGTGTGTCTTCTTGATTGCCCAGCACTCTGTCCCATACAACATAGCAGGTCTAATTGCGGTCCTGTAAAATTTCCCCTTCAATTTATCTTGGAACCGCTTATCGCACAATACCCCCGTGGCTGCTCTCCACCTACCCCACCCGGCTTGTATGCGATGTGTTACGTCACTATCTATATTCCCATCCTTTTAAACAAATGATCCTAAGTACTTAAACCTAGTTACCTGCGGGACAACCTGGCCCTGGATAGTGATATGAGTGTCCTCGTCATCGTTAACCCCACTGAAATCACAATAGAGATATTCCGTCTTTGATAAATTCGGTCAATATATTATGGTAAGCCTAAATTACGGATTAAATCGATTCATAATCAATCATTCATACAAAAAAAAATGAGAGCTATTATGGTAAACCGAATTTCGTATTAATAGTAATATAAATTAGTAAGATTAAAAAAGTTGTAATAAATAACATTAAATTCAGTCAATTATTAATAATGACAATAAATAATATATAAACATAATTTTGTATTAAACATAAACTCGTTTAATAAATTACGGTAAGCCTAAATTATGGGTTAAAATGATTCATAATCAATCAATCATACACAAAAATAAATGAGAGCTATTATAGTAAACCAAATTTCGTATTAATAGTAAAATAAATTAATGAGATTAAAAAATCGTAATAAATATCATTAAATTCGGTCAATTATTATTAAAGAACCAAAATAATACATATACATAATTTCGTACTAAACATAAATTCGATCAATAAATTATGGTAAGCCTAATATACGGATTAAATTGATTCATAATCAAACATTCATACAAAAAAAATGAGAGCCATTATTGTAAACTGAATTTCGTATTAATAGAAATATAAATTAATGAGATTAAAAAAATGTAATAAATAACATTAAATTCGGTCAATGATTATTAATGACAATAAATAATATATATACATAATTTTGTAAAAATAGATTAAAAATAACTTCGTATTAAACATAAATTCGGTCAATAAATTATGGTAAACCTAAATTACGGGTTAAATTGATTCATAATCAATCATTCATAGAAAAAATAAATAGAGCTATTATGGTAAACCGAATTTCGTATTAATAGTAATATAAATTAATTAGATTAACAAATCGTAATAAATAACATTAAATTCAGTCAATTATTATTAATGACAATAAATAATACATATACATAATTTCGTAAAAATAGATTAAACATAATTTCGTATTAAACATAAATTCGGTCAATAAATTATGGTAAGTCAAAATTACGGATTTAATTGATTAATAATCAATCATTCATACAAAAAAATAAATAGGAGCTATTATGGTAAACCAAATTTCGTATTAATAGTAATATAAATTAATAAGATTAAAAAATCATAATAAATAACATTAAATTCGGTCGATTATTATTAATGACAATAAATAATACATTTACATAATTTCGTAAAAATAGATTAAACATAATTTCGTATTAAACATAAATTCAGTCAATAAATTTTGGTAAGCCTAAATTACGGATTAAATTGATTAATAAACAATCATTTATACAAAAAAATAAATGAGAGCTATTGTGGTAAACCGAATTTCGTATTAATAGTAATATAAATTATTTAGATTAAAAAATCATAATAATTAACATTTAATTCTGTCAATTATTATTAATGACAATAAATAATACATATACATAATTTCTTAAAAATAGATTAAACACAATGCGTATTAAACATAAATTCGGTCAATAAATTATGGTAAGCTTAAATTACGGATTAAATTGATTCATAATCAATCATTATAAACAAAAATAAATTAGAGCTATAATGGTAAACCGAATTTCGTATTAATATTAATATTAATTAATGAGATTGAAAAATCGTAATAAATAATATTAAATTCGGTCAATTATTATTAAAAAAATAAATAATACATATACATACTTCATAAAAAAAGATTAAACATAATCGTCTACGAAATACAAAATTGAATTGTCATATATATTCAATCTTCATATATATTGAATCGAATTTATGTTAAATACGAAATTATTATAAAATCGATTCGTACATATGTAAACATATTGTACCTTAACAAATTTTAATCGTTGACATTGACTATTAGTGTAGGATCGAATAACGCTTAATCCAACAATCACGGGGTTTATACTAGAGGTGCGGAATCCCTCAGATATGCTCTAATAACAGAAACAAAGATGAAACAATGACAAATGAGTAATCACAACACACACACGGGTCAAAAGATTATCGATTAATCACCAAAAACAGAGCACGAGTGTTTACAGAGATCAAATCAGACCTTACAGACCATGGGAGGGTGTTTGGAGAGTGTGTGAGGCAAGAACTAATGATTAGGGCAATGATTGGGCCTATTTATACCTCCCGGGTACGTACAGCAGTATATACGCGATCAGCATGACCATATGGGGCGATCAGTGCTAATCGCCTATAAACATTGCCCAGTCGCGTGAATAGTGACGCGATTAGGGACCTAATCGCGTGTCACTGTTTGCTACTCGCCTGTAGCATCCCGAACACTCCAAAACGCGTACAAACGTCTCCAAACACCCCGAAACACGTCCAAACAACTGATATACTAGCCTAGGGACATCATGTACTAACAGACTCCCCCTTGGACCAGGCTAGTATACGTACAGACTTAATCAAAAGACATCGTTTATATCAACAGCAAACAACTTTACAGACTTGATAAACATAAACAAACACAACTAAGCAAAATAACAAGCAGCATCATCCGTCTTCAACTTTAGCTTGACGTTGTCTTGACCCTTGAGATTCTTGACCAATCACATCCTGCATGAACTTTGTTGGCATAGCAAAACTGGATCACCCTTTGAAACTTCATGGCTTGATCGGCTTCGGCTGGTAAGTGCATGATCGGATGTTGGTACAACGTCTCTACGTCCTTCTCTGAGCAATTTATCAACCACATAGGATCCCAAATCCTTATCTTTCTGCACGGATTTGGACTGTTGCTCAAGACTATCACAGCTTCAGTGGTTGCTGCATCATAGTGCCAATAGTACAGCTTCGAAGAGAAGTCTTGTTCAACTGGAATAATGGGAATCCTTGAAACGCATTTTGGCGGCTTGATCTTGTGCTCCCAGATAGGCTTTAAGGTGAAAGGATGAATCTTGTCTGTCTGATACGATCTGGGATACTGAGGCATCAACTCTTTCCATCCCTCTGAGCTCTCTCGCTTCAGCTTCGTGTAAAAACCCTTAAGAGAGGCAGATTTCTCTTCATATAGCGGATAGTTGAGACGAACTAAGTCACGAATGTACCAGAACGGCAGGCTCAGAGTGTCTTTGAAATCCTCAAAGTACAATACGCCTTCTTGCCATTTAACCCCGAGCATTCTGGTCTGGCTCACATACGCCCAGCTGATCACATTCCCAGACATCTTCGACAGACGCTTCTTGAAGATGGAAGCTCGCTCAACTGGCTTTTTCTTCTCTTCAGGTTTAAACCATTGGGGATACCGCTCTCTGATCTTGTCATGTCGAATCTTAACAGCATCAGGAACTTCAGTAGAGTCGGCTTTCAACTTTTCTTCAGCCTCACGTATCATCTCTTCATCAATATTAGGAATTCCAGCGCCCGAGTCATTTACAACATACTCAGGGGTCGGCACGCTGGTTCCTTCTTCGAGATCCACTTCGTTGCATTCTGGATGCATCTCAGGAGGAATGCTTTGGCTTGCATTGGAAGATTCTCCAGATGCAAAGCCATAAACTTTGGTCATGTCCTCCGTTGTCATCTCCGGTGGAATCTCTCCTTCTTCCAGATCGTACTCAGGCATGGCAGGGGGTGGAAGCAAGTTGCCTTCGTCATCATATGCAAAGTAACAGTTCAAAGGCTCCACGTCTTCAACAAGAACTACCGCTTTCTTCTTTACTTTATCGCGAAGTTCTTGAATCTTGCTTATCATCGGTGCTGGCTCCCCCTGAGCAGAAGAACCTGCCTTGGGATCCTTGCCTCTGCGATCGTGACTTTTCTTAGTTCGTCCCGATGCAGACCCACCTGTTGATCCACCACCGCCTGTGGCTCCGGGATCACCACCATCACCCTTACCATCATTGTCATCATCGTCATCAGACTCATCATCATCCTCTTCATCATCATCATCTTCTTCACTATCCTCATCATCATCATCACCAGCAGTACTAGCTCCAGCTTCCGAACCACCAGTAAGTCTAGGTTGAGTTCCAGTCAGCGCATTCAACCTAGTCCTTAGCCTTGTGTTTTGCTTCCTATACTTGGTGATTCGACGCTCGTTGTTCACATTTGCGAGCTGGAGATCACGATGGGACTGAATTAGTTGCTGATGTGATTCCATGATCTGCCTGTTCGACTCCAAGATTTGCTGATTAGATAAAGTAAGTGCGTCGACAGTGGCTCTCAGCTCAGTGTTAGCTGTGATAGTGTCTCCAATCAGTTCCAACATCGCCGTCTCATTTTCTTCTATGTTGGCGTTTTTGCTCTTCATTTCGGCCATTTCCCGTGCTTGGGCGGCCACTAAAGCAGTAAGCTCTTTGATTTGGCGCTGAAGCTGTTCGTTGGTTGTTGGAGTCGAAGATGAGGATTGGGTCGAAGGTCTAGCAGCTGACGATCTTGCTGCTTCTTTCATCATCCGGATTCTGTCACCTATCGGATTAGCAGCCAACTGTGAACCTGTCGCTTCAACGGTAACTGAGACTGGCTCAGTGAAGATTACCGATGAAGGCATTGACATAGTCACACTCGCAGGCATAGCTGCACTGAAAGAGAGTGGGACAGTCGATGTTGCTGCTGTTGTTGTTTCTGTTGCTGCTGTTGTTGTTGCTGATACAGAAGAAGAAGCAGGTAGTCCAAAAGTTTCTGGGAGTTTCATACGCCTTCCCCTCATTTTCTTAGGCGTCCTCTCAGTCGCAGCTGCCTTATCAGACATTCTCTTTTGACCCCTGCTAACTTTCGTCGCTTTTGTCTTTTGTCTCTTCTGAGGAGGCGGCGTGCTAAGTTCAGCGTCAATATCCGCAACAAGATCATCACTGACAGGAGTGAAAGTGGGATCTTTTGCGAGCTCTCTTGCCGTAGCCGCGCGGGCTCTATCCTCCTCAAGTGTCAGTACATCAGGTGATTCATCTTCGGTACGCTCTGAGTCATCATCATCTTCATCAACATCTTCAATGTTAACCGGGCCCTCATCAATCTTGGCTTTGCCTTTGCCTGAGCTTGATGGTTCATCTATGTTCAGCAAATCAGGATCAAGCATATCATCATCTTGTCTTGCTCCAGTATCACCCATATTGCCCGGTTCATTGGGTCCCAAAGCAACTGTGGGTCTCCCAATGTTATCATCATCCTTGAATACCTGTCTGTGAATCAGAATATCGTCCTCTGAATCACTGTCGTCATGCCTCCATCTATTACCAGGAGGTGCCACATAGTCGTCTCTCATCAGGAAAGCAAACAGTCTACGACTTGGAGGATATTCAGACTTTGGCTTGTTCGTATACTGCAACATTCTCTTCATCTCAACCTCATCAATTTTCCTTATATTAATCAGCTCTTCTACCCGTTTCACCATGTTCGGGATCTGATTGTCAAGGATCATCTGCAGAAAGCGAGGATAAACAATAAAGGGATCTTTTGGCTTTCGCAGAATCACTTCCTTGAGGTGATGCATAATCATCCCAGAGAAGTTGAACGGTTTGTTCAACGTCAATGCGACAATTGCTGATGCCAAAATGTCTTTGATTGCATCGAATGTTCCTCTGCGAGGTCCGAGACACTTTAGCACCACGTGCGTTAGATACTTCATTTCAGGAGGAAGACAACCCTTTTGTAGCATCTCCTGCGCACGCACATCACCCGTATACTTCATCCGCAGGAATCCACCTCGTATCAAAATGGAATCGAAAACGATTGGATCATCTTTATCATCACCAAATCTAAGAATCTCGCGAATCATATCTTCAGTGATAAGAACCTCCTTTCGTTGCACCGTGCTTCTGATAGTTGCTGGTATTGTGCTGACATCGACTCTCGCATTCTGATAGAATTCCTGGAGAATGTTCTTGTAGGCCGCATAGTCTGTAGATATGGCATAGTGTATCTTCGAGCGCTTCAAGTACTCGATGATGCCTTCAAAACGCTTGCACTCCTGCTTCTTTACCGGTCCGAGGAAGGCAAGACAGTTGTGCTTGGCCGAAGTACCGTATTGCATGATTCTGCAAGATAAACACACCATAAAACATCAAAGACAGATCAAGGATATGAAAAACGGACAAAACGGACAGAATTTGACAACTTTTGGTCAAACAGAAGGTTTCAGGCGATTTGCCATGTAATCGCTAGTAATAGTACACGATCAAGGCCCAATCGCCAGTTATAACATGCGATTAGAAGACAGGAAACCCCAATCGCTCAACTGTTCACGCGATTAGCCAAGCTAATCGCGTGACAGTTCATCTTCTTTACCAAATCTGTCAAAATTCGTAATGGGTCGTTTTGGATGATGATGTTGGTCACATTTTACCCTAAAACAACCCAACAATAAAACCCCTATGAACTATTATGCTATTATATCAGAAACAAGGGTCAATTGACGGTTTTTTTTAAAAACTAGGGTTCTTATGTGTTTAAAATTGGGGTTTTCTGATTTCTTGATGTAATGGGTCAAAACTTTGTACCAACTGATCCTATAGATGCCGATCATCAAACCCCCATCAAGAAACCTCCACAATAAACACGTTTTAATGGGTAATCAACCGGTTTTGTTCAACTAAGGGTTCCGGTTTAAAAATGAACGATTTTAACCCATTAAACATGTTGTTTGGATCTGAAAGTGAGATATGTTCTTACCTTGATGATGTATGACAATTATCTAGGGTCAAATGAAATTTTGGCAAGGGTTTGTTTAGGTTCAGGTTAGAGGGAACACGATGGAACAGTTGAGAGGTTTTTGAAATATGAAGAAGAAAAAGACTAAGTTATGTTTATATACTCGTCCCTAATCGTCTAAGTATACACACGAGTAGGTGTCCAATCGTGTGAAGTAAGACACGAGTATGGCTAATCGCGTGTATCAAGACGCGTCTACCCTCTGATCGCCTATAACCCTTCTTCACACAACATAAAAGGATAATTATGGCTAATCGCGTATAAAGAACACACGAGTAGGCAGCTTCTTTCCTAATCGCATGGTTATAGATGCGAGTAGAGGCTACTCGCTTAAATATCATGCGAGTAGGCCTCTAAGTGCCTAAAATTTTCACACAATTTACCAGAATGCCCCTGCAGCACCAAAACTTGCATTTTTGACCCGTTAAGGTTCAAAACATCCGTTTTTCAACCCGATTTGACACGCGACTCAGATGATGACTCAGATACATGAAAATATTCCATTTTCCACCCTTGTACTTGATAAAAATACGGTTTTGACCCGACAAAACACAAGTTTCCAATTAGTTGTCCATTTTATTTTTCGGCGTTTTATTTTTGAAGAAGTAAGATTACAATGGATTAGGATTCCAACATCGGCAATCAAGAATGATTAACTAAGCTAAACTGAGCATAAATAAAATAAAACGGGAGATCAACTAACTGTACACTAACATATTTTTGCGAGTTTCAACGGTTAGGGAATCATATCAGTGTACGGACATTACTAGAACCCTTATATTTTCAGTTTTCGCTTAAATTACCAATAAGCATCCTACAACAACTGTCGATATTGTTGTCCACCTAAACTCAAAATCAAGTTTTATCGCTAGGCACTTTAGATACGTTTAAGGTAATATTAAGGCTGAGATACAAGGTGTTCCCCGCCACGCGACACATTCCCGTATCAAGTCATGCACAAAGCTTCCTCGTAACCGGTGAGTAAGCTGTTGTCATCCGTATTTTACAAGGAGTGGACTCAGTGGTGATCAGGTCTGCAGAAACGCTGCAACAGAGAGACCAGTGAGATCCAAACCAGGGTTCAAGTCAAATACCGTATATTTGATTTTTCACGGTACGATGCTTTAGGTATATGATTTGATACCTTAGAGCGAATTCTCATTGAGAATAGGGTTTTGGCATATATGAATCTTTTTGCTCTTTTAGGATTCCCGGACGTCTCCTGATCAGAATTTATTCTATTTTTTTTTTGTTTTTGTTTTTTTTCAGGAAATGACATAGGGGTGTCTCAGTCGTAGGCTGCGACCCCAACGTACGACACGTGTGCCACTCCTATTTATTCTGAGAGACGTCCAGTTCACCCCGGATGAACCAACCTCTTAAAGACCATGAAACCTCGGATTTTGGCATGCTATCAAACGAGATTTCGGTACCAAGACCATATGCCAACGCACGTTGATCCACACATGATTCAGATGATTTAGGTTTATATCACCGTGCCGAACTTGGAAATGATTTTGAGCCTACCGACACATCATTGTAGAGGCTACCTATCAGTTCCAATATTTTTAAGATGATAAGGGTCCAGACAGTCCGACTGATTGGTTAATATCATCTTCCCATTTTCACCAAAGAAACTCATTTTTGCATTTTTCAATTTTTTTTTTGATTTTGGAATTTTCTCATTTTTTTTTGAATTTTTGCATTTTCTGAATGTTTTTGTATTTTTCTGAAATTTTCTCCCCCTAAAAATCTAAAAATTTGCGAAAAGACAATATTTTTGGATTTTTCTGATTTTGAAAGAAAAATATTTACAAAAACGATTACCGATGAGGATCTAATCCTGCTTAACTTTAATGCCGTTTAAGATTAACAGGTACTCAAAACGAGGACCGTCAAAAGCTTTGGTGAATAAATCGGCACGTTGGTAGTCTGTGTGGATTTTTACCATATCGATAAGTTTCTTTTCATAGCAATCGCGTATGAAATGATACTTAACCAAGATATGTTTCGCCTTGGAATGGTTAACTGAGTCTTTAGCAAGAGCTATAGCGGACTCATTATCACAGTGAATGGGAGTATTAAGAAATTTCAAACCGTAGTCTCTCATTTGTTGCTGTATCCAAAGAACCTGGGAGCAGCAGCTCGATGCTGCTACATATTCCGACTCGCAGGTGGATAAGGCGACTGAGGCTTGCTTCTTGCACTGCCACGAGACTAGTCTTGGTCCCAAAAACTGGCATCCAGCCGATGTGGATTTTAAGTCTGTCTTGCATCCGCCATAGTCAGCATCACTAAATGCGATGAGGTCAAACTTATCGTCATTAGGGTACCAAAGACCTTTGGTCGGACAACCCTTTAGATAACGTAAGATCCTCTTCACAGCAACCAGGTGTGACTGTTTCAGCCTTGACTGGTATCTTGATAGTAAGCATGTCGCGAACATTATGTCAGGTCTTGATGCAGTGAGGTACATGAGTGAGCCTATCATAGCTCGATAGAGAAAAGGATCAACGGTTTGTCCTTTCTCGTCAGGCCCAATCCCGTGATTGGTCTGAATCGGTGTGCCTACTGGAGTAGAGTCTTCCATCTGGAACCGGCTCAAGATGTCAGCAACGTATTTTGTCTGGTGGATGAAGATCCCCGACTCTTGTTGTTCTACTTGTAGACCGAGGAAGAATTGCATCTCCCCCATCGAGCTCATCTCAAATTTGTCCTGCATAAGCTTTTCGAATTCCCTGCACATGACATCATTAGTAGACCCAAAAATAATATCATCGACATAAACCTGTACCAGAAGACGATCACCACCCTTTTCCTTGGTGAATAAGGTGCAGTCCACGAGTCCGCGTTTGAACCCGTTGGATATCAGATAGTTGCTAAGCATTTGGTACCATTCACGCGGTGCCTGATGGAGTCCGTACAACGCTTTGTTCAATTTGTAGACTTTTTCGCGATGCAGCGGATCCTCAAACCCCGGTGGCTGAGCAACATACACCTCTTCCTTCACGACACCATACAGAAAAGCACTTTTCACGTCCATTTGATACACCTTAAACCGTTTGTACGAAGCGTAAGCTAAGAACATCCGGATAGCTTCAAGGCGCGCAACTGGAGCGTATACTTCGTTGTAATCTATTCCTTCGATTTGACGGAAGCCGAGGACAACTAATCGAGCCTTGTTTCTTATAATCACCCCGCGGTCATCCCGTTTACACTTGTAGACCCACTTTGTTCCAATCTTTTTCGAGCCTGGAGGTAAGTCAACTAAGTCCCACACTCCTAGCTTTTGGAACTGCTGAAGTTCGGCTTGCATTGCTTCAATCCATGGTTCTTCCCTTAGTGCCTCTTGCACAGTTCTTGGTTCAGTTTGAGAAACATATAAGGCGAAGGACCAATCGTTCTGATGACCTGCTTTTCTGATTTCCGAATAGAGTGCCAGAGTACCTGTATTGTCACTTGAACTAGCATTTCTGAGCTGACTGCGCGTCATGACTCTGCTAGTCGGATTACCAATCACATTTTGCATCGGATGAGTGTCGTGAATCCGAGATTCCGGATGTGCCGGCACTGGATCATCCGAATGCAAATTTAGGTTCTCCAAACCTTGAGATATATTTGTCTCAGCTGCGCTTGAACTAGAGGGAGCAGCGGGTTGCATATTAAAACCGGAGAGGTCAATCCGAAGACCTATCCCTGGAACTGCTGAAGAAGAAGGACCAGCTTGATTGTTTCCTGTCGGATTAACTGGAGCTGTAGTGGTAGATTCACCATTTCCAGCTTGTTCCTCAGTGAGAGTTTCATGAGACTCTGCAAAATCGTCGTCGGAAGATGAAGATTCGAGAACCTCTGCTGACGCTTCCTGAAAAACTTCCTCAACTTCTGCTGCTGCGGTTTTATCAGGGGGACCCGTGGATGCAGAGGCATCAGATGGAGCAGGCGCAGGTGCATTAACCACGATCGGACGCATTAGCGGAGAGCTAGCTGCGTTTTCACATTCGTAATACATTTGCGCTACAGCATCATCCACCAAATTCTCCACGTTGAAAGAATCAAATAGACCCTTATAGTCGAACAACCAATCAGGTCCAACACCAGGTGCATTGGCAGTATAACGCTGAACATCGACATTAAGCCAATCTTCAACGTTGTTGGTTCTTTTGTTGTACACTCTTTTATTGGGAGTGCTGTAACCAACAAAGAAACCTTCTTCTGCCTTTGCACCAAACTTCCCATCGGGATGTATCATGGTGCATGGAGCTCCGAAAGGTTCCAGAAACTCTAAGTTCGGTTTCCTTCGGTTCAGAAGCTCGTAAGAGGTTTTACCAAGCTTCTTTACCGTTAGAACCCTATTCAGAGTATAACACGCGCAGTGAACTGCCTCGTTCCAGAAGATCACAGGCAAGTTCGAGTCTGCGAGCATAGTTCTGGCTGCCTCAATAAGAGTCCGATTCTTTCTTTCTGCAACCCCGTTTTGCTGAGGAGTGTATGGCGCTGTGAATTCATGATGAATACCCTTTTCTGCACATAACGCCTCCATAGCGTGATTCTTGAACTCTGTTCCGTTATCGCTTCTGATCCTACGGATCTTTAGCTGATATATATTTTCCAATTTAGTAAACAGATTCTTCAAGTAATCAAAAGTTTCACTCTTGTGCTTCATGCACACAACCCAAGAAAACCTAGAATAGTCATCCGTAACCACTAAGCAGTATGAGTCACCGTTCTTGCTCTTTCGATTGACTGGGCCAAACAGGTCCATGTGCAGTCGTTCGAGAGGTAGACTAACTGAGTTTGTCTTCTTAGGCTTGTGAGACTTTCTTTTCTGCTTCCCTTTCTTACATGAGACACAGACATCGTTTAAATGAAAATTCTTAACAGAAACACCTTCCACTAGTTGGTTCTGGACCAGATGGTTCATTTTCCTCAAGTGGATGTGTCCCATTCGTCTGTGCCACATAATCGATTCCTTCTCTGTCGCCTTTGACAGAAAACAAGTGACCTGACCTTTTGCAGTCATTGCTCGGCTCATATCCAGGACGTATAAGTTGTTGACCCTGGGAGCTGAGATCATGACCCACTCTTTCGGTATTTTGAATCCAGGCTTCAGAATGAAACATGCGTTGTCATCAAAGAATACAGTGAACTTCTTGTCACATATCTGTGAAACACTCAGCAAGTTGTGGTCTATCTGTTTAACAAAGCTTATCTTTTCAAAGCTTACTATACCGTTGCTCATACTTCCTTCCTTTGTTATATAACCCCCTTTATTACCAGCAAAGGCAACATACCCCCCATTGATATTCTTTATGTCAAAAAGCAGGGATAAATCGCCCGTCATGTGCCCTGAAGCTCCACTATCAACAATCCATAGGCTGCTGATAAGGCCCTGTGGAACTCCCTGCACAAACATTCAAAGTTCAGTGGTTAAGGGGGACCCAAGCCTTCACGGTCTTGGGTCTACCAACTTCATCTAACATCGGAAAGTCAACCCATCTCCCATTTGGTGTTGGAGTTGTTTCCGATGGTACCGCAGTGCCTTTTCCAGCAGATGACTCTCCTTCTTTGGTTGGTGACTTGGGTCTCCAAATCTGTTCAGGTTTCTTTGGCTTGGGCTTCTTCTTTGCCTGTGGGCTAGAAGGTCCAGCCTTGGATTCCTTTGGAGGAACAGATTTTGGATCCACTTCAGAATTAACTGTGCGTGGAGCAGCTTTGGGGTTGCCCTGCGGTTTAGCTGCAGCCTTTGCTGGTGGCTTAGGCGCTGCTTCAACCTTTGGAGGAACAGTGCTCCCCCTCAGCTGTGGACCCCTGCCATCAACTGGCTTTTGGTTCATAGCAATTTTGTTGCGGTTATCATAAACAACCTGCTTTCCCTTTTGTTTCTCTGAGAGTTTAGGGGAAACAGGTTGCTTGGATTTGCTAGAACTGGGAGGATCATCCACTTTGATCCTTTCTCGTCTCAATTCAGGGCACGCAGCAACTAAATGCCCACGTTCCCCGCACTTGTGACAGGATCTATATTCTTCAAACTTAGGAGATCCGGGTTTGGTCTCCTTTTTGTTTCTTTTGTTAGATGGAGCGGCAAATGAGTTTTTATGTTTTAGATCCTCAAGACATCTTCTTTGCTGATCGACTTGAGGATCGTCATTTCTTTCAGTGCCGCTCGATCTAATAAACTCAGTCACATGCTTTTTCGGACCGTTTCTTTGAGCTTGATTTTGAGGATTAACGGTGTTCGACTTTTGATTTTTCTTATTGTTTTCATTAGACTGATTTCCCTGATCCTTTCTACCCTTACCCTTACCCTTGTTTTTACTCCAGGTTTCCTTTTCTATGGTAATGACAGATTCTTGCCAAATTTTGGCAACAAGACCAGGGGCGATACATCTGAGAGGGACTTCCTCATCAGCATGCACCTTTTCAGACCCTTTTAACTTATAAAACACCTTAATCCTCCTCCCATCCTCGGTTTGCACTTTCGGTTCCAGTTCACTCAAGGTTTCAGTTGTAATGATATGATTCGCAAGAGGAACATCTATAGTTTTAACCGGTGCATACCTAGGAGGTTCATCGAGCTCATCATCCGAAGTGTCAGTGTCATATACACTGATATCATCAGGTTTCTCACACAAATTGACAGCTTTAGCAGGAGTAGCAACCTTAGTGACTTCAGCAGGTTTAGCTGCTTCAGTAACCTTGGCCGCCTCTGCAGCTTTTGCTGCCTCGGCTGCCACGTCCACAAGTTCCTCCTTCGGCAAGACATCAAAATTGTGATTTTCGAATCTCACCGGAGGTGGACACTGAGAGTATTTGGGACTGGTGGAGAAACCTTCCTTGTCAGAGTGTTCAACTATGTGATCAAGGACATACTTGCAGTTTAAATAACTCTCAAGCTTTTTCCTGATCTTTTCATAGTCACAGTTAACAATGGCCAATTGTTTCTTAGTGTCTTCGACCTCATTGATGTAATTATTTATAGCAATCTGTTTGTTAGCTAAGGTTTTGGACAGTTCAGAAACATCCTTTTTATAATTTTCAATTGTACTTAGAAAATTTTTCTCCTTTTGTCTCAAGGAATCAATTGACCTTTGCAACGGACCAACATCAGCTTTTAAATTCAGATTTTCTTCAGTTAATTCTTTAATTCTGAATTTCAACTGATTACACTCTACACAATCTAATTTTGAATCAGAAGAAGAACTTACCTTGTTCGACGATTCAGTGATGGCCATCAATGCATAGTGAGCTGCTGTCTTCTGAGCTCCAAAGAATTCGCCGTAGTTCTTCTCTGTGCAGTCAGCATCCACAAGAAATGATCTTTTACTGATCAATGCATCTGCTTCAGCTAACAACTCCTCCAAATCTTCTCCACTATCAGAATCGCACTCCGAGTCACAGTCAGACATCTCGGTTTCAGAAGTGATGATGTCAGACTGACTCGAAGTTTCTTCAACTTCGGCTGGTGCTTCAGACGCTTGTTGAGCAAAACAAGCTGCACCACCTTGAGGAGCTTCATCTCCGAGGATCAGATGGTTCCAGTTATAGCCTTCATCAGCTTGAATAACCATGGCTTGACCTTGATTGTTGTTTGCAGGCGGCCTCTGGTTCTGATTCTGGTTGTTGACTGGAACAATAGCACGCTCAGTATTAGGTTGACCCTGAGCTTGCTGCCTCTGATTCTGATTAGCTCTGTTGTTGTTGAAGGGATTCTGATGTCCTTGCTGCTTAGGTCGGTCACATTCCCTTGCAAAATGCCCTTTTGTGCCACAGTTGTAGCATGTGACCTTTGTTTTGTCAAACCCAAACTTGGTGTTATTGTTGATCAAGACATCTCTCCTTCCCGTCCTTTCCATGTAATCCTTTGCCCTTCTCACCACGCTCGCGAAGTGCCATTGTATGTCGATCAGATCCATGTCGTCCTTATCAATCTGCGAGTAATCCTCCTGTGTAAGATGAGGATTCCCGATCTGTCCAGCAACCAGTCCACTATAGGAGTTCACCAAAGTCGACAATAGAGCCATGTGTTCTTGAGCTAGCTCTATAGTCACCTTTCCTAAACCCGCAGTGTTCAGCTGCTCTGGGACTGTGTTGGTCTGATAGCCACCTTGATTAGAACTAGAAGCACCTCCATATCCACCATAACTTGTAGCTGGAGCCCCGCCAAAACCTGCAGAAGAGGGTCCACTAAAGTTTGCAGTTGCCTGCGCTGGTGCTGCAAGATGAGAAAACGGGTTAACACCAAACTGGTTAGCATTATAATTCAAAGGATACGGGTTTGGTCCAAAAGGATATGTAGGAGGGGGAACATCAGTTGGGGGACCATAATTGTCGAACGCATAGACTGGGTCCGGGTTAACCACAAAAGCAGTTTGTGGTTTGGTGCCACCCACACTGGTGTCCTGAAGAGGATTCCCATAATAGATGCTGGGATTCTGTGGAATGAGCGCCTTGTTTGCTCTCCTGATCTCCTCTATCTCCTTGTTCTCCAGCTCGGTGATGAACTCATTGATGGAGAGAGTCTGATATGCATTATTTGACTTTAGAATATCCAACCATTGATGCCAGTGAGGAGGTAGCGCCTCAGCAAATCTTTCTACAAGGTCCGCAGATGAATATAAGACCCCGTACTGATACATTTCTGACATCAGATGGTAGTATCTAGCCGTCAAATCCCTCAGAGATTCGTTCCCTATAGCATTGAAGTTCTCGAACTCCTTTTTGAGCTGATCCATTTTGACCTTTCTTGTCTTCATATTACCCTCATTTCGCTCAGCCAATGCTAACCAAAGCATCTGTGATGTTGTGCACTGAGCGAATTGATGAAGGATGTCCTTTGGAAGAGCTTGCTTCAATGCCGCCATCGCCTTCTTCTCATAGTTGTATTTCTTTCTCTGATCTTCATTCATGTCTTCAATAGAGATCGGAGTAGTGGAGTTCTCAACTAAAGGCCGACTGTACCCTGTCTCGATAGCTGACCATACAAGACCATCGATGCCCTCGACATAAGTCTGAAATCTGCCCTTCCAACCATGGTAGTCGGACATGTATTGCAGCTTCGGTGCTCTGTTAGAACTACCCGTCTCTAAGTCACTCATGAGTACGGAAGACAGATGATTTGTCTGAGAGTTTGCAGCAGCCGCGAGTGCCCATGGATTCGTGTTCACCATTTGCTGTTGAGCAGCTAGCGCCCACGGATTGATTCCGGCAACATTCGCTTGCATTTGCGATTGCTGCATCCGTTGCGCGTTACGTTCTGCTGAATACTGCCAAGGGTTCGTGGGTACATTAGATTGATTGTTCATTTGTTGATTGTACTGAGGTCTCGGTTGACTCAGATGTCCCCACGGGTTCGCCATATGTTAAGGTATGATAATAGTCCGATACTTAGTCAAATTTTATGTTCCAGACCTTTATAGGCGATTAGGCTTATAATTGTATGTTTTATATGCGATTAGGGGGCTGATCGTGTGAATAGTTGGGCGATTTGACCTAATCGCTACTTTTTATATGCGATTAGGGTTTTAGATTGACAAGAGTAGGGTAGGCGATTAGGGCTAATCGCTTGTAAGCAATTAAGCCTAATCGTGTATGAAAACTAGCGAGTGGATGCTGATCGAGTGAATAGTGTAGCGATTAGGGGCTAATCGCTAGCAAAACCCTAATCGTGTGAAAGGAGATGCGATTTGGACTGCGTAATCGCCTGATCTGATCTGTAGCCGCACTTTTGCTCAAAAATCACCTATTTTGCCTCAAAATCTTATCTAAAACATTGTATTTTGATCCCAAATGATTAGACAAGTTACCAAAAACAGTTTTAGAGCAAACCCTAATCAAAAACACTTGTTTTTAGCCGTAAACACACACCAAGATATTGAAAAAGATGGGTTTTTGACAAAAACTCAAAGTTTCAAAAATAAGAACAGGTTTTTGCTTAAAAATCTGAACTTTTACACCAAAAACAACCTGTTTTTGCTCGTTTTTGTTATTAAAACACCCGTGATAAGAGCCTCGGCTCTGATACCACTTGTAGGATCGAATAACGCTTAATCCAACAATCACGGGGTTTATACTAGAGGTGCGGAATCCCTCAGATATGCTCTAATAACAGAAACAAAGATGAAACAATGACAAATGAGTAATCACAACACACACACGGGTCAAAAGATTATCGATTAATCACCAAAAACAGAGCACGAGTGTTTACAGAGATCAAATCAGACCTTACAGACCATGGGAGGGTGTTTGGAGAGTGTGTGAGGCAAGAACTAATGATTAGGGCAATGATTGGGCCTATTTATACCTCCCGGGTACGTACAGCAGTATATACGCGATCAGCATGACCATATGGGGCGATCAGTGCTAATCGCCTATAAACATTGCCCAGTCGCGTGAATAGTGACGCGATTAGGGACCTAATCGCGTGTCACTGTTTGCTACTCGCCTGTAGCATCCCGAACACTCCAAAACGCGTACAAACGTCTCCAAACACCCCGAAACACGTCCAAACAACTGATATACTAGCCTAGGACACACACACGGGTCAAAAGATTATCGATTAATCACTAAAAACAGAGCACGAGTGTTTACAGAGATCAAATCAGACCTTACAGACCTTGGGAGGGTGTTTGGAGAGTGTGTGAGGCAAGAACTAATGATTAGGGCAATGATTGGGCCTATTTATACCTCCCGGGTACGTACAGCAGTATATACGCGATCAGCATGACCATATGGGGCGATCAGTGCTAATCGCCTATAAACATTGCCCAATCGCGTGAATAGTGACGCGATTAGGGACCTAATCGCGTGTCACTGTTTGCTACTCGCCTGTAGCATCCCGAACACTCCAAAACGCGTACAAACGTCTCCAAACACCCCGAAACACGTCCAAACAACTGATATACTAGCCTAGGGACATCATGTACTAACAATTAGCTTTATATATTTTTCCAATGACACAAAATTCAACAATTACTATATATACAAGCATGAGGACATAATACGTTTTCTCCTTATAATTTGACAGTGGCTGTGTTGAACCAACCTTAAACTCTAGGTAGCCACTGAGATTACATTAACGCTATAAGACAATGAGTCTCAAAATAACTATAAGACACCGAGATTACCTTAAACTGTAGGTGCAGTTAGGGCTCTATTCTGGAAATGGGATATCAGCAACATCCTCTTTGTAAGGAGCATTTGTCATAGCATGAATGAACAGAATCGATAGAGTCATGAAAATACAACCCGATTTAGACAAAATGAATGAATAACAAATATGCGAAACATTCAAATGAAAAAAAAAACTCAATAGATCCGTTTCATTTAAATGAATAAAAGTGATCAAAATAAATCCGTTTGATTTCTTCTTAATAATGTTAAGAAAAAAAATGAGTCAAAATAATATTAGGAATCAACATTAGAAGAGTAGGATCGATGATTACCTTGAATCGATTGTGGAGAATCAACAAATGATGCAAGATGAAGAAGGAATATTGAAAGATTGAAAGATTTGTTAATTATTCTTAATAATGTTAACAATAGAAAATGAGTCAAAATGATGCAAGATTACCTCGAGTTGGTTGTGGAGAATCAACAAATGATGCAAGAAGAAGAAGAAGGAAGATTGAAAGATTTGTTAGAAAGAAAATGATG
The DNA here is from genome assembly GCA_030844895.1 of Ambrosia x helenae. NCBI lineage: Eukaryota > Viridiplantae > Streptophyta > Magnoliopsida > Asterales > Asteraceae > Ambrosia > Ambrosia x helenae. Next base: position 86,600,926 of record CM061225.1, read on the forward strand.
AATGCTGGTTGGAAGAATTGTTAAGGAAGATTGGAGAGTGATGGTAGAATGGAGCAAATAAAAAAAATACAAAAGGTTATTTATAGGAAAAAAGTTGGAGCTCCATATACAAATGTGGATACCTCAGGCTCTCTCTAAGGGCTTCATTTGACCCGAGATGTATTCAATTATTATATAGATTATTATTATTATTATTATTATTATTATTATTGTTATTATTATCCTTTCCTTAAACACCCACCTATAACAACTAACCAGATCGTTGATTCTGCCCTCGATCCGATACGCGCGTGATACTAATTTCTTGTTAGATCGATCCTTCATTCATGTTGGGGGAGAAACATGATGTACAAACTTTATCGTTTTCTTAGACCACATCATTATATTATATCACATGGGTACTAGGCGACTTCCATATAAAGTCCTTCTAACTTTTAAACCATGCATATGTGGATACATAACAGGAAAAGTGTGAATAGATCTATTGGGTCTGACAAGCCCCACTCGGGCCATTTGAAGGTCGGACGAGTGCATATTTGTCCTATCTAAGATACGACACCGAGTGATGACCGGTGGTGTGGAATTAAGGCAACTTACTAACGTTCAGCAATGGTTCATAATGCTTTAGTATCATGTAACGATGTCTAGCTAGCATTAGGTATAGATGTAAGGTTAATGTGGGTCTGGTTTAAAAACATTTACTTGCTTTGGAAACTTCACTCTATGTACTCACCAACATTGTATGTTGACAAACTTAACATGTTTTCTCAGGTCGCTAAGGTAGCAACATAGATTAGGCGCACTGGAGTCGCACTGTGTCTCATCATGTTCATGCGTCACATTTTAAGCTGTTGAACTATTTCGTTTACATTCGGTATCATTGAGTGTAACTTTTAAACTATTTCCGCTGTGTTGTACTTTGGTTATCTTTTCTTATAACTGCATGGTTGTTTGAACTTTACTTTATTCGTATAGTTGTCGTTTATTGTGATCATTGACTTGGATCATGGTTTGTCACCCTGTGGTGGATCCATTGTCTTCTTTTTACTTTCAAATTATTTGATTTCTATATTGAAAAATACTTTATCAAATTGTTTGAGCTTTGTTGCGTTAATTATTCTTTGAGTAAGGATAAAGCCCCGGGTCCGGACGGGTTTAATTTTAATTTTGTCCGGCTTTTTTTGGTATATATTGGAAGAGGATTTTATGAACATTATGACCGAATTCCATGAGAAGGGCTCTATCAGTAAAGGTTGTGGTTCCTCTTTTATAACGCTTGTTCCAAAGGTTAAGAATCCTCTTGGATTAAAAGATTTTCGTCCGATTACCTTGGTGGGCATAATTAGCAAGACTATTTCTAAAGTTTTGTCCATTCGGCTCAAGAAGGTTATCGGTTTTATTATTTCTGAAAATCAATCCGGTTTTCTTAGCGAGAGGAATATTCTTGATGGTCCTCTAATGGTGAATGAAATATATTCTTGGTGTAAAAGGAGGTTTAAAAACGTTTTTTACATGAAGATTGATTTTGAAAAGGCGTACGGTAACGTTATAATTGGGCTTTTCTCTTATCCATCATGGATCAAATGGGTTTCCCGGCTAAGTGGAGTTTGTGGATCAAAGGTATTTTGACTTCCGTGAGATCGTCGGTTCTTGTTAACGGGTCGCCAACATTTGAATTTCAATGTTTTAAAGGGCTTCGCCAAGGCGACCCGATTTCGCCATTTCTTTTCTTGATTGTTATGGAGGCGCTTACTTGTATGTTTAATAAAGCTACCAAGTTAGGTGTCTTTGAAGGGGTGTCTTTATCTAATAAAGTTCCGGTAATTTCTCATTTATTTTTTGCGGATGATGCGCTTTTAATGGGGAATTGGTCGAGGACAAATATATTGACGGCAACAAGGATTCTAAGGATTTTTTTATCTCTGTTCGGGACTAAAGATAAATATTAATAAGTCTTTTATTTATGGTGTTGGGGTTCCGAATGAAGACGTTTCCGAATTGGCTGCGGAGGTGGGAGGTCGAGTAGGGAACTTTCCTTTTGATTATTTGGGTGTGTTGGTAGGGGCAAATATGAATCGCATTAATAATTGGCGGAAGATAGTCGAAGTTTTTGAGTCTAGACTTTCTTCATGGAAGGCTAGATTCTTGTCTATTGGGGGCCGGCTTACGTTGTTAAAATCGGTTCTCCAAAGTCTTCATGTTTATTATTTCTCTCTTTATAAGGCCCCGGTTGGTGTCATAAATAAGCTTGAAATGCTTATGAAACGATTTCTTTGGTCCTCTACAACAGATAAAAACAATATCCATTGGGTTGCGTGGGACACCATTTGTTGTGAAAAAAGTAAAGGGGTTTGGGGATTAGCCGCTTGAAAGATGTTAATGACGCTTTGCTTTCGAAATGGGCGTGGCGTTTTAAAGTGGAGGAAGGTGCTTTGTGGAAAGTCATTATCTCAGGGTGTCACCGGGGTCGTGCCAGGTGGTCGGGCTTACCTCGTGTTACAGGAGTAAGCGGATGTTGGTCAGCGATAGTTAAGAGTTGTGAAAAACTCAAGTGTGGGGACAGGTTCTTTTTTGATTTTTTGCAGGGAAAACTTGGCGATGGAAATAGCATTCACTTTTGGGAGGATGTTTGGCTTCTTGACATCCCGCTAATGCACAAATTTCATCTGTTGTACCGTATATCTGAGACTAAAGGAGCGGTTATTCAAGAATGCAGGAAGTATGATAACCGGTCTGTCGTGAATTACTCCCGACCCTTGGGAATTTTACAGGTCCAAGAATGGTGTGATCTTTCTTTGCTGCTGGATCAGGTGCATTTGTCCGATAGAAAAGACTCCTGGGAGTGGGCTGGGTCGCTTTGGTTTTCTGTAGCGGAGGTTAAAAACAAGTTGCATAATGGTTCGGGTAGTGATGATAGGTTTAAAACTTAAATGGGTGGCGTGGGTTCCTATAAAATGCCATATCTTGGCGTGGCGGGTAAGACTGGATAGAATTCTCACTATCGAACTCTTCGTAAAAGAGAAGTGTTTATCCCAAATGATCGATGCAAGCTTTGTGATGTAGTCCTTGAAACATGCGATCACATATTCAATGGTTGTGGATTCTCTTATGGTGTTTGGATCTTTATATGGAAATGGTGCAGGCTTCCCACGGTGAATGTGGTTCACACTAATGATCTTCTTTTGTACAAACAAGCTCAAGGCGGTAAGTGGGGGAAGCAGATTGTTCATGGCATTATATTAGTGACTTTATGGATGATTTGGAAAGCTCGCAATGATAAGACGTTTAACAAGATTGATCCAAAGATTAAGGGTGTGATTGGTAGTATAAAATCTATGTCGTATTTGTGGTTAAAGAATTGGTCTTATTTTACAGATCTTCGATGGAAGGATTGGTGTAATAACCCTTTGTACATGTTATAGTTGTTGGGTGTTAGTCCTTGTTTTGAGGACTTCCCCTTTTGTTTAATGAAATTCAATGTTCAAAAAAAAAATTATTCTTTGAGTATTTATTTTTGAATTCCCATAATTGCTTCTTTATAATGGAGTTGTTTAAGAATTGAGAGCAATAGAATTTTCTTCTCCGCACTAGAGTTATTTATTTTTTAATTCCTATAATTGCTTCTACATAATCTAAGTACTACAGTTGTTATATGTTGTCTTACGTAATGGTCATTGCCGGTTCTTGAATTGCAATTTAGGTAAAAATTAAAAAGGGGCATACTCAATACATATAAATTTTTCAATAAAAAATATGAAAATAATCTAGGGGATGTGATTATCGTTAAACAAAGAGAGGTAATTCTCTTTTTCATAATTATATGAAATTAACAACCATTTCATGTTATTCTATCTTTCATATGTTGTTTTCTTTGAACTGACCTATGACTTATATTTTTTGCACCCCCTGACGAGAATTTCTAGATCCGCCACTGCCTGGAACCATGTGAATATGAAGGCGGGTTCAACCACTAGAGCACCTCCAACCTTTATTAATGGATTCCTAAGATAATTTCTTATGGATTCCTTTCTAATTTTCTATATACATTAAAACTAAAAATTACAAATCGAGTGGGTTCCCAGGAATCCACCGAAAGACCCTAGACCCGCCCCTGTTTGTCACGCGGCTCACAGTAAAACCCGTAAATAGAATTTGAGGGTGTGACAAGAGGGGACAATGTTAAGAACATCACCCAGTTGAAATGGTTGGAGGTGTTAACACACCCTAGTATAAGTGTATAAAAATTTACAAATTAATCACCAAAAGTTCAGGAATAGAAAATGGTCCCATTTAATGGATTTCTCAGCTTAATTTGACCAATTAATTAACTAGTTTGATGAATCATTACATATTTGTATACAGCAAATAATTGCGTGGACTGTCTTTGTCTAAAATACAGAAGGGTCCTTTTTAATGGAATCTTCAACTTTAACCAATATATTAACTAAATGATCATATACGCACTAAATATAATTACTTGGTTCAAAATTGCAAGCTGGTCATAGTCATCGTATATCTTATGCAAGTCCGATATGGATGTCATTAAGACATCTGTAACCACATTGTTATAAGATACCTAATAATTGAGGATTAAATCTTGCCATGTTTTGTTGGGATTTTAGAAGGTGAATGGAGGTTTAATCTAATGAAATTATAAGTTAGTGAAATTATAATTATTGGTAAAACTTCTCATGTGGTGAATTGATAAAAAACTCTTTAGTAGAGTTAATTTATTTATGACACTTGATTGTAGTTTCAAGACTAAATTAAGTGTATAACTCTTCATGTTGTGAATTGAAACTCTTGAGTAGAGTTAATTTATTTATGACACTTGATTATGATTTAAAGACTAAATAAAGTGTCTAATTATATTAGACTCTTCATCCACCGTTGACTCTTGTATATAAGAAACTTTTGTGTCATATATGTGAGATGAGAATACACATAAGAATATACATGAGAAATATTCACTAAGAAACTCTTGCAACACACATACACTCAAGAGTAGCAACCAAGTATCGATTATTTTTCAGGCAAGTAGGATAGTCCGGCAGTGCACCATCGTCACTGTTTCGAACCGGTGTACCCTGGGAACAAACGAAGAATTTGTTTAAGGAAATTGTGTCAAACACAAGCCCGGTTCACTTCTATGATTTTGTTTTCTTTATATATTTTGCTGCAGCAAGTATAGATATTCTAATGCATGTGAGCGTTATATTAGAAAGGCGTGCGGCGATTACAATGTAAATTTTCCAACATGTTTATAATAAAGTTATCATATTATGAAATACCTACAGGTGAATTGTCCTATTTTTAAATGGCTAGATGTTGTGCACAGTAGTGATGTTGCTGCACTAGTCGGTATGATTATTGTAGGAAATTGGGTTCACAAATTTATTAAATTAATAATAAAAAGAAATAATAACGATACTCTCGTTATTCGTAGGAAATAACATAGTACAATACCGATTACAAAAATAAATGTAAATGAAAATAAAAAACAAATACATATACCGAATCTTGATCCAAGTCGAATACTTTAGTAAACTTCAACCGTACCATCTTGTGTAGCACTCCGCTGCAAGAATAACAAACTTGTTGTAGACGGTTTTTGGTTGAGGATCGTGTTTGACACGGGGCTCTTAAAACAGATTCCGCGCCTCCTCTCAGACTGGCTGTTTCCCCGTGTACAACAATCGGAACAGTAGTCATACTGCCAGAGATGGTCTTGAGCCCAAGATTTCACCGGGAGGATTTTGTGTTAGAAAATGTAAAGAACAGATTGGAACAATATTGTGAGTCCTCCTCACATGTATATGAATTAGAGAAAACATTATGTCCATGTTAGTTCTCCTCATGGATTGCAAATGTAAATCAAGATTCATATTATATTGAGAAACGTTGAAACCGAATTAGACAATTTAATTGTAGTAAAAACACCAATTAAATTTCACTAATGTTTTCTCTTAATATGGATTTAAGTGTTTGACTGTAACTCCCATAGTACTTAATGGCATGAGTTGAAACAGTCACTCTGACTAAGTCAACTGACTGGTTTGACCAAGTCAACTGACTTAACAGACTCCTGCTCCAATGCTGTGTGAGCCGCGTACTGACCAAGATGACGCGCACTAACCAGGGTGCTACCTGGTCATGCACCACTATAGTCTTGCGCGGCTACATCATCCGCGGACCGTTATGTCACCCGCGCGCGGACGCTAAGCGGCTCAGTGCCCATGCGCCACTTGTTACGGTTTACGTCGACGCGGAGATCAGGACGCTACCTGGTCTTTCGCCATGTACTAGACCACTTCATGTTTTGTCATCCCAACAATGTGGGACAAAACTTAATCCATTTTCTCATCTTTGGTTGTTCCAACCTACAACTTTCAAGCTTCGATATCTTATTCATCTTAGCTCTATTTTGGATGTGGTTTGATTCGTTGTGATGCTCTCACAACATATTACACAAACCCACAAATAATTATTTATATAACATATATATAAATATATTTATTTAAGTCCAAAATTAGTGAAAAACTCATTTTCACTACCATTTTTCCAACAATCCCCCACATGAATGGAGATCGATTAAAACACACAAATTCCCGATGTAACCTCGACGGTTGAGTCTTGCATAGGATAGGTGGGTGTAAACCTTTGAACCTTCCCTTGTGAAGCATACTTAGCTTACTAGCTATCAGTATGAACTTGATGTCTTTGAACTGGCGGCTGTTTGTGTAAACGACAATATACGTTCACACAAGACTCCCCCTAGCCTTGCCATCCCCTCATTATCGTGTCCAATAATGGTCCTGGAACACTTTCCTGGTTCTGCGGGAGCTCTAGAAATTGTGCCCCACAATTTTATTCGAAGCGACCACACTTCTCTCCAACATAGGTGATCTTAAATCATTAAAAGCATTATGGTGTACAATGATTTACACTAATTATTAAACCATATGTAATGCTTAACCTCTCAACAATGTTACTGGATTTATAGGAATGAACTAGGACGTATTTAAACACCCTTTTGTAGTTTAGGGGATATATATAACCATATATACTAGCTTTATATATAAACATATATATATATATATATATATTAGCCATGCCCCCATAGTGACTGCTCGTCGGTTCATGATTAAGTTGGCCTATTGAACCTAGATCTTGGGATCTCCAGTCAACTAGGTTAGGTTTCCCTCATGTCCCTTTTCTTTCATGGGCTTTAGTCTCATTCCATACAACTTCATCTCTTATCAACCATCGGGTTGTTGGATCCATCATTGAGATAAGTTGTTCTAACGTGTTCTTGACTCGCGGGTCAATTTTGCCATCTTGTCAATTCGTAAGACTTATAACATGGGATCTAAACATAGATATGATTATTGTAGCAGGATAGGTAGGTGTTACCCTTTGAACCTTCCTTCTCGTCTTTAGAATGACATGAAACTCAATTCATGGCTAAATATATATTAGCCATGCCCCCATAGTGACTGCTCGTCGGTTCATGATTAAGTTGGCCTATTGAACCTAGATCTTGGGATCTCCAGTCAACTAGGTTAGGTTTCCCTCATGTCCCTTTTCTTTCACGGGCTTTAGTCTCATTCCATACAACTTCATCTCTTATCAACCATCGGGTTGTTGGATCCATCATTGAGATAAGTTGTTCTAACGTGTTCTTGACTCGCGGGTCAATTTTGCCATCTTGTCAATTTGTAAGACTTATAACATGGGATCTAAACATAGATATGATTATTGTAGCAGGATAGGTAGGTGTTACCCTTTGAACCTTCCTTCTCGTCTTTAGAATGACATGAAACTCAATTCATGGCTAAATACGTTTCCATGCCTTTGGTGATGTGATTCAAAGTTAGCTAGACTTTGAATCTTACCAATTGGCATTTGAGTCCAATCAACTCGATTGACTCACTCCATTTTCAAATGCAGGCCACCCCCACATTTAAGTGTTACAGGATAACATCCAATGGGGTGATGAAATGTTCTCCCTTTCTTAAATGGCTCTTCCCCCCACATTGCTTGCAGTTTGAATGTTTCATTAACAAGTATTAGTCTAGCATGCTTTAGACTCCAATACTCTAGCATGTGAACAGAAGATGCATCATTCTGATTCTTCACAGCCTTAAGAGATAACGCACTATCTCTTTCAAACATTCACGTCTTAGTTAGACACAATAATGAAATTTTGTTTTACCACTCCAAAACCTCTGTTTTAGGAATGTCTCAAAACCATAGTTAATTTCATCTATTAAGATCAACTCATTTGCCTTTAATCTCCAAGGCTTCACCATTGACTCTTAAGAACTTAAACATAAGTCTCAATCTAAGTCACTTTGATGAACATATTCATCATCAACAAGATGAACCATATTAGTATAAAATCACTACAGTCTTGAGATTACGTCAATTAGATTGACACTCAATGACATAGCATTCACAGATGCCTTTAGTGATATATATATATATATACATTTCCATTGTTGTTTTGTTAAAACCATGTAATCGGAAACTCTCAAACAAAGGACAAATCCTCCACATAGGTCAAACAACATTGATGGTTGTAGAAACATCTACACATCCATCACTATTGTACTGTCTTACAATAAATTTAGCAAAATTTATTAAAGAGTTTACAATCTTAACATATATTTCTTTCATATGTTATAGTCATCGAAAAATTCACAAGTGTGTATTTCCATGTTGATGCTCTCAACATTAGATGACATACCTTGTTTTCGTGTATTTAATCTCAATACACTTGCCACGTTCGTCATGATTCGCTCATCATGTTGTACGTTTGATGTTTGGTATGTGACTTATTGCATAAGTCATGATCACAACCCGCTCATTGTGTTCTTGCAAGATACTCCTTGCATAACCCGTTAAATAAATATCCTTATTAAATTCGTCAAAGAAAAAAAAATACCATCAGTAATTTCCTTTTACATTTATCGTTTATTATATTTTAAATCACCTGAGTATTAAAAAAATATAAACGATAATCCAAATATATATAATTACAAATATATTTTAACGGATTCATAAGGATATATAAACATCAAATCTCAACGTGTTATTCTCTTCAACACTTTATATTTCGACGAAATAATCACAATTATATCGTCTTGTGGCATGTTTCGAGGTACTCCCTCAATACATTGTTCAAAACAACAAAGATGTTTATAATTAACTACTTACAAGTAGTCGAACAAGTAAATATGTCAAAAACAACATCAGGTTGTTTTTCTTTAAATAGTCTCTCAAGACTATTATATGATTCAAGACATGATACTTCTCATACGAGTATCGAACCAATTGCAAAATCATGTTTTATTCGTTCAAAACATTTCTTGTTTTTACAACTGTTTTAAAAATTAAACTATATATGTTTATGCTTTGATTACAAATCAAAACCATAAACTCGAAAATAGTTTTATTACTTAAAACCGCATCTAACTCGCTCGTTAGAAATAAAATGATTACCAATCATCTTAATTAGTTTATCATCGTACACCCGATTCTAAGCCGCTTGTTAGAAACTAAACGATTATAAATCGTTAAAGTATAAATCTTTTCTAATTCGCTCATTAGAAACTATACGTGTACCAAATATTAAAAATATTCGGTTTCAATAACTAACCATTTCTAACATACTTGTTAGAATACAAACGATTATGCTCATCGTTATATGGTGTTTTGGTTATATAACTAAACCGTTTCTAACACGCTTGTTAGAAATAAACGATTACCAAAATCATTTCAAAACTTATTGGTTTATATATATACAACGATTTCTAACACGCCCGTTAGAAATATAATATACAAGACCGTTTACAATTTATTGGCTCATATATAAATATAATAAGCCGTTTCTAACACGCTCGTTAGAAAAATTAAACGTCTAGCTTGTTCGTTTTTACAAAAGCATTAATTTCTAACACGCTCGTTAAAAAATATAAGTTTAAAAATAACTTATGATTTTGTAAATATTTATTTCTAATATGGTCATTAGAAATGCTTGATGACACATTAATCTTTCAATGTCATCAATTCAAACACGCTCGTTAGATATACATGTTTCAACAACTTGTTATTTACATAAGAAATTTCTAATACGCCAATTAGAAATCTAAATGTTTTCAACATTTTGAAACCAATAATATTTTACTAAAATAATTACTTTCTAACCCGCTCGTTAGAAAATACGAATGTTTTAAACCTTATTATTTACAAAAATACTATTCTCCAACTCGCTCGTTAGGAAATATAAAGGTTTAAAATTATTATTTTAGAACCATAGGTATTTCTAACACGCTCGTTAGAAAAAAAATGTATTTCTATACATTTGATAACAATCATTATTTCTCCAAATAATGATCTCTAACACGCTTGTTAGATCAAAAACGTACACCAAACGTTTTCTATGTGGGTTGCCTAAAAATTTTTTAATACGCTCATTAGAAAATATTTTACTAAGATTAATCTCTAACACGCTCGTTAGAAATAACCTCTAGCCAATATTTTTCAAGGGTTAACAAATATTATGTCTTTTCTAATACGCCCTTTAGAAAATTAGTATTTGAAACGTCTAAATACATGTTAATATTTGTTAATGATTCGGATTATCTAAACCCGACACAAAAACCCATGAAACCGAAAACTTGAATCAAACTACGTTTTGTAAACACGGTATATCGGTTTAAAGATTGTACACCAATCATCATATTAAACCGACTTGTTGTACTACATATATATTTCCAAAAAATATTTATTAGATTTTAACAAAAATCCCAATTAATATTCTTATACTTTCATGAACCCAAAAATCCTTTAATAAGAGGTTTTTAGATTGTATCGACAATTTACACGAAATTCTGTTTTAAGATTGTAGGAAATTGGGTTCACAATTTTATTAAATTAATAATAAAAAGAAATAATAACGATATTCTTGTTATTCGTAGGAAATAACATAGTACAATACCGATTACAAAAATAAATGTAAATGAAAATAAAAAACAAATACATATACCGAATCTTGATCCAAGTCGAATACTTTAGTAAACTTCAACCGAACCATCTTGTGTAGAACTCCACTGCAAAAATAACAACTTGTTGTAGACGGTTTTTGGTAGAGGATCGTGTTTGACACGGAGCCCTTAAAACAGATTCCACACCTCCCCTTAGACGGGCTGTTTCCTAGGGTAACAACCGAAACAGTAGTCGTACTGCCGGAAATGGTCTTGAGCCCAAGATTTCACCGGTTGGTTTTTGTGTTGGAAAATGTAAAGAAAAGATTGGAACAATATTGTGAGTCCTCCTCACATGTATATGAATTAGAGAAAACATTATGTCCATGTTAGTTCTCCTCGTGGATTGCAAATGTAAATCAAGATTCATATTATATTGAGAAACGTTGAAACCGAATTAGACAATTTAATTGTAGTAAAAACAACAATTAAATTTCACTGATGTTTTCTCTTAATATGGATTTAAGTGGTTTGACTGTAACTCACATAATACTTAATGACATGAGTTGAAACAGTTACTCTGACTAAGTCAACTGACTGTTTTGACCAAGTCAACTGACTTAACAGACTCTTGCTCCAATGCTGTGTGAGCCGCGTGCTAATCAAGATGACGCGCACTAACCAGGGTGCTACCTGGTCATGCGCCACTATAGTCCTGCGCGGCTACTTCATCCGCGGACCACTATGTCACCCGTGCGCGGACGCCAAGCGGCTCAGTGCCTATGCGCCACTTGATACGGTTTACGTTGACGCGGAGATCAGGACTACCTGGTCTTTCGCCATGTACTAGACCACTTCATGTTTTGTCATCCCACCAATGTGGGACAAAACTTAATCCATTTTCTCATCTTTGGTTGTTTCAACCTACAACTTTCAAGCTTCGATATCTCATTCATCTTAGCTCTATTTTGAACGTGGTTTGATTTGTTGTGATGCTCTCACAATATATTACACAAACCCACAAATAATTATTTATATAACACATATATAAATATATTTATTTAAGTCCAAAATTAGTGAAAAACTCATTTTCACTACCATTTTTCCAACAATTATTTGACCCAATTCGTTAAATATATCTACAAACAAAAGAAAGATAAATCATGGAACTATATTGACGATGTTGTGGTTCATTTTAAGATTACCAAAAGATATTGTCTTCTGGCATAATGATCGAAGCAAGATATTGTGTCCAATTTTGCTTAATTTTGAATGATATTCTTAATTACTTTTATAGTCTTAATGGTGGCCGTAGTTAAATGTTTTGTGGCGTAGATCCCAAATTCCCTTCTTGTAATGTAACTTTGTTGCTTTTTTTCCTAGCCAATTGTTAGTTTTATATAAATTTTACCGTTTAAAAAACACGAAAAATTTTAGACAAATAATCACACTATCACTGTGTTCCCGAGTTTCATTAAAGGATGGAAGAGAAAGGATCTCCCTACTCTTCCTTTCTCTCCAATTCCTTTCAAATTGGAAAGATTGAAAATCATACTAAAATCCTCTTTATTATCCCTCTCATTCCCTCCCTTTCCCTCCTACAAAAAACTCTGGAACACATTTTTTCCCCACTTCCTTCTCAATCCTTTCTCTTCCATCCTTTAATGAAACTCTGAAACAAAGTGTATATATCCTAGTGGTTAATTGAGTTTGCCTTGATAACAAGATCGTTATTTACCGAAAGTGAAAACTTCTCACTTTCGAGAATTAGAAAAAGGGTAATCAATTGGGTTAGAATTAAATAAAAAAGTATTGTTTTGTTGAAATTATAAGAAGGATTTTAGTCAATTGATCTTGGATTTAATTAGAGGTAGGCTGGTAAATTGTGTCTTAACAGGTTTAACAGGTAATTGACGATGCGAACACCACAAGTTCTAAACTTTAACACAATTTTTTTTAACTACTTTATATCGCATATTTATAATACAGTTATATGTTTTATGTACCAACAAAGAGATATGATGAATCATATCGTCCTAATTCTATATATTTTTTTAAAAAGTAAAATTTCACATAGTGTACTTTTTAGTTAACAGGTCTAATCGTGTCTTATACAGGTTACTTATTGCCAGCCCTAATTAGAGGGTTAAGATTAGTTTGAGGAAAAAACAAATTAAATATTAAATTAAAGGAATGACATAAAAGGAAATTCCATATTTGTTGTCTTTCTCTCACCACATGCAAGACACATGTTAATTCCTCCGGTCATTTCAAAACATCTATAATTTTTTCATACAATATTATTTTAGAAAGAATTCACCATAGTAACGATATTTTTTTAACTTTAATATGAGTTTCACATTGCTATATATATATATATATATATATATATATTTTAAAATTATGTGTTAACTTCATTATGTATTCTGCTCATCCATTGTGTTATTGCTATACACATGTGTGTTATAAACGTGTTCATTGTGTTTTTTTAGTTTGTATATGTTTTAACTTTGTCAATTATGTTTTTAGTATGCTTCTTATTGTGTTTTACATTGTCCACTGTGTTATACTCAACTGGGTATTTTGATTTTCTTTTTAAAAAATATAGCAATAGTATATTCATACTAAAGATAATGTCTGTCATAAGTTTGTTCGCTGTGGTTTTCTAGTCTGCACATGTTTTAAATCTGTCCATTGTCTCTTTAGTCTGTTGTCCATTTTGTTTGTTTGTTGTTCATTGTGTTTTTAGTTTGTTTTCCATTGTGTTTTAGTTTCCTTTTCATTGTGTTTTTAAATAGTTCATTGTGTTTTAATTTGTTATCTATTGTGTTTTATTCTGTTGTCCATTGTATTTTTGTCTACTATCTATTATGTTTTTAGTATGCTACTTATTTTGTTTTAGTCTATCATTAATTGATTTTTAGTTTGATACTCATATTGTGCTTTATGCTATGTCCATTGTGTCACAACTGAGTTTTCAAAATTTATTTTTTAAAATTATAACAATAAGGTACTCATTTTAAAAATAAAAAAATATAAAAAGTTACAGTCGTTTAAAATGGGAGGGGTAGCATTTGACTTGCATGTGCATGTTCTTTTGCATATGACTCCTTAGATAGATACATGTCACTCTATGGTGACATCTTACATTTCTCATTTAGTTTACCCTTTATAGGATAACTCAACCCTTAACTTCAATTGCAAATTTTTTTATATATATTTGGTCAAGTTCTGTTATTTTTTTTAAATTCAAAAATTATACATTCCGTTATATTTCTTAACAAAAATTTCAAATCAAGGTGTAATTTCGTTGATGTTCTTCCAAGTTTACGGTTTTCGTCCCTTTCATTTGACTTCCATCCTTTTAACGCCATATTTCCATCTAATATAAATTTATTACATTCAAACACCTAAATCCCACACTCGTTCTCAATTCCCTGCTTTCCTTCTAAATCGGCGAAATTTGTCCAACCCTGTGAAACCTTTTCAATCTACACAAGGAGAGCAAGACATGTACTTATAGAACCCTTGCTTTGAGAGAAAGTGGTAAGATCAAAGTGTATAAATGAAACAATTGATTGTGAATGACCAACAACAAAAGATCGAGGTTTGGGTTGCTGGAATTAGGTCTAGTTGAAGAAACCACGAGTCACTTTCTCATCTTTTTCATTAATTAAAAACTATATTTAAAGGTCCGTTGTTTGTTGTTCATCCAGATGGTGGAGGTGGTGGTTGAAAAGTTGGGCTAGGAAAACTAGCAAGTCCGATGTAAAAGTTGAATTGATGTAATTACTAATTACCCCTCATGTGAGGACCATGTGGGGGAGAGTTAAATAAAACTTAACTTTTGTTAGTTTCAGGGATGGAATGTGTTGCATCTTGAAATGTTAGGCATTAAGAGTGTAAAAAGGTGGATGAAACGAAACCTGATGTTTTGACCAAATCTAAAGGACAAATCAGGAAAACTACTTCACCTTGCTCTTAATAACGTCTATAGTTTTAATTAATTTAATATCCTAAATATCTATACGATATTATAATTCATTCGAGATAACATTTTAAGATACCCATAAATCAAGAGTTTCTTAAAATAGGGAAATTGAATTTTAATAATCCAAACTTTCAAAGTATTGGCCGACAATGAATTTTCGTTAACCAAAAACTAACCAAGTTAGTGGAGGCTAACATGACATGCCATGTCAATGTCCACGTTAGCGGCAACATGCCATGTCAGCATCCACGTCATCATCCATGTCAGCGTTGTTATGCCACATCATCATTCACGTCAGCGTGAGCATTTCATGTAATCGTCCACGTCAGCATCCACTAACTGTGTGACACCCGACATGTTTGGGTCAACATTTTATAAACACATGTGACATTCGTCACCTTCGTCTTTCGTCAAATTGACAATAATAGTCCTTAGAATATTTTCATTATAGTTCCTGTAAGTTTTTTTTCGTCGTTTTCAAATTTAATTTTTTTAAAGCAAACTGAAATTTCATCGTTTATAGTTATTGTGGATCGGGTATAAGTTTTAAACTAACGCGTATGTTGCAACGTTATTCGAAAAATATATATATATATATATTATAAAAATTTCAAGTTATAAAAGTTTTAAGTTAAATAGTTAACTTAGTTAGTGATTATAAAGGGAAAACTAACAAGAAAACTTTGAAACTAACTTAGGTTAAATAAGAGGGGCTAATTCTGCCAAGTTCCAAAAGTTTAAAATGTTTCCCTCTCCACATTCTGCTGATGCGTTTTTCCGGCCAGCAAACATTTCCGGCGAAGATTTCCGGCGAACACATATTTCCGATTTAAAGAGTTGTAACCGTTCAAAACCCATCCCAAATCATTTCTCCATTTATTTCTATCCGTTTCCCCTCATTAATCCATCATAATAGTGCGTTTAAGGCGAGCATTGAGATGTGCTGTTGTAACCGGCGAGTTTATAGCCAAGACGGTTTCAAAACGATTGAATACTTATAAACAGTTCGTCCCATTCGTTTTCTGCACCGATTATCATTCTAAACCCACTTTATAATCGTTCCAAACGCATTCAGAAGCCCGGAAATCGGCCTCCTCACTCGTGGACCTGCAATCGTCGCGCGCAGCCTTCATACGCAACGTGAGTCGTTTTTTTTATGCCATTTTGATCCTTGTGTACTCACCTTCAAAAGCCCTATAAGATTCGGGTTCCATTGTTGCTGATTCAGACTATTAGTTTTGGGGATTAGGGTTAGGGTTCATGTCATTATTTTGGGGAAGAAGATAACTTATAATAATGTGTTAAAAGAATTTATGTTTGAATAAAATCAACAAACATGTCTAGTAGTTTAGTGGTTTGTGTGGTTTTTTGTTATAAAAGGGGCTTGGGTTCAATCCTTGTTGTCAGCAAACTGGATCCCTTTTCATTTCCTTTTAGTTTTCATTTCTTTTTTTTTTCTTTATCTATATTAATATATAAACACATTAAACTTATAATATTCATAGTAAATCCAATTTTTACCTAAAAATTATAAAAATTTAGGTGTAGCTTCTTGACATCATAAAGAACATTTCCACATTTTTATTTTCTGAGAAATGTTTTATTTTTATATTTTTATTGAATTAAATTGTTTTAATCACAAATAATTGATAAAAAATTCATTTTTAATGATTTTAATCTCAAACTTTTTGGGTAATTATTTCTAACCATTCTAATCTGAAATAAAAATATTTGGGTTAGAAAACACTTATTTTTATTAATTTTCTTATTTTTAATCATCTAAACATGACTTAATCTCATTAAATCAGTGTTAAATGTAAATAAGTTTATATAAATTATGAGAAAATAATTCTAATTTGTTTACATCAGAAATCATCCATTTTCTATAAAAATAGCATTTTTGGATCATGTCTTGAATTATTAGTCTTATTTATGATTATTTAGACATAATTAATAATTTATTTATTTGTACTATTAAATATCTATTTTATGAATACTTTTCTTATAAAATAGAAATGTTTTATGTTTGAAAATCTTGTTTACCATTTGTAGATCATTGTGAAAAACATAATTATTTATACATTTATAAATTATTGCATTTATTTATAATAATTAGTTAAAGTAACTAACTAAATTATTTTGTCATAATTATGCAAATATATTTTGATCTAAATATTTAATTGGTAATAATTATATTACCTAAGTCATATTACAAACTTCGGTATATTATTTTTTAATATACAACTTTTACATTAATTCGACTAATCATAAAATCTCTAATTCCCCAAATCGACTTAGCAAACCCTAATGCCTTAGACCCTAGATACCTTAGACTTTGTAGACTTTACCTTACTAGTATTCATATACGTTATAGGTTGAATTCCTCGGAATTCTGACTACTTAGCTCACAACCGCTTAAGTGGATTTTGATCGCTTTCGCAAACTGTGAGTATATCTTTCCCCTTTTTTACTGCTTTACTATTTTTGGGGTGATTCATGTACTTATTATCAAGTTTCTATTACTTCTTACTAAAATAGCAATTCTCCTGTGTGTTTGCTTTATGTTAATTTGTGTGTCTATGACTTGTCAAAATCATTAACCTTTGAGGGCCTGGCATTTCAATGAATAGTACTATGGTATATACCCCTTGTGACTCTGTTGAGAGACCTTGGTCATTGTCTTGTGATTCATATTACTAAAAATGTTTTGATTCTTGATTCTTGATACTTACTACATAGGGTTGATTTTGAACGGACATTTCTTAAATTACATAATTGCAAATGGTATACAACACAGGAATTGCGAAACGTTTTGTACTATATATATATCCAACGGATGTACTCACCAATGCATTATATGTGTTGACAAATTATTTTGTACATGTTTCAGGGGACGTTTGATCTTACTCGCTTTCACGCTTAGGATGGACCTAGTGCTTAAATAAATTTATTATTTATGTTTGAGATTTCTATTAAGACTCATTTGTATTTGTTTTGAATAATGAAAGTTTATTGCTATTAATATTTACATTTTAGTCCATGTGCTTTTGAACAATCGTCACTACGTGACACCTCGATGTTTCCGCCATCGGTTGGGGTGTTACAGATTGGTATCAGAGCCATGGTTATAGGGAATTAGGTTATTAGTAAATGCTTTTGACCTAGACTATAACTAAGCTACCCATTATATACTTTCTTTTACCCTCATATTTCTTTAGATATATTTTCTCCTTTTACTTTTCATTATACTCGGAGAAGATTTTTATTCTACAAATGGAATGAAAACACCAAGTTAGGAGTGATATCCATACCTTGGTGAATAGTTTCACTCTTTATATGTTTTATTTATTTATTTTATTTATCTTGGAATATTTTCCTTTAGAGATAGGAGACGTCCAAATCTCAAGGAATCTATCCCTCCAAAAGAAACTTACTCACTAAGCTAGGAGTGACATCCTTATCTTAGTGACCAGTTTCACTCCATCATATTTTTACTATTTGGAAGTATATCTTTGAGTTAGGAGTGAAATCCACATCTCGAGGATATATATATTTTCCACATTTCAAGATCCGCTAAAATTTTGGAAATTATTTGTGACGGGGCACGTGCAATCTGGAAGGGTGAGCGCCTGTATTCTGAGTTTTCTGTCTAGGTAGGTAATTCGCATAAATCCCAATCAGACGAGGGACCCGTTTACCTACCTGGGAATTCTCGGGATGAGCATTCACTTATAGGCTAAAGTAAGCCCCCACAAGTCACTAATAATATTTCAATTACTTTAGTCAGTCAACAGTTTCTTTGGAAACACTCTTATATCTCGTTTTATACTTGGTATTGTTTTTCCTTTGAAGTTTTATCATGATTTTCTTTATGATGTTCATAATTTTTCTTAAATCAATTTATAATTACTAAATCTCATGTTATGTGTTACTTGTCTTGATATAAACTATGGCATTTCCAAGATTTTTGGAATCAAATCTCATAATTGTTGTTCACTTTTGTAGATGTCTGATCGCGAATCTCGTAAGAGAGCCTCGAAGCGTCAGGCTAAACTGAAATCTGATCAGCGTATCGCGACCATGCTCAATGACAAGTTGGAAACACTTGTTCCTAACATCATTAATGCTATTATTCCGAACCTTAACCTGAACGGTAGCTCGAATGGGAACTCTAACGGGAATACAAGTGGAAATGGTGGGGCTAGTGAGAATAAGTGCACTTTCAAGCACTTCAACTCTTGCCATCCCAACAAGTTTAATGGCACTGAGGGAGCCACTGGGTTACTTGAATGGTTCGAAAGTATGGAGAATACGTTCATTAATAGCGACTGTCCAGCCAACTTACGTGTTCGTCATGCCACGGGTGTTCTTCAAAAGAGAGCGCTCACCTGGTGGAATGGTGAAAAACATGCTCGAGGGACGGAAGCTGCTTTAGCTATGTCTTGGGATGATTTCAAAATCGCCATGACTACTGAGTTCTGTCCTCGTAGTGAGATGAAGAAGTTGGAGGATGAGTTCTATCACCTCAAGCAGGATAGTGGAAATAATGTTCCCTACAACAACCGTTATCACGAGTTGAGCTTACTGATTCCTCGTATGGTAACCCCGGTATCTTTGGCCATTGAGAAGTATATTGAGGGACTGCCACCTCAGATCCATGATTCGGTTATGGGAAGTAAACCTGCTACTGTAGAGGATGCCATTCGTCTTGCAGCATCTCTTACTGACAAACATGTCAAGGATGGTACTCTAACTCGTAAGGGTACTAAAAGACCTACTGAAACCCCTGCTACCACTGAACCTTCCCAAGAAAACTCAGCCTCTGCCTCTAGTTCCAATAAGAAACGAAAAGGTGGAAACCAAAACTATGCTGTTGTTACACCCCTTAACCAGGTTCCTGTTGCAAACCCACCTACTGCACCTCAATCAACCCCACGGGCTTATACTGGGAAACAACCTCAATGCGCTACCTATCACTACCATCATCCCACTAATTTACCGTGTCGTAAGTGTGATACTTGTGGAAGACTGGGTGTAACACCCCAACCGATGGCGGAAACATCGAGGTGTCACGTAGTGACGATTGCTCAATAGCTTATGGTACTAAAGTGTAAATTTGAATACATTGAATTAAATAGTTTATTACATTGAAAGGAAAAAAAATACAAAGTACAATGATTCTAAAGCGTCAAGTCTAACTAGATTACAATGAAATCAAAGCTTAAATATAAATCCAAAAGCTTAAAAGAAACGTCTCAATAATAACCTGAAACATGTACGAAAATAGTATATGTCAATACAAAAATGCATTGGTGAGCATACCCTGTTTGAATACATATAGTAGAAAAAGAGTTTCGCAATTCACGTGTTATACTGTCTACAATTTAGTGTTCAAGCTATGTACAAATGCTACCCAAAATCAAACCTTTGTTTAATGAATCAAGAGTCACATATATATAGTATTCGCTCATAGTAGGCGATGAATAATCGTTCACACATAACAATAATCAAGTACTATTTATTGCTATGCTAGGCCGCAGAACGGTTAATGATTCAGGTCATAAGTACACACTATCAGCGAATCAACAAGTAAAACACATACAAGAATTGCGATTATGAATATATGATAAAACATGATTAAGTGAGTGAAGTAATAAGCGTACATGAGTCACCCCAAAAGTGTAAAACATGAAAAAGGGGAAAGATATACTCACGTGTTGCGAAGAATAATAAGAACGACCGACACAAGTTGTAGCGGTGCGGGTAACTCCAAAAATTATCGTTCATAACGTATCAGTTGCTATAACCCCTCTAAATAACATAGTAACCTTAACTACTACGAGAGTTGATAAAAAGTACCAACGGTGGCAGAATGTTGCAAAACAATGGCATCATGTTTTTTTTTTTTGAGGAAAGCAAACTATTCCAAAAGAAAAAAAATATAACTAAATGGTGGATGAGAATGAGCCTCTCATATGAACGGAAATAGGAATTTTTATAGTCTCATTTTCTTGGTAAAATTAAAAGTGTATTAATAAGAAAATATTCTTCTTTATTACAAAACTTTTAGGAATTACAAAGAGTCCATCATATACTTAAATTCTACTTAATTACACTTTAAGTTTCAACAAAAAATTCCGTTTTCATCTTTTTAATTTATATTCATTAACTAAACATTATTATTTAATGTATAAGACAAATACTTAGCACATTGTTTCAGTAACTCAATTTTTAAATTACGAACAAAATAAGATAATAATCTAATATTGTTATTATATAAATACACTAAAAATTAGGGTGTTACAATAAATGTCTAAACTTATATATATATATATATATATATATATTTGTATCTGGATAATATTACTAGCCAAATAGATTATTAAAAAAAATTAAAGGCAATTAGATTAATAATCTACTAAACATACAGATATGTGATCGAGTCATAAAAATCATTAGAAAGTCTGTGGATTTAAATATATAAATTTTAGCAGTCAAAAATATATATTTAATTGAATAGGTTCCATAAAATTATCAAATAAAATCTAAAGGTCAAGACTAAATATCTAGACCTAAAAATTACTAAATTCTATGAGAATAAATAATATGTCTAAAAGCCTCTATCATATTTCTATAGATTAATAAAACATAGAGAGGTAGGTATACATTGAAATTATAATGTATGTTTTGTAATTTTTTTCAAGTATAAATTTAAATAAGAGTCTCAAGATGTTTTTAAATGAACATACCTACTGTATGGAAGAAATTAATTTTCAAAATAAATAAAAATACAGGTCGTTGAAACGAGTACGGGTTTGGATTCGGGTTTCAATTATAGATAATTGACGGATGTCACAGTCTCCTCTACTTTAGAAAATTTCGTCCCGAAATTTCTTTCAAGTGGAGGCTTCCATGATACAAAAGGCGTTGTAAAAAGGCAAATAGGTTTTAAGAAATGCATTAGTCATGATTTGGAAAAAAAAAATTAAAAATAGTTGTCTAATATTCAAAGCAAAAGTTTCAAAATCCTCGACATTTGACCCGATGTTAGAAAGTTTGAGAGTTTACATTTAGAAAGGTTTGGGAAAGTATGTAACTGGTGAGGGCACGACGCTGATATAGCAGTCTCCCTACTTTAGAGAAGTTTCTGACCGATCTTTGCTAATGAACATGCAACGAGATTCTAAATAACAGATAGTGTAAATGTATACAAGAGTTGAGTTTTTGGTAGGGTTTTGTAGGAATATGTTAATGATAGTTGACTGCTGTGATTGGTGATGTTTCGTGATGTGTTCGGACCGTTTAGATGCGTTTTGGTGCGTTTTATAAAATGCTGATGAAAACGGGGCGAACGTGGAATAAAATTGGTTCGAATGGGCGAACGTGGAACAAAACGTGGCTCAAACGGGCGAACGTGGCTCAAACGGGCGACCGTGGCTCAAACGGGCGAATGTGGCTCAAACGGGGCGAACGTGGAAGAAAACGTGGCTCAAACAGGCGAACGTGGCTCAAACGGGCGAACGTGGAAATGGGAAAAACCACATTCGACCATCCGATGTCCGGAATGAGATTTTTGATGCAAACTAAGTGTTTTATGCTTGAAACTTATGTGTTAAACTTATGTGCATGACTAATTGATGTAATGGGTCACCAAAGGGATGTCGGGTCGGTCTGGGATGTCCGGTTAACGTTTAAACACACTTTTTAACACACGTAGTCAAGATCTGGACAATCGGGGACTAGTTAGCCTTCGGTTTAATAGTCATCACACTTATGTAAACTCATTGATAGGTTGTCATTAGTTGGGATTATCATACACGTGTTGGAATTCTAGTTATCAGAAGACGCACTCTAAGGTGAGTTTCACGGCCCCTCTTTTATACACTTTTTTCTCGGGGGAGAAGCATGCCACACGTTTTAACAAATACAACGCTTATGCTTTATAACGCAACGCTTTTGAAACACAACGCTTATGAAACGCAACGCTTTTGAAACACAACGCTTTTGAAACGCAATGCTTTTGAAACACAACGCTATTGGAAACGCAACGCTTTTGGAAACGCAACACTTGTTTTAAATTACTATACAACGAAAACGCAACGCTAAGTCCCTAATAAAAACCATGAATGTGCGGGGCACAACGGGGGAAATGTGGATAGATCTATTGGGCTTGACGAACCCCACCCGACGGCTGGGAGCCGGGCGGGTGCATATTGTCTCTATTTTCGGCAACTCAAACACGGGCGGCAACACACGCAACGCTTGTCAGTAATGGTGTCGGCAACACAGTCGTAGTAGTAAGGAAACGCTTGTTATTTACTTAAGGTTTTGCATAATTGGTACTTTTGATATGAAACTCTTTACGCTTGAAACGCTTTGTGAACTTAAAACCTGTGAACTCACCAGCATTATATGTTGACGTCTTTTTGGCATGTTTTCTCAGGTCGCTAAGGTAGCAGCATTGAGTATAGGCGCACAGAGTCTCACGGCGTCTAGGGATCATATGCATGTTTTGTTAAACATTTCAGACTTTGAGTTTTACTTTTAAGTTGTAATAATACATTTTGCTTCCGCTGTGTTAGAACGGTTTGAAACTCAATGGTAGTTTACGTTGTTTTCTTATCATATAGATGTCGTTTATTGTGACCGTTGACTTGGATCCTGGTGTGTCACGCGCCTCGCGGTAAAACTTCGCATGTGGAAATTTGAGGGTGTGACAAACTGACTTAGTTCTCAGTTAACAAAAGCTCATTTTCGGCCAACACATTGAAAGTTAGGACTATTGTGAGGAATTTCCTAAGTACAAATTATTGTCGCCCTAATGAGGCAAAATTTGGATTATTAAAATCCAATTCCTTTTTAAACATAATGCATGTACTTTTTGAATCTACACAAGGAGACCGACTATCAAATCATAAGCATGTACTTCTAGAGCCCTTGTTATAAGAAAAAGTGGTAAAATCAAAGTGTATAAATGAGGCAATCAGCTATGAATAACCGATGACAAACGATCTTGGTTTGGGTTGCTGGAATTAGATCTAGTTGAAGAAACCACAAGTTACTTTCTCAACTTCTTCGTTAATCCTAAAACTTATTCAAGGATATGGTGTTTGCTGTTCTACCAGATGGTGGAGGTCGTTATGGCGGAGGTGGCAATGGAAGTGAAGGTTGAAAAGTTAGGCTAAAAAGACGAACAAGACCGATGTAGAAACTGAAAGGATGTAATTACCCGGACATAAGGACAACGTGGGGATAGTTAATTGAAAACTTAACTTTTTTTAGTTTTAAGGATGGAAACGTTAGACATTAAGAGTGTTAAAGGTGGATGAAACCTGAAGTTTAGTCGAACCTCGTACTAATCACGAAGATATACTTCGATTTACTCTTTATGAAGTCTTTACTTTAAAATAATTTAATCTCCTAAATATCTATACGATATTATAATGTATTTAAGAGGCAATTTTAAGATACCCATGAGTCAAGAGTTTTTTAAAATTGATTACATAAGGTGTAACCCTCAAATAATGGTAAAAATATTAATTACACTTTAATTCCTTTATTTAAGTAATAATTATATTTTTCCCTTATTTTAAACCAACTACTTTCATTATTTTTAAACGACTATTACTTTTTCATGCATTACTACTTTTTGGAAAAAAAAAATACACTACAATAATGAGCCTTTTTTTTTTTTTTACTTTGAGTATGGCATAGCTATAGTTTTTTAATTACAAAAATAATGTGTTACATGTTTAATAATGTCTAACGATGAACAACAACCAAACCATTAACCAAAACCGAACTGAAAATAGTCGGAATACCAATAAAAACTGAATCAACAAAAACCTTATTTAAACAAAAAATGATTAACCAAAAACTAGATTGACCGAAACTCAATTATCGGTGTTCTTTTTTGTTCCGGGTTAAATAAAAAACAAACCGAACCATTCATATTTTCATATATTTCTTGATTTTATACCTTCATTCCATGTATTTTTAAGCAACTATATTAGCCCACATTTGGTTTTAGTTATTAACCGAACCAAACTGAAAACCGACAATCTTACCAAATCATCCAAATCTAAACAAACTTTACACACTCCTGCCAATGTATGTGTTCTCTACCATATCGCACGAACATTCATCTAGTATTTACTAATATCTCTACTTTGGACGTGTTGCAACTTTGCATTTTATATTTAGATGATTTAGACACACTAATCACCTTGTCTTCAACCCTATAAACTTATTTAGATACTCGTGGGTTTACCCGCGTGTTGCAGCGGGATTTACGAATTGGGTTGCAATACAACATTATGAAACTTAGGTTTTTTGCCGCAAGTTACGCAAAGAGAATAGAAATGTGCACACTATGTTTTAACAAGTATTCGTAGAAAGAAAAGAAAAGAAATGTGCACCGCCACTTACAACTGATTGCAGTTCACCACAAAAACTATGTACTCATTATTGAACAAATCTTAATAAAACAAAGGTATGTTACTGTAACAGACCCATATGAACATAAACATCACTGTTGTGTAAGTTTTCCGGTCATTGCATATCTACATAATTGTGCCATTAAAGACACCTAGGTAAATGACAAAGTTCATTTACATGATAAAAGCATGTAGTAATAATATGATATTGTATACACTATCATATGAAGTTCACTGTCCATTTTGTAAGTTTTGTGATTTGTAAGTTTATAATATAAGTATTATTATGGCACACGATAGCCAAAAATTCCCAAAACACAAGTAGAATGCGAGTGTACAACCATATCGGGGTGATTGCTTTGAATGGTTGAAAATCGACAATCTTGGCTCTTAAATTCTCAAATATCAACACATTGCTAGACTTAATATTTCTGAATTATTTAAGGATGGACCTTGTCATGCAAACAATCTAGTCCCTTTGCTGCATCAACAAAAATCTTTACCCGCTGCACCCAATCAAGCACGGGCCCCGGTTATGCTCCTTACAGAGCCTTCCTACCTGCATCTATATATGCATATTATATAGATTTTAAACCCAACACCATAGAGATCATGTGGTTGCAAATTCATAAGCCAAGACACGTGTATTTCCTTCCACACAGCTCAACATGATTTTTTTGCTTCAATATTGAGACCATGGCAATCTTGAACAGGAAGACAAACATTATAAAGAAAAGAAAAGGATAACCTCAATTTGAATAGAAATAAGTATACATATATGAGCAAATAGCCAAGTCATAGTTATGCTTTATTATGGGTCAAATGGCGTCTTTGCCCCTTGCATCTTGGCAACACGTGAACCCATTGTGCATAGGGTGCACACTAAGTACTATTAATTAATGTGTCAAGTACAATAAAAGAATTTATAGGGTCAACCTCTAGCTACATATCCCAGTACCATTCAAATGAATCGTAATTACTTACAGCTCAAAAGTTACATGCTGGTAGATAATCCTTCAATTATAGGGTCAACCTCTAGCTACGTATCCCCAGACGCCACTCCTCCAGCTAAGGCTCTAGTTAGGATGTTTTCATAATTCCCCTTAAAAATTTGAACATTTAAGGACCGTTCGGATATGTTTTTGCAAAAGTGATATTGTTATATTAAATACCTAAAATCAAATAATCAGATAATAACTTGGAAAAAGCACATCCAAACAGCCTCATAAACCTAATAGTGGATTTTTTTCATAGCGAGATTGTATGAACTTGAGATAAGACTTTGGGAGACTTTATACTTGTTAGAATTGTTTAGTTAAATAGAACACATCGATCTTGTATGAATATAATCAATACTTTGTAGTGACAATAATATATGTGTTAACAAACCATTAGAAGCTAAATGATTTATTAATTACATTCTTTGCGCAACCTTTGGTGGTTGATCCTCATGGTAGAAGCTTGGCATTGGGTTTGCCTTAAATAACAAACTCTTTTCGAATTGCTTCAAGTTTGCTTCCGTTTCTTCATTTTTAACACAAAATATGAACTTCAAACTGAAAATAGATAAAAAAAAATTAACTGATAAAGGTCATAGAAATTTTATCTTGGTTATTGCCTCCTATTGAATTCTCTACCTCCAATGCTTATTGTTTCTCTAATTTGAAATAAAACTGTACAAAGTGTTTTTTTTTTTTTTTTTTTTTTTTTTTTGTGAGAAGTGTGAGAAGGTGTTTTGACCATTGGATCATCTTAATCTATGGTGTGGATTAATTGGATGACATTTTTGTAATTAATATTATAATTTTATTAATTGATTATACCATTAAGGGTAAGATAGTAAAATACACACTCTAATTAAGTATCTCATTAAAACCTCATCTCTCATCTCTCTTCTCCTATTAATTATTAATTATGATTATGTCTCTCTCTCTCTCTCTTTCCCCCCTCTCTTTCTCATCAATATTTAAGTACTGATTATATAATATGATGATAGGTGACTAACCTTGGTACAATTCAGAAGTACACATGTCCACACATGTCGCATTAACCAAAAAAAAAGCATCTTCAAGAAACTAAAGTGAACAGTTTAATAAAGAAATTAGTTAAGTATTTTATCTTGTTTTTCTAATATCTCGATGGTTGGGTACCCTTTTTGAAAGGATTATTGTTGTGTTTTATGTTCAAAATATTTTGTGTTTTAGTGTTTTTTGAATTTAAAACACATTTTAAATGTATGTATAGTTGTGTTTTAAAGTACATTCTAGTGTGTTTTTGAATGTGTTACTGATTGTGTATGATGAAGATAAAACACACTAGATTATGGAGAAGATGATGATAAAACACACGGGACTGTTAAAACACAAAGTTGAGAATATGGTGATAAAACACACGGGTATGAACGTAAAACACCTTCTGAATTAAGCAAACACATAATATGACAAATCAAGCGTGTTTTATCTTCATGTTGATCATATCAATTAGTAATATATTTTGTGCACCTTAAAAATGTGATTGATAAAACACCTTGTATAACTAAACCCATTTACATAAATAGAATAAAACATCAAACATTTTATAAAAAATATCAAAATCTAAATTGAATATAAAACACCCACTTGGTCATGCCTTCAAGCTTCCAAAATAGAGATGCATATAGTCAGAACTTTTAATACGGAGTAGCATATATTTGTTTTTATATCCAATTTGTACAGGTGGCTTTCACTAATTTCTTTGATCAGTTGGAGCAAGCATTGATTTGTTTAATTTATACCCTCGAACAAATATCCTCCGGTTAAGATGACATCATCATCATCTTCACTATATGCTCGCAGATGGAAATATGATGTCTTCGTGAGTTTCAGAGGTGAAGATATCCGTAAAATGTATAAGTAAACCCATTTATTTACATAATATAATAAAATACCTGCAAAATAGTTTGAACAATTAAAAAAATGAAGACCAGAATTTTATTATTTCTTTGCAAAATTGATGAAGTGGATTGGTAGGGTTGAATATAAAATCCCTAAAATTTCTCATCATTTATAACTACATGATCATTCCCATAATTTGAATACTCACAAAATTACATTAATACCCACAAGATTTAATTTAATTTGTGCCACGTGTCGCCTCCACATTGCTTCTTACCCTTCTCACAAAATTTAGGCTTTGTACAGGAACCTATACCTATATATATATATATAGAGAGAGAGAGAGAGAGAGAGAGAGAGAAAGAGAGGAGGAGTTGGCATCCTTATAACATCTTTTAGAGATGATAACAGGCCAAAAGATGTTAGCGTACAGGTTAAAATTGGTCGGTCAAGTAGAATAGGCACATTTTTGTAAATAATTGGTGTAGTTGTCACACCCTCAAATTTCCACTTACAGAGTTTTACCGCGAGGCGCGTGACACACCAGGATCCAAGTCAACGGTCACAACGAACGACAACTATATGTGAAAAGATACGTAAACCAAACCATGCAATAGTTTCAAAGACTATGATTCAAGACACAGCGGAAGCAAATTTAGTTTTACAAAACTGAATAACGATGAGACATAAGTTTAAAGTTTAACAATCCAAAACGTGAGACATGATCCTAGACGCAAGTGCGACTCCGTGCGCCTAAACTCAATGCTGCTACCTTGGGGACCTAAGAAAACATGCCAAAAAGATGTCAACATATAATGCTGGTGAGTTCACAGGTTTTAAGTTCACAAAACGTTTCAAGCATAAAGATGTTTCATCTCAAAAGTACCAAGTGTGTAAAACCTTTAAGTAAATAACAAACGTTTCCTTACTATTACGACTGTGTTGCTGAAACCATTACTGACAAGCGTTGCATGTGTTGCCGCCCGTGTTTGAGTTGCCAAAAATAGAGACAACATGCACCTGCCCGGCTCCCAGCCGTCGGGTGGGGTTCGTCAAGCCCAATAGATCTATCCACATTTCCCCGTTGTGCCCCGCACATTCATGGTTTCCCCGGGACATAGCGTTGCGTTGTGTCGTATAGTAATTTAAAACAAGCGTTGCATTTCCAAAAGTGTTGCGTTTCCAAAAGCGTTGCGTTTCAAAAGCATTGCGTTTCATAAGCGTTGCGTTTCAAAAGTGTTGTGCCTCAAAAGCGTTGTGTTTCAAAAGCGTTGTGTTTCATAAGCGTTGTGTTTCAAAAGCGTTGCGTTGCAAAAGCGTTTTGTTTCAAAACATAAACATTGTATTTGTTAAAGCGTGTGGCATGCTTCTCCCCCGAGAGAAAAGTGTACAAAAGAGGGGCCGTGAAACTCACCTTAGAGTGCGCCTTCAGATACTTAGAATTCCAACATGTGTATGATGACCCAACTTAGTTATAACCTATCAATGAGTTCGAATAAGTGTATTGACTACTAACCCGGAGGTTAACTAGTCCCCGATTGTCCAGATCTTGACTACGTGTGTTAAAAAGTGCATTTAAACGTTAACTGGACATACCAGACAGACCCGACATCCTGTTGGTGACCCATTACATCAATTAGTCATGCACATAAGGTTAACACATAAGTTTCAAGCATAAAACACTTAGTTTGCATTAAAAATCGCATATACGAAGTCGTAAGGTCGAATCGGGAATTTCCTGTGTTTGGTTCGCCCCCAAGGGCTTCTGGTTCGGTCCATGGACCCTTGGTTCAATCCTCATGATGTTCATTCAACCTATTCACAAGTTCATTTGACCTAACACATGTTTATTTGACCCAAACATATGTTTATTCGACCTTAACGTATGTTAATTCGACCCTAACACGTGTTAATTCGCCCCCGGGCACCCAGATTCGACCTCAGGCACCTACATTCGACCCCCAAACACCCACATTCGACCCTATGGTGCTACATTCGACCTATTTGAGCACCTTCGACCCATTTGAGCCACGTTCGACCCTTTTCAGCCACGTTCGAACCCTTTGCTACAGAACTTCATAAAACGCACCAAAACACATCTAAATGGTCCGAAAACATCATAAAACATCACCAATCACAGCAGTCAACTATCATTAACATATTCCTACAAAACCATATCAATTTTTTTTCCGAAATCCGTCCGTTTTACAAGTTACCCAAAATAGTAAATTATAGAGATGTCACATCAACGCATGCAATCTTTACCTAATTAGGAAACTTTCTAAAATCAATCAATAATCAACTTAATATACTCAGATTATCATGAATAAGAAACCCCCAATCATATCCTTATTACTATCATCATGAACAAGCCCTAGATCTAACCAAAATCCCCAAAATGAGCAAAACATCATCAATAATCAATTGTAACCTGTCTCAATCATAAATCATCATCAATAACAGTCCTAGATCATTGTTATAACATCTATACAGCAATCAATCATCAAACAATACATGACACCACATAAAACACTATTAACACGTGTTAATTTGTATGAAAACTCGTTGTTTATGAATAGGTTTTGTTTAGGAAGATATTAGGAAGGTTTTTACCCATGAAAACATGTTTGAATCAGATCTGGACTCTTGGGGTTTAATGAAAATGAATCAAAATGCTTTAAAAAGGATTTAGGATGGGGAACACACCTTAGATCTTTGTTTAGAAGATTTTTGTAGGTTAGATTATGGAAAACAAGAGCAAAAACTCCTTCCTCAATGATTAAAGTTGCTAGAGAGTGTTTAGAGGCGTTTAGGTTTGTGAAATGGTGAAAAATGATAAAGTGTGGTATTTATACTAGTCCACATTCGCCCCTTTCACATGGTCGAATGTACCCACATTCGCCCCTTTCTCTGGGTCGAATGTACCTTAACTGGTCTAATGAACTTCTATTGTTTACACATCCCAGGTTCGCCCCTTCATTAAGGGTCGAACCAAGATCATTTCCCAGGTTTGCCTCCACGCTATGGGTCGAACCTGGACCTATGTTTTCTAGTCTTTCCAGTTTGTTGTGTTTAACGCATTTTTAACGCATCCTAACACATGAATATGCAATCTTAATCTATGTTTAACATATATAAGCATGGATGATCATCTACACATCGTTTAAACACGTATTTGCATATAATCCACCATATAAGAATCAATCTACACATAACACTTAACTTAGTTTATGTAATTCACCAACAACGGGACTCGTAACGTGTGTGTGTGTGTGATTAACCCAATGATCCTCCAAATCATTGAACCCTGGACAATACGGACCGTGTTCCGACTCAACTGATCTCGTCAAGTATGTTTAATAAACGTTTCTCGCTAAGGTAGACTTTTTGTGTTTCTGAAATGTTGACCTAAACATGCCGGGTGTCACATCACCCCACTGTTGAAAGAATTTTCGTCCCGAAAATTTCCCGAAGTCAAAGAGAACAAAGCGATAAAAAGAAAAATTTTTCCCGGTCGTGACATCATCCCCCTGTTGAAAGGAATCTCGCCCCGAGATTCACTCTTCGACAATAATGAGTGTCGACCTAACCCGAGTAACGTTTCCCAGAACGCAAACGAAATGATAACCACGTGTAACACCCCAACCGATGGCGGAAACATCGGGATGTCACGTATTGATGAATGTTCAGTAGCTCATGGCGAATAATAAATGTCATTAAATAATTTAAATACGTTACATGCAATTGTTCTAAGAATTTGTACATCAAATCGGATTAAACTATGCAAAACATCTTCAAGCATCAATTCAAATCCTCAAGCAAGTAGAACCTGAAACATGTTAAGTTGAAAATATTTTGGGTCAACAAAAGTTGGTGAGAATTACATAGGTTTTGATAATAGAATAAAATTGTTGTGCAATTCATGTGTCATGGCAATCTAGTCCATATGCGAAAACATACTAGAAATAAATCGAGTGCATAATCAACCTTGTGACTGTTGTATTGTGGTACATCCCATACGCTCATGGTTCACTCGTTTATATTGCAGTAACAAACACCCACGTAACCTTTGTAGGAGGCACGTATCCGGGTGGGATTGTCAGTCCAATAGATCTATCAATGTATACCGTTTGGCTGATGAATGTTTATGCTAGAATTGTGCTTACCCTAGTCATGTTCAAGACATAATGCAACATAGAAATAAACATAGACACATTGATGATTGAATTGCATAAATATTGTTGTAACATGTTTCACCCCAAAAATGGTGATAAATAGAAAAGGGGCTATGTAAAACTCACCTTAGCAAAATGTTATATCTGTTGAAAAATTGAATAATGGTGTTGCCCAAATATATCAAGTATCACCCTATAATAAGGTAATAAATATGTCTAAGTCTATCAAGTCTACAAATGTATAAGTTTCTAGGGCTTTGAATTGGGGATAAATGCTCGTTTGATTAATATTAAAAATGTTTGACAATTGAGAGAAATTTAGTAAATAAATAGACAAAAAACCTTTTTATAAAATTTGAATTTAAGATGATCACAATAATGAGTTTAAAGTATAAAAATAATTTTTATAAAATTATTTTCTTTAAAATAGAATATTAATGCTATTTATTACAAATTGTCAAAATTTAACTTTAACATTTAAAAATATTAAAATTAAAGAATTATTAGTTTAAAAATTATATTTCTGTTCTAAACATTCAGAAATAATTTGTATAAAATTTTGGTGCAAAAATATTAAAAATTTGATTT
This sequence comes from Ambrosia x helenae, assembly GCA_030844895.1. Classification (NCBI taxonomy): domain Eukaryota; kingdom Viridiplantae; phylum Streptophyta; class Magnoliopsida; order Asterales; family Asteraceae; genus Ambrosia; species Ambrosia x helenae. Next base: position 86,633,977 of record CM061225.1, read on the forward strand.
ATTATGATTTAATTATGATTAAAACTATCAAAAATTGATTAAAAATATTAAATAAATGAATTTTCAGAAATAAAAATCATTTCTGAGAAGCTTAATGTTATAAAAACTCAGGATAATTTTTGTGGAAATTAATAAGATCGTTTTGATATTTTTATAGATTTTTATAAATAAAATAGAATAAACTTGATTTATTTATTATATATATTAAATAAATAAATTTTAAAAACTAAAAATTGTAAGTTGAACTTTTACATCAGATTAATATGAGATAATTTTTGTAGAATTTTTAAAAGTGTTTTAGTATTTTAAAATGATTTTATAAGATATAAGTAATATAAGATTAATTTTTGATTGTTTTTGAAAAAAAATAAAACAAAAGCATGAAAAGGATGCCACACCCGGGACTCGAACCCGCGTGGCTGAGAAGGCGAGCTCCAGACACAACCACCTGGTCTAGCCTAGTGGTTGTGTTTGGTAGCTGTTTATTTAAAATAAATACCAAATAGCTCAACGTGGTCTTCCCCAAAAAAATCAATTCGAGCCCTAGAATCCAAAATCAGACAATCCACACAACATTAACCCGATTAGCGTTAGGGTTTATGTTGTGTGGGTGTCGATAAATAAAACCCATCAAAAATATTAGACTTACAAACTTGTTTCGATATAGAATCGTTTGGTCAAGGCTCGGGTCAAAAGACGAACAGAAATCCAAGAACAACGGTTAGTGAATAGAATTGAGGGTTGAGAGAGATTGAGTGGCGAGTTGAGGAGGTCCAGAAGGGTTCAACTTATAGTGTTGATGTCCAGGTTGTTTAATTGGAAAGTTTGACCCGTTTGAATAATTATATACGTAATTGATACGAGTTAATGTGTTTTTGACGTGTAATTGACGCGTATTGTACGCGTTAGACGTTGGCGAGGTCGTATGGTCAAAGGTTTCCATGATTAGTATCAATTAAAAGCAAAAAAGTGGGTTTGATTGTGCACAGTCGCGCAGATGTAGCAGATGACAAACAGCTTTGTTTGTCAAATAAGTTAAATAGATAATGCATCTGAACCATATCACTAATAATAACATGGAGCAGTGGTTGAGGCGTTTGTTGCCTTTGGACCGGTTAGGGGGTACGGGTTCGATCCCCGGCTCCTACATAATTATTTTTAAACATTTTAGAGGGGGGAAAAAGGTGTGGGCTACAGTACTGGGCTTGGGCCTGGGCCTGGGCCTGGGTGTTTGGACGGGACAACAGGGACGAGGGGGTGGGTTCAGTTTTGTTTTTGTTTTGTAAAAATCCAATGTTTATTATTATTATTATTAAATATATATTTCTATATATATATGTATAGGTTGTGCGTTAGGCATAATCGTATAAGATTAAGGATAATTATATATATAGTGAGGGTTTTATATATAAATATCCGGGGGAAAATTTTGCGATGTCACAGTCTCCCCTACTTTTAGGAACTTCGTCCCGAAGTTAAGAGAAACACTAGGTTTACAATTAGTCAACTACTGAAAACCTTGATAAAATTTCACACTACCTTAATGTACCTGTAAGTTCATGATTACGTTCCGGACCGTAATTACCAATTTACCTTACATTAGGGTTTTGCGTCCTTTTATGACTTTACCGATTGTTGAGCAGGTCTGATAGTCCCCACCAGTCGTTGAGCAGGTGGTAGGGCCTCTCCCGACTGTTGGAAAGACATGATGACCTCTACCAATCGTTAAGTAGGTTGTTTGGTAGTCAACTAATTGTTGTACAAGTAAGCAAGTATGATTATAGATATAGCAATTAGTTCACATTCAAACAAGCATGCACGCAGATGTTATGATAATACTTGAATTTTATTACTTGAGTCGAATAGCGTCAATACATAGAATAAAAAGCAAACAACATTCAAATGGTGGGACTTGCTGTTAAGTAGCTGGAGGGTCTTGATCTCGGTTTAGTTTAGGGCATCGGTTACGGAAGTGATTTGGGTTTCCACATTCATAGCATTGACCATAGTTGTATTTACCAGGACGATTAGGATTAGTAACCTGAGCAGGGTTGGTTGGTCGGTTGGTATTAGGGTTTGGGGTCTCGCGACATGTGTTGACCAGATGGCCATACCTACCACAATTGGTGCACAAGCGACACGCCGAAACAGTGGGATGATGTCGATTGCATGTGTTACACAATGGAAAGTTTCTTGTATAAGGTTTCTTGTTAGAAGCTTGTGTAGTGAGGTTTACATTAGGATTCCTGGTCTTACGCTTCTGGTTCTTGGTAGTTACCGCGGCCACAATACTTGTTTTCTCGCCTTTCCGAACTAAGGTTCCGTTCTTTATGTGATTTCCATCGCCATTTCCATTTCCATTGCCATTCCCATTCATTGGGATGACTTGAGCCAACAAGTTAGAAACCAGAGTTGTGATTTGTTGTGCCAATTGTTGAGAAATAATCGTAGCTAGTTGGGCGTCACCTCCATTGTTGTGGTTAGTGTTGTGGTCGTGGTTGTGGTTGCTGCTCCCTTCTTCATGATTGTCACCACTGTTAATGCGAGTGCTGTGGTGTGGAGACATGATCTGTAAGGGACACAATAAAGGCTCAATGAGGCATGAAATGAATGAGGTAATATAAGGAATGTAATCATTTATTCATTAATTAAAACGAATAAATGAAAACGTTGACTTATCAAAGATTCCAGATTCTAATAACATATGAAGACATGCTTTAGCCTATAAGTGAACACTCATCCCGAGAATTCCCAGGTAGGCATCCGGGTCCCTCATCTGATTGGGATATATGCGCAATGCCAGCCTAGACAGAAGACTCAGAATACAGACGTTCACCCTTCCAGATTGCACGTGTTCGTTATCAAAATCTAGAACTTCGACGAGATCTCAAGGGGGTTCAGGTTAAACCTGAGGATCTTGTCCTATTAGTCTAAGAGTCGATCCAGTGATGGAGAGCAATCTTCTTGAAAGGATGAAAGTAGGGATATGAAGTAGGAGATAAAGAATAGCAAGTAAAAGAAGCAAGTACTGGTTAAATCCTATGGTTATAGACTAGATTATTTTTCTCATAACCTAATTCCCTATAACCATGGCTCTGATACCAATCTGTAACACCCCAACCGATGGCGGAAACATCGGGATGTCACGTATTGATGATTGTTCAGTAGCTCATGGCGAATAATAAATGTCATTAAATAATTTAAATACGTTACATGCAATTGTTCTAAGAATTTGTACATCAAATCGGATTAAACTATGCAAAACATCTTCAAGTATCAATTCAAATCCTCAAGCAAGTAGAACCTGAAACATGTTAAGTTGAAAATATTTTGGGTCAACAAAAGTTGGTGAGAATTACATAGGTTTTGATAATAGAATAAAATTGTTGTGCAATTCATGTGTCATGGCAATCTAGTCCATATGCGAAAACATACTAGAAGTAAATCGAGTGCATAATCAACCTTGTGACTGTTGTATTGTGGTACATCCCATACGCTCATGGTTCACTCGTTTATATTGCAGTAACAAACACCCACGTAACCTTTGTAGGAGGCACGTATCCGGGTGGGATTGTCAGTCCAATAGATCTATCAATGTATACCGTTTGGCTGATGAATGTTTATGCTAGAATTGTGCTTACCCTAGTCATGTTCAAGACATAATGCAACATAGAAATACACATAGACACATTGATGATTGAATTGCATAAATATTGTTGTAACATGTTTCACCCCAAAAATGGTGATAAATAGAAAAGGGGCTATGTAAAACTCACCTTAGCAAAATGTTATATCTGTTGAAAAATTGAATAATGGTGTTGCCCAAATGTATCAAGTATCACCCTATAATAAGGTAATAAATATGTCTAAGTCTATCAAGTCTACAAATGTATAAGTTTCTAGGGCTTTGAATTGGGGATAAATGCTCGTTTGATTAATATTAAAAATGTTTGACAATTGAGAGAAATTTAGTAAATAAATAGACAAAAACCTTTTTATAAAATTTGAATTTAAGATGATCACAATAATGAGTTTAAAGTATAAAAATAATTTTTATAAAATTATTTTCTTTAAAATAGAATATTAATGCTATTTATTACAAATTGTCAAAATTTAACTTTAATATTTAAAAATATTAAAATTAAAGAATTATTAGTTTAAAAATTATATTTCTGTTCTAAACATTCAGAAATAATTTGTATAAAATTTTGGTGCAAAAATATTAAAAATTTGATTTATTATGATTTAATTATGATTAAAACTATCAAAAATTGATTAAAAATATTAAATAAATGACTTTTCAGAAATAAAAATCATTTCTGAGAAGCATAATGTTATAAAAACTCAGGATAATTTTTGTGGAAATTAATAAGATCGTTTTGATATTTTTATAGATTTTTATAAATAAAATAGAATAAACTTGATTTATTTATTATATATATTAAATAAATAAATTTTTAAAAACTAAAAATTGTAAGTTGAACTTTTACATCAGATTAATATGAGATAATTTTTGTAGAATTTTTAAAAGTGTTTTAGTATTTTAAAATGATTTTATAAGATATAAGTAATATAAGATTAATTTTTGATTGTTTTTGAAAAAAAATAAAACAAAAGCATGAAAAGGATGCCACACCCGGGACTCGAACCCGCGTGGCTGAGAAGGCGAGCTCCAGACACAACCACCTGGTCTAGCCTAGTGGTTGTGTTTGGTAGCTGTTTATTTAAAATAAATACCAAATAGCTCAACGTGTTCTTCCCCAAAAAAATCAATTCGAGCCCTAGAATCCAAAATCAGACAATCCACACAACATTAACCCGATTAACGTTAGGGTTTATGTTGTGTGGGTGTCGATAACTATAACCCATCAAAAATATTAGACTTACAAACTTGTTTCGATACAGAATCGTTTGGTCAAGGCTCGGGTCAAAAGACGAACAGAAATCCAAGAACAACGGTTAGTGAATAGAAATTGAGGGTTGAGAGAGATTAAGTGCGAGTTGAGGAGGTCCAAAAGGGTTCAATTTATAGTGTTGATGTCTAGGTTGTTTAATTGGAAAGTTTGACCCGTTTGAATAATTATATACGTAATTGATACGAGTTAATGTGTTTTTGACGTGTAATTGACGCGTATTGTACGCGTTAGACGTTGGCGAGGTCGTATGGTCAAAGGTTTCCATGATTAGTATCAATTAAAAGCAAAAAAGTGGGTTTGATTGTGCACAGTCGCGCGTAGATGTAGCAGATGACAAACAGCTTTGTTTGTCAAATAAGTTAAATAGATAATGCATCTGAACCATATCACAAATAATAACATGGAGCAGTGGTTGAGGCGTTTGTTGCCTTCGGACCGGTTAGGGGGTACGGGTTCGATCCCCGGCTCCTACATAATTATTTTTAAACATTTTAGAGGGGGAAAAAGGTGTGGGCTACAGTACTGGGCTTGGGCCTGGGCCTGGGCCTGGGCCTGGGCCTGGGTGTTTGGACGGGACAACAGGGACGAGGGGGTGGGTTCAGTTTTGTTTTTGTTTTGTAAAAATCCAATGTTTATTATTATTATTATTATTATTATTATTATTATTATTATTATTAAATATATATTTCTATATATATATATATATATGTATAGGTTGTGCGTTAGGCATAATCGTATAAGATTAAGGATAATTATATATATATATATAGTGAGGGTTTTATATATAAAAATCCGGGGGAAAATTTTGCGATGTCACACCACGAACGAAAGATGATATCAACCGATACTCTATGCCGGGGAACCGCCCTCCCCAAAGTGAATAATAAACAATGAATCCTCCTGATCGAAGGCCTACTTAGAGACTACTGTGATCGGTATAAATGACACACCGGTACCGTCCAAGTAGCCATCTCCAAAGGACCCACATCAGACCCATGAATGCAAAACGATAACCAAGTACCAAACTGAATGTATATAATGAATACGAAACGCCAAACAATGTGAATGAGAATGAATGCGAGCATAACGAGAATCAAGAAAAGAATACTCACCAGTAACAGTATCAGGATCCTCCTGGTTCTCCCTAGCGCCAATGACATAAAAACGGCCCGGAGCAGCTCGACCGCCAACCTCGTTGTTTCCACGCCACCTGCAGTCCCTTGCTTCAGCTTAGGACAGTACCATTTGAAGAGCCCAGTCTCCCCATAGTCAAAACACCCATGGTTTCCCCGAGGAGCAGGAGCGGGGAAAACCGCTTGAGTCTGTTTCGGCTGCAGATTGACCCTGCAATCCTTAGCCAAGTGACCGACTTGCTGACAACGTTTACATCGAAACTCATCACAACCCCCAACATGATGATACCCACACGTGTTACACTTCGGGTTCTTACCAACATAACCCCCAGTCTTCTGTTCAGATGCCAACCCCGCGACATCCTACCTCTTCGCCTGTGGCTGGGACAACCCAGCGCTCTTCCCAACACTCTCCCACTTCCTCTTGTTGTCCGCCGGGGCTTTCCCAGCCGAACCTCTCGGAGGTAGAACGCCCTCGGCGACCTTCTTGTTGGTCAGCTTATGAGCTGCCCGAACAGTAGCCAACATAGTAGTGTGATCAGCGACAGCAACAAGCCCAACAATCTCCGGCACTAACCCAGCAACGTAGTGCTCAATCCTCCGGTACTCCGGTGTAGCCAAACTGGGGAACATCACAACCAACTCGTTGTGTCTAGCAGTGAACTCCTCAATCTCCGACCCAACCATCTTCAGATTCCAAAACTCGTGTTCCAGCTTCATAATCTCGTCTCTTGGGCAATACTCCGCCCTCAACATCTGAACAAACTCGGACCACGGCATAGCATTGGCCTCACCTAGACCAAGGTTCGCAGTGGTGGAGTTCCACCAGGTCAACGCATGTCCCTCCAGTGTAGCAGAAGCATACTTGACACGATCAGTGTCGAGACAGTTACACATAGCAAACACCGATTCGATCTTCTCCAACCACCGAAGTAGTCCCACTGCCCCTTCAGTCCCATTGAAGTAATGGGGCTTACAGTCTATAAACTTCTTGTAGGTGCACCCAGACTGCACCTGATTAGTATTCCCGAAAGTCTGCTGAGCATCCTGGAAAGCAGCCAACGTAACGTTCAACTGCTGCTGCAACAAGTGCTCCAACTCCGCTTGAGTCATGGTGATGTTCCCACCACCTCGTCCACCGCCATTGCGACCCCCGCCACCACCACGGCGTCCACCAGCACGTCCACCAGCGCGACCAGACATGTTCTGCCAAACATGAGACAAGATACTCAATACCGCTAACAGATCGAGCTACAAGTGACCAAACGAATTCAGAATGTGGTTCCAGCATGACCTTTAGTCCGAACACGAAGTCCACCAAGATTTTCATGCATTTCGATGTATGATTTCGTGTGCACCCGAAATAACAAATCGCTCTACATGGTCCTCTAGGCGTGCTCCTAGCCAGAACTTCAAATCACCCGATACCCACATTCCTAAAAGAAACTGTTATCGCATGAAGATCCCAAAGTGAACAGTCACTCAGGAGTGTACTATGACAAGTACTAGTGCATGATAGTGTGAGTGTGGGCAAGTATGTACATTAGAGCATAGAGGGGAGATATCCAAATCTCGGAAAAATCTCAAAACTGTGCCGAAGCCACCCCACTGTACACTACTGCCAAGTATAAGCAAATAGCCCCTTCATCTTCAAACCCGAAGAAGAAGATAGAACCAAGGTAGGAATAACAAAAGATAGATAATGTGATACTGTGTGATGAGGACACCGACACCCCGGCAAGGTTAGTATTTCTACCAAATGACACGGCTCGTAAATATGTGTGACCATCTAATGTGTGTGATACTCAGCTATAGACTAGACTCTACATGCAGTCCTAGTTCACTATAACCATTGGCTCTGATACCAATCTGTCACACCCTCAAATTTCCACTTGCGGAGTTTTACCGCGAGGCGCGTGACACACCAGGATCCAAGTCAACGGTCACAACGAACGACAACTATATGTGAAAAGATACGTAAACCAAACCATGCAATAGTTTCAAAGACTATGATTCAAGACACAGCGGAAGCAAATTTAGTTTTACAAAACTGAATAACGATGAGACATAAGTTTAAAGTTTAACAATCCAAAACGTGAGACATGATCCTAGACGCAAGTGCGACTCCGTGCGCCTAAACTCAATGCTGCTACCTTAGCGACCTGAGAAAACATGCCAAAAAGATGTCAACATATAAAGCTGGTGAGTTCACAGGTTTTAAGTTCACAAAACGTTTCAAGCATAAAGACGTTTCATCTCAAAAGTACCAAGTGTGTAAAACCTTTAAGTAAATAACAAACGTTTCCTTATTACTACGACTGTGTTGCTGAAACCATTACTGACAAGCGTTGCATGCGTTGCCGCCCGTGTTTGAGTTGCCAAAAATAGAGACAACATGCACCCGCCCGGCTCTCAGTCGTCGGGTGGGGTTCGTCAAGCCCAATATATCTATCCACATTTCCCCCGTTGTGCCCCGCACATTCACGGTTTCCTCCGCGACTTAGCGTTGCGTTGCGTCGTATAGTAATTTAAAACAAGCGTTGTGTTTCCAAAAGCGTTGCGTTTCATAAGCATTGCGTTTCATAAGCGTTGCGTTTCAAAAGTGTTGTGTCTCAAAAGCGTTGTGTTTCAAAAGCTTTGCGTTTCATAAGCGTTGTCTTTCAAAAGCGTTGCGTTGCAAAAGCGTTTTGTTTCAAAACATAAACATTGTATTTGTTTAAGCGTGTGGCATGCTTCTCCCCCGAGAGAAAAGTGTATAAAAGAGGGGCCGTGAAACTCACCTTAGAGTGCGCCTTCAGATACTTAGAATTCCAACACGTGTATGATGACCCAACTTAGTTACAACCTATCAATGAGTTCGAATAAGTGTATTGACTACTAACTCGAAGGTTAACTAGTCCCCGATTGTCCAGATCTTGACTACGTGTGTTAAAAAGTGCGTTTAAACGTTAACCGGACATACCAGATAGACCCGACATCCTGTTGGTGACCCATTACATCAATTAGTCATGCACATAAGGTTAACACATAAGTTTCAAGCATAAAACACTTAGTTTGCATCAAAAATCGGATATACGAAGTCATAAGGTCGAATCGGGAGTTTCCTGTGTTTGGTTCGCCCCCAAGGGCTTCTGGTTTGGCCCATGGACCCTTGGTTCAATCCTCATGATGTTCATTCAACCTATTCACAAGTTCATTTGACCTAACACATGTTTATTTGACCCTAACATATGTTTATTCGACCTTAACGTATGTTAATTCGACCCTGACCTTAACGTATGTTAATTCAACCCTAATACGTGTTAAATCGCCCCCGGGCACCCAGATTCGACCCCAGGCACCCATATTCGACCCCCAGACACCCACATTCGACCCCCAGACACCCACATTCGACCCATTTGAGCCACCTTCGACCCATTTGAGCCACGTTCGACCCTCTTGAGCCACATTCGACCCTTTTGAGCCACGTTCGACCCTTTTGAGCCACGTTCGACCCTTTGCTGCAGAACTTCATAAAACGTACCAAAACGCATCTAAACGGTCCGAAAACATCACGAAACATCACCAATCACAGCAGTCAACTATCATTAACATATTCCTACAAAACCCTATCAATTTTATCCTGAAATCCGTCCGTTTTATAAGTTACCCAAAATAGTAAATTATGGAGATGTCACATCAAACGCATGCAATCTTTACCCAATTAGGAAACTTTCTGAAATCAATCAATAATCAACTTAATATACTCAGATTATCATGAACAAGAAACCCCCAATCATATCCTTATCACTATCATCATGAACAAGCCCTAGATCTAACCCAAAATCCCCAAAACGAGCAAAACATCATCAATAATCAATTGTAACCTATCTCAATCATAAATCATCATCAATAACAGTCCTGGACCTATGTTTTCTAGTCTTTCCAGTTTGTCGTGTTTAACGCATTTTAACGCATCCTAACACATGAATATGCAATCTTAATCTATGTTTAACATATATAAGCATGGATGATCATCTACACGTCGTTTAAACACGTATTTGCATATAATCACCATATAAGAATCAATCTACACATAACACTTAATTTAGTTTATGTAATTCACCAACAACGGGACTCGTAACTAGGGGTGTTCATCGGTTTGGTTTACGGTTTATTTGGTTTATTCGATTCGGTTTATTCGGTTTTCAAAATTTTGTACCTCAAACCAAAAACCAAACCAAACCAAATTAAAAATATGAAAACCAAACCAAATTCAACCAAATTGAATTTGGTTCGGTTTCGGTTTAAAACCAAATAAACCAAATTCAACCAAACAAACCAAATTGAAACGAAGTTTTTTTTTTCTCTAACTTATATACCTATATGTTCCAAAATCCGAAAAGAAAATTTGCAATATATATAAACCAAAAAATCAAACCACGCAAACAGAAATATTATAAAAATTAGAAATAGTAAAATGAACCCTAGTTTACTAGTTTACTAGTTTATACTCAGATTATTACCTCTATAAATTGGCGGGTTTTATTTATTTTGGGTTGGGTTTAATATTTTGGGCTTATATATTATATATGAGTTATTAAATATTATTATTTTTATTTAATAATTAATTATTTTACCGGTTTATTCGGTTATCCAAATAAACCAAATAAAAAAAATGTAGAACCAAAAACCAAACCAAACACCCAATTCGTTGTTCGGATTGGTTTTTTCGGTTACGGTTACGGTTCGTGTTAGGACAAAAAGGATTGGTGAAACCACTTTTGCAAACCTTAGTCTAATTCACTTCTGTCAAAATACTCTAAGTATAGAACTGCTGAAGACAAAGGATCAAACTGCTGAAGAAGAGATTCAGAAGTGCTGAAGAAGAAAAGTCATCAGAAGTTCTGAAGTTCAAACCAGACACTTCTACTGAAGAACTACTGAAGACAAACTACTCATCAGTAGTTTGTCATTCATCAGTACTTACAGAAGATCTTTTCCACCGCCTTTGTATATCAGTAGTTTAATACTTTAGTATTTCTTTTTGCTTTATGTACAAGTTCCAAGACTGCAACTTGTTACAACTTGTTTCTGAACTTGCTTTTTGGCAAGGTTCATGTATTTGTAAACTCTGTAAATAGAAGGGTTCATCCCTCTGTTTTAGACATTGATTTTAATACAAGAAATCCTTCAACACTTATTATTGTTATTTCCATTTCGTGTTTACTTAGAATCTATCAAAGTGTTTCATTCTCATTCAATACTTAGATTCTCAATAAACACTTTTCATTTATTAGTTCTTGAATCCAGGGGGAGTAATAACTCCTGTTGATAAGTGTAGCTTTAAACTTATAAACATTCCGCTATACTATCACTCATCAAGAACTTGCTAAACACTTAAGTGTCAACTAGCAAGTTCAACTAAAAGAGCAATACACTGATCCAACAATTGGTATCAGAGCACTGGTTTATCTGATCACATATCAATCTAACACATTGAGAATCAGACACAGGCTCTTATTGATATTCAATAAAGGATTATAAGCTCACTTTTATCAACATCCATCACTTTAAGAGATATTTGACAAATCAATACTCTTTAAAATGGATCCTCATAATACTGGTTCTGCCACTAAACCTGCCATGCTTGTAAGAAATGAATATAACATATGGCAAAAGAGAATGGCACATACCTTGTCACAGACCAACACAGGTTGTTGGAGATCTGTGATATATGGTCCTCATAAACCAGTAAATATAAATCTTGAAACTAAGGAAGAGATTCCAAAAGAACCAAAAGACTATACTGATGATGATTTCCTAAAACTTGAGCTTGATGCAAAAGCTTTTTCTATGTTGGCAATGGCACTCCCAAATGAAATCTATTCTGGCCTATTACATTGTGATAGTGCCAAAGGGCTTTGGGACTGCCTAAAAGAACAGTTTGGAGGAACTGAAGAGGTGATTGCCAACACCAGAGAAATCTTGGCTCAACAGTATGAAACTTTTGCTCACATTAATGGGGAAACTTTAACTCAGCAATTTGAAAGATTTTCCTCATTAATATCTGAGCTAAAACTAAATGGTCAGACCTATACAACTGTATCTATGCTTCATAGATTTTTAAGGTCTTTACCTGATAAATGGGAAACATACTCAATAGTCTTAAGATCTTCACCAGATTTTAGCTCCCTCACTCTTACAAAACTTCATGGGAGATTACTTACTTTTGAGAGAGAAATTGATCAAAAGAAAAAGTTACAAAATTCTGGTAAAACTGCTGATGACTATCTACCTGGTAGTACAGCACTATTGGGACAAGACTCACCAACTTGTTCAAATAGTTTTGGATCTTTTGACCACATTGACATAACTGCTGGGATCTCATCTGAAAGATCATTCCCAGGTTATGACAATAATGACTTTGGTCAAACTGCTGATAACATGTGTTTTATCATGGATGACTTAAATAGTTTCAGCAGTGATGACCTTGAAGAAATGGATATTTTGCACCAACTGGCCATGTTAAGTTTAAAAACAAATAAATTTTACAAAAGGTCAGGAAGGAAGTTTCCAGGACTTAACAGTTCTACAAAAATTGGTTTTGACAAATCTAAACTTAGATGTCACAAGTGTCAAAAGTTGGGACACTTTACTAGAGAATGTAGAAGCTCTGGCTTTAAGCAATCTCAGTCTGGAAATAATTTTAACCCCAATTATAACAGGAATAATGGAACACAAGGGAGTGCACATTTTGTACAGGCACAAGCTCCACAACACCAATATGTGCCACAAGTACAATATGTACAGATGCCTGCTCAACAGATGCGGAGCCAACAATCAATCCCTCCCTTTCCAGCTGCTCAACAACCTCCACAGCAACAACAACCCTCTCAACAAAGTCTATTTACCTCAGGGTATGTTGACTGGAGCAGTCTTCCTTTTGACACCACAGAGTGCAATCCTGATGCAGACAACAAAATGTTTGACATCAACTGGGGAGAGCCTGACAATGGCAGAAAGAACTTTGCCTTAATGGCATTTGAGGGATGCTCCTCAAAATCTGCCTTGTCACAGGTATCAAAAGAATCTTTGACAAAACCATGTTCAAATTCATGCAAAGAATCTTTTGCTCTCATAAGAGAGACAAATGTGCACTTACAAGGAAAGGCTAATGATTCTGAGAGAAAACTCACTCAGATAAAATGTGATTTAGAAAGAAAACTTTCTGCAAAAACAAAAGAAGTTTCTAAATTGACTAACTCTGCTATTGAAACCCAAGCACAAATCAAAATAATGATTAATGACCTAGGAAATGTCAGACAAGAGCTTGCTGACACCAAGGTCACATGTGAAAAATGGGTGGAATCTTGTAAGGGGTACCAATTATTGCTAAAAAAACAAAGTGCTTCAAATGTTAGGTTTGGCATAGGGTACAATCACACTGAAACACCAACAGATTTCTCTCCCAAAACTACTGAAGATGGGAGAAAAATTGTTTCAGGTGAAACTTCTGAAGAGGAAGAATGCACATCTTTCCATGAAAACTTTCTAAAATCACACAAAGAAAGTTCTTCAGAAGTACTGATTAAGACTGACTTTAAGCCATCAGTAGTTTCAACTACATCAGGAGTTGAGAACCTGAAAACTACTGATGACCTAAAACCAATCAAAACAGTCAGACATTTGTCTTTGAAAGAAAAGACAAAAGAATGTGAAATTTGTGGTCTGTTCAACCACAAAACAGAATTTTGCAGATATAGAAAGGGTATTTAGTTCAATAAGAAAAATCAACAACTGGTTGTGGGGGAACAAATAAAAAATGATTATGTAAAAACTTTTTCTCCCAAGAAACAACAACCAGCAAAAACCCTTTCTCAGAAAAAGACAAAATCTCAACAAAAGTCTTTTTCTCAAAATTCTTTATCAGTAGTTAGACCTAAATCTTCAGCAGTTTCACAAACTACTGAGATTAAAGATCTTATGAACATGGTACAACTACTGATGACCAAAGTTGATGGTGGTCCTCAAAAGGATACCACCATTGTACTTAATGCAAAATCCATTGCCAAAAAGACATGGATTTCTAAACTTGGTCAATAACAAACTGTAAATGTTCTTAAGAGCAAACCCAAAGCCAAACTGGCTTGGGTTCCTAAATCTAACTAATTTGCTATCTTGTGCAGAGAGTTTCCAGAGGCTTAAATAGCATTTGGTATGTAGACAGTGGAGGCTCAATGCACATGACAGGATGCAGATACCTGATAAACAATTTTATCAGTCAAAGAGATGGATCTGTGTCCTTTGGGAACAATGCTAAGGGATATGTGCTAGGACATGGCAATGTCTCCTCTGGCAAAATACAGTTTGACAAGGTCAATCTGGTTGAAAACCTTGAGTACAACTTGCTAAGTGTGTCACAAATGTGTGATAAAGGATATTCTTCCTTTTTCACAAAGACAGCATGCAAGATCATATCACCAGAAGGCCAAAAGTTGGTAGAGAAGATCATTGAAGATCATACTTTGTTAATTGCCAAAATATGTGGCAATGTCTATGCAGTGGACATTGAAAAAGACAAAGTACTGAACAACACTGCCTGTTTCTTCTCAAGGGCATCAACTTCAGAAACTGATCTCTGGCACAGGAGACTTGGCCATGTGAACTTTAAAACCATAAATAAAGTCACAAAAATGGGCTTGGTCAGAGGTCTACCCTTAAAAATATACCAGTGTCAAGAACACTGTGTATCCTGTTTAAAGGGTAAACAGCATAAGTCCTCCTATAAGTCTATTGAAGAATCAAAAACAACTGCATGTCTTCAACTACTCCATATGGACTTATTTGGGCCTGTAAAGATCATGAGCCTTGGTAAAAAGAAGTACTGCTTAGTCATCATTGATGACTACTCAAGATTTACATGGGTATTCTTCTTATTTTCCAAGGATGAGGCTGCTGAAATCATCAAGTTCTTCATTCTACAAGTAGAGAAGCAATACTCTCTACCTGTCAAAACCATTAGAAGTGATAATGGGACACAGTTCAGGAACAAAACTCTGAATGACTTCTGTTTGTCTAAAGGGATTATTAGACAATTCAGTGTTGCCAGAACTCCTGAACAAAATGGTGTGGTAGAAAGGAAGAACAGAACTTTAATAGAAGGAGCAAGAACAATGTTAGCTGATTCTGGCCTACCTTTATACTTCTGGGCAGAAGCAGTTAACACATCATGTTATGTTCAAAATAGAGTTCTTGTTGTCAAGAGACACTCAAAGACTGCCTATGAAATTCTTCATGGCATGTTTCATCTTGAACATCAAGGAATCTATTTCAAAGTTTGCTGCCAAAGTTGACTCAGGTTACTTTCTTGGTTATTCCTCAACTAGAAAAGCCTACAAGGTTTTTAACTCAAGAACCAGGATAGTAGAAGAAACACTGAATGTCAAGTTCAATGAGTCAAAACACACTCTCATTCCAGCACATCCTGCTGAACTCTTTGACCTTGACAACTTTCATTTTGAACCTGAAAAGACTGTCACTTCATCCAAACCTACTTATTATGGTGATCAAAGGTTTGATGATGAGGATCCAGCACCATGGACTCCTCAAACAGTCATTAAGTCAACTTCAAAACCATCAGAAGTTTCACAAACTTCTGATTCAACAAATACTGAAGGCCAAACTCAAACATCTGCTTCAGCACCTGCAACTACTGAAGACACTGAAACTGCTGAACCAGACATAATAGACCTCAGTAGTTTGTTTGAAGAACATGAGCCACCAACACCTGTCAGTGGTTTACAACAACTGATCGAACACAAAGACCATCCACTTGATCAAATCATGGGTGATATTGCATCAGGTGTTCTTACAAGAAACCAGCTTTCCAACTTTTGTCTATTCTCAGCATTTATTTCACAGTTGGAACCAAAGAAGTACCAGGAAGCCCTCAAAGACAACAATTGGGTGCAGGCAATGCAAGATGAATTGCTTCAATTCAACAAGCAACAGGTTTGGGAAATCTGTCCCTTACCACCAAACAAGCAACCAATTGGCACAAGATGGGTTTTCAGGAACAAACAAGATGAAGCTGGTATTATAATAAAGAACAAGGCAAGACTGGTAGTACAAGGTTACTCTCAAGAAGAAGGAATTGATTATGATGAAACCTTTGCTCCAGTTGCAAGGCTTGAAGCCATCAGGTTATTTCTGGCCTATGCCATTTCCAACAAAATAAAAGTTTATCAAATGGATGTCAAGAGTGCATTTTTGCATGGAAAAATAAAAGAGGAAGTGTATGTTTGTCAGCCACCTGGGTTTGAGGATCCTTCTCATCCTGAGTGGGTGTACAAACTAGACAAAGCTCTTTATGGGCTCAAACAGGCTCCAAGAGCCTGGTATGATATGTCACACCCTCAAATTTCCACTGCGGGGTTTATACCGCGAGGCGCATGACATACCAGGATCCCATAGCCATAAGTCATATGAACGAACTCTAAATGCCCAAACCATTTAGTTCGTTTTCAAAACCAAGTTTAGTTAAGTTGCGGAAGCGTAAACCAAATTTAAACCTTTTAAAACCATGCGCAAAACAACGCGCCCAAATTAAAACCATATGAAAGAAAATGTAAAAACATAATATGTAATTTAGGTGTATGCCCAAGACCCCAAATGCAGTGAAGTGTGCAGTGCTTTCTAAGCCTGGCACCGGAAGCTAACTACCTGCAAAAGCATGTAAATCGTGGGTCAACAAACAATGTTGGTGAGTTCACTAAGTAAAGTAGATGAATGTGTAACTGCGCTGGTTTCCAAAACCACGTAAACAAGTAATTGAGTTGGTTCCAAGAACCGTGTAAACACTAGTTCGTCGCATGTCAAGGGTAGCTAGCCCATTCATGATAACTAACACCGAATATACCAAACTGCTATGTACGTGTAGCCACAAATGTGAGCCGCATGCCTGACATCATTGTCTATCCACAATGATAAAGTTTCGTTAAGTTATAGTACACGCCCGCGCTCCCCGAGCCGGTGTGAGGTTTGTAAGACCTAATAGCGCTATCAACTAATAACCCGCTTGCCATAACCCGGCAACTCATTCGGTACGTGAGGACTTACAGATGATAGAGTTGGTTTAGTTCATCAAGGACACAGTTTGCGAACTAGTAAAAGCCGACTCACACAAGGAGTCAAAAACCGACCCACACAAGGATCCATAGCATCCCAACTCGGGATGTGTAAGTAGTCCCAAACCGGACTAGAAAATAGTAGTCCCAAATCGGACTAGAAAATGTTAAGTAAGTTGTCTCAACCCGAGACGCATGCTTTTGAGAAAAGAGTAGTGAAACTCACCTTAGGTTGCACGTGAATGATCCAAATCCCTCAAACAGTAACGAGCTACCGACTCCCTATTACAAGTGTCACTAGGTGAGTATACGTGCATAACCAACGCATCAAGTAACTCGTTTGTCCAAAACTTCTAAAGTTCAAATCGTGTAGTGATACCTAGTGACTCTACATGCACAAGTAAGTCCTACGTATCCCGTTGGTGATCATATTGATTATTATCAGTTTTATACCTCATACACATCTCGTATAAGTATTCATGCAAGCTCATGTCAAATGCATACCATATAAGACTCCAAATAGTCACATAAACATCCCTTACACAATCTGCGTTTTCAGGGCAGATTGTACGCTGTGAAAAACGAATTATTTAAAATACTTAACGAACGAATTAAACTCCCAAATTTATACTGAATATTTATTGGGATTCATTTGATAACTCATATTTTTATTTTGTCTCAAAACTAAACACAAAAATTATTAAAATTCGTACAACACAGCTATGTCCAGAAAATTTTCACAGCAGGTCAGTTTAGTAGAAAAATTCCCAAAAATTGTGTATTCACCCAAACAAGGTGAATCCACTTGGAAAAGCCAAGTTTTTCCAATATTGACCTGCTGTCCAAATTTCACAACATAACTCTTTGTAAAACTCGAGTTATACCCGTTTAAAGTTGACCCAATTTATAATTCCGAAAATCTGATATGACCTTTAATCAAATAAAATTCCAAAAACATATCAAACGACATCCAAATCAGATGATTTTTTCCCATTCTAAAAAGCTAAGACCATGTACAATCCATTCATGCAAAGAATCGATCAAAACAATCAATTTAACATCACAATACAGACCCTACAAAACATCATAACGAATCTGCCAGAAACTGAAACTTGCTCCCCAAGTTATTCACAAACCCTAATCATGCATAAAAATCTCTAATACATGCATAACTCATATTATTCTGATTAAACACCTATATTATCATACAAAAACCCTAACTGTGATTACTAACAACAATCATCATCATCAAATCACAATGAACATTCAAGAACACCCACATAACCCTATATGCGATTTTTATATATATGTATACTCTATGATTTTTAAACTTTTCAAGCATTATAAATCATTATAAAACAGGTGAAAATTATACCTTTCCACGCAAGAGTCCTCCAAGCCTAGAGATTTCACCCAAATTAGCTTGAAGAGATGAATAAGATTGATGTTTATTGAAAATTGAGAGTGTGTGTGTGTGTGGGGGTATTCACGGCGCAAGGGTGGGTTAGGGTTAGGGTTTTTTTTCATCAATAATTATAAGGGGATTCGGCTTGTTGCCCAAGTAATTGGGTATTAGGGCCTTTTAGTCTACTAACCGGACCCGTTAATCATGTTTTAGCCCAATACCGGGCCCCATAATATTAACCACCCTAACTTACTTAAAAATCATTGTTTTTATCATCTCATAACATATTAATCATAGAGTGCACGTAATTTGCATGGTTTACGTACTAAGTATCAGTTAAGCAGTAATTCGCATAAACACTTAATTCACATAAACATGTTACTTCACGTTCATCATATTTCAATTGTACACATTATCATGTATGCTAGACAAATCACCAACGTTCGGGATACAGGACTCGTGTGTGCATTCTGATGATAACTTTACTTATAATAATGTAACATATGTTATTATCACATAACATATGTTATTACCCTATAACATATAGGAAGACCTTCCTAACTAACCCTAGTCAAGTGTTTAGTCACGTATGCACAAGCAAGTTAACTAGAGTTTAGTTAAGGTAGGAACCTGAAAATGCGGGGTGTCACATGATACACTTTCAACCTTTTTACTCAAAAATAACTTCACAAGAGGTGCCATTGATAAAACTCTTTTCATAAAACATGTTGGAAATCATGTCTTACTTGTTCAAATATATGTTGATGATATCATTTTTGGTTCAACAAACACAAAATTGTGTGATGAATTTAAGAAACTCATGCAATCAAAATTTGAGATGAGTACAATGGGAGAACTGCAGTACTTTTTGGGACTGCAGATTAAACAACAAACAAATGGAATTTTTATACATCAATCAAAATATGTTAAAGAATTATTAAACAAATTTTCTTTACAAGACTGTAAATCATGTTCCACTCCATGACACCAACCACACAAGTTGAACCAGATGATCAAGGAAAACAGGTTGATCAAACCATGTATAGATGTATGATAGGTTCCCTTTTATATCTAACTACTTCTAGACCAGATATTATGTTTTCAACATGTGTCTGTGCTAGATATCAATCAGCTCCTAGGGAATCACACCTTATTGCAGTCAAAAGAATTTTCAGATATCTGAAAGGAACTCCCACACTTGGAATTTGGTATCCTGCTTCAAGCAATACCAAGTTATCAGCTTTTTCAGATAGTGACTATGCAGGGTGTAAAATGTCAAGAAAATCAACATCTGGTGTTTGTCAATTCTTGGGAAACTGTCTAGTGTCCTGGCAATCAAAGAAACAAACATTTGTTGCAACTTCAACTGCTGAAGCTGAATACATTGCAGCTGCAAGTTGTACATCACAGATACAATGGCTCCAATATCAACTTCTTGATTATGGAATCAAAGAAACCAAGACACCATTGCTTGTAGACAGCAAATCTGCCATTAGCATCATTCAAAATCCTGTTCAGTTTTCAAAGACTAAACACATTGAAATCAGGTATCATTTCATAAGAGATTGCTATGAAAAAGGCAAGATTGAAGTGAAACATGTAGCAACAGCTAATCAAATAGCTGACATTTTCACTAAACCCCTTGACACATCAACATTTCAGAAGTTAGTATCCATGCTATGGATGCTAAATTTGTGAGTGTTTCTCTTTATTTTTCTGCACAATTTTTTTATTTTTCACTTTTACATCTGTTTTCAAAAACTTGAAAAACTTCTGAAAAGAGAGAAACTACTGATGAACAAAACATCAGTATGGGGATATTTTCTGAAAAGATATTAACTTCTGATAAAACAACCTTCAGAAGTTATGAATAAAGTATTTATAAAGTATTTCTCATCAGCTGTTCAAAACTGCTGAAGAGAAAATGGGAACTACTAATGAAGATAATTCTTCATCAGCAGTTTAGTCAAAAAAGGCAAATCTGACTTTTCCCATCATCAGAAGTTTGACCTAGTCGGTTTAAAACATCTGATAAAGAGATTTTTAACCTAAGCGGTTTAAAACTTCTAATAAAGATGATCCAAGCGGTTAAAAACTTCTGATAAATATCTTTTTTCAACACTTATCCATTCAAACACAAAAATTCCCTCCTTCTCTCTCAAGAAAGCTCTCAAACCCCTGAACCCGCAACACAAACATTGTTCGATTCATCAACACACACCAAAAACCACATGGCTTTAGTTCTTAAACAGGGACACAATCTCAGAGCCTACTTAGAAAAACAAGAAGGCTGGTCCCAATACGATGAGATCATTGATCTCGTCGTCAAATCCCAATATTTCACCGCTCTCACCATAGACCCACCAATACATCCTGAAACTCTCAATGAGTTCTGGGCTAATGCTGAGACAGTGATGGTGGATGATGAAGTTATCTCCCTCAACTCAACAATTAAAGGGAGACAAATGGCCATAACACCGGCCATACTCTCAAACAGACTGGGGTTGAATGATGTGAATGCCCCTGAGAAGTTTGACAACTCTGCAATCCACCTAACCATGACTGAGTGTGGTTATCAAGGTACTCTATCACAAGCTACTATCTTTAAAAAATATTTTGAACCAAAATATAAACTTTTGTTTCATTATATTATTATGTGCTTGAGTCCTAAAACTGGGTCTTATGACCAGATGCCCTCAACCTTTCAACCAATCTTTCATTCTATTGTGAATGAAACAAATTTCAGGGCATCAAAACTTTTCTTTAATGAGTTGGTGTTACATCACAATAACACTAAGAAAAAGTTTTTGTTATATCCAAGTTTCATTATGCAATGCATAATATCTGAACTGGGTAATGAGGTGCTTGTGGGTAAAACTGAAATTTTAAAACCCTTAACCTCACAAGCATACTCAAGGCACAACAAACAGGCTGCCTGGCCAGAAGATGACCAAGGGGAACCAGAACCAGTCCCCATGGAACCCTCATCTTCCAAACCTACTCCACCAAAGGCCAAGAAACCCAAGATAACAAAACAAAAACCCACCAAACCTAAAAGAAAAGCTGTTCAGGAGGTTGAGATGCCTGAACAACCTGTTGTGCAATCTGCACTTGTTAAAGATGTGACTGAAACATCCTCTCAGTCTCATCTATCTCAAACCCCACCAAAAGCTGTTCAGGAGGTTGAGATTCCTCTTTTGAAACTGCTGAACCCACTGCCCAAACTACTGAACCAGCACCCCAAATTTCTGAACCAGACATTGAAATAGCCAAACTTCTCTCTGGGCTAAAAGAGAAAGTCCCATCTACACATGTCAGTCCCCATCAACCACATAAAACAGGGGACATAGCCTCAGAAATTGACATGGATGTGGACACTCAAAGCCCTAACCAAAGAGATGAGGATGAACCAGAGTCTCTAAGCCCAAACTTAGAAATTTTTGGTACTTTTGAGGCTGCTACTACTCATTTACCACCCAGTGGTGGACCTGAGGACAGAAGTAACATAGCTAACACCTCAACTGTGGTAACTACTGATGAAGGCTTAATGCCTGAGGTAGGAAATCCTCTGAACCAAGAACAAGAGGTACATGAGACAACTGAGTTGGGCTCAGCTCATGATGTAACTGATACAGTCCTCATTGAGGATGTAATCAGGGATTCAGATGATTCCATTGATTTGGATGATGTTTCAAAACACCAAACTACTGAATTGGCGGCTACAAGTGAAGATCCTGCACCTGGTGTCTCTAAGCTCAAGAAGCTAGTCACACCATCTCAGGTTAAAGCCCACTCAATCCATGATTCCCCTAGAGTGGCATCTTCTATACAACAAGAAGATCAACCAAAAACACACCCCTCACTACAAATGCCTACCCAATTCCCTGGGCAAACAAGCATAGACCTGAACCAGCTATGCAGCCCAGATGGTCCCTTGTATCACATGATGAGCACCCTCATCAAGAATCACATCCAAACATACACAGCTAACTTGGAGCTGTCCATGAAGAACCAATTTGGAGTGATACAGACGAAGATGAATGATCTGTCCAACAAGATTGATCACAACAGCAAACAGATTACTCACCTTCAAGGTCATTTCTCCCAAGCTTCAACTTCAACTTCAACTTCAAAGGCTGATGAAGCCAAAAAGGGGGAGAAAATCAAGGTACCTATGGATACACTTGAAGCCAGAAGAAAGGCAAGAGTGGCTATCCTAGCAAGAGATCAAAAAGATCTAGCCAGAAAAGAGAAACTGGCTCAACAATTTGGTGTCTCTATTCAAGAAATAGAAGATACTGAAAAGTCTGATGAATCCCAAGGGCACAATGAAGAAACCTCTGATGGCCAAACTTCTGATGAAGAGCTGACAGAAAGTACTGAAGAAAATCCTTCAGTAGTTGACAAACCTTCAGCTGTTGTCAACCCATCAAAGGTCAACACTTCCAAAACTAAAACTACTGACCCTTCCAGAACAACTGCTTCCATTCAACCAACTTCTGCTCCTACTAGGCCTACTACAACAGTTACCACAATGACTGTGCTAAACCCTTCTCCAATCTCTCAATCAGCAGAATTACTTGAGAAGAGTTTAGTTGTAGCCCAAAAGAAGGCCAGAGAAGATCAGATCTGGAAAACACTGGAAGAAAGGGATGACTTAGATCTAAGCCATGAAGAAAAACTTCAGGCTTATGAAGCTGAACTCCAAAGGCAGGCTAGCCTAGATGAAATTGCTGAACAAGACAAAAGACATCAACTGATGTCTTACATTACAAAGAACAGCAAAATCAAAGCCCACACATTGAAGAGACTCTCTGTGGAAGAGCTGACAAGAAGAGCTCAACTTATTGCAGATAAACTTGCAACAAGTAAAGACACAAAGGCCAAGAGAGCTCAGATGATAGAAGAACTGGTAGCTAATGGTTATGGTTCAAAAGCCTCAGTGTCCAAATGGAAAGAAGAAAGATTGGTGGACACATATAGAAAATACAAGGCTGCAAGGGCTGCTAATCCAGAGAAGTTTCAAACTGCTGAAGCTTCAACTTCAGTAGTTAGAACTTCTGGTGTTCAAAGAAGACCAGCTACACAAAGAAAGAAATCAGAGGAGAAAGTAAAGACTGATTTCAGAATGGTACTACTAGAAGGTAGTACAGTAGTCCATTCTGATTTTGATATAGAAGAAAAGCCTCTGCTCACACAATTCAGGGATCCTTACACCTTTGCATATCAAATCCAGAGGACCATCACAGACAAACTGCACACCAAGGTAGTAACTGAACATCATTTGCCAACATTTCAGATACCTAATGTGATGGAACAACAGCAGGGAAGTGAATCCCACCTGAGAGTCACTGAAGTAGAAAACATTCAACACTCAGGAGAAACCCAGGGTACCACCATGGTTCCCTACACTGCAGACTTTGACAAGTCTAAAGTACCAATCATCAGATGGTCCTTTACTGATAACAACTCAGTACTTGTGACAAGAAGAGATCAAACAAGCAGGGAATATAGGTCGATGAATGAACTGAAGAAACTATCAACCAAAGACCTGCTTACAATCCAACACTTAGAACCACAGAAAGGGTCTCTTACTGATGATCAACTGAACCAGCTCAAGAATTCCATGTTCAAAGGAATATGGAAAATTGTGAAGGACAGAAAAGAACAATAAGGAATTAGTAAGGTTTTGGCTTCATCAATCCAGGGGGAGATTGTTAGGACAAAAAGGATTGGTGAAACCACTTTTGCAAACCTTAGTCTAATTCACTTCTGTCAAAATACTCTAAGTATAGAACTGCTGAAGACAAAGGATCAAACTGCTGAAGAAGAGATTCAGAAGTGCTGAAGAAGAAAAGTCATCAGAAGTTCTGAAGTTCAAACCAGACACTTCTACTGAAGAACTACTGAAGACAAACTACTCATCAGTAGTTTGTCATTCATCAGTACTTACAGAAGATCTTTTCCACCGCCTTTGTATATCAGTAGTTTAATACTTTAGTATTTCTTTTTGCTTTATGTACAAGTTCCAAGATTGCAACTTGTTGCAACTTGTTTCTGAACTTGCTTTTGGCAAGGTTCATGTATTTGTAAAGTCTATAAATAGAAGGGTTCATCCCTCTGTTTTAGACATTGATTTTAATACAAGAAATCCTTCAACACTTATTATTGTTATTTCCATTTCGTGTTTACTGAGAATCTATCAAAGTGTTTCATTCTCATTCAATACTTAGATTCTCAATAAACACTTTTCATTTATTAGTTCTTGAATCCAGGGGGAGTAATAACTCCTGTTGATAAGTGTAGCTTTAAACTTATAAACATTCCGCTGTGCTATCACTCATCAAGAACTTGCTAAACACTTAAGTGTCAACTAGCAAGTTCAACTAAAAGAGCAATACACTGATCCAACAGTTCGGTTTTCGGTTTTTATTTGGTTTGCGGTTTTTCTGAACACCCCTACTCGTAACGTGTGTGTGTGATTAACCCAATGATCCTCCAAATCATTGAACCCTGGACAATACGGACCGTGTTCTGACTCAACTAATCCCGTCAAGTATGTTTAATAAACGTTTCTCTCTAAGGTAGACTTTTTGTGTTTATGAAATGTTGACCTAAACATGCCGGGTGTCACAGTAATATATATGGTTTTGTACTTTTGTTCATTAAAAATACACTTTTGAGATTTTTTTTTACTATTTCCAAACCAAATATCATCTACAAGTTTGTAATCCAAGATAATGATCGATTAAGGATTGTTTTGGTAATTAGAGTATGTTTCACTGGTGAAGATGAGTTGTTCACATAGACTAAATTATCAAGAACAAAGACTGGACTTGGATATATTTGAAATAATAATTTTCAGACCATGAAATTTCTCCTACCAAAGCAGATCAATAAAAGACTACACCAACCTTAAATTTTCTAAACAAATAGGTAATCATTTAACCAATACCTAATGAACTACACGTATATCATATCATCCATCTATCATAAAACGCTTAAAAATTAATCAACTAATCAAAGCTATAAAGCCTAATTTCACGTAATTATCATGATTAAAATTGAAAATAAAAATGATTGCGTTGAATGATATAAAAAAGATGCTCTGGTTAGCTTGACTTTAACTCTAGGAAGACTTCAGTCACTATATTTTAAAGTTTTAAAACTCATACAAGTTTAGATGAGATAAGATTATTCATTGTGGTAACATAAATTATTATTTTTTGTCGTCATTATATTAAATTTGTTCAAAAATATTGTTATCCCGTGTGTTTATTTAGTTAGGGTGAGTTCCATTTTCATGTAAAAGTTGATTATCTTCTAGGGGAAGAAAGAAAAATGATAAAATTTAGAAAATTGTAAAGAAACTCTTGGTATTTCATCATAACTTTAAACAATTTAAACATATTAAGATGACATAATTTTTTTATTGTTATTTTGTTCTTTTTTTTTTCAATTCCAATCGTTATTACTTTTTTTTATATGTATAAATGTAAGATGGTACATTCTACATTTTTCAATACTTTGGGGTTCAACTTGCTTCCCTCAAAAATTGAGGAATAGAAATTGAAGTTGATGCTGATGATGGAGAGAAAAAACACGATAACAATAATTAGAAACTATTTGAATATAGTATCAGGGTTTTATTCAAGTGGTGACGGCTAAGGTTTGGTTATTTGTGTATAGCGGAGTGGATACGGTAAAGTGCCTTTTTTTTTCTTTTTCTTTTTTTTTTTGAACGGCAAATTTCTTCTCCTTGTGGGACTTGAACCCATGACCCCCCCCCCCCCTTTAAGTGTTCCTAGAAGCATTGCTTCAACCATTGGGCCACCAACCCCAATAAACGGTAAAGAGCCTTAGCTCTGATACCATGTAAGATGATAAAATATTCTATTGATTTCCATTCAATAGGGTTACAATATAGATATGTCAAGCCGGCAAGCTCAATATTAAAAACCCTAATACTACATTCCAATAGAAACTAAAAATGAGATAACGATAAATAAACATTCTTGAAAATGATGGTATATATAAGGACTTTATTAGTGACATTTAAGTAATTGATAATATTGTTTAGTGTAATATGATTAATGTTGGGGAATAACCGTAACAAACGAACAAAATCGGATAACAGAAATCTCTGAAGGCACGTGATCGCTTTCAGATTGAATCAATTCGACGGTTCTATCGAATATTCAACCGGATACAATCAGAGATTGAGAATTTTCTGTATGTTGTATTTGAGATTATGAGAACCAAAGAGATTTTTGATCAAGAAGATGATTTCGTAAATAAAAATTAGGGCCAAAAACTGCCTTTTAGGCAGTTTTTCCAAGGTTTTCAAAGTTGCCAAAATAGTCCCTCTATTTCTGAAAATTAATTTTCGGAGACATTTTTACCACAGCTCGACCCCAGCCAGTGGCTCTGCCCCTTGGACCCTGCCAGGGGCGCTGCCCCCAGACCCCCGTTCCTTAGGGGCTTCGCCCCTAAATTCATAATAAATTCAAATAGGCGTGCACTCCGCACCACCATACCTATATGATGTATTATTATGAACATATTGATCAAACAGTCAATCCAATTACACTAAAATATCTAACAATCCTCCCCTATTTTAGTGTAATCCTTGATTAACTAAACAAGTAATCTCAAACATTCAAACTTTTGCTTAAATGAAATGTCGTGAAGATTGAATTTCACATTAGTACATTACACATTCTGATTATTCGAATACCAAGGTGTCCTTAGGATTGAACCCTGGGAACTCATCTTGAATACACAAAGATAATGTACACAAAAGTTTACATACATAGTAGTTCTATCTTGACATAATGTTTTACTAGCCTATGTCCTTATCCTTCATAAGCATGTCAAAGCCAAGTCCCAGCTTCTTGAAGCGGCTAAACTTCATACTTACATAGGTAGCTCTTTTAGTCTTGCACCTGCAATGCAATTTGTCAAAAAAGCTATTAAGAATATATACATTCAACCTCCTTAACTTGCAGGTCTGAACACATACCTTGGGATGAATCTTCTAATGTGTTCCAATCTCTACATATTAAGCTTTCCGCATTGAATTATGCATCTAGCGTTGTACTAGATGGGAATTGGGTATCTTAACATCAGAGATTTCTAGTGGACCTTAATCCCATCCCTATAGCCGACCTGTTCACGAGATCTCTACTTAACCCTTTGGTTAAATGATCGGCTAAATTGTTTTGGGTTCTCACAAACACCACAGATATCACACCATTCGTGATAAGATCACGTATCATGCTGTGTCTAACACCTAAGTGTCTAGACTTTCCATTATAAACTTGACTATATGCCTTAGACAAGGTAGATTCACTATCACATCTGATAGATAATGGTGCTATCGGTTTCGGCCACAATGGAATTTCATAAATCAAATTTCTTAGCCATTCAGCTTCTTTACTCGCTGCTGCTAATGCCACAAACTCAGCTTCCATTGTTGAATTAGTGATGCAAGTTTGTTTCTTTGATGCCCAGCATATAGCACCACCTCCAAGAAGGAACACCCAACCACTTGTGGAAGAATGATCTTCCAAATTAGTAATCCAACTTGCATCTGAATAGCCTTCAAGAACATATGGAAATCCAGTATAAGTCAAATCAAAATCTATGGTTCCTTTCAAGTACCTAAATACTCGATTTATTGCTTGCCAATGAATCAAACTTGGATTGTGAGTATATCTACTCAGTTTTCCAACAGCAAAAGCTATATCAGGTCTAGTACTAATCATGGCATACATGAGAGATCCAATAGCCTTTGAATATTCAAGTTGATTCACAGCAACTCCTTTATTAGGTACGAGTTTTACTGAAGGATCCATAGGAGTACCCATTGGAGAACTATCTTTGTGATTAAACTTTTCCAACATCTTCTCAATATAATGTGATTGAGAGATAGTAATACCATGTTCTCCACGTATGATCTTAATACCAAGAATCACGTCTGCCTCCCCCATGTCTTTCATATCAAACTTAGATGACAGAAATTTCTTAGTTTTATCAACTTCATTTTGGTCAGTACCAAAAATCAACATGTCATCAACATATAAGCAAATAGTTACTCCTTTTCCAGAAGTATCAAATTTGCTATAAACACACTTGTCCGCTTGGTTTAATGCAAAACCATTAGACAACACCACATCATCAAAATTTTGATGCCATTGCTTAGGGGCTTGTTTCAGGCCATAAAGAGATTTTACCAATTTACAAACCTTATGTTCATTTCCAGGCATGACAAAACCTTCAGGTTGTTTCATGTAAATCTCTTCATCCAATTCACCATTCAAAAAGGCAGTTTTAACATCCATTTGGTGAATTACAAGATTATGTATAGCTGCAAGTGCCAACAATAATCTTATGGTGGTTATCCTAGCAACAGGAGCATAGGTATCAAAGTAGTCAATGCCTTCCTTTTGCCTAAAGCCTTGGATGACCAATCTGGCTTTATATTTGTCTATGCTACCATCCACCTTCATCTTCCTTTTGAAGATCCATTTACTACCCAAAGGTTTACACCCAGGTGGTAAATCAGCCAATTTCCAAGTATTATTGTGCATTATAGAGTCAATCTCATCTTGGATTGCGTCTTTCCAAAATGCAGCATCCCTAGAAGACATAGCATCATTGAATGTCTTTGGATCCTCATCAATATTAAAACAATATTGATACTGATGTTCAACACCATTTCTGGTTCCTTCTACTAAATAAAGATGAAAGTCAGCACCAAATGACTTGGGTTTTCTGACTCTAGTACTTTTTCTGGGCTCAGTACTAGTAGAAGGTACATCATCACAATTACCAGAATTGTCACCACAAGAAATTGTCTGTTCATAATTTTTAAGACACTGAGGCGTATCCTTCAATCGAGGAACAGAAGAAAATCTATCCTCATTCCCAAAATTAGCATCTCTTGACTCAATGACAGAGTGAACAGATACATAATCATTTGGTTCTATGACATAGAACCTATAAACAGGGGAATGATCAGCATATCCAATAAATATGCAATCTATGCCTCTTTCACCAATGGTACTCATTTTGGGCTCAGTAAGCCTCACAACAGCTCTACATCCCCAGACTTTGAGAAAACTCAAATCTGGTACCTTTTGTACCAAAGTTCATATGGGGTTACCTTAGAACTTTTATTAGGTGCTCGGTTCAATAAGTAACAGGCTATAGCCTCACCACAAAATCCATCACTAAAACCAGAATAGGACAACATAGAATTCACTGTTTCTTTCAATGACCTATTCTTCCTTTCAGCCACACCATTTTGTTGTGGTGTATAAGGAGCAGTTGTTTGATGTATTATACCAGTATATTGGAAATACACTGGATCATAATACTCTCCACCTCTATCTGTACGAAGGTTTTTAATCAAACCATTTCTATGAAGCTCAACCTCTTGTTTATAAACTTTAAATTTATCAAGAGCTTCATCCTTTGAATGCAATAGATATACATAACAAAATCTAGTTGCATCATCAATAAAGGTTACAACATACTTCTTATTTCCTAGAGAAGGAGTACTATGAATGTCACATAAATCAGAATAAATCAATTCTAATACATTAGAATTCCTTTTGACATCTTTAAATGGTTTTCTTGTAATTTTTGTCAATTTGCAAGTATGACAATCATTACATTTTTGTATGTAAAAAGCTGGTATAAGACTCATTTTAGACATATCTTTCATTCTGCGATAATTAACGTGACCTAATCTAGCATGCCATAATTCTGATTTACTAAAATCATTACTAGAACTAGTAGAAGCCATACAAACAGAATTATTAACAAAAGGGACATCTAAATTCAACTTAAACATGCCATTCAAATAACCAAATCCAATAAAGGTTCCATGTCTTGACAAGATATACTTGTCACTTTCCAAGACCTACTTATAACCACAATTATTCAATACAATACCAGATACTAAGTTCTTACGAATCCCAGGTACATATAGAACATTATTTAATAGTAAAGAGTTTCCAGAAGTAAAGACTAAAAGAACAGATCCTATTCCTTTAATTGGTTCAGTAGCAACATTGCCCATCTTCAGTAAAGATCCATCTTCAATTGGCTTAAAATCCTTGAACCATTGAAGATTTTTGCAAGCATGACATGTTGCTCCCGAATCCATCCACCATGAAATATCATCATCCTGCACATAAAATGCTTCAGAGATTATTGATACATAATAATTCTCAATATAATGATCACATGGTACCAAAAACGAACCTGATTGCTTTTCGGGATCCTTGGATCCACTTGTACCAGCCACGTTTTTGCCTTTTCCTCCACTCTTACCAGACCTGCAGTCTTTCTTGAAGTGTCCGGGTTTATTACACTTTCAACAAACCTTTTTACCATGTTCACAGAAGAACAACCAGCCATGGTTTTTAGTACCAACACCAGAACCCTTTTCCATATCACGTATGTTTTGTTCAATTTGGAAACTACTTCCCAATTCAACCAGATTCATTTCCTCTATCTTATGTTTCAGATTATTTTTAAAATCTTTCCAAGAGGGTGGCAGTTTATCAATAATACTAGAGACAGAAATCGCTTCATCCATCTTCATTCCATATTGATGAAACTGCCCTAGTATTCGTTGCAATTCATGATACTGTTCCATAACAGGCCTAGTGTCTACCATTTTATAGTTAATAAAATTACCAACCAGAAATTTCTTACTAAACGCATCTTCTGCCATGTATTTGGATTCAAGGGCATCCCATAATTCTTTTGTGGACTCTACGTTTTGATACACATAAAATAAAGAATCAGACATACCGTTAAGAATATGACCACGACAGATGTAGTCTGCGTTTTCCCACTTTGAACGATTTCTGGTTTGTTCCAGAGTTTCATTCTCAACAATCTCGGGACAAGGAGTGCTCAGAACATACACCACTTTCAGACTCGTGAGATAGAAGTGCATCTTCTTCTGCCAGCGTCTGAAATCCTCTCAAGAAAACTTGTCCAATTTCGTGAAGTTCTTCGTCATATCTTTCACAGATTCATTGTTCGTCATCTTTGGAAATTGATTCAATCTTTGTTGGGGAATAACCGTAACAAACGAACAAAATCGGATAACAGAAATCTCTGAAGGCACGTGATCGCTTTCAGATTGAATCAATTCGACGGTTCTATCGAATATTCAACCGGATACAATCAGAGATTGAGAATTTTCTGTATGTTGTATTTGAGATTATGAGAACCAGAGAGATTTTTGATCAAGAAGATGATTTCGTAAATAAAAATTAGGGCCAAAAACTGCCTTTTAGGCAGTTTTTCCAAGGTTTTCAAAGTTGCCAAAATAGTCCCTCTATTTCTGAAAATTAATTTTCGGAGACATTTTTACCACAGCTCGACCCCAGCCAGGGGCTCTGCCCCTTGGACCCTGCCAGGGGCTGCCGCCCCTTGGACCCTGCTCCCAGGGGCGCTGCCCCCGGACCCCCGTTCCTTAGGGGCTTCGCCCCTAAGTTCATAATAAATTCAAATAGGCGTGCACTCCGCACCACCATACCTATATGATGTATTATTATGAACATATTGATCAAACAGTCAATCCAATTACACTAAAATATCTAACAATTAATAAAATTCTTAATTAACTTTACACTCAACAATTGCGTGGATTAACGTTGGAACTTGATGTATTAGGAATTTAAATATGTGGCGTGCCGCAACCGTTTGTAATCTTTTTTTGAAAGGTTGTGTTTCAACGGTAAACCTTTGGCTAAAAGCCACCTCTGCTCTGGATCGAATCCTTCCCCACATGGGTTTAACCTTGTTAGTCAACCGATATATATGGCATGACTCGATATATATGGCATGATTATTTGTGATTATTTTGTATTAATATGTATTCATTGTATACCATATTTAGATAGTGTCAAACTATGTATTTATATCCTTCCTTATTGTTAATGAGAGATCATTGGAAACTATCACAATTGACATGGTATCAGAGCGATTTGCTCTATACCCTATCTAAATCCATTGTCCTTCTTCCGATCAGCAGCTACGGTTGCATAGGCTTCGGCCTTCACATTTCTTCTTCAAACATTCATAATACCAATCCTAGAACTATCGGCCATGGGCGATAAGATTGAAAACTCCTCATCCGATTCTGGAAGAAAATTTCCAGCAACACTTCACCCCGTTTACACTGTATCTAATATCCAAAATAAAGTCTATATTCTAGATGGCAAGAAAGTGACCTATTCTTCATGGGTCAAACTGTTTCAGTTAAATGCCCGCGGTTACAAGGTTCTCGATCACATCGACGGGACTTTTCCGCCGCCTGAAGAAGACCCCACGCGAGCAGCTTGGCTCGAGGTTGATGCTATTGTATTGCAGTGGATTTATTCCACCGTGTCTGATGATATTTTGGGTCCGATGATGTTGGATACCGATTGTACAGCCCTTGAAGCATGGAACCGTCTCAAGAAGCAGTTCTTAAACAACAAAGGTCCCCGGGCTGCTGCGTTGGAAAGAGCCTTCACCAATCTTACTTTAAAGTCCATGCCATCCCTTCAAGAATATTGCTGCCGCCTTCGTGAAATCGCTACCCAACTAGCCGATGTGGATCAACCGGTGACTGAAAGCCGTCTCATTATCCAACTGGTAAGCGGCCTCACTCCTGAATATGATGTTGTCGCTGCACAGTTGCATAAGGATTTACCCTCGTGGGAAGATGCCATAAATCTTTTGGATGCCGAAGAAAGAAGACAACAGGCCCGTCAAACACCTATTGTAGCTGCTGCCCTGCCCGAACCCAACAACAACCAACCGAATCCACCCGAATCCAACAACACCCGCCGACTGATAGATAACCGAACCCAGTTCCGTTCAAACCCTCGCAGAAACTCTCCTACTCCCTCTTGAAAGTCGAATGCCACAACTCCCAGAAACAATTCAAACAATTTCAATAGGCCCAACAATAAACAAAATCCACACAATTCAAACAGGCCTAATAGAAACAATTCACCATCATGGGGCCCGTCCCAGTAGTGGGCCTATCCCCCTTGGTGGGCCGGACAGCCTGGGCCCAACTACGGTTGGTTTCCCCCACCATGTCCTTATCCAACCCAAGCCGGCTGGGTCGGCCCATGGCAGCAAAATTCTTGGGCTCCTGCTGAATCTTCGAACCAAAATAATCGGCCCAACAAATCTAAGCCTAACTCGTCTTCCCGTGATTCGCACCAGGCCCACATCACCGACTATGACCCATTGGAGCCCACTGATATTGGACAGGCATTTCAAGCACTTGCTGTGGATCAAGATGAACCGGACTGGAACATGGACACTGGGGCTTCCGATCATTTAACCGATGATGAAGGTATATGTTCTAACTCTCCTAGTTTTAATTCTATTAAATCTATATTAGTCGGTAATGGCCAAAAAATGCCAATCCTCGGATCTGGACATGCTTACTTTCCTAATAACCAACAAAACCTAAACCTAAACAATGTCCTTTTCACCCCTCATGTCATCAAAAACCTTATTTCAGTTAGAAAATTTACCACTGATAATTTTGTATCTGTGGAATTTGATCCTTATGGCTTTTCTGTGAAGGATCTCAAGACTGGGAAGCTCCTGAGCCGCCACAACAGTGATAGTCATCTCGATCCTGTTACTGCCCCAACTCAAGTCACACACACTGTTTTTGCCGCTTTCGCTCCCAAATCATGGCATGATCGCCTTAGCCACCCGGGAGTTTCCGTTATTGATGTTTTGTCTTCAAATAAATTTATTTCATGTAATAAGACTAGCAATTTGTTTTGCAATTCTTGTCAACTTGCCAAACACAAACGGCTACCATTTTCTTTATCAACTTCTAGTACTATTTTACCTTTTGATATTGTTCACTGTGACTTGTGGACTTCTCCCATTTTGTCCAACACCAGGTATAAATATTATATGATCTTGGTTGATGATTACACTAAATATACTTGGGTTTTTCCCCTTCGTTATAAATCAGAAGCCATCACCAAATTCATTAAATTTTATACCTATATTAACACTCAATTTCACCTTCCCATAAAATCTTTTCAATGTGACAACGGTGGCGAATTCAACAATCACCAATTTAAAGAGTTCGCCTCATCCAACGGAATCCAATTCCGTTTTTCGTGTCCTCACACCTCCCAACAAAATGGTAAAGCCGAGAGAATGATACGCCGCATTAACGAAATAATGTTGTCCATTCTCACTCATGCTTCCATTCCCACCACCTATTGGGTAGAAGCGGTTCACACCGCTGTTTACCTCCACAACATACTCCCAACCAAACACCTCAACAATCACACTCCCACCGCCGCCTTATACCTTCGCCATCCCGAGTATGACCACCTGCGTGTCTTCGGGTGTGCTTGCTTCCCAAACCAATCTCCCACCCGTCCACATAAACTTACCCAACGATCAACCCAATGTGTCTTTCTCGGTTACCCGGCCAATTATCGTGGTTATCGTTGCCTTGACTTATCCACCGGCAAAACCATATTTTCTCGTCATGTAACATTTGACGAAACATCCTTCCCCTTTGCTCAAAACCACCCTCCTTCCGACTATACCCCTCTCGAAAAAGACCTCTCCAACACATTATTCACCCACCCTCACACATATACCACTCCTCCTACAAACACCATTCCACAACCCACACCCCCTGTTGCTCCCAACGTACACCAGACCCAATCACCTACATTTACTTCTTCGGCCTAAGATCCTCCTTCATCCCCAGCCCACCCACTCTTCCCTACACTTTCGGCCCAAGATCCTTCTTCGGCCCAGACAAACATTCCCACGGCCCACTCTCAAATAAACTCTCCTCTTAACTCTCCTCACCACCACGCACATCCTGACCCCCCTCCCAACCAACCGCCTCAACCTGTTCAGCCCACTACAACCGCTCCTAACACACACCACATGACCACTCGCCTAAAAGCCGGCATTTCCAAACCTAAACACCCCATTAACCTCCACACTTCCGCTACACCATCCCCTGTCCCCAAATCATACTCCCATGCATTGTCCGACCCGAATTGGAATAAGGCTATGCACGATGAATATAACGCTTTAATGGAAAATAAATCTTGGGAGTTAGTGCCTAGACCTAACCATGCTCATATTATACGTTGTGTATGTGGCTTTTTCGCCACAAATACCATGCGGATGGCTCATTACAAAGATATAAGGCACGACTGGTTGTCAATGGTAAATCTCAACAGGTTGGTATCGATTGCTTTGAGACCTTTAGCCCGGTTGTCAAACCGGCCACCATCCGCACAGTTCTCAGTATTGCCGTCTCCCGTAACTGGCCGATACATCAACTGGACGTAAAGAATGCATTTCTTCACGGGGATCTCGAGGAGACGGTTTACATGCATCAACCACCAGGTTTTACTAATCGTACATATCCGTCTCATGTTTGCAAATTAAAGAAATCACTGTACGGTTTAAAACAAGCCCCACGAACATGGTATCAACGGTTTGCTGGTTACATCGTCAACTGCGGTTTCAAAAGTGCCCAAAGTGACAACTCTTTATTTGTATATCGAAAAGGCTCACACACGGCTTACTTATTATTGTACGTTGATGATATTATACTAACCGCGCCTGACAACAGGTTTTTATCTCACATCATCAAGCTCCTGTCCAATGAATTTGCTATGACAGATCTTGGTAATCTACATCACTTCTTGGGCATCCATGTCACTCGTAACTCGGCTGGCTTCATCTTATCTCAAGCATCCTACGTCCGTGACATACTTGCACGTGCCAACATGTCGAATTGCAAACCGTGCAGCACACCGTGTGACACTGACTCCAAATTAAGTGCCACACACGGCAATCTTTTATCAGACGGGACTTTGTATCGAAGCCTGGCAGGTGCACTACAATATCTAACTTTCACACGCCCAGATATTGCCTATGCAGTTCAACAAGTGTGTTTATTCATGCATGCCCCGCGCGACCCGCACTTTCAGTTCTTAAAGCGTATCCTAAGGTATCTTAAAGGCACTACTGACCAGGCACTTCACATTCGCCCCTCCAAATCCTTCAAACTCACAGCTTATTCCGATGCGGACTGGGGGGTTGCCCGGATTCTCGTCGCTCAACATCTGGCTACTGCGTGTTCTTGGGTGACAATATTGTCTCGTGGTCTTCAAAACGTCAACACATTGTCTCCAGATCAAGTGTAGAAGCAGAGTACCGAGGCGTCGCCAACACCACTGCTGAAACAAGTTGGCTTCGGAATCTTTTGCTCAAACTTCATCTTCCTGTACGCGAGGCTACGATTATTTTTTGTGATAATGTCTCTGCGGTGTATTTGTCCGATAATCCAGTGCAACATCAACGAACAAAACACGTAGAAATTGACATTCATTTCGTCCGAGAAAAAGTTCGCATTGGGGACGTCCGAGTTCTTCACATTCCAGCCGACTACCAATACGCGGATATATTCACCAAAGGACTTCTGAAGCAACTCTTCACTCAATTCAAGACCAGTCTCTGGATTCGCTCCACTACCGCTTCGACTGCGGGGGACTGTTAGTCAACCGATATATATGGCATGACTCGATATATATGGCATGATTATTTGTGATTATTCTATATTAATATGTATTCATTGTATACCATATTTAGATAGGGTCAAACTATGTATTTATATCCTTCCTTATTGTTAATGAGAGATCATTGGAAACTATCACAATTGACAAACCTTTCAAACCCAATGGTTATTTTTTTGGTGGAAGACGAAATCAAACCTAAAACCCTAGGCAGAAACCCTAAAAATGTGGGTAAACATTCCCACCTCTATTGCAACCACTAAGCTACAACATCGTTAGCAACCGTTTGTTATCTACGTGCCTTCATTTTCATACTCCTTTATTTTATATTTTCTTTTATCCCTTTTACATATAACTAGTGAGGATGTATACATAAAATACAAAAGGATATTTTCTTTTATCCTTTTTTATTTTCTTTTATACTTTTTTCATATAACTGTTTAGGACAGTGTCTACCTACTTGACCTCCAGTTGACACAAGTGAGACTTATCGAACCCAATCGATCTCTTCACATCTTCCCGCTATGTTACACATATTATGGTTGTGTGTTTGTGTAGCATGTTTCCCCCAACATGAAAATAGTAGAAAGGGGTTGTGGATCTTACCTTAGGTTCTGTGCTAATAAGGTACTAGGCGTATTAATGAATGATGTCCCGTCTACTCGTAACCTGACATTCAATAGCCTATAAGTGTTTGTTCAAATTTTGTGTTTGTCCAAATAACCCATTGTATCCAAACAATGACCTAGTTAGTGTTTATAAAACCTGTTTGACCTGTTGAACCGTTGGTGACCCGTTTAGTGTTTTATGTTTGTTCATGTCAAAATATCCAAGAAACACAAGTTACACCCAAACACACAATTCTAGTAACCTAGCATGTTAACTAATCACATAACATGTTAACCTTGGCAGTTGTCAGAAGTTCGAGTTTTAAGCATACAACCCATGTCTAGCCTGTCATAATTCCATATAGTAATAAAACATTTTGTATGTAGCCTACAACTCACACAACATGCAAGTTTCCATTAATATAGTAATCTAGTGAACAAGATGAACACATTACACGCATAAAAGTTTCCCCTTTTTTAGAAAGTTATGGTTCTATTTTTGTTTTCACAAAACAAACATTCTAACATGCTTAAATGATCATCCCTAAGCATGTTCTATCATTACATATTCCATATCATGTCTAGATTTCAAAAGAAAAATCCCAAAAGCATTAAATTTTCCATTATAGGCAGGTTATGTACAATCACGTTTTTAATAAATCCAATCATACACAACATGTTATCTAACATAGATTAACATATTCTAAGCACAAAACATTATTATACAAACCAACTGATAACTCACATTATTAACATATAAAACAGGCATAAACAGCCTCATAATACGACTTAATTAGGCTTATATTATTGATATTTGGTGCTTAATTCGTTCCTATTTGTATTTCTCAGGAAATTGGAGCTCCAAGACGAAAACAGAGGATTTCTGGAGAAAAACAAGCAAAAACTGGAGATTCTTGAAGATACGAGACTTGCTACATGTTCACTGTATGTTTGAAGACAATCCCGGGGATTAAACAATGATAAAACCAGTCTGGGAGTGACGCAACACGCCCACTTGCACAAAGCCCTGCACGCTAGAAGACAACGCAGTAAGCTTGGAGAGCAAGAAAAGGTACTGAAGACACTTGCACGCCCATTCCACATCACTTAGCACGCCCGTGCTTAACTGAAATGTGTTCCCTAAGGCTTGAAATGACAAAATATGACACTAGACTGATGTGCACGCCCGTGCCAGCCTCTAGCATGCCCGTGCTCAGGCTATTTTGCCTATAAATAGCAAGCTACACCTCACCATTTGTTCATCCCTTCTTATGCTCTCTTGGGGCCGATTACCAAGCTTCTTCTAAAGATCATGAGGTCTTTTCGGAGGCCTTATGGCCCTCCTAACATCCCACCAAGGTTAGGCCTCGTCCTACCTTGATCGGCTTGGCCAAGAAGAGGATCATAGAGTAGTTTATATGCAATAAAACATCGAGGGTCGTGAGGTTGTTAGATGCATAGCACTTGAAGATGGAGAGCTTGTCTATGAGCAGCCATGTTCTTGGGTTGATCATTCGATATGGTTGTATCTTTCTGTTATCACGAACCC
Source organism: Ambrosia x helenae (assembly GCA_030844895.1). Classification (NCBI taxonomy): domain Eukaryota; kingdom Viridiplantae; phylum Streptophyta; class Magnoliopsida; order Asterales; family Asteraceae; genus Ambrosia; species Ambrosia x helenae. The sequence goes on from CM061225.1 coordinate 86,673,310, forward strand.
AGTTCAATATGTAGACTTTTATTATTAGTAGTAGTGGTTTATTTTTAGTTATTTGTTGTGTTATCTTCTTCTAATCTTTATTTGTTTATCTTTGTGACAGGTTTGAATGATGATTAACTTAATAACAACCTTAACTTAATTAATTAAATAATAAGGGTATAATCAGCTTTTGGTAGTCCCGAGCTAGATCCAAGGCGAGGAAACCTGTAGTGAGACAGATCATTCGGGCTTCTGATATCCAAACCGGATTCTAAGCAAAGGCTTCTGAAGTGGACCAGATCCGAGTGACACATTTCTGGTACTTATCAGATGAGTGAATGATCTTTTTGGTAATAGACGGTTTCCCTACGGGCGCACCAGTGATCTTCAGATTGCATGATTTTAGGATTATGTGTCACATTTACCAAGGATTTCATTCAGTTCGGGAGGTTAAGGGTTGGGTAATTAATTCATCATCTATTTAAAACCAACTTTATATTTATCAGGCCTGTAAATATTAAAGTGCCACCAAGATAAATAAAATAAAGATTCTTTATCTAGTTCTCGTCAGTATAACGCCGTTAGCCAATGGGGGCCTGCCTTCCTGAGACAACCATAAGAGAGATCTTTCGGCCTTGACCGTTAACCAATGGGGATACGAGGTTGCCAAGATAAAGAGACCCTTCGGTACGGAACGCAAGAACTAAGGAGAGGTGTACAGTGTTTCGGGTTGGGAATGAAGCCTCCAATTTAAGAAGATAATAAGTTCGAGGACCCGAAGACTTAACCACGGTTTGAGGAGCCCGCTATACGCGAGGCCCAGTCGAAGTACTCCAGGTGGATGCACGCTGGAGAGGTTCTGCATTCTACTTAGTAGTCACCTTCGCTTCTCTATCAAGGAGTCAACACTTCAAGATGACTCTCGTCTCCCACACAATTAATTAACTTAAATTATTAATTTTAATAATAAACTTAACTACTTATTCGGAGGATCCCGAGATATACATATTTGACCTCTCTACTATTTTATCTTTTTCTTTATAAAACCAAAACCTTTTTCAAAACCATTTTTCTTTTAAAGAACCCCTCGGTTTTATTTTTCTTTTCAAAACCCGATCAGTTGATGGATGAAAGGTTGAGTAGGGGAAACTGTGAACTCTGGAATACGATACTCAATACTTACCCAAGAAGCTATGCTATGCACGTCAGGTTCTCTGCCTATGTGTTGGTTTTAGTTTCGAAAGTAACTTAAATTATTAATTTTAATAATAAACTTAACTACTTATTCGGAGGATCCCGAGATATACATATTTGACCTCTCTACTATTTTATCTTTTTCTTTATAAAACCAAAACCTTTTTCAAAACCATTTTTCTTTTAAAGAACCCCTCGGTTTTATTTTTCTTTTCAAAACCCGATCAGTTGATGGATGAAAGGTTGAGTAGGGGAAACTGTGAACTCTGGAATACGACACTCAATACTTACCCAAGAAGCTATGCTATGCACGTCAGGTTCTCTGCCTATGTGTTGGTTTTAGTTTCGAAAGTAATTATTGTTTACTTTATAAATTTAAAACTTGTTAACAAAGGTTTAGTAAAAATCAGTCGTTTACCCCGAAACCAAAGTTTCGGATTTCAAACATCAAGTTTTTGGCACCGGGGAAATGACATCTTTTTAATTTGCTAAAATCACGCACACCAAGTTTTTGGCGCCGTTGCCGGGGAACACAATTATTTCCAAAGAAAGACCCAAGTCTCTTAACTGATCGGTTTATTTTTCTTTTTTTTTTTTTCATTTTCTTTTTCACTTTATTTTTCTTTTTATTTTTGTTCTTCTTTATTTTTCCTTTTCGTTTTATTCTGCTTTATTTTCTATGATTGCGGTTGTTTCGAGTTTTCTTGGCAGGTTTCCTTCGAGATTCGCGACCTTGGAGAATTCCCGTGGAGGACGCCGAAAGCGCCAAGATTGGCAACTTTTATTTTGGATGGTTTTTATTTCTGCTTTATTTCCGTTTAGAAGAGGTTTGTCATACCGTGAAGATCGGCAAGTGAGTTTAGTTAAATGCGGAAAATGAGCCGGGTGAGATTTTAAAAAAAAAAAAAAATTAAACTTGAAATGTTTTCGGGGCTTGAAATTGGGTTTTAAAATTTAGGAGGATTTTCCACGAATTTTAAAACCATATTACGGAAAACCGTTTAAAAATTTAAAAATGTAATTTCCACCCTTAAAACCGCCAGTTTGGAACGTGTTTGATCTATGATTGGACATGTTCCACCCCGCTAGTGTTTCGACACTAGTATTCTATCCCTAGTTTAAGTATTTTATCTATCTAGTTTACTTTTATTTTAGTTTTTAGGACATGTTGAGGAAAGCTTGCTAGGATGAGGCAAATTTTTGGGCAATTTCGCAAGGCGGCTGTGGGTATTGACCACACGTTGGTGGATTCGCCACTGTCAGGGTAGTATTAGTTTCTCTTGCCTCTTTCTCTAATTATGCACTTAAAATTTTTGCAAAAATTTTAAGTGTGGGGTGGATCATTATTGCTGCTTATTTTATTTTATCTAGCGGGTCATTTGTCATTGATTGTGCGTTATCCAGTACCCTCTTAGCAGTTTGATACCCGTAGCGTCATTCATGGTCAATTTTGGCAAATTTGTATAGTTTATTAGGCTCGTCTGAGTGATACTTATTAGGCATTTATGCCGAACGGTTCACATCAAAGGACTGTCGAAGTAGGTGATGTTAATTAAACCCGATAAATCCATTTAAAATAAAGTAAAATAAAGTAGAAAAATAGGTTGCATGACACGTAGAAAAATACCCTGAAATTCATGCTTAAAACTGATACCTTATCCTACCCGATTTTCCGTGTGAGAGTTTTGAGCCTTTTCGAGCACCACACCTACACTTATATATATTTTTTTGCTCGTTTCGTTTGACTTGAGAGATATTCGACCTTAGTCCGACTCGTTTAGAACTTGTGTGTTTATGCATTTTTCTTGTTTTAAAATCAATAACTAGATTAAAATGGCAGAGGCAATTAGGTTTCACCCAAAAATAAAATCCTTTCCCTTAGAAAACCCTTTGAGCCTTAGCCTTTCATTTCTTTCACCCAATAAATGAGTTCCGATCATGCGTCACCACAACAGCTTCAAGATTCTGTCATCACCAAGGGTGCGACACCGCAAGTTTGAAGAAAAAGGCAACACCGTTGACAAAGGAGGGAACAATACAAGACAGGGCCAAGAGAGAGATCTTCTAAAAAAAGTAGTTGGGGAGCCCAATAAATAAAGAGACCCAAAAAGAGAGCCCAAGAAAATAAAAGTTCTTCAAAAGTTAAAAATCTATTGGAACTTTGCTCTCTCTCTCTCTCTCTCTCTCTCTCTCTCTCTCCTGCTCTCTGCTCTCTCTATGTTCTATTTGTGATCTCTCATCTCTCTCTTGCTTCCCCCTCGCTTTCACAAGTTGCACCCATTGGACGAGCACTTGCTTCGATGATTCCACTTTGCTAAGCCACGTCTGCCCCCGATATGTTACAGACTATAATATATTAATTTTTGTACCACATGGAAACACACATTTTGTCACTTGATATTAGATCTGTCTACCCTAAGAAGCTCCCGGGATATAAACTAGTATATATATCCCAGTCTCATTCTCCCTCACATGTGCATCTTTTGTGTCTTATACCTAACTTCTACCCGATTGTAAATCAACTCAAGGAAATTGTGTTTAGGAGCTTTGTGCGTTATGTATATTCCTGTTTCCTTGATCTATTAAATGCGTGTGCCTTGTTTTTGCCTCAGTTTGTGTGAAAACCCTGGAATCATTTCATGTTTGATAAGAAAATCGATCCTAAAACTTTTTATTAAAATATATAATAAAAATATAATAAAGATGCTCTCGTTATTCATAGAAAATATAGAAATACGGTACCAGTTACAAAATTATAGAAAATTAATATAAAATATAAACAAATTTACATAACTTGATTTATATATCATTTGCTAGGAGTCTTCATCATCCCGAGTCTTTAACCATACTCCTTAACTACCATAATCAACAAACTAAAATTGATGAACGTTTGGTTGAGGATCATGTTAAATACGGGGCCCTTAAAACAGATTTCGCGTCTCCTTTCAGACGGTCTGTTTCCCGGGTACAACAACCGGAAAAATATATGTGTTGCTTGAGATGGCTCTCACGCCCGAGATAGCACTGTGTTATTTGGTGTTTATCAGCCTATAAGAAAAAGATGAAATTGTGAAAATAAAGAACTTGGTGAGTACTTGATCGGCGTCGAAGGAGTGATAAAAAAGAAGAGTTTTTTTTAGAAAAATCCAACAACCTTATTAGATAGGGTAAGTCGGGTGTCGAACCTCGAGGAGTATTTTGGAAAGTGTTGTATTTAACTATTGAATTAAACTAGACAAAAAAGTGAAATCGATTTGTTTGGATTGTTGAGAAAAATGCAATTAAATAAAACTACTTAAAAGAAAACGAGTTGTAAACAATTATGAGAAACGGTGATCTCTCCAGGATCCTGGTTAATCACTATTGCCAAGGGTTGTACGAATTGTCAATTGAAATCACATAGACATGATTTGTAGTTAAAATATGATTTAGATTGTAAGTTGATTAATGACCTAATTGGCAACCGATAACTAGACCGATACTGTTGATTTGGTTAATTACCACTTAACAAATTACCAATTATTCATAATATTGAAAGAAAAAGACTTGCATATTAATCAATAACCACCGATAATAAAACTGCTATGGTTAATGAAATCAAAACAAGCAATTCATTCAATAAACATTCAATTCAAATTGTTCATACAAAAACCAAACTTGAAATTCATAATAAAGCAATCACAAATTCAATTCAATGTTTGAAAATAGACAAACCCCAAACTACGTAACTAACCATTCACCCAGAGAGGATCACAGGTGGTTTAGCTGCTTATCTCGGTGGAAAACACGTCAAAGGATATATGAAAGCTTGAAAAAATCTTAACTCGGATTGAAGAAATGATAGATGATGTTGTGTGTATGTCTTTTCTGCCAAAAATCTCCGAACCACCTCTTATTTTTGACAATAGACGACTACTCTCGAAATAGGGTTTGAAAAACCCTTTATACCTTTCAAAACAAAGTTTCCATTTTCTCATCTTTTCCCGCCGTAAGATACGGTGTAGAGACCGTAGCATACGGTCACTGCCTACTGATCCTTCTTATTTCTTCTGACCGCCCCGGCGGTTTGGCTTGGACTCCATACGCTCAGCAGCTGCTGAGGTAACTTCTCTTCTTCAATCTTCCATACCGTAACCTACGGTCTTATGGCCGTAAGGTACAGCGCATCCTTCATCTTCATCTAAATTCATCTTTCACAATACACTTTTGATTCTAATAACTTCCCGAGCTCATTTGTTCTCATCCACAGTCTTTCTTAACCTCATTTCACCTCGTTTAACACTCCAAACACTTCAATATCTTCGATTCACCACCCTCGCTCGATCTACTACGCCTTTTAACCTTTAATTTCTTCCACTTTCGCCATTTAACCTACAATTACACATTCACGTGTAGTTATCTTATTCATAACACTAAACACATCCAAAACATATTAAAAGCACCCGATTAAGCATCCTAACAACCACGTTTGAACCCGTCCATCACATTCCCACACTTACCTTTGATTGTCCCCAATCAAACCATCTCAAAACATGACTCACCTCATTAACAAGCCACATCCAATTCCTTTAACTGTTAGTTATCCAAGATCCCAATCATACCCATCCCATAGACTGACACAATCGAGATTGACAAACTGACGAGCAAGTGTTGCACAATTTCTAAAATCAAGACTTGTGTAACCAAACCTAACATGCTTATGATCATACACATACGCTACACACCTCCACACAATGTTCGCTCCTCTCAGTTTATTACTGGACTAGCATGTAATGTGCTAGTATATATCGCTTAAAAACCAAGAATGTAACTCGGTTATCATGGGTTTGTATAACAATCATACATAAGTTGTAAACTATGCACACATCGAAAGGTCTTACGGGTTTTGGGCTTAGGGACACGGTAAGAATGATTTGGCTAACAAGTTGCTCAAAATAAAAGGTTTCAAAACAGTTGGATAACCATCCTTTTTCATGAATCATAATAAAACACAACTCCTGAACATATTTGACCTATAACGATCATTTCTATTTTTGTATTTTTTTTTTTATTCTTCTTCTTTTTTTTCTTGTTCTAACATTTAAGAATACTTCAAACACTTGAACACAAACATAAACACAATGGATGTCATCATTTTCTTAACAAATCTTTAGCATGTATCCAATTACACAAATTCTGCAACAAAGAAACATTTGGCTTACTCACAACAAATAAAAATATATGTACATCACTCTAGTATCTAGTAGGCTCAAGATCTCACAAAGTAGGGAAATAGGTTGCCGACATGTAGCATATGCAAATACTAAAAGCATGTTACCCCTAGTTAGGAATCTCTTTTCAATTTATCTAAAAACACTCACCAGAAATACTCTCATGAAACTTAAAAAGACAACCATGATTAAGGATCTCGGGTTTTCATACTTGGCAGAAGACTCTTTGGTGACTGAAATTTCGGCTCTTATTCCTAATCAAGTAAAAAGGATGATAATTTCAAGAAAACATTCATTAAAATTTTTCAAAATTTTTCAAAATTTACCAATTTTCCTGCAAAGTAAGTGTTTCCACCCTAACTTTCCTAGGGTCACCCATCCCCACACTTGGGATACATTGTCCCCAATATATGGTGCTTTTAATGTTTACCATATCCTTTAAACCACCAAACTCAAATACGCGACTCTCAACTTCCACCCACAAATAAACAATGACTCAAACACACTATTTACAAACAAGCAAATAAAGGAACAAAATACTACTATACAAAGCAGGGAAAAATTACATGAACCTGATGAATGCGGGGAGGCTCATCTGTAAGATGGACCAGGTAATCAGCCATAGAACTCCCCCAAATGCTCGTAAAACTCAGTCATGTTGAATATGCTTCCCAAACCTCTGTCCTCCTGATGCTCTGATGATGATAATGACTGCTTCTGCTGAGAAGAGTACACATAAGGCGGGGGTTGATAAAGGTATGAACTCTGGTAATGTGGGGCAGTGTACTCCTGTGGCACCCATATAGACCCATGAACTCGTGGAGATGGGTACCTAGGCATCCCTGGCTGATAAGGCTCCAACGTGCTGTAATCAACGTATGGAGGGTTCTCCACACATGGAGCTCCCGAGTAGTAATCCAGCTATCTCCTGTATTGGTTCTCATCATAGGCACGCATGTTCAACTCCATCTGTGCATCCAGATGTTGAATCATCTCTGTCCTTCTGTTGTGCTCTAACAACTCCTGATGTTACCTATTACGGGTCTCATCCAACCGAAAGTTCTGATCATATATACTCTGCTGAAACATATCCAAAGAACTATACTCAGGCGGTCTCATGCCCATCACCCGCACCTGCATATCATAATAAAATACACCCCAAGAGTAACTGGTGCACCAGTCTGAGGCTGACTCTAACTCTTACTCGGTCCTTCCTCTGTTCTAACCCAACCTTTCTCTGCCTCCTCAACAGCTCCTCGTCACTAGAATCTTGATCATCCATTTCTCCTCTCCTAGGTGCTTCTTTCCCCCATTGCAGCACCTTTACCTGCTCCCCCAGATCTATCTTTAGTTTATGCCACAATTTAGTCTTTTTATAGGTCCACTTGTCACTAGCAAACTCAAGAAAGGAGAAAATAGCATGTGCCTTCTTATAGGGCTTTTCCCTCTCTAATAAAACCCCTTGTTTCTCTAACAATGCACTTAATAATCTGGCATGTGGAGTCAACTTCTTCAGTTTAGCATTATTGGCTTGTCACACATGCATAATCACCATCTAACAAAAAGACAACCGCACACGACCTATCATAATCGCGTATAAAACCGGGATCACCTACTTCCTAACCGACGTCCTATCTCCCATCCTAGGTGCTATGTTAGATATCATAAACTGAAGTAGCACCCTAACTATCAGTTTTAGATTATCCCTCTTCATTTCAACCCCCTTATTCATGTCAAACAACTCTGCCATCATCACAACTTCGTCCTCTATATCCTTTATGTGATTCCCATAATCATTTTCATTCACATACTTGTACCACCTATCCCCCTTGGATTCAAACTTGGTTATCTTCTTAATAGTTGCAAGAGATAGCACTACGGTGTTATCGCCAACCGTCCCTGTGAGAGTATTTTTTTCAGGGGGTTCTTCCCATCATCCCTCCTTAGAGTGCTCAGCCAATCCAAGATACTATCCGCATACACTTCACCCGTGACTTTACCTTTGATCTCTATAATCGCCTCCTAGCCTAAGTTCCTTAACTTTTCAGCAAACCCCATCGCCCTAAAGTCGGGTATGTAAGCTTCCTTTTCAAAGCACATATTATCTATAACAGTCCTAAATTCACCCATCTTGTCAAAAAACAAATCTGACTAAAACTGAAAGGGTTGATTACATAATGGACCCTTATTCCAGATAGCTTTATATGGCACATCCTTTGTAAAGTTTCGAGGTTGCTCAAAGACTTCTTATTCCTCTTCCTTGGGCGTATCTCGTATGACTACGCACGTGGTCTTCCTCTTCTTTGTTGCTCCTGCTTGTGGATTAGAAGAGGACTCTGGTGCCTTCCCTTTGTCTTTGTTACCAAAGAACTTTGACTTTGTCATCATGCACACACACAACCAATCAAACAAGGCATGTTAGTCTAATGTGTCAACTAATCAACAAGTGTGAATTTTCACTAATCCTTCCCACGCTTGTGTCTTGCCATGGCTACTAGGCTTGTTGAACTACCTTAAAAGATGTCCCGTTAATAATTTAACAAGAATTTAAAACTTTAATAAGTTACCAAGTTCCAACAATTAACAATCTTTTCAGGTTTACCAATATTTTTCAGCAATTATATAATTTCACCATGTTTAACAACCCCAATTTTGTGCATAATAATAATAACCCACTCCCAAACACCCGATATCTAGCACCAAAATCCAATTTTGCATCATACATCACAAATAAAAGTGTGCTAGATTTCACCTCAAAACTGATTCAAACATAAAAGCTTAATATCCAAACAAAACCCAAACCTATATCAACTTACCGGCACTAATCTAACCAAAGAAGGTTAAAGAACATACCTTTGATGTTTAAAAACGTTGGATTAAACTTCAATTGCACAAAATAGCCCTTAGAAGTGAAAAGCCCCAATTTAAAATTTTAGAGTTCTTTACGTTCGTCTCAGATTTCTTGCAAACAGACACGATTGGTTAAAATAACAAAGTGGGTCGGTTTTTTTATGGTTGGTATTGTGTTAGACCCGGTTCAAGGAAGAAACCCGGTCCACTCTCAACCCAATGCAGCTCGTCGTAAGCTACGGGTATAAAACCGTAGCTTACGGTTGTTGAGGTCTGGTCATGTTTCACTAATGAGAACCGTAAGTTACGAATATAGATCGTAGATTACGGTTGTTGTCATCTAACCACATCAACTTCTTTTTACCGTAAGCTATGTTCACATACCGTAGCTTACGGTTTGGCTTTCAATTTTTTTTATAGTTAACAAATCACTTGCAAAAACCATTTCCAACATTCTTACTTGCCCTCTCCACCCACTAAAAAATATAGTCGTCCTCGAATTTCGGCTCGGGTTAGAAACAATGGGTGTCTACGAGAGTGAGTCGGGTCAGGTTTCATGTTTTTCGCATCCAGATTACTGGTGACGTGGTGGAAGGTGGAGGAGATGGTGGTTAGTGGGGGTGATGAAAGGTGAGGAAGGAGGTGGATGAAAAGTGAAGGAGGTGGGTAGTGGATCCCACTTCATTAAAAAACAAAATATAATAAATTAAATGTAGTAAATTTACTGATATGCCATTCATTTAACAAGCAAAATGATCATATTAGCCCCCATTCAACTGACCAAGATAACTGAGTTTACTTTTTGGATTGATTTGGCATTTAAACATGAATATGAAGGGTCCATGTGAGAAAAAAAACCCTGTTTTGGATGGATCTAGCAAATCTGGTCAAACCTCATGGACGAATTTGGCAATTTACTCTAGATTTATGTAGTAAATACAAGGCCAAATAGTTCAAGCGACACCAACATCAACATTGTAGCCTACAATTTATTTAGAGCCCAGCACAGTTTCTCGGTTAACATGTATGATTCTTGGGAGCTACTTAGAAATCATCGAAGTGGCATCTTTGTAACACCCCAACCGATGGCGGAAACATCGAGGTGTCACGTAGTGACGATTGTTCAATAGCTCATGGACTAAAAGTGTAAATATTGATACATTGAATTGATTAGTTTATTACATTAAAAGAAATTACAAGATACAAAATTCTAATGTGGCAACTAAAACTGAAATACAATAAGTCTCAAATCTAAGTCTAAGTTCCAGAAGTTTAAAAGTCATCTCATAACAACCTGAAACATGTACGAAAATAATTTGGTCAATACAAAGATGTATTGGTGAGCATACCCTGTTTGAATACATATAGTAGGAAAAGAGTTTCGCAATTCACGTGTTGTATACTGTTTGCAATTATGTTATAAGCAATATCCGTTCAAAATCAACCCTATGAAATGAAAGGAAATATATATATATATATATATATATATATATTATGCGCTAGTAGTAATGAAATACATAGGAATGACAAGGACTCTCAACAGAGTCACAAGGGTATATACCATAATACTATTCATTGAAATGTTAGGCCCCCAAAGGTTAATGATTTTGACAAGTCATAGACACACAAATTAACACAAGCAAACACACATGAGAATTGCTATTTTAGTAAAAGGAAATAGAAACTTGATATAAGTATATAAGTAGCCCCAAAAGTAAAATGAAAAAGGGGAAAGATATACTCACCGTATGCGAAAGCGATCAAAATCCACTTAAGCGGTCGTGAGCTAAGTAATGGGAATTCCGATGAATTCAACCTATAATGTGTAAGAATACTAATAAGGAAGTGTCTAAAAAGTCTAAGGTAACTAGGGTCTAAGGCATTAGGGTTTGCTAACTCGATTTGGGGAATTAGAGTTTTTATGATAAATTGCGTTAATGTAAAAGTTGTATAATATCATACCAAAGTTTGTAAATACAGTTTAGGTAATATATTTATTACAAATTGAATATTTAGATAAAACTTATGTTTGAATAATTAAGACAAAAAAATGTAGTTAATTACTTTAACTAATTATTGTAAATAAATACAATAATTATAAATGTATAAATAAATGATTATGAATTACACAATGATCCAACAAATAATAACTACGACTTTCCAACATAAAAATATTCCTATTTTATAAGAAAAATATTTATAAAATAGATGTTAATTAGTATAGATAAATAAATGTTTAATTATGTCTCATTAAACATAAATAAGATTAAAAATACAAGACATGATCCATAAATGCCATTTTTATAGAAAATGGATGCTTCCTGATGTAAATTAATGAAAATAATTTTCCCATAATTTTTATAAACTTATTTATATTTAAAACTGATTTAATGAGATTAATCATGTTTAAATGATTAAAAATAGAAAAATTAATAAAAATGAAAGTTTTATGAACCAAATATTTTTATTTCAGTTCATAATGATTAGAAATAATTTCCCAAAAAGTTTGAGATCAAAACTATAAAAAAAATGAATTTTTATCAATTAAATATGATTAAAACAATATAAATCAATAAAAATATAAAAATAGAATATTATCCAGAAAATAAAATTACGATAATTTTCTTTAGGATGTCAAGATGCTACACCAAAATTTTTATAATTTTTGGGCAAAATATGGATTTATTATGAATATTTTATGGTCATATTGTTTTAAAAGAATAAAGATCAAAATAAAGAAAGAAAAAAATGAAATAAAAAGAAACGTTGCTGCCATGGATCGAACCGCAGACCTTATCAATCCAATGGATTTTCTAACCAACACCCTAGCCACTGAGCTATGACTTGTTTTGTTGAAACTATTTCAGTAAAATTTTATTTATCAATTAATCAATGTTCATCTTCTTCCCCAAATAACTAAACCAAGAACCCTAACCCCAGGTATGATTTCAATCAACCCGATTATTGTTGTAAATATTACGAAATCATGGGGGTTTTAATCCGGACTAAAAGCTAAGTATAATGACACAAAGAAAAACGATCTTACAAGTTCACTGATGGTTCGATTGGACTGGTTTTCGGCCGATAAACACATTGACGCCAAAACGTGGTTCTCAGATCGTGTATATGGGGTGATGGTTAAGGGTTTTTGATCGAAATAGGTTTCTGGATGCTACTAAAAGATATATAAGTAAAAAAAAAAAACCCAAGCTTTGAATCCGATTCATATGATTATGTTCAATATGTACGGTTACACCTTAAAGTCTTTAATTTTGATTTTATGATTAGGATTCAATGCTGATACTGAAACTGTTAGAAAATCATTAAAGAAATCAAATGCACTAATCAATTTTTATTAAATACAAATTAAAGATGTCTTGAATGCACAAAATGGGGCGAAACAAAAAAAAAAAACAGAATAGAAGGACAACAAGAATCTGTTTTAAAACTTTGATATTGTTAAACATAGCCCTCCAAATTTGAGTCTTGTATAGTATGTTTTAAAAGAACAAAAACTTTATAAACTTACACAATTCTAAACCTTGAAGTTCTTATTTAAAAAAAAACAAATCTTATACATCTTGAAAATAGATTGCATTTGTAAACATATATAGGTTTATTTTGAATGATATCGTAAAATAAAATGAAATAATGATAAATGAGAACTGAAAGTGAAAATTTAATATAGTCAAAGGACTAAAATTGTACATGACTTAGAAGTATAAGGTGCGGTTGTCACAGTCTCCCTTACTTTAGAAAATTTCGTCTCGAAATTTCTTTTAAGTGGAGGTTTCTATGATACAGAAGACGCAGTAAAAGTCAAATAAGTTTTTTTTTTTTAATTTCATCATCTATTATTTAACAAAATTTAAAATAGTTGTCTAATATCCAAAGTTAAAGTGTCAAAATCTTTGATAGTTGACCCAAAGTTAGAGAGTTGAAAGTTTAAATGAGAAAGGCTTTGGGAATATGTAACTTGTGAGGGGCAGAGGTACTAATGAAGAAGTCTCCCCTACTTTTGAAAATTTCGTCTCGAAATTTCTTTTAAGTGGAGGTTTCTATGAAACAGAAGACGCAGTAAAAGTGAAATAGGTTTTCTTTTTTAATTTCATCATCTATGATTTGACAAAATTTAAAATAGTTGTCTAATATTCAAAGTTAAAGTGTCAAAATCTTTGACAGTTGACCTAAAGTTAGAAAGTTGGGAGTTTAAATGAGAAATGCTTTGGGAATGTGTAACTTGTGAGGGGCAGAGGTACTAATGAAGAAGTCTCCCCTACTTTAGAAAGGTTTCTGACCGAACTTTATTAAGGACATGCAACAGGATTTCGACTAACAGAGAGTGTAAGAGTATACAAAGTTTAAGGTTTTCTGTAGAGGTGGTCAACAAGAAAGGCTCCAAAAAAACTAATTGAAGCTCGCGTAAGAACGTTCTTATCGAAAATACTAGATATTAGTCAATGATCTAATGAAGAGGTAATTATAAAGTAATGGGTAGGTTCTTGGTTAGACTCCTAGTCCGTTCCCGTAGTATCGTTTATGCTTATATATATGGTGTACCGCAGCTAACCCACCACACTCCCGATACTTTGGACTCGTACTGATTGTCTACCAACAGCCTAAATAGAATTACACACCACCCTCATGTACCTGTAAATCCATGATTGCGTTCCGGACCGTAATCATCGATTTACCTTACACTAGGGTGTTATGCTTTTCCCATAACCCTAACAAGAAATAAATGCGTGCAACCATTATGTAATAGCTACGGTTATGAAATAATGTTCGATCATGACATGGTTAGAGGTCCAACCCTTTCGGGTTTACCCTTTAACCGTAATGAGAATAACATGTAAGTGTAAGACATGGTCAGAGGTTCTTCCCTTTCGAGTTCACCCTCAACCGGTAAATTTATGTTCACATTGTTGGGCTCTAAACACCCAGATTGATAAACTCCGAGAATTTCATCGTTCCCCTCGGGTTGGAATATTCTAACCTGAGTCGTACGTGGTCACTGGCTTAGATCTCATATAAGTTATCAACTAGTATGTTCATTGACCATTATGATGAACAAAATAATGTAAGTATAACAGGGTTTTGCTCAAAACAAGAAGAAAATATGCATACCAAATATGCGTTCGTCTAAGTATGTAAGTAGAGCATAAAATTTCGATTGAAAGAATAGTATAACGTAAATCGAGTAAATCACACAATTTGCACCAAATGAAAGTAAACAAGTTAAATTAATGCTCAAAAACCAGCGTTGTAAGAGTAACTACTAATAATTAGTGTGAGTGTATTAAGATAAATTTTCGTTTATCAAAACGTAGTTTGCTCTATCTTTGTGATATAGTTGAAAGAATAGTAGTAATGCATGAGGGTAATTTTTTTGAAATCGAAGTGTGTTTTAGATTCAAAACAAGTTTATTTAAGAAAATCTTCATAAATACACATTTTCATGTGTTTACGAGATGTCAAGTTTGAAAAGTGTTATAAGGCTTATTATAAGTTGCAAATTTCTCCCGAAAACATATATTAGATACGTCATATGAAAACAAAAGGTTTACATTTGACCTTTAAAATATGCAATACAAGTTTATAAAATGCAAAATGAAACCATTCCATGATGTATGTGTAAATATAATGTGTTTAAAAGACCAAGATTTAAAATGACGTGAATGATAAAATTAACGTATGTAATAGATTACCAATATTTAAGAAAATTAAAAATTTATCATTTGAGTCTTCAAATGATGAACAAAAGATAAATATCAATATTATAAAACATTGAGATTGTTTCCATAGGAAACTTTGACTCACTAAAGTAATTGAAATGTTATTAGTGACTTGTGGGGGCGTACTTTAGCCTATAAGTGGATGCTCATCCCGAGAGTTCCCAGGTCGGCATACGGGTCCCTCGTCTGATCGGGATTTATGCGAAATGCTAGGCCTAGACAGAAAACTCAGGATACAGGCGCTCACCTTTCCAGATTGCACGTGCCCTATCACTAGTAAGTATAATGACACAAAGAAAAACGATCTTACAAGTTCACTGAAGGTTCGATTGGACTGGTTTTCGGCCGATTAACACATTGATGCCAAAACGTGGTTGTCAGATCGTGTATATGGGGTGATGGTTAAGGGTTTTTGATCGAAATAGGTTTCTGGATGCGACTAAAAGATTTATAAGTAAAGAAACCCAAGCTTTGAATCCAATTCATATGATTATGTTCAATATGTACGGTTACACCTTAAAGTCTTTAATTTTGATTTTATGATTAGGATTCAATGCTGATAACGTACATTTCTTGCTGAAACTGTTAGCAAATCATTAAAGAAATCAAATGCAATAATCAATTTTTATTAAATACAAGTTAAAGAGGTCTTGAATGCACAAAATGGTCTTCGGCGAAACAAAAAAAAAACAGAATAGAAGGACAACAAGAATCTGTTTTTAAACTTTGATATTGTCAAACCTAGCCCTCCAAATTTGAGTTTTGTATAGTATGTTTTAAAAGGAAAAAAAAAAACTTTATAAACTTACACAATTCTAAACCATGATGTTTTTATTTAAAAAAAAAAAACAAATCTTATACATCTTGAAAATAGATTGCATTTGTAAACATATATAGGTTTATTTTGAATGATATCGTAAAATAAAATGAAATAATGATAAATGAGGACTGAAAGTGAAAATTTAATATAGTCAAAGGACTAAAATTGTACATGACTTAGAAGTATAAGGTGCAGTTGTCACAGTCTCCCTTACTTTAGAAAATTTCGTCTTGAAATTTCTTTTAAGTGGAGGTTTCTATGATACAGAAGATGCAGTAAAAGTCAAGTAAGTTTTTTTTAATTTCATCATCTATGATTTGACAAAATTTAAAATAGTTGTCTAATATCCAAAGTTAAAGTGTCAAAATCTTTGATAGTTGACCCAAAGTTAGAAAGTTGAGAGTTTAAATGAGAAAGGCTTTGGGAATGTGTAACTTGTGAGGGGCAGAGGTACTAATGAAGAACTCTCCCCTACTTTAAAAAGGTTTCTGACCGAACTTTATTAAGGACATGCAACAGGATTTCGACTAACAGGGAGTGTAAGAGTATACAAAGTTTAAGGTTTTCTATAGAGGTGGTCAACAAGGAAGGCTCCAACAAAACTAATTGAAGCTCGCGTAAGAACGTTCTTATTAAAAATGCTAGCTATTAGTCAATGATCTAATGAAGAGGTAATTATAAAGTAATGGGTAGGTTCTTGGTTAGACAACTAGTCTGTTCCCACAGTATCGTTTATGCTTATATATAGGGTGTATCGCAGCTAACCCACCACACTCCCGATACTTTGGACTCGTACTGATTGTCTACCAACAGCCTTAATAGAATTACACGCCACCCTCATGTACCTGTAAATCCATGATTGCGTTTCGGACCGTAATCATCGATTTACCTTACACTAGGGTGTTATGGTTTTCCCATAACCCAAATAAGATATAAATGCGTGCAACCAATATGTAATAGCTACGGTTATGAAATAATGTTCAATCATGACATGGTTAGAGGTTCTACCCATTCGGGTTTACCCTTTAACCATAATGAGAATAACATGTAAGTGTAAGACATGGTCAGAGGTTCTTCCCTTTCAGGTTCACCCTCAACCGGTAAATTTCTGTTCACATTGTTGGGCTCTAAACACCCAGATTGATAAACTCCGAGAATTTCATCGTTCCCCTCGGGTTGGAATATTCTAACCTGAGTCGTACGTGGTCACTGGCTTAGATCCCATACGAGTTATCAACTAGTATGTTCATTGACCATTATGATGAGCAAAATAATGTAAGTATAACAGGGTTTTGCTCAAAACAGGAAAAAAATATGCATACCAAATACGCGTTCGTCTAAGTATGTAAGTATAGCATAAAATTTCGATTGAAAGAATAGTATAACGTAAATCGAGTAAATCACACAATTTGCACCAAATGAAAGTAAACGAGTTAAATTAATGCTCAAAAACCAGTGTTGTAAGAGTAACTACTAATAATTAGTGTGAGTGTAATAAGACAAATTTTCGTTTATCAAAACGTAGTTTGCTCTATCTTTGTGATAGAAAGAATAGTTGTAATGCATGAGGGTAACTTTTTTGAAATCGAAGTGTGTTTTAAATTCAAAACAAGTTTATTTAAAAAATCTTCGTAAATACACATTTTCATGTGTTTACGAGATGTCAAGTTTGAAAAGTGTTATAAGGCTTATTATTAGTTGCAAATTTCTCCTGAAAACATATATTGGATACGTCATATGAAAACAAAAGGTTTACATTTGACCGTTAAAATATGCAATACAAGTTTGTAAAATGCAAAATGAAACCATTCCATGAAGTATGTGTAAATCTAATGTGTTTTAAAAGACCAAGATTTAAAATGACGTGAATGATAAAATTAACATATGTAATAGATTACCAATATTTAAGAAAATTCATAATTTATCATTTGAGTCTTCAAATGATGAACAAAAGATAAATATCAATATTATAAAACATTGAGATTGTTTCCATAGGAAACTTTAACTAACTAAAGTAATTGAAATGTTATTAGTGACTTGTGGGGGTGTACTTTAGCCTATAAGTGAATGCTCATCTCGAGAGTTCCCAGGTCGGCATACGGGTCCCTCGTCTGATTGAGATTTATGCGAAATGCCATGCCTAGACAGAAAACTCAAGATACAGGCGCTCACCCTTCCAGATTGCACGTGCCCCATCACTAGTAAATTCCAAAACCTTAGAGAGATTAAAAACGAGATGCAGAAATAGATCCTTCAGATATGGATTTCACTCCTAACTCCAAGATGTATTTCAAAATTGAAAACGATTGTGGAATGAAACCAGTCACTAAGTTAAGGATATCACTCCCAGTTTAGTGGTTAAGTTTCTTTTTGAAGGTAATACTCGTTGAGGTGTGGATGTCACTCCCATCTCAAAAATATATTCCTAAGATAAATAACATATAGAGGAGTGAAACTAATCACCAAGGTATGGATACCACTCCTAACTTGGTGATATCGTTTTGTTTGTGAAATATGAGTGTCTCCTTCTCCAAGCATGTGACACCTCAGGAAAATCCCACATCGGCCGTGGCCAGGAGAGATCCTTGGTTCATAAGTAATGTCTTGCCTCTTAAATCACCAACGCGTTTTGGGGCTTAATGTTAGTGGATGAGAGGATAACTCCACAGTTAAGCGTGCTCAGGTGGGAGCAGTTTCAGGATGGGTGACCTCCTGGGAAGTTTCCACTAGGGCACCCAAAAACAAATCCGTGAGCTTTGGGTGGGCAAAGCGGACAATATTGGTGGTGAGAGGGGCCAGATGTTACAGATGGTATCAGAGCCACTCCTGTGCCGTTCGGGATGGTGGGTACATACCTCATCGGGGACGATGAGACTCTAACCTCATCAGGGACGATGAGACTCTAACAGGGGGTGAATGTGACACCCCAGGAAAATCCCACATCGGCCGTGGCCAGGAGAGATCCTTGGTTCATAAGTAATGTCTTGCCTCTTAAATCACCAACACGTTTTGGGGCTTAATGTTAGTGGATGAGAGGAGAACTCCACAGTTAAGCGTGCTCAGGTGGGAGAAATATCAGGATGGATGACCACCTGGGAAGTCTCCACTTGGGCAACCAAAAACAAATCCGTGAGCTCTGGATGGGCAAAGTGGACAATATTGGTGATGAGAGGGGCGGGGTGTTACAAAGCAAAATATCGAAAGAATAACGAAAATATCTTGAAAGAAAATATAAGAAATAAAGAGAAATATACACGAGAGGACTCATGAATGTAAACTTAGTTATAGACTAGGCTAAAAGGCATTCTAATAACCTAATTCCCTATAACCATGGCTCTGATACCAATCTGTAATACCCCAACCGATGGCGGAAACATCGAGGTGTCACGTAGTGACGATTGTTCAATAGCTCATGGACTAAAAGTGTAAATATTGATACATTAAATTGAATAGTTTATTACATTAAAAGAAATTACAAGATACAAAATGCTAAAGTGGCAACTAAAACTAAAATATAATAAGTCTCAAATCTAAGTCTAAGTTCCAGAAGTTTAAAAGTCATCTCATAACAACTTGAAACATGTACGAAAATAATTTGGTCAATACAAAGATGTATTGGTGAGCATACCCTGTTTGAATATATATAGTACGAAAAGATTTTCGCAATTCACGTGTTGTATACTGTTTGTAATTATGTTATAAGAAATATCCGTTCAAAATCAACCCTATGAAATGAAAGGAAATATATATAGTATGCGCTAGTAGTAATGAAATACATAGCAATGACAAGGACTCTCAACAGAGTCACAAGGGTATATACCATAGTACTATTCATTGAAATGCCAGGCCCTCAAAGGTTAATGATTTTGACAAGTCATAAACACACAAATTAACACAAGCAAACACACATGAGAATTGCTATTTTAGTAAAAGGAAATAGAAACTTGATATAAGTACATGAGTAGCCCCAAAAGTAAAATGAAAAAGGTGAAAGATATTCACCGTTTGCGAAAGTGATCAAAATCCACTTAAGCGGTGGTGAGCTAAGTAATGGGAATTCTGAGGAATTCAACCTATAATGTGTAAGAATACTAATAAGAAAGTGTCTAAAAAGTCTAAGGTAACTAGGGTCTAAGGCATTAGGGTTTGCTAAGTTGATTTGGAGAGTTAGAGTTTTTATGATAAATCGTGTTAATGTAAAAGTTGTATAATAACATACCAAAGTTTGTAAATACAGTTTAGGTAATATATTTATGGGTTGGGTTATTCTAAAAAGGCTACAAAAAATGAGAAGGGTGAGAAGCCACTAGAAAATGACATGTGTCAAAGGATTAAACAAGTGGGAGGGGTAATTTTGTCAAAAACATATGCACATGCAAGTCACATGCCATTTCCACCTTCATTTTTAAATGTCCGTAACTTTTTTATACGTCATCTTTTTAAAAAAAAATTATACCATAAAATTGAGCGTCTTTTTATCTTTTATATGAGTACCATATTGTTATACTTTTGAAAAAAAAATCAAAACCCACTTGCGTAAGACACAATGTAGTGTAAAACACAATGAACACCAATTAAATATAGGGTATAAAACATAATCAAGAGTCTAATAAAACACAATGGACGACATACTAAAGACACAATGAATAGAAGACTAAAACACAATGAATACTTTTGAAAAAAAAAAAGTTGAAAACCTAGTTGCGTAAGACACAATGGATGACATACTAAAGACACAATGAATACTTTTGAAAAAAAAAAAAGTTAAAAACCCAATTGTGTAAAACACAATGGACGACATAATGAGGACACAATGAACAGAAGATTAAAACACAATGAATACTTTTGGGAAAAAAAAAGTTGAAAACCCAGTTGCGTAAGACACAATGGAGATGACGTAAAACACAATTAGTACCAATTAAATATGCAATGAACAATAGGGTATAAAACACAATGAACAGTCTAATAAAACACAATAGACGACATATTAAAGACACAATGAACAGAAGACTAAAACACAATGAATAATAGACTTAAACACAATGAACAACATAATAAAACACAATGTACACCTAAATACAAAACTCATTTGTGTAAAACACAATGAAAAGCATACTAAAAACACAATGGACAAAGTTAAATCATGTTTAGACTAAAAAAAACATAAATAACATATTTATAAAGCACACATGCATACTATAACACAATGAACGAGCACAACGGGGATAAAAACCCATTTAGCACGATTTTATTTTCAATTTTAATGCAGCAATGTGGTACTCATATTAAAGATAAAAAAACACTCGTTAATATGGTGAAATTTTTTTGAAAAAAAAATGTCGTATGAAAAAGTTATAGACGTTAAAAATGATGGGGGGAATTGACATGTGCATTGCATGTAGAGAGAGAAAGTCAACAAATGTGGTTTTCCTTTTATGCCATTCCTCTAATTTATTATTTATTTTTTTCAAACAAACTAATCTCAACCCTTCAAATATATGATTAATGAATCACAATCCTTCTCACCCTTCCTAGAAAAGTATTTTGTGTATTTGATCCTAACCCATATATTTATTACAAATTGAATATTTAGATAAAACTTATGTTTGAATAATTAAGACAAAATAATGTACTTAATTACTTTAACTAATTATTATAAATAAATACAATAATTATAAATGTATAAATAAATGATTATGAGTTACACAATGATCCAACAAATAATAACTAAGACTTTCCAACATAAAAATATTCCTATTTTATAAGAAAAATATTTATAAAATATATGTTAATTAGTATAGATAAATAAATGTTTAATTATGTCTCATTAAACATAAATAAGATTAAAAATACAAGACATGATCCATAATTGCTATTTATATAGAAAATGGATGCTTCCTGATGTAAATTAATGAAAATAATTTTCCCATAAGTTTTATAAACTTATTTATATTTAAAACTGATTTAATGAGATTAAATCATGTTTAAATGATTAAAAATAGGAAAATTAATAAAAATGAATGTTTTCTGAACCAAATATTTTTTGTTTCAGTTCATAATGATTAGAAATAATTTCCCAAAAAGGTTGAGATCAAAACTATTAAAAATGAATTTTATCAATTAAATATGATTAAAACAAATTAAATCAATAAAAATATAAAAATAGAATATTTTCCAGAAAATAAAAATAAGATAAATTTCTTTAGGATGTCAAGATGCTATACCTAAATTTTTATAATTTTTAGGGAAAAGATGGATTTATTATGAATATTTTATGGTCATAATGTTTTAAAAGAATAAAGCTAAGATGGATTTATTATGAATATTTTTGGGCAAGAACCATAACCCTAGGTATGATTTCAATCAACCCGATTATTGCTGTAAATATTACGAAATCATGGGGGTTTTAATCTGGACTAAAAGCTAAGTATAATGACACAAAGAAAAATGATCTTACAAGTTCACTGATGGTTCGATTGGACTGGATTTCGGCTGATTAACACATTGACGCCAAAACGTGGTTCTCAGATCGTGTATATGGGGTGATGGTTAAGGGTTTTTGATCGAAATAGGTTTCTGGATGCGACTAAAAGATTTTTAAGTAAAAAAACCCAAGCTTTGAATCTGATTCATATGATTATGTTCAATATGTACGGTTACACCTTAAAGTCTTTAATTTTGATTTTATGATTAGGATTCAATGCTGATAACGTACATTTCTTGTTGAAACTGTTAGCAAATCATTAAAGAAATCAAATGCACTAATCAATTTTTATTAAATACAAATTAAAGAGGTCTTTAATACACAAAATGGTCTTGGCGAAACAAAAAAAAAAAACAAAATAGAAGGACAACAAGAATCTGTTTTAAAATTTTGATGTTGTCAAACCTAGCCCTCCAAATTTGAGTCTTGTATAGTATGTTTTAAAAGGAAAAAAAAAAAACTTTATAAACTTACACAATTCTAAACCTTGAAGTTATTATTTAAAAAAAAACAAATCTTATACATCTTGAAAATAGATTGCATTTGTAAACATATATAGGTTTATTTTGAATGATATCGTAAAATAAAATGAAATAATGATAAATGAGGACTGAAAGTGAAAATTTAATATAGTCAAAGGACTAAAATTGTACATGACTTAGAGGTATAAGGTGCAGTTGTCACAATCTTGTTCCATCAGGGCCGACCAATCGAGCGTCTAAATGGTCGAAGACAACGTCGGGCACACCGAAACCAAATATGTACCAAGGCGCATCGGACACTCAGTTCCATATTAACCTAGATGACAACATCGACGACTTTGATTTTGAGCCAGAACCAGAAGACTTGCCACGCCGACCCAGTGGAAATTAAAGTAAGGTGGCGGTTAGAAACTGAGGCCGAGCAACCTCCTCGTCTACATCTATATTGGATCCCGATGTGAGATACACATTGACGGTTTTGAAGATAAATTATCTTGGTTTTTATCGATCAAAGAACAAAAAGTTGAATAAAAAAAAGAAAAGAAAAACAAATGTAAACGCAGATGGAAAACAACTACGCCTTCCTCGAGAAAGAGCACTCGCATCTCTCGCTATGGAACAAGTGAATTTTCGAAGTGCGTAAAGATAAGATACGAGCTAAATATCTCAACATGTACTTGTTTTTAATATTTATTATTGTACTTTTTTATTTTGTTTGTAAGTTTTTTTAATTTCTTTTGTATTTTATTTTTAGTTATGTTTGTAATTTATTTAACTTATTTTAATTTCTTTTGTATTATATTTTTAGTTATGTTTATACTTTTTGAATAAATAAATAAAAAATATTTTGTGTGTTTGTGCTAAATTAAATTTGAAATATAAAGTAACTACATACTCTTCTAAAATTATTTACTTCATTCCACAATCAAAACTCGTTTCCCTCTAGGTACGTAGTACGTACCAATCAAATTCATTTGAATTTTAAACCAACCCCCTCCCCCAAAACAAACCCATCCATTGTAGCAGGTATCTAATATTTAAGGGAGGGGGGTTAGAGCGGACGGGCGGGCCCATATTATACTTTTTGAATAATTTTTTTTTTTTTTTTTTTTTTGTGTGGGTATAAATTAAGTAAAGGAAAAGTATGTGATATAGTGGATGTTTAGAATGGTTTATGATTGTAGGAAAAAGTTAGTTTGGAAATATTGTGATTTAAAATGATGTGACATAATAAAGTGACGGTTTGAAATTCCAAACCACCCATTGTGGGTGCTCTCAGTGGAGAGCCTAACTAATCTTCGCTTTATGTAGTGCCTGATTATATTTATTGAAACAATATACAATTACAATGTCAATGATTCTTAAATGTAGCAAAACAATTAACAGTGTTTGATTTCAGAATTCAAATTTGATACATTTTCATCTAAACTTGACCCCCAAAATACAGTTCAAATCCTGAATTAACAATTGCTATAAACATATTTCACAGTGCCAGCCCCAGGGGTGGGCGAGCCGCACTCTCGGTCGAGGCCCGTTTTTCCCGAGGGCACTTCCGACAAATCAAACGTTACACCGAACCAGGATCTAAAGGTGAGTTTAGTGATGATTTGACCCTTCTGATATCACCCATGTTGAAAGAAAATATAGGGGGAGAACTGAGAAGGTAGCGTGACAACTATCTTTTTCTCTGGCAAGTGCCATTGTACTATGTGTTTTGATGATGAAGAAGACAGATATAAAAAGATGATGTATGTTTTAGGGGTTTTAAATTTTTAATGTGTAGTTTGGGCCCATTTTCAAACCTAATAAAAACAATTGGGCTTAGAAGACTTTTAAAACAACCTACAATACAACTATAGGTCTTCATCTCTTTTTTTTATGTTGGTGTAAACTTTTATTAAAATATAATATAAAAATCTCAAATAAGTTTCAGCACTTATTTATTTATTAGACTGAAAGGAGTGGGGGGCAGGAAGGGCTTTCAAGGGCGGGAACACCGCCGCCGGTCCTGGCGTGGGGCTTGGGGCGGGGGTGAGTTCACCGGCGTGGGGCTTGGGGTGGGGGTGAGGTGGCATGCGTGGATTGGTCAGCTTTTTTTTTTTTTTAACTTTAACACAATATAATATTATTTCCTTCCCCCCCCCTCTCTTTCCCCTTCCACTCCCCACAATTTTTCCCCCCTCACATGGGTCCCACAAGTGCCACATGACGCTTCATCCCCCTCTTTTCCCCACCACTCCTTATAGTCTTAACAATTTGTTTGATTACTATATTAAATGTACATATAGATTCTTTTGTTTCATTATTGTTTTTATATTATTTATACACTATCGTCGTTGTTTCTATGTTTTATAATTTGTTACGGTGTTCATACTATAATAATAAAAAACTGATTAATATACGTATTCGTGTGGTTTCCTAATTGTGTGTATATATCGTCGTTTAAAATAATAGTTTATATAATTCAATAGGACGTAGGGGCTTTTATTTCTGACACGTACGAGGCCCTTGAATTCTCAGGACCAGCTTTAATATTTCATCAAATATTTGTCTACACTTAAAACATTTATCCCAAAATATGACAACATTCATACATATTGAAATACAGAATTACTTCTTTGACCTAATGAGATGTTAAAAGTCAAAACTTTTTGAACGTTCATTGAAAGCCCATGTGTATAAATACCACTACAAACCATTTCAATATGGAAACATAACATGAAAACCATCATGTCTAAAGAGTGGTTTAAAAGGGTATATGTCTGTAGCAAGCCTTTTATTTTCATGATATTCTTGCAAACTTTGTATGCTGTGAACGGTTTAGTTGTTAAATCTGCTCTAAACAAAGGCTTGAATCATTACACTTTTTCTGTTTACCGAAACGCGTTTGCAGCTCTCTTCTTTGCTCCTTTTGCTTTCTTCTTCGAAAGGTTTGTTTGTTCATGACATATGAATCTATAGTTTTCTTTGTTCTTATCATTCGTTTGATCATTGTTTTTTGGTGCAAATAGGAAAGTTAGGCCAAAGATGACGATATCCATCTTCCTGAAGATCATGTTGCTGGGGTTACTTGAGTATGTATTCAGTATTCTATATTATTATTTCCTAAATGGAAGATAAAACAGTAAACATTTAAAGAATTACGTACAATTCGAGTTTTTTGGTATTTAAATTAACCCAGTTTGTGCAAATTCTCAATGTTGTAAATTGTGGCATGTCTTTTGACACATTTGCATGAACATGAGGAGTAGTTTTTATGTATTATTCTAAAATAATAATGATCGATTTAAAATAACAGGCCAGTGATAGACCAGAATTTGTATTTTGCTGGAATGAAATTTACGACGGCAACTTTTGCGACGGCTATGTGCAACATTGTTCCAGCCATAACCTTTGTTCTAGCTTTGATCTTTAGGTACGTATTCTTGTTCCTTAATTTTGAGCTAGGTTAATTTGTTGGTTAAATAATATACCTTCAGTTTACATTTTGTGTATGCTAGAGACGTTATATGTGTCATTAACACCTATCACTACAACAAAGAAGACCATTAGCGGCGACATGTCGCCGCTATTGCCTCTGCCACGTCAACATGTCCGCGGCTAATAAGTGTTTTTTCACCTGCCGAATTTGTTAACTTGCTAATGATATTTAAACTCAAATATTGAAAAAAAGCATAAAATATTTTACAACGCATACCAAATTTGAAATCATCATCATAAAATTGTTTACAAAAATCATCTTTACTAAACACATAATATCGCGACTACATATCATAATCATCATCATCGCTGCTATCATTCCCTTGATCTCCTTCATCATTTTGGTTTCCCAAGTCCGATGTCGCAAAACTTGAACTTATCATCCGCATCATTTCATTTCTAAATTACGGGTTTTGCAACAAACTTGCAATTTGCTCCTACAATAATATCGACACCAATCAAGTTAGCATACTATCTAACAAACATATATATATATATATATATATATATATATATATATATATATATATATTAAATGGATCAAACCTACAAACATACCCATTAGATCAAAACTACAAACATCTACCAATTTTTTTCAAAACTACAAACACATAACAAATGAGTCAAAACTACAAACATATATCAAATGCATCGCGACTACAAACGTATACCAATTGGATCAAAACTAAAACACATGCCAATTTGATCAAAACTATAAACATACACCAACACATTTTCAAATATGCCAATTTTGTCAACTTGTTGTGAGGAACAACCTTCTTCGTTTAAGCGTTGCGTTTGGGACTCAAACTTTGCCATCAACTTGTGTTGTATTTTACAAAGGTGATTCAATAGATTTATATATATATATATATATATATATATATTATAATGAGAATTATATTATAAATAAATACTTACATAACTTTCTTCGCTCTGCGGGCTATCAAAACACCCTTCTCTATCAGTATGACCGGCACGGTATCCATCATACCGTTCAAAGTCCTGTTAACAATAGAACTTAGATTAAAAATTAAATAAACATTAGCGTGTGTGTATATATATAAATATATGTATAAAAAGCATTACATGCTTGTAACAAGCACTAGCATAAGAGATTGTTCCACCTCGGTACGTATGCAACTGTTTTTTGCGGAATGCTGCGTTAATATTCGACCTCTGCATATGTTCTAGGGTCAAGAAATGATCAATAGCCTTATACCAGTTTACATTGCTCATATTAGGGGGGGACACTGGCCCTTGCTCTCGCCACATCATTATAACCTCCCCGCTTCAGAAACTCGGTTTTTACCAGACTCTTGCATTCGTTATACCGCTTTGGATCTTAGAATTGATGCCACCTTTTTTCTCCTTGGCTAGAAGATCTTTTTCAATCGCTGCAATATTAAAGTTTGCCTAAAAATTAAATAAAACAAGTTAGTCAAGTAAATGAAACAAGTAGTTAAATATAAAATATTACTATAAATCATTTACATTCAGATGCTCATATAAAGCATTCCTGTAATGTTCGGGGTCATTCTTAAACCCTTCTCTATCTAATGGTATGTGGCACCATATATACACACCCAACTCCTAACTAAAAAGACCTCCATTTCTACCAATAGGCATATGTGTTGCCTCCTCATCAAACGTGAGATCTAATGGCCGACAACCTTCGTCAACCTCTTCGCGTAATGCAATGTTATTAGCCTTGCCCCTTGTATTCTTTTAGAGAACTACAAATACAACTAAAAATTATTAGTCATTTTATATATAATCAACGAAGTAAAAAAATAGTAAACACTAATTTATTATAAGACTTACCATCCGCCCCATGGCCTCGCTGGTAATCATCACCACCAGGAGGCGGTGTTTCCTCGGCTCCATCCCCGCCATGCCCACGACCGATGACATCAGCCATCATATAAACAAGAACAATCCAAAGCGATAGCATTTCCTGCAATAAGAATTAAAAATTATTAGTCACATTATTATATATAATAAATGAAGTAAAAATAGTAAACATTGATTTATTATATGACTTACAACAAATGTTTCTCAATATTTATTACAATAACTCTTTTTTTTTAATCAGACTCTTCATCAGATACTCCAGTTTCTTTGTCGGACGCTCCCGTGTCACAATCAGGATCGTCCTCGTCATAATCAATCTCATCGTGAACCATTTGGTTATCGACTTCCGCCGGGGCATTAACTTCAATTAAATTCTGACTTTCATTAACATGAGAAGGAATGTTTTGAAAGTATTGGCGGAAGTCGATGAAACGTGGACTATTAGATGAAGAGTTATTGTGAACAACGTCAAGATCTTCGACTAAGTCATTGTCGATATTTTGAACATTTTTGAGTTGTTGTGGTCGATCCCAAATATGCCAGTGATTAACATTCTCGACGAGCCACCTATGTTTATTGGTTTGGTTTCCTCGAGAAGGTTCTTCGATGTAGAACACTTGTTTGGCTTGCGAAGCAAATATGAGTTGATCTTCTTTGTCCCATTCGTGTTCTGTGCCGATACTGGTGATATTATTTTGATATGTAACACCCACTCGAGTATCAAACCACTTGCATCCAAATAGGACATTTGAATAATCACTTGGATAACGTATCTCAATAATCTCTTCTAATATGCCATAATATTTCTCACCGTTCTCTCCCACCGTTAGAACCCCAGAGTTTTGTGTTTTTTGTTTTGTGTCACGATCAAATACCATAAACCTAACACCATTGACTATGCAAACAGTGTAAGTAGATGCCAATATTTTTGCACCCAGTGAAAGAGCATACAACTCTGAGTGGAATTCGGGAGAATTTTCTTTCTTCATAAGATAAACCTAACAAATACGGAGTAATAGTGTTTGTTATATATGTATTACCTAACAAATATAGAGTAATACTTGTTATATATATATTACCTTCTTGAGAAACCACTCCGGAAATTTAGTTTTAATTTCATCTTCAGGATATTTAGATTGGAATTCACCACATTGAATAAAAAATTATACAGGTAATGAAATTTAGTTTTAATATAATCTTCGGAATGTGTTGAAAAATACATAAAAGATAGAAACACTTACTTCATATAGCCCCCGACTTCTTCGTAATTCTCAAAGACAAAGCACTCTATCTTGAATTTGTTGTCTCGTGAAAGATGTTTGACCTTCGTTGCGCTTGTCGGGCGACATTTTGACTCAAACACCCACAACTTTCTTTTTTCAACAACAAGATCCTCATTTCTATCAGGCTTATTGAACTTAGTCAGATGATTTTGAAGGTACATTGAGCAAAATGCTAGAGCTTTTTCAGCTACATAACCTTCAGCAATACAACCTTCTGGCCTTGTCATGTTTCTGACATAGTTTTTTAGTTTTTTCATATACCTTAATTCAAATGGTTACATCCATCTCATATATACTGGACCTCAAAGAATAGCTTCATCGGGTAACTGCAAAACCACATGAACCATAATGGCAAAAAACGTTGGAGGATAGATTAACTCTAACTTGCACAAGATTATACGAATGGAATCCCTCGCTTTGTTCATATCTTCCACTGATAGTGTTATGGAGTACAGTTGTTTAAAGAACGCACAAAGGTCTACTATTGGCGTATAAACATCTTTGGCCAAAAACCCTCTAACCCCAATTGTTATCAATTTTTTGCATGAGAATATGACAATCATGAGATTTCAATCCAGTAATATTAGAATCATTATCTGTCATCCTCTTACTGATATTAGATCCAAACCCATATGGTAAGTTAACCTTTTTTATAAACTTACAGAAAAGTTTTCGGTCACCGACCTTAAATGAGTATTTTGGGTGGGGACTAAAGAACTTGTTTCCTTTTTTTTCAACCATTGCGTCTTCCGAATCTTTAGCTTTTCTAAGTATTTCCATGAATTTGGTGTGCCTTTGCTCTTATCGTTCATTAGAAGAGTACCAAGCAAACTCTCGCACACAATTTTCTTGATATGCATTACATCTAAGTTGCGTTTCAGCTGCAAAGACGACCAATACTCAAGTTCATAAAATATGCTTTATTTGGACCAGTTCAACTCGCACTCATCCCGGTCTATCCTAACACCTCCAAACTTTGGATGCTTGCCTGGTAGACGATGGAGTAGACGAGCATGTTGAGCATCTATCTCAGCGGGACTAAATTGTATGGAGGGGCTCTTATCTCGGTTTCCCCGTTAAACTCACAACTCATTCTCCACGGATGGTTGGCATCTAAGAACCGGGGATGGCCTACATACATGCATTTACCTATTACACGCATTGAGGAAGTGTCTTCGATGCGAGTCGGACATTCTTTGTATCCCTGACCTCTCCAACCTTATAGACTACTACGAGCTGGAAAGTCGTTTATTTTCGATAACAACGCCGCCTTCATTGTGAAGTATGTGTCTGTCGCTGTGTCTTTAGCACGTACACCTGACTGCCACAAATCCTTAAGCTCATCCACCAACGGCCTAAGGAAAACATCCATGTCCTTCCCGGGGGATTTAGGGCCAGGAATCAACAAAGTCAACATGAATGTGGACTCTTTCATGCATAGCCACGTAGGCGGATTATATGTGGTTAGTATAACTTGTCAAGTGCTATGAGTCGTACTTTTGTTACCGAATGGATTAAAATCATCAGCTGCAAGCCCTAGACAAACATTTCGAGGTTCCCTGAAGAAGTTAGGATATTTTAATTCAAATTCCTTCCATGCAGATCCATCAATAGGATGACGCATAATACTATCTTCTGATCGTCCGGTATTGTGCCATATTATATCTTTGGTTGTGTGCCTTGAGCAATACAAACATCGTAGTCTGGGGTTCAAAGGAAAGTAGCATAACACCTTGTGAGGCACCTTCTTGCCATTTGTGTCCTTATTGACCCACTGACTCTCATTACAAGCAGGACAATTCTGTAACAATTTATTTTCTTTCCAGAAGAGAGCACAATCATATTTACAAACGTCTAACATCTCATATCCCAACCCAGTCTTCTTTAATGTTTTTTTAGCTACGTAATATGAAGCGGGGACCTTGTTACCTACTGGATGTGATGATTGCAACAACTCGAGAAGCTGATCAAATGAACCATTAGTCCATTTGTTCCTTTCCTTGATATTCATAAGCTTTGATATAAAGTCAAAGGAAGAAAAATTAGTACAACCAGGATATAATTCTGATTCGACTTCATCTATCAGGGATTCAAAATCATTACGACCACCACTACCCTCTGCACCCAAGTTCCCTTCGTTAAAGTCTGTATCCTCTTCCTTGCGCTCCCCTATAAAGTCTTCGATAATGTCATTCATATCATTTCTTCACACAACCTCATCTACAACTACATGGGGCGAATTGAATTTTCACCATGATAGGTCCATGTCGTGTATTGTGGATAGAAACCCAATATACGCACATGATATGTCATTTTTGTGAAGGGTATTAAGCCAGAATTATGACACTTATTACACGGACATCTAATTTTGCCTTCGCTGTCGACATGTTGTTTGCTCATCTCGATAAAAGAATTCAATCCTTTAACGTAATCAGGGTCCGAACGTTGCAATTTAATCCAGCTTTTATCGATAGACTTGATAATGTGTCTAAAACATAATTTGGGGTTTAAGACATGATAATGTAACTCAAACATATTCTTGACAACTAAAGGGTAGAATGCAAAACCCACTTTTTGAAAACTTTATCTCACATCTGAATGTGTATTACATGATTGTTTGTTTAAGAAAAATTTGGCAGCATTTCCCCTTAGCTCCCAAATATATAATATATATATAGTCCCGAGGAGCAAAGAGGAAACGACAACCAAATCTTTCAAAAACAAACAATTATGTAATACACATTCACATTCTAAATGAGATAAAGTATTCAAAAAGTAGTCTCAAAACGGGGACTACACGAAATTAATTACTAAATCAATTTCGAGTGGGTATTTCTAAGCTCACTATGTTTTAAATGATGATTCAATTCCGGACATGTATTTCTAGTTTTATGATGTTTTAAACAAATAAATTTATCTTTTCTATAAATTTAATTACATATATAAATTTATTGAGTTATATGTAAACTTAAATATACACAAACATATACCTACAAACACATACATACTTACCTACAAACATACATGAGGTGACTTTTTACACTAAACAATGAATCGAGTTTTCAGACAAAACAAACATACAAATATATAAATTTACATACACACATATTATCTATATACATACAACTTACATAAGCACATATTAAACTTAATAAATACATAAACATACAATAAAATTAGTAAAAAAAAAAGCAAATAAAAACATATTTTTCGTAACCATACACAAACATATACCTACAAACACATACATACTTACATACAAACATACATGAGGCGAATTTTTACACTATACAAGGAAACGAGTTTTATGACAAAACAAACATACAAATATATAAATTTACATACACATATAACCTATATACATACAACTTACTTAAACATATATTAAAATAAATATATACATAAAAATACAATAAAATTGGTAAAAAAAAAAAAAAAGCTAACAAAAAACATATTTTCAAAACCATACACAAACTTATACCTACAAACACATACATACTTACATACAAACATACATGAGGTGACTTTTTACACTATACAAGAAATCGAGTTTTAAAGCAAAACAAACATACAAATATATAAATTTGCATACACACGTATAACCTATATACATACAACTTACATAAACACCTATTAAACTTAATAAATACATAAACATACAATAAAATTAGTAAAAAACCTAACAAAAAAAAACATATTTTCATAACCATGCATAAACAATAATATAAATATTAAACAAAAAATAACTATTATTGGCGACTAACCTTTTAAGTTGGCGCGCTCCAGTTGGTGATGACGGCTGTGGTGTGGTGCTTCTCTACAACTCATATTATAAAAACTAAAAAAGTTAAAAAAAATTTTAAAGAAATAACAAAAAAATCATATATTTAACAAAAAAAAAACCTTACCGCTCGGAATCTTCAAATGAGGAGGACGGCCGGTTGTGGTGGTGGTGACGATTGTGGTGGTCTTCGGTGGTGACGGCAGCGGTGGTGCTCGATGGTGACGGTTGTGGTGCTCGATGGTGGAGACAGAGATGGGGGAGAGTAGGTTGTGGTGCTCGGTGTTGGAAACGGAGATGGGGGAGACGAAGACGAAGGCTATGGTGGTGACAGAGACGAAGGGCATGGTGGTGGAGACGGACGGAAGGGTACGATCGGTGAAGGGACTAGGGAGAGGAAAAGATGAGAGGTAGGTGGGAAGAAAGGGAGGGAATATTAAGATTTATTCCCGGTTAGAGCAACAGCGGCGACATGTCGCCGCTATTGCTCTTGTGTACGATTTAACCCCAGCCGTTTTATTATATTGCCATTCAACGGCCAGATCATGAACTTTAAAGTGGTCACACGGACTTGAGCAATAGCGGCGACGTCGCCGCTACTGGTTTCGCCACTCTATTGCCCAAATTTTTTGTATTGTATGCTAAGAGCATCTCCAATGCTAAGGTGGGTCTGAAAATCAAACCCGCTCCCTTAATACGCAACATCATTCCAAACTTCTACCTTTAAAAAATTACATTTTCCCTTCAACATTAAAACCAACCCAAACCTCCACATTACACCTCATAAGTTTGAGTCTGGATGAGAGCATTAGCGATGCTCTAAGTTTCTACAAAAAGAGGTTTAGTACTCATAAGAAATTTGAAACTCATAAAAAGTTTAAAACTAAAATGATAAGACAATGTGCACTCATCGTACGAAAACAATCATGTATAGGAATATCATCATGAGAAAACCGATTCTTGATAGGAAATTAACTAAAAAAACTCCATACATATATCATAGTACATATACGCACTAAATCAAATCTTCATATGCTCACAATGAAATTTAAATATGTATTCTTTTTTAGATACTTTCACTACACTGGGTTTTTCCGACCGCATTTTTGGTCGCAAAAGAGTCGCAATTTCCCTGTTGCGACTGTATTACGACCGAAAATGTGATCGGAAAAACACTCGACGCAAATTCTCTATTGCGACTAAGTTGCGACCGCTTCTACTTTTGCGACTTTGATTTCGCGACTGTTAGAGTGATCGCAAATATTGCG
Source organism: Ambrosia x helenae (assembly GCA_030844895.1). Taxonomy (NCBI): domain Eukaryota; kingdom Viridiplantae; phylum Streptophyta; class Magnoliopsida; order Asterales; family Asteraceae; genus Ambrosia; species Ambrosia x helenae. Next base: position 86,707,730 of record CM061225.1, read on the forward strand.
ACCGCTCCACTTTGTTTAGAGACGATCGTGGTGCGACGTTTTTGCGACCGCATAAATTGCGACTGTTTTGTAACTGCTTGCATTTTACAAAATTGCAACCGTCTTTGTGGTCACAAAATGTATTTTGTATTAATTTTTTAGCCATATGCTATTTTAACCTGTTTATAATGTCATATTTTTTAAATTTAAACATTTATCAAATTTTCACAATTATATAAAATATTCAACTTAAAATATCCAATACCCGAGTTATCATAACAAGATACATATTGAAAATAAAGTATTTATATCCTAAGTCTATGATTAGATTCTTTGAAACCTAACTTTTAAAATTTCTTCAATGTTTGCCATTCTTTCGTTCATAGCCTCTTTCTCCGCCTTATCTTTCTCTTTTTCCATCAACAACCCCGCAATAATTCCGTTCAGCCTTTCTTTCTCTTCTTGTTCTTTCACTATATCTTGGATGATCACGTTCAACTTTTCAATCTAATAAACCAATGCAAAGTGTTAAGATCAAATTTATTAAATTCAAATTGAAACAAGCTACCAGAACCCAAACCAATGTAACCCAAATACACTTCTCAAACATCCAGTTAACTTGATTGTTTTTCTACACCTTGTGATTTCAACCCATTTCAAAAGGATTTGCTAAAAAAAAGTAAAATTTTAACACAGCAAGTGTACATAAATTATTCTTAAAGGTCTCTATTTTCCATGTAGATATTGATTAACACCCCTACCACGACTTTTGACAACCCCTGCAAGTGCATCCAGACAACCGCCTGGCCATCAAAACATGACCGAAGACCCAAGCGTAGACACATAGTTGAAAAACATAAAACCTATCATTACCAACTTAGTTGTATAAAGAGCCAGATTACATTATTTGTCATTTAATGATGTTTCGATCATAGTAACCAAAACCGTGTTAGTTTTAACTCCTAAACAAGAGCAGGGTTAACATGTTCTATGTGGACCTAAAACTGCATATTATCCCTTTAAAATAAAAATGCACCCTGCATCGTGAAATAACACTACGACAAAATGCCTACATGAACTCAGATAAAGTAGGTTAACATGTTCTATGTGGGCCTAACAGTGTATACTACCCCTTTTAACATTGAATTACATACTTCATTGTGAAGCAACACTACAACAAAATATTCACAAAACAAGGATAGGTTTGTACTCATACATATAAAACATAAGCAAAAATAGTCTATCAGATCATACCATATACGAGACGGATAACCACCAAACGAGCCACCAGCACCATGAGACCTGGAACCCGAAGCTGAACCCAAAGCCGGAGGCGTAGAAGACTCCCTTTTCTTCTCGGGGTAAGCATTCTGTAGAACCACGCCTGGTAGCACGGAGGGAACACCCCCGCTATATTCCCCTAGCAATAGCGCATTGCCAACACCAGCATTCAACCCACCCGATGCACCAGCATAATAACTCCTTAACCCACCTTGAGCACCATCAACCCTGTAACACCCCAACCGATGGCGGAAACATCGGGATGTCACATATTGATGATTGTTCAGTAGCACATGGTATATATTGAAATTTTAAATACTTTATTGATAACATAAATATCCAAATGAAACGATGTCTAAAAATCCCAAAATATCTAATACATAACATCAAATAACTTCAAATAACTTCATAGAATCCATCAAGCATACTCTAAGCCTCAGCTTCATTGTTACCTGAAACATGTTAATTTTGAAAATATTTTTGGGTCAACAAAAGTTGGTGAGAATTACATAGGTTTTGATAATTGAATAAAAACTTGTACAATTCGAGTGTCATGGCAAGTCTAGTCCATATGTGAAAACAAAACAATCGGGTAAATCGAGTGCATAATCAAACCTTGTGACTAGAATATTGTGGTCCATCCCATACGCTCATGGTTCACTCGATTATGTTATAAATTCGATAACAATCACCCACGCTACCTATGTAGGAGGTACACGTATCCGGGTAGGATTGTCAGTCCAATAGATCTATCATTGTATACCGTCGGCTGATCAATGTTAATGATTATGCTAGAATAATGTGCTTACCCTATTAATGTTTAAGACATAATGCAACATAGAATAACACATAGACACTTATGATTGAATTGTAGATTGAATGTTGTAACATGTTTCACCCCAAAATAGTGAAATAGAAAAGGGGCTATGTAAAACTTACCTTAGTGTTAATATGGAGACCCTTGTTATATACGTAAATGTGGCTCGTGTGTATCCAAATATCACCCTATTTCAAGGTAATAAATAAGTGTTGGGGAAAACTTAATAAGTCTAAGTTTTCTAGTCTAAAATGTGCTAGGGTTCCTAATTTGGGGATTGATAATTGATTTATGATTAAATTTGAATAATTTAAATAAATAAAGAAATAATTGATGAAAATGTTTTCTGACCAATATTAACTAAAAGTAGTTGACTTACAATGTAATAAATGTGAAAATAATTTTTATAAAATTATTTTCTTAATTCATGAATATTTATATATTAATACTTATTTGACAAAATATAGACTTAATATTTAAAAATATTAAAATTTATAAATTTCGAATCAAAAATTTATATTTCTGATCTAAATGATTAATAATAATTTATGTGAAATTTTGATGTAAAAATAACGAAAAATCGATTAAAAATAATTAATAAATGATTTTTCTGAAATAAAATTTATTTTAGAAATGTTTATTGATTTATAAGTTTAGAATAATTTTTGTGGAATTTAATAAAATCGTTTTGATATTTTTATAGAATTTTAAAATTATTAAGAAATAAACTTGTAATATTTATTATATATAATAAATAAATGATTTTTGAAAAACTAAAAATTGTATGATAAACTTTATTATCAGAATATCATAAGGCAATTTTTATAGAATTTATAAAGTAGATTTACTATTTTAAAATCATTTTTAAAAATAATAATGAATATATAAGTATAAAGGGTTTTTTAAAAAAATGGTTTGTATGTGCCAGGGATCGAACCCGGGCCACTGGCCGGTTCGTGGTTTAAATCACAAGCCTAGACCATCTGGTCTAGACCCTGAGAACGATTATTCTTGGTTTAAATTAATTATATAGGTTATCTGTTTGAACTTATATATTGTTTTTAAAACAAACAAGAAAAGGATGGGACGGGGTTCGAACCCAGGCCTCAGGCCGGTTCGTGTTTTTGTGTGATAGAGCATAACCAACTGATCTGTGGATCAGTTGGTTAACATTTTCATTTCGTAATGTATAAAAAGGATAACTGCAGACAGTCATCTTCCCCAATTCAATTCGTATGAACCCTAGCTTTCTTAATAATCAAAATTAACATCCAATAGCCCCTGATATGATGGGGCTATTGATCGCATAATGCTGAAGAATAAAACCAAACAACCAATCGATGCTTACAGTGGGTAATCGAGCTTGATTGATGCGATAAAGTTTGAGAACCAAAACGCGATTGGACTGGATTAGAGAGTGTTTTATCACAGAAATTGATAGTGGGATAATGTTTATCGGTGTGTTTAGGCTCTAGAGGGAGGTTCAATTTATAGTATTACATACGGGTTCCATGAATTATAAAGTTTGACCCATATTAATGTTATACGCGTGAATTGGCTTCGATTAGGAAGGTTTTGATTGCTGATTGGCGTGTATTATACGCGAAATGGCCTGTCAATCAATCTTGTTTACCATATCAGGATTAAAAACGCGGTTTGATGCTAGAATTGGAAAGGTTGAATCGCAGTTTGACTTTTCATAAGTCAACTGTTCGTTTAAACATGTTATAAATATATATGTATCTGAATGTTATTACCAAAACAAGCAGTAGACCAGCTGGTTAAGATGTGTGTGTGATTCGGACCGGTTTGGGACGCGGGTTCGAATCCCGGCCCAAACATTTATTTTTTTGGAAATTATTTCATAACTATAATGTTATTTTATGTATATGATATGATTATACGTGTCCAAAATCGTCACAAAACATTTTTAGAATATGCTAGAAGGGTATAATGTGGCGTTTTATTGATTAATTATTAAACGTACATGATTTAAAAATACAAAATATTACAAACCCCACCCACTTGCCCTAAAGAAGCATAAAACAGAATCACTGCAAGTAAGCCTGCATTCGCATTCAACAACCCTCCATACATAGAATTCAACCCCAGCTGTGCCTGATTCAATAACGCAAAATTCTGATTCGAAGCAACCGCAGCTATCATCTGCGTATTCGCTTGTCCAACAACTAGACCTGAAACTGCAGCCTTCGTAGTCCGCTTATTCTTCCTATCACTAGCCGCCTTCTGGCACTGCAACTAATAATAATAATATTATACACAATTTGAATTGAAACATCAACTGTTGTATTTAACATATCAAAATATAACCAAACAAACCTTATAGAAGCTGTGCGACTTGACGCTGATAATCTGAAAAAAAACCTGAATCAGTGAGTCTTGATGCCGGTTGAAGCTAAGCTCAAAGAATAATAAAAAAAAACCCGAATCAGTGATACTTGACGCCGGTTGAAGCCTAAAGTCAAAGAATAATAAAAAAAATCTGAAATAGTGAGACTCGACGACACTGATTGAAGCCTAAACTGAGAGAATCATCCGAAAAGAACCTAAATCAGTGAGACACGACGTCGATTGAAGCCTAAACAGAGAGAATAATCCAAAAAAAGAGCTAAAATTACAAAATGCTAATCAACCGAAAAACAACAAGCATTCAACTGAAAAACTAATTAGGTTTACCTTCACAAATGGCGATTGAATGAAAGAGACGATATAGGCCATGACCTTAAATGGCGATCGAATGGTGTACAGAGACAAATTAGAGCTTTCGATATACAGATGAAATGGTGTACAGAGAGGAATTAGGGCTTTCGATATACAGATCGAATGGTGTCCAGAGACGAATTAGAGCTTTTGATGTACACATCGAATGGTGTACAGAGACGAATTAGGCCTTTTGATGTACAGATCGAATGGTGTATAGAGACGAATTAGGGCTTTTGATGTACAGATCAAATGTTGATGTGGCCAAAATATGAAATAGGGTAAATGGTGTAAAGGATAATATGAGCCCTAATTAAGATAATATGAAATGGGAACGATGTGATAAAGGATAATATGATAATATGACACCAAAATGTGAGCGCATATTATGTTATTTTTGCGACTGGCAAGACGGTTGCAAATCCAGCGCTGAGAACGTGGTCGCAAATCTCATAATAGTGACCATATTTTGAGATTTTTTTACTGTTTTGCGACCGAAAATAATCAGTCGCAACATTTGCAACCGATTTACGACCATTTTATGGTTGATCGCTAATGTTGCAACTAATAGGAGGTCGGTCAGAAAACGATTGCTACTTTTGCGGCCGTTTTTTACGGTCGCAAATTCTGGTTACATTTGCTCATTTTCTAGTAGTGTTGTGGAGTGTATAAAACTGGAAATTACCAAATGATAATTTTCTAGACAATTGGTTTTTTTGACATTTTCATATTTTGGTAGACTTGAGACGGTGAAGATGAAGAGTTTACATAGCCAAGGGAAAATCATAGGGACATTAGTGACTATTGGAGGAGCCATGATAATGACACTAATAAGAGGACCTACAATTCAGTTTCCATGGACAAATCACCATACTCTTCAACATCAAACTTATGTTAACACTGTCAGTACGCAAGATCATATTAAAGGATCTCTCATGATCACCTCCGGTTGCATTTCATGGGCTAGTTTTGTCATCGTACAAGTAAGTATTGCATATTCAAGAAAAAAGATACGCATTTTCAGAGTTAAAATTGCTTTGAATTTTTTGAAGTGCTTAGCTTGCTACTTCTCTAACCTAGCTACAAATAAAAATAAATAAAAAACGTATTCTGTTACTATTGCTTTCCAGTGAGCTCTTGTAGTTATTAACGGCTTATATATTGTATATTTATCATATTTTGATTGCACTTATATTATTTATGTGTTGGAGTGGAAACAATATTTCCCTACTCTATGGAGGCCCGCCTATGACTTCTATTTGCCTTAAAGTTTTTTCCTTTTCTTTCTTTCTTTATTCATTTTTTACTCATGCTCTTAGGGACATTAAACGAAAGAATAAGATATATTAATTAAATAAATTGTGACGTTGCTATAATGAATTTAAGTACTTTTATCGATACAAAGCAAATTAAAAATGGATTTATACTGTAAAAAAAATCAAAAGAAAATAGGGAATTAATGTCCGCGTATTAGAAACTCCGATTTTTCAATACCTAATCATATACCGGAACCCGGTTTCATAAGCGGCTTTGGGTATTAAAAAACCTGATTTTGCACCTTAATGTTAGCCACATGATTAATTGGTTTTGACTCTTGTTGCCTACTACAAGACACCAAACCCGTTAGAATGTCACTTTGGTTTAATTTTATTTTCTTTTAATAAACAAAGGCCCCATTTTTTTTATTCGCTTTGGGCCTCCAAAAACGTTGGACCGACTCTTGTAGTTAATCATGAGTCACTAAAATCTGTCGCCAAATAAGCAATAGTCGCAAAAGAGGATAACTTTGAAGGTTTTTTCAACTGCCATTTCGGTCGCAAAACACCATTTGTGACTGAAAATGCATTCATAAATGCCAAGTATTCTAGTAGTGGTTGCAGACTTTTCCCAGTTCTTGTATGTTTTCTCATCTTGAATGGCAAGGCCAACGTCGAGTTACAAAAAATTGGCCTTTTGCACAATGCACATTAATGTTCTTAAAAACAATTTTTCCATCAGTAATTTCTACAATGTATATTGCATAGCTAAGATACATATTTGAAAAGAAAGTTTGGTGATATTAGTAAACAAATTTCAGCTACAAAATATTCTAATTTCTTTTTTTTGTTTGGTGCAAAAAAAAGGCAATTACACTGAAGTCATACCCAGCTGCACTGTCTCTCACAACCCTCGTGTGTATGATTGGCGCATTGGAAGGGTCGATACTTGCTTTTGTGGCTGAGAGAGCCAATCCCTCAATCTGGTCAATTAACTGGGACATCAAATTATTTGCGGCAATTTACAGTGTAAGAAGAAATAACAATTGTCTCTTCATATCTATCTAATTTTGGTAGACATTAATATATCATCTATTGTGGTAGAGTTGAATTAATCTAATCTCAAAGAATAAAGTCAGCACTATATCTCACAAGTGTCGTACATATTGGAAGCTTGAGACACTAATAATTGTACGACAAACAAGCTAGTAGTTTCAGGTTTGCGGTTTTTTGGCCTTAAACCCAAATAAGCATATATTATTGTTTTTTATTGTATGCACTATGCATTATCCTTCATTTCCAAAAACAAAACAAAACATTTCTTTTACAATTACTCTAAAACAAAACATTTCTTACAAGTACTCATATAACTTTTAGTATAACTGTATAACTAAGCTATTTATGTTATTAACTATCTATACATAATGAACTTGAATATATATATAAGGTTTTTTTTTCATATAATGAAAATTAATTATAAATAAAGTTTTAACAGGTAATATAACAAACTATAAAATAATACTTTAGATTTGCTAATTTAACAATAATATACATTTTAAAAAACTTAACATATAAGTTTTTTTTAAATGTATATTATTGTTAAATAATAGGGCTACTGACGCCCGTTGCTAATGGACATAGCACAACCTAGCTTGAGTATTAACGTATCATCCTTCATTAGCTCACTCGTTGCAATGTTCTTATATATATAATTTAGTTTACCGATTAAGCTATATTATAAATAATTGAAAGTCCAAATATCTTATTTTAAATAACCCTAATGGTCTAACTTATTGGATTGGACTATTTTGGGGTTATCCAACACTATCTTGATAGTTCACACCGGTATACAAATATTAATAATAATAAAATTAAAACAAAAAATCACTCAATATAGTGCGTGAAAATTTAAAACGTAAAAGTTAAAAAAATTCGGTTGAACAAACATGAAGATTTGAATGTTTGATGCTCAAGAAACTTTGGTCAAAGCATGAAATTGAAGAAAATTTTTTTCGCACTTACAAGAGCTTACAATGGGAATTAAAGTCAATCAAGTCCATACCAACCACACCAATCCAAACAAACAATCACCATCGTAGTACGAAGTCCAAAGGTGGTTAGTTCGGATATACCGGAGGTGTAGGTGTGGGTACCCTTTTTTTCGACCGTTTATTGGGTTGAATATTGTGTGTTTTTATATTTAATTAGCATTGGGATGTGTATTGTGGGTTTATATTTAAACTAAAAATTTGTATTTTAAAAATATAAATTTATAAATTTTAAATATATAAATTAAATATTACCTAAATTTAAAAATTAAAAACATTACAAAAAGTATATAGTTAGACAAACTAGATACTTCAAGTTAAACGAACTATATAATTAAACTAATCATTAACTCTTGAACTGTCAGAGTCGGAATTCGAATGCGCCACTCTTACTTTTATTATTATATAAATCTAAATTTACTTTTATTTTATACAAACGTTATTATTTAATATTTTTATTTAATAAATTCCCTTTTATTTATTTAATATTTTTATTAATAAATTAAGTTTTACTAAATAATTAATATTCTTATAAGTAAATAAACTAAAAATGTAGTGTATCTATATCTATATCTATACTATATTATAAAGCATTTGACAAGTACTTCTTAAAATTTAAGAGGTACAAGTTAATTTGCTTATGGTACAACACACAATGCACATAATAATTATATTTAGAGGGCAAAGTAGTCTTTAAAACACCATATTTAATCTAAATGAATTCAAGATCGAGTCAATAGATATTTATGATAGCTAATGACATTTATTTCTACAAATACTTTGAACATATGAAATATAAAACATATAACAAACAATTTATAATGTTACATGCTGTGTTGTAATCTTTTATATAGAATTAGATAGTTTATAAAACTTTGAAAAATTTGACATCATGAGAGTTTACCCTACTAAACAACATAAAGTTGCACTATTCATAGGATAAGGTGGTTTTATATTTTTCTTTAAATCATTTTATATGACATAGGTCAAACTTATTGTTTTTTATAATATTATCTTGTGTTTAGAAGAAAGAGAATATATACGTTTCAATGTAAACTTTGTTTAAAACAGACTTGCGTGTGATAATGTACAAATCATCTAAACATAGGCGAACAAGTCGTTTCAGTTTTTTTTAGTTTGTTATTTTCTTTTCTATGCGGATTTGTTACGGTTTCGACTTGACTTTTTCTATGATAATTTTTAACTTTTTTAATATGGCGAGTAAACTTGCCGCCATGCGTGTGTGTGATTCAACGTTTTTTTAATCTATTTTTTGTTGTTTAATGGCCCCGCCGCAACGCGCGGGTTTCCCACTAGTGAATTTAAATAGAGGTTAACTAAAAATTAGCATAAGACTAGGCGAAAAGGTGGATGATGAGGTGAGGTTTAGAATGGTTTAGGTTGTAGAGAAAAAAGGGGATTTGAATGGTTTGAGATTTGAAATGGTGTGGCATGGTGATGTGGCGGTTTGGAATTCCAAACCAACACCACCATTGTTCTAAGCGTTGATCTTTTAAACTGTTTCCACATTACAGCTAAATGTTAAGATATATATTGTCATGACACATTTCTCCATAATGTTTCTGTGGATATACACCGTGAATATTTGAGTTACATGCTGTAAACAAAAACTATTTGCTAAGTTTTTTTCTTTTTTGACATGGAGCGGATATAGGGAATTATGTGTTCTGGCTGCGCATATTACATTTCTGGAGTAGTGATGCAGGAGAGAGGACCAGTTTTTGTGACCGCTTTCAACCCTCTTGGGATGGTTATTATTGCCATTTTGGGGTCTTCCTTTTTTGCCGAGAAACTAAACATGGGAAGGTACATTTCACAATCTCACTTGATCACTTTCTTACGCACTTATATGGTTAAAACATATTAGATTGATATAAAGTATAAACTAATTGAACTATAATTAAATAGTTGAAAACACTAGAGCTTGAAATATATAAGCTATATCTCTATGAAATTGCGTTCCTCGTGTACAAAATGAGCTTGAAACCTATGACAATGAGTAACTTTTTAGTTTATAATATCAAGAATTGAGTAACAAGTTTTCGAATCCCTATATAGCTAGGTGTTTTAACATTGTTTTCAAGAGATATTCCAACTATATTCTGAACTTCAAAATTTACCTTGTTTTATCATAATTCATAATTTTGGTATTTACCCATGAGCTATTCAAGCCTCGATTTTATTAACCTTGGAGGTTATTTGAGGCAAAGTCGAGACTACGTCAAGAAGGGAAGTCAAACGATCAAAACACGTATTTGATCTTAGCCTAACACCATCTAATCGAGTCGAGTTTTGTCAAACTTCATGTTGGCATGTTTGCAACACTAGAGTACATATATATACTCATCATAAACAATCATAACGAAGAAACATATTAGAAAACACACACAAGAAAATATATTGCTATTGTTCTTGAGATGAAACATGATCGTGTGGACTCCTCAATATTTCTGCCCCTCGTTTCTTGGGAAATAATATTGATGAGAAATTTCAATTTTTTCTATAGTGTTCTTGGAGCAATAGTTATAGTCGTTGGCTTATATCTGGTCCTATGGGGTATGAGCAAGGATCAAAACCAGCAAGATCAAGAGTCATCATTAAATCAACAAGACTGTGATGGCATAAAGAAATTGAAGTTAAAACAAAATGTCGTTGAATCTTGTGAGAAAACGTCTAGTGGTCTTGAATCTGTTTAAGGAATCATCATGTAGTGTATGTTTCTTTTTGTTTACCGATCATCTTTTATTAATAGAGAATGCAAACAAGATCGCCATGATTATTGTCTTATTAGAAGAATGATGAAACTCACAGCAGTAAAAAAAAAAAAAAAAAAAAAAAAAAAAAAAAAAAAGAGAAGCTAAGTCAATATGCAAACAAAAGTATGCAACATATATTAGTAGATGATCTTGTAAAAGTATCAAATCGTAGAAAGCGTAGGAGACATGTAAACAATAGGATCCTTGATCCTCTCCTTCTATTGTCATTCATTACATAATAAAGTACAATCCCCTTCTATTTGGTATGATTACAATGAGATGAGGAAACAATTCAAATTTACAAATCAATACTATAAATATGTTATCTATTACACCCCCGCAGTCGAAGCCGGAAGAGACCGTAGACTGAGACTGGAGAGAAAGTCTTCAAACAGAACGCGTGGTAAACCCTTCGTAAAAATATCGGCAATTTGAAAACGTGTTGGCATGTGGAGAACTCGTACCTCGCCCTTCTGCACCTTTTCACGAACAAAATGTATATCGAGTTCTATATGCTTGGTTCGTTGATGCTGAACCGGATTACCTGGGAGATAAATTGCACTGACATTGTCACAATATACAAGGGTTGTGCTGGAAAGAGGGCGATAAAACACTAGTAGAAGATTCTGTAACCAGCATACTTCCGCAACGACATTTGCAACCCCGTGGTACTTGGCTTATGCACTGGAGCGTGAGATGGTTGCCTGACGCTTGGAGGACCATGAGATAATATTATCACCATAATAAATGCAGAAACCACTGGTGGATCGACGTGTGTCGGGGCAACCGGCCCAGTCAGCATCAGTATAGGGCAATACGTGGATCCTATGAAGGGCTTAGGGTAAGGCCACAATCGTTCATGCCCTGTATGTAACGGATAATATGCTTGAGAGCATTCCAATGATCAGTCTTGGGAGCATGCATATGGACACAGATCTGCTGAACAGCATAACTGATATCTGGTCTCATAAATGTTATAAGTACTGTAGAGCACCTGCAAGGCTACGATATAATGTCGGGTCATCAAAATCATCACCTGTGAGTAACCCGAGTTTACCGTTTGTGTCAGCCGGAGTATGAACAGGTTTGCACGAGGACATGCCAGCACGCTCGATGATTTCTTGAGCATAGGCGGGCTGTGATAAAAACAATGTATTCTTTTGTCGTTTTACCGAAATACCAAGGAAGAAGCTAAGTGGGCCGAGGTCTTTCATAGCAAACTCGACAGACAAGTGGGACATAGGAGATGAACGAAGGGCGTCAAACGATGTGACAAGAATAATGTCGTCAACGAATAGTAACAAATAAGAAACTTGAGACCCGTGATGAAAGGTAAATAAGGATGCATCGCACTTACTCTGCACAAACCCCAATGTAATGACAAAATCTGTAAATCGTTGGTACCATGCCAGCGGTGCCTGTTTCAACCCATATAAAGACTTTTTCAAACGGCAGACATGATCCGGAAAGTGTTTGTTACGAAACCCCATGGGCTGATACATATATACTGTTTCATGTAAGTGACCCTGTAGGAAAGCATTAGTCACGTCCAACTGGTGTATCTGCCAACACTGAGATAAAGCAATAGAAAGCACCGTACGTATAGTAGCCGGCTTGACAACCGAACTGAATATCTCGCCACAATCAATACCCACTTGTTGAAAACGACCATCACAGACTAACCTCGCCTTATAACGTTCCAAGGATCCATCAGATTTGTATTTATGCTTAAATAACTACATGCTCCGGATAACATTCATATTAGGTAACCTCAGTGTTAATTCCCAAGTCTCATTCTTAACAAGAGCATGGTATTCGTCAATCATGGCTTTATGCCATTCCGGTATGGACAAGGCCTCGGACGGGGTTTTGGTTATAGGGACAATTGTGGTAGCGTGGAGGTTTAGACGGGTCTTTGGTTGTATCTTTCTCTTATTCCCGAACCCACTTCGATTTGTAGACTTTTATTATTAGTATTAGTAGTTTATTTTTAGTTATTTGTTATGTTATCTTCTTTCTATTTCTTGTTTGTTTATCTTATGACAGGTTCAAATGATGATTAACTTAATAACTTAAAATCAACCTTAACTTCATTAATTAACTAGAGGTTTAATCAGCTTCTGGTAGTCCCGAGCTAGATCAAAGGCGTGGAAAACGGTAGTGAGAAGGATCCTTCGGGCTTTTGATATCCAAACCCGGTTGTAAGCAATGGCTTCTGAAGTGGACTAGATCTGAGTGACACATTTCTGGTACTTACCAGATGACTGAATGATCTTCTTGGTAAAGGGTGGATTCCCTATGGGTGCACCTGTTGACTTCGGATTGCACACCTTTAGGATTATGTTCCACCTTTGTCAAGGGTTTCATTCAGCTCGGGAGGTTATTGGTTGGGTTTATTAAGTCATCAATCATTTAACCAACTTTATATTTATCAAGCCTATAAATATTAAAGTGTTATAAAGATAAATAAAACAAGAATTCTATTTCTAGGTCTTGTCATTACAAAGCCGTTAACCAATGGAGATACGCGTCGCCTGAGTCGACTGTAAGAGAGATCCTTCAGTCTTCATGATCGTTAACCTACTTAGGGGATACGATGTTGCCAGGACTGACCCTAAGGAGAGATCCTTCAGTACGGAACACGAGAGCTAAGGGAGGTGTACGGTGTTCCAGGACGGAAGTAAAGCCTCCATTTCAAAAAGAAGATAAGTCTGAGGACCAGAGACTTAACCGCAGTTTGAGAAGCCTGCTATATGCAAGGCCCTGGCAGAGTACCTTTGTGCGGACTTTCATTGGGAGGTTGTGCATTCTACTCAGTAGTGGCTCCACTTCTCTGTCAAGGAGTCAACACTTCAAGATCACTCTCGTCCCGGGGACGTTCCCGAGGTATAATCTAGTGTATATATATAGACACACACATTTGAATCCATAATAAATCAGTAATTTTATAATTTTTTTTTATTTTTTGGTCAAAAAAGATGACACACGTAGTGTGTCGTAAAAAGATAACATGAAAAAAAATGTCATAAACGCGTGTCAAAAAAGATTGTCATAAGCGTGTGTCATAATCAGATGACACGCAAAAAAGTGTCATGTTAAATTTATGATACCGTCATCATTGACACAATTTTTTGTGTCATCAGACCTCTTTCTTGACACGCAATGCACGTCAAGAAAGGTCTTTTTTCTAGAAGTACGTTCGCATGTGTTCAATAACTATATACCCAGTATCCAATATCATATCCATTGATCTAGATGGATATTGGAAGTGTGGATGAGGATCCGTTCACAAGTAATTGAAATAAAATTAGGTCAAAAAATATTCAGTTACCCAACTTACATAATTTCATTTTCAAACCTTCGTGTGTATACATTTACACTTTTCTCCTCTCACTCCGAATTGTGATCACATGGATCTTTTACAGAACCCATAACACAATTAGTGTCTGTCAAGGGACAAGACATCACAAAAACCAAATACAATATAAAGCTTTGACTCTAAAAGCAAAAGTATTGTGTTTTTATGTGACAGGAGTAATGGCCAACTTCGTACATTATTGATCTATCAATGTTTACCAATAAGAATCATGATTTCAACGCACCATCAAAAAATGATAATTCAATTATTGATCGTAAAGCAACTTGTTTGTTTAATCATTAGTACATGTCTGTATACAATTAGAAAACTAGGTGCGTGGACCAATTTTTCCCAAAATAAAAAACCTTCAGCTTTAACAACTTAACTAGATATTCATATACGCACTAAATAGAATTACTTGGTTCCAAATTGCATGGTTGTCACCTTCATTGTATTTTTGCAAGTAGCATACAGATATCATTCCTTCATTAGACTTTATTGACCATATCCCCGTTTACTTATCTTTTTCGGTTGCCATGCCGAGTGATGATATCACACCAGTACTGTAACTAGCTAAACCAATACCATAACAAATCAAATTGATATCGTCTCAAGTTCTAGCACAAGCAGAAGCAACCCTACTGGTTTTGGATCATAAACATAAACTAAAAAGATGAGAATTAATGGTTTTCCTATTTAGAAGGGAAAGAAAGAAAAAGAATATTCATCCTAGGCACATATCAAAAACATGAAATGAAAAATAAACTATTGTCCAAAAGTATTTAGTTTAGAGCATTTACAATGGTGTGGGTGGTTTGAAATTTCACAACCGTTTCAAACTTACTTTTTTGTACTATCATAAACTATTCCAAATCTTAACCTTATTATCCACCTCATCATCTATTTTTTCTTTTTACTATATATTTTATTTATTTAATTAAAAATATTATTTATTTACACTTCTCACATCACAATTCACTCCAAATACAAAACTAACTCAAAGATATTGGTGTTGATTATTTTAGAGAAGTAGCTAAGCCTTCAAACCTTCGGCGATATTCCCGTCCACGTTGAAACCATGTTCCGTCAAACCCTTCACCTTTCTACCTTCCTCCTCAACCGTTTACAATCCTCCTTAACCAACCTACGCTCTTCTTCAACCATGTGACGATCCAAATCCTCTTACAGACAAGGAGTTGAAACTAGGCATATGACTACACCATGGCCCAACTACAATTTGATCGACTACGAATTGGGGAGACTCAAACAAACCTCACCCCAAACCATCATGTCACAACATCCATCCAACACAAGTCGTATTTAGCTGGGCTTAACGATACGAAACGGAGTCGACTGAGAAATACACCACACTCCCTACAATGAATTGTACCCTCCATCTCCTTACTTCGAACGCATTCATAAAGATGCTATGTCAGATGATCGTGACAGCGATCGTAGCACGTCATATCCAGAGACCAACCTGGATTACTGCAATGGGATGTATTAGGGCATTTGTGTGTTTAATTAGGGCTTAATATTTGAAGTTTAATTATGTTTAAGTAATGTTGTAATTAGATTTGTGTAATATTTTTAGTTAGGTTTGTGTAATATTTTTAGTTAGGTATATGTAATATTTAATTTAGTTTGGTGTAGTATTTTTAATTTAGGTATGTGTAATATTTAATTAGGTATTTGTACTTTTTTTCATCCAAAAAATAACACAAAAAAGCCTGTTTTTTGTTCCATTTATTGAAATATAAGATGGATGTGATCCACTTAAAAAAAACCAGACTGGCCCATTTAAACAAACCAAACCAAACCTACAATGAGGGGAGGTCCGCTTTGGACGTCTAGAATTCCGGACCGATCCAACACCCCACCATTGTGGTGCTGTCATGATTATACAATCGAAAAATGTTCCACTACTAATCAAATTCAACACCCCACCATTGTCGTGCTCTCATGACTATTGGGTGTGGAGAGGGGTGGCATTTTCATGATGGGCCTTCACGTAAGCGTCACGTAGGAGTGGGGGGAGAGGCATCTTTATGATGGGCCTCCAAGGGGGTGGTGTGCACTATGATGACGAGCTTCCTCATTGGCCAGAATTATTAAAAATAATAAAAAAATCTATTAAAAAAATAACATTTGGCCCAGCTTGGAAGTCATGGGGATGCCGGGCATGCCGTTGCCAGCCCTTGGGGCGGTGTTGCCCGGGGCGGCATACGCAAGCCGGTGCAATGCCGGAGCCCATACCGAATAGTCTAAATCATAGTTCCATCATTTTACGCACACTAGCCAATCTCTCTCTATCTTTCACCTACACACGCTACCCCAATCGGATAGTATCAGCCGTCTCCTATACCCAACATACTTCCTGTTTCCCTAGTGTAAAACATTTTTCGAAAGCCGTTGTTTAGACATAATGCCATTTTAAAAGTCAATACTTTTTGAACATTCAGAAAAACCCCTTGTATATAAGTACCACTAATAACCATTATAGTATCAAACAAAACATAACTTAAAAGCCATCATGTCTAAAGAATGCTTCAAGAGGGTATATGTCTGCACCAAGCCTTTTATCTTCATGATTTTGTTGCAAGCTTCTTATGCTGTGTATGGTTTGGTTGTCAAGTCCGCGCTAAACAAAGGCTTGAATCATTATACTTTTTCTGTCTACCGAAACGCGTTTGCAGCTCTCTTCTTTGGTCCTTTCGCTTTCTTTCTCGAAAGGTCTGTTACTTCGTGTCATATGAATATATATTGTTCATACTTCCTGTCTTTCTTTTTATTTTTTTATTTTTTTATTTATTTTTTTTTTTTTTCGTTCAAAATACATTTCTTTATTAAAATACGAAATAAACCAAGTTACATCTGGATAATGGGTAAGCGAGCAACAAGCTGCGCCGCTATACCCTTTTGAATCGCAAAGCCTATTCTACTAAATACAAACTTTTGGTTCCTCGGGCTTTGCGAATCACTGTGGACCACCTTCTGCACCCGCTCCAAAAAACGAACTGCCTCAGGGGCTAAGGATCCAAAAGTATCGAAGGCAAACGGAATGAACACATGTTGATTCTTTTTATTATTTGTTTGTTTATTGTTTTTTTTTTTCGAGCTAACAGGAAAGTTAGACCTAAGATGACTACTTCCATCTTCCTGAAGATAATGTTGTTGGGATTATTGGGGTATGGTATGCTTTGGGATTAAAATTAAGTATAATTGTGAAACTTTTTTAGAGTCTACTTATAATGATGTATTTTAAAATTGATCAGGCCTGTGATAGACCAGAACTTGTTCTTTGCTGGATTGAAGCTTACAACAACAACGTTTGCGATGGCTATGCGCAACATTGTTCCTGCGACTACCTTTGTTATGGCTTGGATCTTTAGGTATTATTGTTTGTTGCTTAATATATATAACTTTCAAGCGCCTATGCGCAGCATTGTTCTAGCCATTGCATTTGTTAAGCACCCCCAATGTTTGTTTGTGGGTGACATCCGGATCTAGTCACCACCAATGCGGACAAGAATTGATAAAAGTATTCCAGTAATTTTTTTTTTTTTAAATTTTATACATGAGTTTTTATGAATGGAAAACACAATTCAGAGTTTTACTCTTTAAATGTGATGGACCGTTTTCCTTTATAGCAAAAGAATAGAACAAGTTTTGCAAATCTCAAACGGGTCGAAGGGTGTTTTGGGGAACCAAAAAATAACTGTTTATCTAATGAAGTATATAGTTTTCTGTGCTTTAAATACGTCTCCTTTTTTTGGTGTATTTTGTTGTTTTATCTCTGTTGGGGGCTTTGAGGTGTATTTCCAGCTGGTTGCTGGCGCTTTATATATAGCTAGCTATAAAGTCGTTTTTTGCCGTTAAAAAAAAAAAAAAAAAAAACTAGAAGCGAATTTAATAATTTTTTTTTGAACGGCAGAATTTAATAACTTTTTTATGGTATATTTTATATATATTGGTAGACTTGAGACGGTGAAGATGAAGAGCTTACATAGCCAAGGGAAGATCATAGGGACATTAGTGACAGTTGGAGGAGGCATGATAATGACACTAATAAGAGGCCCTGCTATTCAACTTCCTTGGATAAATCACCATACTTTTCATAATCAAACTTCGGTTAACACTGCTACTACTCAAGATCAAATCAAAGGATCTCTCATGATCACTGTCGGTTGCTTTTCTTGGACAAGTTTTGTCATTGTACAAGTAAGTTTGTTTTATTCAAATATTGATCTTCTTTCATGGATTTTACAAAATGAAACATGAAAAAGAGGGTATTTCATGAGTAATGATCTAAAAAGGATAAGAAGGATTTTGGGCTTTTGATCAAAATAAATCAATCAATGAGATTAAAATGAGATACGTTGAGTTTCTAAAATAGAAGGAGAATGGCAAAATAGGTATAACCCATAATTGTTGAGTTCCACTCCCATTTTTTAAACGTCCATAACTTTTCACACGACAATATTTTTCTAAAAAGAATACCATAAAAACAAGTTTTTTATCCTCTTTCATTTACATACCCTATTGCTATACTTTTTTTTTAATTTGTTGGGTTGATAACTTGCGTTTTATCATGATACGACTTGCGTTTTTTTGTTAGATAAAACTTGTGTTTAATCATGTATAACTTGCGTTTTATCATGTATAACTTGCGTTTTAGAATGTATAACTTGCGTTTTATCATTTATAACTTGTATTTCATCATGTCGTTTTATTAGGTCGTCTTATCAGGTATAACTTGCTTTTCTAAAATGCAAGTATACCCTCAATAAAACGTAAGTTGATCTTTAGCACGTGCATTGCATTAATCTGAGTATTATAGTGCTTAATTTAGCTCTGTTTCTTCAATGTAAGGATTGATTTATGTACATATATTATATTCATCATGCCATGAGGTTCTTGATGCTTATAAGATCAAATATTTGGACTTTATGAAAGTTTGATTTTTTCGTTTAACATCAGTCTATGTTATTTATATCGTCTGGCCTCTGGTAATCGGATTAGCATTTCATGATCTTAATGTATGATTCTTTATAACTTTTGGCATTCTAGTGAAACCCTTCAGGAGTTTTATAACTTACGTTTCTAAAACGCAAGTATACCCTAAGTAAAACGCAAGTTATCAACCCAGCAAATTTTTTTTTTAAAGTATAGCAATAAGGTATGGAAATGAAAGAGGATGAAAATTGAAAAGCTTATTTTTATGGCATAGTTTTTTTTTTAATAATGTTGTATGAAAAAGTTATAGTCATTTTAAAAATGGTGGTGAAACTTTATTGACGCAAAGAAATTACCATCGTGCCCTTGATTATCTAATTTAACATATGGCTAATAATCTTTTTTATACTTTTTACGCTAACATGCTTTTTATGTTAGCCTCACCCTTATCTAAATCACCTATGATAAACGACAATAACTTAATGAAATAAAGCAACCATGAAAACTGCTTGTAATTTTAGTATCATCAAACCATTTAATTTAGTTAGACTTTTACTTAAGACGTATTGAAATATTAATAAGTGTTGCTGCATGTTAAGACGTATTGAAATATTAACTAGTGTTTTCGAAGTACGGCGCGTTGCGCCGTTGGCCATGATCTACGCAATGGGAGATCGAACGTAGGCGAAAGAACTATACGAACGTAGGCGAACGTAGACGAAAGAACTATATGAACGCACACGAACGTATACAAAAGCACTATACGAACGTAGACGAACGTTGGCATAAGTACTATACGAACGTAGACAAAAGAACTATACGAACGTGAACGTAGACGACAAAATTATACGAACGTAGATGAAAGTATTATACGAACGTAAACAAAAGTTGGTGGCCAAAATGGAAAAAAAAAAAAACTTAACCAAAAAGTCGGTGTCCAGATTAGGAAAGAAAATTAAAACAACTTACGTTGACGAACAGAGACGAACGTACTGTACGAACGTAGACTAACGCCGCACAAAAAAAATTACTATACGAACGTAGACGAAAATACTATACGAACGTAGAGCAACTTGGGTTAAAGATCGGGTGTTACAGACAAACGAAGACAAAAGTACTATACGAACGTAGGCGGACACTACGTAAAAAAGAAAAATAAAATGTGGCAAAAATAGGGGGAAAAAACTTAACCAAAAAGGGTGTTACAAACGAACAGAGATGAAAGTACTATACGAACGTAGACGGACACTACGTAAAAAAGAAATAAATAAAATGCGGCAAAAAAGAGGAAAAAAAAACTTAACAAAAAAGTTGGTGGCGCGGGTAGGTGGGGTTGGAAAAAGAGTGTCAGGACAAAGATAAAAAGGAGGTAGGTGGACCGGCTGGGGTGAGGTTGGAATAGTCATTTTACATATTTATTCATATGTTTAACTAAACAATGGTTTACTGATTCAAGGCCTCTTACCATTTAGACTTCTTGTTAGTTCAGCACTATTTCCATCACTATTTTCATTATTTTCACAACCGGACCCAGTTCACTCGTCAAAGAGGTCGAATCGGACTCAAGAAACAAGAAGATATTAAAATCAATTCAAATAATTATTTGCACATTATATAAAATATAATTACTATGTTAAGTTGAATGTTTAATGTGGTTTTGTTATTATATAAGTTATCAGTAAAATAAGTATATTGTTTCCTTACACAAGAGAGCAGAATAATGAGAACACTTTGAAAAAAAAAGATACGAAAGAAATTGGAAGTGTTTGTGGCAACTTCCTAAATAGTAACCAAATTTTCTAAATTAAATCACCTTGTTATACGTTTCAATCTGATATAATATTTTTATGTTGATAAGAATGTGTGTTCTGGCACGTGAGCAATCAGGCGCGAGCCAGCCAACGAGCCACGTGGCTCGCGAACATTATGACCTTCACGCGTTAAATTAAGGTCCCATGAGCAAGCAGACGCGAGCCTGCTCGCGTGGGCTAGCGAGAAAATAAAAGGAAGAGTTGAATGTGGGAATGACGGCGCGAGCGAGCAGGCTCACCTTGAGCCACAATAGGGCCAAGTGAGTGAACTTAAGCTTTATCCATTGCTATGTCAGCGTCCATATGGTTTAAAATGATTGGATAATATTTGTGATTACCTTAAGTCACATCACATAGCCTAAATTAATCACCTTGTTATTATTAAAGATTTTTTATCACTTCTTACTTTACATTAATTTAGTAAAATAGTTACTAAATCATAACTAGGGTTCAAATATGTACCGTTTATGTCACTTAATATTAAAAGTTGAAGGATTTATATAATAACCTTACATGATTCTAATGAAAGTTAGAGTAACCTTCGATAAACAAAAGACTTATTATTGGGTAGATTGTTACCAGGCCCGGCCCAAGTAACCTTCGATAAACAAAAGACTTATTATTGGGTAGACTGTTACCAGGCCCGACCCAAGCATAAATAAAAACAAGCTAGGGCTTTTGGCTCCCTAAAATTTTGAGGCCCCATTTAAAAAAAAAAAAAAAGTTTACATATAATGTATATATTATATATGCTTCGAAGACAAAGGTAACTAAATTATTGTAGCTTGGTGGTATAACTGGTCCCTTCATCGCGCGTGGTCTCTAGTTCGAATCCATGCAGCTCATATTTTTAATTCTTCTGTCATTAGCATTTAAGGTCCATCTTTTTGAAAATTTTAAAACTTCATTTTTTTTTTCCTCAGAATTTGTGTTTAAATCCCAACAGCCACATAACAACTTCTAATAAAGAAAGAAATACTTATGGTTGTTTCGTGTTTTTCATCTGCTAGAGGTATGATATTATCATATATATATTTTACAATTTTACTTGATAATATAACCACTTAGTTTATAATTTTTTTAAAGGTTATATTCATTTCCACCAAAAAATGAAAAAGGGCCCTGGATTTTTTTTTGCTTTGGGTCCCAAAAACGGTTGAGCCGGCTCTGAGTGTTACTGTCTAATTTATAACCAATCAACCTAACTCTACTTAACCGAATTGGCGATGTGTCCACTAGAACAACATGTTGCCCGGAATAATTGATAAAACACACGCAATCAAACAAAGATTCAGTATTTTAATTTCCGAATGAATGAGCGTATATGTTAGTGTTACAATGATGATAAATTAATGAATCCTATATATAAACCTAATATGAACCAATGTGATGTGGTGGAATAAATGTAAAAATTTGCCCTTCAAAACAAAATATGAACCAATGTGATTCTTTGTGAATCATCGCATCCTTTCCTACCCAGCTACAGTTTCCAACTTTATCAACTACATACTAGACCCCTTGACTATTTAGAATTACATAATAAACACTAAACTAAACTTTTTGTTAGGATCTGAGTTTGATTATTTTGATATGTTTAGAAGAAGATGAGAATTGAATGATGTAAGTATATATGGAAGGTGCAGCGGAATGATAAACAATAATCAAAACAATAGGAATAAATGTTTTCTTTAATCGAAAGCTTTCATTAATTGAAAGATTACAATCAATACAAGTACTCCCCCTCAGCCTGATCACACAGTGATTGTTTGTCTGAGAGAATGTTTGTGTGTGATGCAATAGAACAGTACAAGCACTGTTCTATTTATAGACAAATCTAAACCACTGGTGACCTGTGCTGACGTCACCTAAGATAGTGACCTCTAACAGAATAACAACATAAAACATCTGCCCTATACAAACTACTGTTGTATTACAAAACACTGTAAGGTAAACTACTGTTGAGGGAAAACTCTGATGGTCTTGCAACATCTGTTGGAGTCTAAGTGTTGTTGACTCCAACAGACCTTTAGTCTTCAGTACTTGATCAGCAGTTGTTTCTTCATCAGACCTTTGGTCAGCAGTTGTTCTCTAGCAGTTGTTATCTAGCAGTCCTTTGTATCAGCAGTTGTCATAGCAGTTGTTTGGATGGAACAGTTGTTAGGGTCAGCAGTCTTTTGGGAAGAGTATGTTGTAAAGACTGTTTATTTGTGTGAATCAACTGTTAGTATATTTTGGCTTTTCAATCATCTGTTCTTCTTCAGGTTAGCAGACCCAACAATCTCCCCCTAGAACAGATGATGCCAAAACTAAGCTTTATTCTTGATCTTTATTTCTCATCAGACTTTCTCTGATTTGTCCTTTGAACTGTAGCTCAAAGTTCAAAGCAAATAGGTCTTCTGCGTCTCTTTCAAGCTCAAGGTTCAGCAGTGTTTGGAAGTCATCTGCACACAGGCTATATGCATCATCCATGCTAAGCTTTTGAACTTTTTCATCTGACCTGAGCAAAGTCAATTCATGGGTGTCTTTATTGACCTTCCATTTTAGAATTTTTGAGTCAGAGGATTTGCTGAGGTGCACTTTTATTCTTGATGAGTTTGGTGATGGAGGTCTCCCAATGAGTTCTCTGAGCTTATCAGTTGTGGGATCTGAGAAAAAGTGTACTTGATTGAAGAGGCCCTCCTTTATATAAGTATCAGCAAACTTCTTCTGATCTTCTTCAGACATTTCTTTCTGTTTCTTGAATTGTCTTCTAGCAGCAGCTGATAGATCAGAAGTATCCAGTAAGCTGTCTAATGTAAAAGCCTGTTGAGGTCTCTTCATAAGTGGTTCATCAGAGTATACAGGTTTTCTGGGTAAGTTAGGATCTTTCTTCCTGTTTTCTTCCAGTCTCTTGTATGTTTCAACCAACCTCAACTCAGACCATCTTGCAATTGACCCCATCTCCCCATAGTCAGCAGCCACAATTTCTTGTCTCATTCTCTTAAACTTCAAGGCTCTGGATGGATCTCAGCCTTTACTAAAATCAGGGGCAGAGACTTTAGCTGGGGGATTCTTGGCCAACTCTTCAATTCTTAAGAGTTCTTCTCTGAGAGCATGAGTGGTCCAACCTGCAAACTGTTTCTTATTTGCTTTATAAGGCATGGTTGCGAAGATCTGTTCAAGAAGTGATTCCCTAACCTCCCTTTCCATGTCACTGCTGAGAGGCATGGCAGACATGGAGTTGCTCAGGGTCTTAGCAAAATCTTCAATCCTTCTCAATTTGCTAAGCTCTGCTGAATGGATGCCCTTAGCAGTCCTGTCATCTTTCCCTTTGCATTTCTCTTTAATGATGGCATCTGCCTGTTCAGCCTTGTATTTTAGATATGTGTCTATGTTTAGGGGAATAGGAAAATGTGGAAGAGAAGGGAAAGATCTTTTAAATGGTTGTTCAGTATTATAGAAGGATTGCATTTCCCCCTTGAGTAGATCAAGTTCAAGGGGATACTGAACAACCAATGGTGTGATGGTTGGTGGTGGTCTATGGGGTGTGAATTGTGAAGTGTGTGGTGAAAATGATGAAAGTGGAATAGCTGATATAGGTGTGGATTGTGTGGTTGAAGTGGTGTGTGGTGATGTATGTATGTTTTCATCCTGTACAACAAAGGTTGATTTCCTCTTCCTTTTGTACAAGATTTTTGGTGATGGTGGTGTAGAAGCTGTGGTGGTGTTAACATCTGTTGGCACCTTAGTAGGACCAGCAGATGTTTGGGATTTAGGTGGTGATGTGGTTGTAGGTTCAGATGTAGGTTTGGTGATAGTGATGACAGGCTCAGATGTTGTGGTGGTATCAGTGGTTTGGGTAGCAGCAGTGGTTTTGACAGTAGTGGATTTAACAGTCAGTTTGGATGGTGGTTGTCTGACATGTTTGGCAGGCATTTTCTTCCTTTTAGAGGACCCCACATCTCCAACTTCCTGCTGTTGTTCCCTTTTCTGTTTTAGCAAAAACTCTGCCTTGACTTCCAAAGTGTCAGCCCTCTTTTGCTTATCTTCAGTAGCTTTTTCAACTTCTTCATTAGCAGAGTTGTCCACTTCTTTAGCTTTGCTGGTTTGTTGTTGTTGTTGTGGTGCTGTTTGAGTAGACCCTGGTTTGTTGGCAGACTTTGATTGACCTTTTTGTGAAGGTGGATAACCAAAGGGATCTAGCTTTGGCAATCTATCTCTGCCACCCTCCCCCTTTTTGGCATCATTAGCTGTGAATTCATCATCATCTTCATCTCTGAGAATGGTGGTAAGGGCAGAGCCAGTGGTCTTCAGCAGATGGTCTTTAATGGCCTGAATATCCGCATGGGTATCTTTGTACCTAGCATCTACCATGTTTCTGATTTCTGCCATGTAAGTTTCATGAGTCTGATCTGCTAGTTTTCTGTGAGCTATGATGATGGGAGAGACAGATTTCCATAGCTCACTAGCAATATCAGCTGTGGATGGTTGACTCTTGGTGAGAGTAGCCAAGGATTCCAATATTGACTTGACATCAGATTTGATATCAGCAACAGAGGTTTCAATGGTTTGGACTCTGGCCGTCAATTCTTGGTATTTTAACTCATCACCTAAGTTAATAGGATCATCTGAATTCCTACCAGTGGTAGTTTTAACTGATTCAGTCCTAGGAGGTGAATCCAAAGGATGAGAACCAGATGCCCCTTTTTCTTGGTTCTGGGGACTTCCAACTGATTTTGGGGACACTATAGTGGCCTCATCAGTTGTTTCCTTCAAGGGAGTCTTAGTTATGTAACCACTGTCCTGGTGTGAGACAATGGTCTCTACATCAGTAGTGACTGCTCCACTTGAAAACTCATCTAGAGTTTCATTGAACTCTAGGGGTGTAACCTCCTCTTCTGCTTGTGGGATGGCTGATTGAATTTCCTCAGTCCCAGTCACTTGTGGAGGTATACTCTCATTGATAGGTGAAAGAGGGGAACTGGGATTTTCCTGAGTTTTATCAATAGCCTCAAACAGAGGTTGCATGGTCTGTTGAACATGTGATGATGAAGGTGGAGGAGTAAAAAGAGAATTAGTCCTGGGAGAGGGGCTTGTGAACATATGGCCAAGTGACTCAAATGTATCATGATGTGGTTCCCCTTAGCTTACAACATGATCCTTTTGTGAGGATGCATGAGGAGTTTGGACAGGTTGAGATATTTCCAACTGTTGTGAGGAAGTAACAACAGTGGTTTCAAGTTGCTTTTGTGTTGCAACAGAGTTATCTTCTGGTATCTCATCTTCCAGAAGTCTCTTTTGTGGTTGTGTGGTGGTTTTTGTGGATGGACGTTTTCTTTTGGAAATGGCTAGTGTGGGTTTCACAGCACTGGATGTAGTGCCATGCTCACCAGAAGCAGTGGGCTCAACAACAGAGGTTTGGACAACAGTTGTTGTCTTAGTCCTCTTTGTTTGTGTTTTAGAAACTTTTGACACTTTTGATACCTTTTCTTGGGTGTTTGAACCCAGCATTCTTGTGAATGTTTCATCAGTTAGACTCTTCATTTGCATAAACTCACCCTTTTTAAAATCTTTTTCTGGTAAGACCTTTAGAAGGATTACACTTAAAATTCTTGGGTAAATTAGAAAAGCATTATTAGACCCAGACTTTATGGCTTTCACATTTGACAATAAGTCCATAAACAGTCCCTGGGATAAATTGAAGTCAGAATCTGACAACATAGCATAGCCCAAGTACTTAATCCTCAATGGGATTTCGTTAAAGGAAGTGGACTTAGCGGAGACACAGAGAAGGAGGGTATGGAAGAAAAATTTCATGACTGGTGGGAAAATCTTTTTGAAAAGTGTTGACCCAGTCATCTGAGCATCATACCCCCTTTCCTGAAACTTTGTGTGAAGCTCTGCCTTAGGGAAAGAGTCTTTACCTGACAGGTCATTAAGTGAGAAGGTTGTGGATATGAGTTGAGGGGTAATGACGATACTTTTCTCACCAATTTTTGAGATAATGGAAGTAGGCTTTTTGTCTTGAAGTAGAAACTCAACATTCAACCAGAATTCTTGGAGAGTATCAAGATAGATAGGGGCGTCAGCGGTTAGGATTGTCAGGTATTTGGATTTTAAGATGATGTCGATGGTGGAATGGAATGGAGTATTTTCATCTGTTTTTACCAGATATGGGAGATAATTGTGGGTGGCTTTAGCTTGAAGATCCATTGTAATGGATTCCGAAGGTGAGAGTGAGTGGAATTTGATTAAGGGTTTGAGAATGAAGAAGGCGGTTTCAGTATTTTGAATACAATGAGACAGTGTAACGACTGTTGTGATAAAACAGGGTTTTTATAGGCTCTGGTGAAACCGCTGATGTGGCCAAAACTCTGCTTGTATGAGCAGACGTGGCAAACATCTGATGGATAAACATCTGGTGGAGGACAGCTGTTTTGGCAAACATCTGATGCAAACGGCTGATGCAAACAGCTTTTTTTTTATTATCATGATTATAGATATCTGTAAAAATATATATAGATATGGATAATAAAACAGTTGCTTTATCTGATCAGAGGTTTGAAACAGATTTTTCTAACCTAATAGTGGATAAAATGGATGAAACAGTGGTTGTTTTATCTTGAACAGATTTTTCAACCAAAAAGCTATTTTTAAGAATGAATTTTGATTTTCTGAAACATTTTAATGCTTTTATTAAAAACATCTGTGTTGTTTAATTCATGTTTAGCATACCAATTCTAGAAATCAGATTTGTAAAGGTAGATGTGTCTAAAGCTTTTGTCAACACATCTGCCAACTGATCCTCTGTTGGAACATGGTGCAGAGAAATCAAACCTTTTTCATAGCTATCTCTGACAAAATGATGTCTGATGTCAATGAGTTTGGTAGTGGAGTGAGAGACTGGATTTTTGATGATATTTTCAGCAGCTTGACTATCCAACATGAGTGGAGTCTGTAGTGCAGTTATCCCAAAATCCAGCAATTGATTTCGAAGCCACATGAGTTGGGCTGTACAGCTTGCAGCAGCAATGTATTCAGCCTCAGCTGTTGAGGTGGAAACAGCTGCCTGCTTTTTGCTTTGCCAAGAGACTAAGGCATTCCCTAGAAACTGGCACCCTTCTGATGTAGACTTTCTTGTGGTGTGACAGCCAGCAAAATCACTATCTGAATAACCTGAAAGCTCAATGTTTCCATTAGCAGGATACCAGATACCAAGTGTGGGAGCACCTTTTAGGTATCTGAATATCCTTTTCACAGCAATAAGGTTTGACTTTTTAGGTGAAGCTTGGAATCTTGCACAAACACAAGTGGCAAACATAATATCTGGCCTAGATGCAGTTAAGTACAATAAAGACTCAATCATGCATCTGTAATGTGTTTGGTCAACCAATTCATCCTTGTCATCAATAGTGAGTAGCTTGACTGTACTCATGGGTGTACTACATGGCTTACAGTCATTCATCTCAAATCTGGTTAACAAATTCTTTACATATTTATTTTGATGAATGAATGTGCCATTTTGCAGTTGTTTCACTTGGAGACCAAGGAAACACTGAAGTTCACCCATAGCACTCATTTCAAACTCTGCTGTCATGAGTTCCCTAAACTCTTCACACATTTTGTTACATGTGGATCCAAAAATGATGTCATCCACATATATTTGAACAATCATTAAGTCTTTCCCTCTCCATTTCAAAAATAAGGTTTTATCAATTTTACCTCTTGTGAAACCAATGGATAAGAGAAAAGTGGAAAGAGTTTCATACCAGGCCCTTGGTGCTTGCTTGAGTCCATACAAAGCTTTATTAAGCTTGTAGACATGATCAGGATGGAATGTGTCTTCAAAACCAGGTGGTTGACATACATAGACCTCTTCCTGAATTTTGCCATATAGGAAGGCACATTTGATATCCATCTGATACACCTTGATGTTGTGGTTGACCACAAAGGCTAGAAAGAGTCGAATAGCTTCTAACCTTGCTATAGGAGCAAAGGTTTCATCATAGTCTATTCCTTCTTCTTGTCGGAAGCCTTGAACCACAAGCCTGGCTTTATTCTTGACAACAATACCCCTTTCATCAGTTTTGTTTTTGAAGACCCACTTTGTACCTATTGGACAAACATCCTTAGGCAGTGGTACAAGTTCCCATACTTGTTGTCTTTTGAACTGAAGGAGCTCTTCTTGCATAGCTTCTACCCAACTGTTGTCTTTTAGTGCCTCTTGGTACTTGACATGTTGTGTGAGAGATAGGAACCTTGCAAAAAGACAGATATTGGAGGATTGACTTCTTGTTAGCACACCCTCTCTGATGTTGCCAATGATCTGGTCTGGTGGATGAGCTCTTAGGTAGATTAGATCTCCCTGATATGGTATGATGGCATTTTGAGGTGAAGGACACAGGTTTGGTGACTCTGTTGTTGTAACATCTGTTTGCACTTATGTAGTGCCATCAGATGTTTGAAATGGAAGTGGGGGAATGGGTCCAAGTGGTGTAAAACTGGACTGACTTTTGTCAACAGATGTTTGACTTTTGTCAACAGATGATTGTACAGTGGTTGTGAGAGGTGAAGCAGTGGTTTGAGGGTAAGACTCGCCAACAATGGTTGACTCAGCAGTGACAGAGTTTTGACAGTTGTTTTGAACAACTGCTTCCTCTGATGCAGAATAGATTTTATAGTGACTGGGGATCACAACATCTATTCTGTAATCTTGTTGTGGAGACTGTGGACTACCTGCATTGTTAGTTTTAACAGTGATATCTTCAAATTTGAATTTATCTAAATCAAACAATTCAGCAGGATTTGCTGGGATTTTTAGAGATGAAAGTTCATTGAACTTTACATTCAGAGTTTCTTCTATTGTCTTGGTCTTTGTGTTAAACACTTTATAGGCCTTGGCAGTAGAAGAATATCCCAGAAAATAACCACAATCTACTTTGGCTGCAAATTTTGAAATGGAATCTTTGAGATTTAAGATGAAACATGGGCAGCCAAAGATTTTGAAAAAAGAAATTAATGGTTTGATTTTGAACAAAATTTCATAAGCAGTCTTTTAATGTCTTGGGTTGATCAAAACTCTGTTTTGAACATAGCAAGCAGTGTTTACAGCTTCTGCCCAGAAGGACAGCGGCAAACCAGAGTCTGCTAGCATGGTTCTTGCAGCTTCTATAAGAGTTCTATTTTTCCTCTCAACCACCCCATTTTGCTATGGTGTTCTTGGAATGTTGTACTGCCTCACAATCCCTTTTGACACACAGAAGTCATCCAACTCCTTATTTTTAAACTCTGTTCCATTGTCACTTCTAAAGACTTTTACTGGCAAGTCATATTGTTTTTCAACTTTGGTGACAAAGTCCTTCAAAATACCTGCAGTCTCATCCTTAGAATGTAAAAAGTAAGTCCATGTAAACCTAGAAAAATCATTAACTATGACAAGATAAAATCTTTTTCTTCTTAGACTCATGATTTTAACAGGGCCAAACAAGTCCATGTGCAACAATTGTAGACATTGACTTGTTTTGGACTCATCAATGGATTTGTAAGAGCTTTTATGTTGTTTTCCTTTTAAACAGGAAACACAATGCTCATCACATTTGAATTCTTTTGATGGTAAGCCTTTGACAAGACTTTGTTTGGAGAGTGTGTTGATAGTTTGAAGGTTGGTATGACCCAATCTCCTATGCCACAATTCTGTCTCCTTTGTGGAGGCAGCAGAAAACAAACAGACATTTGCCATAGGATTGTCCTTTAACATATCAACAACATACACATTGCCACTTCTATGAGCAACAAGTTGTGCTTTGCTCTCAGCAATGATGGTATCAATCTTTTTCACCACTTCTGGCCCAATAATCTTACAAGTTTTCTTAGTGAAGAATGAGCCATAACCTTTGTCACTCATTTGTGAAACACTAAGGAGATTAAACTTGAGATTATCAATAAGATTGACATTTTCAAACTTGAGTTTCCCAGCCTGAACAGTCCCTAAACCCAACACCTTACCTTTTGAATCATTACCAAAGGATATATCACCCCCTCCATGAGCTAAGAAGTCCAGAAGAAGGGCTCTACATCCTGTCATGTGCCTGGAGCCTCCACTATCTACATACCAAAAACTATCTAAACAAGCAGAAGCTCCCTGCACAGCAGTAATGAATTAGTTTTGGTGAGTGTCCAAAGCCAGGTTGGCTTTGGATGGGTCCTCAGACTTTTCAGACTAAAGCTTTTGAAGATGATCAGTGGTTTGAACTAGTTTTTGAATCAAGTTCAACAACTGTTGCTGACCATTTGCAAGTGCTTGAATGTCAACACTTAGGGCAACAGTTGTTTGATCACTTCCAGACAGATGATAATACCCATAGGGATTTCTGTTCACTCTTGGTTTAGAAGATCTTTTTGGCTCCTCATAAACATGTGACAGATTATGACATGGTGGTTGTCCATATCCTCTTGGGTACTTGCTTGTGGGTGGAGCATCCGTTACTTGGACATCCCCGGGAGCAGTTGTTTCAAGACTTTTAGTAACAGATGTTTGGACAGGAGTGAAAGTCTGTTTGGGCTTTCCTTTTGAAGTACTCACCACCTGACTTGCAAGAGTTTTAGCTTTGTACTCTTGTATTTTTACATCAAAATTTTTGAGATACAAGCACTCTTTGGTTTTGTGTTTCTTTTTCTCACATATTGAACATGTGGCTTTGGAATCACATGCACTTGTTCCTTTGTTAATATCATATGCTTTTAGAAGAAAACAGTTTTTAGTGACATGATTCTTCTTTTCACATAAATCACAGAACAAGTGGACAGTCTTTTCTTTCTTCTTCCTTTTTTCAACCTTCTTTTCAGCAGATGTTTGAGCATCTGCTGGAAGGTTTTTCAAGGGAATGATCTTTGCCTGAGGTGCTGTCTTTCCTTCAGGAGTTTTGAAATCAACAGGTTTAAAATTCTCAAGAGTACCACACTCATCAGACCAAGTAGGTTTAAATTCATAATTTTCAAGTTCAGTGAATGATGAGGAACCTTCTGGTTTTTCTAGAACAATTTTCTTACCATTGGGTTCAGTGATTTTAATCTCTTGACCCTTCAAATTTGTTGGTAATATCTCAACTAATTTTTGATCCCTTTTGTCAGTGTTTTCAAAAGTTGGAGCAGTGGTTTCAAAACCAAAACCAAACTTCACATGACTTTTGGTTTGTTTGTTGAGTAGCATTTCAAAACCTCTACATGATTCCACCCATTTCTGACATTCAACTTGGGTGGACTCAAGCTCACTTTTACAACTCTGATATTTTCTTATCATAGTTTGGAGCTGGTCTTTGGTTATGGTTGCTTCATGTTTTAAGTTGCTTATTTCAGATTCTTTTTCAGTTAAACTTGTTTTTAATTCTTTTGAAAGTTTCTCAAATTTAACTTCATCATCTAAAATTTTCTTTCTAAGGTTTTCATTCACCTCTTTGATGTTAGCAAATGCTATCACACATTTGTCAGAACATAAATCCTTAAGAATTTGAGGAGATACCTTAGCAGCAGCCATCAATGCACAATCACACTTGCACTCACAATCATCAGATGCACCCCAAGGATCTGAGAGATTCACAACCTCTTCCTCAGGTTTTTCACCTGCAACTACTTCATAAACAACATCATCAGTCACAACTTTAGATTCAGTCACCACCTCCTCAGATTCAACTTCTTCTACCATAGCCATGAAACAAAAATTTTCTGGTTCATTTTCAGCTTTGGCAACTAGTGCAAAATTTTCATCTGTTAACTCATCTGGTAGACTGCTCCAATCAACAAAGCCTTGTGTGAAGAAGCTCTGTTGACTGGTCTCTGCAAGAGCAGAGGATGGAGCAGCAGTCATTTGGACAGGTTCCTGAGCAACAGGTGTTTGCACATAGTGGATCTGAGGAACAGTGGTTTGGACATACTGGACAAGAATAGTGTTTGAGGACTGTGCAAAATGAGCAGTGTTTTGCACATTTGGTCCAGGGGTATTATAGGAATTTTGATAAGTGTTGGTCTGAGGTCTTTGATTTGGATAGGTGATTATAGGTGTACCATGTTGACTCCTACATTCTCTAGCAAAATGACCAAGTCTATGATATTTATAACACTTTATCTTTGATTTATCCAACCCAACCTTTGATCTGCCAGTTAACCCTGGAAACCTTCTCCCAGTTTTCTTGTAAAAATTGTTAGTTCTTACACTGAGAAGAGCCAATTGGTGCATAATGTCCCTTTCTTCCAAATCATCAGGGTCAAAGTATTTTAGGTCATCATACTCAAAGGATATGTTATCAGATGGCTGGATATCACCACCACTTGCTGTGAAAGCATAGTTTGGTGAATAAGAATCAGAGTTAAAACCTGAGTTAAAACCTGAAGTTATGTCAATGAAGTGATCATAACTCTAATCCTTAGTATTTCCAGGCACCTCATCAAGACCCAAAAGTGTTGTATTACCAAATACATAATCATCAGACACTTTTCCAGAATCCTGAAGCTTCTTTTTCTGGTTAAACTCTCTCTCATAGGTCAAGAGCTTACCATGAAGCTGGGTCAGTGATAGGTCCTTAAATCCAATTGAGTTTCTCATAACTATAGCAATAGTGTCCCATTTGTCTGGTAATGATCTTAAAAACCTATGGTTCAAAGTTGAATGAGGGTAAGTTAGACCAACCAGTTTTAGTTCACTAATGAGACATTTAAACCTCTCAAATTGTTGAGTTAATGACTCTCCTTTAACATGACTGAATGTTTCATATTGTTGGTTAAGTATTTCACGGTTATTTTCAATAACCTCTTCAGTCCCACCAAATTGTTCTTTCAGTGCATCCCACAACTCCTTTGCACTGTTACAGTGTAACAGTCCAGCATATATATCATTGGGTAGAGCCATGGCCACAATACTGAAGGCCTTAACATCTAACTCAATTTTCTGAAAATCCTGGTCGGAGTAGTTTTCAACTTTCTTAGACTCCTGAACCTTGGGATCTTCGGTACTCGGCACCATCGGAACATGTGGTCCGAAGATAACCGACTTCCAACACCCAGTGTTCTGTTGAGCTAGAACATGGCTCATCCGACGTTGCCATATATTGTATTCAGATCTGACAAGCATCGGTGGCTTGTTGTTCGTGCCAGTGTTATGTGGATCGTGATTGATTGAAGCCATTCTCTGATTTTTCAAAGACAAAGTCTGTTTATAAACGGTTGAATCGAAAATAAACTATTACTCTGTTTTCAATCCGACTAACAACGATATCAATAATTGTGAGCCGATCTGTTTATATTAAATTGATTGATTAGATCGAATTTAATTGACCAAGCTCTGATACCAATTGTTAGGATCTAAGTTTGATTGTTTTGATATGTTTAGAAGAAGATGAGAATTGAATGATGTAAGTATATATGGAAGGTGAAGCGGAATGATAAACAATAATCAAAACAATAGGAATAAATGTTTTCTTTAATCGAAAGCTTTCATTATTTGAAAGATTACAATCAATACAAGTACTCCCCCTCAGCCTGATCACACAATGATTGTTTGTCTGAGAGAATGTTTGTGTGTGATGCAATAGAACAGTACAAGCACTGTTCTATTTATAGACAAATCTAAACCACTGGTGACCTGTGCTGACGTCACCTAAGATAGTGACCTCTAACAGAATAACAACATAAAACATCTGCCCTATACAAACTACTGTTGTATTACAAAACACTGTAAGGTAAACTACTGTTGAGGGAAAACTCTGATGGTCTTGCAACATCTGTTGGAGTCTAAGTGTTGTTGACTCCAACAGACCTTTAGTCTTCAGTACTTGATCAGCAGTTGTTTCTTCATCAGACCTTTGGTCAGCAGTTGTTCTCTAGCAGTTGTTATCTAGCAGTCCTTTGTATCAGCAGTTGTCATAGCAGTTGTTTGGATGGAACAGTTGTTAGGGTCAGCAGTCTTTTGGGAAGAGTATGTTGTAAAGACTGTTTATTTGTGTGAATCAACTGTTAGTATATTTTGACTTTTCAATCATTTGTTCTTCTTCAGGTTAGCAGACCGAACACTTTTAACTATTTATATAAACGACCGATTAACTTTGACCCATATAGATTAGGAAATTATATTCAAGTACAACCCTCTGGCCTGGTTTGGTTATGAAAACACATCTAATTAGTTCCCATGATGTGTATTTACGTAAGAGATACAACTAGAGGTGAGCAAAAAAACCGATTCAGGAACCGAAACCGGTAAAACCGACCCGAACCGAAACCGGTCAAAACCGGTTTCACGTGAAACCGGTACTAAAAAAATCTCAAACCGAATCGAACCGAAAACCGGCCTAAAACCGACGGAAAAACCGATCAAAAGAAATCGAAACCGAACCGAAACCGGTACACAAACCGGCCGAAACCGAAAAAAACCAAAACCGAACCGAAACCGGTTTAAGAAATACATTTTTTAGGCCATAAACACAAATAAAACTTTGTTTTTTTTGTATTAATATTCAATTTCTTTTTTTTTTAAACCCTAAAAGTTATTAAAAGTTAAATTTTATGTAATTTATACGATTTTAAAAAGTGCGCGGAAAACCGATTAAGAACCGAAACCGAAAGAAACCGAAACTGAAACCGAACCGAAACCGGTCTTACGGATCGACAAAACCGGTCCAAAACCGAACCGGTTTGGAACTGAAACCGGTTCAGCCAGGAACCGGTACTGTAGCGAACCGGTTTGGAACCGAAACCGGTTCGGCAAAAAAAACCGATTTGCTCACCTGTAGATACAACGATGTTTACAAATAAGATTTAGATGGTAATTTCAACAATGACGACAAAAAGAGTTTAATTCTATATGTTTGTTTGGTAAAAAAAGGCACTTACATTGAAGTCGTACCCGGCTGAGATGTCTCTCATGACGCTTCTGTGTATGATTGGTGCATTGGAAGGGTCAGTACTTACTGTGGTAGCGGAAAGGGCTAAAGCCTCAATCTGGTCAATTAACTGGGATATCAAACTATTTGCGACAATTTACAGTGTAAGAAAAAAATAACAGTATTACTCTTCATATCCATTTAATTTTGGTGAATTTGAATATAATGATTTAAATTGACATGACACATTTCTCCATATATGTTTAATCTTGTTTTCTTAAATCTTAATGTTAGGATTTAAATTGTTATGAAACATTTCTCCATGTATGGTTAAGTTAAAACCAACAAAAATGTGAAGGATTGAATCACATGATGTAAACAAAAATCGTTGCCATGTTTTTTGCTTACTTGACCAACTTTTTTTATTGTCATAGGGAATTATGTGTTCTGGTTGTGCATATTACATCTCTGGAGTAGTAATGCGGGAGAGGGGACCAGTTTTTGTGACCGCTTTCAGTCCTCTTGGGATGGTTTTTATGGCCATTTTAGGGTCTTCCATTTTAGCAGAGAAACTAAACTTGGGAAGGTACATTTCACAATCTCATTTGATCACTTCTCTAGTGACTATATGTTTCTATTCAGTTTTTTTTTTTTAAATTAACTTCATTAAAACACCGAGCAAGCCTAAAAAAGAGAGTCGCCCACTACAACCAATTACAACATATACAAGGGATATCTCACCTAATTGTTCCACGCAATCCTAAAACAATTAGATCTATGCTTTATCCAAATAAACGACATAGACTTAACTGTAGCCAAAACCTCAACCTCTTTAGGAACGGATTTATCAAAAACCGCCTTGTTGCGTTCCTTCCAAATCGCCCAACACGTGATCATTATAATACTTCGAACAATCTTCTTACCTTTATCGGAAGCCTGGATCAAATCCTGCCAAGCCAACATGTCTTGGATAGAATCACTACTACTCGGGGATAAACGGCACCAGCTCCAAACCTTGCTCCACACACCAAACGAGAAGCCACGTCCAAGGAAAACATGAGTGACCATTTCTGCATCGACTCTGCACAAAGAACAGGTAATAGACGGCAAAAAAAGGTGTCTTTTGACCAACTCCGAGCACGTAGGCAATCTTTCCTTTTCGATTCTCCAAGTGAGGATGTTGACTTTAATCGGGATCCAACTAACCCATTGCATTTTTTGAATCAGCTGGACATAAAGGTTCTTTCTTAACGCTGATTTGACATTAAACACAGAGAATCCGGCACTTTGATTATCATTCCAAATCCACTGATCGCTATTCCCACTGAATTAAGTAACGGACATCACATATAAAAGATCTTGAATCTCCGAGATGCCGGTAACCGTCATAGCTCCCTTAACCCAATCACCAACAAGCGAAACACGTCCCTGATCCATCTTGAGCCTATTACACACTGCAGCGTTTTTGTCTGTATCTAGTTTGAACAACGTAGGCCAACGCAACCATAAAGGAGTATTGCCAAACCAAACGTCCTTCCAGAAGTTAATGCGGCTGCCATCACCAAGTTTGCAGGAAATTAACTAGTCAATCCTTCTCCCATCGAACCGTATATTATCCAACAGATTTACAATAGATTTCCAGGCCCTAGACAAGCTTTATTGATTGGCAAAAAAGACCATTTGTTTCTTCCACCATGAATGCTAATAATCGCTTTTCTCCACATACCATGATAATCGGACTTGAACCTCCAAGCCCATTTAACTAATAAAGCAGAATTCGCTTCCGCAAGCTTGGAAATACCCAATCCCCCAAACCGTTTGGGTCTCGAGACAATATCCCAAGCCACCCAATGAATCCCTTTACCCTCTTTACTGCCCATCCATAGGAATTTCCGCATAATCTTCTCAATGTTATCAATAACTTGAGCCGGCGCTTTGAAGAGCGAAAGATAGTAAACTAGAAGGCTTGCTAGAACGGACTTAATCAACGTTAAACGACCTCCAATGGATAACACTTTAGCTTTCCAAGACTCTAATCTATGATGAATAGTGTCAATCACCGGATCCCAATGAGCAATCCGGTTCATGTTCGCACCGATAATTTTAATCCCCAAATACGTGAAAGGCGGGTTACCGACTTTACACCCCATAGAATCAGCCATGCTGCTAACTTCATCGCTCAATATTCCTAACCCGAATAAAAACGATTTCGGTACATTAAACTTCATACCTGAGCACAAATTAAAAATGCGAAGCAACCTGAAAAGCGTCAAGATATTCTTTTTGGACCAGGTCCCCAATAACAAAGCATCGTCTGCATACAACATGTGTGAAATAATATCTCCGTTGCCTGGTAAAGAAATCCTTTCCATCTCCCCCAATCGACACGCTTTAGAGACCAAAGAAGCAAAAGCTTCCATAATGAATAAGAATAAGAAGGGTGATAGAGGGTCGCCTTGTCTGAGCCCTTTTTTGCAATCGAACTCAAAAGTCGGCAACCCGTTTACTATCACCGCCGACCTGGCATATTGGAGAATGCCTCTAATCCAAATACACCATTTCCCCGGAAACCCCCATCTTCTCCATAATATCAATCAAAAAATCCCAGTTGACGTTATCGTACGCTTTTTTAAAGTCAATCTTGAAAAGGAACATCTCCTTCTTTCGTTTTTTTTGCCCACCCAACTATCTCGTTTAAAACCAAAGGACCGTCCAAGATGTACCTGTCTTTGATGAATGTCGATTGAGACTCAGAAATAACATTGCCGATAACATTCTTGATTCTAGCCGCAATAACTTTAGAGATTACTTTACTAATAACGCCAATTAAGTTTATCGGACGGTAATCCTTCAAACCCAAAGGCATTTTAGTTTTCGCAATAAGCGTGATGTATGACAAACTACCTTCTTTACAGATTCGGCCCGAGTCATAAAACTCTTCAAACAATCTCACAAAATCCTCTTCTAAGAACCCCCAAAAATGTTTTATAAACCGGAAGTTAACGCCGCGCTTTTAATTTCCTCCTTGCTAAAAGGAAGTATCTATTCTGTTGTTTTTTCCCCTGGAATTTGCTTGAAATCATTATTAACAAGAACCGACCGCTTACTAACACTTTCCCGAAACAATTCTCTATAAAAACGCATCACTTCTTTTTTAACTAAATGCGGATGCGAGATCCACTCCCCATTAACCAAAACACCCGGAATACTATTCGACGCTTTCCTCTCGTTAATACAACGATGAAAAAACGCCGAGTTGTCATCTCCCATAGAGGCCCACTTAACCCGCGCTTTTTGTTTCAAGTCCTTATTTTTCATCATAAGAACCCTTTCCACCTCCTTTTTACTCTCTTCCCATATCCACACTTCCTCATCCTCTAGCTTCTCCTTTTCAACTTTCGCTTCTAAACGTAGGATGTCTTGTTTGAGCACCTCTAACTCTACCTCTTCCTTAACCGATAATAATTTCCACCATGATTTTAAAGCTGCCTTAACAGCCCCAAATTTTTTGACCAGATTAAGACCCGGGGGCCCTTCAGAAGGAGCTCTTTGCAGCGCACTTTTAACAACCTCCTCACACCCTTCCCTGTCAAGCCACGAATCAAACCATCTGAAGGGTTTGGCACCATAGTTCAGATCGACCGTAGATAATAAAATAGGATTTTGATCGGAAAGCTCCCTTGGGAGGGCCCTTAGACACGCCCCATGCCATTTATTAAAAAAAATCTTGACAAACTAGTAACCGGTCTATTTTACTCATCTTGGCGGAATTCCCAACTCCTGTCATGAATGTGAACTTGTTACCATGCAAAAAAAAAAAACTCTTGCAAACATGCTTCATCAATAAACTGATTAAAATCCGATGCCTCCCTACTATTAAACTTCGAATTCTTTCTCTCTTCCACCCATCTAACCGCATTAAAATTCCCAAGCATAATCCACATACCCACTTTACCCTGCATCTCACTAAGCAAACGATCCCACAGAATTCTCTTTTGTCTAATCTTTTGTGGAGCATAAACATTAACAATATTAATCACACTACCATCTTCTACCAAAGTACCCAATACTAAAATGAAATTGTTATCCTTAACCGTGTGAATCTTAGAGAACTTCCTGGGATTCCACAGACAAACCAAGCCCCCCAATTTTCCCTAGCCCCAATCACCTCAGAATCAAAGCCCCTATTTCCCCACACCGAAGCGAAATCGAATAAAGACCCATCGGCCAACATCTACTCTTGAATACATAAGAAATCAACTTTTTTTTTGAAACCAACCCCTTAACCCAGCCTGGCTTACCAACCGAACCAAACCCTCTAACATTTAAGGAAAGAAAATTCATTGCAAACCTGATTGTAACCCTTCGCCTTCAATGGACTCCGAAATTAACTGCTCGAAACTTTGTAAATTAACTCCCAAGCGATCCCCGAAATCAACCGTAGCCTTCGTTTCTTCTTCGATATGCGTCTTCTTTTTATGGAACAAGAGCTCATCTTCAGAGTTCAAAGTCTTAACTTCATTGTTAATCCCTTCTTCCTCTATCTGGTCATCCAACAGAGCATTAAAGGAGTTTGAGATAGTGACTGGATCGCCCCTAGTTTTAGAGACATTACTATCAAGTCCCAAAATAATGGGCTCTAAATCAAATGGATCATCTTCTCTTCTGGGCCCTTTAACCGGTCTGTCTTTACTACTGAGTTGGGCCTTTCTAGAAAGTTGGGCCTCATCCAATATCTTGGTTTTATCCTTTTTTCTTTTGAACCGGTTATTATTTGTTTGAAAATTGAGCACTTGAGCCGAATTAACTTCCTCATTAAGATTTTCCATCTTTTTCTCCGATAATTCCTCCACCTTTCCAATCTCGCCATCTTGGTCATTAATCTTCTTATTAATTCCTTCCTGAATTTTCTCGCTTTCCAAATTAACCCTTGCCGGAGTAACCTCCGGTTTCGGTATGTCCATGTCACTGGATTTCTGATGATCATCATTGTTTCCCTGATCGACTTGAATACCACCATCTTCGATAAACTCTATTAACCATTCCTTATCATCTTCCTCGACCCAAATCTAGAAAGTCTTTCCTCTCCATTTCAAAAAAATTTCATCCTGAATTCGAGTTCCTTTGTCAACAACCACACCAATATACTGGAATAAAGAATCCAGTTCAAGACTTCCCAAATCCGGTTTCTTAATCAGTTTACCAAAATGACATCCAATATCACTAATCACGCTATCATCAAGGATACACAGGGGGATCCCATAAACTTTCAACCACGCGATCAGTTCGAAAGGTATATCTTGCCCTTCCCAAACGTCCACTGATCGAAAAAGTTCAGGTCTTCCCAGGATTTCGTCTTTTGCCATTACCGCATGATCACACAATTTGAAGGATACCAACACCAATAAACCTCCTAAGCATTTGACAATCCCCTCCCCAAGACCCATCTCTATCTTGATATTCTTGATAGATCTCAGGACGTCCACAGAAGTAACCCCCACAATAAGAGAAGTCCCATGTAGGTTGTCAAAAGCACATACCTTATCATCTACCGAAATGGTTTTACCTATCGATACTCCTGCGAATGCTTCCTTGAAGGACATAGTATTAGAAGAGAACATGTTTTGAGATCCATGCAGCCGTGCTCCATGCATAGGATATTCCTTTGGGTTCTAGACATGCACCTTAGGCATAGCATAAGTTTTTCGAGCATCGACTTCTCCTTCTTCCAAAACAAATCTAGCAACATTGACTTTGAGTTTGAAATCACCCAAACGAATAGCTGACAATACTTTCTCCATCTCTTTCCGATCTTTGACGTCCAATAAAGAGATAAAACAAAACTTTCTACCTACCTTATCACGTTTCCTTGCAATATAAATGTCAAAGATGTTTCCAAAATTCCTTACTTCCTTCGCTAAATCTGTATCGCTGCATCTTTCCGGGAGATTTGTGACGTAAAACTTTGTGATTCTTGAAAAGATTTCCACCGGAATAGGTTTCCGGTGGTTGTCCGGTGGCATCTTGAGAGAGCGTTTTCCGGCGGATATTCCTTCGGGTTCGAGAAATAATTTCTCAATTCTTGATGTGATGATATGTTTCTATTCAGTTATTATAAGGTTAAAGTATTTTAATATAATATCAAGTAATCAAATTAAGGTTTAAAATGGGTTAAGACCTTCTTGCTTTGTATATTAAAAATGGTTCTCAAGACATAACGTAATCCAACTATGTGAGCTTCAAAATATTACCATCTATTGTTAAAAAAAATGATATATATTTTCGACCTATTTTAGTCCTTGATTAATTGATCATGAACCTTCTTTGAGCCACACTCGAACCCATGTCAAAAACCTGGTTGATCTTAGCATGACACTATCAATTCGAGTCGAATATTGTTAAACTTTTAAGTTGGCATGTTTGCAACTGATAAACTATCTTGTATATTTCATAATCATTTAGTACTAGAAGTTTTAATATTATCGGTAACTAGATCTTAATAACATTAACTATCATATGTTGGCCTTTTGTCACTCCTAACTAACATCTTGACTGCCACTCTTAACTGGCAATTTATTTTTCTCTTTCACTCCCGGACTAACCAAATTTTAACCCGGTTAGTTTTTTTCCTTTTTCTGACGTGGCCCTTTTTAGTGACTTGTCCTTTTGTTAGTGATGTGGCATATTAAAAAAATTGTATTAATTTTTTAAATAATCTATATTATTATACTTTTTTGAAAATTTTTATTTAAAAATAAAAAAACATTAAAAGATTTTTTTAATCTGATTTTAAAAACTCCATCTCTCTCTCATCTCTCTCTAAAATACCACCACTATTAACAACACCAACCGTTGCCATCACCACCTGCCACCACCCTCACCACCACCATTACCACACACCACCACTATGAAGACTACCTGCC
Organism: Ambrosia x helenae; assembly: GCA_030844895.1. Lineage (NCBI taxonomy): Eukaryota > Viridiplantae > Streptophyta > Magnoliopsida > Asterales > Asteraceae > Ambrosia > Ambrosia x helenae. The sequence goes on from CM061225.1 coordinate 86,750,503, forward strand.
ACCAACCACCATCACTGCCACCACCGGTTGTGACCACCATCAACACTCTAGCCCCTACTTCTAACCAAGTTCTGGTTGCGATTTTACAGATCTGGTTACGTCTCCAGCCGCCAAGAACTAGTTTATGTTGTGACCACCATCAACACCCTAGCTACCAATCTCCGCCTCCATCCCCGACCATTGTGAACACTCTCAACACCGCAACCACAACCTTCGTCTCCATCTCCACCTTCAATATGTCAAAATCCACAACCATGATGTCGCGAGTCATAGGGGCGGGCTATTAAAATCAGAATAAAAAATCTTTTAATGTTTTTTTATTATTAAATCAACTTTAAAAAAATGCTAATCTTAACACAAGTTATTTTAAAAAAAAATAACATTTTTTTTTAAAAAAAAATATTTTTTTACACATTAGCATGTCATGTCACAAAAGGCCATGTTACTAAAAAGGATCACATCTGGGAAAACAAAACTAAAAGGGCTAGGATTCGATTAGTTTGGAGTGGCAATGGTCAACATATGATATTTGAAGTTATGAAAATCTAATAGCATATTTTATTTTATGGAATATAAATAGTGCATCTATGGAGTAAAATATGATAATATTATTGATGTTCTCGAGATGAAAGTATGAGCATATATGCGTAAGTGTAAGTATGTGTAGTGGTGGGGGGTTATGTGTATTAAAATATTAAAAAGTAATAGAAGATGGGTTATGGAAAAAAGGGTGTAGTGGGAGGGGGGGTTATGGAGGGTTATAAATAATTGGGTAATCATTGGTTAAATTATTATTTTCTTATTTAAATAATAATATTAAATACTTTAAATATTCCATTAAATATATAAATATTACAAATACTAAAAAAAATTACAAATACTAAAAAAATTACAAATACTAAAAAAAAATAAAATACAAATACTCAGGTTATATTTTTTTTCGATTTTGGCCTTTTGGTTCAAACACATTTCCAAGGCCTTGCCTTCTAGGTGGTCGTGCGGCTTCGTGTAAAATGCAAAGTCGCACTCAAATTGTCGATCCCTCATAATATCAACCACCTCTCGGTTTTCTTGGATACGTTGTGCCCCGATGTTGCGTATGTCTTGGAGCCGCTGGTTCATCTCAGCAAACGCCGGGATCAACTCGTTCACCCCCGACGACGAAGAGTCCGCTCGTGCTTGTCGAGCAGCTCGTCGACCGGTCGGACGACGCAACTCCTCCGCCCCCTCCTCCCCTGCAAAAAACGCATTTTATTCGGCGTTTAGGTCGACGTGACGCGCGTCAGACGTAGGGTCCCGGTATCAGCCGACTCAGAGGTCCTCGACTTCTTTCTAGCCCTAGATGAAGAAGTTCCAACCGTTGGGCGGACGGTGTGCCATTTGGAGCATTCTTTCAGCAGGCCCCAAACCCTCAAGTACGGAAAATGCCCGTATTCTTGTTTGTATTCATCCAAAGGCGCCTCCAAAATCCGGGCGTCGCTTTGGCTAGTTTTCCACCCAAACCGGGCGCGTTGATAAATACCTTGAAAGTTTGTGCATTTAAAGTTGATATCAGTCCACTTGCCCGATATCGAATCGTTCTCTCGGTAGTTCTCTCCCTTACCAACTAGTTGAAAAAATGTTGCTCGGACTCTTTTCCAAAAATCTCTTTTGTTTTGATAGTTCGCTTAAAAAAAAAAAAAAAAAATATATATATATATATATATATATATATATATATATATAAGTCCCCATTTAAAAAAATATAGGTGAAACAAATATAACATAACAAAAAATATATATCTTACCAATAATAGGATCCTCTGACACCTCAATCCATGCTCGGGCTAAGTTGAACAGCTCGTCATCGTTCCATGGTTGTACGATTTTTTTGGCGCGTGTTTGCGTCTCTTTCTTTTTGTGCGTCCGGTTGCTCGCACGGGCTCTCCCTCGCCTGGTTGGTCGCACAACATCTTCCTCTTGCTCTTCCTCCAGCGGTTGTGTCTCTGGAACCGCCTGTGAGTCTTGCCAAGCATTTGAGGACCCGAACATTTGAGATGTCCCAAACACTTGTGTTGACCCAAACCCAACTCCCATGGGTTGCCCAAAACTCCCTCCCATGTTATACATGTTCGGGTCCCAATTATAGGGTTGGTTTAACAGGTTCATAAAAGTTTGTGGGTTTGAACCTGAACCCAGAGCTATGGGTCGAGTGTTGTCACCAGTAGTTTGGGAACCAAACCCGAAACCACCTCTACCGAATGGATTCATATTGTGTGTAGAAATTTTAGAAAGAAAGTGTTTGTGTGTGTTAGTTTGTATATGGATATGGATGAGAATTGTATGTGGATGTGTATGTATATATAAAGAAGAGAGAAGGCCACAATTTTTTTTTTTTTTTTAAAAACCTTATGACCGTTCAACGGTCAAATGCCAAGATTCCCTTTCAATCTTTCAAAACGCCCGTTATGCTCATAACGCTCAAGCCTCAAAACGCCCCATAGCGCCCTGCGGGGCGGTGTGCAGGGGCGCTATGGGGTCTTAAAACGCCTCACAACGCTCCACTACACTCGACCTAAAAGTGAAACATTTAAAGTGGACTTTGGCATTATTTCTGGGAGATCGAAACAAATTTTTGAAGATTTTTTAATTTGATATAGTGTTCTTGGAGCGGTAGTTATAGTCGTTGGCTTATATGTAGTCCTGTGGGGCAAGAGCAAGGATCAAAACCAACAAGATCAAGAGTCATCAGTAGATCAAAAAAACTGTGATGACATGAAGACTGATGTTAAAACGGAATGTTGTTGAATCGTATGAGAAAACATCTGGTAAGCATGAATTTGTTTAAGGAATGTTGATAATGTATGTGTTTCTTTCATTTATTGATCATGTTTTATATATATATATAGGATTGCAGGTGAAGAGGAAAAACGTATACCACATATTCTCTTCGTCTGGCAAGATCAATAGTCGGGACAATTGATGCTCGTTAGAATGATGGAACTCACAAAACATATATAAGTGCAAATAATTTATGTATACAATACATCTATAGATATAAAACACTACTTGAATTGGGAAGGTCAAAATGGAAGGTTTAAAGATTACCTACGTACGTGTTGATGTCTTTATTACTAGAGTAAATTGCCATTTTTGTCCATGATGTTTGGTGAAAGATGCCAGTTTCATCAAACACTTTGTTCTCTCTCGCATCTGGGTCCTCATGGTTATCAAATCTTGTGTAGTACAAGCGTAACGAAAACCTACAATTAAGCCATTATGTGAAACATGTCACTCTAAGATAGTTGTATTTTAAGCATCAAAGAAAAATGTATAATGAAATAACTCCACTTCTAGAACGCATTGTGAAAAACGAAATTAGTTATGATAAATGAAGGAGCAATAGTTCTAGTCAATTATATACCTCCCTCCTTCTTAGCCTTGTGTTTGTAACAATCATCAAATGAGACGTTTAAAATTGATAGTATGTTTACCACTTTTTAACCCGTTTGTGTTTACAACTCGTCAACTCGTTTACAGTACGACGACAAGTAGGGCGGCCCAACAATAGCACAAGGTAAAGCTAAGGCTTTAGGCCAGTATGAAAATTAATATATACGAAAACATGTTACCAACAATTGAATTGATATGAACAGGGTTGCAAACGAACCAAATGAACACGAACAAGGCTCTATTCGTGTTCGTTTGCTAAGGAAATTATGTGTTCACCAACAGTTCATGAACACTTAGTAAACGGGATTTTTTGTCCGTGTTCATTTGTTAAGAAAACACGCGTGTTTGTGTTCGTTTGTTAATTTTGTTCATTAACGCACACGAACATAAACGAACGTTAATGAACACAAAGAATTGTTCATGAACGAAAACAAACACAAACGGACACATATTAATTTTTGAATAAGATCCGAACGAGTGTTCGAACACTCTTACATAATCATTACTAAGCATCTCGTAACATTACATATTCCATAACATGCTTAGATCTTAATTTTAAAATCTCAAAATCAATAAAGTTTCCCTTTTTAACATGTTCTTAACAATAATCTAAATCACCATATAATGCATGTTATCCATCTTTAATAATCATAGTATCATCATAATAATACATCATGCAAGTTCCAACATTAAGGTTCTAAGATCTAGGGTTTACCCAAAATCAAGGTTTTGGCCATAACATGCACCATATGATTTTATATAATTAATTCTTCTACAAAACCCATTACAAACATATAATAATCATCTTTTAATCATTATTAGTTGGTAAAAATAATTTTGACCAAGTCTGAATATTTTTGGGTTTGGACAAAACTAAATAAATATAATTAAAACAATTATAAAAACCATTAAAAGTTGGTTACACACCTTAGTTCTTCACTCTTTTTGATCCTATACCAACATATGCTCCTAGGATCTTTGGAATATGTTAACGATAGAGGGTAAGGGTTTAATTTTCGTAATTAAGAGGTTAGAGGCGATTAGGGTTGTGATATAATAAAGTTTTAACCATAAAATCGTTTATAAAATAGTTTAACAATGAATTGGGCTTTTTAACAGTTGTTGGGGCAACCTGGCCTGGTCACACGTAAGCCCAGGCAGGCAGCTGGTCTGGTCCACGCTTCAAATAGTTATGAAGCTTAATCCCACGTGCTCTACTTCTGCATTACATTTTCTTCTTCATTTAATTTTTCTTTTGTCGTTACATACATCACTTTTCATATGTTTATGACATTCACAAATGCCTTTATTTTTATTTTATTATTTTTTTTTTAGGGAAAATCACGAAAATAGCCATTGATCGAGTCAAATTACGAAAATAGCCAGTTGAAGCGTTTCGGGTTAGACACTTCCCACCTCCCGAGGCCCTGAGCCGACTCGAAATACCTCTGGCAAAAAGAACCGCTGAAAGGTTGCCACATGTCCGACACTCTTCCGAAACGTCTTTTGAGACGACATGACCACTCCGAAGACGTGGGAGACGGTTCCAGCTCTTTACGGCTCAAGGCTTGAGCTGGCTACCAAACGGCTCGGCTTACTTTGTCGGGGACGTCTTTAGCCTATTAATTTTTTTTATTTACTTTTTTTTTTCGTTTCAAATTTTGGGTATAAATATGAGCTCCACCAACCACTTTTTTTATATTGTTTTGGGTATAAATCTGGGTTGTTTTGGGAAGTATTCAATGTATGAATTCTTTTATTTTTTTTTATATCATTATGTCCTCACATCTCCGTTACATTTTTTTTATAAAGTTATCAAAGATTTGGATCGTTGTTACATTTGCGTAGAAATACTCGGATCGTTGTTACATTTGCACGTTGTATAACACGTGTAAAATGTAATTTCGGTTTGGTATTTTATGATATGTGAGTGAACATCCACCTCCCAAATCTACGTCATGTCATTGTTGGAACATCTTTCTCCTAGGCAGAAAGGACGTCGGTCGATGCGGTAGTAGTGGTGGATGCCGACGAGTTCTAGGGACAGACGCAGGGTAAGGAGGAGCCCTTAATTGTTGTTGATAGGATATTTCCATGGGTGTGCTTGTTTCGAACTCCCTTGCTATAACTAAGCTATCAGATTTAGGGAAATTGGAGAACAAGCGAGCCATGAATTTAGAACCACGTCAAATGTATTTATTTATTTATTTTTGTCTATGTGTTTGTAACGATACTGAGTATTTTGTATGTAGATAGGGAACTTTAACATATCTTGTATGATATGCACTATTCTGTAAGCAATGATAACAACATATAATTATGTTTTACACTATAGTTTAATTTTAATTTTTTCAAAAATGTTATATTATTTGAATACTAATATTTCCCAATGAAAAACATAAGAAACAATAACAATAAAATATAAACTAGCATAATTAAGATTAACTTTTCATTCCATTAAAAAAACATAAACAAACATTTTACACCACAAAGCATCACCACCATATGCATCAAAGCAAATACCACCACCATCAAAACGAACACCTGCGAAAGTTACTCGTTAAGCCTAGCCCTCATCATTTGCCAAGCAGGGATGTGTTTAAACTCTTTCCTTTGCTTGCACTCATACTCGACTTGGGTTATTGTGATGGCCACGTCTTCTGATGTGTCCGGAAAGTCTCACAGTGTTTGATTGTGGTAGGCGTTGAAGATTTGACACTTGGCATTCAAATCAGTCCATTTACGGTTTATCGAATCGATTGTTCTGTTTGAACCCCCTACCAAGCGATTGAACTCGTTTAGGATTCGGTACCACTTGTTACTATCATGATTGCTATCTTCAACGAGTTGCCAACCGACTACAAGGGCGATTTCTTCTTCTTCAGTCCAACGAGTTGGTGCCATTGGTGTTCTGTTCTTCGGATGGTCACAAGAATTTCGGTGGAGTGTGTTACGGATATAGGACTCGGTCTTACATTTGTATTCCTCATGGAAGTTGAATGTGGTATAACTCATCTCGGGAAGCCAATTAGACGTGTCGGTAAAATGGAGGACTAGACGACTGTTCGGAATCTAAGTCGTCTCACTTTGTCTAAGACGTCACATTGACTCGTCTCGGGAAGGCAAATAGACGTCTTGGGAAGCATTGAGTCAGAGATTTTACACGTCAGAGACGTCACAGAGTTTGATCTGTCACTGTGTCGTCTTACTGAGTCTAAGACGTCAGACGGGGGTATATAAAGTTGCATAATACTTGGGTTTCACTTAACAAAATTTGTAACCCCTCTCCATTATGTATTCTAAAAAAAAAATTTATATATCAAACCTTTCAGCTTTCCAATCCATGACGTTTTTAAATCCTCCACTTTTTTTACTGAAGCCTACCGCCTTAGGTAAATGTTCGATTATACTTGGATCGTTTTTACATCTGCGTATAGCTACTTGGATCGTTGTTGCATTTGCACGTGGGTTAACTCGTGTAGAATGCCTCGATGATGTGGTGGTCTACATTATTGGCAAGTTCATTCGCCTCCCAAATCTATGTCATGCGGTGCTGGAACTTATTTTACACACGTGTGAAAGAACTCCAACGGGGCAACTTGGGAGAACTTGCTATTTTTCTTATACACCGATTGTAAGTGTCTGTCCGTACATATTTTTGTTCATCATCGGTTGGTGAAGATGAAACAAGACAGTCGGTGTTAAGCACACTGGGAACTATTGTTACATAAAACGAGGCCTTCCTCTTCAGAAATGCCTTGGTGGTCGACGTGTGCAACGTATCAGATCCATGAACAATGGATCTTTGTCTATGTAGAGCACATACATCATTCTAAATAATGATTCAAAGCAAGTGAACCTTGGAATATCCTATCAACCCTACGTCCGACGTCCCCTACTGCTACTACCACCACCCGAGGAAACATCTAGCATTAGGATTTAGTCTTCAATAGTTGGTTAGACATTAGTATTACAACAAAAATGACAAAATGGATGGATTGGATCGCGCAATGGAGGAAGCATCTAACATTAGGATCTATTCTTCAATAGTTGGTTAGACATTTAGTATTACAACACAAGTGGTGTTATTGTGTTTAGTTTGTTTGATAACTAGATATTTGCCCGCATGTACACGCGGTTCACCAACGTACATCTATTTGGAGAATTATAACGTATAAGAAAAATACAGTAGAAATATTGTATTAAAGTATAAAACAACGAATACAAATTTTATTCAAATATCACTAAATATTTCTTTATACACCACATTTTTTGTTTTAAACCCTCTGCTGTCATTATCCGTCATCGACCCACCAGGATTGTCAGTCATGAACTGTTCCCAAAACCCGTCATTCACACCCGCCTGCACAATTCCCGTGTTCCCATTTTCAAGTTCTTTGTCTTTTACAACAGTATTAACTGGTTCAGAAGTTGTGGCCATCTCACATTCTTCATAACCCATTTCAATGTCCATTGGCGGCTCGTGATCCATCTCACATGGCCATTTTTGGTGGACTTCGGTTAACATATCCTCCCAAAACATTATAGAGCCGCCAATGGATATGAATTTTGCGTCTCAACGATCTGGACATCGAAGCACAACTGATCATTAAAATCAGACAAAAACCGTCTTTTTCGTTCATTCATGTCCAAACTCTGAGACGGCTTCTGCAACATATTTTTTAAGCCACACAAGAGATCTTTTAGGTGTTTTCCAACCATCTTTAAATGCTCTGTTAACACGTGTGCCGCCACTTCAATATCTTCTTGTTCTTTTGGCGTGTTTGGAACTATAAAGATAACGATTCTTTCTCTAAATGCAACCTGCGGATATCTTTTTTGTATTGAATTCTTTCTGATTCTGTCAATGCAGAAGACGAAGAAGCTTCATGGATGTTAACATTCTGTATTGAATGACTATGAACCGGCTTTCTTCTATGGATATTCTTTAACAGATCAGGTTGACCTATAATAAAATCTTCATTTGCAAATTCCCATTGTTCGGAAAAAAAGTTGAAATCTGACGTTGAGAGCTATCTGAATCGTGCCCAGAAGGCTGAGGATGAGGTAAAGCTATTGAAGGTGGATCATGCCGATAAACATAGGGGATGGACCGAGTCGTGCACCCACATCAATAATGAACGTATGAAAGAGCGTGAGCAGATGTAGGTATTGAAAGATGAAAATGCTAAATTGGTTGCTGCTACTCAAAACCACGCAAAAGTTGTTGAAGAACTTAGCTCCAAGGTTGCGGATGCACGCTCTAAGCTCCAAGAGAGAGACAAAAATCCGATGGCTGTTACATCCCAGCTATCCAATGCCGAACAGGAAAACCTTGCCTTGGTCAAAGAGAGAGAGAGAGCAGCTTCTCGAGGAGAAGGCCTCCGCAGATCAAGCATATTCTTCTGTTGTCACTGAAGCGGAGAGTGCTAAGAAGCTGCTTGAGGAGGCGCACAATATGCAAGCTAGGTTGAGAGAAGATGCTAAGTGGATGATGACCGATGGTGTTGCTGGGGTGGGTCTCTTTACTTTCTTTCCATCTTTACTTATTATTCTTTCTTATGACTTAACACTTACTTTTGCAGTTTTTTAAGCGCATTTGGAACGAGCCGAGTCTAGGCGATCAGGTTGCGTCAATTGTTTCAGCTGCCCGCACTGCTGGTGAAGCGGAGGGGTTTGATACTGGGTTCCACCACGCCATTAACCAAGGGAAACTTACAGAAGGGGAACATTATGGGAAGCCTCGGGAGGATGAACTCAAAGAACAACTTGTTTTGTTCGACCAAATGGAGTTCCCAATCCTTGGCGTGGTGCCCGAGTGCAATGGATTTGAATAACCCGTCGCTGCTTTCCGATACTACATTGATCAATCTGACCGTATGGGTGCGGAAGCGAAGAAAGCGGAGCAAGAGCGGCTGGAGCGGGAGAACAAGGCTGCGTTGGATGCAGCAGCTGGTTTGGGTACCTCAGGTACCACTCATGATGATGAGGACTGATGTTTATGTTTGTAATTTTTTGAAGGTTTTGTAATCCTATTCGCCGGTATTTCGAAAAACAAAATCTTCAAAGTCTTCTGGTTTGACATAAATAGGAGACGGTGTTTGACAAACATTTATGTTCCTGCCCGAATCACGCCTTGAGAATCTCAATTCAGATTGTGCTGGTGCTGAACATCGGTCTCGATGATGGCCATAACTTTTACAACGACTACAGTACACTAGTGTAGGTTCCTCACCTCGCGATAAGATTCGACTATTTTCACGAGGATGACCTGATTGTCGTTTTGTAATGTGTGGTGGTTGTAAATGTATTATATCATCGGGTGTCTCCCATTCAGACCTGTGGGGTAGGGATAGATCGCCTCCTCATATGTTTTTTTTTGTATAGCTCATTGCTGTACCAACGAAAGTATAATGACTACAATCATTTTCTTTTAAGAATCTTGATACCGCAATCATGTGCCCACATGGGAAACCAGATATCGGAGGCACTCGACAACTGCATGTTTGATTCAGCATATCAACGAGGCCATTTTTCTTACCATCTTCAACCTGAAAACTGTTAAGTGCAACACCATAAACAGTCCACGTCCTAGACCCTTTAATTTTTTTTTCTGAATTTTTCTCACCTCGAAGGGAGTAAGTAGGTGGGTGTTTTCGATACCCTCCTTTCGACGCTGATAATACCATCGTTGAAGTTGTTGTCTAAAGAATTCAACAAGGTGGGTGATCGGATTTTTTCTTGCATGCTTGCATAATGCGTTTATCGAGTCGGCACTGTTTGATGTCATATAATGATACTTTTTACCCGTGCAATGTGATCTTGTCCACTTGCTAAATCCGATATTTAACAAAGTATTCCTGACTCGCGGGACCGCTGCACACAAGGAATTGAAGTTATCATCAAAATCAGATAGTCGATAAGCTTTACAAGTTGCCCACCAGAGGTCGTTTAATTCCTTTTTTTATCTGAGGGTAGGTTTAAGTTGACCATAAGATAACGACAACACAACACGTGAAAAATGCAGGGAAAAACAGTCCGTATCGCCAGGTCTATGGAATTCGCGCGATCCGAAATAATCGCCAGATCTTGAGGTTCACCAATACACTCTTTAAGCCTAGACAAGAACCATATCCAACTTTCACCATCTTCAGATTTCCCGATATCAAACGCAACCGGTAAGATTTGGTTGTTACCGTCCATTCCAACAGCAAGAAACAACGTTCCTTTAAACTCACCTCGCAAGTGCGCGGCGTCTATAATTATCACTGGTGTTAAACAATGAATAAAACTCCTAATCTATAACAAATTAAAAAAAAAAATAGTTAGTTTTATAAAAAAATGTAAACTTATAAGAAATTGTAAAAAGTTTGATATTAACAGCAGCACCAATGGAAACAAAAACAATTTCAAACCGACTCTCCTCATCAGTGCGAATGTGAGTAATTGACCCTGGATTCGTCCGTTCCAAATTGTAGCAATAAAGCGGGAGCTCAGCAAAAGAATCTTTGTTGTTTTCTTGCAAAAGTCCAAGCGCGTAACACTTCCCACGCTATGTTTGAGCGTAACTTATGTCCACGTGAAATCTTTGTCAAAAATATAGGACAATTTCATTACCACGATACACACGACCACTATCTCTTAACTGGTCTTTTAATATGTTGCCAACAACTTTTGGGTTAGCTTGACGAAGATGAGGGTGAGTTTGAGTCTACGAACATGTGTGATTATCATTAAAATACTTAACAAAAAACATTTTACAACCTGGGAAGGCATATGCCCTAAAACGCCAATCACAAACCTGAATAGAACATGATGCCTCATAACGTGTTTTACTGGATCTTTCTACTTTATAAGAGAAACATTCTGATAAACACAATTTCCCCAACTTAAGTTTCATTTCGTCTTTGTCTCGAAATATATAACCTTCAGGAAAACGACATGACGACAGAACTTTTCTTTTTCCTAGACAACTATGTAGGGTTGCGTTTTCATTTGAAAAGGCATTTAAATCAGGAGTAAAGTTTTCAGGAGGCACATTTAAATCAGGAATTTTAAAATCATTTGAAGGAACGCAATTAGACGAACCGACACCACACTCGGAAACAATATATAACTTGACTATTTCAAAAGGACTTTGCTCAGCAATTTTAAAAAGATAGGATACATCACGATCATTAAGTATGTCGATTGTATCATCAAACGTAGACGTTTTATATGATATACGTGTAATTGACGAAATCTGAAACTTATCCAAGAGATAAGCTAATAGACTAAGATAACACATGTTTGATTTTTCGATTCCAAGAAAACACCTTCTACTTTTTGAATCAACGACATATTCAACCATCCCATTTACGACATCCAACTTCCCATTAAGGTATACGACAAATCGAACCATTATATTTATAACAAAATAAATGCATGCCACTTAATAACAAACAACAAAATTCCGAAAAAATAAATGCTTGCTCCAAAATAAATGCTTGCTACACTTAATAACAACACTAAATAAGAAACACTAATAAAATTCCGAAAACATAAATCCTTGCTCCACTTAATATACAAATTCGGGGGATGTAAAACATTGTACTTGGCACATCGGATGACATCTGCGCGTGACTAAGTCGTCTTTCAGAAGGGTCACGTCAGAAATCTTGAGAACTCACGAAATCTCTTGCGGAGCCGTCTTTTTCCGCGTGATGAGCCGACAAGGAGACGGGGCATGGGACATCGGATGGCATTTTTGGAGTAACTAAGTCGTCTTTCAGCAGGGTCACGTTAGAAATCTTGAGAGCTCACGAAGTCTCTTGCGGAGCCGTCTTTTGCCAGGTATCAGCTGTCAAGGAGACGGCTACAGATAAGCCGACGGAGAAAATTTAAACGGCTCAAGCCATGAGCCGGTAAGAGATGGAACCGTCTCCCACGTCTTCGGAGTGGTCATGCCGTCTCAAAAGACGTTTTGGAAGAGTGTCGGACACGTGGCAACCTTTCAGTGGTTCTTTTTGCCAGAGGTCTTTGGAGTCGGCTCAGGGCCTCGGGAAGCGGGAACCGTCTCTCCCGAGACGCTTCAGCCGGCTATTTTCGTAATTTGACTCGGTCAATGGCCATTTTCCGTGATTTTCCCTTTTTTTCTTATCAGCAACCATGTTTTTGTTGTGTTGACTTGGTAAAACCAAGTTGACGCCACCCATTTTTTTCAAATATCTATAACTTATAATAAAAGAATTGAATTTTTATGATATGACATTCAATGGAGGCCTCAACCCCTCATTGAAGGTGCCATGTGGCACTTTGAGGTGATATTATTGAATTTATTATTTTAAATAAAAGATAAATTTTTAAAATTTTTATTTTTTTTTAAATAAAATATATATCTATATTATCTTAAAATTTCAAATATGTTAATTAATATCTTTTCCTTATTTTCCTCTCACATTTTTAAATGTTAATTATTATTTTAAAATTCCAAATATTTTAATTAATATTTTTATCTTTATTTTTTCCTTATTTTCCACTCACAATTTTTAAACGTTAGTAACTTTTATGTATGACATTTTTTTTGAAAAAAAAAAATTACACCAAATTAACGATCGCTTTATTATCTTTCCAACGAGCACCATAGTGCTATATAAAAAACGAAAAAAAAAAAAGATTTTTTAGTGAGTTTTTGTTCATGCAGAAAAAAACACATGTGTTTAGGTGATTTATTAATCATATATAGGCAAGTACTAATCGTGTTATGATAGTATATATGTTTTTAAACCTACTAATACATATATAAATTGCCCATGTTCATGTGCTATAACGATATGCTTAGCATTAAAAGAGGTTGAGATTTTTTTAATCTGCTGGGAACGCAGCATGAGAGCCCATTTTCGTAGTATAAACATTAGAACAACTTTCTTGAGCATTAAAAGTGGTTGAGACTGTTTACTTATTTTATCATTTTTTATTAAGTCATATTAGATTTTTTTTAACCCCGAGACACTCTCGGGATAATCAGCTAGTTATAATATATATTATAATTAATATATACAATATTTAATCTAATTATTTTATAATTAGTTTACTACATCCGGTCCTACTAGAGTTGGTTACGAAATCTATAAAATATTTAACCCAAATATTTTATAATTAGTTTACTACACCCGTCTTACTAGAGTTGGTTACGGACCCGGTCTTGCATGGCGCGTAACAATTTCATTTCCCTTCGTTCTAAATAAATTCGCGGAACGATTTATATTGACACAATAATAAATCTATAAAATATTTAACTCAAGTATTTTATAACTTATCTACAATGCTCAGTTCCTCTAGTGCCCGTTACGGACTCAATCGCATATTCACCCAATAACAATTAATTTGAACTAACTCCAAATGATTTCATGTATACACATAATTGCAAATAATATCAAACAAGTTAGTCTACAATTATTTGTTTTGTTGTTTCACCAACGTTCGGGGTCAGTTATTCGTATGTATGACTCGATAATCTACCGGATTATCTGTTCGTGTTTATTCGTGTTGTTTCACATATATTTAACCAATTTAATTCCACCGAATTAAACTAAATATATAAAAGTCAACCAAGTTAAATGGTAATGTTTGTAGAAAGTTAACCCGAATTTGCCGGGTGTCATATAATCCTTTATTGAAAGAAATTTCGTCCCGAAAATTATTCAACGTCGCTAAGAAAGTGAAAGAAAATTTCCAGGTTGTCACAACTTAAAGGCACATACAATATACAATTCAATTATTGATCTTAAATTAACTTGATTGATGAATCATTGCATGATCTATATAATTTCCTAGAAAAAAAAAGTAGGGTCATTTAATGGAAAAAAAAAAAAAGTAGGGTCATTCTATTTGCCATTTGGATCATACGCACCAAATACAATTACTCGGTTCCAAATTGTGTGCGTGTCCTCCTCATCGTACTCATGCAAGTCCTATATGGATATCATTAGACTTTTATCTACAACATTATAGGACAAAGATTAAATATTAAGCAAAGCTATTTTGTGAAAAAAGGTGTAATGAAACAAATATTGTTAAAAACTAATTAAAATGGTGACAATTAGGGGTGCAAACGAGCCGAGCGGCTCACGAACTACTCGAGATCGACTAGGTAAAAAGCTCGAACGAGCCGAGTCTTATCGAGCTCGAGCCTGAAATAAAGCTCATTTGGTTATCGAGCTCGAGCTCGAGCCTCGAATGTTGGGCTCGTCGAGCCTTATCGAGCTTTGCTTATTTATGTCAATTAATACTATATAACTCAATTGTATTGCAACGCATGCATTAACTAAATTATTTTGGGCCTTGGGCTTCTTAATTGTCCTAAACGAGCTCATTAATGGTCCAAAACGAGTCCTTAATAGTCAAACGAGCTCCTTAATGGTCCAAAACGAGCTCGAGCCGAGCTTGGGCTCATTTAAACTCTTGCCACATACATTTTGATCGAGCTTTCGAGCCGAGTTCGAGTTCTTAAATATACTATCGAGCCGAGCTCGAGCCCAAAATACAAGGCTCGAATCGAGCTCGAGCTCGAGCTTCTGAAAATTGTCACGAGCCTAGCTCGATAATGCAAGGCTCGAGCTCGGCTCGGCTCGTTTGCACCCCTAGTGACAATACATAAAAATCAATGAATCATCACTGATGTCGTCCAAATTAACCCTTACCCAAAATCCGTAATTGACCCGAAGAGATCCAAGCCGATAAACAAATAGACCCGATTAACCTGGACCCGATTTACTGCAGTACCCGAACCCGAATGCCCTTTGTTGATTTGGTTTCAGATAGATTTTATAGCGTACAGGTCAACCCGAAAAACCCCATCTCGTTATAAACAGAAAAATCCCGAAAAAACCGATCTATTGACCATAATCGCAGCCTTGTTTCATTCCCTATTTAAGCCCAATATAGAGAATCAAATGGCAGCTTGTTTCATCACTTTCGCAGCCTAAGAGCACCTCCAATGCTTGTGGACGGTCCAATGAGAATGGGCGGACCAAGGAAAAGGGAAGGAACCACTGGAGGAGTTGGACCAAGGTAGGTCCGTCAGCTATAGCTGACCGGTTCGGTTTGTTCAAAGTGGGCCCCAGGTGTACTTTAATATTAAATAAAAAAAGATTTTTTGTGTGTGGGTATAAATTAAATAAAAGGAAAGTAGGTGATGAGGTGAATGTTTGGAATGGTTTGGAGTTTGAGGAAAAAATGGGGTTTGGTTTGTAATGGTTTGAAATGATGTGCCATGGTAACGTGACGGTTTGAACTGGTTTATTTGACCAAACATTGTAGATGGTCTAATAAGCCCAACAAATTGCAGCCATTTTATAAATCAAAAACCCAAATTTCACCATCCATATTAACCCGAACTTGATATTCATACAACCCAAATAACCCGACACAATTTACTGGCTAAAATAACCAGAAGAACACCCTTATTTTTTTCCTTTTATTCATATGATGTAGTGGTTAATCTTTCATTGATATTCACTCTTACAAGACATGGTTTGGATGTATATATGGTGATAAGGTGTCTCCCATCTAACAACAAAAGCAACAACAACTTTAATAATAATAATAACCACACAATCAAAACTCATTCCCCTATTAAATTCAGTTGAACAAATAGTATTGAATCCTAGTGGTAAGCCACACAAACCTTCACTTTGCGAAGTGCCTGGTTATTTAAAGAAACAATATTTTATGTCAAAAAAGCTTAAATATAGCAAAACACGTCAAAGAATCTTAAATATATCAAAACATATAACCATTTGACATGTTAAAAGTCCCAACTTTTTAAACGTTCAGAGAATGCCCTTGTGCATATAAATTACCACTACAAAACATTTCGATATCAAACAGAACATAACCAACATGTCTAAAGAGTGGTTTAAGAGGGTTTATGTCTGTACCAAGCCTTATTTGCTCATGATTTTCTTGCAAACTTCGTATGCTGTTAACGGTTTAGTTATCAAGTCTGCACTAAACAAAGGCTTGAATCATTATACTTTTTCTGTCTACCGAAACGCATTTGCAGCTCTCTTCTTTGCTCCTTTTGCTTTCTTCCTCGAAAGGTTAATTTGTTACTTCGTGTGATATGAACCTATAGTTTGCTTCCAACTTACCATTTGTTTGATTATCGTTGTTTTTTTTTTTTTTTTGGTGCAAACAGGAAAATTAGGCCAAAGATGACAATTTTTATCTTCCTGAAGATCATGTTAGTGGGATTACTAGGGTACGTATTCGGTAGGGTTAAATTTTTTTTTTTTCAAGTAATTTAACTTTTATTAACACATAAACGAAAAAAATTACATCAAGATAGCGGGCAGGCGGGTAACAAGCTGCGCCGCAACCCCTTTCTGGACCGCAAAACCTAACCTACTAAAAACAAACCCATGCCCCCCGGAGTCGAGACACTGTTATGAATAACTCGTTAGACTCTGGTCAGGAAACGGATGGCTTCCGGTGCCAGGGAGCCAAAGGTATCAAACGCCAGGGGTACGAAAACGTGTTGGTTCTCCTCACAGGCTTTAGCATGCTTCTCAACTTTCTTCGCCTCTGCTTTCCGCACTGCTTGCCTTACTACAAACCCACTATCCCTCAAACCAACCAGGGGAGATACACCTATTAGGTCGACACAAGCGTGTTTTCCCCCGGCCCACCCAAAGACAAGCAGGTCTGCTGGACGTAAGGTGGATCTCCTTTCTGCGGGGTCCGAGAGGAAATTTATAGGAGCCTCCTTCTTGGCTGAGATCCTATCCCTTCTTAAAATGTCCCAAAGAACGCCCCGGACCCAGTCATGCCTATATTTGAAACCAGGCAACTCCTTATAGTGAACCGCGTGTTCCCCGTATTTGTCCAAGCATGCCTTACGACAAATCGGGTAGACTTCATCTTCATGGTACATGGGGTTCACCAAACGATATTTAAGAATTGCCCTGTATTCAACCCCGGACATGGTTTGGCCCAAACCTTCGATTGGGATAACATTCAGGAAATCTTGGGCATGAGGCCTTTGCAAGCATTTAATAATAGCTTTTTGGCGGGGGGACAAATCAAAAGATTCACCCAGGCTCTGTGCGATTTTGCCAAAAAGGGCATTCGCCAAAGTTTTCCGAGGCTTTGGGGGGGGGGGTGTCCTTGTTAGAAAAACCGCTAATACCAAAACCTGGAGATAGTTATTTATCCTTTCAAGGGCCTGCATGTAGTCAAAGTCCATGTCGACAACCCCGCTATTTCTTAAGATGTGGTCTTGGAGATTCCAAGACTGAGCTCGCGATGCCACAAAAGCATACACCCCAACATCCTTTGCTGAGAGGAGCCCTAATCCTCCCAAACGCATCAGCAAGGACGCTAGTCGCCACTGTAGGTCACCAAAGAACGGGCCCCCACATACCACTATGTCTTCGATGGCTTCCCGCACACCCTTGTCGAAACATGATACCGCTTCATCCATCATGGCGGGGTGGCAGGTCCGTAAACCAAAAAGCAACTTAGCGACCCCCATACAAGATCTGATCAGCAAGAGGAGTTCACTTTGGGGATCCCTAAGATAGGGCAAAAGTTTCATAAGATCAACCGCGCGCGAGGCTCGCCGCACTGCCAATTCCCATATAAAGTAAGAGTCCCGACTAACAGCCCCTCCAAGGAGCTTCACCCCTTTTTCTGGCGTGCCAATCCCACTGGGGAAAAGCCCGTCCCTAAGTTTCACCCCATTACAAGACGGCCAAAAAATCTCAGTTTTCTTAATATTCAGTTGAAGCCCCAGAGATGGCCCTTCCTTCCGGATGATGTCTAAGGCATTCGCAACGTCGGTGGCATCACCAATAATCATCCCATCATCAAGGTACCACACATGAAATGGGAGGTTACATTTTTCTTGCACCCGAGAACCATCATTACCAACATACAACCTAGCTGGCGCTGGGAATATAAGAACTGGACCCACAAATAGATAGATAGACGGGCAATGCTGAAGAACTTCTCGAAGAAGGGCAGTGCGGTCGATCATGTTGAACGCGTTTGAAAAATCCACAGTGAGCATAGCGAGCGAACCGTCTTCATGGAAGGAGTTAAGGAACCTATTCGCACTATGGAGCACCGCCTCTACCCCATTTGGAGTCCTCACCCCAAATTGGAAGTCTCCCAGATACTTAGCCATTTCCTTACCAACCTTTCTCATAGCCACTTTAGATACCAGTCTGCATCAAATGGCCCCTATTGCAATGGGACAGATCCCACTATCAGGTTTCAGAAGAGGGGCCGAAGCAATAAATTCAGCAAGTACCTTGGGACACAACCCTCTTAGCCATAAGTTGACGACTTCAGTAATGGCTGAGAGCAAACCCGTGGAAGCGACAGACCCCTCTCCGCTAAGGGCGTCCAATAGTTGTTGGGCCCTCAAACCGTCCCTCCCGCAGGAAGTCCCTTTAGGGAAAGATCGGAGACATCGAAGCACACAGTCCTCATCCACAACAAGCGCAGGCATGATGTCGGAGTTAGAGGGCAAGGATGGAGGAGGCAACATTGGATGTTTATTAATGCGGGCTTTCATGGTAGAATCCCCAAAAGGAGCAACCCCACTAGAACACAACACCTTGACAGCAGCTGTGAAATGACCGTCCCTTACTTTCCGGAGGCACTGTTTGACATTGGGGCTCTTTTCAGTAGCCTCACTCCCCCTGCTTCCTGCTTGATAAAAGAAACACCCCCCCCCCACACAATCGAAGAGGGAAGGAACCAAATCTGCAAACCTAGAACCGTCTTTCCACAAAAAAAAAAAACGATTGCAAGATGCTACTACACTGCAATGATTTCCTATTCCCAAACCTTCGCTCCTGCCTAGTGGACGGTTTGATCACCCGCAGGGTACACCACGGCAATAAAAGCATTTGACCCAGTTTTCTACGGAGCCTGGTGAAGCCACCACTTTGCGTAGGGCACCTGTCAAGGCCTTGACAAATGCCAATCGACAACTTGGGGATATACTCTTAACAGTTTGAATGGGCAGTGAGAAAACCTTATCAAATAAAAAATATTGTTTTTTGTAGGAAGGATACATAGATTCTAGTCAATGGATTTTGGATTTAGATCGTTGAAATAGAGGGTGTTTGGGATTTAGTTGAAAAACAATTATTAACTTATTGGCTTCTTCAAAAAGTCAATAAGTCAATAAGCTCTTTGTTTAAACTAAAAGCACTTTCTGTTTTGGCTTTTGACCTTTTGCTTTTAAAATAAAAGTTACAAATCTACCACCCATACAATCAGATAGTTTGAGAGAAAACTAAAATGTTAAATTAGAGGAAAAAACATAAAACAAAAGTCACATTTGTTGACTTTCTTTCTCCACATATAAGGCACATGCTAAATCCACAATCATTTTAAAACATCTATAATTTTTTCATACGACATTTAAAAAAATACCATAGTAACGAGCCTTTGTTCATCTTTAATATGAGTATGATATTTTTCAATAAAAAAATGTGTTAATAGGGTTTTATTACTTCATTGTAGGGTGAGCATACAAAAATCAAGACCGAACAAAAAATAACTAAAACCAACTTATCCGGATCAGTTATATTTAAGATATGGCCAAAACTGAATCATTCTGTTACGATTTTCCCTCCAAAACTGAACCGATATTTATATATTTAAGTGTTTTTCATGTATATCCATATATTTGAAACAAATTTTCATGTATTTTGTGTATTTTTCATGTATGGCCATGTATTTGTATGCTTTAAGTTTATAATTTTGCACAAGTTTCATTTTTGATAATAAATAGAACGTAACCGAAACCAAATCTATATTTATATATTTAAGTGTTTTTTTCTTGTATATCCATATATTAGAAACATATTTTTATGTATTTCTTGGTTATTTAATGTATTTTTATGTATTTGTATGCTTTAAGTTTATAATTTTACACAAGTTTTGTTTTTGGTGATAAACCGAACGTAACCAAAATCGAACCGATAATCGATATATTAACAGAATTAACTGAACCAACTTAGCCGATCGGTTTAAGTTATGGTTTTTCGTAAAAGAGAACTTTGGTTATCGGTTTTGGTTATGTGTAAAAACCGAACCGAATGAACATTTGCTAATTAACCCCTACTTCATTGTGTCTGGTGCTCGTCAATTATGTTATTGGTACACATGTGTGTTATAAATATATACATTGTGTTTTTAGTCTGTAGATGTTTTAACTTTATCCATTATGTGTATATTTTTACACAATGCACGTGGCAAGAGTATCTCAATTGTGAAAATGATATGTTTTCCAATGAATTTTGGTGTATGATGGGTTCTCTTATGTTTCTACAACTATGGTTAAATTGTATTAACAAAAAAAACTTTAGTCAAGTGATTGGTTTTAAAGTGTATCAAATAGTTGTCTTTAACTCTTAATACCTTCTTTTACACATTTCATAGATCCTCTGAACCGAGCAAAGTTCATAAGTCTTTCGTTCTCTCTTCTGAACTGAAGCTTATGGGACGCCTTTGAAAAAAATCAACACCGCTAGCTTCTGAATAAGCCTCTATACTGAATACACTTTCAAAAGTATAACGGCGGGTTGAATGACGCGACTCTAAAGTTAGCCAATGATGCATTCCCAACCCGTGTATGTGCTCGCAAGTCAGTAAAAGAAAAGAAAAGAAAAGAAAAGAAAGAGAATTAAGAAGAGAAAAAAAAGATAGTGGAAAGAAAAGATTTAATTAACTATCGTGTTCCCGAGTTAATTTGAAAGAAATGAAGGATTTTATTTTTAATTTTTTTCCCTTCCAAATCCCTCCAATTTGAAAAAATGAGATATGAAGGAAATGGAGCGATCTTTTCCTTCAATTTCTCTCACTTTCTTTCCTTAAAAAAACTGCGGAACATGATTTTTTCCAAGTATCCTTCAAAATCCCTTCTTTTTCTTTGTTAAACGAAACTCAGGAACACAACATTACTTCTAAGGAAACAATACCTCAAGAAGACCCTCACTTATATACGACTCCAAATTAAGTTCTCCCCTGCCTCTTTGTGGAACATGCTCTTGCCCATTTTTCACAACTTTTCTATCTTAAACACAATTTGAGTATTGATATGCCATTCATCATAGCTGCGTTTTGAACACAATATAGTTTGTGAGGAATAGTAGATAGGATAGGAGTAGATAATAGCTTCATATAATTATTTGTGTTTAAAATTCGTAAAAAAACATGCATATTTTCTATTACTTGAAAACCCCCAGTTTTCAATCCTTTTTTTAACATGTATATGTTATATTAATTTACTCAATTTCTGTCAATCCTCATTAATGTAAGATACATGTTTAATGTTTTAGCATGAATGATGAATAGATCGTAACAAACTAGAAACTTGTTTTCGTGTATTAATCATTCTCCAATGATATAAAATGGTTAATTTTGAATAACAGGCCAGTGATAGATCTGAACTTGTTATATGCTGGGATGAAATTTACGACAGCAACTTTCGCTGCAGCTATGCGCAACATTGTTCCGGTCATTACCTTTGTTATGGCTTTGATATTTAGGTAATATTGTACGTTAAGCTTACATTTCTAGAGATGTCATATAATTGACTAGCACTTGCTATTTGGTAGGTAGGAATGGCAATCGAACATGAAAACAGTTTGTAAACCTGAAAGCTAACACATTAGGAACGGGTTTGGGTTCGGGTAATTAATCTGATTTGGGATTAGTTTTATTTTTATTTTATTATTTTTTTAATGAGGTTGGGACAGGTTTTGAATATGATGATATGCCCGTTTACCTGACTCTATTTGAACCCATTATGTATTGTCTAATGCTCATGCATATGATTTGATCATGTGCAGGGGCATTAATTAGACAATACATAATGAGTTCAAATTATATATCATGTTCAAACACATATTTTATATAACTTTATAACATATATAGCAGTATAAACATATTTGATATTTTGTTCTCAACAAAACTTTTTTTTGTTAAATTTTGCGTAGACTAGAGACGTTGAAGATGAAGAGTTTACACAGTCAAGGGAAGATCATAGGGACATTAGTGACTGTTGGAGGAGCCATGATGATGACACTGATAAGTGGCCCTCCAATTCAATTTCCATGGACAAATCACGATACTCTGCATCATCAAACTTCTGTTAACACTGTCAATGCTCAAGATCAGCTTAAAGGATCTCTCATGATCACCGCCAGTTGCTTTTCGTGGGCAAGTTTTATCATTGTACAAGTAAGTTCAATTTCCATTCAAAATTCAATATCGTTTCATGGATTTTGCGAAATGAAACTAGAAAAAAAAACATCTGATGAGTTATACTTAAATCATCTATGACATACCACATAAAAGGTAGTTAGGAATTTGTAATTAGATAAACAGCCACGAAAAAAATATTCTTAAATTCTATGTGATGGAATTCTAAAAGGAGATTGAAGACGGTTATATATTGTCACAAAAAAAAAAGTAATTTGAAAGTAATGCTCATTTTCGTTGATGTGTATTGAATAGCTAAAAGCCTATAAGGACATAAAGGTATATGAAAATAATATTTAGATAATATTAGAAACCAAATTAAAGTGACATAAGATTTTAATTGTCTTTTTTTTTTTTTTTTCAAAAAAGGCTCTTGCATTGAAGTCGTATCCGGCAGAGCTCTCTCTCACAACGCTCGTATGTCTGATTGGCGCATTGGAAGGGTCCGTACTTACTATTGTGGTTGAAAAGGCCAATGCCTCAATTTGGTCGATTAACTGGGACATTAAACTAGTTGCGGAAATTTACAGTGTAAGAAAAAAATATCAGCCTTCAATTTTTAGATAATACTATTTTTGCTGATTAGGGTCGGATTAATCTAATCTTAAAAAAAAGTCAGTAATATGTCCCATAAGTGCCGCAAATGTTGGATGTCTGACATTTAGAATTGCACATAAAAATAGCGGTCAGCAATTGAAATGTTCTAATATTTAGTTCGCTACATATGATCTTAATTAACTAGGTAGAGAAAATGTGTCCCAAATATAAGCTTCAAACGGTTGAAACGGGTTTTGACAAATGAAAAAAAAAATGATTAATGGTTTGGGCCGGTTTCTGGTTTAGTTTTGGGCCTTTAACCCAAGTAAGCATATATTTTTGATGTTTTAACCGAATAACCTAATATGAACTTCCAATTCCAAGTATGCAAATAACTTTTTTTTTGAAAGACGAATTTTTTATGTTGTGGCAGAGATCATCACAACCCTCCAGAAGGGTTTAGATGCTGTTCTCACGGTTCGCACGAAATATAAGTGTTCTCAAATTAACTTTCCCCATATATATATATATATATATGTGTGTGTGTGTGTGTGTGTGAAAGTTAATTTGAGAACCTCTATAGTTCGTGCGAACCGTGAGAACGACATCTAAACCCACAAATTAAAAAAAAAATTACACTTATTTTTATTACTAAAATACAATCTCAAAAACACAATTTACACGTAAAAAATCAAACATACGAAAATAAATTGTTTTTACACATGTGTAAATTTATTGTTTATAAATGTGTAAACTGTTTCGTTTACACATGTGTAAAAAGTTAACTTGAAAGTGTTTTTGCAAAAAAAGATGTATTATATATATATATATATATATATATATATATATATATATATAGAGAGAGAGAGAGAGAGAGAAAGAGAGAGAGAGAGAGAGAGTGAGAGAGAGAGAGAGAAAACACTGCTAACTACTATTATCCTCAACTTACAACTACCGACCGACGAATTGACTGCCGGAATTTTTGTTAATCATCGGTAGTGGTTGTTACCGATGATTATTACCAATGGATTCCGTCCTTTGATGACTAGTGTTTTTCAATGAAATGTAGTAATTGATCACTTGCTATGATTTTTTACTTATTTTTTTACAACTTTTTCTGGCATGGTGTAACCCTAGGGTATATTGTGTTCTGGATGTGCATATTACATATCAGGAGTAGTAATGCAAGAGAGAGGACCGGTTTTTGTGACTGCTTTTAACCCTCTTGGGACGGTTTTTATGGCCATTTTGGGGTCTTCCATTTTAGCCGAGGAACAGAACTTGGCAAGGTACATTCACAATCTAAGTTGATCACGTTCTTAAAGTAACAATTTAAAACACAATCAAATGGATTCTATGCATTAAATTGTAAAAGACACTATTTATCTTTATAACACACTGATTATATTTCTTTGCATGGTGATATAGATTTAATGCTTAGAATGTATTTGATTATGTTTTAAATTGTTAATTTATTGTTTTTCTATATAACACAATACCAAAAGAATATAAAACATTTCTCTTAAAATTTAAAACACAATGTCTACATAGACTTTTTACACTTCTTAAGAAAAATGGACTTTTTAGCCAACTCCTTACCTTGTTAGATAAACTACAAAAGCATTAGAGCCAGAAACAACTTACATTTTTTTTAGAAGGTGTTGAGCTTAACTGATTACTAAATGAGCTTGAAATATACGACTAAGCGAGTTCTAGTTTTATATGACATGCAACACTATTAGAAAGTGGCCATTTGCTACATAAGTTTAATTGAGAAAAAAATGCATAATACATTTTGACAAAGTTGCTATACATTTGTGACGTCAAAAAACCTCTAATTTTTTAAACAAATTTGCAACACAACAATGACAAATAGTTAGGAAATTGCGTAGAAAATGGTGTAGGAAATACATCGCAAATTTCCCACACTATATTTTCATTGGAAATACGTTGAAAATTGTGTAGTAAATGTGTAGTAATTGGTTTCCGACGAGGGTTTTTCTAAAATGAAGGTTTTGTTGAAAATGCGTCACAAATTTGAATTTGCTATGCATTTTCAACGAAACCTTGATTTAAGAAAAACACTCGTTGGAAACCAATCACTACATATTTACTATGCAATTTTCTACGTATTTCATACGAAAATATGGTGTTGGAAATTTGCGATGTATTTCCTACGCCATTTTCTAAGTATTGATTGCTGCGTAGCAAATTTGTGTAAAAATAAGGATGTTTTTTGTCGTCACAAATTAGTAGCAATTTTGTCAAAATTTATGACACATTTTTTACCGTAGGAAAATTTTGAAGCAAAAAAAAAAAAAAAAAAACCTTTAGCGGCGCTAAATGTTAAGGCCAGAATGCACAGGATTTTTTCATGTGGCAAAAAAAATAATAAAAAACATTATGCCACGTGGATATTGGGTATTAGCGGCGACCTATTAGCGGCGACACGTGGTATTAGCCACGTTTTTTTGCCGACGAGACCATTAGCGGCGACAATTGCCGCTAAAAGGCATGTCGCCACTAAAACCATATTATTTGTCGCCGGCTAAAGGTAGACTCTGTTGTAGTGCTCAGAACTTCTTCGGTCAAACATGAGCCTGTGTCAAGAAGAGACTAAAGCCATCTAATCATTTCCTTTATCTTAGCCAACAAAAGTGAATCGTGTCAGAGTCTTGTTAAGCTTTACTTTTGGTTTGTAGCACTAAAGTACACTTAATAACTACTATAGCAAAGAACTGTCTGATAAACGTTTTATTTAACATACATGCTAAATTGGTTGTCTATAGTGCATGTATGGAGAAAAAATGTATTACTAAACACACAAAAGGGGACTCGAACAGTTATTTCACTCCTTATTGTGCGGGAAATTAGATTTGTAATATTTTTCGATTTTTAATAGTGTTCTTGGAGCGATAATTATAGTGGCCGGCTTATATTTGGTCCTATGGTGCAAGCGCAAAGATCAAAACCTACAAGATCAAGAGTCATCAACAGATCATCAACAAAGTGATGGCATAAAGACATTGATGTTAGAAAACCATGTTACTGAATCTTGTGAGAAAACATCTACTGATCTTGATTCTGTTTAAAGAATGATCATGTAGTAGCTTGTTTTTCTTTTGTTTATCGATAATGTTTTGTAAGTAAAAGTACCGTTCATAAAAAAATTATAATAATTATTGAAACAATATTAACTAGTGGTTTCGACTTATAGGTACTCTACTACGATGTTATGCCTTAATCCTACGTAGTACAAGGTCTTGCCCATTTTTCAAAGTACTTTAATTTCAAACATCACTTGAGCGTAGATTCTCTCATTCATCTTATCTCTATATTAGACACGTTTTGGTTCATTTCAAAACACTTACTAACGAGAACGCAAACCAATAAAAAGATTATGTTAATAATAATTACAATAATTTTTTTTTTTTGTTTAAAGTTGGTGAATAACCATATTTTCCTCTCAAGTGAATTTCATTTTCACTATTTTTTTTTTCACATCATATATATGTAGAAAATGCAGAAAAATCGTCAAGACCTTTGACTCGTTATAAGAAAATGATTAAACTCACGACATGGAAAACCGGTATTTGATTTGGGGGAGGTCGCGCATTACAATATGTTTCAGAAATTTACCTTGGATTTTTCTTGGAATCGCCATACACTATGAGATCAAACTGCTTATTGGTACACACAAATGTTTAATCATCATCAATACTCAGCTAATCTCATCTATAGCAAAGTTAACGTAGGGTCTGAAGAGGGTAAGATGTAGACAATCTTACCTCTACCCCTAAGAATAGAGAGACTGCTTCCACTGAGACCTCCGGTTTGATGTGGTTTGGTATCAAGCCTTGGACATAAGGCACAGAACACTTAGCAATCGGGACAAACCCGATCGGTGCATGTACCCCTTTGTCTTTTGGCTATCCACGCCACCACATGATGCATGATTAACTGTTCGTCGTTTTTAACGTTATTTTCACGAAATTAGTAAAATAACGTTAAAACTAGTGCAACTTTACTTTTGCCCCCAAGGGCCACACATATATACATTATATGCGCACACCGTAAGTGGGGAGTACACAAATGTTTAATCGGATGCACCAAATCCTACATATCCAAATGGTTCATTCCTAGTAGCTTTGTGATATCGACAAATGGTTCTCTCAGTTCTAAATTTGGCTAAAGGTTCTTGAATGAACTAATGGACACTGCATAATCTTAGGCTCAGTCATTGTATAGTCAAACATTTTAGTCAATCATATTCATTGTATAGTCAAACATTCTAGTCAATAGTCTAACACACTAGTCAAACAAACATTTTAGTCAATAGTCTAACACTCTAGTCAAACACATTCATTGTAATTATAGTGTCTACTATTATAAGTCATGCAATGTAAGTATATAAAGGAAGGAAATGTGAATGAGAAAGCAAGTTGACATTCATACCTTTCTACATGGTATCAGAGCATTCTTGCTCTAACGAGTACCGATCCCCCTATCTTCTAGAAACAATGTCTTATTTTTCTTAATCTAAGTCATAACTTCCATGCCAACTTTCAACCATTGTTGATCATCCACTCTCGGCCGCCCACTGCAGTCGTTCACCACCCTTCTGCCGCTTTCACCTCATTCTTACCCTTTGTTCGCATCTCCTTTCCTCTGATAAATGGATCCTAAACTCCTTCATCCTGAGCAGGCACTCTACTTATTGGCTCTCAACCCACCAGACCGTGGCTTGATGGATACTGAAGCCTCCTCTCACTCTGGCAATGCGCAAGGTATTTACTCTTCGTCTAATTTTAATAAATGCACTAATAAAAATATAATAGTTGGTAATGGCATGACCATCCCGGTTTTGGCACAAGGCAACCAAGTCCTCCTACCACCTTTCCCCCCACTTAAACTTAACAATGTCTTATTTGCCCTAAACATTATTAAAAAACTAATCTCGGTCCGTCGCCTTACCACTGATAACTTACTCTCTATTGAGTTTGACCCATTTGGTTTTCTTGTGAAAGATCTCAAAACCCGTGCTCCTATCCTACGATGCAATAGCACGGGCGATCTTTATCCTCTGACTGCACCACTCCCACTTCCACAAAACCAACCCTCTGTCTTTACTGCTGTTCCTCAAGATCACTGGAATCAACGTTTGGGTCATCCTGGAAATAATTTGTTACAGTCTTTGAAACTGTCTTCTTTTGTTGATTATGGAAAATTTAATAAAACACTTTGTCAATCTTGCATTTTTTGTAAAAGTGTTAAATTGCCATTTTATGATTCGCTTAATTGTACTCGTGCACCCTTTGATATTGTTCACAGTGACCTTTGGACCTCACCCGTACTCAGTACGGGTGGCCACAAATATTACATCCTCTTTTTGGATGACTTTACCAATTTCTTGTGGACATTTCCCATTGCCAATAAATCACAAGTCTTCGCCATTTTTACCACCCTCCACAACCTAATCTACACCCAATTTGAGCGCAGAATTAAACAATTCCAATGTGACAATGGCAAAGAATATGCTAATCAAAATTTTTACAATTTTTGCAATCAAAATGGCATGCAATTTCATTCTCGTGTTCCTACACCTCCTCCCAAAACGGCAAAGCGGAACGCAAAATCCGCATCATCAATAACATGGTTCGCACCCTCCTTACCCAAGCCTCCCTACCACCTAACATGTGGCACCATGCCCTCGAAACCGCCACATATCTTCTTAACATCCTACCCAACAAAACGTACAACTTCAAATCCCCT
The DNA here is from genome assembly GCA_030844895.1 of Ambrosia x helenae. NCBI lineage: Eukaryota > Viridiplantae > Streptophyta > Magnoliopsida > Asterales > Asteraceae > Ambrosia > Ambrosia x helenae. Next base: position 86,779,510 of record CM061225.1, read on the forward strand.
ACCACTTTGCTCTACAATTGCACCCCGGAATACGAACATCTTCGTGTTTTTTGGTGCCTATGCTACCCTCTCACCCCTTCTACAACCATCAACAAACTAAACCATCGATCCCACCCATGTGTCTTCCTTGTTTATCCACCAAACCATCGTGGATACAAGTGTCTTGATTTAACTTCACATCAACTTATTATATCTAGACACGTCCACTTCGAAGAAACCATTTTTCCCTATGCCATACAATCACCTACACAACCACCCTCCTACGAATTCTTAAATCCCACCATCAACCCATTGGTCTGGGACTACTTACAAACCTCCAAAACAAACCGCCAACCCCCTTACACACGCACTCCGTCCCAACAGCCTACTCCACAATCTCCTAACAGCTCACCCTCACAGCCCGTTTCACATACTGGCCCAATCCCTACCACTCCTGGCCCACTTAACCAAACAACCACCTCCCCTACTTCGGCCCATCAATCGGCCCACTCACCTCCGTCCACCTCGCCGGCCTCTGATCCGGCTGCTATAGCGTCTCCGACGCCCATCCACCATGTGCCGCCTCCCCCACTCCCACTGTAACACCCCAACCGATGGCGGAAACATCGAGGTGTCACGTAGTGACGATTGTTCAATAGCACATGGACTAAATTGTAAATATTAATAGTAAATAACTTCCATTGTTTCAAAACGAATACAAAGAGTCTTAATAGAAATTTCAAACAGAAACAATAAATGTCCAACTTTTATTTAAGCACTAGGTCCAGCCTAAGCGTGAAAGCATATAAGATCAAACGTCACCTGAAACATGTACAAAACAATTTTGTCAACACATATAATGTATTGGTGAGTACACTCGTTTGATATATATAGTATAGAAATAAAATGTTTCGCAATTCATGTGTTGTATACCGTTTGCAAATATGTAATTAAGTAGTATCAGTCAAAACCAAACCTGAGAATAATGACTAACACATGACTAACAAACTGAATAATGAATTAACATGACAATGACCAAGATCCTCTCAAGAGAGTCTCAAGGGGGTATACCATAGTACTATTCACTGAAATGCTAGGCCGCCCAGCGGTTAATGATTAAGCATAATACACACCAAATCACATAAGGCAAACACACATGAGAATTGCATTAAGTATAAGAAATAAAACTTGTTTAATAGGTACATGAATCATCCCGAAATAGTAAAACAGTAAAGAAAAGGGAAAGATATACTCACAGTTCGCTAAATATAAATTCCGAGAAAGTTCGTCGTAAAGGCTTAAGAATTCCGAAGAATTCAACCTATATATAAAAATACTAAATGAGGAAAATAACTTAGAAAAAAATCTAAGACGACGAATCATCTAAGGCATTAGGGTTCGTTAGACTCGTATTAGGGAAGATGAAATTGTTAGTAAAAATTTGAACGACCGTTTCTGAAATAAATATATATGTACAACGAATTTAGTAAATGACTAAAACTCTTATGTTTTTCACATATAGGTATAAATTCCATTTTATAGAAAAAAATAGCCTTGAAATAGAGTTAACGATTTATATTTAATTAAACTTATTTATTATTAAATCTAATTTAAATACAAATAGCATCAATAATACAAGATATGATCCCAAAATGATATTATTATGAGAAATAATTATTTTATGATGTGGAATTCTAAAATAATATTTCCATAATTTATTTGCATTTAAAACATTTTTAATGAATTTAAATGATGTTTTAATGATTAAAATTAGTAAAAATAACAAAAAAAAATAATCATTTTATAAGAAATTATATTTTATTACCGTTTATTATTCATTGAAATAAATCTCCAGAAAATTTGAGGTTAAAATCTCTTAAAATGAATTTTTTTAATCATTTAATTATGATTAGAACGATTAAATTCAATAAAAATATAAAATTTAGACATTTTCCGAAAAATAAAAGTGTGGAAATCTCATTTTAGATATCAAGATGTTATGTCTAAATTTTTATAATTTTTGGAGTAAAAATGAATTTACTATAAATATTATAAGTTTATATGCATTAATAGTGATTATTTGTGATTATTATAATAACAATAAATAAATAAACTAGCCCAAAAAATATGTTGAGGGAGCCTGGGTTCGAACCCAGCTCCTTCCCTTCTTCTCAAGACACACAACCCACTAAGCCAAGCATGTGTTTATTGATATAACTCAATTCAAAAACCTTTTATCTCATTTCTTTAATAACCCATCATCTTCCCCAAAACTCTAACAAGAACCCTAACCCTAGCTTCAAAATCAATCAACCCGAATCCTTGATTTAACATCCTGAGATCTTAGGGTTATTATAGAACAACGAATCATGATTAAAATGGCACAAATACACGGACTTACAAGACGTTTTTTGAGGGCCGAATGATAGCTATAAGACCCGCAAATAAAGACCAAAATTGAGCAGCTTCTCGGACAATTATACGTTGGATTTTAGATCGTTTAGAAGGGGAATGAGTGCAGATACCAAGTGGAGAGTCTTATTTATATTGAGGACGAGTAAAAACGCACGTAATCAAGCTTAAAGATTTCCGACCGGTTACACTTTATATGTCATTAAAAGCTACTTAAAACGTCGTTTAAACGCGTATTTATTAGTCAAACAAGTCGCATAATGTTGGAGAAAACGTTTGGAATGATAAAACGTTGAAACGGACGCATATATAAGGATTTAAGGCCTCGCCGGAATAAATTCCGGCGGCCGGAAATGTGTCTTGGCCGGAATAGCGAGCAGCAGCAGTTTGAGTTTTTTTTTTCTTTTAAACTTTCAGGATTTGGCAATAATAGTCCCTCACATTTAACCTTAGTTAATTTTTAAGGTTTCCTTGTTAATGTTTCCTTTATAACCACTAACCTAGTTAATTAATTAACTCAAAACTTGTATAACTAGGAATTTTTTTATGATATACGTATATTTTTTCGAATAACGTTGCAACATACGCGTTAAACTTAAATCGAGATTGAGATCCAAAAAGAACATGCAATTAATATAACTTGAGTTCGCACGTTTATTAAATTTGAAAACGACAACAATTACAGGAAATATTAGATGGACTAAAATTGTAAATTAGATAAAAGTCGAGGGTGACGAATGTCACACCCACCCCCACCCCCCTCATCCCACTACTCGCACCATTCACACCCGCTCTATGAGTGGTATTGTCAAACCCAAACAACTCTTTAACCTACACACCTCATCTGTCGTACATATCCCCAAGTCCCCACAGGTTGCCTTGTCCTCACCAGAGTGGTATAATGCCATGTCCAATGAATTTAGTGCACTTATTAAAAACAAGACCTGGGAGCTTGTACCTAGAACACCTGATATGCACATTATACGTAGCATGTGGTTATTCAAACATAAGTTCAGGTCTAGCGGCAGTTGGAGCGTTATAAAGCACGTTTGGTTTTTGATGGTCGTAAGCAACAACCAGGCATTGACTGTGGCGAAACTTTTAGCCCAGTTATTAAGCCTGCTACTATCCGCCTGGTACTTTCTCTTGCCTTGTCTAAGTCTTGGCCTATTCACCAGTTGGACGTCACTAATAGGGCTGCAAACGAACCGAACGAACACGAACAAGGCCTTGTTCGTGTTCGTTTGTTAAGGAAACTATGTGTTCACGAACAGTTCATGAAAACTTACCGAACGAGATTTTCTGTTCGTGTTTGTTTGTTAAGAAAACACTAGTGTTCGTGTTCGTTTGTTAATTTTGTTCATGAACGCTCACGAACACAAACGGACATTAATGAACACAAACATGTGCGCATGAATACAAAGTGTCCATGAACGGAAACAAACATAAATGCACATATATTAACTTCTAAATAATATCGAATTCACATATGCTAAGAAACTAAACTAAATCCTCCCAAAATATAACCTAGTTATACAAAAATACTTAGTACTTAACATAATATTGGTAAACATAATAAAGTAGTGTCTAAAAAAACTAAGTTCGCATCTTAAACTTTAAGTCTTCATTAATTGCTTATTTAAACTTGAACTCTTTATTAAAATTAAAGAATGTAAAAAGGATTATAAAAATTAAAAACCTTGTTATTAAACTATTGAACATAAATGAACTTAAACGAACACGTTACCGAACGTTCACGAACATAAACGAACATCTTACTGAACATTCACGAACATAAACGAACGAACACGACCTTTGTTCATGTTCGTTCGTTTAACTAAACGGACAATTTTTTTTGTTCGTGTTCGTTCATTTATTAAACAAACGAACACAAACGAACTTCTCGCCGAACGGTTCGTGAACTGTTCGCTGAAAGTTCAGTTCGTTTGCAGCCCTAGTCACTAATGCTTTTCTGCACGGTAATTTGGAGGAAACCGTGTATATGCATCAACCCATGGGGTTTCACCACAGAGACTTCCCTGATCATGTTTGTCAAGTCAGGAAGTCCTTATATGGCCTCAAGCAGGCCCCTCGTGCCTGGTACCAGCGGTTCACAGACTTTGTTACATTGCAGGGGTTTCAACAAAGCAAGTCTGACAACTTTCTGTTTATTTACCACCACGGTACGGATATTGCCTATCTTCTCATCTACGTGGATGACATCATTCTCACCACATCCACGGTGGCTCTTCGTAACCGTCTCTTACAAACACTGTCTGGTGAGTTCGCCATGAAAGATTTGGGTCCACTTTCTTATTTTCTGGGTATCCAGGTCATCAGGGACGGCAACACAATGTTTCTCTCTCAACAGGCATATGTTAAGGATATTCTTCACCGGGCATCGATGGACTCGTTTAAACCGGTAGCTACTCCGATCGACACCCAGTCCAAGCTTTCTGTTGACTCGGGTCCTCTACACGACAACCCCTCCACATATCGCAGTTTGGTGGCGCCCTCCAGTATCTTACGTTCACTCGCCCAGACATATCCTACGCGGTTCAGCAGATCTGTATGTATATGCATGCTCCCCGGCTTGATCATTGGAACGCTTTGAAGCGCATCATTCGGTATCTTCAGGGTACAGCAGACTATGGTCTTCATCAAGGACCCGTACCCAGTCTCTCCTTACACGCCTACACAGATGCTGACTGGGCTGGTTGCCCTGACACTCGTCGCTCCACATCAGGGTATTGTGTATATCTCGGCAACAACCTCATCTTGTGGTCCTTAAAACGCCAATCAACAATTTCTCGATCCAGTTCCGAGGCAGAATATCGCGGCGTTACCAACGTTGTGGCAGAAATTTGTTGGTTACGAAATTTCCTCCTTGAGCTACACCGTCCTTTATCTCATGCTACACTGGTATATTGTGATAATGTGAGCGCCATCTACTTGTCAGGTAATCCCGTTCAACATCAGCGCACAAAGCACATTGAACTAGACATTCATTTTGTCCGCGAGCATGTTCAGAAAGGACTGGTTCGGGTTTTACATGTGACCTCTCGTTACCAGATAGCCGACATTTTTACCAAAGGACTGCCACAGATTCTCTTTGAAGACATTCGTTCCAGTGTAAGCATTCGTTCTCCTCCCGCTTCGACTGCGGGGGTGTAATGGACACTGCATAATCTTAGGCTCAGTCATTGTATAGTCAAACATTTTAGTCAATCATATTCATTGTATAGTCAAACATTCTAGTCAATAGTCTAACACACTAGTCAAACAAACATTCTAGTCAATAGTCTAACACTCTAGTCAAACACATTCATTGTAATTATAGTGTCTACTATTATAAGTCATGCACTGTAAGTATATAAAGGAAGGAAATGTGAATGAGAAAGCAAGTTGACATTCATACCTTTCTACGAACCAAATTCTATATATCCCATTTTCTTGTCATTATACAAGTACATGCAATTCCGTGGTTCATTCCTAGTAGCTCTGTGATATTGACAAATAACTTGCTTATAGCCAATTAGACTATTCTTCACATACATTCCTGTATAAATCAAGATCCAAAAACACATGAAAAAGCAAGATTCTTAAGAAAACTAGCATATAAAATAAAATATTCTTAAATAACGCATAGAAAGCGAAACGAATGAGGTTCTCGCTTGCTTCAATTGATCGATCACCTGCCTCTTTGTTTGCTTCAAAAACACATGTGTGTTTCCTTTGATTTTCTTGATTTACAGTCGTTCAAATTGCGGTATATGTTTGCTTCCTTTGATTTGTTTACATCAATGTTAATGCCTGCATGATGATTGAGTTCGTTCTTTCCTTCTTAGCCCGCGGCTTCAAATTGTGATAAAATCTATGGCTCATCGTAGTAGCTCCGTGATATCAACAAACAACTTGATTTTTTTTTTTTTTTTTTGTTATCGATCCATGGCTCGGTTTATGAGACTATGGGGTATGGTCCCCTTCACTTTTTCCTTCCCCTTCTCCACATCAGCGCCACATCATCTTCCCCTTCTCCTTCCCCTTCCCCTTTTAGGGGAAATGGTTCCCCTTCCCCCATCCTTTTTTTTTTATTTTTATTTTTCATTTATTTTATAGATTCTATTTTTCATTAATATTTTTTTCATTAAAATTAAAAAACAAATTACATAGAAATAAAAAAAAAAACCTGAAAATTACATAAAAATTAAAAAAAAAAAACGAAAATTGTTATGTGGTTCCGAAGTTGTTTCTTCGTCACTACTGTCGTTTACAAACTCCAACATAATTTTTGTCGTTTCAACCATCGCGCTCGCGAAAAAATTGACAACGTTTGCCTCTTTCGACGACGAACTCATGCTTGTATAAAATTGTTATGTGGTTTTATAAAAATTAGAGTGTAAAGTTGTGTGGAATAGGATTGAATTGGTGGTATTGTGAAGTTTGAAAGGTTAATATATATATATATATATATATATATATATATATATAGGATTTGGTTCAAATGAAAACCTTTTCCCAAATTGAGAACTAGAGAACCATTCTGGGCCACACATTTCTCTAAGGCAATTTTTTTTTTTTGTTGTTGCAAAAATCGCTGCTTTATATGTAAGGAAATTTTTTTTTTATTTTGTTTGTATTTTTTTTCAGTATACACATGTGTATAATTGCATTATACACATATGTATAATGCTATATACACATATGTATAACTGAAAAATACACATATGTATAGCTGAAAAATGCTATATACACATATGTATAAATGAAAAAAAATTCAAAAAAAATAAAATTTTTTTTTTCCTTGCATAAAAATGTGCGATTAAAGCAAAAAAAAAAAAAAAAAAAAAAAAAAACAATTTTTTTTTTTTTGCCTTTATATGAAATGTGTGGCTCAGAATGGTTCTCTCAGTTCTCAAATAAGGGTTGGTTCTCTTAGGATCTCTACCCTATATATATATATAAACGTTTTTTTTAAAGGTCAAACACTACAAACAAGGTCCCAATGGCTAGTTTCCAACGTTAACTTTTTTGAGAATTGGAACGGGGAGGACGGGACAATTTCCCCGAGTATGCCGAAGTGAGGTCGGGGGGGCGGTGTTCCCCTTCGGAAAGATGCCACCTCACCTTTCCCTTCCTCTTTCCCGAACCACACCCTTCAGTCTGAGAGAGATGGATCGGCTCATGTTCGTCATCATTTATTGACCCTTTAATTACAAAATATGAAAAAAAAAAATAATCAAATTTGATTAGTTGATAGTAGTTCTCTTTAGTTCGCAAATATCTTTTAAGTACTTAATTACATTATACATTATAGTTGGGGGACTCGACACACAATATGTGTCTAATATTTTTTTTTCATGTTTAATTAGGGTCTTAGATTTAGGGATTTCATTGGATTGGAAGTAACATTTCTATCTATGAGATAGAGGTATGGTTGAGTGGTTGGCCTATGCCTCACCCTCCAATTATACACTATCAATATTTGTGGTATTCTAATCATGTGGCCTAGTGGTAAAAGGGCTGGTTCTTTCTTTGGGGGAGCCGGGTTCGATTCCTACGGGAGGCATGTGATGGATACCCCCACCCTTGTGGTGGGGTAGGTGGATGGGAAGTGATGGAAAGACCCTTGACCCTTGTGGTCATGGGTTCGACTCCTGATCCCTCCAGGTTTTATCTATGAGATAGAGGTAGAGGTATGGTTGAGTGGTTGGCCTATGCCTCACCCTCCAATTATACACTATCAATATTTGTGGTATTCTAATCATGTGGCCTAGTGGTAAAAGGGCTGGTTCTTTCTTTGGGGGAGCCGGGTTCGATTCCTACGGGAGGCATGTGATGGATACCCCCACCCTTGTGGTGGGGTAGGTGGATGGGAAGTGATGGAAAGACCCTTGACCCTTGTGGTCATGGGTTCGACTCCTGATCCCTCCAGGTTTTACCAGTTCACTACCGTCGTGCCTTCGGGCTGGTTTGTGGGCCGGGTTTTCCGTGGAACAGGAGATGGGTGGGCCGAAGGGCTCTGTCCGTACGGACTAGAGGCTGTCTAGAGCCCCTTTCGGCCATTAGGGTCCACTTACAGAGTATCCGGCAATACTTTAGTTAATTGTTAAAAAAAGATATTTGTGGTATTTAATGTGAATATATAAAGAGTTAATTGCCAATTTAGAGTTAAGGTAATACAACTTTTGAAACACATTATATATGTGATTTTACATGTAAGGCCTTTAAACCGGGCATCTTACAGTCAAGTCAGAAGACAATGTACTGTTTAAAATAGAAGTATTTTTCTTAGAACACACAACAGAAATTAAATTTAAGTAGTACAAGATTATTTAAAAACTAAAAAATATCGTCCAATTCAAATTAAAACGAATGCCTTCAACCATAGCACGAGTAACTCTATCTACTAGCCAAGAGTTTCCACTACTAACAACCTAACTGTAACACCCCAACCGATGGCGGAAACATCGGGATGTCACGTATTGATGATTGTTCAGTAGCTCATGGTGAATAATAAATTTCATTAAATGTTTTAAATAAATTACATACAATTGTTCTACAAGAATTCGTACATCAAAATGAATAATACTATGTACACATCTTCAAGCATTAACTCAAACCTTCAAGCAAGTAGAACCTGAAACATGTTAAGTTTGAAAATATTTTGGGTCAACAAAAGTTGGTGAGAATACATAGGTTTTCGAATATAGTAGATAACAATAGTTTGTACAACAATCACAGTTGTATAATGATAGAGAATGAGTCCGACGTGTAACAATGCGTCTTTGTACAATCAAACCTTGTGTCGACTGAGACCTAACTCGCAAGTTAGTTAAATGTTGTTACTGTTATCGATCATCCCTGAATTTATGCGGGAGGATGGGTTTGTCAGACCTATAGCGCTATAATCTAAACAGGCGGCTTGATCAATGTTAATGATTGTACTGTGTCTTTTTGTTACAGTCAAATGATAGAATGAGTAAATGATAGTGTAATTGAATCATAAGTTTCAACAATGTAAGAATGAGTAAATGATAGTGTGTAAAATATTTAAACATGTTTCACCCCAAAATGTAAAACAGAAAAACGGGCTATGTAAACTCACATTCGCTAAGCTGAATTATCCTCTAAGCGTTGTGAATGTATGTGAGGCGAATCCCAAAGACTCAACAACGTAGCTAGTCCAATTTGAAGAAATAAGAAATCCGAAAAAAAAAAGAAAAAATATCATGCTTCCAATTCGCCAATTACAAGAGCTTATAATCAAAGCTTCAATTGTAGAAGTAATAGACTATAGAAGAAAAGTATGAGGGAAAGTTTAATCGGATTGAAACAATCGATTTAGAGGTGGCAAGTGTAATGGTTCATAGGTGGGTTTTTATACTAGTTTTGGATTCAATTAGCCATTAAAATTGGTCAACACCATAAAGTAAGGTTTTATGATGAATTGACTATTTGACTAGGACTTTGACTGTTTGACTAAGACTTTGACTAGAACTTTGACCAGGACTTTGACTATTTGACTTTCTTCGCAGACCGCGAGAACTAAAAAAAATCAAATTTTCTAATTTAATCAATTTTAAGTTCCGGACTTGTTTTCTTCAGTTTCTAAGTTGTTTTAGGACCGAAGATTACGGGTTTTGAGTATCAAGGTCTGAAACATACGTGCTCGGGTGTAGATGTGAGTATAAAACGTGCAATACTTTTACTTATAAAAATTATAAGTTTTATTAAATTATGACTTTTGGTCCTATTAAAATAGGAGGGTTAAAAATGAAAATTTTGAAATAGTTGAGTGACCAATTATGCACATTTATGAAAAGTGAAGGGTGTATGTTGTCACACTAACATACATACAAAAGTCAGCTACGCTCAATGAGTTATAAAAATTAAATTTAAGGAATTTAACTCACACCAAAAATGCTTTATTTTAAACCCGAATTCGGTATTTATACAACTACAAAATTCATCTTTAACCACGTCAAAACCCCAACCGACACACCCCAACACAAAGTTGGTCACCCAGATGACCTGTATCTCTAACTCATAAAACTTACACATAACCCGCTCCTCACTTGACGGATTACTAAAAACATACCTAATCTACAACAACTAACACTTACTAATTACAAAAAAGTATGTCATCCAAACTAACCGGCATAACGCATTTGTCGTTAAGTATGTCTACACTTCTTTACGTGACTTAAATCGTACAAGGAACACCCTAGTATGAACCACAACCACTTTAAATTAACACCATACAACAAATATGTGACACTGGCCACCGATTAACTAATATGAACGCATAAACACATATGGATGGAACCTAACACATAGTTTGGTCAAATCACAAAGAGGTGAATGTAACTCGTCTCATAATGGCACCATAAGTTACCCACCCAAAAGGACTTCGCCACCCACATAATTACCCCGAAAGCTTTTGTCACCACGAGTCAACATCACAATAAGGTGACAACTCACCAAATTCATCATCACCATAAAGATGGCGACTACTAGAATTCATCATGCCTGATGGGTAACAACGACTTTTATCCTGAATTACCCGCATCAAGCACCTCGAGGATGATATATCACATAAAAGCCCGTATACACACACAAATATCTAGGATGCATCAACTCCCGACAACCGCTAACCTCTTACCATTTTAACCACACCCATCTCATTACATTTATGAAGACACCCACATAGTCACGCCTACCTTACAAGTAACGTATCACCTCTACAGCTTAACTCATATGTGCTCCCTCTCAAGTGAGAAACTAACACCCTACATTTCTTATCCATCACTGTCTAGGTTTAAAAACATGATACTTGTATCACAATCTAAGACTCTACACGACACAAGTCTATTAAAACACCTTTTGTGTCAATAGGCTAGATATTATGTTTTTTTTATTTAAATGTGTTTGTTTATTAAGTTGTAATTAGTAGTTTAGGCTCTAATTTATAGTGGGTCATGACTCATAATGGTGATTTTAGGTATTTTGTGTGTTGGTCTTCATCTTATCTTCTGTTTTCCCATTTTTGTTTGACCATGAATGGTTTCCTATTGATTTGCTCTCATTTGGTTACCATAGACCAGAAATCCTTGCTAGATCCTGGTGTTACATGGATCTAAAAAGTCATGTAAACAACACCGACCCCTACATCACCTCGTACCACTATGAGCACATTATTCTCTAACATATAACCATAATACCAACACGTGCCTACGCAAGGCTAATACATCCCTAGTTAACTCGTACGTCATAATAGCAATGACCCCGTCATAGGAAAACTTTTATTAAACATTTCAATCGGTGCAGGTCAAGCCGTGCTGCAGGAGGAATCAAAAAAAGTGACGAAGCATGAAAAAGAATGTGCTTATATTCAACATGCTTTCGTTACTTTTGCGTTCGACACCTTTGGCTCCTAACCTAACGAAACTATAAGTTTCTAGACAGAGTGTAGAGGGTTGTGCACAAAAACTTCTAGACCCTTAGGAATCAGGAGTTTGTCTTCAGTAGGACAGGGTTCGCTACTTGTTGCCCGTTTACCTGCCACCCAGTTGTAACTTACCTTTTATTTTGTTGAAATTTCAATCGCAAAACTCATTAAATGATAAGAACACATAATCACATGTAAAAATCATATATACTAGCCCTAAAACATGTGCAGATAAGAACTCACCAATTGTGTAGCTTTCCTTCCACAAGTTGTAGTCCCGTAAACGTGTACTAAAACGCGAACATGTCGTCACCAAAATTATCCTAATCAATACCTTTACCTCATTACCATAAACCCACATACTCAAGACCATCAAAGTACAAGATCAGGCTTAAAACATCTCATGTCGTATAATTGATGCGACCACTCCCGTTAAACCACTTCAAATTTAACATTCCCGAATGTCATCCTTAATAATTTTCTCATGTCCCAAAATGGTTCCAAAAAATGAATGTTAAGTTCAACGGTGTCATTCCTTCATGTATGTGCTGTTTTGGAACCTTTCATGTACAAAATTTTAGAGTGCTGGCGAGAATAGAAACTACATATGGCCATAACATGACCATACGAACTCCGTTTTGGACTATCCACATATACACATGTTCATCTCGACATGTCAGACCTCATAAAATTATCAACGTCAAGCGCCATTGCGGCGGCTTCAAAAACACAGAACAGCCTCCCAATTCATTCGGTTTCGCACACGAACATTTGAGCAACCAAAAACCAACCCAAACGAACACCGTTTTAGGTGTATAATATATCCACACGATCGTCTCACTGAACCCTACCCGGTGCACCTGACGCCGTTGCCGGAATCGGCCTCTGTCGCTAGGAAATAGAAAAGTGGCTGGAACTCAGTGTTTTGCGTGCCTTTCTTTCCGTGGTTCAAACCCTATCAAACGGACTCCGTTTTGGATGAACAATATATCTACGTTACCATGTAGTTGAACACTTCCACCTTGTACCATCGTCACCGGAGACACAAACAGGCTGCCGGAAAACCTTGGACATTTGCTCGAATTCTTATTTTTATTGAATTTAATAGTCACCAACCCCCAAATCCTCCATTCAACAATTAAATATGGAAATCAAGAAACCCTAAAATCAAAACAATTCTTGTCGATCACCATGCCTACAAGAACGATAAAACAATAGTTTTGATTCACGTAGCTTATCGACAGGCCATCACTGTCGCCACTCTCATTTTACTCTCCCTTTCTTAGCCACAACTCCCATAGATCGATTCTTTTGTCAATCTAGGGTTTGACTTGTGTTTTAAACACAAATCTTACTTCAAGTCCCCTCGAATTTCAATTATTACGCCTTGCTCCCAAAGTTACACCAATCCCACTTTAATATAACTACATTCGGGTCGCTCCAAGTCCATTAACCGTGATTATCACGTTCACAATCATTTACTGTCTCGTTGATTATATCATGGGTCAACATATACGTCCACATGTCTCACCGGTAAAAATTTGGGATCTAACAGTACAATCATTTAAAACATATGGTTAAATTTAGAATCCAAGTACCCCCCCCTCCCCACCCCCCCCCCCCAAAAAAAAAAATAAAATAAAATAAAAAATTATAAACAACCGTAACTTTCTTCATACGTTAATACTTTATATAAAAAAATACCTATACAAATAATTATTTTTTTTCTTTATTTTGAGTATCATATATATTGCATAGTTTTTTTAATTAAAAAAAAAATCAACATGTTAAGTGATTATCAATGTCTGTGTTCGCCGTTGTATCGCGTTGACACCCGTCTAATGTGTGTGTTACATGCTTACTTAAGATGTTAAAGTACCTTGGTAGCTTTCCCATGTTGGTGGAGCATCTGTCCTGTTCCTCTCCTCATGAGCATCTTTCGAAGTAGAGTGACCTGGTCTGCCACATTCATCCATAAAGTCTGATTTCTGGATGCTCTTTGAGTGTTTATACACTAACAAAAACATGAAATATAGATTCTGCATCAAGAATTTCACATTATGACTTAGTATTGCATAATTAATAGAAATGCATGTTCTTTTGTGATGCAAAACCAAGTGTCCACCATTCGCAAAAGAAATGTGGACACAACACATCATACCAAAATGTCAAGGATAGATCAGAAACGTATCAACCCACGTACAAAACATGACATTTAAAAAGTATATAATTATATGAGACAAGGAATCTAATTCAGTAAAAAATTAAACAAGATATAGATATAATGGGAAGTTGGAATATGGTACTTTTATTATTAAGAAAAAAGTTTTAACAGTATATATATTAAATATTAAAATATAAATATAGGATGGTATTCTCAACTGGTTTAACTAGAACTAAAAATCCAGAATAAAATGTAACATGATAACTCAAGTAGTGATACTTTACTAAGATGCAGAATAGGCGAAGTCAAATGGAATACGTAAAGTCGCAAGCCATATTATTGTTATGTCCATATATAGTTAGAAAGGAAAAAGCTGAATTGTTTTAATCATATGATTGATGTTTATTCTCAGTGTATATCTTCTCTATTTCTTTTAAGAGTCCATATATAATACACAGATATTTTGCTAATAATATTTCTATGCCAATGAGCTTCTGGTGTATTAGCAGCCCTATGACCTTCCAATATGAAGGTCATGGATTGAAGTCTCACTCAGAGCAAAATTTTTATAGGTTAAGTCAGCAGTTTATCATAGCGGGACTTTGGACGCTTGGTTTCCACTAAAATGATGGCATGCCGACTCACTAGCATTGTCTGTATTCGCAGGTGTGGGTGGCTTTTGCCATTTAAGTGATTTTAAGGGTTAGCTAAATATGTAATTCATAGCTTTATTATGGTGATGCATTGGGGTTTTTTTGTTGGTTGTTAAAAAAAGAAAGAAACTTTTATAGTTCTATGTTATGCCTTATTTATTACTTTCCTCAAATTTTATTAGGGTCAAAACGGATTGTTACTTTGTGAATTGTGAAACCACATTAGTATATCATCCTACTTCGACCGTAAATATGAACTATAGTCTTTTTAAGAGTTATTTTAAGTGATTGGCAATCTCTCTCTCCCTCTCTTTCTCTCTCTCATCATATCCAGACCTTGTTTTATAAAGGTGGGTGGGGTGGTCATCACAGCTCGTTTTATCACACCCAATCAGGCTATGTGTCATCTCAAATTTTCATCTTTTATCAATTTATCACATCTATCACTAAACACACAGGACGGTGTATCACACAATCACTAAATCATTCTCCACCAATCCAAAAAAAATAACCAATCATAACATTACACCTCATTTCCAAACACTCACCCACCCTACACACATCTGTAACGGTCACGATGTACATCACGGCCGTGATAATTTTTGTCCATCACGTGTGTGTGGGGAGGGGGGGGGGGGGTATCACAGTCATCACATGGTCGTATCATGGACAGCGCTATCCCCAAGTGATATCTTAATGTGTATGTGTTTTTTTCATGTTTACTTCAATTATTAATTAATTCAACGAGCCGATGAGGTGATCAAAACATGTGCGTATAAATTTATTTGACCTTTTTTTCTTTCTTTCTTTCTTTATTTTTCTTTTTACCCAAGCTTCTAGGTCTGATTATACGGATGTAATTATTTGATGTTTAAGGTAATTTGTAAGTATATCCTCCTCCCAAGATAACCAAAGCCAGACATTTGATTCGATTTTTAAGCAATTAGTTAAGAAAATATAATAAAATGATTAGTAAATTACGATTAAAAATTAACAATAATATAAGTGCTTAATGCGTGCCACGGACTTATAAAATTAGAATTAAAGATACCAATGAAAAGGGAATTGAAGTTTTTATGTCCACAAGTTAAACACTTGATGGGATCTTCCAATGAAACCACTAGTGAAACATCATTCCTTATATTTGCATGAGATAGATATTACTCTTACACAATGGAGATAAACATAGAAAACAGGATTAGGTCAGAATTAATTTATAAACTCATAATTGTTATACTTAATTAAAGTTCCGTTATATACCATCAATTAACTTTATTTGACTAGATATTAATAAAAGAAACCAAAAGAAATTTGTTAGTGGATTCACAATAGATTTTTTTTTTCCAACCCTTATAAGATTTTCATGTCATCAAAGTGAATTAGAATCTACATTTAATGTAGAAGGAAAGGATCAGATTCTTTTTTTAGAATGAAAAGATTAAGTAGAAGCTTATGTCTCCAAAGAGATTTCTATGTTGGGAATTCAAATTTTACAATTTCACATGATCTTGTTATATGATAAGCAAAACTATAAAAAGCTCATGTTAATGTTACAAGTGAGAGGAACAAAGTAAACTAATCGACTCTGCACCACCGCTAGTCACCATATGGTAGCTATTATCCAGTTTTGCTCTGCTCCAAGTTTTTGCGTATCTCTCACATGGACACGCGAAATCTGTGTTAATAGACTAGCTCGTGTTTAGGTGTTAATTTTTTTAACATTTAATAAGGGCTTGTAACGTAGAAATAAAAAAGAAAAACCTGTCGCGAAGGGGTGTGATTTTAAAACCTTGACTAACCTAAGAAAGTTTATTGATTTAGTGGGGTTGGAAGGAGTAAAGATCAAGTATCTTGGTGGGTTGGATATATTGCTACTCTTCAAATGTTCAGAGGTATTAAATGATATAAAGATATGGCAAAAATGGTTTGTATCAATGGAGATGTGGAGTGGTCAGCATGTCCGATAGCTTGGTTAAAGATCCATGGCGTTCCGTTCAATCTTATTCTTAATCAAGTGTTCGATGTCATTTGTTCAAAATATGGAAAGGTGGTGCAACCGGTGCAAGTGTCTGATAACGATGTTGATTATTCGTATGTTATGATCGGTGTTTTATGTAACATCGATTCAAGGATTAATGAGAAGATGCAAGTACAATGGAAGGACTCGGTGTTTTCAGTGTGGATTGAAGAAGAAATAGGTGAATGGATTCCTGAATGTGTAGAGGTGTTTGATGACGAGGTGGTTAATGGTAAGTCTCATACTTCAGTAGTCGATAACGAAGTGGAAGATGGTTCTCTTCCGGAAAGCAATGTGGGCGATTTGTCTGGAAGGAAACAGGATGATATGGAGATGGGAAAATTCCCGTCGATCTAAATGCTAGAGAGGATTCAGCTGTCGATGTGAATAATGAATCTTCTGTTGGGGCATTCAACAATGGTACAAACGGTACAAATGACTCGTGTGTTAATGGGAAAGGAAAGCTAGGAGGCGGGGAGTTAAGAAGGCTTGATTAGCTAGAACAAACTCTATATCACCTACGGTTCAGCAAAGACCGAAGAAAAGGACCAGGAATGACGATGACCCATATGACCTTGACCGGTTTATAGGAATTTCCTGGTAGTTCAGCATACAGAAGACTCAGAGGAGGATAATGCTTTTGTGACCTCAGATTTAAACAATGTAGAGCCTGAGGTGTTCGAGGAAAGGTTGGAGTCTAATGGTATTGATACAAATCAACAGAAGAATTCGGGTTTTCAACATGGTAGATGTAGCGAAGAGCAATCGGTTGATATAGCTAATGAAACAGAAGCAACTATTAAGATGGGTCAAATGCTTGGAACAAAGAACATGCAACAGTTCAACAATGAAGTTATAGCAACATTCGTCATTAGAAGGGGTGGATGTCCATAGTTTTTGGGGCCAAGGGGAATATGGTCTGGAATGGGCCGATGTTGATTGTCGTTTGGGAGGTATTATGTCGTTTTGGGATAAGAGTGTTTTCAACTTGACATGTGTTGTGAAGCTGAGACATTTCATATTGGTTTCGGGCAAAGTCAAAGGTTATTCATCGGTGTTGAATGTTGTTAACGTGTACGCACCACAGAATATTGTTAGAAAGACATGTCTTTGCGAGGAAATCCGGTCATTGATGCTGCAACGGGACGAGTACTGGATTGTTGCGCGAGATTTTAATGTAGTTAGAAGTGAATGCGAACGGAAAAATTCAAGTTTTAATAGCTTGGCGGCAAGGGATTTCAATGATTTTTTCAAAGAATCGGAGTTACACGAGGATAGTCGTAAAGCACGTAAGTTCACTTTTGTTTTGGGTGATAAAATGAGCCAGATTGATCGGGTGTTAGTGTGTTGGAATTATATTAACGAGTGGCCAAATGCGGAATATCGAGCTCTTCCTAGGGAGAAGCTCGATCATTGTCCTTTGGTGCTAAAAGTGGTTACACGTAATTTTGGCCTGAAGCCGTTTAGATTTTTCAATTTGTGGTTGGATCGTGTTGAGTTCAAAGATGTTGTGACTAAAGCTTTGGAAAGGGTTGACATCGAAGGGCTGGCTGACATTCAGCTAATGGTTCGGCTCAAGATGTTAAGGCATGCTATCTCGGCTTGGTACAATAATATCAAGACTAAATAAACTAAGGAGCAGATTTTGGTTACAAAAGAGACTGAGGGATTGGATATTGTGTTGGAAGACCGTAGTTGGACTGAAGATGAGTCTTAGATATATGAAGAAGCAAAGAGGCGATTAAAAGAACTGGAAGATCATAAATACAGAGATTTGAAACAAAAAGCTAGAGATAGGTGGGCAAGGGACGGTGATGATAATACTTGTTATTTCCATCGTATCATTAATAAAAGGCTCATTTCGAATGCTATCCCGAGGTTGGTGGTGAATGGCGAATGGGTTACTAAGCCTACTTTGGTGAAAAAGGAGGTATATAATTTTTTTAGAAATAAATTTGAGGAACAAATGACCTCTCGGCTGGTTTTGGAGTGTTATGGGTTGAACCGTTTACTAAGTGACGATGCTCAATGTTTGGTGAGGCCATTCACGGTTCAAGAGATTAAAGATGCAGTACATGATTGTGGAGATGATAAAGAACCAGGGTCGGATGGTTTCAACTTCCGATTTTTAAAAGAATTTTGGAAAAGTTTGGAGCCGAGTTTTGTTGATTTGTTTGTAGAGTTTCATGAAACGGGTAGATTTAATAAAGGCGTTATGTCATTATTCACCACTTTAGTACCGAAAATTAATGCTCCAACGGAGCTTGGAGACTACCGACCAATTAATTTAATTGGTGTCATTAGTAAGGTATTTTATAAATTGTTGGTGAAGAAACAAGGATTTAAGGATAGTTCAATGAAGAACAATCCGGATGGTGATTCTACTGTATTTTATAAAGAGAGTGTGATTATAAAATACGTGTGGGTCTGTAGGCAAGACCAAGGATTTACGAGACTACCAATCAGAAGAGCCGAGCCTCTAATCGTTAGTATAATAAACAAGGGGGGTGAAGAAGGTACGAGAGTTCGTATTCCTCTTGAGTGAAAGTGTGTTGGATATTCGATGCCAATAAAAGGAGAAGAGAGTCCTCCTTTTATAGTACCGAGATGCCCCACTTTCTCAGCCCATCCTCTACCTTTAACGGGGCCCGGCCCAGGTAGAGGAGTCTCCATAATCCGGCCCAAGCCTTTAGGCCCATTTGTTGCAAGTGGGTTTTAGTAAAGTGGGAGAAAGTGGAATGCTAGGGGAGATGTTACCGTCCTGACGCATGTACACGTGGCGCCCAGTAAGTGGACGCTGATGGGCGGTTGACACGTGGTGCTCGCCCATTGGTGGATCCAGGCGATGGACAATTTATACTTTCCAGGATTTCGAGATGGACAGAGAAAGTCTGCTTTGTCAGGAAGATATCTTGGTTGAGAGGCTGCCACGTCATCGCCTTTTCTGCTCGTCAGACTGGAGAAAGTCTTTGATTGGAGAGGAACTCTGACGGGCCGCCTGTCATGTCAGAGATATTTGTTTGGGGCAGGGGTGAGTTCCAAAGCTGCCCCAAAAGGTGTCTTCCACTTGTAGTGACGCTTGTCAAGGAAGCCTTGAGGTATATTTGGCCCGCCCCTGCAAAAGGGGCGGGTGTTCATGCGCCTGGCGTCGAGTGTATCGCTGACGTAAAACGGGCGGGTGGACGCCAGGTGTTCCGTCGACGTGGATCGTGAATATAAATGCACGTGTCGGACGGCAGAAGCATCGCTGACGTAGAACGGGTTTGTGGACGCCAGACGTTCCGCTGACGTAAAACGGGCGGATGGGCGCGAGACGATCCGCTGACGTAGAACGGGCGGGTAACCGTCTGGCGAAGCCTGTTCTAAGTGGGCGATGGTATGATATTTGTAATGTTTTAATACCATATCCCTTCAAGTCCCCCCAGTCCAGTGCTGGCCTGTATCTTTGGGGAGTGCTGGACTTGATTTCACATGTGTACTTTGAGTGACATCCAGTCGTCACTGGGTTTTCATGTACCGAAGTGGACGTGTGTTTTTGTTTATTCTTCGTCAACTGGTGCGCGCACAGAGATCAAGCTGTGGGCGTATGACGGGATGCGCATTGATTGTGTTTGGGGCGCAGGCGTTGAGCCAAGGTAGGCGTTGAGCCTGTTTGCGCGGCCAGAAGTTGTGAAATTTGATTCTTTCAAAATTTTCGCTCTGGTGCGCAGGCGTTGAGCCAAGATAGGCGTTGGGCCTGTTTGCGCGGCCAGAGGTTGTGAAATTTGATTTTTTCAAAATTTTCGCTCTGGCACGCAGGCGTTGAGCCAAGATAGGCGTAGGGCCTGTTTGCGCGGCCAGAGGTTGTGAAAAGTCATTTTTTGTCGCAGTCTGCGCCTGCATTTACTCCGCATTGAATTTGTCTCTTTGGAATTTGTGTAAATTAAAGGCGGGAATGTTTTGAATTTGAAAAGACGTGCCTGACGGTTGGTACACCTGCTTTGGAGATCGTGTCTGACAGTTAGTACGACTGTTGAGTTGCTAGGCCGCCACGTGTCGTACATCTGGTGAGTGGGGACAGCTGTTGATGGTGGTTTTTGAACGTGGGCGTACACGTGTCAGTCATCGTCATCCATTTTTGGACGTGGGTGTACACGTGTCAGTCATCGGCAGCAATTGCCAGTTGGGGTAGGAAGACCGTCTCGCAAGTGAGACACGCGCGGCGCGTGGGCCGTTTAAGCACGTGGGCTGAGCGACGTGTCTACCTGTGATTGGACCTTCACGCGAAAAGTCTGCCCATCATCATTACCTGCATTAAATGCGATGGGTATAAATAGTCGTTCCCCTCCTTTGGATTTCTTTCATCTTCTCCATTCTTCAAAATTTCTGCTAAATTCCATTGCTTTTCTTTCTTTTTCCGATCAAAAATTTAGGGTTTTCTTTGCTGATTTGTCGTCGAAGATGTCGTCCGAAGATAAGAAGTTAGAGCTGTCTATGAAAGACGCCCAAATCTCCTGGTCCAAAGACAAGTTCAGGTCTTTGGTCAAGAGGTTTGGTATTTCTCGTGATTGGGACCCGGAGTTGCCGGAGAAGGGGCAGACTCCGGTAGACTGCCCGGAAGGGAAAATATGCCTATATGAGGCATATTTTCAGAAGGGGTTATTCCGGTTGCCGGTTTCTCGCTTCTTCATCTCTGTCCTCCAGGGATACGGAGTGCACGTTTCTCAGATGAGCCCCTTTGGGGTGATGAGGGTGATGCACTTCGAGGCCACTTGTCGGGCCCTGAGGAGGCAGCCGGTGTTTGAACACTTCAATGTGTTCTACAAGTTAGAAGTTAAGGAGTCGGGCTGGGTCTCTTTTGTGGAGAGATCCAAGAACGTGAGCCTGATCGTACCGAAGAGTTCTCCAAAAACTCTTCGGGACTGGAAGAGGTGCTTCTTCTTTGTGAAGAAGGAGGTCATCCCAGTGGAGATAACAAAGCTGGAACTGCGCCCTGGGCAGAAGGTGCCGTCCTTCGAGGTTATGATGGACTTCCAGGAGGAGGGGTGGTTTCAGGACCTCTCCGCGCATCCAAGTCGCCTAGATGACTTGGACAAATTGGATGAGGGTATTCTGCGTTTGCTGGGGCTGAGCCGTCTAGGCGTTAGGGAGGGGTACAATGTAGCGCCTGCTGGTGACGGTGGTGCGCTTTCTGTGGAGGGTAAGTTTTTATCGCTGCGTCCATTTTTCTTGCTTCGTTTTGTGTCTCATATCTTTATGTTTAGTCGCAGGTGATTTACTCTTCGACTACTTTGCCGCCCGGGCTGTGAAGACTGTATATGTGGTGGTGCCAGAGGGCGGAGTCTGGGAGATGGAGGCGATGGCGGAGAACTTCCTGTTCCCTGGCCCTATTCAAGGTGCGCCCTCTAACCTTGAAGTAGGTTTTTTGATCAACCATGACCCGCTGTCTGTCAAGACGGCGGAGGGGGTTGATTATGTGTTCTTGTCTGATAATGAGTTGAGTGACCATCGTCTGATTTGGTACATCGTCCGCGTCGGTCTACAGGTGGCGCCGGAGGCGGTTCTTCTTCGGCCACGGCGCAAGGCGGGGGTGCGACTACTGAGGGTCGCCCGGTAGAGGACGTGCCTATTGACAGTAAGTGTTCTTTACCTCCTTTTCTCTTCTTTTTTTTTGTCTATCTGTTGACAGATTTGATGTTGTTTGTAGCTCGCAAGAGCAAGGAACCGGAGGCAGTTGAGGAGACCGTAGCTGGTGGGTCGTCGCCTAAGTGGGCGGCTCATGGTGGGGATAAGCCGGGTGACCTAGAGCTTGAGCCGCCGCCGGTGCGTCAGCCTTTTTACATGAAGGCATTGAAGAAGCTTAGTAGTAAGTGGCTGTCGGGCCTTTGGCTTTTTAATCTTTTCTTCATAGTTGCTTTAATTTGCCTTTTGTTTTGATTGTAGGTTTCGTCCCTCCTTCTCTCCGACAATATCAGGAGGAGCGGAAGAAGAAGCTCGAGGAGGAGCGCGTCCAGGCTGAGGGGGCGCGCCAGACAGAGGCTGCGCGCAAGGAGGAGGAGGAGAAGCGTGCCGCCGAGGCTGATTTGAAGAGGAGGCAGCCGGCCGCCAGGCCGAACTCGAGCGCAAACGGGCAGAAGATGCCCGTTTGGCCGAGGCCGAACGCAAGCGGGCTGAAGAGGCTCGCTTGGCCGAGTTGGCGGCCGAGAAGGAGGAGGAGGAGCGCCGCCTCGTGTTATTGAAACAGCCCGAGAATTTGGTGTGCGTGAAGAAGGAGCAGGCCCAGGGCATGGGTGCTCAAGGCGGAGAGGGTTCGCGGGGCGGGCCCGTTTTTGTGGAGGGTGTCGCTGAGGCATCCTTCCCTGGTGGTGGGCCGGAGGCCCCAAAATCGCAAAGGGCCGAAGGCACGGTGGCGTCCTCCAGTGGGCCTGCCTTCCGTCTTGACGCTCCGGTCTATACGCCTGGGTGGCGTATAACCGAAAGCTGCAGATTCCTCAATCCCTTCGTGGCCGAGGAGTTTGTTAGCTATGCGCTCCCGCCGGCGGAGCGCGCCCATCATCGGGCTAAAGACCGTAGCACCTTCTTCTCCGAGATGTGCATGAACCTTACGCAGACCCTGGGCAATCTTTATGCCCTGCACAGAGGAGAGGGTGAGTTTTTAGACGAGCGGGCGTCGGTCGCCGGTGAGACCGAGCGTCTCGCCAGGGAGAAGGAAGTATACGAGTCGGCTCGTATACGCCTTCTGGAGCAGGTCTCGGCAGCTAAGGGAAAGGAGTTGGAGGAGCTGTCCTCCAAGTATGCCACTGCTGTTGGTGATTTGAAAGCGAAGGACGCCGATGTGGTGAAGATGACCACTCGGGTGTCCGAGCTGGAGGGGCAGCTTGCAGCGTTTGCGAGGGAGCGGGAAGCGTGGGAGTTGGAGAAGACGCTTCTGTTGGATGCTCATAGGGGTTACTGTGAGAAGTCGCTGTGGGTGATGTCCGATGGGATCTCTGCGGTAAGTTTCCGGATCTTTTTCTAAGTTTTTCCTTCGCTTTTTGTTTCTTGTTTGTTCTAACCTTTGTTTGATGTGCAGGTATATGAACGCTACTGGAATGCGCCCAAGATGGGCGAGCAGATTGCCGAAGTGGTTGATGCTGCTCGCACCACGGGCGTCCACAGCGGCTGGTTGGAGGGATACTTGGCCTCTAAGGATGGCGTGCCTGTGGAGGAGCAGCCCTTTGGCGATGTCAACACGGACCAGCTGCTGATGGAGCAGCTTCAAAAGTTGGAGCAGATTGAGTTCCCGTGCTGCAGGTTGTGCGGCAATGCCTGGCCGATCCTGATCCTATCGCCAAATTTAAGCGGTGGGTGGAGGAATCTGATCGCGTAGGCCGTGAGCGCGCAGAGAAAGAGCGAGCGTAGAAGGAAAGGTCCGGGGCGGGTAGCTCGGGGACGGCTCATGAGCCTCCTCAGTAGGTCATTTTGTAATTTTCTCTTTCTTGTAAATATTATTTGATGAAATGAAATGAATTTTCTTTTTGTTCCGCGTCTTGTTGATCTGTCTGATGTGTTTGTGCGTCGTTTGCTGAGTAGATTAACAAGTGAGGAGTGCGCCCAATAAGTAAGTGAGGGGTGTTTTGTCTTCATAAGTGAGTAGTGCGCAAAATCAGTTATGAAGAGTAAATTAACTTCGTAAGTGATTAGTGCGTCGAGCCACTTGTGAAGAGTAAATTAGCTTCACAAGTGAGTAGCACGCCGAATTAGTTTATGAAGAGTAAATTAACTTCAAAAGTTTAGAGGAAGGAATAAAAAACTGAAACTTTTTTACAAGTAGCACTTGCGCAATTGCGCTACATTCCATGATCTAGGTATGGGTGTTCCATCGAGTTTTTCTAGCGCATATGCCCCCTTTCCTAGTACTTGCTGGACTTTGTAGGGGCCTTCCCAGTTTGGTGCGAGCTTTCCCGGGCGTTCTGCGTGGGAGGCATAGTTGTCCCTAAGGACATACTCACCGATGTCGAATTCGCAAACCTTGACTTTCGAATTATAGTAGCGCTCCAATTGTTTTTTGTAGTTTGCTTCGCGTATGGCGGCGATATCGCGCCTGTCGTCTAGGAGGTCTAGATTGAGGCGTAGCTCTCTGTTGTTATCTGTGTTGGCTGTATTGAGGACCCGTGGTGATGGAAATGTTATCTCCGCGGGTATTACAGCCTCGGAACCGTAGGTTAGGCTGAACGGAGTTTCGCCAGTGCTGGTCTTCGTGAGGGTGCGATGCGCCCATAGCACGTGTGGGAGCTCGTCTACCCAGCCCGTGCGTTTTGACCCTAGGCGAGTCTTGATGCCTTCGACCAAGGATCTGTTGATGCGTTCTACTTGGCCATTACCTTGAGGGTGAGCGACGGATGAGAAAATTTGGCCAACGCCTAGTTGTGTTAGCCATGTTTGGAGTTTTCTGTCGGTGAACTGTGTGCCGTTGTCGGTGACGATTTCCATGGGTAAGCCGAAGCGACAAATGATGAATTCCCAGATGAATTTTTTTATTTGTTCGGCGCTTATTGAGGCGAGTGGCTTGGCCTCTACCCATTTTGTGAAGTAGTCGACGGCGATGACGAGGTATTGTATCTTTCCGGGGGCCATTGGGAATGGGCCGACCAGGTCCATAGCCCATTTTTGGAATGGCCAGGCGGCTGTGACTGGTACCAGGTCGTTTTTGGGGCGCAGGGTATTTGGCGCATGTTGTTGGCAGTTGAAGCAGGTGCGTAGGATTTTGACGGCGTCTTGATGCATACCCGGCCAATAATATCCTGCGTTCATGATTTTGGCGACGACCATTCTTGGCCCCGCATGGATCCCGCATGCCTTCGTGAATTTCTCTTATGAGTAAGGTGGCTGTTGCGGCGTCTATGCATTTTAGTAATGGCCCTAAGTATGAGCGTCGGTACAGGATGCCGTTCATTAGTTGGTAATGTTGAGATTTGTATTGGATTTTTCGAGCCTCCGCTTTTTGAGGTGGCAAGGTGCCTTGTTGCTAGATTGGCTTGAATAGGGGTCATCCATGACCCGGCGCCTGTCTGTGTTATATTGACCTGTCTAAGTGGTACTGAAGGTTGAGGTAGGGTTTCAATGCGTACCTCTTTGGCCATATGCGGCCAAGCGGTGGAGGCCATTTTGCTGAGTGCGTCAGCTTCCTTGTTGTCGCTGCGGTTTATGTGGAGGATGGTGCAAGTAACGAATTTCTTGGTGAGGAGCTTGGCCTGGTCGACGTATTGGGCCATGACGGGATCTTTGGCGTCGTAAACGCCGTTCATGTGGCCTGCTATCAGCATGGAGTCTACATGAGCGTTGAGGTGCCTTGTCTTCTTCGTCTAGCTGGTCGAAGCACTGTTGGTACATGATGTCGAAGCTGCTGCCGCCGTCGCACATCATTTTGTAAGTTCGGTAGTGTCCGAACAGTGCTGTGATAGTGAGGGGGGTCGTTGACTGAGCGCCCCCTGGGATTATCGGGAGGAGGAATTGGGCCTCCCGCCAGCTTGTTGTTTCAGATGTGGTTGCTATGTTGGGGAAGTTTGTTTTCCGCTTGGTGCTGCGCGTCATGTTGCACTGTCGGTCGTGTGCGTCGCGGATGTAGTGTGTTCTAATGTCTTTGATGGGTTTATCGGGCTCGTCTTGCCTGCGTCCGCCTGTGCGAACGTTTTTGACCAGGTTGGCAAGTTTCCCGGAGCGCAGGGCCGCCTCAATTTCCATTTTGAGGCAGTAGCAGTTGTCGGTATCGTGGCCTACGTCTTTGTGGAAGTCACAAAATCTGGTGGTGTCGACATTTTTTCGTTTTGTTCCCATGGGTTTCGGGATTTTGAAGGTTACCTCTCCGGTGGAGAGGACTTGTGACAGTACTTGGGACGGCGTTTTGGTGAGAGTTGTCCAATCCTGGTTCCGGCGTCCGCTGTTGCGTTGGTCGCGACTTTGTTTGTTGCCGATGATGTTTCTGGCGTCGCCGGAAGTTGAGTATCGTCCTTCATCGGTGGAACCAGAGATGCGGTTCCAGACGGATGATCGGTTGTTGCCGCGGCTGCGGTTGTTGCTGGAACTCCCTCTCTGGTTTTGGCGCATCGTTTTCTGGTTGCCCGCGTAGGGTTTTGAGATGCGGACAACTTCTTCCCAGGCATCTGGGACGTCGTCTTTCCCCTGTAGGGTGTGTTGTAGGCCATCGTCGTTGACGTTGGATAAGAAGGAGGTTCGGGTTGCCTCGTCCCCGGTTCCCAACTGGAGGGCCTCTTTGTTGAACCGCACGATGAAGTCCTCAAGGGGTTCTGTGTCTCTGCGTTTGCAGAGGGAGATTTGGCTTTTGTCGCGCTTGTGGCGACGCTGTTGGCTGAAATGGAGCGAGAATTTTTCGATCAGCTGTTCGTAGCTGTCGATGCTTCCGGTGGGGAGGTTGTCAAACCAGACCCTGGCGGCTCCGGTGAGTGTCTGGGCGAACATGTGGCACCAAACGGGTAGGGTCCAACCGATGACGGCCCCAGCTTGGTTGAATATGCCAAGGTGGTCATCTGGGTCGGATAGGCCGTCGTAGATTTGAACGTTGGCCGGTAAGCGTTGTCTTGGTGGGATTGGTGCCTGAGAGATGCGCCGAGTAAACTTAGACTTGTCCGCAAATCCGGTTGGTCTGTAAGGGAGCGATAGGTTGGTGGTAGCGTCGTCGTTGTAGCGGTTGAGTCGTTCCCGCCTGTAATATGGGCTATGACGATAGTCCCGGGAGGCATCGTCCTCCCACGAACTTTCGTCGTAGTCTTCGGCGTCAAACCGGTTGTGCTCTGCACGGGCCTGGTCCTCAGGGGTTTGCCCTGGACCTTCCCCGTGACGGGCGGGCGCCGGTGTTCTTGCGGGCTGCCTTGAGGAGGAGCCCATGAGTGCTTTGCCGGTGCGTCGGCGTCGTTCCAGCTGTGCGTCGAGGATTTGTCTCTGGCGTTCGTACCAGTCATTGTTTAGTGCCTCGATTTCCTCCTCAGTTGGAGGAGTTGGGTCTGTGAGCTGGGCCTTCATATTTCTGGGGGTATGAGGGGGGGTTGTTGGTTGTTGTGGTCCCCTGATGTTGGGCGGGATGGGGTGGCGTCAGTGATGTCTTCGACGACCCCGGACGAAGTGTACACTGGTGGAGGTGAG
Source organism: Ambrosia x helenae (assembly GCA_030844895.1). NCBI lineage: Eukaryota > Viridiplantae > Streptophyta > Magnoliopsida > Asterales > Asteraceae > Ambrosia > Ambrosia x helenae. The sequence continues at coordinate 86,807,304 of CM061225.1, forward strand.
GTCATTATTATGATTTTGGCAGTTGTCGTAAGGCCACGAATGGCGCCAATGAAGAAACAAGGATTTAAGGATAGTTCAATGAAGAACAATCCGGATGGTGATTCTACTGTATTTTATAAAGAGAGTGTGATTATAAAATACGTGTGGGTCTGTAGGAAAGACCAAGGATTTACGAGACTACCAATCAGAAGAGCCGAGCCTCTAATCGTTAGTATAATAAACAAGGGGGGTGAAGAAGGTACGAGAGTTCGTATTCCTCTTGAGTGAAAGTGTGTTGGATATTCGATGCCAATAAAAGGAGAAGAGAGTCCTCCTTTTATAGTACCGAGATGCCCCACTTTCTCAGCCCATCCTCTACCTTTAACGGGGCCCGGCCCAGGTAGAGGAGTCTCCATAATCCGGCCCAAGCCTTTAGGCCCATTTGTTGCAAGTGGGTTTTAGTAAAGTGGGAGAAAGTGGAATGCTAGGGGAGATGTTACCGTCCTGACGCATGTACACGTGGCGCCCAGTAAGTGGACGCTGATGGGCGGTTGACACGTGGTGCTCGCCCATTGGTGGATCCAGGCGATGGACAATTTATACTTTCCAGGATTTCGAGATGGACAGAGAAAGTCTGCTTTGTCAGGAAGATATCTTGGTTGAGAGGCTGCCACGTCATCGCCTTTTCTGCTTGTCAGACTGGAGAAAGTCTTTGATTGGAGAGGAACTCTGACGGGCCGCCTGTCATGTCAGAGATATTTGTTTGGGACAGGGGTGAGTTCCAAAGCTGCCCCAAAAGGTGTCTTCCACTTGTAGTGACGCTTGTCAAGGAAGCATTGAGGTATATTTGGCCCGCCCCTGCAAAAGGGGCGGGTGTTCATGCGCCTGGCGTCGAGTGTGCCGCTGACGTAAAACGGGCGGGTGGACGCCAGGTGTTCCGTCGACGTGGATCGTGAATATAAATGCACGCGTCGGACGGCAGAAGCATCGCTGACGTAGAACGGGTTTGTGGACGCCAGACGTTCCGCTGACGTAAAACGGGCGGATGGGCGCGAGACGATCCGCTGACGTAGAACGGGCGGGTAACCGTCTGGCGAAGCCTGTTCTAAGTGGGCGATGGTATGATATTTGTAATGTTTTAATACCATATTCCTTCAGTTGGCTAATAGAATGAGATCGGTTATTGGAAAGAATATCTTAGAGAATCAGTCGGCTTTTATCGGGGGTAGGTACATTTTAGATGGTCCGTTAATGATAAATGAGGTGTTGTCTTGGGCATCTAAAACTGTGAAGGAGGTATTTTTATTTAAAGTAGATTTCGAGAATGCTTACTATAATGTTAATTGGCAATTTTTGGTTAACATTATGAGTCAAACTGGGTTTCCGGAAGAGGTTATGGTGAAAGCCGAAGGGTTGGGTTGTAGAGCGGGGGAGATACCTTTTGTATATTTGGGTATCAACGTTGCCGCAAATATGAATAGAGTGGCAAACTGGGAACCGGTGAATCAACTTTAAAAAAAAAAGATTATCTAAATGGAAAGCGAAAACCTTATCTATTGGTGGACGGGTAACATTAATTAAAGCGATTCTTAAGAGTTTACCTACATATTATTTCTCTCTATTTCGTGCCCCAATGAAAGTGATTAAAACTTTGGAATCGTTGGTTCGGAACTTTTTGTGGGGTGAAAGTGAAGGTATAAAAAAGTTGCATTGGGTGGCGTGGGAAACAGTTACTCGTGAAAAAAAGGATGGCGGGTTGGGCTTAGCAAGTTGAGTGTTAATAATGACGCTCTCCTTGTTAAATGGGTTTGGAGATTCATGAATGAGAATAATACTATGTGGAAGAAAACCATAGAGGCGATTCATGGCAAATAGGCAGTGGGACATCCTTCCAGTCAATCGTAGGTTTACTAGAGTTTGGAAACAATTGGTGAAGACTACGACCAACTTGAAGGTTATTGGAAAGGATATACTCAGTATATTGCGATGTAACTTGGGTGATGGATCATTGGTTCGTTTTTGGGTTGCTCAGCAACTCTTTCTTGTTCTTCTAAGTCGCCTAGCTTTTCTTCATAAGCTATCAGTTTGTCATTAAGGCTTAAGTCTTTCCTTGCTTCTAGGTTGTTCCAGATCTTATCTTCCATGGCCTTCTTCTTTGATGCTTTTAAACTCTTTTCCATTTTTTCTTTTGAAAATGATATAGGAGTAGGGTTTAAAACAGTTTTTGAAGTGGGGACAGGCTTTGGAATATCAGCTGGAGTAGGTTCTGTTGCCTTAGAAGGCTGTTCTAGTTCAATGCAGGAAGTATCAACTACTGAAGTGTTGATCTAAGCATTAACTACTAAAGGATTATCTTCAGTACTTTTGGTCTTTTCTTCAGCAGTTTCTTCACTAATGCCTTCGGATAACTTCTGAGCTTTTTCTCTAAGAAGCCTTTCTTCTTTTTCATACCAGTCATGTCTTTCTTTTAAAGCTATTTCTTACCTTGTTTTGAGTGTTTCTTTCTAAGCATCCTTGAGTTGTTGTGCTTCTCTGGCCTTTTTAGAGGCTTCAAGAGACACAACCTGTGGTACCTTTGACATCTCCTCCTTTTTGGCTTCATCCACTTCTGGAAACCTAGGAGGTGGAGGTGCCACACGAGATAGATAGGCTAGTTGTCTTCTGTTATCTTCCATATTTCTTGACAATTCACCAAGCTTGTGATCAATAGCATTGTTAATCATCTCTATCTGAGTTTTGTTCTTCAACTCCATAGAAGTTGTAAAGGTTTGGAGATGAGAGGAGATGAGCTGGTGTACCATCTGGTATAAGGGACCATTTGGGCTGCATAGTTGGTTCAAATCTATGCTAGTTGACCTAGAAGAGAATTGGGTAGGCTTTTGTGAGTATGGAGGGTGTGTTTTGGGGTGATCCTCAGTATGAACTGGGGATGCCACTTTAGGGGTATAGGGTTCAAGTGGTCTTTAACCTGATTTTTTTGTGACTGTCTCTTTGAGCACAGATACATTAGATTCAGGACCTTCACAGTGAGCCGTTAATTCATGTTGTGGAGATTTTGAAACATCATCCAAACTAATTGAATCATCTGAATCCCTGATAACATCATTATTGATGAAGTCATCAGTTATGCCATGAGCTAGGCTCAACTTAGTTGTCTCATGAACCTTTTTTTCTTGGTACTGAGGTTTTCCTACTTCAGGCACAAGGCTTCATCAGTAGTTGCGACATTTGAGGTCTTAGCTATAGTACTACTGTCTCCAAATCCACCCCTGGATGGTATAAGAGTAGTAGCAGCCTCAAATGTACCTAAAGTATCTAAGTTTGGGCTTAGACACCTTGGTTCATCCTCATCTCTTGGGATAGGGCTGATAACATCCACATTCATGTCTGTTTCTGAGGTTGTATCCCCTGTTTTATGTGGTTGTTGGGGATTGACATTCTCATATGGGATGTTTTCTTTCAGCCCAGAGAGAATTTGAGCTATTTCTACTGTTTGATGTGAGAGTTCTGGTTCAGTAGTTTCAGGTGTAGGTTCATCAGTTTCAAAGGAAGGGTCAGTAGTTATAGGCTTTTTCAGTTTCTTACTTGAAAACAAAATGGTTATAGGAGCTCTTTTGGAGGTGTGTGATAGATGAGACTGGGAGGAAGTTTTAGTCACATCTATAGGAAGTGCAGATTGCACATGAGCAGGTTCAGGCATCTCAACCTCCTGAACTGCTTTTCTTTTTGGGTTGGTGGGTTTGGATTTTTGTTGCTTGGGTTGTTTAGGCTTTTTGGGAGTGGGTTTTGAAGATGCAGGTTCCTTGGGGACTATGGCTTGTTCCCCTTGGGCATCTTCTAGCAAAAGTGTCGGTTTATTATGCCTAGAAAATACTTGTGAGGTCAAAGGATTTAACCTTGAAGCCTTACCCACAAGTATTTCCTCAACAAGTTCTTTTATTATACATTGCATCACAAATATTGGGTACAACAAAAACTTCTTTTTATCATTTTGGTGATGCAACACCAACTCATTAAAGAAAACTGATGATGCCCTAAAAGTAGTCTCATTCACTATGGAATGGAAAATAGGTTGAAAAGTAGAGGGCATCTGATCATATGATCCAGTTTTAGGACTCAAACACATTATTATGTAATGAAAAAAAATCTCGTATTTTGCATCAAAATATTTCTTATAAATTGTAGCATGTGACAGAGTACCTTGATAACCACATTCAGTCATGGTTAATTGAGTGCTTCCACTGGGAATTTGTTCTGGAGTGTCAGCATAATTCAAGCCAAGTCTGATTCCCAGGGTGGCTGTTAGGACAAAAAGGATTGGTGAAACCACTTTTGTAAACCTTAGTCTAATTCACTTCTGCAAAATATCCTAAGTATAGAACTACTAAAGAAAGAAGACTAAAGTACTAAAGAAGGATTCAACAAGTACTGAAGAAGAAGTATCAGAAGTTCTGAAGTCTAAACCAGACAGTTCACTGAAGAACTACTGAAGACAAACTACTCATCAGTAGCTTGTCATTCATCAGCTCTTGTTCAAGAATCTTTTTCACCGACTTATGTTTCAGTAGTTTATTAGTTTAGTATTACTTTATCTTTTTGTACAAGTTCCAAGAATGCAACTTGTTGCAACTTGTTACTGACTTACTTTTAGCAAGGTTCATGTATATGTAAAGTCTATAAATAGATGGGTTCATCCCCTCTGTTTTAGACATTGATTTTGATTAATACAGAAATCCTTCAAAGCTTATTATTGTTCTTTCCATTTCATTTATTGAGAATCTGTTTGAGTATTTATTATTATTCACATTCATTACTTAGATTCTCATTAAACTTATCTGTAGTTTTCAAACATCCAGGGGGAGTAATAACTCCTGTTGATAGTGTAACTTTACTTATCATTCCGCTGTGCAAATCTGATTGAACTTGCTAAACACATAAGTGTTCACTAGCAAGTAATACATCAAGAGCATTACTGATCCAACAATTGGTATCAGAGCACTGGTTTATCTGATCACATATCAATCTAACACATTGAGAATCAGACACAGGCTCTTATTGATATTCAATAAAGGATTAAATGTTCACTTTTATCAACATCCATCACTTTAAGAGATATTTGACAAATCAATACTCTTTAAAATGGATCCTCACAATACTGGTTCTGCCAATAAACCTGCTATGCTAGTAAGAAATGAATACAATATCTGGAAAAGGAGAATAGCACATACATTATCACAGACCAACACCGGTTGCTGGAAATCTGTGATATATGGTCCTCACAAACCAGTAAATATCAATCTTGAAACTAAAGAAGAAATAAAAAAAGACCCAAAAGACTATACAGATGATGATTTCCTAAAACTTGAGCTTGATGCTAAAGCTTTCTCTATGTTGGCAATGGCACTCCCAAATGAAATCTACTCTGGCCTATTACATTGTGATAGTGCCAAAGAGCTTTGGGACTATTTCAAAGAACAGTTTGGAGGAACTGAAGTGGTGATTGCCAACACCAGAGAAATCTTGGCTCAACAATATGAAACTTTTGCTCACATAAATGGGGAAACTTTAACTCAACAATTTGAAAGATTTTCCTCATTAATATCTGAGCTAAAATTAAATGGTCAGACCTACACAACTGTATCTATGCTTCATAGATTTTTAAGGTCTTTACCTGAAAAATGGGAAACATACTCTATAGTCCTAAGATCCTCACCAGACTTTAGCTCCCTCACTCTTACAAAATTACATGGGAGATTATTAACTTTTGAAAGAGAAATTGATCAAAAGAAGAAATTACAAAGTTCTGGTAAAACTGCTGATGACTATCTACCAGGTAGTACAACACTATTGGGACAAGATTCACCTACTTGTTTAAATAGTTTTGGATCTTTTGACCACATTGACATAACTGCTGAGATCTCATCAGAAAGATCATTCCCAGGTTATGACAATGAGGAATATAGTCAAACTGCTGATAACATGTGTTTTATCATGGATGATTTAAAAAATTTCAGCAATGATGACTTAGAAGAAATTGACATTTTACACCAACTGGCCTTGTTAAGTATCAAAACAAACAAATTTTACAAAAGGTCAGGAAGGAAATTTCCAGGACTTAACAGTTCTACAAAAATTGGTTTTGACAAATCTAAACTTAGATGTCACAAGTGTCAGAAGTTGGGACACTTTGCTAGAGAGTGTAGAAGCTCTAGCTACAACCAATCTCAGTCTGGAAATCTGTATAACCCTAGTTATAATAGGAATAATGGAACACAGGGGAGTGCACATTTTGTACAGGCACAAGCTACACAAATCCAATATGTGCCACAAGTACAATATGTACAGATGCCTGCTCAACAGATGCAGAGCCAGCAATCAATGCCTCCCATTCCAGCTGCTCAACAACCTCCATAGACTCAGCAACCCTCACAACAAAGCTTGTTCACCTAAGGGTATGTTGACTGGAGCAGTCTTCCTTTTGACACCACAGAGTGTAATCCTGATGCAGACAACAAAATGTTTGACATCAACTGGGGAGAACCTGACAATGGCAGAAAGAATTTTGCCTTAATGGCATTTAAGGGCTGCGCCTCAAAATCTGCCATGTCTCAGGTATCAAAAGAATCTTTAACAAAACTTTGTTCAACTTCATGTAAAGAATCTTTTGCTCTCATAAGAGAGACCAATATGCACTTACAAGGGAAAGCAAATGACTCTGAGAGAAAATTCACTCAGATGAAATGTGATTTAGAAAGAAAACTTGCTGCAAAAGCAAAAGAAAATTCTAAATTAACTAACAATGCTATTGAAACCCAAGCACAACTTAAAATATTGATAGATGACCTAGGAAATGTCAGAAAAGAGCTTGCTGACACCAAGGTCACTTGTGAAAATGGGTAGAATCTTGTAAGGGGTACCAACTGCTGCTAAACAAACAAAGTGCTTCAAATGTTAGGATTGGCATAGGGTACAATCACATTGAAACACCAACAGATTTTTCCCCGAAAACTACTGAAGATGGGAGAAAAATTGTTTCAGGTGAAACTTCTGAAGAGAAAGAATGCACATCTTTCCATGAAAACTTTCTAAAAACTCACAAAGAAAGTTCTTCAGAAGTACTGATAAAATCTGACTTTAAGCCATCAGTAGTTTCATCTACATCAGGAGTTGAGAACCTGAAAACTACTGATGACCTAAAACCAATCAAGACAGTCAGAAACTTGCCTTTAAATGAAAAAGAAAAGGCAAAAGAATGTGAAATATGTGGTCTGTTCAACCACAAGACAGAATTTTATAGATATAGAAAAGGAATTCAGTACAACAAGAAAATTTCACAACTGGTTGTGGGAAAACAAATCAAAAATGATTTTAAAGAAACTTTTTCTCCCAGGAAACAACAACCAGTAAACACCTTTTCTCAGAAAAAGATAAAATCTCAACAAAAGTCTTTCTCTCAAAATTCTCTTTCAGTAGTTAGACCTACATCATCAGCAGTTTCACAAACTGCTGAGATAAAAGATCTCATGAACATGGTACAACTACTGATGACCAGGGTTGATGGTGGTCCTCAAAAGGATACCACTATTGCTCTTAATGAAAAATCCATTGCCAAAAAGACATGGATTCCTCAACCTAGGTAAGAACAAACTGTTAATGTTCTCAAGAGCAAACCCAAAGCCAAACTGGCTTGGGTTCCTAAATCTAACTAATTTGCTACTTTGTGCAGAGGGTTTCCAAAAGCTTAAATAGCATTTGGTATGTGGACAATGGAGGCTCAATGCACATGATAAGATGCAGATACCTGATAAACAATTTTATCAGTCAAAGAGAAGGATCTGTATCCTTTGGGAACAATGCTAAGGGATATGTGCTAGGGGATGGCAATGTCTCCTCTGGCAAAATACAGTTTGACAAGGTCAATCTGGTTGAAAACCTTGAGTACAACTTGCTAAGTGTGTCTCAAATGTGTGATAAAGGATATTCTTCCTTTTTCACAAAGACAGCATGCAAGATCATATCACCAGAAGGCCAGAAGTTGATAGAGAAGATCATTGAAGATCATACTTTGTTGATAGCCAAAAGATGTGGCAATGTCTATGCAGTGGACATTGAAAAGGACAAAGTACTGAACAACACTGCCTGTTTCTTCTCAAAGGCATCAACTTCAGAGACTAATCTCTGGCACAGGAGACTTGGCCATGTGAACTTTAAAACCATAAATAAAGTCACAAAAATAGGCTTGGTCAGAGGTCTACCTTTAAAAGTATACCAGTGTCAAGAACACTGTGTATCCTGTTTGAAGGGAAAACAGGATAAGTCCTCCTATAAGTCTATTGAAGAATCAAAAACAACTGCATGTCTTCAACTACTCCATATGGACTTATTTGGGCCTGTAAAAATCATGAGCCTTGGTAAGAAGAAGTATTGCTTGGTCATCATTGATGACTATTCAAGATTCACATGGGTATTATTCTTATTCTCCAAGGATGAGGCAGCTGAAATCATCAAGTTCTTCATTCTACAAGTAGAAAAACAATATTCTCTATCTGTCGAAGCCATTAGAAGTGATAATGGGACAGAGTTCAGGAACAAAACTCTGGATGAATTCTGTTTGTCTAAAGGGATTATTAGACAATTCAGTGTTCCCAGAACTCCTGAACAAAATGGTGTGGTAGAAAGGAAGAACAGAACACTGATTGAAGCAGCAAGAACCATGTTAGCTGATTCAGGCCTACCATTGTATTTCTGGGCTGAAGCAGTTAACACCGCATGTTATGTTCAAAATAGAGTCCTTGTCAACAAGAGACACTCCAAGACTGCCTATGAAGTTCTTCATGGCATAAAGCCCCTTATCTCCTTTTTCAGGGCTTTTGGATGTCAATGTTTCATTCTAAACATTAAAGACTCTATTTCAAAGTTTGCTGCTAAAGTTGATTCAGGTTACTTTCTTGGTTACTCTTCCACTAGAAAAGCCTACAAGGTTTTTAACTCAAGAACCAAGATAGTAGAAGAAACACTGAATGTCAAGTTCAATGAGTCAAAACACACTCTTATTCCAGCACATCCTGCTGAACTCTTTGACCTTGACAGCTTCCATTTTGGACCTGAAAAGACTGTTACTTCATCTAAACCCACTTATTATGGTGATCAGAGGTTTGATGATGAGGATCCAGCACCATGGACTCCTAATACAGTCATTAAGTCAACTTTCAAACCATCAGAAGTTTCACAAACTTCTGATTCAACAACTGCTGATGTACAAACTCAAGAATCTGCTTCAGCTCCTACAACTACTGAAAATGTTCAAACAGCTGAACCAGATATTATTAACCTCAGTGGTTTGTTTGATGAAGTACAAGAGCCACCTACACCTGTCAGTGGTTTACAACAACTGATTGAACACAAAGATCATCCACTTGAACAAATCATGGGTGATATTGCATCAGGTGTTCTCACAAGAAACCAGCTTTCCAACTTTTGCTTCTTCCCAGCATTCATTTCTCAGTTGGAACCTAAGAAGTACCAAGAAGCCCTCAAAGACAACAATTGGGTAGAAGCTATGCAAGATGAGTTGCTTCAGTTCAAGAAGCAACAAGCTTGGGAAATCTGTCCCTTACCACCAAACAAGCTACCAATTGGCACAAGATGGGTTTTTAGGAACAAACAAGATGAAGCTGGTATGATTATAAAGAACAAGGCAAGGCTGGTAGTACAAGGTTACTCTCAAGAAGAGGGAATTGATTATGATGAGACCTTTGTTCCAGTTGCAAGGCTTGAAGCTATCAGGTTATTTCTGGCCTATGCCATTTCCAACAAAATTAAAGTTTTTCAAGTGGATGTCAAGAGTGCATTTTTGTATGGAAAGATTAAAGAGGAAGTGTATGTTTGTCAGCCACCTGGGTTTGAGGATCCTTCTCATCCTGAGTGGGTGTACAAACTTAACAAAGCTCTTTATGGGCTCAAACAGGCTCTAAGAGCCTGGTATGAAACACTTTCCAACTTTTTACTCAAAAATAACTTCACAAGAGGCTCCATTGATAAAACCCTTTTCATTAAAAATGTTGGAAATCATGTCTTACTTGTTCAAATTTATGTTGATGACATCATATTTGGTTCAACAAACACAAAATTGTGTGATGAATTTAAGAAACTCATGCAATCAAAATTTGAGATGAGTACAATGGGAGAACTGCAGTACTTTTTAGGACTGCAGATTAAACAACAAACTAATGGAACTTTTATACATCAATCAAAATATGTTAAAGAATTATTGAACAAATTTTCTTTACAAGACTGTAAATCATGTTCCACTCCCATGACACCTTCCACACAAGTTGAACCAGATGATCAAGGAAAACAGGTTGATCAAACCATGTATAGATGTATGATAGGTTCCCTTTTGTATCTAACTGCTTCTAGACCAGATATTATGTTTTCAACATGTGTCTGTGCTAGATATCAATCAGCTCCTAGGGAATCACATATCTGAAAGGAATCTTCAGATATCTGAAAGGAACTCCTACACTTGGAATTTGGTATCCTGCTTCTAGCAATACCAAGTTATCAGCTTTTTCAGATAGTGACTATGCAGGGTGCAAAATGTCAAGAAAATCAACATCTGGTGGTTGTCAATTCTTGGGAAACTGTCTAGTGTCCTGGCAATCAAAGAAGCAAACATCTGTTGCAACTTCAACTGCTGAAGCTGAATACATTGCAGCTGCAAGTTGTACATCACAGATACAACGGCTCCAATATCAACTTCTTGATTATGCAATCAAAGAAACCAAGACACCTTTGCTTGTAGACAGCAAATCTGCCATTAGCATCATTCAAAATCCTGTTCAGTTCTCAAAAACTAAACACATTGAAATCAGGTATCATTTCATACGGGATTGCTATGAAAAAGGCAAGATTGAAGTGAAGCATGTCACAACAGCTAATCAGATAGCTGACATATTCACAAAACCCCTTGACACATCAACATTTCAGAAGTTAGTATCCATGCTTGGGATGCTAAATTTGTAAGTGTTCTTTTACTTTTCCTGCACATATTTTATTTTTCACTTACATCTGTTTTTAAACCAAAAACTTCTGAAAAAACAAACAAAGAGAAACTACTGATGAACAAAAACATCAGTATGGGAATATTTTCTGAAAAATGATTAACTTCTGATAAAATAATCTTCAGAAGTTATGAATAAAGTGTTTATAAACATTCTCATCAGTTGTTAAGAAACTACTGAAGAGAAAATGGGAACTACTGATGACAATTGTTCTTCATCACCAGTTTTGTCATTAAGGGCAAATCAGACATTTCCCACTTCAGAAGTTTGACCTAGGGCGGTTACAAACTTCTGATAAACACCTTTTCCAACACTTATCCATTCAAAAAGCAAAAATTCCCTCCTTTTCTCTCAAAAAGCTCTCAAACCCTGAACCTGCAAAAACACTGTTCGGTCCACACAAACACAAACCACATGGGTCTAACTCTGAAACAGGGACACAATCAAAGAGGCTACTTCGAAAAACATGAAGCCTGGTCCCAATACAATGAAATCATTGATTTAGTCGTTAAATCTCAATACTTTACTGCCCTCACCATTGATCCTCCAATCCACACTAAGACTCTTAATGAGTTCTGGGCAAATGCGGAGACAGTGACAGTAAATGATATGGTGATCTCCCTCAATTCAACCATCCAAGGGAGAAGAATAGCAATCACACCCGAAACTTTGGGAATTAGACTGGGTCTGGATGATGTGGGTGCCCCAGATCAATTTCCAAACTCTGAAATTCATTTAACCATGACAGAGTGTGGTTACCAAGGTACTCTCTCACATGCTACTATTTTTAAGAAATATTTTGAACCTAAGTACAAACTTTTGTTTCACTATATAATTATGTGTTTGAGTCCAAAAACTGGATCATATGATCAGATGCCCTCTACTTTTCAACCTATTTTTCATTCCATTGTGAATGAAACAAAATTCAGGGCATCAGCACTTTTCTTTAATGAGTTGGTGTTACATCATCTCAATTCTAAAAAGAAGTTTTTCTTGTATCCAAGATTTATTATGCAATGCATAATAAAGGAGCTTGGAGAAGAGGTGCTTGTGGGTCAAACAACTGTTTTTAACCCTTTAACCTCACAAGCATACTCTAGGCATAATAAACTGGCCACCTGGCCAGAAGATGACCAAGGGGAACACAAAATAGTCCCCAAGGAACCCTCATCTTCCAAACCTTCACCCAAAAAGGCCAAGAAACCCAAAAAACAAAAACAAAAACCCACCAGCCTAAAAAGAAAGGCAGTCCAGGAGGTTGAGATGCCTGAACTTGCTAATGTGCAATCTGCACTTGATAAAGATGTGACTGAAACATCCTCTCAGTCTCATCCATCTCAAACCCCCACAAGAGCACCAATAACCATTTTATTTAAAAGAAAGAAATTTAAGAAAACAATCCCTATAGACTCTTCTTTTGAAACTGCTGAACCCATAGACCAAACTACTGAACCAGCACCACAAATTTCTGAACCTGAAGCCCTTGAAATTGCCAAACTTCTCTCTGGGCTGAAAGAAAACATCCCATCAGAACATGTCAGTCCCCAACAACCACATCAAACAGGGGACATACCTTCAGCACTTGACATGGATGTGGATATCCCTAGCCCTAACCCAAGAGATGAGGATGAACCAGGGTTTCTAAGCCCAAACTTAGAAACTCTAGGTACATTTGAGGTTGCTACTACTCATATACCACCCAGTGGTAGATTTGAGGAAAGAAGTAACATAGCTAAGACCTCACTTGTGGCAACTACTGATGAAGGCTTAATGCCTGAGGTAGGAAATCCTCTGAACCAAGAAAAAGAGGTACATGAGACAACTGAGTTGGGCTCAGCTCATGATGTAACTGATACTGTCCTCATTGAGGAAGTAAGCAGGGATTCAGATGATTACATTGATTTGGATGATGATTCACACTCCACTAAACATGAATTGACGGCTGCTAGTGAAGGTCCTGCACCTGGTGCCTCTAAGCTCAAAGAGCTGGTCACACCAGATCAGGTTAAAGACCACTTGATCCCTAATTCCCCTAAAGTGGCATCTTTTGTACAACATGAAGATCAACCCAAAACACACCCCTCACTAAATATGCCTACACAATTCCCTGGGTCAACAAGCATAGATCTGAACCAACTATGCAGCTCAGATGGTCCCCTATACCAGATGATGAACAACCTCATTGTCAATCACCTCAAAACTTTCACAGCTGCTTTGGAGCTGTCAACTAAACACCATTTTGAGGTGATCAAAACCAAGATGAATGATCTGTCCAACAAAATTGACCACAACTCAAGACAGATTGCCAAGCTCACTGGTAGAACTTCTCTACCTTCTAGGCTTCCAGAAGTGGATGAAGCCAAAAAGGGGGGAGAAGATTAAGGAACCAAGGGAGTCACTGGAAGCCAGAACAAAGGCAAGAGTGGCTCTACAAGAAAGAGAACTCCAAAAGAAAGCCAGAAAACAAAGAGAAGATCAACAAAGGCTTATCTTTGGAACTGAAGTTGAAGCTGAAACTTCCCAAGGCCATATTGAAGAAACTTCTGATGATTCAGAAAATACTGAAGACAATCCTTCAGTAGTTGACACTCCTGTCAACACATCAGAAGTTAACACTTCCAACATACAACCAACAGAAGAGCCTTCCAAACCAACTGAACAACAACAACCAACTCATATTCCAAGGCCTACAACAACTACAACAATGACTGTGCTGAACCCTTCTCCACTATCAATGTCCAAAGAACTACTTGAGAAAAGTTTGATTGCAGCCCAAAGAAAGGCTAAGGAAGATGAGATCTGGAATGCTCTGGAAGCAAGGGAAGACTTAAGCCTCAATGAAAAGTTACAAGCATATGAAGCATAGTTGAATAGGCAAGCTGAAACAGAGAGAGTTGCTGAAGAAGACAAAAGACAACAACTGATGTCTTTTATAACAAAAAACAGCAAAACAAAAGCTTATTCACTCAAAGAGCTCTGAATGGATGAGCTGACTAAAAGAGCTCAACTTGTTGCTGACAAACTTGCAACAAATAAAGATGGAAAAGCCAAGAGAGCTGAGATGATTGAAGAACTGGTAGCAAATAACTATGGTTCAAAAGCCTCTATGTCAAGATGTAAAGAAGAAAGAATACTAGACACATACAAGAAGTACAAGGCTGCCAAAGCTGCTAATCCAGAGAAGTTCAAAACTTCTGAAGTATCAACTTCAGTAGTTAGAACTTATGGTGTTAAAAGACCAACTATCAAGAAGAAACCAGAGGACAATACAAAGACTGATTTCAAGATGGTGTTGCTGGAAGGCAACACAGTTGTTCAAGGAGACTTTGATATTGAAGAGAAGCCTCTGATAACTCAATTTAGGGATCCTTCAACATTTGCTTACCAAATCCAGAAGACTATCACAGACAGACTGCACACTAAGGTAGTTACTGAACATCATTTACCCACTTTCAAACTACCTGATGTGATGCAAAAGGAAGATAGAAGTGAATCCCACCTGAGAGTCACTGAAATAGAGAATATCCAACACTCAGGAACATCCCAGGGATCCAGCATGGTTCCCTATACTTCAGACTTTGACAAGTCTAAAGTGCTGATCATCAGATGGTCCTTTACTGATGACAACTCAGTATTAGTGACAAGGAGAGATCTTACAAGCAAGGCCTACAAGTCCATGAATGAACTGAAGAAACTATCAACTCAGGACTTGCTTACAATTCAACATCTGGAACCTCAAAGGGGATCTCTCACTGATGAACAGCTTAATCAATTGAAGAATTCCATGTTCAAGGAGATATGGAAGATTGTGAATGACAGAAGAAGACAATAAAGAATTAGAAAAGGTTTTGGCTTCATCAATCCAGGGGGAGATTGTTAGGACAAAAAGGATTGGTGAAACCACTTTTGTAAACCTTAGTCTAATTCACTTCTGCAAAATATCCTAAGTATAGAACTACTGAAGAAAGAAGACTAAAGTACTGAAGAAGGATTCAACAAGTACTGAAGAAGAAGTATCAGAAGTTCTGAAGTCTAAACCAGACAGTTTACTGAAGAACTACTGAAGACAAACTACTCATCAGTAGCTTGTCATTCATCAGCTCTTGTTCAAGAATCTTTTTCACCGACTTATGTTTCAGTAGTTTATTAGTTTAGTATTACTTTATCTTTTTGTACAAGTTCCAAGAATGCAACTTGTTGCAACTTGTTACTGACTTACTTTTAGCAAGGTTCATGTATATGTAAAGTCTATAAATAGATGGGTTCATCCCCTCTGTTTTAGACATTGATTTTGATTAATACAGAAATCCTTCAAAGCTTATTATTGTTCTTTCCATTTCATTTATTGAGAATCTGTTTGAGTATTTATTATCATTCACATTCATTACTTAGATTCTCATTAAACTTATCTGTAGTTTTCAAACATCCAGGGGGAGTAATAACTCCTGTTGATAGTGTAACTTTACTTATTATTCCGCTGTGCAAATCTGATTGAACTTGCTAAACACATAAGTGTTCACTAGCAAGTAATACATCAAGAGCATTACTGATCCAACAGTGGCTGGTGTGATTGCCATAACTTTCCCTAGGATGGTTGACGACTAAATCAATGATTTCTTCGTATTGAGACCAGGATGAATCTTTCACAAAGTAGGCTCGTTTATTATGTCCATGTTTCAGAACGAGAGCCATGGTGTATTTAGATTATACGAGAGTCATGTAGGACATATGGACTTAGTAAAGACTTAATCAAGACAGCGTGTGGAATAGTATTCGTACTTGATGATATGTGTGATTGTAACTTGAAGCATTGAATAAAATATTTACACTTTCGTGCCATGAGCTTCTGAACAATCGTCACTACATGACACCTCGATGTTTCAGCCATCGGTTGGGGTGTTACAGTCTTCGATTACCTTCGATAACTTGGGAGGAAACAGGAAATCTCGGTTGTGTTGATTGATGATTCTGTGGGGAAGACAGAGATCAACAATATCTACACTTTCATTTCTCGATTCTCATCTTCTTCTACTTCCGTTGCTGGAGGTCTACCACGATCTGGTGTCACTGAAAATGGAATACCGGGTTCTTGTTGTTCAGGATGATCTTGTTGTTCAGGTTTGGGTCTTGTTTAGCTTCAAGCTTTGTTGTGTGAATCATGATGTGAACACTCGTTGTGTTTGATACTGCAGAAAAAATTAATAAAAACTGCACACAAACTACAACTTGTATTAGAAACGACAAATAATCAGGACTTATTCAAATTTTTAAAATTTGATATTCTTGAAGTTAATCATTGGATAAACTTTCAAGATTTGTCCAATTTGACCACCATTTGGAGAAATAACTCATTCTCCCCCTGAACATTTGAATCTTTTCAAATTTCACCCTGAACTTTCAAACTTGTCAAATTAAACCCTTTAATTTATGAAAGTTGCATTTAATTTCGTGATAGATGTTTAGCAAAAGTTACAAATGACAAACCAAAGGGGTCTATTTATAGCCTTATCCCTTACGCCTTACAATTTACCATTTTGCCCTAAACCCCCTAAATGATACCCGTTAACGCCGAAAACGTACATATAAGATCCTATATACATATCTAAGCTAGGGACATAGCCGTAGGGTGCACTAACAATTAATTAGTAAACCAAATAAACACATCAACAAAACAATTAAGGGATGAACAGAATGTTGTCATATTATTTCATTAACTGAATTAAGTGATATCAATTGTACAATTACTCCCCTCAAATGATACACTCTTTCATTTTGGCTTTCTCTCATTGGATTCTAGTGATCTCATATGAGTGCTCATAGATTTACAAAACACAGTGACATTTGTTCTATTTATACTAAAAGAGAAAGTGTTGATGACGTTACCATTGAAGCAACCCATAACAACCTAGGAACAATGTAACTGTGAGTAGTTGTGAAACTAAGAGAACTGATATAAAAACTACTTGAAATACACAACATATGGAAATTTAATATGAAATTGTTGGAATGAATAAAATACTGGAATAGTCCAGTAGTTTGTCATTCAGCTCTTCTCAAACATATTGTTGACAAGTTCTTCTTGAATCCAACTCTTTGACTTGTCAAGCCAGTAGTTATAAATCCAACTCTTCGACCTATCAACCTTGTAGTTCTAAGTCCAGCTCTTTGATCTCTAATGATCTAGCTGTTCTTGATCCCAACAATTCAATGGTTGTTTGTTGAAACTTTCAAGGGAGGAATAATATAGTAAACTTAACAACAGCAAGAGCAAGAGCAACACCACCACCACCACCATTACAATCACCATCACCACCACTAACACCAGCAGCAGCAGCAACAACAACAACAACAACACCAACACCACTATGGTCCATGTTGTAACCATGTTTTTCAGATTTGGTCCTTAAATACGACAAATGATCCATGTCATGTTTTTCAAATTTGGTTCTTACTGTCGATACCTTTAATTAATTAAATTCTCCTAAATTTGTTTAATAAAATGTGTATACTTTGGACTTGCTGCACGTAATTAAATTTTTTCTATAATAGAAAAATACTACCCAAAATATAAATTATAAAGCGTCAACATGTAAAATATCTACTAGAAAAATCGGTATTGAGATTAAAAAAAAAAAGAGTTAATGGTCAAAATCGTCCCTGGGGTTTGGCTAGTATGCTACATCAGTCCAAAATTGAAACATTTTACATCTGGGTCCTTCTGTTTTACATTTTGTTGCCAAGTTCGTCCCTAACACTTAACACAGTTAACTATTGTCGTTAACTCTGGGGGTATTTTTGTCTTTTTGGCTATCCCCCTTTTTAAAACCCAATTTAAACAAAATTATTCACACCCCTAAAAGACAAAAATACCCAGATATAAAAAGAGGGCAGCCAATAAGACAACAATGCCCCCAGAGTTAACAACAATAGTTAACTGGGTTTAGTGTCAGAGACGAATTTGGCAACAAAATGTAAAACAGAAGGACACAAATGTAAAAAGTTTCGATTTTAAACTGATGTAGCAAAGCAGGCAAAACCTCATGGATGATTCTAGCCATTAACTAAAAAAAAAAAAAAAACCTTATAAGTGCTACGCATTTTATTTTTGAAGCATAGTGGAAACCATGAATAAAATAAATTACTGGTAAAAGAGGAATATTCATGAAAACGATGACATTCATAACGACTTTATTAGTGACATTTAATTAATTAAGAATATTGTATAGTGTAATCTGATTAATCAACTTCTTAATTAACTTTACACTCAACAATTGCGTGGATTAACATTGGATGTATCTTGGGTTTACATATGTGGCGTGCGGAAACCGCCTATTATCTACATACCTCCATGTCCACTAAAGTGGATATTGTATTTTTGTATAAATTATGATTAAGGGGGTTAATTTATGTCCTAAAATATGCAGTTTGAATCACGATATTAAATATGTGTAGAAGGTTAACACAATGCGACACGTACTTGCAAAAAGATCTATATTATTATTCTATTCAGGTGCCCACATGTTGCGGAAACAACATTTAGTTAATATGTGTATTGTGTGTTGTATTTTAAGCAATTACACTGTAAAACTTAAATTTAAGAGGTCAATAAAAAAATGTATTATAATATAGTATAGATGATTTCGGTTCATTTTCGTTTGTTTTCGTTTTGGTTATTGCTTAAGACCATGTGTAGTGGAGGGGGTTATATATAATGCCCCCCTTTCTGATTAGTGCACGTGACAGCTGAGTCAACATGGGGCTTTAAATCAAAATGGGGTGTAGTGAGAGTGTGAAAAAAGGGGCGCTATTTATTATTTTATTAGAAAAAAAAAACAAAACTGAAACCTTCTTCCTTCTTCTTCGTTTGACCACCAACATCATCATTATCATCACCATCCCAAACCCTTCTTCCTCATCACCATCACCGTACACCACCATCAGCCACAAACACCATCATCTTCCTTCTTCTTCATCTGAAACAAACACCATCACCTCCACCGTAAACCACCATCTTCCTTTTCCCTCTTCTTCTTCTTCTTCTCTCTTCTCTCTCTACAAATTAGATAATATAACTTGATTTGAAACCAAAAGGGTGATGAAGAATCAACTGGCACACAATTATTGGTTGATGATTTTGCATTCCAGCGCTATAAACATAACGCTGGAGGTTGGTTTTTGCTCTTCGCGCCCCCCGTGTTGGTGTTTACCGGCGCTATATTGCAAAAAAAACACCCAAATCGCGCTCGACTTCGCCCGGTCTAACCGTAACATATCATTTTTAAATTAAAAAAACTATAGCAATACTCTCAACTTAAAGAGAAAAAAATGTTTGTTTATACGGTGTAATAATATTAGGAAAATATTAACGTATAAAAAAATTATGAACGTTTAAAAATCGTGGGGGTAGTTGGTTAAAATAATGGTGAAAAGTGTAATTGTTATTTAAATAAAAAAGTTGAGTAAAGTTAACGGAGAAAATGTGTAAGTATTGTATAAAAGACATATTTACCTTCAAAAAGTAGTTAACATATGCATTGTGTGTTGTACTCTAACAAATTATGCTTGTAAAACTTAAATTTTAAGAGGTTCATGTGAAATGTATTATAAGATAGTATAGATTAAATATTTTAAATAGATAACAATTTTCATGTACTTGATACAAGAATTAATGTATAAATAAGTGGTTATTTACTATTTTGTCCATCTTATTTAACAAATAAATTATTTAATATACAATAAAGTATAACTAATAATAATAAGTAATCTAACACATGTATTTGTTTATCATAAAGTTACATTATTAGAATTTTGGGCACCTGATAGGGTCGAACATTAACTGATTAGTCTGGCTTATTCTTTTTGTTATTTTATATGCTCTATGTAGTGTCATCCTTCTTATTGAACGAGTCAAATGGGTATTTTTTTTATTGAACAAGTCAAATGGTTAATTTTTATGGCACTTGATTATTATGCAGTTGTTAATTGAATTTGGATTGAGGCATCCGGTATGTTATGAATTTGGCTTGTACTTGATAATAACAACAACTTTGATGGGTAATTTTATGACACTTGATTAGTTTATATATTTGTTAATTAAATTGGGATTGCAATAATAATAATAATAATAATAATAATAATAATAATAATAATAGTAATAATAGAATTACAAAGAATATCCTTTAAATATTATAAAAATTGCATGTTCTGTCTTTATGGAAATTTCTCATTCATTCTGTCCTTTATTTTCTCAATTTACTACATTATTTGTCCTTTAGCCTAACTTAGTTTAAAAACTTGGTTAACTTTATTTTCTAAGTTTACACTTTTTGCCCTTATAGTTTTGATCGAACCCTAACCCTTGATTGACCTTGAATTCGACCACGACAATTAACGAAATCATAGGGCTATTATAGAACATCAAATTCCGATCAAAACCATGTATAAAAATCGTACTAACCTGATCGTTTTTTAGGCTAAATAGAACGATTAAAATTGCGATTGGTTGATCTTGTTCTTCAAATTGCGAACGATTTGGTGGGTGTTTATGGTATATTTTTGCACAGAAACAGTCGACTAAGGCATAAGATGTTTAGCACGTTCCATAAACGTTTAAAAATGTATTTTGAGAAAATAAAGGTCTTTAAACGTTTAAAAACCCACTTGTAAACCAAGCCTTTATACCATAAATTGAAACCTATTATAACATCTTATGCATTAGTCGACTGTTTCTGTGCAAAAATATACTATAAACACCCACCAAATCGTTCGCAATTTGAAGAACAAGATCAAACAGTCGCAATTTTAATCGTTCGATTTAGCCTAAAAAACGATCATGTCAGTACGATCATTATACATGGTTTTGATCAGAAATTGATATTCTATAATAGCCCTATGATTTCGTTAATTGTCGTGGTCGAATTCGAGGTCAATCAAGGGTTAGGGTTCGATCAAAACTATAGGGGCTAAAAGTGTAAACTTAGAAAATAAAGTTAACCACGTTTTTTTTAACTAAGTTAGGCTAAAGGACAGAGGGTGTAGCAAATTGAGAAAATAAAGGACAGAATGAGTGAAAATTTTCCATGAAGGACAAAAACATGCAATTTTTTCTAATAATTAAAGGATAATCTTTGTAATTCTCTCTAATAAGAATCCAAGTAACACATATGTGACATCCACGCTTAAAGGCAATAATCAGGGGAGCATATGTGACATCCACGCTTTATAACTACTCCGAGAACAGAATATCTATACTTATGGAAATTAATGTAGCTTTTACATTAGTGCGGGGTGTATA